>JASDDO010000026.1:85488394-87888394 GCA_030015575.1 Agapanthus africanus | reverse complement strand
TGTCGTGTCGTTCTCAATATTGATGGGACACACTTATATGACAGATACAAAGAGACTTACTCATTGCTACCGGTGCTGATACAAATGATGGTCTTTCTCTTTTGACATGTGCTGTAGTTGGAAGAGAAACCCCATAAAATTGGGAGTGGTTCATTACTTGCATTTATCTTCACATTCAATCCATGCGGCAAAGGCACATTAGTTTCATATCTGACCGGATGAAAGGGATTCCGACTACACTAAGGAATTCATTGTAACATTTCAAAAAATATAAAATATTATTTTTGGAATTTAAATAATAAAATAATATATTTATGAATATTATAAAAATATGGAAATTAGTTCTAATGGATTATATACATAAAATTTGGAAAATAATTGGAATTTTAAAATGAATCATTAATTATGAAAGTATTTGATTGATTTGGGCATTTTATAAATTAGTATACAATTATTTATATACAAGTTTATATTAAACTTGATTAGTATATTACTAATTATGCATTAAACCAAATCTATTTTTGTTAACCATGTTTAATATGCCATGACACATTGTATTATGTTTCATTGTATGGTTTTGCATTTCTTTTGGGTTTTTTTTAAAAAAAAAAGGAAAATGAGAAGAGGAAAGAAAAGGAAATAAAAATGAAGGGGGAGGGGGGACAAGAAAGTATGGTTGTGAGAGAGAGGGGGGGGGGGGAGAGAAGGTTCTACAACCTTTCATTTGGCTTTTCTTCATTTCACCTTTTCTTCAATTGCTTCCCCCATTCTCCTTCTTCATCTCCTCCTCCATTTTTCTCTACCTCCTCCACTATCCATTTTACCACCACAAAACATCCTCAAAACCTCATTAAAACCCCATTTTTCCTTCACAAAATTTATTGCTAAGCTCACTACAAGTATCATGGTGGGATCAATTTTTAGTCTTTAGCTCATTTGGCTATCTTAGAATTTTCTTGAGTTGCTTTTTGAGGTAAAACACTCACTTTTCACCAAGTTTTTATGTTTCCTAACCTCACAAAGTAGTTTAGAGCTTAAAAGTGTGTGTTCAGTGAACTTAGAAAATTCTCGGGTGATCTTTGGTGGTTTAAATGAGTAGTAGTATTATAGTAGAGAGTTTAGAGAGTGACTACTGGCCTTCTAGTGATAGAATACCCGGTCTAAGTGAGTTTAGAAGTCCTAAACACGAACTTAGAATTTTCCAATCTCGGGTTTTTGTTGAATTGTGGTGTTCTAATGGAATCTGGTATCACCCAAGAACTCTGAAATATATATTGCAGATACAATGAGACGTGCAGGCTATTAGGACGCTACCCTAGAAGCCCGAGACCCCAACTCCCCCTCTTAGCCGCCAAGGTATTTTTATTGGCCGCAAATTGCAGCCCAAGTGTGGAGTTAGGGTTTGGTTTTTGGTCCGTAGCTCAATCATCTGATAATTAGACCTATCCAATGTGCAGAATGTTCTAATTTCACTTTAGGTAGAATTTGAGAGTGTTTTGCTAAGTTTCAAATTTTGTTTTACGACTTTTGAAAACTAGATTTTTGATATTTGAGTTTTGACTCGGTCGTTTGACGTTTGTACGTCAACGTCGGGAGTTGGTTGGTTGTTCTTGCATGTGTAGACTATAGGTTCTAACCTATGTACACTTCTCTTACTGTATCAGTTTTCAAGAGTTGATTTTGATTTCGACACGATGTGTTTTGACTTATAGGTACATTTGTATGAACTTCTAGGACGACGAAGGAGAGCAAGACGTTCATCGACTTCGGCTAGAGTAAGTATAGTAGGTGAGTAGATGTATATCTACGGGGGAAGTCGGGTGCATGGTGTATAGCACCCCCGCAACCATACTATTAGGGTACTAGGTGTGTGTGTGTATTAGATATGTATACTTAGCTAATAGGCTTCTAGGAGACTATAGGCGATAGCAAGCATACTCATAGTGAGGAATATCCTTAGTTCCTATTCTCTTAGCCTCGAGCCGTTGGTATATATGTTGTTATACAAACATAGATATATGTATGTGTGTGTATAAGTTTGAGGACAACTTTGATATAACATCACGAGATGAGGATAAGACATGTTAGAATGATATGAGTTGATAGGATCGGACATGATGTCCTAAGGCTATGTTATGATATGAGAAATGTCATGATATGATATGATATATTATATGAACATTAGGCGATATATATGTTCTTGATGCGATACGAGATGATATAACATGTGACGATATGTGACTAGATGAGATGATAGGATGTACGCGACCATAGATCCGTACTCTTGACTTGATGATATCGTACGACGGATTATACCGTACGTGTTATGATGTACATGATAATTGATCTGCACACTTGACTAGATGATATCGTATGATGGATTATACCATACATGATATGATGTACATGATGATTAATCCGCACTCTTGACTTGATGATGCCGTACGATGGATTATACCGTACGTGATACTATGAGGTTGGATCGCCAACTTATGGATGTATCGACTCAAAAAATTATTGTAACACCCTAGTTCATTTATACCAGTAATAGTTCAAATATTTCTTTATTTATGATATTTTTTCCTGATTTATTGTGTTGTGGGTGCGAATAGTGTTTTTGACATCTGTATTTGCATCCGATCCGACCCACATGCTTGAAACCAGTCTTGATTCATGTTTGTGATTTATCCTGGTTTGTTTCGTGGATCCGTGCACTTTCATTTATACATCCTGCATACTGGCATTTATTTGGCATCTGCATTTTAAATATAACAATTAGAGTCACATAAAATGTTTAAAAAAAAAATCTTGCATGGCCTGCATGATGCCCCTGACCCTGTGGTAGCATCCGCGCATCTTGTTCTCGTCCCGTTCAGTAAAACGGACTTGTTTGGATGACTACGTGCACGTGCGTGCATCCGTTCTTAGGGGTATGCATTTTCGTTACCCAGATATCCAACTTTAATTTTGGTCGACATGTATATTTTTCGTATTTTTAAAACTGAATTTTAGACCCGACCCAGGCATGTTTTGGACTATGTTTGTATTTACCAGAATATCAAATTTTATTTATATAATATTAATTTTATAAACTGATACAAATTAAAATTTAGTTAACTAATAAAAGATTTTTTTTAAATTTAAATCTAAACTAATTTCCTAACAAACTAACAACCCCTTTCTCTCTCTCTCCCCTCTGCATATATATATATATATATTTATATATATTTTATTTATTTATTTATTTTCTTTCCTTATTTAATACACAGCCTCTTCTTCTTACTTCTTTCTTTTTCTTGATCTTGTTTCTTGATTCCGGTGATCACCGCCGAAGCCGTGCTCGTCGCTGACAATCCGAGTGATCTAGTGAATGTACCTTGCCTGTGTGATCACTCTCTTGCCTTGCCTGGACCTGTCCCGCATGCCGCGTGTGCGTTGCGACGATTTACCAACGTCGGACGAGCCGTGCGTATCCGTCGTGTGATCCGATCGAGGCAAGTTTATCTTGCTACATGCTAAGATATATATTACATCCATATTAATAATAATATTTAATATTTAGTGTATTGTACATCCCCTGTTATAGTTTTACTATTTTACGACGTCCGTTTGCATCCGTACAATTTATTTCATATCTAGTTGCATGCAAGTTAATATTGCTACATGCTATACTACAATATATTGCACACATGTGAATAATAACATTACTTATTGTTTAAGTATGCATCCCACATTACCATTTTACTATTTTACCGTCTTCGGACATCCGTGTGCATCCATATCACTATTTACATATCTAGTCGCATGCTAATTCATCTTGCTACATACTAGGTATATTATTATGCATCCATATGAGTAAAATATTACCTGTTTATCACATTATACATCCATATTAAAGTTTTACCATTTTCGGATACCCGTTTGCATCCATATCATTTAAAATATATATAACTGTATCTATAGATCATATTAATTCATGTTATTATTGTAGTAACACCCCATGCTTAATAATGTGCATCCCACTTAGTCTTGGAACTGTAAATATAACCCTAATCGATAATTGTGCATCCATACCATTAATTATATATCTATTTGCATTCTAAGTCACGTTATTTCATATTACTGCTGCATTAACACCCCATGCTAGATAATGTGCATCCTACATAGTCATGAAACTATAGTTGTAACCCCTGATAGTTATTTATGCATCCATGTTTATTTGTGTATCCATACCATTAATTCTGCATAACTAGTTGCACCCCATATTACATTAACTCATATTATTAATACATTAGTACCCCATGCTTGATATTGTGCATCCTACTTAGTCATGATGTAACCCCTGATCGATATTTGTGCATCCATGCTTTTATTGTACATCCGTACTTTCACCCTGATTCAATACTTGCTACAGTTTTATTATGAGCACCCGCTTAATACCTGTGCACTACTTGACATGACCTGATACACCACTACTTGACATGACTTGATACATGTACACTATCTGACATGACCTGATATATCATTACTTGACATGTTACCTGATCATGTTTCTAATGCCGACAATCCTGACATGTTGTCCCGATGTGCATATCCTATTGTCTGTATAGACAAACCTGTTCCTGCTTGATCCTGTGTTGCCATTAGTCTCAGATTTATCAATACCTGACTTGAACACATGACTTGGGGGTATGGGGAAATCAATGATGAAACTTGACTTGTAACTCGACAGTTCGATACTTATACTGATCAGTTTTAGGGGTAAGCCAGCCCTGGGATGCTGCTGCTGACATCATTCATCTGTACATGTTTCCTGTTTAGTGCCTAGCGACATGTCTCGGTTTCAGCCCGAGAATCTGGACCGTGGTCCCGGGCATGCACGGGATACTATTGAGTTACATCGACGATTCATTAAATTGATTTCAAAGACTTGAGAGTAATTAACCCAGTAGCTTAGTTCAAATTACTCACTGCACATCACATATGCTTTTACCCTTCATTGTTCCTTATTCGTGTTACTGTTATACCTTTATTACTGTTCATACTCGTGCCTGCATGTTTTGCTACCCCTGATTATATTATTGTTGATATTATGACGCACTGACGTCTGGGTTTTGCATGGCCCAGATCCTCTACCCTTGTCACAGGCTGATCAGGAGTATTTCTGCCGTCAGGATGAGCAATGAGGATCCTGTTAGTATCCAGTTTAGTTATGTTTACCTTCCAGATGTTATTGCCCATTGGATTTATTGCTTCTGCATATTATTTCTTGACTCGTTTATTCTGGCATATGGACATGTACTAGATAGTTTATTTTACTTTTCTGTTCTTGATATCTTATACACAGCTATAATGTGACTGCGAAGGGATGTTTTCTATCCACAGGTAGTATGGTTGGCTCTCTCACGTGTCGATCTTAGTGCACTCTGGAAAGCGGGGCATGACAGGGTTTGTTTGGTATCAGAACCATAGGATTTAGGTTAATCGGGTTTGATTATTTTGTAGTTGGGTATTGGACCCAATACACGAATCGGAAAATCCGTAATTAGGAACATGTCCTGCCACATTGTTATCGTAATTCTTGAATCATATCTTTCTCTTGACTCCTGTCCTGACGATATGCAAACAACTTTGCATCTCGAGTTGAAATTCTTTTGGTTCCCTATTGTTTCTTCCGTCCTATTCCTTTGATTCTGATAATAGAATTTGGGCGACTTGAACGTAGTTATGTGATTGCAACTATAAACTGTAGCATGGTTACAATGCAGTACTCTATTTAAGTAACTTGGAGTCCTAGTCTTGATTCATTTCCTTGTTTTATGGTCGTTATATTACCTTGCATATCTTCTTCAGTATCTTGGCTTCAGATGAAGTCGTTTCAGGTATCCTACTTATTCATGTTTTCCCCGCATTAGAATTATTCGATTCTGGTGTATCCTATTGTTGTGTTGTTGTCTTGGGAATGGACTTTCTCGGCAGTTTCCACGCTCATATTGATTGTAGGGCAAAGAAAGTGATTTTCCAGATTCCCGGACATCCGGAGTTTGTTTTTGCTGGAGGTAGCAGTTCTGTCGGGCCAGTCGAGTTTAGGGCTAGGCCGAAAAGCACCGTTCTTGCGTCGATGGAAGTTGATAAGGAGGAAGCGCCAGCTGTAGTTCGAGAGTTCATGGACGTGTTCGAGGACATCTCGGATTTACCGCCAAAACGAGATGTGGAGTTCGCAATCGATCTAGTTCCTGGTGCAACGCCAATCTCAAAGGCGTACTATCCGATGGCACCAGTGGAGTTGGAAGAAGTCAAGAAGCAGGTTACCGAATTGCTAGAGAAGGGTTGGATTCGCAGCAGTAATTCACCTTGGGGAGCTCCATTTCTTCTAGTTAAGAAGAAAGATGGCACAAGGAGAATGTGCATCGATTATCGAGAATTAAACCGGGTGACTATTAAGAACAAGTACCCGATCCCTCGCATTGGCGAACTGTTCGAGCTGCTTAGCGGCGTGAGGGTATTCTCGAAGCTGGATTTGCGATCCAGATATCATCAGGTCCGAGTTAAATCAGAAGATATTTGCAAGGCTGCGTTCCGAACTCAGTATGGACATTACGAGTATTTAGTGATGCCATTTGGAGTCACGAATGCACCGACGATATTTATGGACTTGATGAACCGAATCTTTTCACCGTTCTTGGACCAGTTTATAGTGGTGTTCATCGATGATATTCTGGTCTACTCGAGAAGCATTGAAGAGCATGCGGAACACTTGAAGATCGCATTGCAGACATTGAGGCAAGAAAGATTGTATGCAAAGATGAGCAAGTGCGAGTTTTGGCTGGAAGAAGTGAAGTTTTTGGGGCATGTCGTATCCGGAGATGGAATCGCCGTTGACCCTGAAAAGATTGCAGCAGTTCAAGATTGGCCGATTCCGAAAAACGTAGCCGAGATTAGAAGTTTTCTTGGACTTGCCGGATATTACAGAAGATTCGTGGAGAATTTTGCTCGTTTGGCTGAACCTTTGAAGCTTACGCGGAAGGTAGTACCGTTCGTATGGACGGATAAATGTGCGTCAGCTTTTGAGGCGTTAAAGCAAAGATTGATAACCGCTCCTATTTTGACCGTACCAGACGGTTCCCGAGGATTGGTGATTCACAGCGACGCATCTGGGAAAGGTTTGGGATGTGTTTTGATGCAGCATGGAAAAGTTATAGCTTACGCATCGAGACAGTTGAAGATCCACGAGAAGAATTACAAAACTCATGATTTAGAGCTAACAGCTGTGATTTTCGTTTTAAAGATTTGGAGACACTACTTATTGGGCGAAAGGGTCGAAGTATTCACCGATCACAAAAGCCTAAAGTATGTGTTCACACAGAAAGAGCTTAACATGAGGCAGCGTAGATGGTTGGAGCTGATGGCTGACTACGATCTTGATCTTAAGTACCATCCAGGGAAAGTTAATGTAGTGCCGGATGCGCTTAGTCGGTTACCAGCAATTCGGATGTTGACTGCACAGAAGGAGCTTATCGAGGATTTTCAGAGATTCGAGTTGGAGATTGTGCTACCGCATTCTTCGGGACAGTTGATGCAGCTGCAAGTACAGTCGTTGTCGATCGAGAGTATTAAAGCAGCACAGTCACATGACCCAAGATTGTAGAAGTTTCGAGAACAAGTTGAAGCAGGACTTCGAATGGACTTATTGATTCATGAAGATAGTTCATTGCGATATGGTAGCCGTTTGTGTGTGCCAAAAGGAGATATCCGCGAAGAAGTTATGAAGGAGGCATACAGTTTTGCGTATTCTGTACATCTAGGAGGCACGAAGATGTATCGTGATCTAAGACAGCATTTCTGGTGGGAAGGCATGAAAAGGGAGATTGCTCGTTTTGTAGCGAAGTGCTTGGTGTGCCAGCAAGTTAAGGCGAACATCAAAGGGTTGCTGATTTATTGCAACCACTTCCTATTCCTCAATGGAAGTGGGAACATATAACCATGGATTTCGTGACAGCTTTACCCTGGAGTCCAAAGGGCAACAATGCAGTTTGGGTGATTGTTGATCGATTGACCAAGGCAGCTCATTTCATACCATTTCATGTTGGTCAGTCAACGGAAGCGTTGGCAGAATGGTACATGCAGGAGATTGTGAGATTGCATGGAGTACCTGTGAGCACCGTGTCCGACCGTGACACCCGATTCTTATCGCACTTCTGGAGGAGTTTACAGGAAAGTTTGGGGACGCGATTGAAGTTTAGCACTGCTTATCATCCTCAGACAGATGGCTAGTCGGAGAGAACGATCCAAACTCTTGAAGACATGTTGAGAGCTTGCATGTTAGACTTCATGGGTTCATGGGAGGATCATCTACACTTGGTGGAGTTTTCTTACAACAACAGTTTTCAGGCGACTATTCAGATGGCTCCATTCAAAGCATTGTATGGTCACAAGTGTCGTTTACCTGTTTGTTGGGACGATATTAGAGAACGAAGATTGTTGGGACCGGATCTTATCGTGCAAACCGTGGAGAAAGTTAATACCATCCGAAATCATATGAAGGCAGCACAAGATCGGCAGAAGAGTTGGGCTGACACATCGAGAAGACCTCTAGAGTTCGCTGTTGGTGATCTGGTATTCTTGAGGATATCACTGACTGGAGAAGTGATTCGTTTTGGGAGTCGAGGCAAGCTTAGTCCTCGATTCGTGGGGCCTTTCGAGATTATGGAGCGTGTGGGAGAAGTGGCTTATCGGTTTGCTTTACCACCATCTTTGGCGAAGGTTCATGACGTATTTCATGTATTTCAACTCCGTAAGTATGTTCGAGATGAAACACACGTGCTAGATCATTCGGAGCTGACTGTAAGGGAGGATTTGATGTTTGAGGAACGATCGATGTCGATTGTAGATCGAAGAGAAAAGGTCCTTAAGAACAAGTTTATTCCTCTCGTACTTGTTTCTTGGGGAAATCGCTCGCATGGAGAACAACTTGGGAATGAGAAGACGAGATTCGACAGAAGTTTCCACACCTATTCTTATAGATTCTTGATTGTTTATCTTTTCTTGTTTGGGAATTTCGAGGACGAAATTCTTTTTGTAGTTGGGTATAATGTAACACCCTAGTTCATTTATACCAGTTCTAGTTCAAGTATTTCTTTATTTATGGTATTTTTTCCTGATTTATTGTGTTGTGGGTGCGAATAGTGTTTTTGATATCTGTATTTGCATCCGATCCGACCCACATGCTTGAAACCAGTCTTGATTCATGTTTGTGATTTATCCTGGCTTGTTACGTGGATCCATGCACTTTCATTTATACATCCTGCATACTGGCATTTATCTGGCATCTGCATTTTAAATATAACAATTAGAGTCACATAAAATGTAACAACCGAGTTTATTTATACCAATTCCAGTTCCCGTATTTATTTATCTGTGGTATTTTATTTATTTATCATGTTTGGGTGCGAATAGTAATTTACATTTTACATTGCATTCGACCCGACCCGCTTGCTTGAACTTGTTTGATTCATATTTATAGATTACCCTGGCTTGTTACATAGGCACGTGCATCTCATGTATACTGCATATTGACATTTCATCCGACATCGCACATTTTATCATATAACATTTTAGGTCATGTAAAATAAATTAAAATTGCATTTCATAACCTGCATAATAACCCTAACCCCGTGGTAGCGTCCGCGCATCTTGTTCTCGTTCCGTTCAGTGAAACATACGTGTTTGGATGGCTACGTGCACGTACGTGCATCCGTTCTTAGGGGTATGCATTTTCATTGACTGAGCATTCATTTTGAAATTTGGAAGTCGCATAAATTTTTCGTATTTTAAATCTGAAATTTTGGACCCGATCCGGGCGCGTTTTGGAATATTTTGTATCCCGCTTAAATTTAAATTTATTTGATTTTATTTTAATCTCGTTAATTTTTTTTAACCATACGAATCCTTTTAAATTTTAATATAAATCCTTTTTAAAATTTTAAATCTTTTCTTAACAAACCTCAACCTCTCTCCTTAACTACCCCGGCCCCACTTCCTTTTCTCTCTCTTTCTTTCTCCCTTTCTTTCTCTTTCTTTATCTCTCTCTCTCTCCTTCCCTCTTCCTTTCTCTCTCTCCCATATAAAACAAATTCATCTCTCATCACTGTTTACCTCTCTCTTTCTCCCACCTCTCGATCTCCTCTCTCTCTCTCCTCTCGCGTTATTCTCTCTCTCTTCTCTCTCCCCCTATATATATTCCTTCTTCTTCCTCTCTTATCTTTTCAAAAACCCATGAAACCCAAACCCTACCGCCGCTGCCTCCCCCTCGCTCACCCGTCGCCGACCCTCCTCTCGACCTCCACCAACCCTCGAAGCCACCCTCTCCTTCCTCGACCACCTCCTCTTCCAAGAACCGACCCATCGCTTCACTACCTTTCCTTCGACGATGTCACGCCCCGCTTCCCAGAGTACGCAAGATTGGGTACGTGACATAGCCAACTATGCTACCTGTGGGTAAGAAGTATCCATCCACAGTCACATTACGGCTGTAGAGATATCAAGAACAAGATAAAACTATCTAATACATGTCCAAATCCAGAATAATAAGAGTCAATGATAAATAAATGCGGAAGCAAATGATCCAATACAATAATAGAAAAGTATGTCCCATAATGCGGGCTCACATCTGGAAATAAAAATGCGGAAATAAAACTAACCACTACAGAACTCACAACTCAGCCTGCTGGCTGAAGTACTCCTGCTCGGACAACGACAGTGGTAAGGAATCTGGGCCATGCAAAACCCAGACGTCAGCGCGTAATGTCAACCAATAATATAATATGAACAGTGTAATAGGCAATGCAGAAATAAACATGAATGAAGCAATAGTATGGAACAAGCAGTGCAGGGTAGTGTGCAGTGGGTAACTAAACTGTTTTGTCGGGTTTTCTATCCTAAAGTCTTTGAAATCAATTCGAGTAATCCTCCATGTAACTCAAAGGATATGTCTCGTTACCCCCGGGACTACGGATCAGGAAGATGAGAACCAATAATGGTTCTGTCCCGTTGCCCCCCGGGACCACGGATCAGGAAAATGTAAGAGTCACGAATGGCTCTGTCCCGTTACCCCCCGGGACCACGGATCAAGTAATACCCTTTTAAGTTACACTTTAGATCACCCTTTTGATTTCCCCATACCCCCAGGTTATATGTGTTAGGTCAGGTATTCAGTAGTCAAGGACTAATGCCAACACAGGATCAGGTAACAGGTCAGGTTTGTCTGGATAGACAACAGGAATGGTCCATGAGGACTCCATGTCAGGTTTGTTGGCATTAGGCATGAGATCAGGTAACAGGTCAGGTCATGGTACATCAGGTCAAGTCGATAGTAAAGGGTACCATGTCAGGTGCATCGTTATATATATATCATGTGTAGCAAGGTCAGGTCAAGATGTAACAAAATCGAGGGTGTGCTCACAACAGGTATATAATCGAACAAGGATTAACACCAGGAAATAAGCAATAAATTAAACAACAATAAGCAGTTCATTTAATCACAATAGTGCATTAGTATAGTACAGCCGTTTTATCATATTAGCAGGTTTCGAGCACCCCTTGCAGTGCAATAGATCACATGGTGGTGCAATACCTTTAAATCAATATCAGAATGTAATAGAGCTACATGTGTAAAGGCTATCATCCTTTAAACGGTAAAATGTGATTAACGGGTAAACTTCGTTATTAGGGTTAAAGTGGCAAAATGTAATTTTAGGTTAACTGTATCATGATATATGTCATATTGCGATCAAATGAGAAAATATCCATACCGAGTTGAGTTTTGCAGGTTTAATGAGTCAAAATATATATAATTGTATAGTATAGCATGTAACAAGTGATACTTGCCTCAACGGTTCGCGAACCGGGAAAAACGGACGTAACGTCGGCGGAGAAACACGCGACGGACGCACGGTTCACGGATTGTACCCAAACAACGAACAATGGGACCACGCGGATCGGGGTACCTCGCTGGAATGTTGGGTCAAGTCGTCGGCACGGCCGGATTCCGGCGAGATGCAAATCAGCGACAAAAGTTTAGAAACCCTATGTACAGCTAAGGACAAACCAGAGGGGGAAAAGGAAGGAAGAAGATGAAGGGAAGCTTACTGGGATTGCAAAGGTTGCGACAGCGACGGGGTCGACGGCGATGGGGCGCCGGCGAGGAAGCTGCAGGCGGCAGACTAGGCTGCGGGTGCTGGAGGAGGGAAGACGGTGAGGAGGGAGAGGAAGTGGCCGGGTCTGGTGCGCAGGTGAAGAGGAGGTGGTCGGCGGTGGCGCAGGTGACGACGACGAGGGTCAACGGCGGCGTTTCTGGCCAACCAGAGAAGGTATGGGGGTTGCTGTGGGGTCCCTGTTGCGGCGCCGGGCACACGGGAGCAGGAGGGGCTGTCGAGGTCGGAAAGAGGGGCGAAGGTGAAGGTGCTGGTGTCGTCGGCGACGACGAGTTGCGGTGGCGACGGGCGAGCAGCGATGGGTGCAGGTGGCGCGGCTATGGCGTAGGTGCACGGGGACGTGGGGAGAGGAGGAAGGATGTGTCGAGGCTGAGGAGGCAGGGATCCTGGCGGTGCTAGCGCCGACGTTGGGGCTCCGGTGGCGACGGAGGAGGCGGCGGCTAGGGTTCTCACGTGGGTTTTCTTCTGCGCGTGGGTTCTGGGAAAAATTTATGGGAAAAGGATACGTATATATATAGGGGAGAGAGAGAAGGTTAGAGAGAGAGAGAGAGAGAAAAGTAGAGAGAAAAGTAGAGAGAGAGACAGAGAAAGAGAGAGGAGAGATAGAGAGAGATGGAGAGAGAAAGATATGAGGGAAAGAAAGAGGAACACACGAGGAGGGGCCCACGGGGGTTTAAACCCTCGTGATTGGCTGAGATTTCTGTTATGGTTAACAGATAGGTTTTTTTTAAAGATTTAATAGATTTAGTTTAACAGTAGGATTGTATAGTTTCGATTATATTATTAAATTGGGATTTTGGCGCTAAATGAAACATTTCCAAATCGCGCCCGGGTTGCGTCCAAAAATTTGAAATTTAAATAATAGAATTTTAAGCGGGTTCCAAATTTTAAAATGAAATGTTTTATGACTAAAAAGCATGCCCCCAAGTCGGACACTTGCACGCGCGCGTAGCCGTCCAAACTTGCCTGTTTCACCGAACGGAATGAGAACTCGACGCACGGACGCTACCACGCGGCTAGGGGTGACGAGTAGGCCAAGATAGATATTTTTAATTTCATTTTAGGTGCTAAAATTTGTTATCTGCAGAAATGACTTAGCCTGTTAAAACTTTACAATAAGACCCAAACAAGCAAGATAAAATGAAATGAGTAATATCTAACACTCAACCAGTAACACAAATAGTAGTATTGGGCTCGGGTGTTACAGACGACCTCGTCGTTGTCTCCACAACCCTCTTCTCCCTCTCCCTTTCCTCTCCTCCTCTGCCAACGACCCCAGCCACCAAGAATCTCGCACACACACACACACCAGACCCAAACCGAGCCCCTGCACACCTTTACATCGCCGGAGTTGATCGCCGCCGTCGATCTTGTTCTCGTCTCCCAACTCCAGTGCACCCAGTGAGCAACTCCCTTCTTCCCAATCTCATTCTCCTCTTTCCTTTCCTCTCTTTCTTCTTTCTTTTCTTCATGTTTCTTTTCTTTATATTTTCTATCTTTGTAGTTCGCCGGAACCGGCCGTGACGTTGATGATCCCGACGATCCAGCGAACAAACTTGACTTGTGTGATCACCCTGTGCGTTGTTTGGATCCGTTCCGTATACCGTGCGTGCGTCGCGACTTTTTCGCCGACGTGAAACGTTCCGTACACCCGTTTCTTGATCCGTCTAGATGAGTAAAACTTGCTACATGCTATTTAAATTATTACATACCTATTTAAATACATATTTAACCTGTTGTTTGAATCTAGTGCCCTATGTTCCATTTTAACATTTCATGTTCCGTTTATATCATTTTAGGTTTAGAACATGAAACATATCTCGTTGCATATTAGATTACATTACACTGTACCCATATCCCTATTTATATCACATATTGCTTAGTTGTATAGCCCATAGTACCATTTTAATAGTTTATAACCTTTTGAATACCTATTTGCATCCATCTCGTCCAGTATATATACAATTGCATTCATAGATCATATAATACATAATAATGTGATATTAACAATCCATATTTCATAAAGTATATTTTAATTAGTGTTGGAACTATAACCTTAACCCTAATCAATAACTGTGCATCCATATGTTTTAATCTATACCTATTTTGCATACTACATCACACTATTCCATTTTATTGTTACATTGGTATCCCATACTTGTTTTGTGTACCCATGCTTATTATAGTTTGATTATGAGCACCCACGTGACATCTGTGCACCCCCTGACATGGCTTGTTATACTATTACTTGACACGACTTGATACCGTGCGCTACTGGACATGATTAGATCCATATACACTACCTGACTTGACCTGTTACCTGATCTTGTTACTAATGCCAACAACCTTGACATGTTGTCCCTACGGACATTTCCTGTTGTCTATCCAGACAAACCTATACCTGCTTAGTCCTGTGTTGGCATTAGCTCCAGATTTATCAATACCTGACTTGAACACATAACTTGGGGGTATGGGGAAATCAATGATGAAACCTGACTTGTAACTCGATAGTTCGATACTTTTACTGATCAGTCTTACGGCCTAGGCCAGTCCCGGGGTGATGATGCTGACATCACTCATCGTTACATACCACCTTTTACTGCTTAGAGGCACGTCTCGGATTCAGCCCGAGAATCTTCACCGTGGTTCCGGGCACGCACGGGATACTATTGAGTTACATCAATGATTCATCAAATTGATTTCAAAGACTTGAGAGTAGTTAACCCACTAGACCAGTCCAGATTACTCACTACACATTACCCCCACTGTCCTCACTCATATTACTATTATACCTGTTTTACTGTTTATACACATACCTGTATGTCTTGCTACCCCTGTTTGTATTATTGCTTGATATTATGACGCACTGACGTCTGGATTTTGCATGGCCCAGACTCTTTACCTTTGCTGCAGGCCGAGCAGGAGTATTTCAGTCAGCAGGCTGAGCAGTGAAAACTTATTAGTAGTTAGTTTATTTTTCCCTTCAGTATTTTCATTCCTGATGTGAGCCCGCATTATGGGACGTACATTCCAGTTTATTTCTTGTATTGGATCTTTTGCGTCCGCATTATTTTATTCTTGACTCGTTTATTCTGGCTTATGGACATGTGGAAGATAGTTTATTATTGTTCTTGATATCTCTATAGCCGTAATGTGACCATGGAAGGATATTTCCTATACACAGGTAGCATGGTTGGTTATGTCACGTGCCTATCTTAGCGTACTCTGGGAAGCGGGGTGTGACATGGTTTGTTTGGTATCAGAGCCATAGGTTTTAGGTTAATCGGGTTTGATTCTTTTGTAGTTGGGTATTGCACCCAATACATGAATCAGAATACTCGAGATTAGGAACATGTCCTGCCACTTTACCATCTTGCCATTCTTGAATCTTAACTCCTTCCTGATTCTTACCTTGACGATATGCAAACTTCTTTTGCATCTCGACTTGAAACTTTTGGTTCCCTATTGTTTATCTCTGGAATTTGGACGACTTGAGTGGAGTTATGTGATTGTAACTATGAACTGCAGCATGGTTACAATGCGGTACTCTATTTAAGTAACTTGGAGTTCTAGTTTTGATTCATATCCTTGATTCATGATCATCATTCATCGCAAGTTTTGAATCTTGTTTTGCATACTAATCCTCTTTGGTGTCTTGGTTACAGGATCATGGAAGCCAGGAATCTACAATCGTACCATAGGTGTATGGATGACGCCACTTTGCTTGGAGTAATTCGTGACTTATTAGAGGACCACAAGCAGCAGACCGAGCTGAAGCTGGCGTTTGCACCAAACCAAACGCCCGTACATAGAGGTATTCCGGTGAACCGACGTGGCGTAGCTCTAATGAAGAAAACAGTCGTTGCTGATCGGAAAAGGAGCGTGATTTGTGACTTTTGCCGTTTTCGTGGACACGTGCAAGGGAGTGTCGAAGGAAGCATGGACTCTGTTTAAATTGTGGATCGACGGATCACACTATCAATACTTTTCCGTCGAAGCTTCATAAGAAAGAGAATGTTCGGAGGCCAGTGTTGCCCAAGTAAAAAGGAAGGGTGTTGTGCGATTACTGCCAACGACCGGGTCATTTCTGGAGAGATTGTCGAAGGAGACTTAGACTTTGTCTTATTTGTGGATCAACTGATCATACCATTGATACTTGTCCGTCAAAGCTAAGATTGAAGGAAGTTACTTGGGAGCCACCGTAAAAGCAGTTTTCGGAGCAGGTGCAATTAACTCAGGGAGCTAATCAGGCTCAAGCTTTTACCCTGACGGTTGAAGAGGCTAAAGCTTCAGAGGAAGTTGTTTCAGGTACCTTACTTGTTCATGGTTTTCTCGCATTAGCGTTATTCAATTCTAGTGCTGCCCATTGATGATGTCGTTCAAGTTTATTACTACACACTCGATTACTTGCACGACCCTGTTTAGTTATGGGGCATACACACTGGGAATGGGAAAATCATAACTAATAGAGGGTGTAAGGATTGTTCTGTAGCTTTTTGCGGACAGGAGTTATTCGCAGATTCCTTGATGTTTAATACCGGTAGTTATGAAGTTATCTTAGGAATGGATTTTTTTTCTTGGCACTTTCCGCGCTCACATTGGTTGTAGAGCAAAGAAAGCGAATTTCTAGATCCCCGGATATCCAGAGGTTATTTGGAGTTGGTAGTTCTGTCGGACCAGTCGAGTGTAGGGCTAGGCCGACAAAACAATGTTCTTTCTTCGATAGAAGTTGAAGCGCCAACTGTAGTTCGATTTCATGGACGTATTCGAGGACATCTCGGGTTTACCGCCAAGACGAGATGAGGAGTGCGCGATCGATCTTATTCCTGGTGCAGCGCCAATTTCTAAGGCGTACTATCTAATGGTACCAGTGGAGTTAGAAGAAGTCAATTACTTGAGAAGGGGTTGGTTTCGTAGCAGTGATTCATCTTGGGAAGCTCCAGTTCTTCTAGTCAAGAAGAAAGATGGCACAAGAAGGATGTACGAGTTTGGCGTGAAGAAGTGAAGTTTTGGGGTATGTCGTGTCCGGAGATAGAATCGTCGTTGATCCCGAGAAGATTGCAGCAGTTCGAGATTGGCCGATTCCGAAGAACGTTGCTGAGATCAGAAGCTTCTTGGACTTGCCGGGTATTACAGAAGGTTCGTGGAGAATTTTACTCGTTTGGCTGAACCTTTGATCAAGCTTACGCGCAAGGAGGTACCATTTGTGTGGATGAATAAGTGTGCGTCAGCTTTTGAGGCGTTGAAGCAGAGGTTGATAACCGCACCTGTTTTAACCGTACCAGACGGTTCTGGAGAATTGGTGTTTCACAGCGACGCATCTGGAAAAAGGATTGAGATGTGTTTTAATGCAGCATGGGAAGATTGTAGCTTACGCATCGAGACAGTTGAAGACCCATGAGAAGAATTACCCAACTCATGACTTGGAGCTAGCAGCTGTAATTTTCACTTTGAAGATTTGGAGACACTACTTATTGGGCGAAAGGGTCGAAGTATTCACCGATCACAAAAGCCTGAAGTTTGTGTTCACACAGAAGGAGCTTAATATAAGGCAGCGTAGATGGTTGGAGCTGATGGTTGACTACGATCTTGATCTTAAGTATAATCCGGGGAAAGTTAATGTTGTGCCGGATGCGCTTAGTCGGTTGCCAGCAATTCAGATGTTGACTGCACAGAAAGAGATTATGGAAGACTTTCGGAGATTCGAGTTGGAGATCGTGCTACCGCATTCTTCAGGACAGTTGATGCAGCTGCAAGTACAGTTGTCGTTGATCGAGAATATTAAAGCAGCGCAGTTACAGGACCTTAGATTGTAAAGGTTTCGAGAACAGGTTGAAGCTGGACTTCAAACGGACTTATTGATTCATGAAGATGGTTCGTTGCGATATGGTAGTCGTTTGTGTGTGCCAAAGGAAGATACCCGCGAAGAAGTTATGAAGGAGGCGCACAGTTCAGCATTTTTCGTACATCTAGGAGGCACGAAGATGTACCGAGATCTACGACAGCATTTCTGGTGGAAATGCATGAAACGGGAGATTGCCGCTTTGTGGCCAAGTGCTTGGTGTGTCAGCAAGTTAAGGCTGAACATCAAAGGGTTGCCGGTTTATTGCAACCACTTCCGATTCCTCAATGGAAATGGGAACATATAACCATGGATTTCGTGACGGCTTTATCGCGGAGTCCAAAGGGCAACAATGCAGTTTGCGTGATTGTTGATCGGTTGACCAAGGTAGCTCATTTCATACCATTTCGAGTTGGTCAATCAACAGAAGCTTTGGCAGAACGGTACATGCAGGAGATTGTAAGATTACATGGAGTACCGGTGAGTATCGTGTCCGACCGTGACACTCGTTTCTTATCACACTTTTGGAGGGGTTTACAGGAAAGTTTAGGGACTCGATTGAAGTTTAACACAGCTTATCATCCTCAGATAGATGGCCATTCGGAGAGAACGATCCAAACTCTTGAAGACATGTTAAGAGCTTGCATGTTAGATTTCAAGGGTTTATGGGAGGATCATCTACATTTGGTGGAGTTTTCTTACAATAACAGTTTCCAGACGACTATTCAGATGGCTCCATTCGAAGCTTTATATGGTCGCAAGTGTCGTTCACCTGTTTGTTGGGACGATGTTGGATAACGAAGATTGTTGGGACCGGATTTGATCGTGCAAACAGTGGAGAAGGTTAGTACTATCCGGAATCATATGAAAGCAGCACAAGACCGACAATAGAGTTGGGAAGATACATCGAGAAAACCTCTAAAGTTCGCCGTTGGTGGTTTGGTATTCTTGAAGATATCACCGACTAGAGGGGTGATTCGTTTCGGAAGTCGAGAAAAGCTTAGTCCTCGATTCGTTGGACCTTTCGAGATTTTGGAGCGTGTTGGAGAAGTGGCGTATCGATTGGCGTTACCGCAATTTTTGGCGAATGTTCATGACATGTTTCACGTATCTCAACTCCTTAAGTATGTTCGAGATGTAAAACACGTGCTGGATCATTCGGAGCTGACTGTACATGAAGGTTTGACTTTTGAGGAGCGACCGATGTCGATTTTGGATCGAAGGGAAAAAGTTCTTAAGAACAAGGTTATCCCTCTTGTTCTTGTTTCTTGGGAAAACCGCTCACATGGAGAATCAACTTGGGAACGAGAAGATGAAATCCGACAGAAGTTTCCACATCTTTTCTTGTAATTTGTTGATTGTTTATCCTTTCTTGTTCTTGGAATTTCGAGGACGAAATTCTTTTTGTAGTTGGGTATAATGTAACAACCGAGTTCATTTATACCAATTCCAGTTCCCGTATTTATTTATCTGTGGTATTTTATTTATTTATCATGTTTGGGTGCGAATAGTAATTTACATTTTACATTGCATTCGACCCGACCCGCTTGCTTGAACTTGTTTGATTCATATTTATAGATTACCCTGGCTTGTTACATAGACACGTGCATCTCATGTATACTGCATATTGACATTTCATCTGCTATCGCACATTTTATCATATAACATTTTAGGTCATGTAAAATAAATTAAAATTGCATTTCATAGCCTGCATAATACCTTTAACCTCGTGGTAGTGTCCGCGCATCTTGTTCTCGTTCCGTTCAGTGAAACAGACGTGTTTGGATGGCTACGTGCACATACGTGCATCCGTTCTTGGGGGTATGCATTTTCATTGACTGAGCATTCATTTTGAAATTTGAAAGTCGCATAAATTTTTCGTATTTTAAATCTGAATTTTTGGACCCGACCCGGGCCCGTTTTGGAATATTTTGTATCCCGCCTAAATTCAAATTTATTTGATTTTATTTTAATCTCGTTAATTTTTTTAAACCGTACGAATCCTTTTAAATTTTAATATAAATCCTTCTTAAAATTTTAAATCTTTTCTTAACAAACCCCAGCCTCTCTCCTTAACTACCCCGGCCCCACTTCCTTTTCTCTCTCTTTCTTTATCTCTCTCTCCCCTCCCTTCTTCCTTTCTCTCTCTCCCATATAAAACAAATTCATCTCTCCTCACTGTTCACCTCAATCTTTCTCTCACCTCTCGATCTCCTCTCTCTCCCCCCTCTCGCGTTATTCTCTCTCTCTTCTCTCTTTCTCCCTATATATATATATTCCTTCTTCTTCCTCTCTTTTCTTTTCAAAAGCCCACGAAACCCAAACCCTACCGCCGCTGCCTCCCCCTAGCTCACCCGTCGCCGACCCTCCTCTCAACCTCCACCATCATCTCAACCCTCGTAGCCACCCTCTCCTTCCTCGACCATCTCCTCTTCCAAGAATCGACCCATCGCTTCACCACCTTTCCTCCGACGACCTCGTCGTTGTCTCCACAACTCTCTTCTCCCTCTCCCTTTCCTCTCCTCCTCTGCCAACGACCCCAGCCACCAAGAATCTCGCGCGCGCACACACACACACCAGAACCCAAACCGAGCCCCTGCACACCCTTACATCGCCGGAGTTGATCGCCGCCGTCGATCTCGTTCTCGTCTCCCGACTCAAGAGCACCCAGTGAGCAATTCCCTTCTTCCTAATCTCATTCTCCTCTTTCCTTTCCTCTCTTTCTTCTTTCTTTTCTTCGTGTTTCTTTTCTTTATATTTTTTGTCTTTGTAGTTCGCTGGAACCGGCCGTGACATCGACGATCCCGACGACCCAGCGAACAAACTTGACTTGTGTGATCACCCTATGCGTTGTTTGGATCCGTTCCGTATACCGTGCGCGCGCCGTACACCCGTTTCTTGATCCGTCTAGGCAAGTAAAACTTTCTACATGCTATTTAAATTATTACACACTTATTTAAATACATATTTAACCTGTTGTTTGATTCTAGTGCCCTATGTTCCATTTTAACATTTCGATATTCCGTTTATATCATTTTAGGTTTAGAACATGAAACATATCTCATTGTATATTAGATTACATTACCCATATCCCTATTTATATCACATATTGCTTAGTTGTATAGCTCATAGTACTATTTTAATAGCTTATAACCTTTCGAATACCTATTTGCATCCATTTCGTCTAGTATATATACAATTGCATTCATAGATCATATAATACATAATAATGTGATATTAACAATCCATATTTGATAAAGTATATTTTAATTAGTGTTGGAACTATAACTTTAACCCTAATCAATAACCGTGCATCCATATGTTTTAATCTATACCTATTTTGCATACTACATCACACTATTCCATTTTATTGTTACATTGGTACCCTATATTTGTTTTGTGTACCCATGCTTATTATAGTTTGATTATGAGCACCCACGTGACATCTGTGCACCCCCTGACATGACTTGTTATACTATTACTTGACACGACTTGATACCGTGCACTATGTTTCCCCCAATCAGAGCAAAGCTCTATTTGAATTTCAAAATTCAAAAATTGAAGCAACGCTTCAGATTCCTTGCGCTGCGCGCTGCGCGCCACGTGTCAAAAACAGACAAGCCAGCGCCAGGAGCGCTGCGCCCAAGACAGCGCACCCCTAATCAGAGCAAAGCTCTTTCAAAATTCAAATTTTAATGAAGCAACGCTTCAGATCCCTTGCGCTCTGCGCTGCGTGCCACGTGTCAAACATAAGGGCGCTAGCGCTGTTGCGCTGCTCTCCGCGTGTCAAACGCAGGCGCGCTAGCGCAGTTGCGCTGCGCTCTGCGTGCGCGCCACGTGCCAAACGCAGGCGCGCTAGCGCAGTTGCGCTGCGCTCTGCTTTTGCGCCACGTGTCAAACGCAAGCGCGCTAGCGCCAGTTGCGCCGCGCACTGGAACTTAAATAATAAATTATTAATTAATCAGAATTAAAATTCTAGAAAGATCTTTCCAATCTTATTAAAATAAGAAGATTATCTTCTGTAAAACAGAGGCCTTAGGATCAAAGATCCAACGGTGGGGAAATATCCCCAGATCAAGTCAGAGAAAGATCTCTGTAACTAACTTAACAAACCAATTGGCCCTATATAAAGGCCCCCAGACTTCAAGTCTCAGATATAAACAGAAGGAGAGAACCCTCTGCTAACTTTGAGAGAAAATCTCAAAGAGAAAGAAAGGCAAGCCTTTGAAGAAAGAAGATCATTTTCTTCATCTTTAAAGGTAAAAAATCATATTCTTGAAGAACAGAAATGAAATCATCTCATTAAAAAAGAAGAACCATATTCTAAAAAGATCAAAGATCTAAGAACAAGATCAAGATCTTCAATAAAAAAGAAAAAAGACCAAAAAGATCTAATTATAAAAGATTAAAAAGAAGTAATTTACTTCATTCATAGATCTTTTGATCTATAAAGGCACAACCTTTTGATGAGAATAAGAACCTTGGTTCTTGAATCTTGAGGCAATGCCTCTTTTGAAGAAGAGAACAAAAAACTTGTTCTTTGATCGTAAATTGATCAAAATGCGCTCTGCGCTATTGGACAGTGCCTTGCACTCTTGAATTGCGCCCTTGTGCTTATTGGACTGGCGCACAGTGCCAGAACGCGCCACGTGTCAACTACAGAACAGTTTGCGCTTTGCGCTTCTAAAAATAGCGCACTACGCTCTTGGACTGGCGCGCAGCGCCAGAGCGCGCCACGTGTCACTCACTGGCGCACCCATAAACTGGCGCAGCGCACTTATAAAGCGCAGTGCGCTAACAGACTTGCGCTCAGCGCTAAGCGACACGTATCACTCTTATGTGCGCTAGCGCAATGCGCTCTTTAATTGACTCAAAGCGCCTGATGCGCCACGTGGCGCACCGTCAGAACACCACTTTGTTCCTAATAAATGCTATGCATTATAAAAAGGGCAGAGCCCAAACAAAGGCCTAACAGGCCAAACATAAATGAAAATGTTAAACATTTTTAACTGGACTTAGCCCAATTCTGGCCATAAGTCCTCAATATAAATTGAACTGAGCACAACTGCTCTTCCAATCAATTTACACCCGGTTCGAGGGTACATCTTTGAACCCCTCTGATATATGTCGTTATAATCCTTCAACGTCTTAAGAAAGGTGACGGGTCCCGACAACCACACATTTCACGGACTGTGGGGTCCTTTTAAACCCCCGGACAACGATGTCCTTAATCTTGGACCACCATGTCCCTAAACTGGCAATGGACCACCATGTCCTTAAACTGGTAATCGACCGCAATGTCCCTAAACTAAACATTAGAGTGCAAATGCTCTTTTGTTGGATCTAAACGATCCCGTTAAGTTGATCTTAGTCTAGAAATTAGACTAATGTATCCTTAACAAACGTTTAAGTTGATATTAGTCCCAAATGAGGCTAACGTATCCTTAAACTCAACCCCCCTCCCAAAAAAAAACCCAAATCTAAGAAAATACGGATTTCGACTAATCCACGTCCTACGGGCGACAACATAAATTAGTCTCCGTATATAATTCACGGGCAACCAAAAACAAAACAAACACACAAGACACGAAGTGACCATCTGGAGAAGGAGAAAGTTGTTATCGCGATGCGGTGGCGTAATTAACTACAGGGGCTTGCGCCTGCAGGGAAGGCGTCCCCACAATCAAAAACCCTTCAAATGAGGGGGAATATGACGAAGTCTGCTACATCGGCCGCATCTGTTTAAACCTTTGATATATGGTGCCATAAATCAACTTGGCATCTTCGGAGAGGTGGACGGATAGCACCAATTAGCATCTGCCCCCGAATTCAGGCAAGACGTTCATTTTCGCGGTTTCCGGCGGTAAACAGATTCTGGCACGCCCGGTGGGACGCTTTTCCTCTTTCCACTCCACACTTCGTGTGTCGTGTTCACGAACGAATCGCGGTTTGCTATGGTTGCTTGTGGATTCGAGGTACTTAGATTTGGTGCCTTGCTCCGTGCAGAGAACAGAAGATCAATGGCTTCAAACTGCACTAACTGCAACTGCAACTCTCGCTCCGTCTTGTCTGGAGGAGTGACTTACGGGCCCCGAGCGGCCTCCATCTTCACTATGCCAGTGGAACAGGTGACTCAGGCCACCACTGGATTGTTCTTTGGGACTATGCTCCCACCGACGAGCTTCAATGCCCCAATGTCGTCGCAAGAAGCTCCAAAGAAGTCGGTCTTTGATCGGCTTACAACTACTGCGGCCCCTCTCAATGGGTCGTCCAACTCCAGTGCCTCAGTCTTTGCCAGATTGAGCCAAAGTTCATGCGGGCCCATGATGAAGCCTGTAATTCCAGAAAAGGTTATTCCGAGGAGGATAGCCATCCCTGCTGTTGAAGTCTTCAAGGAGGCTTCTCCTGCCAAAGGGTCGGTCTTCACAAGACTGACTGTTCTGTTTCCCGCTCTAGTCAAAGTTCTCAAAGCTACTTCCCCCGCCCAGAGGTCTGTTTTGGACAGGTTAGACACTGCTGCTCAACGGACGTCGGTCTTCATGAGGCTGGTACCGGTGACACCTCACCAGAACAGGGGGCATAGAAAAGTTGATCCAACAGTGGAGGTAATCCCGGCCATACGACATGCTCGACGTCGCCACTGGTGCCGAGTGAGGAAAGCTGGGGGCAATTCCCCTTCTGGACTGACTCCGCCAGCTCCAATGGTGGAAGTTGATGCCGCTGTTCCAACTGGGAACAACTTTGAACCACTAAGGAGGATGCGCAAGAATTCTCCGACTGCTGTGCTGAAAATATCTCCTCCACCTGTGGAGAATGTTACAGAAACAAAGCCGAAGCAGCCCACTCAACGGCTGTCCTCCAAAGTTTACAAAGTCTGGCAACGGGTCTGGGAGTCGATGGTCGATCGAGACTATCCTCGCCGACAAAAGAAGCTGAAGGTTCAGCAAGAAGAGAATCGTCCTAGCAAGCTACAAAGGACGACAACTGGTTGGGTGCCCACTGCAACGGCTCCCTCAACGTCAACCACTCAAAAGAAAAAGAGGACGCAGAAAGCCCCTGTGAACATGGAGAACCGTAAAAGCACCGAGCCCAAACGCCCCAAGTCCGAGGGCATAATGGTGCATACTGTTTACATGGCTTCCAGAAAAGAGGAAGGCCGCGCTTCGACGGGTCACCGACCGCTCACCCGATCCGTGATAAAAGCCCAAGAGCAACGATAGAAGCTTCAAGAGATGCTGACTACAATGGCCGCACTTACTGGGCCAAAAGAAAGCCTGAAGGCATCATCAGAACAGCGTCACGAACAAGAAACTGACGCCGACTTCCTACGCAGAGTCCTCGAAAAGAAGGACAGAGAAGCAGCAGAACAGGCGGCTAATATAAAACAAATGGCGCTTCTCTTCCAAGACATGGTAGGGATGATGCTACAGCCGGACCCTCCAGCTGAAGACCCTCCGATCATTATTGAAGACGATAGAGGGGAGACATTTAATCCTCCTCCGGCTCTTTCAGCAGCCAAAGAGGAAACCCTCTCCAAGGCCGCACTCGATGATTATATAGCTCAGCAAATACGAGCTCACCGGGCGAATGAAGCGGCTGGCCAAGTTGTCAAGACTGGACGACTCTATCCGGGCTGGTATGACCAAATAAGTTACCCGCCGGGATATACGATCCCTAAGTTCCATGTGTATAAAGGGACGGGGAATCCACATCAGCATGTCGCTCAATTCAGGGCCTTATACGGAAACACCGGAGGCGACGATAAGCTCTTGCTTCGTCAATTCGTTGGCAGCTTAGCGGAAATGGCCTTCGAATGGTATTCGGAACTGCCTAACGACTCTGTCAAAACATTTGCGGAGATGGAGCTGCTGTTTACACAAAGATTTGCAAGCGCCAGTGAGCGCACCCTGATCACTGCATTGATCAACGCCAGGGTAAGGCCAGGCGAAACGTAGGTTCAATACGCAATACGGTGGCGGAACTTATGGTCGAAGTGCGAACACCGCATTGAAGAAGCGCCTGCTGTAGGCATGTTCGTGGGCACCCTCGACCCTCAAGCGACCATCTCCCAATTAATGATGTTCTTCAAGCCGACCACCTTTCAGGCCTTGATTGACAAGCTGGCCCAAATGGACCAGATGGGCCATAGGCCTTCCTCTCCAAAGACAGAGCCTTGGAATGAAAAGGGAAAAGGGAAAGCAACCTTCGTTGCCAATACTCAACAACGACCGAGCAACTTAAAGCCGGTTGTTCGCCAAAATAATATGCGTCCACGCCCATCCCTTGAGGAAAGATTAGGACGTCCTTACTCATTTCCTCAGGATAAAACGAGAAGACTGTTCGAGCTGGCAGTGCGCAACAGACTCATCAATCTACTGAGTCCAAAATGTCCGTTGCAGCCAGGCGATCTCAACAATCCTAATTACTGCGCTTACCATCAAGCAGTAAGCCATCCAATCGAAGATTGTTTTGTTTTCAAAGGCTGGATTGAGGACCAATACCAACAAGGCAAGTTCGCATTATCCGAAAACTGGAAGGTGAACCCGCCATAACCTTATACCCCTAAAAAGTGAACATGCCGGGGGCATCGTGCTCTTTTATAGAAGAAACTCCGTGGGAGGTCGCCCTTTCAGCCGAAACTAAAGGAATGCTGAAGGATCTTCACACATGCCCAGCCGTCAGGTGGAAAAGTCCGCCAGAGCCCGAGGTCATTGATGGGATGCTGAAACCATGCCTAACACCGAGAATTGATAGCAGTGGGCAAAACACCCAGGCACAGCCGTCAAATTCTTCAAAGAAAAAGAAGAAAAAGCTCACGCAGTTTGATGACAAGCGCATGGATCTGCGAAAACATATTGACACGCCGGAAGAATATAATCAGAAGGCGCGGACCCCAGTGACACTCCGAGAATTCCTCAGCCACGTCTTTGAGGACGGACATGATGACAAAGACTCGTCGGATGAACCTGAGAATTATGTGGCAAGCTGCCATACGATCTCTCACTCGTTGATAGACAGTAAAGAAGCTCCTGACGCAGAGAATCCGGGGGCAGGTCCTGAACCGGAACTTCTATGGCCGTCAGACGAAATGATCGACACCTTCCTGATTGAAATTCATCTGAAAAGTAAAGCCGATCGGGAGCACGAGATGGCCATACTTGAAAAGGGCAAACGCCGGCGACTGGACAAAAAGATCGAAACACTCCCACCAGATCAAAGTACATCCGCCGCAAATGAAAGCAGGATCAAGACAAGGAAATGATTCGCCAAATATCGACGGGGATGAAGCTGCCCTCTTTTAGAGAAAATTCTCCTGGCGGTATACATCTTGATGAAGCGGAAGTACATCCTAACTTCTGCTTATATCATCAGAAGATCGCACATCCTACTGAAGACTACAACCCCTTCAAGTGTTGGTGGCAAGGGTATGTCGCTCACAGGCAACACTTCAACAGGACAAAGCGTGAAGCTCGTAGACAGCGGAAAATGCGATAGATGAGCGTAAAAGAACTGCCGGCAATTGTCATAGGGTTGATCTCGGCGGATCGCGAGTTCTCACCTTCGGGAGCGACTCAGACGAAAAAATAGCCCTCGGTCCTCTCTTCAAGGAATCCATATCTGAAACGAAAGAATTGAGAGTTGCGAGAACATTCAGCCGTGCAATCGCACGTTACTCGGAAAGAATCTCGGACCCACAAATAAGGGATCGAACAAAAGGGATAAAGGGAAGGGAAAAACGGCCTTTGTCGCCAATGCTCAACAACAATTGAGTGGCCCTAGCCCGGTTGTTCGCCAAAGCAACAAGCGGCAACCCCTCTATGAGAAGTTGAAACGTCCTTACTTATTTCCCCGGGATGAAACAAGGAGGCTGTTCGAACTAGCAGTACGCAGCATGCTTATCATTCTACCGGAGCCGAAACACCAGTTACAACTGAATGATGTCAACAATCATAATTACTTCCCTTACCACCAAGTATTGGGCCATCCGATCGAAAACTGCTACGTCTTCAAAAACTGGATTGAAGACCAATACCAACATGGCAAGTTCACGCTGTCCGAAAACTGGAAGGTGAGCCCGCCACAACCACATGCTCCGAGAAAGATGGATATGCTGGGGGCATCATGCTCATTCATAGGGAAAGCCCCATAGACCGAAAAGTCAGTAAACTAGAGATTCCCCTCAAATACGGCAACAGTGGACCACTATGTCCTAAAACTGGCTGCGGACCGAAACGTCCCTAAACTAACGACGGACCGCAATGTCCTAAAACTTGCAAATGACCGAAACGTCGTTAAACTATTACCAACCCGCAGCATCCTTAAGCCGACGTGCTGTAAAATAAAAAAAAGGTATGGCCATAAGCAAAATGGGCACGGATGAAAACCCGAAAGGGCTCCGTGAGTAAAAACAGCAGGGCTACCGGCGAGTGTTTGTGAAAATCCGAAAGGGCGCAACCTCGTTAGAATAAAAAAAGGAAAGAAAGAAGAAAACAGTATGTCTATAAGCAAAATGGGTACAGATGAAAACCCGAAAGGGCTCCGTGAGTAAAAACAGCAGGGCTACCGGCGAGTGTTTATGAAAACCCGAAAGGGCGCAACCTCGTTAAAAGACACTTACAGGGCCATCTCGACCTTATAAGGAGAAATCACCCGCGTGAGATCCTTACGACTCACAAGGGAGCAACACACTCAGGGATCCCTACGATTCCTAAGGAGAAATTACACTTGCGAGATCCTCACGACTCGTAAGGAGAACTCTCTTATGGGACCCTCACGGCTCATAAGTTTTGAAAGTCTTAAGTTACAGAGACCTGAACCTGTTCTTAAGCAACCCCCACAACCTCTGATACTGCCCTACAAGTGGATCAATACTGACCCTTATATACAATCCACGGGCACGAATAAACATTTCCCTAACAAAGTCCCATCCGTGACTAGGGATATGTCTTCACGGTGAACAGCCCTTGCAAGTCCTCTCGACTTATAAGGAGAAAGCACTCTTGTAAGATCCTTACGACTTATAAGAGACCATACACTTAGGGATCCCCACGATCTCTAGGGAGAAAACACACCTATGAGATCCTCACGACTTGTAGGGAGAAATACCTTTATGAGACCCTTACGGCTCATGAAGTCAAAAGCCTTAGTCGATAAGACCCTAACCCTATTCACTAAGCCACCTTTATTCGATATCGATAAAGGCAAATGATGATTCGCTCATGGCAATATTCCAGTTGTAGTGGTGCTGATGCCGAAATCGATATCTAATCCCAGGTTGGCAGCAAGAAGCTAGTGAGCCACACATGCATACGAAATAGCCGAAATGATGGGGCAATTTGCAACAAAATCAGCAAGTAAAAATGTATGCATGCAAAATAGCCGAAATGATTGGGCAACCCGCAATAAAAAGCAGCGAGTAAAAATGAAATAAATAGCCAAAATGATTGGGCACCGCGAAAGATAGCCGAAATGATTGGGCAATCGCGACCTTCGCGATATTAAAGCTGAAATGATAGAGCATCGCGGAAAGAAATAAAAAAAATGAAATTTATGCCCTACAGGTGATATCACATCAATCCCTGTATACAATCCAGGGGCGCAAACAAAGAGGGAACCATATCATCCCATCAGGATTCATCAGAAAATGAAGCCAAAATCTCGACGGTTCAAGGATAGCCCAGAGATCATCAACAGCGTTCCTCACCATTCCAGCAGGATTCAGACGCTGCAATCAACCCTGGAGCCACGGAAAAATCCCTAGTTCCGAGTCTCGACGACCACATCTATAGCCTGAAGACCCACAACGGCGTTCCTTCGCAGTCCAGCAGGATGCATACGCAACGTCAACAAAAGACCTCACGTCAAAACAAAACGAAGTGATGGCAAAATCCCAGCTCTACCGCAGCATTCGTTTCGCTACATCAGACGCAATGCCAGCAAACGAAGCGAATGCCAAATTCCTAGCTTCAGTGTCTGGACGGTAACTCATATAAAACCTAAAAGAGTATCGGAGATCATCCCACGCCAGCGCGGAGTGGTCACCACCTCGACGTTCGTCTCGATACAGCAGACGAGATGTCACCACAGCGTTCTTCTAGCAGGACTCAGACGCCACATCACCAAGCAGAGCCACGGCAAAACCCCTAGTTCCAAACCTCAACGGTTCACCAGCAACCTAGAGACAACCGCGACATTCGTCTCGATACAGCAGACGCGATGCCATCAAACGAAGCAAAGGCCAAATTTATAGCTTCAGGGTCTTGACGGTAACTCATATAAAACCTGAAAGACTACCGGAAATCATCCCACACCAGTGTGGAATGGTCACCACCTCGACGTTCATCTCGACACAGCAGACGAGACGTCACCACAGCGTTCTTCCTCCAGCACGATTCAGACGCGACAATCAAGCAACGGAACCACGGCAAAATCCCTAGTTCCAAACCTCGACGGTTCACCAATAACCTAGAGACAACCGCGATATTCGTCTCGTTATAGCATACGCGATGCCAGCGCATGAAGCGAAGGCCAAATTCCTAGCTTCGGGGTCTTGACGGCAACTCATATAAAACCTGAAAGACTATCAAAGATCATCCCACACCAGCGCGGAGTGGTTATGACTCATCGGGGCTTTCCAAAATGGGCCTAACCTCAAGTAAAAAGCGGCATGGCAAAATTCCTAACGCTTGCTCTTCCGACGGTCAAACTGCCTAGGAGGATTGCTTGAAGAAGTCTTGTCCAACCCCCGAAGGGATCAGAGACACGACAGTCGCAAGGCTACTCGAACAAGCAAGATCGCCTATCGAGGAATACATCAGCCAACGCGACGGTACGATGGACAAAACCCTAGTATCACAAACCCTAACGGACCTTTGTCGTAAAGAGCAGAGGTTAACTGTGACGTTAGGATATCCTTGCGAGAAATGCTCGATTCGTCTCGATTCGTAGGGAAAAGCCTTAGGCAATCGGGATAAGAACCGGTTTCCTAAGCACTGGGGCCCTGCAAGTCAGTTCAAAATGGACTCCTGCATACTATTCACGGGCCACACTCTCCAAAGTCGAATCTCGACAAGGAGGGAAACAACCGCTTACGGGTCCTCTCGACTTGTAAGAGGGAAAATTCTCTTGTGAGATCCTTACGACTCTCAAGAGAAACCACACTTGGGAATCCTCACGATTCTTAAGGAGAAAATACACCTACGAGATCCTCTCGACTCGTAGGGAGAAAAATCTTTATGAGACCCTCATGGCTCATGAAGTTGGAAAGTCTTAGGCAGCAGATCTGAACCTGCTCTCTAAGCCATCATTACCTTTCGGAGAAGCCAAAACAAGATGCCCACCCTATCATCGGCAGGCTACGCTTACTTAAGTAATATGCCAATAACAAAGTAAAAAAAAAATAATAAAAGGAAGGAGGTAAAAGATTTGTCATTCATACTCGGAAAATTCTTATATCAATAAAGGCAAATAAACAAAAGCAACATTATTGAGATGTTTACAATGGCAAAACCTCATATCCAGGGCATGATTGAGGAACCCAAAAGTGACTTTGTCCAGAATTTTCCAGGCCTGGCGAACCATCCTAGTATGCTTTTGTTCGCGATCACAAGCGTCAGGATCCCCACGGATGTCCTCCACCCTTCGATAGGCAGCAAGTATGGCCGACTGTTGAAAAGCCTGGTGCAGGAGATCGACAAGATTGTCTCGCCTTCTCTTTAAAATTAGGCTCATCAGATACACCGAGTGCACCTTATCCTCGGCGGCATCCAATACCCTAAGCGGCACACCGGTACAGAATAGAGATAGCGCTTCCCAGATCGCTCCCACAATAAGCTTCAGGAGAGGGGAACGCCGAGGAAGCAGTTGACCATTGTATGCGTCAAAACGACTCATAATTTCGGCACACTCAGCGTTTGTGAATTCTCGGTCCTGAGAACGGCCGAGTCGGCGGATGTCTCCGTAAGAGATGATCTCATCAAGGTCATACATATGGGCGTCCATAACTCCTGAGAAAGAAAACCAACAAGAATTAGCGGACAGACTGATTAAGCAAATTCTTATTAAAAACAGGCACAGGGATTCAAACGGCTCTTGATATCCCCATGGAGAAAACGAATTCTAATTCTAACACCTAATAAATTCGAATTTGTGAGAAATCCTAAAAAGGGAATCTCATTTAATAAGCAACCCTTCGGGTCAAGAAGTTAAATTCCTTGAGAGCCTGGCTCTGTAATGCTGATGGAAAAACTCATCAAAGATTAATTAAAAATTAATTTTGATTAATAAATCTACACATGATTCAAAAGAGCAGAGCTCTGAACCATGGGCTAAGAAACCCTAAGGAAAGATCTATCTAGATCTATGGGTTCTTGAGAGCAAAGCTCTGTTTATGAAACCCCAAAGGGGATTTCTTTAGATCAAAAGATCTATAAGAGCAAGGCTCTGTTAATTAAAATTAATTTAATTAAATTTAATTTTGACCTAAAATTTTCTAGAGTTTTAACTCTTGAAGTTTTTAGAAATGAGAGCAAGGCTCTGAGATAAAAATTCTTGAAGGAGATGATAATCATCTGAGGACCAAGGGTCATATTTATAGGCGCTGAAGCGCCTCCTCAACTTCTGAGTTGATCCAATGGCTCAGATGTTGCCACTGCGGCACTCACGTGTGCGCCACGTGAGCGCAACGGTGGGGAGGCATTTGTTTCCCCCAATCAGAGTAAAGCTCTGTTTGAATTTCAAAATTCAAAAATTGAAGCAACGCTTCAGATTCCTTGCGCTGCGCGCCACGTGTCAAAAGCAGACATGCCAGCACCAGGAGAGCTGCGCCCAAGGCAGCGCACCCCCAATCAGAGCAAAGCTCTTTCAAAATTCAAATTTTAATGAAGCAACGCTTCAGATCTCTTGCGCTCTGCGCTGTGCGCCACGTATCAAACATAAGGGCGCTATCGCAGTTACGCTGCGCTCTGCGCTGCGCGCCACGTGTCAAATACAGGCATGCTAGCACAGTTGCGCTGCGCTCTGCGCTGAGCGCCACGTGTCAAACACAGGCACGCTAGCGCAGTTGCGCTGCGCTCTGCATGTGAGCCACGTGTCAAACGCAGGTGCGCTAGCGCCAATTGCGCCAGCACTGGAACTTAAATAATAAATTATTAATTAATCAGAATTAAAATTCTAGAAAGATTTTTCCAATCTTATTAAAATAAGAAGATTATCTTCCGTAAAATAGAGGCCTTAGGATCAAAGATCCAACGGTAGAGAAATATCCTCAGATCAAGTCAGAGAAAGATCTCTGTAACTAACTTAACAAACCAATTGGCCCTATATAAAGGCCCCTAGACTTCAAGTCTTAGATATAGACAGAAGGAGAGAACCCTCTGCAAACTTTGAGAGAAAACTTCAAAGAGAAAGAAAGGCAAGCCTTTGAAGAAATAAGATCATTTTCTTCATCTTTAAAGGTAAAGAATCATATTCTTGAAGAACAGAGATGAAATCATCTCATTAAAAAAGAAGAACTATCTTCTAAAAAGATCAAAGATCTAAGAACAAGATCAAGATCTTCAATAAAAAAGAAAAAAAGATCAAAAATATCTAATTATAAAAGATTAAAAAGAAGTAATTTACTTCATTCATAGATCTTTTGATCTATAAAGGCACAGCCTTTTGATGAGAATAAGAACTTTGGTTCTTGGATCTTGAGGCAATGCCTCTTTTGAAGAAGAGAACAAAAAACTTGTTCTTTGATCTTAAATTGATCAAAATGCGCTCTGCGCTATTGGACAGTGCCTTGCACTTTTGAATTGCGCCCTTGCACTTATTGGACTGACGCACAACGCCAGAACGCGCCACGTGTCAACCACAGAACAGTTTGCGCTTTGCGCTTCTAAAAATAGCGCACTGCGCTCTTGGACTGGCGCGCAGCGTCAGAGCGCGCCACATGTCACTCACTGGCGTACCCATAAACTGGCGCAGCGCACTTATAAAGCGCAGTGCGGTAATATACTTGCGCTCAGCGCTAAGCGACACGTGTCACTCTTATGTGCGCTAGCGCAATGCGCCTGATGCGCCCTTTAATTGGCGCAAAGCGCCTGATACGCCACGTGGCGCACCGTCAGAACACCACTTTGTTCCTAATAAATGCTATGCATTATAAAAAGGGCAGAGCCCAAACAAAGGCCTAACAGGCTAAACATAAATGAAAATGTTAAACATTTTTAACTGGATTTAGCCCAATTCTGGCCATAAGTCCTCAATATAAATTGAACTGAGCAAACTGCTCTTCCAATCAATTTACACCCGGTTCGAGAGTACATCTCTGAAGCCCTCTGATATATGTCGTTGTAATCCTTCAACGTCTTCAGAGAGGTGACGGGTCCTGACAACCACACATTTCACGGACTGTGGGGTCCTTTTAAACCCACGGACTACGATGTCCTTAACCTTGGACCACCATGTCCCTAAACTGGCAATGGACCACCATGTCCTTAAACTGGTAATCGACCGCAATATCCCTAAACTAAACATTAGAGTACAAATACTCTTTTGTTGGATCTAAACGATCTCGTTAAGTTGGTCTTAGTCTAGAAATTAGACTAATGTATCCTTAACAAACGTTTAAGTTGATCTTAGTCCCAAATGAGGCTAACGTATCCTTAAACTCAACCCCCCCTAAAAAATCCAAATCTAAGAAAATACGGATTTGGACTAATCCACGTCCTACGGGCGATAACATAAATTAGTCTCCGTATACAATCCACGGGCAACCAAAAACAAAACAAACACACACGACACGAAGTGACCATCTGGAGAAGGAGAAAGTTGTTACCGCGATGCGGTAGCGTAATTAACTGCAGGGGCTTGCGCCTGCAGGGAAGAGTGTCCCCACAATCAAAAACCACTCAAACGAGGGGGAATCTGACGAAGTCTGCTACATCGGCCGCATCTGTTTAAACCTTCGATACATGGTGCCATAAATCAACTTGGCATCTTCGGAGAGGTGGACGGATAGCACCAATTAGTATCTGCCCCCGAATTCAGGCAAGACGTTCGTCTTCGCGGTTTCCGGCGATAAACACACTACTGGACATGATTAGATCCATATACACTACATGACTTGACCTGATGTACCAATGCTTGACCTGTTACCTGATCTTGTTACTAATTCCAATAATCTTGACATGTTATCCCTACGGACATTTCCTGTTGTCTATCTAGACAAACCTGTACCTGCTTAGTCCTGTATTGGCATTAGCTCCAGATTTATCAATACCTGACTTGAACACATAACTTGGGGGTGTGGGGAAATCAATGATGAAACCTGACTTGTAACTCGACAGTTCGATACCTTTACTGATCAGTCTTACGGGCTAGGCCATCCCCGGGGTGATGATGCTGACTTCACTCATCGTTACATACCACCTTTTACTGCCTAGCGACACATCTCGGATTTAGCCCGAGAATCTTCACCGTGGTCCCGGGCACGCACGGGATACTATTGAGTTACATCGATGATTCATCAAATTGATTTCAAAGACTTGAGAGTAGTTAACCCACTAGACCAGTCCATATTACTCACTACACATTACCCTCACTGTCCTCACTCATATTACTGTTATACCTGTTTTACTGTTTATACACATACCTGTATGTCTTGCTACCTCTGTTTGTATTATTGCTTGATATTATGATGTACTGATGTCTGGGTTTTGCATGGCCCAGACTCTTTACCTTTGCTGCAGGCCGAGCAGGAGTATTTCAGTCAGCAGGCTGAGCAGTGAAGACTTATTAGTAGTTATTTTATTTTTCCTTTCAGTATTTTCATACTTGATGTGAGCCCGCATTATGGGACGTACATTCCAGTTTATTTCTTGTATTGGATCTTTTGCTTCCGCATTATTTTATTCTTGACTCGTTTATTCTGGCTTATGAACATGTGGTAGATAGTTTATTATTGTTCTTGATATCTCTAAAGCCGTAATGTGATTGTGGAAGGATATTTCCTATCCACAGGTAGCATGGTTGGCTATGTCACGTGCCTATCTTAGCGTACTCTGAGAAGCGGGGTGTGACATAAAATGTTTTTAAAAAAAATATCTTGCATGGCCTGCATGATGCCCCTGACCCTGTGGTAGCATCCGCGCATCTTGTTCTCGTCTCGTTCAGTGAAACAGACTTGTTTAGATGACTACGTGCACATGCGTGCATCCGTTCTTGGGGGTATGCATTTTCGTTACCCGGATATCCAACTTTAATTTTGGTCGACATGTATATTTTTCGTATTTTTAAAACTGAATTTTAGACCCGACCCGGGCATGTTTTTGACTATATTTGTATTTACCATAATATCAAATTTTATTTATATAATATTAATTTTATAAACTGATACAAATTAAAATTTAGTTAACTAATAAAAGGTTTTTTCAAATTTAAATCTAAACTAATTTCCTAATAAACTAACAACCCCTTTCTCTCTCTCTCTCTTCTGCATATATATATATATATATATATATATATATATATAATTTTTTCTTTCCTTATTTAATACACAGCCTCTTCTTCTTACTTCTTCTTCTTCTTTCTTCTTTCTTTTTCTTGATCTTGTTTCTTGATTCCGGCGATCACCGCCGAAGCCATGCTCGTCACTGATGATCCGGGTGATCCAGTGAACATACCTTGCCTGTGTGATCACCCTCTTGCCTTGCCTGGACCCATCCCGCGTGCCGCGTATGCGTTGCGACGATTTACCGACGTCGGACGTGCCGTGCGTATCCGTCGTGTGATCCGATCGAGGCAAGTTTATCTTGCTACATGCTATGATATATTTTACATCCATATTAATAATAATATTTAATGTTTAGTGTATTGTACATCCCCTGTTATAGTTTTACTGTTTTACGACGTCCGTTTGCATCCGTACAATTTATTTTATATCTAGTTGCATGCAAGTTAATATTGCTACATGCTATACTACAATATATTGCACACATGTGAATAATAACATTATTTATTGTTTAAGTCTGCATCCCACATTACCATTTTACTATTTTACTGTCTTCGGACATCCGTGTGCATCCATATCACTATTTACATATCTAGTCGCATGCTAATTCATCTTTCTACATACTACGTATATTAGTATGCATCCATATGAGTAAAATATTACCTGTTTATCACATTATACATCCATATTAAAGTTTACCGTTTTCGAATACCAGTTTGCATCCATATCATTTAAAATATATATAACTGCATCTATAGATCATATTAATTCATGTTATTATTGTAGTAACACCCCATGCTTAATAATGTACATCCCACTTAGTCTTAGAACTGTAAATATAACCCTAATCGAAAATTGTGTATCCATACCATTAATTATATATCTATTTGCATTCTAAGTCACGTTATTTCATATTACTGCTACATTAATACCCCATGCTAGATAATATGCATCCTATATAGTTATGAAACTATAGTTGTAATCCCTGATAGCTATTTATGCATCCATATTTATTTGTGTATCCATACCATTAATTCTGCATAACTAGTTGCGCCCCATATTATATTAACTCATATTATTAATACATTAGTACCCCATGCTTGATATTGTGCATCCTACTTAGTCATGATGTAACCCCTGATCGATATTTGTGTATCCATGCTTTTATTATACATCCGTACTTTCACCCTGATTCAATACTTGCTACAGTTTTATTATGAGCACCCGCTTGATACCTGTGCACTACTTGACATGACCTGATACACCACTACTTGACATGATTTGATACATGTACACTACCTGACATGACCTGATATCATTACTTGACATGTTACCCGATCCTGTTTCTAATGCCGACAATCCTGACATGTTGTCCCGATGGGCATATCCCGTTGTCTGCCAGACAAACCTGTTCCTGCTTGATCCTGTATTGGCATTAGTCTCAGATTTATCAATACCTGACTTGAACACATAACTTGGGGGTATGGGGAAATCAATGATGAAACCTGACTTGTAACTCGATAGTTCGATACTTATACTGATCAGTTTTAAGGGCTAGGCCAGCCCTGGGATGCTGCTGCCGACATCATTCATCTGTATATGTTTCCTGTTTAGTGCCTAGCGGCATGTCTCGGTTTCAGCCCGAGAATCTGGACCGTGGTCCCGGGCATGCACGGGATACTATTGAGTTACATCGACGATTCATTAAATTAATTTCAAAGACTTGAGAGTAATTAACCCAGTAGCTTAGTTCAGATTACTCACTGCACATCACATATGCTTTTACCCTTCACTGTTCCTTATTCGTGTTACTGTTATACCTTTATTACTGTTCATACTCGTGCCTGCATGATTTGCTACCCCTGATTATATTATTGTTGATATTATGACGCACTGACGTCTGGGTTTTGCATGGCCCAGATCCTCTACCCTTGTCGCAGGCTGATCAGGAGTATTTCCACCGTCAGGACGAGCAGTGAGGATCCTGTTAGTATCCAATTAGTATCCAGTTTAGTTATGTTTACCTTCCAGATGTTATTGCTCATTGGATTTATTGCTTCCGCATATTATTTCTTGACTCGTTTATTCTGGCATATGGATATGTACTAGATGGTTTATTTTACTTTCCTGTTCTTAATATCTTATAGACAGCCGTAATGTGACTATGGGGGATGTTTCCTATCTACAGGTAGCATGGTTGGCTCTGTCACGTGCCGATCTTAGCGCACTCTGGAAAGCGGGGCATGACAATTATTGTTTTCTAATCACTTAAGTAGATATTAGGATATAATTAGACCCATACCTATTTTCAAAATTAACGAATCGTTATATATTTTTAAATATCAATCTCAAGGGACGCTACGGATTTTCAAATGGTATCTTTTTCTAAAAAAACACCGTAGCCCCTATCTTTCTAAAAACAAGGATTCATACTATTTTAAACTATAACTGTAAGTGTCACGCCTCGCTTCCCAAAATACGGAATACGGGAGGCGACTAGGCCAGCCATACTCCTACGGTCAGAGAACAATCCTGCCGTAGTCATACTTCGGCTTCTAGCATTACATGGCAATTGTCACGCCCCGCTTCCCGGTGTACGGCGAAGGGGACGCGAATGGTCCGCTACATGTTTACTCAGAAGCAAATATGCTAAGCGTAACTAAGCAATATAAAGTAAATCACAAGAGACAAGAGATATAAAAAGAACAACAATTTTATTTATTAATATTCTTTTGTACAATGCATGAAAAGTAAATACAACTAAAATAAAAGCGATGCCTAAACAATGGCATAACAGGAAATGAAAAGTACTGAATAGAAAATGTAAAATGTCTAGAGCTCGGGGTCTTCGAGGAACTGATCCAAGTCTTCACTGGCGGGCTCAATCTTTGCTGTGTCCAGAGCACCTGACGACATTCAAAGAAGAAAGAAATAGAATGTCGTCAGCGAACATGTCGCTCGGTAAGTCCCAAAGATAAGGGAGAAATAGAAAAGACAGAATAAGAAGGTATCTTTTAAAGTTGTATTATATTGTTATAATATTGTGTTAACGCTGTTGTTTGTAGTTTGGTACAGAAGATGCCAGTGTATACGAGAGGAGTCCCACTTACACCGGAGACTTTGGTAACCCGTAGTACAAGGCTCCGTCGATAATACCACGGAACAACGACATGGATGTAATTACGTCTTAAGTGACCACCTCGTGCCACCTTTAACATATTCCGTACCAGTCTACCCCTTAAACCCCGTAGTGTTATCTTGATTGTATTGTTGTATTGTATTGTCTTGTATTGTAAACTGTATAGATTATATAATTGGATGAGTGACCAAAACCATGATATCAGTAAACGGATGTAACTGTATAATCATGTAAATAGAATAACTATAGAATCATGTAAATGGAATGTATATCCATGGTTCGGTTCAGTCAAGTTGTATAGATTGATAATTGGATTCATGGATTCATGTTGAATTGTAATATTGAAGATTTGTAGACTGTAGATTGTACTTGAATCATATTCAAGTCAGATTATAATGAGACTCAAATTGAGTCAGACAATTAGAAAGGTAAATTGAAGTCCTGATTGTTTTGATATTATCGGTAACCGCTGCACATAGGCGGCAGGATTTGTGTCTTTTTCAAAGACGATTACCGTATTGATAACACCGTTGTTAAGTTGTCTACCTTAGATAGGCAAGCTCCCACTTCTCCGGCTCCCTGAAGCTCAAGAGATTGGTCCCGCTTAAACCTATATTTACTAGGGTCCTTATTGTAATTTATATAACTTGAGGGGGTTTTATGTAAAAATAATTTTGTATACTTTTCAAAATAAAACTCAAGTATTTAATTATCGTCTTTATGTACATACAACAATTTAATGATCAAGATAAATATGTATACATGTTCGAATAGCCTGAAATGAATCAAGTATATTATTCAAGTAACTAACATAAACAATGCTGTAAAGAAATATTATGTACGACTAATTAATCAAGTCGAACGAATGCAGAATATAAACAGAAATATGGCTCTAAGTGTTTTTAATCCGTGAGTTCCAGTTTCACCTAAATACGACTGCCGGTTTGAGAGGTATATATGTTTTCGTATCGTCGCGCAAAATAGATCAGAATCTATTTGGCACCGTCACATATTTTAAAACGCAGTTTGAGTTAATTTATATCGGGTTTCAGGTTATAAATATTATTAGAAAATTGTAGGTCTTTCGATATATTTATCCAAAACACCAAGATTCATATGATTTGGATTTCTGAAGCTCTAGTTATAATCGTTTTAATATCAGCGTTTAAAACAGAAATTCAGATTTCTGGACAGCAACTATATGTTATATTGCAAAGACTATATCGGATTGTTTCATGCATTTCTAAGTAATCTAGTATACATAAAATTACAGTTCTATCAATTGTGCATCTACACATCTAAATTTTGTCACAAACGGATATCGGGAATTTGAGTTATGTCTAATTTAAAAACAGTGTGCGAATCAGGACAGATTCTGTCCAGATTCGTCACTTAATATTGTAACGCAGTTTTCTATATTTTACATCGGTTTTCAGTAAAAACATAAAAGTAAGAAAATCTAGATCATTTGATGTAGATATCAAAACACCTGAGTTTGCTCAATTTGGATATCGGTATACCAAGTTATGTGTCCTAGAAGTTGACCAATAACTGCAGTTTTCTATTTTACAAACAGTGAATAAAAACGATATAATTCCTAAACCGTTAAGTGATTTGATCTAAAATTTTTATAGCATGTACAAAATAATATAATCTATCATATGTAAATTTCCTAAAATTTTCAGAAGTAAAAATTAATTTCCAAAAATTATTTTAGAGCTAAAAGTATTGATGTGTATACTAAAATCGGCAAAAAGATTAACTAGTATTTTATGCATGCTTCTATTTTTCTTTTAATAAACAAACCGATTTCATGAGACATTATAGATATATTGTGGTATGAAATTTGTTCTGATAACTTGTAATAAATATTCATAGTCATGAACAAAGAATTAAAAACACTTTAATTTGAACAAGATGCAATAATGTATTATTAATACATATAAAACAATATATATCTAGGCTTATATATATGTATATGCTTATATTTATCTTCTCTTACGGATTACCATATAAAAAGAATAGGGGGTTCACGAGATATGACAAGAGGAAAATAAGAGATGGGGGGAAGGAGAGAGAAGGGGCTTACATACACAAGCCGGTATTGTTACCGGACTTGTCTATCCGCCGATAGACTCGCGTTACTAGCGAGACTTTCTTGAAAACTTTTTCATGTTCTTCTTCTTGGACTCTAGCTGAAGAGGGAGAAGCGAGAGATAGAAAAGTATGAGGAAGGAAAAGATAGAGGAGGACAAATAAAGATGGTGTAATGATGAATTATGTATAATAATATATGCATTCAACATGGGAATTAAAAGAGAAATGAAAGGTCTCATTTGTAGGTTATGAGAAGAATAAAAAAATGATAAAAAAATAATTGCAAGAATGGGGTTTTGAACATGTGATCTATGGAATAGTAATGCAAAGACTTAACCAATGAGCTACAAGGTTGTTTATATAGATATTTAATTAGAATTAAATATATGCTGTTGCTTGAAAAGAAAGTAGGCTTTTGGGCTCATAGTTTTAGAAAGGAATGAGAATTATTTTAGGTGGGGGAACTTGTGTTTGGGCTTGGGTTTAATAAAAGAAATTAAAAGAAGGGGAAAAAGAATAATGGATTTGGATTCTAAAAAAATAAAAGATTCTAGAGATGAGGGAATATATGACTAAGTGATTTACTAATAGAATCGAGACTTTAGGCTCAGAGACAGTAAAATGAAAAAGAAAAAAAATAGATGGAGGGATAATAAAATAATAGCAAACAAAAATATACGGAACAAAATAAATATAGTATTAAAGAAAGATAATACTAAATTATAGAAATTTTGGGGTTGTTACAGTAATCAGTAAACACATCACAGAAGTAAAGGAAACACATCACTAGTTTATTACACCAACTTTCATTGTTCACAGTTTACAATAGTTCGAAAGAAAAAGAAACTACTAACCAAGTGCGAATACAAAGTTGATTTATGGGAAGCGGTAAAAGCACTGAATGCATGACCGTCTAGATCTCTGCGAGCTCGAATGGTAGGTCTGACTCCTGAACTAGGTCCTTTCCAATTTCTGAGCATGCATATTCAGGTAGTCAGGGTGACGCAATAGCAATATTATGATAATAATAACGAGGCAAGAAAATAAAGTAATAACTGTGGAGACAATAAATGCAGGTAATCGATATGTCAAAAAAACAATGCAATGTATGATCTGTGTCCCTATCGGTTTCTAAGTCACTTTTAAAATCGAGTTATCGAAAGGAATGATCATGTTTAACGAGGGTCTCGTACGTACCCGAGACTACGGCCCACTGTTACCCGAGACATAACCCTGTCAGCCGGACCGTTAGGTCCAAACCTAATATATATATATATATATATATATATATATATATATATATATATATGAGTCGCTGTTCGAATGATCATCCTCTAAAATCGCTAACCTCGCTAAATACAAGTTCTTTTCCACTTCGATTTCCCCCTTTTCCCCAGGTTTCACTATTTATAAGTATTGGCTAGTTGTGTACAAGTACGCATCAATAACACTGCTTTGTTCACTATTCACCGTGTCGTTCACTATCACAAATAATTCACTTTTTACTGGCGTACTTGATGCACATAAACCGATACCATTCACGATTGACAATGCATTATACATAGAAAATTAATAAGGACGCTAACTATCGCTATAGGTATTGCAGTCGGGTTAAAATGTGAATTATCCCGCTAAACAAATCATATGCAATATAAGTCATTGCACGTCTTATAAACTTAGAAAAATCACATTAAATCGTACGTTCAGAATTAAGTAAAATGATACAAAAGTTGTAAAAAGTAAATTTAACCAGAAGTTCAACAAAATTGGTTTCAAGTCAATCGGGTCTCGGGTTTACGAATTACGGTCATTTCTTTGTAAGTGTTCTCTGATGGAAGTTCAGTTCCTGAACTGAAAGTCCATTTCGTAACACAGTTTTCACCCTGTTGGGATCATAATTAGACGACGCTACAGTTGGATAATATTTAGGTTTATCAGTTAGGTTTCCAACGATCAGACGAATGGATAATATCCTCTATGTGCTGGGAGTTATGCATTATTTAATACCGGGTTATACGTTCTGTCCCTCCTTGGGACTGCAGTATGTACTGATGGTTTAAAATGTGATTAAAATAGAAAACGATGATAAAAACGAATGAAACCACCTCCAATAGTTAGCTAACTACGGTATAGGGTTTCGCATAATACCATTTTGACACAGAGATGTAAAAGCATTTCAAATCAAGTATCGACAAGCAGTGCTGCTCTGGACTGCAGTCCAGAGCCGCACTCCCGAACAGTTTCCGTCACCGCCTTAAAATAGAAACAAAATATAAATTATATGGGGTCCTAGGTTGTCGAGTTGGATTCGATACGAGCCCTCGAACATTGCATTCCAGTAAATATACAAATTATTACGATTTTCTCAAGTTATGTGTACGAGAAATTTCAGATTAGACGGATCTAGAAGGGGTTGACATTCTATGGCGTTTAAGTCCGTATTTTCAAATCAAATTTTTACACGTTAACCTTTGTCTCTAAAGTAATCTAGTAACCATAATTTCCGCCAGACAAGATAGGATTTTCGTACGAAAAAACGTATCGAACACCTAAACTAATCGGTTATTTATTATCGGAAATACCGTTATGTTCATTCAATTTATAAAAGAAATAACTTACGAAATTCAATACGACATTAACATGAGGTGTTTGGCTCGATTAATACCCAGATCCAAATTAATTTAAATGAATATGGTCTAATACTAATCATGAGATATTATCGGATCATATATCGACATATAAATATTATAGCATGTAAGCAAGTCTTAGAACTTGCCTGATGACGTATCGATGAAGATACGGCAGCGATGATCGATGATGAACGACACGGCGCATGCACGGAGACCACAAACCTGGGCTCGGCTACAGCAGCAAGCTTAGGCTGGAGTCAGCTGTGGCAAGGTCAGGGCCTCACGGCGGGAGCTAGAGGTGCGCTGGGGTTGTCGGTGGTAGGGAGGCTTGGTTCATAACAAGGTAAAGTTGAGCGGTGGCCCGTGAGATGAGCTCGGTGGTGGGGATGGGTTTTAGAGAAGGTCTGCTAGAGAGAGGGGAGATTGTGGGGAAGAGAGAGAAAGCGAGTTTAGGGAGAGAGAGAGAGAAGTAAAGGTAATTTAAAAGAAATAATTATGAATTATGGTGATTAATATGGGATTGATTTGGGTGTTAATGAGGATTTATGAGGAATTAAAAGAGAATAATCTTTTTTTGAATTTGAAGGTGAAGAGAAAGAAGAGAGTTTATGTTATTGGGTTTGGGTCTTGGGAAAAAAGATAGGAAAAGAAAAGGGGACAAGTGTTTGGACTTGGGTTAAAAAAGAGAAACCATTTGGGTAGAATATAGGTTAGAATGTTGGGAAAAATAATTAGAATATGTGAGTATAGGAAAAATAAAATATAAATAGAATAAATAGAATAATAAAAAATGGGTAAACTATTTAGAATAATATTTTATTTTAAATACCGGTATTGGCGTAGAAAAAGGGACTGGGTATTTGTAACATTTCTGAAATCGTTATATGAATTTTTCCGTTTTAGGGTAAAATAGTCGGTATTTTCCGTTTTAACCCGATTGTGATCAAACTTCTGTATAGACTTGTTTGCAACTAGTTTTACTAGAATGAAGCTAGTTTGCGGGTTTTGTGGATCACTTGGAAGTTTTGGTTCACTTTGAAAATTTTCCCTAATTAAAGTATTATTTTCAGTTGTTATTTAAGCACTTAATTAGTGGTAATTACAATTTTGGCTTGGGTTAATTACTTCTAATGTGAATCTATGCTAATCTAATCACTAGATTAAGCTTAATCCATTCTTGCCAAAATATCTAGATATTTGAGATTTAAAATAGAATTTTAAAAGAAAAGAAAAGGTGGCAAAAGAGACTTTAATGCATTAATAAGCTTTTATCTTTGTTTTACACTAGATATTTCCACACTTTCACGAACCCCCTCCATTTTTCCTTCTTGGCTGAGCCCTCATGTTGCTGCCCCTCATCTTTCCTTGCTCATTTCCTTCATCTTCAAGATCCAAAAAACTTTCATAAATTCTCAAATAATCCCACAAACTCCAAATTAAACTCATACGCATTATTCCTTAAGCCTAAACTAGCATAGATCTTCACTAAAGACATCATTTTGGAGGCTAAAGTTTGGGTTTTTCCTAGTTGCAAGTTTGTGTTCTTGAGGAGGTATAATCCTAACCCTAAACCCTAATTGTTGTTTCAATACTTTAAATTAGCTTATTTGTTGTTTAATTGGAGCTTTCATTTGCATGTTTGGAAATTCTTGATATGGTTTTTGATAATCAAGTTAGGATTTTGATTAGTGAAAATGTTAATTGATAAATGTTGACAAAAGGAAACTTAGCCTAGTTGCTAAATTGTTAATTGTTATTTTTCCTAAATGTCTAATTAAGCTTAATTACAAACTAACTTTTTCTAAATCATAATTTGGTGAGATTAAAATTATGGTAAAGGTTTGGGAGGCTTAATTAAGCCGCTTTGTGAGGATTGTGATCATTAGATATGTTTAAACATCTAGCTTTGTGCTAAAATGATATAAAATGCTTAATAGGTTTGCGGTAAAAATTAGACGTGAGTTTTAATGAACGTGTGGATGGCGTGAATATTATTATCTACGTTAATTATTGTGTTGTGAATGAGTATTCGTACTATTGGGTTTTTGGTGTGGCAGTTTTCATGAATAGCGACCCCAGTTAGGGTTTTGACTATGTTTTTCCGGTATTTGGATTCTTGGTTTTGAGTTATGTTATTGTATTTGGTCGTTGGATGTTTGTACGTCAACGACGAGGGTTGTTTGGTTGGTTTTGCATGTGTAGGCTATAGGTTCTAACCTATGAGCGCACCGCGTACCGTATTTGGATTTCGGAATTTGATGTTAATAGTTTTACGAATTCCTATTGATTGTAGGTATCTTCGCGTGGATTTCGAGATGACGAAGCGCATTGACTATGGCTAAGCGAGGAGTTTAGCAGGTGAGTAGATTTATATTTATGGGGGAAGTCGGGTGGATGGCGTATAACACCCCACAAACATTGATATGGAATATCGTTTGATTATTTTATCTTGATAAATGATATGCGACGGACATGATTGTACGGTTTACAAACGATAATATGATAGAAGTTGATGCTAATGAACATATTGATATATAAGAATATAAAATGATAAGTGAATCATGATAGGTACGAATTAAAAGAGAACAAGTGTGACGTTTATAGTATTGTGATGCGAGATATTAATATGATGAACGAGTATACGATATGATATGATGACTTAATGTGATATGTCGTTATATGGATTTCGAGTCGGTATGAGATTGTTGATACCTTTATAGGTCCCCTGATACGAGATTGACATGGATGTGACCTGAGAGATAGGTATATTTATATGGATAATGTTTTGTTGTTGTATAGGTTGATAGAATCCCTAGTTGTTTAATGCTGCCGTACGTGGATTACCGTACGCGATGAGTTTTACCTGTTGAATTATCCATACCCTTGTTCAGAGGATGCCGTACGATGGTTTGTACCGTACGTGATGTTATGAGACTGGATGCCGATTGATGGATTCACCGACTCGGATATATTGTAGACACGTATACCTTATAGCTTTTAGCTGATGATGTATTTTATGCTACGATCATGTTATTCTCATTGCATTAAATATACCTGTGCTAGTACACCTACACCTTATTCGATGATGCGTATGTTACAGTTACATAGATTTGCTGGTTCACACACTTCATCATCGATAATTGCTATGTCACTATACAGCAGAATTGCTACATAATGCTATGATATACTTTGGTATGTTCATATCACTGTTCTACGTTGCATGAGATATACGGATATGCTTACATCCTGTTATATGTTGCATACCTTGCTACAGCTACATGCACATCATGCATACATACTGACATGTACACCCACATATCTTACTATAGCTGCATATACCCCTAAGTGGTATTGTTTTGACATGTGATATTGAGACGTTGCTTATTGTGCTATTGTGCTTATGAGATGCATCATACATACCTGCTTATATGTAGATACACTTATCTTGCTATAGTTACATGTACACCTCATATGATACTGCACTTGATTTCGGAGGATTTGGGAACCGCATGATATATTTTAGAGCCGGATTCATTTAAAAGAGCAGTTTTCCCTTAATATGCTCATATTGCTGTTTTATGTTGCATATATAATATTTACATGGATACACATTGAGATATGGTTTTCATGTGATTTCTGGATTTGAGAAACGTGTGATGTTTTCAAGAAATTTATGTATTGTTTGAAAACCCGGTTTCTCTTGATATGATATTTCAGTGCGTCCACCATGTGTTTTCTCGATTCTGAGATTGGCATATGAAACCCAATTCGAGGAGCGGGAGGCACCGTCTGCGGGTATATGGTAGACCCGGTATGGTACCCCATAGCGAGAGATGATTTCATGGTGTAGACGATGAGCCTGGCAGAGGGATCACTACCTACCGATGATATTATTTGGACTCGGTGGATATCTGGGGGATACCGACCGGAGTCATGTTCAGACATGCTACGTGAATTGCGGGTGTCGATGTGGACACTCAGGTTCCATGAGATGTACTGATATCAGAGCCGGTCATGGTGACGGCACCTGACAGATGAGGATCTACGCGTCGATACTAGACACGGGTTTCATGATGTTTCGAGTGTCGAGGTTAGACACTCAGGTTTCCATGATTTGTTGTGTCGCGAGAGACATACGTTGTTTTATATCCTCATATTTACCTGCATATACTTTTATGATATTTACATGCAGGAGTTGTTGTGTGAGTGGTTGACACGTGGACGAGATCCACTGCATACATGCATTGATTATATTATTGGACGGGATCCACTGCATACATGCACTAATTATATTCTTGGATGATATCCACTTGCTGATAGGCATTTATTATGCGTTGGCACTTATGAAGATACGGTTACCCTAGATATCATAGTATTACCTTTATGATATAGTTGACCTAAGAATCATTATTTGTTTCGATTTCTACCTGATGATATTTTCTACTCATGAGTTGACAACTCACCCCCGTTGTGCTACAGTTCTTGCAGATTGACCGCTTGGATCAGTAGCGGCATCGCTGGCACACAGCTTGCTTTCGGGTGTTTTGCTTTGGTAGGTGGTACATGTTGGATCATGCCCCTCTTGTACTCATTATTCATATTGTATCTAGTTAACTCCATCAATTCAGAAACTAGTAATTGTATATGTTGCAGACTTAGAAGACTTGTTGTTGCGAGACTTGAGCGATGGGTTTTATGTTCGCTTTTGGGGTTGATGACTTGCTTTATTTTATTTCCTTGTGTGGATCTTCGTCGTTGGGTGTCGTATACTTGTTATTTGTACTTGTGGTGGTTGTTTCCGCCGTTGGGCATGATTTGCTCCCGTTTCGGGATGCTTTATATTTTTCTTTGTTGTACCTATTTTCGGGGTTAGTTTTTTTCAAAGGAGGTGCTGCCCAATTTCTTTTCAAAAGACAAAACATGATTTTATTGTATCTTTATTTCTTAAAAAGGTTTAGATTTCTGGGTTTCAGCTTACTTGAATTACGTTACGCCTGTAGACGTCGCGTGATTTAAGGGCTGGTCGCGAGCTCATATTTTGGGTCATGACAGTATTACATTATACCACCCTTACAAAAATTTCGTCCTCGAAATTAAAAAGAAAGTGGCGATACAAATAGCTATTCGAAGAGATGTGGGAACCGCGAATGGATATCCTCCCCACGTTCCTAGGTAGATTCCCCAGGTGAACGACCGCCCCAAGACACTCGGACTAACGGAATGACTTTATTCTTCAGCACCTTCTCTTTATGGTCGAGTATAGTAGTAGGCTGCTCCACATAATTTAAATCGGTACCTAAAGTCAATTCAGAATGATCGAGAACATGAATGTCGTTTCGAACGTAGCGCCGCAACCGTGACACATGAAATGTGTTGTGTACGCCCGCTAACGATGGGGTTAAGGCAAGACGGTAAGCCACTTCTCCTACTCGCTCCAATATTTCGAATGGTCCGATGAATCGGGGATTGAGTTTCCCACGACTTCCAAACCTGATAATACCGTGGGTAGGTAGAATCTTCAGAAACACATGATCTCCGACCTCGAATTCTAGCGCTCTCCTGCTGCATCCGCTCAACTCTTCTGTTGGTCCTGAGCTGTCTTAATGCGCTGTCTGATCATCTGGACCTTGTCTACCGTCTGAACTATAAGTTCGGGGCCCAGTAATCTTTGCTCACCAACGTCATCCCAACAAACAGGGGATCGACATTTCCGTCCATAAAGTGCTTTGAATGGAGTCATCTGGATGCTAGCTTGGAAACTGTTGTTATAAGAAAACTCCACTAGATGGAGGTGATCTTCCCAAGAACCTTGAAAGTCTAGTATGCACGCCCTTAATATGTCCTCGAACGTCTGAATAGTACGCTCAGACTGTCCGTCCGTCTGTGGATGGTAAGCCGTGCTGAACTTAAGACGTATGCCCAGACTCTCCTGTAAGCTCTTCCAAAAATGCGAAACGAATCTGGTGTTTCGATCTGATACTATACTGACCGGAACTCCGTGAAGTCGCACTACTTCTTGCATGTATTTCTCCGCAAGAGACTCTGTCGACTGTCCCACTCGGAAGGGTATAAAGTGTGCTGCTTTCATAAGACAGCCGACGATAACCCAAACGGCGTTGTTGCTTCTTGGACTCCGTGGTAAAGCAGTCACAAAATCCATAGTGATGTGCTCCCATTTCCATTTGGGTATCGAAAGCGGTTGCAACAGTCCAGCTGTTCTCTGGTGCTCTGCCTTTACTTGCTGGAATACTAAGCACTTGGATACAAACTGTGCAATCTCTCACTTCATCCCGTTTCACCAATAGTGCTGCCTCAGATCTCGATACATTTCCGTGCCTCCCGGATGCATAGAATAAGCTGAACTATGAGCCTCAGCTAGTACTTCTTCTCGAACACCCCCTTGGGAATGCAGAGTCTGCTACCGAATCTCAAAGAACCGTCTTGATGTATGAGCAACTCTGTCCTTAGTCTGGCTTCCACCTACTCCTTAAACTTCTGCAATCGAGGATCATCAGCATGTGCAGCCTTAATGCGATTTACAAGTGAAGACTGCACCTGTAATTGCCAAAACTGGCCGGCTGCACTCGATGTAACAACCTCTAGTTCGAGCTTCTGAAAGTCCTCAATGATGATCCTCTGACTGGTCAACATCATGACCGCTGGCTTGCGACTGAAAGCGTCAGGTATGACATTTACTTTCCCCAGACGGTACTGTAAGTCCAAGTCGTAGTCCGCCATTAGTTCTAGCCATCAGCGTTGTCTCATATTCATTTCTCTCTGAGTGAACACGTATTTTAGATTCTTGTGATCCGTGTAGACTTCTACCTTTTCGCCTAATAGGTAATGTCTCCAGATCTTCAATGCGAAAACCACTGCAGCTAACTCCAAGTCGTGTGTTGGGTAATTCCTCTCATGATTCTTCAGCTGCCGTGAGGCATAAGCAACTACCCGACCATGCTGCATCAGAACACAGCCTAAACCTTTCCCTGAAGTATCGCCGTGTATCACCAAACCACCTGCATTATCCAGCACTGTAAAAATAGGGACCATGGTCAACTCCTGCTTTAGTACCTCAAAAGCCTGAGTACATTCCTCTGTCCATACGTAAGGCACTTCCTTCCGTGTCAGCTTTGTCAAAGGTTCAGCGACTCGCGCAAAGTCTTGAACAAAACTGTTGAAGCCGAAAATTGCAGCCCGGTTGACCAAGTCAAAATCAAAGTCAACCCCCAAGCCAAATGGGCCCATGCCCAGGTCGAGTCCAAACATGAAGCGGCCGGTCCTACCCCATGCCAAATTGAAATCATGTAATAAATAATTTTTATGTAATTTTTTATGCATGAATGTAAACAAAATGGGCATAAAGCCAAATTTTTGTAAGCCCATGGCTTATGTGCAAAAAGAAATGGCACATGAGCCATGGGATGGGCAAAACGCCATTTTGTAAAGCCCAAAGGGCTATATGTAAATATGTAAGCTTATATAAGGTAACATGATGAAAATATCTAATATACAATCTTTTCATTCCCCAAAAAACCAGGGTTCTTTGTGCCTCCTGCTCCTTCTCTAAGGTTCTAAACCTTCTTATTTATTTTGAATTAAATCAAGAGTTTTACTCTTTCTTTTCCAAAACTAAGCAGTTTTCCACCACAAAACCCACAAAGGGGAACTCAGATCTCCCATTAGATCTCAAAAAGGAGAGATTTTTAAAATCTCCTACTTCTTGATCTTCAAGATCCGGCCAACAAAGGAAGAAGGAGACCCATCTCCAGAAACTCCACTTTAGGGAAGAACTAGGGCTCAAGGGGAGAAGCCCTTCATCAGCTTCAAAACATCCTAGAAGTTTAACTCCATATATATATATATATATATATATATATATAATAAATATTTCCTTTGTGAAGCATAGATTCTGGTTCTGGGACTAAAAGCCACCTTTTTTCTCGCTGGCGCCCAAGCGCTCAAGCGCCAAGCGCCCATGTGCCGACACGTGGCACGCTAGCGCTCGAGCGCAGAGCGCCCACGTGCCGACACGTGGCGCGCTGGCGCTCGAGCGCCCTGCGCTCAAGGGCAAAGCGCCCACGTGCCGACACGTGGGGAGCTTGTGCTCAAGCGCCCAGCGCAAGCGCAAAGCGCCCACGTGCCGACACGTGGCGCGCTTGCGCTCAAGCGCCCAGTGCTCAAGCGCAAATCGCCCACGTGCCGACACGTGGCGCGCTTGAGCTCCACCGCCCTGCGCTTAAGCGCAAAGCGCCCACGTGCCGACATGTGGCGCGTTTGCGCTCAAGTGCCCAGCGCTCAAGCGCAAAGCGCCCACATGCCGACACGTGGCGCGCTAGCGCCTAAGCGCACAGCACCTAAGCGCTTTTTTTTTATATATATGTATATATAAATACACACACACACACACATACTCTACAACACTATCCCCCTTAAAAAAATTTTGGTGCGGGGCACTGCCCCGCACCCCACAAGGGGCTGCTAGCCCCCTTGACCCCCGCCCGCTATCCGGGTAGCGGGACCCCCGTAAAAACTCTGCGTGGATCCCGATATATCCAAACCCCCTCCAAAATAACACATACGTACACTGCACATTGAGTTCGCATGACCAGTTTAACCCGTTAATCGGAGGTTCCCTCTCCCTAAAGGCGAGGGGTAATTAACGACAGCTTAGTCCATGGCTGCCAGAGATTCGGATCCCCACAATCAATAAACCCCAGCCTACCCTAGGCAGGGGGAATCTGTAGTACGCCTGACAAGTGCGTGCGTATTCCTATCTCAATGGGGTGACGAAAAACACCCTACAGATTCTGGAACGCCCGGTGGGACCAATCTCTCCTCCCATATTTCGGGTTAAACGTTCATGCGAACTCAATCAATATACATACCTATATTTATACTGAAATAATGCTCTTTCATGCAGGTTTTCAAGCAATCACTTCCCAACAATGTCTCCAAAGATGAACTCAGCTCTCAGCACGGCTCCCGTCTCCTACACGATGAAGATAGACTCCAGGACGGTCCTTCCGGCCAGTCTCGGGCGACAATGGGAGGAGCCGCCGCTACCATTTGGCTCTATTATGTTCGTGTCAGCTAACGCCATCCTAGCTCCTCAAGTTTCGGTAACAGACAAACCGGTCTCGAAAGGCAAGAGGCCAAATGTGGTGGTCTCGAAGGCGCCCCAACTCAAATGCAAGTCGGTGTCTAAACGACTCTCCTTGGCCCTAGCTGGGGGCAAGGCCATCAACACCAACAAAGCAACAAGGCATTTCGAGCAAGCTCCGGTGGTTCCCTTGACAACTGCTCGATCGGATGTCTTCTTTAAGCTCCCCGCTAATCAACTCACAGTGGCTTCCCAGGAAACAGATGCCCGCCAAGCCCTTAAAATTGAGAAGCTAAGGCAGAAAAGGCTCAGATATAGAGTCAACAAAAAGGCTAGGGCTTCTGCTAGGCTGAACCTCATGAGGTTCGAGGAACAGGGTTACTCCGCCAAAGACGAGGAAATGGCTGGATATGTGGTCCACACTGTCTACATGGTGGGCACGCGCAGCAAGAGCAAGGATGGGGCTACCACATCTCAAATCCAATCTGGCTTGAATGTGGTTGCCGCTGCCCAAGAACAGCCGCCTCCACTAGATGAAGAAAACCCTCTCGATGAGGATGATAGGCAGAAAGACCTTTCGGTCCATGAGGAGTCGGGCTCGAAAAGCGAAGATGAGCCAATCTTCCGTCCCAAGAACTTCTCCAAGAGCTCCGAAAACAGCTCAGAAGCAAAGACAAGGAGATGGCCAAGCTCTACTCAAAAATTGAAGACTTGACAATCGTCATCTTACAGCTCATGGCCTAACTTGCCTCTCAGCCGCCCAATCAGGCGCAAGGCTCTCATGAACCGGGAAATGGTGTCCTAAAGTAGCCGACGCCTATTCCCTCAAATCCAAAAGTGGACGAACCGCATGAAAATCAGTCGCATCCTATATCGGGAAATGTCTTGGCTACCGATGACAGTAGCCCGCTAACTCAAGATCAAATCATGGATTTGGTTGCCAACAAAGTCAAAACTTTGGTAGCCGAAGCCGAAGCCGAAGCGCAAAAAGATATCAGCAGTAGTGGGAGACCATATCCTGCTCAGTATGATCTGGTAGAATTTCCTAGCGGCTATGTCATTCCTAAATTCGGAAGATTTGATGGGACGGGAAATGCGAATCAGCACATCGCCCACTTCAAAGCCTCATGCGGGAATACTGGAGGCAACGATGCGCTTCTCCTCCGCCAGTTCGTTAATAGCTTGACCGATGTTGCTTTCGACTGGTACGCGAGCATACCGGATAGCTCCGTTATTACTTTCGTCCAAATAGAATCTTTGTTTCAACAAAGGTTCAAGAGCGTCAGCGATAAGATTACCATTGCCGAGCTCGTAAGGACCAAGCCCAAGAACAACGAAAGCAGCACGGATTTTATAACCCGATGGCGCAATCTCTCTGTCAAATGTGAACCGCCAATAGAGCAGGACCAATCTGTCAGTCTCCTTGTCGGAAATCTCAACAATTGGATGGCCCCATTTCTATGCACCGCGGGCCTTAAAACATTCCAAGAGCTGACCAAAAAGGTCCAAACGTTGGAACGCTCAAAGCCCGAGTCTGCTCAGGATCTTCAGTTCACAAACAGACCGAAACCTTGGAGGGACGACAACCGAAAATGCAGAAGTTCTAACAGCACCGATTCTCTAAATAAGCAGAGAACGGGCGGAGCAAAAACTGACCAGTCTCGAGAGCCAACTTTGGAGGAAAGAAGAAATAAGGTCTACTCATTCCAAAAGGACAAGGCCCACAAAATTTTTAAAGATGCTCTGAAGAATGGCCTGCGGCTACCAGAACCAAAAAGGCTAAGTGAAGCAAACAAGACTGATCATCCCAACTTTTGCCCATACCACCGAGTGCTGGGACACACTATTGAAGACTGTTGCATCTTCAAGGATTGGGTCGAGAAACAATACAAGGCAGGAGAGATAGAACTGTCTAAAGGCGTGTTAACAAACAGTCCAGCTGCGACCGCCAATTTCATACAAACGGAGACCGAAGTTCTTCGTGAAACTGATTCTCTCAGATGTCTGCCTTTCTCTGAAAACAATCGACCACCACGTCATTAAACTGGGAACAGCCGACCTCTAAGTCGTTAAACTGGAAATGTAAAAAATATATATATATATATATATATATGTAAATAAACAAAAAATGTGTAAATAAAAGAAAAATAAAGAAAAACTGAAATGATAGGTCAACTCGCAATAAAAATCAGCGAGTAAAAATGAAAATGAAAATAAAGCCGAAATGATGGGGCAACCGCGAATAAATAGCCGAAATGATAGGGTAATCGCGACCTTCGCGATAAAAAAGCTGAAATGATAGAGCAATCGCGGTAAAACAAAAACAAACAAACAAACAAAACAACGGCGAATGATGAGTCGCTCCTGGTACCATATTCCAGTGTAGCGATGTAGACACCAACCAAAATCCAATTTTTCAAAATTCTCCCAGCCCTACGGTTAGTCCCCAAATTGACTACCGTATACAATCCACGGGCTCAAATAATTCTCATCACCCTCATACCCCACCGCAATCACCAGTTACGCGGCTGGTCTCCGCCCTCGGAATTATGCTCCATTGGGAAGACCCACTCATGTGTCCTCACGATGCATGAGGAGAGCAAACCTTCGTGGGATCCTTATAACTCACCAAGGAAAAACACACTTGGGGATCCTCACGACCCCCAAGAAGAAAATACACCTACGGGATCCTTACGACTCGTAGGGAGAAGATGCTTTTATGGGACCCTCACGACCCATAAAATTGAAAAGCTTTAGGTGATAGGGATCTAAACCTGTCTCCTAAGCCATCGCTCCCCAATCCCCAAGTGGCGAATGATGAGTCGCTGCTGGTACCATATTCTAGTGTAGCGATGCAGACGCCAACCAAATTCCAAACTCAAATTCCTAAGTGGCGAATGATGAGTCTCTCCTGGTAGTATATTCTAGTGCAACGATGCACATGCCAACCAAATTCCAAACTTAAATCCCAAACGGCGAATGATGAGTCGATCCTGGTACTACATTCCAGTGCAGCGATGCAGACGCCAACCAAATTCCAACTCCCATACCCCAACGGTGAATGATGAGTCACTCCTGGTACCATATTCCAGTGCAGCGATGCAGACGCCAACAAAGTCCCAAAATTTTTCCGGCCCTACGGTCTGGATCATACATCCTGCAAAACCGTATACAATCCACGGGCGTAAAACAATCCCAATCTCTACTAAGTCCTACCGGTGAGACCACATTCAAAGTCCCACCAGAAATAATAAAATAAAAATAAAAAAATAAAAAAAAGGTATGTCCACAAGCAAAATGGGCACGGATGAAAACCCGAAAGGGTTCCGTGAGTAAAAACAGCAGGACTACCGACGAGTTTGTGAAAACCTGAAAGGGCGCAAACTCGTAAAAAAAGAAAAAAGAAAAAAAGAGATGAAATGCACTCGCAAAGTCCTCTTGACTTTGTGAGAAGAAAATTCCCATGTGAGATCCTTACGACTCACAAAGGAGCAACACACTTAGGAGTCCCCACGACTCCTAAGGAGAAAATACACCTACGGGATCCTCACGACACGTAGGGAGAAAATGCTTTGTGAGACCCTTACGGCTCACAAAATTGAAAAGTCTTAGGTGATAGAGACCTAAAACCTATCTTCCAAGCCATCGCTTTCTAATAAGCAAGCGCAAAGGACGATTCGTTCCTGGTACTGTATTCCAGTGCAGTAATGCAGATGCCAAACAAAAAAAAACCAATCCCCAAATTCTCTCAAAGACAGATGATGATTCGCTCCTGGTACCATATTCCAGTATAGCGATGCTGATGTCAACTCAAATCAAACAAATCAAACCAACCAATTCCAACATCGACCTCTGTGTCGAACAACAAACACTCCGTCTCGGGGACACGGCAACCAGCGACACTCTGCATCGGGGAAACGTCTAACACAGACACTCTGCATCAGGGAAACGTCCACCAGCGACACTCTGCATCGGGGAAACATCCAACACAGACACTCCGCATCAGGGAAACGTCCACCAATGACAATCCGTCCCGGGGACACGTCAACCAGCCGATACTCCGTCTCGGGGAAACGTCAAGCAGACACTCCGTGCCGGGGGCACATCGACAACAGATACTCCATCTCGGGGACACATCAACCAGCCGATACTCCGCCTCGGGAAAACGTCAAGCAGACACTCCGTGCCGGGGGCACATCGACAATAGACACTCCGTCTCGGGGACACGTCAACCAGCCTGTCACGCCCCACTTCCTAGAGTACGCTAAAATGGGCACGTGACATAGCCAACCATGCTACCTGTGGGAAGGAAGTATCCATCCACAGTCACATTACGGCTGTAGAGATATCAAGAACAAAATAAACTATCTAAAACATGTCCATAATCCAAGATAACACGAGTCAATAATAAATAAATGCGGAAGCAAAAAATCCAATACAAAATAACTGGAATGTATGTCCCATAATGCGGGCTCACATCAGGAAACAAATGCAGGAGATAAAACTAACTACTACTGAACTCACAGCTCAGCCTGCTGGCTGAAGTACTCCTGCTCGGACTGCAATAGCGGTACGGAATCTGGGCCATGTAAAACCCAGACGTCAGCGCGTCGTGTCATCAAGTAATATAATATAAATAGGGTAACAGGAAATGCAATATAACATGAATAAAACAAGGGTAACAATAATATGAATCAAAGCAGTGCAGGGTAGTGTGCAGTGGGTAAACTAAACTGTTCTATCAGGTTTTCTATTCTAAAGTCTTTGAAACCAATTGATGAATCATCGATGTAACTCAATAGTATCCCGTGCATGCCCGGGACCACGGTCTAAGACTCTCGGGCTGAAATCGAGACGTGCCGCTAGGCAGTAAAGGGTAGCAGGTATAGGCGAGTGATGTCAGCATCATCACTCCGGGGCTGGCCTAGCCCGTAAGACTGATCAGAACAGGTATCGAACTGTTGAGTTACAAGTCAGATTTCACCTTTGATTTCCCCATACCCCCAAGTTATGTATGTCAAGTCAGGTATTCAGTAATCAAGAACTAATGCCAACACAGGATCAGGTAAAAGCATGTTTGTTTGGATAGACAACAGGAATGGTCCATGAGGACTACATGTCAGGTTTGTTGGCATTAGACACAAGATCAGGTAACGGGTCAGGTCATGGTACATCCGGTCAAGTCAAGCAGTGTACGGTACCATGTCGGGTCAATCAATATATATGTAGTAAGTCATGTCAAGAGGTAAACAATATCATGGGTGTGCTCACAATCAGTTATATAATCAAGCATGGTCATCAATAACATGATATAAGTAATGAATTAAGCAATAGGCAGATTCATTCGATTTGCAATACAATTATCAATTTGTGTCTCAGAGATGATTACAAGAGTGCAGTAAGACAAGTATAGCAGTTTAGTCATGTTAACAGGTTTAAGAACTTTTAGAGGTGCAATGATCTATATAACGGTTCAGTACAGCTGTTACAGGTTAACATGCACACGAGTGTCCAAATGGAACAAAACTATAGAGATAAATGCCATAAGCTATGTTAACATTAAAAAATGTGATTAAACGGGTAAATATGGTTATTAGGTTCAATTTGCATCTGTAGGTTCCAAGTTTAACGGTAAAATGATATAATACAGTATTGTACATGAAAATGAGAAATAATTGTACCAAAGCTAAATTTACAGGTTTAGGGTGTCATAATGTATATGTAAATATTGTATAGCATGTAGCAAGGGGTACTTTCTTCGACGGGTCGCGGATCGAAAAAACGGAACGATAAACGTCGGCGGGGAAACTCGCGACGGACGCACGGTTCACGGAATGAACCCAAATGACGAACAATGGAACCACGCGGGTCGGGGTACCTCGCTGGAACGTCGGATCATGTCGTCGGCATCGTCGGATTCCGGCGAAAATGTGAACAGTGAACCGTCAAGATGTGCAATCAAGAATAGAAAGGAACCAGAGAAGAAAGGATGGAGGAAAGAGGAGTAGAAGGCTTACAGTGGGTTGTACGAAGGCCGGGTACAGAGGCGAGATCGCCGGCGACGACAGATCCGGCGGTCGAACGCATGCAGGGGATGTGCAGGTGGCTGTGGCGCTGGTCGGGGTGTGCAGGCGCTCGGGAATCGATGAGGGAGAGAGCGAGGATGGTGAGAATGACGAGGATGATGGCGGAGGCGACGACGAGGTGATCGTCGGCGACGAGACGCAGGAGCGGGTGCAGGTGGTCGCGGGTCTGGTCGGGGGTGCACCGGGAGAAGGGAGAAGGAGGAAGTGGACCTGTGGTTGAGACGAGGAAGAGGAGGCGAGGGTGTTGGTGTCGGTGTCGTCGGCGTTGGGGTTGCGGCGGCGAAGAGGGAGATGGCGGTGGCTAAGGTTCGATGAGGGTTGATGGGTGCGTTCTGTGTTTCATAAAAAGAAAGGAGAGGGAAAAAATTATATAGAGGAGAGAGAGAGAGAGAAAGTTAGAGAGAGAGAGATAGGGAAAGAGAGAGACGGGGAGAGAGAGGGAGAGAGAGAGAGAAAGGATGGGGCCCGCGGGAGTTTAAAAAGGAAATGATTGGTTGAAGGAACTGTAGGAGGTTAGGAAAAATTTAGTAAAAGATTTACCAGATTTAATTAACAATGAAATTTTATATAGTTATGAAAATATATTCGATGGTTATAAAATATTAAAATTTGGGATTTTGGCTTAAAATAAAACATTTCCAAATCGCGCCCGGGTCGGGTCCAAAAAGTTGAAATTGAAATAATAGAATTTTAAGCGGGATCCAAATTTTAAAATGAAGTGTTTTATGATTAAAAAGCATACCCCCAAAACGGACACACGTACGTGCGCGCAGCCGTCCAAACTTGCCCGTTTCACTGAACGGGACGAGAATACGACGCACGGACGCTACAACGGGGTTAGGAGTGTCAAGCAGGCCAAGATGAATATTTTTAATTTTATTTTAGAGACCAAAAATTATTATATGCAGAAATGAATTTGCCTGGTAAAATTTTACAGTAAGTAACAAACAGGCAAGATAAATGAAATAAGGCTCACACTCCATTTATAAAGTAACAGAAATTAGTAGCATTGGGCTCGGGTGTTATATTATACCCAACTACAAGAAGAATTTCGTCCTCTAAATTCCAAGAATACAAAGATAGAAAACTACAGGAAAAGGTGAGGAAACTTCTGCCGGATTACATCTTCTCGTTCCCAGGTGGACTCTCCATGCGACCGATTACCCCAAGAAACAAGCACAAGAGGGATAATCTTGTTCTTAAGAACCTTTTCCCTTCGATCCACAATGTCGCTCCTCAAAAGTCAAGTCTTCCCGTATGGTAAGCTCCGAATGATCCAATACATGCGTTTCATCACGAACATACTTACGGAGTTGAGATACGTGAAACACATCGTGCACGTTCGCCAAGGACCGCGGTAACGCCAAACGATACTCTACCTCACCAACACGTTCCAAGATCTCAAAGGGTCCAACGAATCGAGGACTAAGCTTTCCTCGACTCCCAAAACGAATCACCCCTCTAGTCGGTGATATCTTCAAGAATACCAAATCCCCCACGGCGAACTCTAGAGGTCTTCTTGACGTGTCTGCCCAACTCTTCTGTCGGTCTTGAGCTGCCTTCATATGATTTCTGATAGTGTTAACCTTCTCAACTGTCTGCACAACCAAATCTGGTCCCAACAATCTCCGTTCACCGACATCGTCCCAACAAACAGGTGAACGACACTTACGACCATACAAAGCTTCAAACGGAGCCATCTGGATAGTTGCCTGAAAACTGTTGTTGTAAGAAAACTCTACCAAGTGTAAATGATCCTTCCAAGAACCCTTGAAGTCCAACATGCATGCTCTCAACATATCTTCAAGAGTTTGGATCGTTCTCTCCGACTGACCATCAGTTTGAGGATGATAAGCTGTGCTAAACTTCAATTGAGTCCCCAAACTTTCCTGTAAACTCCACCAAAAGTGTGATAAGAACCGAGTGTCCCGATCGGACACGATACTCACCGGTACTCCATGAAATCTTACAATCTTTTGCATGTACCGCTCTGCCAAAGTCTCTGTTGATTGACCAACCCGGAAAGGAATAAAGTGAGCTGTCTTGGTCAATCGGTCAACAATTACCCATACTGCATTGTTGCCTTTTGGACTCCGTGGTAAAGCCGTCACGAGATCCATGGTTATATGTTCCCACTTCCATTGAGGAATCGGAAGTGGTTGCAATAAACCAGCAACCCTTTGATGTTCAGCCTTAACTTGCTGACACACCAAGCACTTTGCCACAAAGCGAGCAATCTCCCGTTTCATGCCTTCCCACCAGAAATGCTGTCGAATATCTCGGTACATCTTTGTGCTTCCTGGATGTACAGAATAAGCTGAACTGTGTGCCTCCTTCATGAGCTCTTCACGAACATCTCCCTTTGGCACATACAAACGGCTACCATACCTCAACGAACCATCTTCGTGGATCAATAAATCTGTTCGTAGTCCGGCTTCAACCTGTCCTCGAAACTTTTGCAGTCTAGGGTCCTGCGATTGTGCTGCTTTAATATTCTCGATCAATGATGACTGTACTTGTAGCTGCATCAACTGTCCTATAGAATGCGGCAGTACAACCTCCAAGTCAAATCTTTGAAAATCTGCAACGATCTCCTTCTGCGTAGTTAACACCTGAATTGCTGGTAACCGACTAAGCGCATCCGGCACGACATTGACCTTCCCCGGATGGTACTTAAGATCAAGATCGTAGTCAGCCATCAGCTCCAACCATCTACGCTGCCTCATGTTAAGCTCTTCTGTGTGAACACATATTTCAAGCTCTTATGATCAGTAAAAACTTCGACCCTTTCGCCTAAAAGATAGTGTCTCCAAGTCTTCAAAGCGAAAATCACAGCCGCAAGTTCTAAGTCATGAGTTGGATAATTCTTCTCATGGGTTTTCAACTGTCTCGATGTGTACGCTACAACCTTACCATGCTGCATCAAGACACATCCCAATCCTTTCCCAGATGCGTCACTGTGAATCACCAATCCTCCGGAATTGTCTGGCACGGTCAGAATAGGGGCGGTTATCAACTTCTGCTTAAACGTCTCAAAAGCCAACGCACATTTATCCGTCCATACAAAAGGTACCTCCTTGCGCGTAAGCTTGGTCAACGGCTCCACCAGACGAGCAAAGTTCTCCACAAATCTTTTGTAGTATCCGGCGAGTCCAAGAAAGCTTCTTATCTCCACAACATTCTTTGGAATCGGCCAATCTCGAACTGCTGCAATCTTTTCTGGATCGACGGCAATTCCATCGCCAGACACAACATGCCCCAAAAACTTTACTTCTTCCAGCCAAAACTCGCACTTACTCATCTTCGCATAAAGCTTCTCATGTCTCAACGTCTGTAGCGCGATCTTCAAATGCTCAGCATGCTCCTCAAAACTCTTCGAGTAAACCAGAATATCGTCAATGAATATCACAATAAACTGATCCAAGAACGGTGAAAAGATTCGGTTCATCAAGTCCATGAATACTGCCGGCGCATTCGTTACTCCGAAAGGCATCACTAAGTATTCATAATGTCCGTACCGAGTCCGGAACGCTGTCTTGCAAATATCTTCTGCTTTCACTCGGACATGATGATATCCGGATCGCAAATCCAGCTTCGAGAATACCCTCGCGCCACTAAGCTGCTCGAAAAGTTCTCCAATGCGAGGGATAGGGTACTTGTTCTTAATAGTCACCCGGTTTAATTCTCGATAGTCGATGCACATCCTTCTTGTGCCATCCTTCTTCTTTACTAGAAGAACTGGAGCTCCCCAAGACGAGTTTCTGCTTCGGATCCAACCCTTCTCAAGCAATTCAGCAACTTGCTTCTTGACTTCTTCCAACTCTACTGGTGCCATTGGATAATACGCTTTGGATACTGGCGCTGCACCAGGAATAAGATCAATTGCGAACTCCACGTCTTGCTTCGGCGGTAAACCCGATATATCTTCAAACATGTCCATAAAATCATGAACAACAGCCGGCTCTTCACTTTCATCAACTTCCATTGCTGCAAGAATATTGTTTGTCGGCCTAGCCCTAAACTCGATTGGCCCGAAAGAACTGCTTCCTCCAGTGAAGGTAAACTCGGGATGTCCGGGAATTTAAAAAATTACTTTCTTTACCCTACAATCAATGTGAGCGTGGAAAGTGCCAAGAAAATCCATTCCCAAGACTACTTCGTAGCTGCCCGTATCAATCACCAAGAAATCTGCAAAAAGCTCCTGTCCACAAACAACAACTGTACAATCTTTACACTCCCTACTAGATATGATTTTTCCATTCCCAGTGTGTATGTCCCAGAAACTAGACAGGGTCATGCAGGCAATCGAGTGTGTAGTTATAAACTTGGATGACATAAAATAGTGGGATGCACCAGAATCAAATAATGCCAATGCGGGAAAACCATGAACGAGTAGAATACCTGAAACGACTTCTCCTGATGCCTTAGCTTCCTCAGCTGTCAAGGTAAAAGCTCGAGCCTGATTAGGTCCTTGAGTCAGCTGCTTCTGCCCTTAGAACGGTCTCTGCGGAGGCTTCTGAATATCATCCTTTGTACGAAGCTTCGACGGACAAGCACTGACATTGTGATCTGCCGCTCCACAAACTAAACAGAGTCCTTGCCTCCTTCGACACTCCCTCTGCACGTGCCCAGGTAAACGGCAGTGGTCACAAATCACGCTCTTTCTTCGATCAACGATCACTGGCTTCTTCATGGGTGCTACACTTCGACGGTCCACTGGAATACCTCTGCGACCATGAGCTCGGTTAGGTACAAATGCGGGCTTCCTTGCCGCAACTGCTGTTTGCTGCAAACTCCCTTTCATCTCAGATAAACTCTGCTGTTTCTGAGCTGCTGTAAGAACCTGTGAGAAAGTGGTCAAACCCAGGGAGACAATCTGCCTCTGGATGTCCACATCCAAACTGCGCATGAACCTCCGTGCCCTGTCTGCATCGTTGGCAACCAAAGGTCCAGCGAATCTGCCGAGTCTCGTCCATTCTGCTGCATGCACATCCACGGGTGCTCCATTCCGCCTTAGCCCAATAAACTTCTCTTCCATTTCCTCCCGTGCAGTCCGCGGGAAGAACTTCTTCAGGAAACTCTTAGAAAAATCCGCCTACTTGATCGGCTTGGGCTAGCGGGTCTCCTCCACAAACCACCATGCTCTGGCGTAGTCCACTAACTGAATGCGTACCACATCAACTCTTTTGTCATCTGGAATCTGTGCCGCAATAAGCAAGTTTTTTGTGTCAACTAGCCACTGCTCTGCTGGCAACGGCTCCTCCAAACCAGTAAATGTAGACGGACCCAAACGCCTGAAATCTGCCACGGTCCCTACTCGGTCGACAGGTTTAGCTTCAACCTTGTCTACGGACTGCTGAACGGTCCACAAACCTTCCTGGAATGATTCTGCTTGCTGCTGGATCAGCTCGGTCTGTCTCTTTTGATTCTCCAGCATTCCCCTTATCACTCCAAGAATGACGGCTTCGTCCACACGCCTCTAGTACGACTTCAAATTCTTATCTGCCATATTCCTGAAATCAAAACACCCAACATTAGCATGATGGTAGATTCAATATCTACATCAAGGCTAGAACTCCAAGATACTTAAATAGAGTACCGCATTGTAACTATGCCGCGGTATCATAGCCACAATTACATAACTCCACCCAAGTCGCATAAGTCCTAGAGATAACAAGGAATCAGGTTTTCGAGTTGATATGCAAAGGAAGTTTGCACATCGTAAAAGATATAATCAGGAAGAATGTGATTCAAGAATGGTAAACGACAAGGTGGCAGGACATGTTTCCTAAACACGGGCATTCTGATTCGTGTATTGGGTACAATACCCAACTACAAGAGAATCAACCCCACTAGCCTATGGCTCTGATACCAAAAGAACCATATCACGCCCTGCTTCCCAGAGTACGCTAAAATGGGCACATGACATAACCAACCATGCTACCTGTGGGTAGGAAGCATCCATCCACAGTCACATTACGGCTGTAGAGATATCAAGAACAAAATAAACTATCTAAAACATGTCCATAATCCAAGATAACATGAGTCAATAATAAATAAATGCGGAAGCAAAAGATCCAATACAAAATAATTGGAATGTATGTCCCATAATGCGGGCTCACATCAGGAAATAAATACAGGAGATAAAACTAACTACTACTGAACTCACAGCTCAGCCTGCTGGCTGAAGTACTCCTGCTCGGACTGCAACAGCGGTACGGAATCTGGGTCATGCAAAACCTAGACGTCAGCGCGTCGTGTCATCAAGTAATATAATATAAACAGGGTAACAGGCAATGCAATATAACATGAATAAAACAAGGGTAACAATAATATGAATCAAAACAGTGCAGGGTAGTGTGCAGTGGGTAAACTAAACTGTTCTATCAGGTTTTCTATTCTAAAGTCTTTGAAACTAATTGATGAATCATCGATGTAACTCAATAGTATCCCGTGCATGCCCGGGACCACGGTCTAAGACTCTTAGGCTGAAACCGAGACGTGCCGCTAGGCAGTAAAGGGTAGCAGGTATAGGCGAGTGATGTCAACATCATCACTCCGGGGCTGGCCTAGCCCGTAAGACTGATCAGAACAGGTATTGAACTGTTGAGTTATAAGTCAGGTTTCACCTTTGATTTCCCCATACTCCTAAGTTTCGTATGTCAAGTCAGGTATTCAGTAATCAAGAACTAATGCCAACACAGGATCAGGTAAAAGCAGGTTTGTCTGGATAAACAACAGGAACGGTCCATGAGGACTACATGTCAGGTTTGTTGGCATTAGACACAAGATCAGGTAACGGGTTAGGTCATGGTACATCCGGTCAAGTCAAGCAGTGTACGGTACCATGTCGGGTCAATCAATATATATGTAGTAAGTCATGTCAAGAGGTAAACAATATCATGGGTATGCTCACAATCAGTTATATAATCAAGCATGGTCATCAATAACATGATATAAGTAATGAATTAAGAAATTGGCAGATTCATTCGATTTGCAATATAGTTATCAATTTGTGTCTCAGAGATGATTACAAGAGTGCAGTGAGACAAGTATAGCAGTTTAGTCATGTTAACAGGTTTAAGAACTTTTAGAGGTGCAATGATTTATATAACGGTTCAGTACAGCTATTACAGGTTAACATGCACACAAGTGTCCAAATGGAACAAAACTATAGAGATAAATGTCATAAGCTACGTTAACATTAAAAAATGTGATTAAATGGGTAAATATGGTTATTAGGTTCAATTTGCAACTGTAGGTTCCAAGTTTAACGGTAAAATGATATAATACAGTATTGTACATGAAAATGAGAAATAATTGTACCAAAGCTAAATTTACAGGTTTAGGGTGTCATAATGTATATGTAAATATTGTATAGCATGTAGCAAGGGGTACTTGCCTCGACGGGTCGCGGATCGGAAAAACGGAACGATAAACGTCGGCGGGGAAACTCACGACGGGCGCACGGTTCACGGAATGAACCCAAACGACGAACAATGGAACCACGCGGGTCGGGGTACCTCGCTGGAACGTCGGATCATGTTGTCGGCATCGTCAGATTCCGGCGAAAATGTGAACAGTGAACCATCAAGATGTGCAATCAAGAATAGAAAGGAACCAGAGAAGAAAGGAAGGAGGAAAGAGGAGTAGAAGGCTTACAGTGGGTTGTACGAAGGCTGGGTACAGAGGCAAGATCGCCGGCGGCGAAAAGATCCGGCTGTCGAACGCGTGCAGGGGATGTGCAGGTGGCTGTGGCGCTGGTCGGGGTGTGCAGGCACTCGGGAATCGATGAGGGAGAGGACAAGGATGGTGAGAATTACGAGGATGATGGCGGAGGCGACGACGAGGTGATCGTCAGCGGTGAGACGCAGGAGCGGGTGCAGGTGGTCGCGGGTCTGGTCGGGGGTGCACTGGGAGAAGGGAGAAGGAGGAAGTGGACCTGTGGTTGAGACGAGGAAGAGGAGGCGAGGGTGCTGGTGTCAGTGTCGTCGGCGTTAGGGTTGCGGCGGTGAGGAGGGAAACGGCGGTGGCTAAGGTTCGATGAGGGTTGATGTGTGCGTTCTGTGTTTCATAAAAAGAAAGGAGAGGGAAAAAATTATATAGAGGAGAGAGAGAGAGAGAAAGTTAGAGAGAGAGACGGGGAGAGAGAGGGAGAGAGAGAGAGAGAGAGAAAGGATGGGGCCCGCGGGAGTTTATAAAGGAAATGATTGGTTGAAGGAACTGTAGGAGGTTAGGAAAAATTTAGTAAAAGATTTACCAGATTTAATCAACAGTGAAATTTTATATAGTTATGAAAATATATTCGATGGTTATAAAATATTAAAATTTGGGATTTTGGCTTAAAGTAAAACATTTGCAAATCGCGCCCGGGTCGGGTCCAAAAATTTGAAATTGAAATAATAGAATTTTAAGCGGGATCCAAATTTTAAAATGAAGTGTTTTATGATTAAAAAGCATACCCCCAAAACGGACACACGTACGTGCGCGTAGCCGTCCAAACTTGCCCGTTTCACCAAACGGGACGAGAACACGACGCACGGACGCTACAACGGGGTTAGGGGTATCAAGCAGGCCAAGATAAATATTTTTAATTTTATTTTAAAGACCAAAAATTGTTATATGCAGAAATGAATTTGCCGGGTAAAATTTTACAGTAAGTAACAAACAGGCAAGATAAATGAAATAAGGCTCACACTCCATTCATAAAGTAACAGAAATTAGTAGCATTGGGCTCGGGTGTTACACAGCCGATACTCCGCCTCGGGGAAACGTCAAGCAGACACTCCGTGCCGGGGGCACATCGACAACAGACACTCCGTCTCGGGGATACGTCAACCAGCCGATACTCCGCCTTGGGGAAACGTCAAGCAGACACTCCGTGCCGGGGGTACATCAACGACAGACACTCCGTCTCGTGGACACGTCAACCAACCGACACTCCGCCTAGGGGAAATGTCGACCAGCGACACATCGTACCGGGGAAACGTCCAACACAGACACTCCGTACCGGGGAAACGTCTACCAGCGACACTCCATACCGGGGAAACGTCCAACAGCGATGCTCCGCCTTGGGGAAACGTCAACCAGACACTCCATGCTGGGAAAACGTCAACCAACAGGCACTCCGCCTCGGGGAAACGTCGACCAACGACACTCCGTGCCGGGGGAACGTCTACAAAATCACTCCGGGCTTAGGAAACGTCTACCACGGACACTCCGTCTCGGAGACGCGTTAAGCGTCGACCGTCCAAGTCGTAAAAAGGGCAGTGCATCCTAAAAAGGGGGGACCAAAGCAAGTCGCCTCCATGCAAAAGAAGATCCATCAATTTCATGCACACGACTCACATATATGGTGTGCATTTATTGATGGGGGGCATTTTGTTGAAGCCGAAAATTGCACCCCGGTTGACCAAGTCAAAATCAAAGTCAACCCCCAAGCCAAACGAGCCCATGCCCAGGTCGAGTCTGAACATGAAGCGGCCGGCCCTACCCCATGCCAAATTGAAATCATGTAATAAATAATTTTTATATAATTTTTTATACATGAATGTAAACAAAATGGGCATAAAGCCAAATTTTTGTAAGCCCATGGCTTATGTGCAAAAAGAAATGGCACATGAGCCATGGGATGGGCAAAACGCCATTTTGTAAAGCCCAAGGGGCTATATGTAAATATATAAGCCTATATAAGGCAACATGATGAAAATATCTAATATACAATCTTTTCATTCCCCCAAAAACTAGGGTTCTTTGTGCCTCCTGCTCCTTCTCCAAGGTTCTAAACCTTCTCATTTCTTTTGAATTAAATCAAGAGTTTTACTCTTTCTTTTCTAAAACTAAGCAGTTTTCCACCACAAAACCTACAAAGGGGAACTCAGATCTCCCATCAGACCTCAAAAAGGAGAAATTTTTAAAATCTCCTACTTCTTGATCTTTAAGATCCGGCCAACAAAGGAAGAAGGAGACCCATCTTCAGAAACCCTACTTTGGGGAAGAATTAGGGTTCAAGGGGAGAAGCCCTTCATCAGCTTCAAAACATCCTAGGAGTTTAACTCCATATATATATATATAAAATAAATATTTCCTTTTTGAAGTATAGCTTCTAGTTCTGGGACTAAAAGCCCCCTTTTTCTCGCTGGCGCCCAAGCGCTCAAGCGCCAAGCGCCCAAGCGCCCACGTGCCGACACGTGGCGTGCTGGCACTCGAGCACCCTGCACTCAAGCACTAAGCGCCCACGTGCCGACACGTGGCGTGCTTGCGCTCCAGCGCCCAGCGCTCATGCGCAATGAGCCCACGTGTCTACACGTGGCGCGCTTGCGCTCAAACGCCCAGCGCAAGCGCAAAGCGCCCACATGCTGACATGTGGCGTGCTTGCGCTCCAGCGCCCTACGCTCAAGTGCAAAACGTCCAAGTGCCGACACGTGGTGCGCTTGCGTTCAATGCCCAGAGCTCAAGCGCAAAGCGCCTACGTGCCGACACGTGGCGCACTTGCGCTCCAGCGCCCAGAGCTCAAGCGCAAAGCGCCCACGTGCCGACACGTGGTGTATGTGCGCTCAAGCGCCCAGCGCTCAAGCGCAAAGCGCCCACATGCCGACACGTGGCGCACTAGCGCCTAAGCGCACAGCACCTAAGCGCACAGCGCTCAAGGCGCTGACCCCACGCATCCTTTGGATGCCCTTTCCTTTTCTTTTTTTTTTTTTATATATATGTATATATAAATATACACACACACATACTCTACAACACCATCCCCCTCAAAAAATATTTGGTGCGGGGCGCTGCCCCGCACCTCACAAGGGGGCTGCTAGCCCCCTTGACCCCCAACCCGCTATCCGGGTAGCGGGACCCCCGTAAAAACTCTGCGTGGCTCCCGATATATCCAAACCCCCTCCAAAATAACACACACGTACACTGCACATTGAGTTTGCATGACCGGTTTAACCCGTTAATCGGAGGTCCCCTCGCTCCAAAGGCGAGGGGTAATTAACGGCAGCTTAGTCCACGGCTGCAGGAGATTCGGATCCCCACAATCAATAAACCCCGGCCTACCCTAGGCATGGAGAATCTGTAGTACGCCTGACAAGCGGTGCGTATTCCCATCTCAATGGGGTGACGAAAAACACCCTACAGAAACGCCGATAATATCCTGCTAATCCCTGGAAGCTTCTGACTTCCGCCACTGACTTCGGCATCGGCCAATCCTTGAAAGATTCTATCTTCGCTGGGTCCACTGAGATGCTTTCGTCCGAAACAATGTATCCCAAGAACTGCACTTTGTCGAGCTAGAACTCACACTTGCTCAATTTTGCGTATAGCTTCTCTTCCCGAAGAATTTGTAGTACAGTTCGCAAGTGTTCGGCGTGCTCCTCTCGAGTCTTAGAGTAGACTAGTATGCCGCCAATGAATACAACAAAAAACGTGTCCCAGTATTTTGCAAATACTTTATTCATCAGATCCATAAATATAGCTGGAGCATTGGTAACACCGAACGGCATCACAAGAAACTCATAATGCCCGTATCGGGTCTTGAAAGTCGTCTTGCATATATTTTCGGCCGTTACTCTGATCTGGTGATAGCCCGAATGAAGATCCAGCTTTGAAAATACCTTGGCATCCTCCAATTGATCAAATAAGTCGTCGATACGCGGAATGGGGTATTTATTCTTTATCGTTACTCGGTTCAGCTCATGGTAGTCTATGCACATCCATAGCAATCCATCTTTTTTCTTCACCAACAAGACTGGTGCACTTTACGGCGAAGCGCTTAGGCGAATAAATCCCTTCTCCAGAAGTTTTTCAATTTTCTTCTTCAATTCTGCCAACTCAACTGGTGCCATTCTGTACGGTGCCTTAGAAACTGGTGATGTACCTGGAATCAAATCTATTGAGAATCCCAAGACGCGTGGAGGTGGTAGACCTGGTAAATCTTCAGGGAACACGTCAAGAAAATCCCGAATGATTTCTGGCGCGGGGTTTTCATCAACCTCCATAGCCGTCAATACCTTCGGTTTGGCTCTATACTTGGCTGGGTTCAAAGACTCGCTTCCGCCTTCAAAAACAAACTCTGGGTGACTGGGAATGCGGAAAGTCACATTCCTAGCTTGGCAATCAATAATCGCATGGAATGTACTCATCCAATCCATCCCAAGAATTGCGTTATAGCTACATGTTCTGATTAAAAGGAAATTCACATAGAATTCCCTGCCACACACTACAACTGGACAAGATCTACATTCTTGACTAGATACTATAACACCATTACCCGTATGTATTTCCCATCCCTTGGTCAATGGTTCATGGGGTATAGAGTGTGTATCGACAAAATGTGCAGATATGAAACAGCGTGATGCTCCAGAATCAAACAGTACTCTAGCTGGCATAGAATGAACGAGTAGAATACCTGTAACAACTTCACCTGAGGCCACTGCCTGCTCGGCGGTCAGGGTGAAAACCAGCCCTTGGCTGCGGCCTGTGTTGGTTTGCCTCTGCTCTAGTGACCTCTGCTGCTGCGGTCCAGACCCTCCCTGTAACTCTGTTTGCTGAGGGCAACCACTAACCCGGTGCTGGTTGGATCTGCAAATCAAATACTGTCCCTTAGCACGACGACGGTCCTTCTGGGTGTGCCCGTCCCTGTGACAGTAGCCGCAGACTAAAGCTTTGCTTTGCGAGTGCTACTGGGGCACGGAGGGACGCTTCATTTGCATCGTCCCTGGTCTGTGAAATGGTATGACCCCTCGGGACGATGTGTGAGTACGCGTCGAAACAACTGGGGGTCTCTTATCACTCGAGCTGCCCCTGAATTTATTGATTAGCTTCTCCTGAATTCGTGCAGCGTTGAGCACCTGCATGAAAGTATGCAACTCTAGTGACGCAATCAACTGTTGTAGCTCAAAGTCAAGTCCCTGCAAGAAACATCTGGACCTGGTGGCCTCTGAAGCGACCATATAAGAGGCGAATCGGCTCAGACGGTTGAATTCTGCAGCATACACGTCAACGGGACAGCCGTTCTACTTCAGTAAGATAAATCTTTCTTCCATCTCTGTCTAGGCGGTGGGGGGAAATAGTGGTCCAAGAAGCATTCTTTGAACTTGCTCCACTCGATCGGCCCATCAAGCCCGCTCTCTTCGACAGACCACCAAGTACGCGCTTCATCCTCCAGCTGGATCTTTATCACATTCACTTTCTTTTCATCGGGGACTCGTGCGGTCGTCAGTAGATTCTCCACATTGACCAGCTATTGTTCGGCCTCGAGTGGTTCGACTAGTCTCGTAAACACAGCTGGGTGTAATCTCCGGAAATCCGACGCAGTGTCAGTCCTGGCAAATGTAGTTGGTGTAGCGGTGCCCTCGGGGGCGGTAATGAGAGCGGAGGGTCCCCCTAATGCGGTAATTGCCCTATGTCCCTCGGTAAGTAGGTTTGTCTTTCTCTCTTGGGCTTCCGCGAGGGTCGTTAGTGCATTCAGGATCCTCTCTATGCGATCCTGAGAATTAGAGTCCGAGGAGAGGTTGTTCGGGGAAGTCATGTAGATGAACGGATATGATTAGATATAAGGATGAAAGTGAAAGATAGTGAAGTGAAAATAATATAATAAAGCATAATTAATGTTATCCCTTAGTACTAAATCCTGGGCTCTGATACCAATAAAACCATGTTACGTCTCGCTTCCCAAAATACGGAATATGGGAGGCGACTAGGGCGGCCATGCTCCTATGGTTAGGGAACAATCTCGTCGTAGTCACACTTCGACTTCTGGCATTACATGGTAATCAGTAAACACATCACAGAAGTAAAGGAAACACATCACTAGTTTATTACACCAACTTTCATTGTTCACAATTTACAATAGTTTGAAAGAAAAAGAAACTACTATCCAAGTGCGAATACAAGGTTGATTTATAGAAAGTGGTAAAAGCACTGAAAGCACAACCGTCTAGATCTCTGCGAGCTCGAATAGTAGGTCTGACTCCTGAACTGGGTCCTCTCCAATCTCTGAGCATGCATACTCAGGTCATCAGGACGATGCAATAGTAATATTATGATAATAACAATGAGGCAAGAAAATAAAGTAATAATGGTGGAGACAATAAATGCAGGTAATCGATATGTCAAAAAAACAATGCAGTGTATGATCTGTGTCCCTATCAGTCTCTAAGTCACTTTTGAAATCGAGTTGCGGAAAGAAATGATCATGTTTAACGAGGCTCTCGTACATACCCGAGACTACGGCCCACTGTTGCCCGGGACATAACCCTGTCAGCTGGACCACTAGGTCCAAACCTAATATATATATATATATATATATATATATATATATATATATATATATATATATATATATGAGTCATTATTCGAATGATCATCCTCTAAAATCGCTAACCTCACTAAATATAAGTTCCTTTCCACTTAGATTTCCCTTTTTCCCTCAGGTTTCACTATCTATAAGTATTGGCTAGTTGTGTACAAGTACACACCAATAACACCGCTTTGTTCACTATTCACTGTGTCGTTCACCATCACGAATCATTCACTTTTTACTGGCGTACTTGACACATCTAAACCGACACAATTCATGCTCGACAATGCATTATACATAGAGAATTAATAAGGATTCTCACTATCGCTAGAGGTATTGCAGTTGGGTTAAAATATGAATTATGCTGCTAAACAAATCATATGCAATACAAGTCATTGTGCGTCTTATAAACTTAGAAAAATCACATTAAATCGTACGTTCTAATTAAGTAAAATGATACAAAAGCGTTGAAAAGTAAATTTTACCAGAAGTTCAAAGAAATTGGTTTCAACTCAATCGGGTCTCGGGTTTACGAATTACGGTCATTTATTTTTAAGTGTTCTCTGCTGGAAATTCAGTTCCTGAACTGAAAGTTCATTTCGTAACACAATTTTCACCATGTTGGGCTCATAATTAGGCAACATTACAGTTAGATAATATTTAGGTTTATCAGTTAGGTTTCCAACGCACTAGACGGATCGATAATATCCTCTGTGTGCTGAGAGTTATGCATTATTTAATACCGGATTATACGTTCTGTCCCTCCCTGGGACTGCAGTATGTACTGATGGTTTAAAATATGATTAAAATAGCAAACGATGGTAAAAACAAATGAAACCACTTTCAATAGTTAGCTAATAGATTAATCTTCGCTACAGTATAGGGTTCCGTATAATAACATTTTCACACAGAGATGTAAAAGCATTTCAAATCAAGTATCGACAAGCAGTGCTGCTCTGGACTGCAGTCCATAGCCGCAGTCCCGAACAGTTTCCGTCATCGCCTTAAAATAGAAAAAAAATATAAATTTTATGGGGTTCTAAGTTGTTGAGTCGGCTTCGATACGATCCCTTGAACACTGCATTCCAGTATATATAATTATTACGATTTTCTCAAGTTATGTGTACGAGAAATTTCAGATTAGACGGATCTAGAAGGGGTTGACATTCTATGGCGTTTAAGTCCGTATTTTCAAACTAAATTTTTACATGTTAACCTTTGTCTCTAAATTAATCTAGTAACCATAATTTCCTCCATACAAGATAGGATTTTCGTATGAAAAAACGTATCGAACATCTAAACTAATCGGTCATTTATTGTCAAAAATACCATTATGTTCGTTCAATTTATAAAATAAATAACTTACGAACTTCAATACGACGTTAACATGAGGTGTTTGGCTCGATTAATACCCAGATCCAAATTAATTTAAATGAATATGGTCTAATACTAATCCCGAGATTTATCGGATCATATATCGATATATAAATATTATAGCATGTAAGCAAGTCTTAGAACTTGCCTGACGACGTATCGATGACGATACGACAACGATGATCGATGATGAACAGCACGGCGCACGCACGGAGACCACAAACCTGGGCTCAGCTACGGAAGCAACCTTAGGTTGGAGTCGGCTGCGGCAAGGTCAGGGCCTCACGGCGGGAGCTGGAGGTGCGCTGGGGTCGTCGGTGGAGGGAGGCTCGGTTCGTAACAAGGTAGAGTTGAGCGGTGGCCTGGTGAGATGAGCTCGGTGGTGGAGATGGGTTTTAGAGAAGGTCAGCTAGAGAGAGAGGAGAGATTGTGGGGAAGAGAGAGAGAGAAGTAAATGTAATTTAAAAGAAATAATTATGAATTATGGTGATTAATATGTGATTGATTTGGGTGTTAATAAGGATTTATGAGGAATTAAAAGGGAATAACCTTTTTTTGAATTTAAAGGTGAAGAGAAAGAAGAGAGTTTAGGTTATTGGGTTTGGGCCTTAGGAAAAGAGATAGGAAAAGAAAAAGGGATAAGTGTTTGGACTTGGGTTAGAAAAGTGAAACCATTTGGGTAGAATATAGGTTAGGGTGTTGGGAAAAATAATTAGAATATATAGGTATAGGAAAAATAAAATATAAATTGAATAAATAGAATAATAAATAAATGGGTAAACTATTTAGAATAACATTTTATTTTAAATACCGGTATTGGCGTAGAAAAAGGGACTAGGTATTACAGTATGGCTCATATGTAGTTATGTATTTTATACTGCTGCGTTTACAATTTCCTTCTTCTGCTATACTCGTATTATTCTCATTTTGTGGTATACATACCACATTCTTTCCTTATCTTGTATGACATCATCTGTTAGGACACACGTACCATTACCGATGATGCACATGTTGCACGTACACATACTCGCTGTTCGCCGCCGAAAACGGAGACGGAACCACGTAGGTTCGTCTTGCCTGAATTTGGGGGCAGATGCTATTTGGTTTTATCCGTCCACCTCTCCGAAAATTCTAAGTTGATTTATGGAACCATGTATCGAAGGTTTAGACGGATGCGGCCGATGTAGCAGACTTCGTCTGATTCCCCCTCATTGTGAGGGGTTTTTGATTGTGAGGACGCTCTTCCCTGCAGGCGCAAGCCCCTGCAGTTAATTATGCTACCGCATCTCTGTAACCACTTTCTCTTTCTCCAGATGGTCACTTCGTGTCGTGTGTGTTTGTTTTGTTTTTGGTTGCCCGTGGATTGTATACGGAGACTAATTTATGTTGTCGTCCGTAGAGCGTGGATTAGTCCAAATCTATATTTTCTTAAATTTGGTTTTGGGTTGGGTTTAAGGATTGTTAATCTCATTTGAGACTAAGATCAATTTAAACGTTTGTTAAGGATACGTTAGTCTAATTTTAGACTAAGATCTACTTAACAGGATCATTTAGATCCAACAAAAGAGCATTTGGACTCTATTGTTTTAGTTTAGGGACATTGCGATCCAGTGGGTTTAAGGATATCATAGTCCATGGAGTTTAGAGACATCATCTATAAAGTTTAAAAACATCATAGTCTATGAGTTTAAGGACCTCACAGTCTATAAAGTTTAAGGACATCATAGTTCATGAGTTTAAGGACCTCATAGTCCATAGTCTATGGGATTATGGTTTAACCAGTTTGGGGATGCATGAATAATTATTGGTTATTGGGACCCCTATCTCTCTGAAGACTTTGAAGGATTACAACGACATGTAGCAGAGGTATGGAGAGATGTACCCTTGAACCAATGTCCCGATTTTGGGAAGTGGGATGAACATCAGTTTACATGTCATCCGTTGGGAGTTTATTAGTTGTCTTGAAATCGGCTTTGGAAACCCTGAGCATGAAGAGCTCAATTGATGGTTCTTGGAACATTTGGTCCGATTCTGGCTAATGTTAGCCCTTCATAGTATTCAACACTAACATATTTATTCAGCGCTCACGTGCTCCCACATGATACTCGGAGGCAGTATTAAACACTGGAATTTGAGAATGCTCACGTGGACGCTTGAAGTAGTGTTAAACACTAAGAATTTGATGCGCTCACGTGGGGTCACGTGAGGCGCTTGAAATTGGCGCTGCTCCTTTGAGTTTATTCCTTTGTTCTTTTTTGACTGCTAAGCATTATTGGGTCACGTGGGATCACGTGAGGCGCCCTAAGAATGGAAACTGCCCTTTGATTTTTTCCCTTTCTGCTTTATAAAAGTTAAGCACTGCTTGAGGGTCACATGGGGCCACGTGAGGCGCCAAAAAAATAGGGTTTATTCCCTTTCTGCTTTATAGAAGTTAAGCACTGCTTGGGGGTCACGTGTGGCCACGTAAGGCGCCAAAAAATAGGGTTTATTCCCTTTCTGCTTTATAGAAGTTAAGCACTGCTTGGGGTCACGTGTGGCCACGTAAGGCGCCAAAAAAATAGGTTTTATTCCCTTTCTGCTTTATAGAAATTACACACTGCTTGGGGGTCACGTGGGGCTACGTGAGGCGCCCCAAAAAATAGGGTTTATTCCCTTTTCTCTTTTATAAGTGCTGAGCACTTCTCAAGGGTCACGTGGGGTCATGTGACCTAATATCAATTGTTTTCTTTTGGTCATTGAGGGGGGCTTACGTGGGCGCACGTGATCTGACATTTATCATGTTAGATGCTGATCTCTTTTACTTGAATGGATAGTTAAATCGCTTGTTTAAGAATTAAATTCTTTTATAGGGTTAAACCCTAATTTTATTTAGAGGAATTAAATTCCTATGTGTTACGTTGAAAGAATTAAATTCTTTAAACTCAATTCTCTCTCTAAGTTTTGAATCTGCATGACAGATCTTCCTGATGAGAATTAAATTCTCAACTTATAGGGAGATATGCTTTTGCAGATCTTCAACCAGAGAAAGAACTAAGTTCTTTTTAGAAGAGTTAAACTCTTAGTTTGAGAATTAAATTCTCTTTTGCTTTGTGGGAGCTTATGGTGTGATCTCCTTCCTTCTCTTACCTAGAGTTTCTTTCTTCTTTGAAGAAATCTTCTTTTCTCTGGAGAATTAAATAATTTTTTTTTGCTTTCAAGGGGGTTTCTCTCTCTCCTTTTTTCTCTTTTTTTCCTTCTTGGCTCCTATTTATAGGAAGAAAAGAATCAATTTGTTTAGAAAATCTCTCATTGAGAGATTTTGATTGATTTTATAATTAGCCAAAAAGATCTTTTAGATCAATCAGCGAATTTTATTCACTGTTGGCTTTTTAATCGAAGGACTTCTGTTTTACAGAAGATATCTTGTTTGTTGTTCTTAACAAGATTAGGAAGATATTTCCCTGTACAGAATTTTTCTGTAGATTGGTGATCTTTAATCACCATTGGATCTTTAATCCAACGGCGCTCTGTTGTACAGAGCATAATCTTTCTTGTTTAGAAAGATCCAAGAAAATATTTTCCAAATAAATCTTTTGATTCTTTTTAATTAGAATTTAATTCTATCGGCTCAGAAGGCTTAGGAGCCCATCACGTGTGGCACGTGACCTCACCAAATTAAGCATAAAGCCTTTGATTTAATTCTGTCGGTTCAGAAGGCTTAGGAGCCCATCACGTGTAGCACGTGACCTTACTAACTAAGCCTACCAAAGAGCGTCACGTGTCATCACGGGAGTTTTTTCCTTGGCTAATTATTTGTTTTAGTAAAGCGACTATATACTTTGTATATAGGGGTCACGTGTCTGCAGGTGAGGCGCAGTGCTTATCACGTGTGGGCACATGATGCTTCATTTGGGGGTTTTTCCCGTTGCTTTTTTATTTATTATTCAATTTTTATCAGAGAACACTCGCCGGCTCATACACTCATCATCGGTAATTTCCATGCCACGTACATATTAGAATTGTTACTTCACCATATAACCTAATAACTTGTAGCTTTCTAGTTATTGTTTAGTACCCATACCACACTTATGTAACGACCCTAATATTACTATACCTTCGAGTTTTCTTTCTTTAGTAAAATATTGTATTTATTTATACTTAGTATTTTTCCGTATATTTTGTTTTCTATTAAATATATTATTTTATTATTCCATCTACTTTTCCCAAACTCATTTCTTTAAACTAAATCTTAAGCTATTTCAAATTAAACGCAAGACCTGACCCAGCCCATAACCCAAATTCAATATCATTTTCACTTTCTTTTCTAAAACTATGAGCCCAAAAGCCCACTTTCTTTTCAAGCAACAACATATATTTAATTCTAATTAAATATGTGCATGGACAACCTTGTAGCATATTGGTTAAGACCTTGCATTGTTATTCCATAAGTCACATGTTCAAATCCTCATTCTTGCAATTATTTTTTATCAATTTTTATTCTTCTCATAACCTACAAATGAGACCTTTCATTTCATCTTCTTTTTAACTCTCAAAATAATTAGAATGGTTATGAGCCATGATTTATTAGAATTATGGTGGCCATAAACTTTTTATATCTCACTCCTCTTTCTTTTCATCATCACACCTTTCTATCATTTCACATATCTCTCTTTATCTAAATTTCTCAAAGAAGAACATGAAGAAATTCTCAAGAAAGTCTCATTAGAAACGCGAGACTATCGGCGGATAGACAAGTCCGGTGACAATACCGGCTTGTATATGTAAGTCTTTTCTTTCTCTCCCTCCCTCCATCTCTTTCTCTTTCTCTTTCTTTTTTTATATTGCCATGAAAAACTTCCCTTTTCATATAATAGTCCCTAAATAATTAATTAAATGGATATATATATAAATAATGAACACACACAAACATACACACATATATATTTTGTAAATTCTTTTTTATTACTCTCAATCCATATGTTAAAATTTCATAGTAACCAATTAGGATTGCATCGTTTGTTGTTGTATTTTAAATTACTTTATTTAAAGTTTGTAAAAAAAATGAAGTTACGAATAAATACCATGGTTTTCTCATTTCTCACATATGACATATCAATACCTTTACATTTAAAATAATTTTTAGAAATTAATTTTTACTTTTGGAAATTTTAGGAAATTTACATATGATAGAATATATTTTCTTTACACGCTGTAAAAATTTTATATCAAACCGAAAAATGGTTTAGGACTTACATAATTTTTTATTCACTGTTTTTAAAACTAGAAAACTGCCAATAAGGGTATTCTTCGAGAGACCATAACTCTGTAATAAATTAAGTTTTTCCAGATGTTTTGAACATCTACATCGAAATGTTTAGATTTTATTTGTTTTATGTTTTTACTGAAAACCGACATAAAATATAGAAAACTGTGTTACAATATTAAGTGACGGATCTAGACAGAATCTGTCCTGATTCGTACACTATTTTTAAATAGGACATAACTCGAACACCCGATGTACGTTTGTGACAAAATTTAGATGTGTAGATGCATAATTGATAAAGCTATAATTTCTATATATTAGATTACTTAGAAATGCATGAAACAACCCGATATAGGCTTTGCAATATAACATATAGTTGCTGTCCAGAAATCTGAATTTCGGTTTTAAACGCTGATATTAAAACGATCATAACTAGAGCTTTAGAAATCCAAATTGTACGAATATTGGTGTTTTAGATAAGTACATCGAAATACCTACAACTTTCTAATAATTTTATTAACCTGAAACCTGATGGAAATTTACCGAAACTATGTTTTAAAAATATGTGATGGTGCCGAATAGATTCTAATCTGTTTTGCGCAACGATACGAAAACATATATACCTCCCAAACCGGTAATCGTATTTATGTGAAACTAAAACTCACGCATGAAAAACACTTAGAGAAATATTTTTGTTTATATTTCCGCATTCGTTCGACTTGATTAATTAGTCGTACATAATATTTCTTTACAACATTGTTTATGGTAGTTACTCGAATAATATACTTGACTCATTTCATGCTATTCGAACATGTATGCATATTTATCTTGATTTTTAAATTGTTGTATGTATATCAAGATAATAATTAAATACTTGAGATGTATTTTGAAAATACATCAAAACTATTTTACATAAACCCCCTCAAGTTATACTAAATTACAATAAGGACCCTAGTAACCATAGGTTTAAACGGGACCAGTCTCTTGAGCCTCAGGGAGCCGGAGATATGAGTGCTTGCCTATTTAAGGTAGACAACTTAACAAACGGTGTTATCAGCACGGTAATCATCTTTGAAAAAGACACAAATCCTGCCGTCTATGTACAGCGGTTACCGATAACACCAAAACCTAACTCAGTATTCAATTTCTTTTCTAATTGTCCGACTCAGACCGATTCTCAATATAATCAATCTGACTTGAATGAGATTCAAGTACATATTACAATTCAACATGAATCCATGAATCCATATATTCAATTTATTCAATCTATATTGACCGAACCGAACCATGGATATACTTCCATTTACATAATTCTCCAGTTACATCGATTTTCTGATATCATGGTTTTGGTAAATCATCCATCTATATAAGACAATAAAATTTACAATACAACACAAACAATACAATCAAGATATCGCGGGGTTTAAGGGGTAGATTGGTACGGAAGGTGTTAGAAGTGGCACGGGACTGCAAGATTTAAGACACCTAATCTATATTCCGTTGCTGTTGTACCGTGGCATAACGGTTCCTTGTACTTCCATTTGCCTTAGTCTCTAGCATATAGAGACTCCTCTCGTATACACTGGCATTCTTCTGTACCAAGCTACAAACAACAATGTTAACACTAATTACAACTTTAAAAGTTATACTCTTTCCCTTACTCTCTGTCTATTATCCTTCTCCTTTATCTTTGGGACTTACCGAGCGATTGTTCGCTGACGACATTCTTTCTCTTTTTTCTTTGGAATGTTGTCAGGTGATCTGGACACTCAGAAGATCGAGCCTACTAGTGAGGACTTGGATCAGCTTGTCTACGACCAGAGCTCTAGCTTCATTGTATACATTTTTATTTCAGTACTTTTCATTTATGTTATGTCATTGTTTAGGCACTGCTTTCATTCAGTTGTCATTATTTTTCCATGTATTATAAAAAGAATATGAATAAATAAAGTTGCTGTTTTATTATATCTTGTCTCTTGTGCATTTATATTTATATTGCTTAGATACGCTTAGCGTATTTACTTCAGAGTAAATACGTAGCGGCCAGTCGCACCCTCTGCCCGTACACTGGGAAGCGGGGCGTGACAACTTACTAGTTCAGTTATCGTATTTTCTTACCTAGTTAGATACTACGCTCATATAAACATCCTGATTATGCATTACGGATTTGTTCTATGCATGTACTCATTATTTCATTATTGGTTCATGTTTATGAGATTTCGGTTTTCATGAGATTTCTAGATTTGAGAAACCGCGGATACATTTTGAAAACTTATGATTGTTTTAAAAACATGGTTTCTCTTGATATGATGTGTGGCATCCATCATAAGTTTTCTTGGTCCTGAGTTATGTGTATACCCGATTCGAGGAGAGAGGAGGTACCGTCTGCGGGTACATGATGGACTCGGTATGGTATCCCGGGACAAGAAGATCGTATAGAGAGACGTTGAGCCCGGCGGGAGAACACTACCTACCGGTGATAGTGTAACGACTCTGAAATTACTATACATAAATTTCTTGTTATTGTACAGAAAAAGGTATTATAGCATGTGTAAGAGTTATAACTTAGATTTGTTTAATGAAAACAATAAACAACTTGTAGCTCACTAGTAAAACCTCTACATTGCTCTGACATAACCTGTGTATTCGAATCTCATCAGAAATAAATATTTTTTTAGATTTTTCTTTTTAATTTTTCGGAAGCCCAAGAATTGCATGTGCAATTCACGGAGAAACGAAAAGTTTCAAAAAAATCAAACAGAGGTGTATGTTGGGGTCAAAAATTATAGCCCGGTTGACCAAGTCAAAGTCAAAGTCAGCCCCAAGTAAGCGGGCCTAAACCTAGGTCAAGTTGGCCCATCCCAAGTCGAGCCTTGCGGCCCCCCTCCCCCATGCCAAAATAAAAATTATGCAATAAATAATTCTGATATAATTTTTATGAATAAATGTAAGAAAAATGGGCCTAAAACCAAATTTTTGTAAAGCCTATGGCTCATGTGCAAAAGAAATGAGCACATGAGGTATGGGATGGGCAAAATGCCATTTTGTAAAGCCCAAGGGGTTATATGTAAATTTGTAAGCCTATATAAGGCAACATGATAATGAAATGAAGGAAAATAATTCATTCCCCTCAAAATCTAGGGTTTCTGTGCCTCCTTCTCCTTCCTCAAGGTTCTAAACATTCTTCCCCTTTTTTGAATTAAATCAAGAGTTTAACTCTTTTTTTTCCAAAACGAAACAGTTTTTCACCATAAAACCCTTAAAGGGAAACTTAAATCTCCCATCAAATCTCTAAAAGGGGAGATTTTTTAAGTCTCACCCTCCCTTTTCTCCAAGATCCATCCAATAGAGAGGAGGAAGAAGGAGACCCATCTCCAAAAACCCCACTTTGGAAAGATCCATGGCTCAAGAGAAAATCTAGGGCTCAAGGAAGAAGAAAGGGGTCCCCTTTCATCATCTCCGAAAATCTCTTGGGAGTTTAACTCCACAATATATATATATATATATATATATATATATAATGAAATAAATCTTTCTTTTTTTAGGAGTTCAACTCCAAAAGTCAATCGGGAGTACAACTCCCAGTACAGGGGTTAAGCCCTCTTTGTCCTATTTTTAGGAGTTTAACTTCAAAAGTTAATTGGGAGTATAACTCCCGGTATATGGGCTAAGCCCCTTTTTCCCACTGGCGCCCAGCGCCTGCGTGCCAAGCATATGACGCGCTGGCGCCTAGCGCCCATATGCCAAACATGTGAAGTGCCAGCGTCCTGAGCACGTGAGGCGTTGACACCCATGTTTCCTTTGGACGCTATTTTCCCTTTTTTTTTTATATATATACACACTTCACAACACTTTCCCCCTCTTGAAAAATTTTCTAACGGGACGCTACCCCGCACCCTGTAAGGGGGCTGCTAGCCCCCTTGACCCCAGGCCGCTATCCGGGTAGCGGGACCCTCGTAAACTCTGCGAGGCCCCCGATGTACCCAAGACCTCTCAATACACAATATACGCACATTGCACATTGAGTTTGCATGACCAGTTTTACCCGTCAATCGGAGGTTCCATCGCTTCAAAAGCGAGGGGTAATTAACGGCAGCTTAGTCCGCGATGGACGGATATTTGGATCTCCATAATCAATAAATCTCGGCCTACCCTAGGCAGGGGAAATCTGTAATGCGCCTGACAAGCGACGTGTATTTCCCATCTTAATGGGGTGACGAAAAACACCCTACACTGTACATACCCAACTTGACATATGGCACGAATCTTGAGGCAAGGCCTCATGATCCGACCTTCCAAACTCACCAAATGGCCGACGCCGATGGTCCAAAATGCCCCAATCACCTCCGTGCTTTGCACACTTATCTCTTCAACTCCCTTTAACTCCCTTGCACCGTTTGATTTTCATGTAATCAAACAGAGACTCTTCAATTCACCATTTAACATCTTTTTAATGCATTCTAATCCAAAATTTTAATTTCCAAACCCTAATTCTTCACTATAAATACCACCCATGCCCTAACTCCCCTCTATTCTAAAAATTTCTAGCAAAATCATCCCAAAAGTTCCAAAGTACAAGTGGAGTTAACAACCAAGCTCCTTCCATCGAAGATCAAAACCGTTTCCGGAGCTTTCACGACACTACGAAGCCCCCTCCCTTTTCCTTACTCCCTTCTTGAAGTTTTAAAGCCGTAAGTCTTTCTCATCTCTTCTTCTTTTCAGTTCAGATCATCTCCTAAAAATATATCGGTAAAGTGGAGTTACCTCCGATACATTTTTTTTAGAACTTGGAACTTCATTTTCCTTAATACATAGGTCAAACTAACTTTACCATCCTATTTGTAACTTTGATCACAATCTTTTAGCTTTGAGTTTAACCAAAATTTTCATGTGAAATTATCATATAATGAACTTTTCATTAAAATACCATGAACTTTAGTATAACCCTCATTTTCAATAACTGTTAAATACCTTTAGTAAAAACTTCACGGGGTAACGACCCATCCCATACGCACACTATAGTTCTATAGCACGGTACTCTAAACATATAGCTATTTTAAAGAATAAGCTTTTCATTAAAATACCACAGCTTTTCAAAACGGGTTTTTTAATCAGTATTTTGTAATCCTTGGCATATACGCCTCTACAACCCTCGTTAGGGGACCCGCTGTCACGCCCCGCTTCCCAGTGTACGGAATTGGTGACGTGGCGGGCCGCAACGTATTTGCTAAGAAATAAATACGTTAAGCATAATTTAAGCAATATATATATATATATATATATATATATATATATAATGCACAAGAATGACAAGTAATATAAAATAAACACCAACTTTTATTAATATTCATCTTTACAAAACAACTGATTTGAAAAGAAAAGATACAATGATATAAAGCAATGCCTAAACAGTGACATACACACTGAAAGTAAGTACAAGAGAGTTAGAAGTCCGGCTGGGCAGTGAACTAGTCTAAATCCTCCTGGTTATGCTTGATCTCTTGAGAGTCCGGTCCTCCTGACGAACATTCCAAAGAAAAAAAAGACATGAATGTCGTCAGTGAACTAGCGCTCGGTAAGTCCTAAAAGAAGGAATGGAATATAATAAGTAATGAGAATTGAACTGGCAAGTTGTATATGTATATGCTTGTTATTCTAATGTAGTTGTTTGTAGCTTGGTACAGAAGATATTTTTGTATACGAAAAGAGTCCATCTTACCCCGTGGACTATGGTAACATGTAGTACAAGGTCCCGTCAAAACCCACGGGACAACGGCACGGGAGTTCATGTAGGTGTCTTTTAAGTGACCATCTCATGCCACGTTAATACGTTCCGTGCCAATCTACCCCGTTATCCCCACATAATGTTTTGTATGGGTTATGTTTACAAGTCTTGACGAGACTATAGATATAAATTGTTCAAGTAATCAGGTTCATGATATAATCAAGTAGTCAAGTAGTCATATCAAGTTATAACCATAGTTCAGTCAAGTCATGTCAAGTATTCATGTTTAGTATTGAGTTTGAATTCAAGTATTCAGGTTCAAGCTCAAGTATTCATGTTAGACTTTGGATTCATGTTTGTATTGGACTCTGATTTGAGTTTGGATTCAGGTTTGAGTTAAACTCAGAATGAGTCAGACATTTGTAACTGATTTAAATCCTGAATTAGGTTCGGGAGTTATCGGTAACTGCTGCATATGGACAACAGGATTTGTATCTTTTTCCAAGACAATTAGTATTGATAACTCCATTAAGTTTTCTATCTTAAATAGGCAAGCATTCACTTTCTCCAACTCCCTAGGGCTCAAAAGAATTGATCCCGCTTAAACCTATATTTACTAAAATTCTTAAATATTGTTTTATATAACTCGAGGGGGTTTTATGAAAAATATTTTAAATAAAATTAGAAATAAACATCGAGAAGTTATTTATATTATTTAGGGTTTTCATGAATGTGAATTTTAAGGATTTGAGGTATTTTAGTAATAATTACATAGCTTGGAAAGTTCATGGTATTTTATTATAAAACTTGTCTTTTGTTGGTATCTTGATGGTATTTTGGTGAAACTAATAATTCTTTCACTTTAAAAAAAAAAGTTTATTATATTTTGAAAATATATGGATTTTTAATTTTTATATAATTATTGAAAATTAAATTTTATTTAAGTAGAAAAAATGCGTTTTTCTTAAAAACCGTATTTAAAACCTTTCGAGACCGAATGCTCCGTGAGGAGGTATGCATCTCGCTCTACTAGCCCAAGGATGTGCAATAATCTGTACCATCCAATTGCGGGTCTTCTAAAGAGTGTTGTAGAGGTATATTCGCAAAGGAATTTAAAATACAATTTAAAAGAAATCCGTTTTTTTATAGTAAATAGTGTTTTTAATGTAATCTTGTACTTGTAACAAATTTTCCAACAAAAATGTATCGTGCTATGGAACCAAGTATATATGAGGGGTGGGTCGTTACTCCGTAAAGTTTTCCTAAAGGTATGTTTAAGCAAATACTAAAAGAGGTGATATTTAAAGTTCATGGTACTTAAACGAAAAACTTAATTTAAAGTTATTTTACATGGAATTCTAGGTTAAAATTTATTCTAAACATTTAATATTAAGATTACAAGTATTGTGTAAAATTTGGATGAACAATATGTAAGAAAAATGGGATTTTTTTAGGATTTAGAAGATAGATATTGGTATTAACTCCATTTACTGATATTCGTTTTAAAAAGAATTTTTAAAGAAGAGGAAGGAAAATTGGAAGGGACTTACATGATAGTTAGGTCAAAGAAAGGTTGAAGAAGAGAGGGTTGTCGTCGTGGCGTCACGAAATCGCTGGAATTTGCTTCTATTCTCGCCGAAAATTGATCGCTTGCTAACTCCTCTTTTAATCCACTTGTACTTAAGAAATTTTGAGAGTTTTGGCTAGAATTTTAAGAATGATGAAGGGTTAGGGCATGAGGTAGTATTTATAGTGTAGAATTAGGGTTTTGGAATTAAAATAGTGAATTAAAATGCATTAAAAAGATGATAAATGGTGGAATGAAGGGTCTCTGTTTGATTGCAGAGCAATCAAACAGCGTAGGGGTGTTAGGGGTAGGGGAAGAGTCGAGTGTGCAAAACACGGGGCTCTTTGGCCACGGTTGGACCATCAGTACCAGCCCAAACCGCATTTCCGCCGGCCGATCTAGGGAGTTGGGTCGCTGGATTTGTGCCATGTGTATAAGTCAGTATTAACTCCATTTTTCACATGTTTGATTTTTTCTGACTTTTCGTTTTTATGTGTAATGCACGTGTAAACTTTTGGGCTTCCAAAAATTTAAAAAGAAAAATCAGAAAAAAACAACGTGTCTTGATTAGTCTAAAATATTGCACATTTGAATGAATATTTCCCCCACTATTGTTAGGTACTAAAAGGTGTTTATTGTAATTATAGAACATATGAGGGTTTATGTGTAAATAGTTTATTATCATATGATTCTACATTATAATTAACATAATGAGGGAAAATACATGCATATAATATTTATAGGAAATATTAGTAATTAAAATATGCATATCATATCAAATATTTCTAATCAATATTCTTAAGATCTAATATCATACAAAATGGTTAAAATAATATCTCAAAAATATCAAATGCTACTAACACTATGATTTGAGATATTAGCTCAGGTCTGAAAACCAAGCAAGAGATCCGAGTCAAAACGGGATATCGAAACCGAATCTGTCAAAATTTAGAACCAAATCGAGAGATATAGGATCGGCAGAGGTTCAAAGCATTATTTTCAGAATCCAGACATCGAAGGGATCTCCACATGTCAACAGAAGAGAGTAGAAAAAATCCCAAGTGATGATCTCACCAAAGCACTGCGGTTGGACGGCCAAAGACCAAGATATGCGAAGGATCCGCGGCATCTTGATAGCCGTATGATGTGAAATTTTGTGGTTTCGATTATAGCTGCATATCTTCAATTATGGAATCTAGGGTTTCTAGTTTTTGTGATTATATATAGGACCGAGAGCTTCACATAAAAAACAATCAATCGAAAAGATCTGTAAATCGATGCCACACACTCTACGTGTTCGCGGGGAGGCGGAGTTTGCAAAAAACGATTTTTAAGTGCTTCGTAACATCGACTAAACTTCAGGATCGATACCAAACCCTAACTAACAAACAAACACAGAGGTTAAACTATTATGTGAGAAAGTTATACCTCAAGTTACTTGTCCTTCTTCTCTTTGCTGTCCTTCTCCTCGATGTGAGCTCCTCTGAGAATGGATCGCGCCTCCTCGTCAGCTTCTCCAAATCGAAGAAAATCCCCCCGAGAGTGTCTACCTTAAGCTTTCACCTCCAAGATGAGATAATTAGGTCACTTGGTGTACTAAACTAAGTAGCCTAGAGTGAGTAGAGAGTGACTAAGAATCTAGTAGTCTCACAAACCCTAGGATTTTCAACTCATGAGACAATTAGGGTTTGAGAGGAGGTGAAGAAAGCTTGAGGAGAAAGAGGAAGTATTTGTGATAATGAAAATGAATAATGAAAATGGCTCATGTTTTAGACTTTAAAGTAAATGAAAATATCTCACACAAATATCTCACAAATATCCCAAAATATCTAAGTCTTCATTTGCCTCTAATAGTCCAAGAAAGTCAATAAGAAGCCATGTTCATATTTCACTAAAATACCACAAAGTTCTCCACCTCAAAATCCACCTCATTAGGCATTTAACCTAAATGCTAATCTTTATAATGAGGTGTAATCATCTTTATGCAAACTTGAACAATTACAAGAATGCCCCTCTCATTCGTATATACATACCCGTATCCGTATTCCGAGAAACACGAATACAATGAGAAAAAACTAATCCAATAATCAAATACTAGGATCCGGCTTAAACCAAAGCCCACTAGTATTGTCCGCTCGAACATCATACGCGCACAAGTACATGTATGTGATCGAACCCTGTCATAAAACCATACGACCTCTACATCATTTCGCCCGTGTCACGCCCCGCTTCCCAGAGTACGCTAAGATAGGCACGTGACATAGCCAACCATGCTACCGGTGGATAGGAAAAATTGCTCCACAGTCACATTACGGCTGTAGAGATATCAAGAACATGAAAGTAAACTAAATTATCTAGTACATGTCCATGAGTCAGAATACATGAGTCAAGAAATAATAATATACGGAAGCAAAAGATCCAATAAATAAAACACCTGGAAAGTAAAACTGGATACCAACAGGATCCTCACCGCTCGGTCTAACAGCGGCAGTACTCCTGATCAGTCTGCAACAAAGGTAGAGAATCCGGGCCATGCAAAACCCAGACGTCAGTGCGTCATAACATCAAGCAATAATATAAATAGGGTAGCAAAACATGCAGGTATGTGTACGAACAGTAAAACAGATATAACAGTAATATAAGTGAGGACAGTGAAGGTAATGTGCAGTGAGTAATCTAAACTGGTTTACTGTGTTAACTACTCTCGGGTCTTTGAAACCAATTTGATGAATCATCGATGTAACTCAATAGTATCCCGTGCATGCCCGGGATCACGGTCTATGACTCTCGGGCTGAATCCGAGACGTGCCGCAAGGCAGTAAAGGGTGGTAGGTAATGACGAGTGATGTCAGCAGCATCACTCCGGGGCTGGCCTAGCCCATAAGACTGATCAGAAAAGGTGTCGAACTGTTGAGTTACAAGTCAGGTTTCATCATTGATTTCCCCATACCCTCAAGTTATATGTGTTCAAGTCAGGTATTAAATAATCTGGAGCTAATGCCAACACAGGATCAGGCAGGTACATGTTTGTCTGGATAGACAACAGGAAATGTCTGTAGGGACAACAGGTCAGGTTTGTTGGCATTAGTAACAAGATCAGGTAACAGGTAAAGCCATGGTACATCAGGTCAAGTCAGGTAATATATATGTATCATGTCATGTTAAGAAGTGCACGGTATCATGTCGTGTCAAGTAATGGTATATCAAGTCATGTCAGGGGTGCACAAAATGTCATGTGGGTGCTCATAATCAAACTAAAATAAGTATGGGTACATGAAAACAAGTATCGAGTACTAATGAAATGAACTAGCATAAATGGTATGCACATAGATAGAAAGACAACGACATGGATGCACGTTATCGATTAAGGTTACATTAAATAGTTCTAAAACTAATTAGATTCCACTTTATTAAACATGGGGTATTAAAACAACAATATTGGGTTATTAATAAGATCTGTAAATGCAGCTATATGTATTCTATTCGATATGGATGCAGATGGATATCATATAACCTTTAAATGATAAACTAGTTAATGCACGATGTTCAATTAAACAATGTGAATGGTTATATTCAATTTGATGCAGTATACTATAGTATGATATGTGACAAGATAGGTTTGCATATGTTAGATATGAAATGATAAGAATGGATGCATACGGTCATTGTAACACTATGAAACAAGTACTATAGATGCACGGTTTGAAATTCAAATATCATATTCATTAAAAATAGATGCATAAATTATAATGTAGCATGTAGCAAGATAAACTTGCCTCGGGGATCTACAGATGCACGGCACGCAGCAAGAATGCGATAAAACGAACAATCTCCATTGGGGTATTTTGTCGAACACCTCGCGTGCAAAATTGAAACGTCGTCAGAACGGAGAACCACAGAGGCGGAAACGATCTTGACGCTCATGCGGACTAGGGCCCAGTCTTGGAGTGCCACGCCCCACTTTCCAAAATACGGGATACGAGAGGTTGACAAGGCCAGCTATGCTCCTACGGTCAAGGAGGTATCCTGCCGTAGTCACACTTCGGCTTCTAGCTTTACGTGGTAATCAGTAAACAACGCACAGGTAATGAGAAATGCAGTAACTGAAACAAAACAAATACAAAGGACTGACCTGATGGAGATAAAAGAGTATAGCTCTGGATAGCTGATCAAGATGTTCGCGATGTTCGTCTGGTCCTGGTCCAGGCTAGATCCACTCCTCACTCTGAGCATGCATACTCAGGTCGTCAGAGCGACACGATAGTAATATATATAAAGATGCAAGTGGCACCCCGAACAGTGATAATAAATATATAACAGTAAATCAAGACGGTAAGGTTATGAACATGGAGTAACCAGTGAAGTGTCCAATAGATCAGATGAACAGTAAAGCAGTAAAATGATATGTCAGGTATGTCAACACAGTAAGTAATGTATATCAATGCCATTATCCCTATCAGTCTCTAAGTCTCATTATAAAGGTCATTAAGCTTATCGTCAGTCCAAGTGTGAGAGTCAACCACTCACGAGTGTCCTCCACCCAAGGGTAGGACCCAAGGGTAAGGGACCACGGGCCCAAAATGTAACTCACGGTAATAATCATGTACCCTGTAAATCTCCATATATCACCATATATATAAGCCGGTATGGGACTCCCGAGATTCTGTTGAACTCACACTCAAACTACCCCACACCTCGTGGTCTACATCAAACACCAACTATAACCTCAAATACCAGTCGGTCCATGACAAGTCTGCGCGAGAACTGGAGACAGGATCTCCATCAAGCATGTCCCGACTAATACCCAAGATAAATGGGCAGTGTCTGGTGCCTTATCTGTGAAAACCATGCAAGAGCTTCCATAAGTGTCCCATACCACTTATAGTCACACTTACACGCGTCCCACAGACGTCGACAATGCAATAAAATAATAAGGTTCACTGATTGTGTACAAGTACGTGTCACTTTCACTTATCCACTCATGCACGAATACTAACGTACTTGCCACAATCATCACTAATAGCTAACATCGGGTAATGCACATGATCACTAGGTTATCAATGCAGTGACATATGTATGATATGATGAGAAAGCAGTATGTAAAGTATGATTAAAATGTCATAAATCGGTATTCTACTACTTGCATAATTTATTATAAATCATACATGCACAGTTTAGCGAAATGATGAATGGGGGATGAGTAGTATGTTTGATTGTCTATTCAGAAAATTTGGTTTCACATGAATCAGGTTTTGGGATCACTAGATACGGCCATTTCATTTTAAGCGTTCACTGCTGGAAATCCGGTTTCTGAATCGGAAGTCAATTTTGCAACGCATTTTAATCCCAGTTGCGATCAGATTTTAGAGACTCTACGGTTGAATGAAATATAGGGTTTTCAGAAAGGTTTTCAACGTAACAGACGAATTTTCAATCGCGTCTGTACATCAGGAGTTACACACTGTTTAACACTGGTTGGTCACTTCTGAATCTGTTCTGGACTGTTATACGTCCTGCTCTCTTAATTTACAAATTAAATAGCAAACGAGGACGAAACGGAATGAAACAATTTGTGTTAGTTAGCTAACAGATTTACCCTTAATAAATTGCAGAGTTACGCAACATACGAGTTAAGGAAATAAGGTGGTACCCATTACGGGACAGCAAACAGTAATCAGAGTCGCTCTGGACTGCAGTCCAGAGTCGCACTCCGACCCAATTATCGTCACAACATCAGTACAGAAACAAATAGAATTTTACATAGGATTATAGTTCGTCGAGTCGGCTTCAATTTGAGCCCTCGAACGCAACATTCCAGTATGTACATAATTTATGGTGATTTTAACCATTTTCAGATGCGGGAAATTTCTAGTTTTACCGGTATATTTAGGGGTATTCATTTTAGTCACTACCAGTCGTATTTTCCAGTGAAATTTATACATAGTATTCATCATTACATGGGCCAACATAAACAATCTAATTCCGTCAAATTAGATGAGTATTTTCATTGGGATCACATATCGAATAGGTATGGCACATAATCGATCTGAAATTGTAAATTTGTAATCTATACAATTTAAGTTTGTGATACGAATATATTAGCATGCAGCAAGTAAAATACTTGCCTGGAGACGTTGAATTGATGGCACGGCAGCGAAGGCAGTGGTGACACGGCTTGGGCACGAAGTAGCAACAACTCGACGATTCTCGGCTAGGCTTGGGCTTGGCTCGAGCTTGGTGACGGGCTGTTGCAGCTAGGCATTGGGTGAGACGAGGCGAAGGTGCTCGTACGGCAGAGAGAGTGAGGATAAAGAACACACACACACAGAGAGAGAGAGAGAGAGAGAGAGAGAGAGAGAGAGAGAACAGATAGAGAGAGAGAGAATAGCGAGATTGAGAGAGAGAGACAGAGAGAGATAGAGATAGAGAGAAAAGTAAGGAGAGGGAGGGAGAAGAAGGGCTTGGTGGTGGTGAGGAGGTGGTGCTCGGGTCGACGAGGCTGCTCGGGGCAATGGGGAGCTCGTCGGCGCCGTCGGGGTGCAGGCAGTGGTCGTGGTCGGGTGCAGGCGAGGTTGGTGGGTTAGCGAGAGAGCTCGGGTGTGCAGTGCGGGTTGGAGCTCGAGAGAGGGGCTCGGTAGAGAGGGAGGTGAGGTGATGAGCGAGGAGGTCATGTGCTTCGTCGTCGTCGTCGTCGAGGGGAGCGGGTGTGCAGGGACTCGGTGAAGTGGTGAAAGGAAGGATGGTGGCTTGGGTTTGTGAGAAGGAGTGAGAGAGGGGGAGTACGAGGTGGTTGTCATCGTCGTCGGTGGGATGAACGGAGTTAGGAACTGCAGTGGGTTCGTGGTCGGATTGGTGAACGAGGGAGATTTTTTTTTGAGAGGGTTTGGATCTTGAGAGTGAGAGAGAACGAGGGTGTGAGGGAGATAGCGGAGACGAGGGGTGCGCGTCATGGGGTAACGGCGCACGAGCGTAGGCGTGGGCATCGTGGCCGCGAGCATTGGCGAAGGAAGCGGATCGCGAGCGGGAAAAGAAAGAGCCGTTGGGGAAGAAGGAGAAAAGGATGTGGGCCGGGTCGGGTAGTGCGGGAGCTGGGCCGGAATTCTTTGGGCCGACTAAAATTTTGTAAAATAAATAAGGAGAAAAAAGAATGGAGTGGGCTTGGGCCAGGGTTTGAATTTTAAATAATTGGGAAATAAAGTGTTGGGCCCACAAAATAATAAAACGGAATTGGTAAAATAAAAGGGCCGGGCTGAAGGAAGAATTTGGGGAAAAAATAAGATATAATAGGGTTTGGGTTTTAGGGTTTTATTAAAAAAAAAGAAAATGGGGGTTTTATGGTTGGGCCGGAAAGAAATGAAGTTTTAATTTATATATTCTTTGGGCTGGGAAGGGAATAGATTTTGGGCTGAGAAAAATATAAAAGGAATTGGGATTAGTGTTCGGGGTTTAGAAGAAATAAAATTACGAAAAAAAATAAATAAAATTTAAGAGTAACAAAATACAGATTTTGATATAAAAAGGGGCTGGGTATTACATCATACCACCTTTACAAAAATTTCGTCCTCGAAATTTAAAATGACGACAAGCTATACAATAATATGCAAAAAGTTATCATATCGAACGCTAATACAAAGTGATTTACTCAAAACGGGTGGATAAAATTTTGAAGGTATATATTATATAAGAACAACATACAAAATGATAGGTCTAAATAAGTAATATGCAGGAACAACTATAAGGGCAAAGTACATGTATACGAGAATATAAATAACAATAACAACAATAATATTCGAGGCGTGCTCGATAAAATCGAAACCCAAATATTTGCACATATAAGTATATCAAAAGTAGCACAGCAGAAATAATAAGTGTAAGGTATAATCATAATGAAGCAGGGAAGTACTTGTCGGTGGTTTAAAATATTTTTAGAATAACGTATCAATCAAACTATTTTAACAAAACTTGGAAAACCACTTGGTGAAAATAAGAAGCATAGCACCAAAATAATATGTGTAATGAGAAGAATAGTAGTGTACTTAAAATACATAAAACGGAGTAGTCAATAACACGTGCTCTTCGATAAATACAAAATAATGAAAACTAAATTTTCGAATAATGATGTCTATAGTTAGGGTAACAGGGAAAATCACAAAAATGTATAGGACTAGCTAGGGTAGGGATTACAATGGGGTATGGCTCATTCAAAAGATCAGGACGCGGTACTCGTTATTCTAAGTGAGGGTCGAAACAGCATGAGGTGCAGGGGTGGACAGTCAGGGATCTCAGGAGGAAATAACGATATGGAGGAAAAATCAAAACATCAAGTGAACCAGTAATCAAAAAGATTTGCGAACTCAGAAAGTTTATTTCATTCTAGAAAATTTGAAACAAAGCACCCTCAAAAAGTAACAGATGGCCCTAAATTATTCATAGATTTATTTGCCCAGAGAAGACAATAGCTAAAAAATCCCGTCAGTCGCGGTTGTGTAGGTTCAGCAGGTTGCGGTGGGCTCGCGCGCTCAGGTAGGGGCGTCCATATCCATAGCGCCTCGCAGGGACCGCCATTAGGAGTTCTTCCATCGCAGGGTCTTGTTCTTCTAATCCTTCTTCCTCGGCTGAAGCTTCTTCATCGATGTCCGCTTCCATGTGATTCTCTTCTTCTGGATTCTCTTCCATGGGATTTTCCTCCACTGGATTTTCTTTTATCGGGAATTTCCTCGGGATCTTCCTCTATTGGGTTCTCTTCAGGGTCTCCTTCCTCCTCGTCGGAATCGCCTATCATGTCAACCTCTGGGGCGGCGACTCCTTCGTCCTCGGAATCGCTGTTTCCGAAAATGACCTGGGGGCCGTTGATCTCATCGTTAGAACTCACCAGCATGCGGTCTAAAGAAACGCATGACTGTGCATCCTCATCTAGATACGGCGCTGCTCCAGGGTGGGCCATGGCCTGAAAAGAAAGAGTCGTGATCAGACAGTGGAACATATTAGGAAGATAGTCAAAGATACGGAGTACAAGAAAATATGCGGTAAGAAAGGACTGAAAACAAAATCTAGAATACCGATGCAACGAATGTTATAAGTAAAGTGAGGGGAAAAGGAGATGATACATACATCATGATTCAAAGTTTTAATGCATTCAACTAAAAGTTCGACGGATACAAGATTTCAAACAAAAGGAAATTTTTTTACAAAAGGGGTACCGACATTATTATAGAAAGCAGAAAACATAATAACTCTTCTTTGATTTCTGGACCGTTGCAATCTCGTCACACGGGTTGAATTCTAAGCTGGGTCCGCATTATCCTCGAAGCTCGATCTACGAAATATCCGTCAATTAGCAGGAGTGGGGAGTGTGGGCGAACTGCCTCCTTGTAGCTCCTTCCTATTAGGGCAACCGTTGATAAGATGTTCGTTGGATCCGCAAATCAGGCATTTCCCCTGGGCGCGGCGACAATCCCTCTGAAGATGTCCTGGCCTCTTGCAGTACCCACAACATTAGGTCTTCTGCTGCTTCTGTCTCGGGAAACCAAATAGGCGCTTCATCTTCTTCTCTTTTCCTCGTCTAACAGGGATCCCTTTACGATTGAAGACTCCTGCTGGTGCTTGATTCACCTGCCTCCTTAGTCCTTCAGCTAACAAGTCGTTTGTTCGCTCCTGAGCTTCCTTCAGACCTTGCAGTACACTCAGAATCTCAACGGTCTGATTCTGGGGAGTGGAGATAGAGGAAGAGTCGTTGGAAGACATGATCCTGAAACAATAATTTTGAGGACGATATAAGGCATAAGCTATAAGAATTAAAATATAATATGGATTGGGCAAGGAATCAAGAACATCGGGTGTGATGAAATTCATTACAAGTGGAAATCAACTGTAGGGCTCTAAGTCACTTAAACTGAGTACAGTATCGTAACTATGCGGTAGTTCATAATTACAACTACGTCACTCTGCCAAATCACCCGAAACCCTAGCGGATAGATAGCAGTATACACAAGGTGAATAAGGATTAAGAATAACAAGTTTACAATCTAGACCGAGGGATGTCTTAGATTGTCAAGCTCTACAAAGAAAACTGCAATCCCAATCGAAGCAAAACCTGGCTCTGATACCAACAAAACCATGTCATGCCCCGCTTCCCAAAATACGGGATACGAGGGGTTGACAAGGCCAGCCATGCTCCTACGGTCAAGGAGGTATCCTGCCGTAGTCACACTTCGGCTTCTAACTTTACGTAGTAATCAGTAAACAACGCACAGGTAATGAGAAATGCAGTAACTGAAACAAAACAAATACAAAGGTCTGACCTGATGGAGATAAAAGCATATAGCTCTGGATAGCTGATCAAGATGTCCGCGATGTACGTCTGGTCCTAGTCCAGGCTAGATCCACTCCTTACTCTGAGCATGCATACTCAGGTCGTCAGAGCGACACGATAGTAATATATATAAAGATGCAAGTGGCAACCCAAACAGTGATAATAGATATATAACAGTAAATCAAGACGGTAAGGTTATGAACATGGAGTAACCAGTGAAGTGTCCAATAGATCAGATGAACAGTAAAGCAGTAAAATGATATGTCAGGTATGTCAACACAGTAAGTAATGTATATCAATTCCATTATCCCTATAAGTCTCTAAGTCTCACTATAAAGGTCACTAAGCCTATAGTCAGTCCAAGTGTGAGAGTCAACCACTCGTGAGTGTCCTCCACCCAAGGGTAGGACCCAAGGGCAAGTGACCACGGGCCCAAAATGTAACTCACGGTAATAATCATGTACCCTATAAATCTCCATATATCTCCATATATATAAGCCGGCATGGGACTCCCGAGATTCTATTGAACTCACACTCAAACTACCCCACACCCCGTGGTCTACATCAAACGCCAACTATAACCTCAAATACCGGTCGGTCCATGACAAGTCTGCGCAAGAACTGGAGACAGGATCTCCATCAAGCATGTCCCGACTAATACCCAAGATAAATGGGCAGTGTCGGTGCCTTATTTGTGACAGCCATGCAAGAGCTTCCATAAGTGTCCCATACCACTTATAGTCACACTTACACGCGTCCCACAGACGTCGACACTGCAATAGAATAATAAGGTTCACTGATTGTGTATAAGTACGTGTCACTTTCACTTATCCACTCATGCACGAACACTAACGTACTTGCCACAATCATCACTAATACCTAACACCGGGTAATGCACATGATCACTAGGTTATCAATGCAGTGACATATGTATGATATGATGAGAAAGCAGTATGTAAAGCATGATTAAAATGTCATAAATCGGTATTCTACTACTTGCATAATTTATCATAAATCATACGTGCACAGTTTAGTGAAACGATGAACGGGGGATGAGTAGTATGTTTGATTGTATATTCAGAAAATTTGGTTTCACGTGAATCAGGTTTCGGGATCACTAGATACGGCCATTTCATTTTAAGCGTTCACTGCTGGAAATCCGGTTTCTGAATCGGAAGTCAATTTCGCAACGCATTTTAATCCCAGTTGGGATCAGATTTTCAATCGCGTATGTACATAAGGAGTTACACACTGTTTAACACTGGTTGGTCACTTCTGAATCTGTTCTGGACTGTTATACGTCCTGCTCTCTTAATTTACAAATTAAATAGAAAACGACGACGAAACGGAATGAAACAATTTGTGTTAGTTAGCTAACAGATTTACCCTTAATAAACTGCAGAGTTACGCAACATACGAGTTAAGGAAATAAGGTGGTACCCATTACGGGACAGCAAACAGTAACCAGAGTCGCTCTGGACTGCAGTTCAGAGTCGCACTTCGACCCAATTACGTCACAACATCAGTATAGAAACAAATAGAATTTTACATAGGATTACAGTTCGTCGAGTCGGCTTCGATTTGAGCCCTTGAACGCAACATTCCAGTATGTACATAATTTATGGTGATTTTAACCATTTTCAGATACGGGAAATTTCTAGTTTTACCGGTATATTTGGGGGTATTCATTTTAGTCACTACCAGTCGTATTTTCCAGTGAAATTTATACACAATATTCATCATTACATGGGCCAACATAAACAATCTAATTCCGTCAAATTAGATGAGTATTTTCATTGGGATCACACATCGAACATGTATGGCACATAATTGATCTGAAATTGTAAATTTGTAATCTATACAATTTAAGTTTGTAATACGAATATATTAGCATGTAGCAAGTAAAATACTTGCCTGGAGACGTTGAATTGATGGCACGGCAGCGAAGACAGTGGTGACACGGCTTGGGCACGAAGTAGCAACAACACGACGAGTCTCGGCTAGGCTTGGGCTTGGCTCGAGCTTGGTGACGGGCTGTTGCGGCTAGGCATTGGGTGAGACGAGGCGAAGGTGCTCGTACGATAGAGAGAGTGAAGACAGAGAACAGAGAGAGAGAGAGAGAGAGAACAACGAGATTGAGAGAGAGACAGAGAGAGATAGAGATAGAGAGAAAAGTAAGGAGAGGGAGGGAGAAGAAGGGCTTGGTGGTGGTGAGGAGGTGGTGCTCGGGTCAACGAGGTGGCTCGGGGCAGTGGGGAGCTCGTCGGCGCCGTCGGGGTGCAGGCGGTGGTCGTGTTCGGGTGCAGGCGAGGTTGGTGGGTTGGCGAGAGAGCTCGGATGTGCAGTGCGGGTTGGAGCTCGAGAGAGGGCTCGGCAGAGAGGGAGGTGAGGTGATGAGCGAGGAGGTCGTGTGATTCGTCGTCGTCGTCGTCGAAGGGAGCGGGTGTGCAGGGACTCGGTGAAGTGGTGAAAGGAAGGATGGTGGCTTGGGTTTGTGAGAAGGAGTGAGAGAGGGGGAGTACGAGGTGGTTGTCGTCGTCGTCGGTGGGATGAACGGAGTTAGGAACTGTAGTGGGTTCGTGGTCGGTTTGGTGAACGAGGGAGATTTTTTTTGAGAGGTTTTGGATCTTTAGAGTGAGAGAGAACGAGGGTGTAATAGAGATAGGGGAGACGAGGGGTGCGCGTCGTGGGGTAACAGCGCACGAGCGTGGGTGTGGGCATCATGGCCGCGAGCGTTGGCAAAGGAAGCGGATCGCGAGCGGGAAAAGAAAGAGTCGTTGGGGAAGAAGGAGAAAAGGATGTGGGCCGGGTCGGGTAGTGCGGGGGCTGGGCCGGAATTCTTTGGGCCGACTAAAATTTTGTAAAACAAATAAGGGGAAAAAAGAATGGAGTGGGCTTAGGCTAGGGTTTGAATTTTAAATAATTGGGAAATAAAGTGTTGGGCCCACAAAATAATAAAACGGAATTGGTAAAATAAAAGGGCCGGGCTGAAGGAAGAATTTGGGGAAAAAATAAGATATAATAGGGTTTGGGTTTTAGGGTTTTATTAAAAAAAGAAAATGGGGGTTTTATGGTTGGACCGGAAAGAAATGAAGTTTTAATTTATATATTCTTTGGGCTGGGGAGGGAATAGAGTTTGGGCTGAGAAAAATATAAAAGGAATTGGGATTAGGGTTCAGGGTTTAAAAGAAATAAAATTACAAAATAAAAATAAATATAATTCAAGAGTAACAAAATACAGATTTTGGTATAAAAGGGGCTGGGTATTACATGGAGCCACGGTTCTCGGCACATGATCGCATCGAATGGCCGAAGAAAGGAGGGGTCTCGGGTGTTAATTTTATATTAGAGTCAACTTAAAAAAAATCTTGGGTATCATGACACTGAATGAAATAAAATTAGATGATTGAATCAAAATTCTACGAGTCATCAAAGAGAAATGAATGGTGTCAAACAAATCAAAGAACCGAAGTCTATGTGTTCTAGATTCCAAAATTCAATGGCTTAAAGGAACGTAAAGTTCAAATCTTTATACTAAATTTTGTGATCAATTCATTAAAGAGAAACAATGGTGTCCGACAAATCAAGCCATCGCTATCTAAACGTTCAGAAATTAATCAAAATGAAAAAAATAACAGATTAGAGCAAACTAATGAGGAAAACATATACCAAGATCTCGAATCCTTCAACAAAAGAAACGATTTTTTTTAACATGTAATCAAAATGAATAGAGAAAATAAACAGAACCTATGATTAACAATGACGTACTCTGCGCCTCTTCCATTGGGAAAATTCGACGAAGGATCAACAACTCTTTCTTTAAGAAGCGTAGAAGAGGAAGAAGCAGAGAGAGAGAAAGAGATGGAGAGGGTGGAGGTCGGTTCTGGTGATGAGGGGAGACCGAAGAAGATGGTCAGTGGTGAGGCCGATGAGATGGAGGCGGCGACGGCGAGTGAGGTGCGGTGAAGGTTGCAGCGGGTTCGGGTTTACAGGATTAGAAAAAGAAGTGGAGTGGTTGTGATGATGAAGGTGGAGATGATGATAAGAGGGCGAGGGAGAGGTCGACGAGGTGGTGACGGCGAGGTGGATCGGAGTTGTGGTCGGCTTGGGCGTAGGTGGGTTGTGGGCTCGGGAGAAGAGAGGGTTGAAGGAAAGAGGGAAGAGGAGATGGTGATCGAGGGAGATGAGGAGGCGACAAGAGGGTGCCAGCGACGACGAGATGCGCAGGTGAAGGTGGTGGCTGGGTTCGCGAGGAGGCGGGAAGGTTTAAAGAAGAAGAAGAATAAAATGAGGAGAGAGAGAGAGACGTGAGGTTTTAAAAATTTTAAGAGAATTATAAAAAATATATATAGAGAGAAGGAGAGGCAGAGAGAAAGTCACGGGAGGGAGGGAGAGAGATCGAGATGAGAGAGAGGGAAAGAGAAAGAAAGAAAGAGATCGTGAGGAGTGAGAGAGAGGGGAGGAGAGAGAAATTTGGAGTTTTGTCGGGAGAGATAAAGAGAGAAAGGAAAAATAGAGAAGAGAGAGAGAGAGAGAGAGAGAGAGAGATGATCTGTTGTATTTAAAAGTTAGGATAATGATTTTAAAAAATATTTTAGTTTGTTACTAAAATTTTAAACGTAGTATTATATTAAATTAAAAAAAATTGGATTTTCAGGTAATTACAAATCTAGTCCAAAATACGCCCGGGTCGGATTTAAAATTCAGATTTAAAATATGAAAAATATATGCGACGTCCAAATTTAAAAATGAATGCTCGGGTAACGAAAAAGCATACCCCCAAGAACGGATGCACGTACGTGCGCGTAGCCATCCAAACACGTCCGTTTCACTTAACGGGACGCGAACAAGATGCGCGGATGCTACCACGGGGTTAGGGGTATTATGCAGGCTATGAAGTGTATTTTAAAAATATTTTACGTGACTTAAAATGTTATATGTAAAAAGTGCGATGCTAGATGAAATGCCAGTATGCAGCCCACATTAAAATGCACGTGTCTATTTAACAAGTCAGGGTAGTTTATAACTATGAATCAACCAGTCCAAGCAAGCGGGTCAGGTCGAATGCAATGTAAAATGTAAACTACCATTCGCACCCAAACAAGATAAATCAATATAATACCACAGATATATAAATACGGGAATTGGAATTGGTATAAATGAACTCGGTTGTTACATTATACCCAACTACAAAAAGAATTTCGTCCTCGAAATTCCAAGAACAAGAAAGGATAAACAAGCAACATACTACAAGAATAGATGTGGAAACTTCTGCCGGATTTCATCTTCTCGTTCCCAAGTTGATTCTCCATGTGAGCGGTTTCCCCAAGAAACAAGTACAAGAGGGATAACTTTGTCCTTAAGAACATTTTCTCTTCGATCCACAATAGACATCGGTCGCTCCTCAAAAGTCAAATCTTCTCGGACAGTCAGCTCCGAATGATCTAGCACGTGTGTTTCATCTCGAACATACTTATGGAGTTGAGATACGTGAAACACGTCATGAACATTCGCCAAGGATTGCGGTAAAGCTAATCGATACGCCACTTCTCCAACACACTCCAAAATCTCGAAAGGTCCAATGAATCGAGGACTAAGCTTGCCTCGACTTCCGAAACGAATCACCCCTCTAGTTGGTGATAACTTCAGGAATACCAAATCACCAACGGCGAACTCTAGAGGTCTTCTCGATGTATCTGTCCAACTCTTTTGTCGGTCTTGTGCTGCTTTCATATGGTTCCGGATTATGTTAACCTTCTCAACTGTTTGCACGATCAAATCTGGTCCCAACAATCTTCGTTCTCCAACATCGTCCCAACAAACAGGTGAACGACACTTGCGACCGTATAAAGTTTCGAATGGAGCCATCTGAATAGTCGCCTGGAAACTGTTATTGTAAAAAAACTCCACCAAGTGTAGATGATCCCATTAACCCTTGAAGTCTAACATGCAAGCTCTCAACATATCTTTAAGAGTTTGGATCGTTCTCTCCGACTGGCCATCTGTCTGAGGATGATTAGCTGTACTAAACTTCAATCGAGTCCCCAAACTTTCCTGTAAGATCTTCCAGAAGTGCGATAAGAAACGAATGTCACGGTCGGACATGATGTTCACCGGTACTCCATGCAATCTTACAATCTCCTGTATGTACCGTTCTGCCAAAGCTTCTGTTGATTGACCAACTCGAAAAGGGATTAAATGAGCTGCCTTGGTCAATCGATCAACAATCACCCAAACTGCATTGTTGCCTTTTGGACTCCGCGGTAGAGCCGTCACGAAATCCATGGTTATATGTTCCTACTTCCACTGAGGAATCGGAAGTGGTTGCAATAAACCAGCAACCCTTTGATGTTCAGGCTTAACTTGCTAACACACCAAGCACCTTGCTACAAGCGGGCAATCTCCCGTTTCATACCTTCCCACCAGAAATGCTGTCGTATATCTCGGTACATCTTCGTGCCTCCTGGATGTACGGAATATGCTGAACTGTGCGTCTCCTTCATAAGCTCTTCACGAATATCTCCCTTTGGCACACACAAACGGCTACCATAACGCAACGAACCATCTTCATGGATCAGTAAGTCTGTTCGAAGTCCAGCTTCAACCTGTTCTCGAAACTTCTGCAATCTTGGGTCCTGCGACTGTGCTGCTTTAATACTCTCGATCAATGATGAATGTACTTGCAGCTGCATCAACTGTCCCGAAGAATGCGGTAGCACAACCCCCAAATCAAATCTTCAAAAGTTTTCAATAAGTTTCTTCTGTGCAGTCATCATGTGAATTGCTGGCAACCGACTAAGCGCATCCGACACAATATTAACTTTCCCCGGATGGTACTTAAGATCAAAATCGTAGTCAGCCATCAGCTCCAACCATCTACGCTGCCTCATATTAAGCTCTTTCTGCGTGAACACATACTTCAAGCTTTTATGATCGGTGAATACTTCGACCCTTTCGCCTAATAAATAGTGTCTCCAAATCTTCAAAGCAAAAATCACAGCTGCTAGCTCCAAGTCATGAGTTGGGTAATTCTTCTCATGGGTCTTCAACTGTCTCGATGCGTATACTATAACCTTCCCATGCTGCATCAAAACACATCCCAATCCTTTCCCAGATGCGTCGCTGTGAATCACCAATCCTCCGGAACTGTCTGGCATGGTCAGAATAGGAGCTGTTATCAATCTCTGCTTCAACGCCTCAAAGGCTGACGCACACTTATCCGTCCACACGAACGGTACTTTCTTACGCGTGATCTTGGTTAAAGGCTCAACCAAACGGGCAAAATTCTCCACGAACCTTCTGTAATACCTGGCAAGTCCAAGGAAGCTTCTGAACTCTGCTACATTCTTCAGAATCAGCCGATCTTGAACTGCTGCAATCTTTTCGGGATCAATGGCGATTCCATCTCCAGACACGATATGCCCCAAAACTTCACTTCTTCAAACCAAAACTCGCACTTGCTCATCATTGCATACAATCTTTCTTGGCTCAATGTCTGCAGTGCGATTTTTAAGTGTTCCGCATGCTCTTCAATACTCTTTGAGTAAACCAGAATATCATCAATGAACACCACTATAAACTGGTCCAAGAATGGTGAAAAGATTCAGTTCATCAAGTCCATAAATATCGCCGGTGCATTCGTTACTCCGAAGGGCATCACTAAATACTCGTAATGTTAATACCGAGTTCGGAACACAGTCTTGCAAATATCTTCTGATTTAACTCGGACCTGATGATATCCGGATCGCAATTCCAGCTTTGAGAATACCCTCACGCCACTATGCTGCTCGAACGAATCGCCAATGCGAGGGATCGGGTACTTATTCTTAATAGTCACCCGGTTTAAATTCTCGACAATCGATGCACATCCTCCTTGTGCCATCTTTCTTCTTTATTAGAAGAACTGGAGCTCCCCAAGGTGAATTACTGCTGCGAATCCAACCATTCTCAAGTAGTTCAGTGACCTGCTTCTTGACTTCTTCCAACTCCACTAGTGCCATTGGATAGTACGCTTTAGAGACAGGCGCTGCACCAGGAATAATATCGATCGCGAACTCCTTATCTCGTTTTGGCGGTAAACCCGAGATGTCCTCGAACACGTCCATGAACTCTCAAACTATAGCCGACGCTTCTTTCTTATCAACTTCCATCGACGAAAGAACATTGTTTGTCGGCTTAGCCCTAAACTCGACTGGCCCGACAGAACTGCTTCCTCCAGCAAAACAAACTCCGGATGTCCAGGAATCTGGAAAATCACTTTCCTTTCCTTACAATCAATATGAGCGTGGAAAGTGCCGCGAAAATCTATTCCCAAGACAACAACAAACAAGAGATGCACCAGAATTGAATAATTCTAATGCGGGGAAAACATGAACAAGTAAGATACCTAGATGACTTCATCCGAAGTCAAGATACTGAAGAGGATTAAGCATGGTAAATATGATTCAAGCTGGCGATAAAACAAGAACTGGTAAGCAATGAAACCGAGAGAAGCAAGGTAATATTTCGATCATAAAACAAGGAAATTAATCAAAACTAGAATTCCAAGTTACTTAAATAGAGTACCGCATTGTAACCATGCCGCAGTTCATGGTTACAATCACATAACTCCACTCAAGTCGCCCAAATCCTAGTATCAGAATCAAAGAACAAGGAGAAACTGTTGGATATAGTGCCCTCAAAGTCAATTATTGGATTGCAGGTACGTGATTGCAATGATTGAGGCATGACTTATACCGATAAAACAGTCTTACTCGAGATGATAGTATGATATCTGGTTTGTCTTTATCATCATGTAGATGTTGATAGAGCCCATAGGATTCTTGCTTGACTACCAGCAGTATGATGGCGATCATATATGTGGGAGCTGGGGTCTATAAGCACATCCTTAAAGTGTCCCTAGTCGTGGGAGTATCGAGACAGGGCATCGATACTCCGGAGTAGACTAGTGTATACAGTCGAGACCCCGACGAGGGGCTGTGGCCGGTCTCACAAGCCACTGGTGTCAGTTGGATCACCTAAGATGTATACAGATGCTCATTAGGTTATGAGTACACTGGACAGGACTCGCCGGGAACTTGCTGGTTGGTATTATACCTAGCGTCAGATAGCAGTTCCCTGGTGACATGTGTACAGGATAGTTCATCGACCTGAGGTCATCATTTTTCTCGTGTGAGTTCCCACTGTGCTTTGATTTATACCCTACCACGGGTCAAAGGAGTCATACAAACAAGTATTTTTTGGGTATAGTCCCGAGCCACATGGAGGTAGTGAGCAGATCGTCGGGGATTCGTCTCTCCCGGTATTGGGGGTAAGATCGCGCTGTGTTTAGGAGAGCCATTACACGAAATCCCTGGCCAGGGTAATCGAGATTTACTGGAAGGTATTCCAGTAGTATCTCAGGGTGTTCTGGGCTGCTCTCTGACACGACTTATACCACTATTGGGGGTCTGATGTTTATCGGCCCCCTAGGCCATATATGGGATACTCATAGACGAATGAGCCGGACTGTACGAATATTGTCACTGTCAGGCTCAGTAGGGTTTCTGGATGAGTTCGCTCGTCAGCTTCCCTGCCAATCAATATATAGGCAACCGTTACGTACAGCTTGTACCTCTGACGTGCTAGAGGTTATACCCAGTGCCAGTGTGTTGATGAGTCATTAGAGTCCTCCACAGACAGTTTCCCAAGTTCGGACGAAACGTTGTAGATGCCGTATGGTATTATGGCAGGGTTTGGAAAAAGCACGTGCGTTTTCGCATGTGTCATATTTCGGACAGATAATACTGGTAGGCTTTGGTTTAAGCCGGATCCGAGTATTATACTGTGTAGATATAATATCTTTGTCTCAGTTGCATTTTTTTCGGTCGTAATACAAATGCGTGTATGTTTATACTGTTACGGGGTTATCCTGAAATTTGTTTCGGGATCGCTTTTGGAAGTTGCCAGTTTGCGGCTTTCTATCACCCATATTTAACATTCGGTGAAATACGGATTTATCTTTTCGTCACTTGAGTGAGTCATGAGGTGAGTCATGTTTCTATATGGTTCTAGATGGTGACAAGGCTAGTGAGTTATTAGTTCATTAATTGTGCATTTAATGTTATGATGACTAGGTTAGATGATTCATGGTTTTCTTTAAATGATAATGTAAGGTGGATGATGAATCATTCTCACTCATTCATTGTTATGGTCACCACTCCTCTCCTACACTCACCCCCACCTCTTCGAATTGTGGCCGGCCCTTTGTGGGAAGGAGATTGATTGATTCATTTGGAAAAAGTATATGAAATTTACTTCATAGAAATTTCATAATTTGATTTCTCATTTCACCCGATCCAGAAAGGCAACTTCATTAACCGTTCATCCATAGCTATGGATGCAACGAGACAAAGCGTTCTACTCATGCTCTACATCAATCTTGGTAATCTTTTTTGGCAGACTTGATGATCGAGTTGCCTCGGTTCAGAGGCGGGAGCCCGTTTAAAGATCCATCGACATAGTGCCACCTGGACGAGAAGACTGAAGATTCAGGAGATCGGAGCAACCGCAACAAAGCGTGGGATGATGGTTGAAGACTGAAGGACCCGGATCATTCGGTATAACATTTCTACCCACTTTACAGTATGTTAGTTTAGCGTTAATGGCAGATCCTGGGATATAGTATATAATAGCGCCAGCTGTAAAAGTTTTTGTTCCGCATTTTGGCGTCTGAAAGACGGCTGGGGCGCTACCGTAGACTTACAATGGTATCAGAGCCTTACCATTAAGCTTTACTAACTTGTGCTAACACGTTTAAAATATCGATCGAACGGAATTTCGCAAAACTATAATTTTCTGTTCAAAGTTTCTGTCGATTTTTAATCTGGTCTAAAAATTATTTTACATATCATAGAAAACTAAGCAGGCAATTCTAAGCAAACTGGTGAAATTTGGTCACGTGATCCCACAATATGGCCGTGGATCCGTGGCCCAAACCAGGGTTTGGCCGCTGATCCGCCGCTCTTTTGTGGGAACAGTGCGCCAAATTTTTCCAGTGAGTTTTCCATGGGAAATTGTGGTTTTTGGTATATTTCTTTTGGGCCCAAATTTTGTTACTGTACACCAGATGTGCGTGGGGCCTACTTCGGGAAGTTTTGTCAATCGAAATTTTAAACTTGTTAGTTTACAGTACTTATATTATATCTCCGACCGTGAATGTCATTCGATCGGTAAACCGCGTCTGATTGCTATAGTTCTTTTAGATGGGTCTGCGAACGTGACATTCGCGTTGATGTTCTGTGTTGCGCTGTGATATTGCGGATTTGTCGTGGTGGATAGCAGTGTGCAATAGTAGTGCTGTTTGGATTTATTTGTACATTTGATATTACGGGACGAACGTCCAACATGTGGACTGCCGTCACTGCCTGTTTGTATAATATTCTTTTGGGGCACGACTGGGCTGAGGTCGATGTACCCGTTGTATATATTTTCTTTTCTGTACTAGGATTACCCCACGGTGGGGTGCACGGATAGCCGGGTTCTAGAGGGCAACGGGCCCGCATCTCATGGCATTGAGACGGAAGGGGCTCCACTCTAGAATTGGCGGGCTATTCGCTGCACTCGTAGGGGGTATAGGTTGACCCAAGGAGGGGTGCTCAAGTTACTGGATTCCGTGAAGTGCTGGGTGGTCCATTCACTTTGCTGTAGGGGCTGCCTCGCTTCAGGTTTTGGTGGGTAACTTGCCGCACCCGTAGGGGTCTAGGTTTCATTGCACAGGCTATCCATACGACCAGGGGAACGTCGGGTTTCAGTAGCGGCTCTGTGAAACCCGGGGATCCCAGATTATCTGTATTATTCTGTGATGCTTATTACTTTTCTGTAATGTTGCATATTATCACGCCTGGAGCGATTATTGTATATTAGTATATATACTATTAGATATTGTATATGTTTTACACCCGCGCTAGTCCAGTCCCCGCTCTGTCGTTAGTTAAGTAACCTAACGGGTGATGACGGGACCCAGTGGCGAATACGGATGGCATATATATACATTATATTTTCGTTCTTTTCTGGTGTGATTAATTGATAGGACTGCATTGATTCTTATCAATGTAAGGATAAAACAAACCTATTTGATGTTGTTGGAACAAATTTTAAAAAGAGTTATTACAAAGACGTTTCCTTTTGTTATGCACAGTGGTATTCAGTTAGAATATCCTGCACCTCATTCGACGAGGCAAGGGCCGAGATCCCTTCACCGGGAGTGACCCCTTGGACAGAAGTTTACGTCAGGGTAATAATTTCAATATAGTCGATTACAAGTTGCTTTGCATTGCGGTATTCAGTTAGAATATCCTGCACCTCATTCCACGAGGAAAGAGACGAGATCCCTTCACCGGGAGTGACTTGTTTAGCAAAAGGTTTTCGCCACTATATTTTTATAAAAAGATATCAGCTTCCTTCAACGAGATCAAGTTCATTACCTTAAAGGTTTTTCGCCAAAAACCAGCCGTAATCCTCCGTCATTTCTTATGGATGGTCAGCAGTATTCAAGCTATGTTTGTTGGCTTACGTCAAGGCATAGTGTTTGGTAGTTGCTGGGGTATTCATTTGTTGCATAGATAGATGCATTAGTTTAGGATAGACATACAGCCTTGTTGGCTTACGTCAAGGGCATGTACGATGACCTAAATTAATCAGGACAACGACGGGTGGAACATGACATGTGGCTTATGATTTGTTGGCCTACGTCAAGGTCATAAGAGCATAGGATAAAAATTACATCGGGAGTTTCAAACATACAGGAAACTTGCCAGACTTGCGCATACCTTCTGGAGTGTGATAACGTGAGTGGATACCGTCACGTTATCATGCGATGAGAGTTGGATCCCGATTCCTACTGATGAGTTAGTTTACTCCTCGGGTGATTCCGACTAATTCTTCTTTCAGGTTTGGAGGAGAATTTGAGAAAACAGTGGGAGGTTTCCTGATTAGATAAAGTGATAACCATTCTAATCTAGATTAGAGTGCACGCAGAGTGTTTCTTTTATCTCTCTCTTTGGCAGCGACCTTTGACCGACCCTAGACTATGACTCAGTGACCAAGTTGACCGAACCTTCTTAAAATACTGGCTTTTGAATTGTCTAAAGTTGCACAAGTCATTGCCGCTCCTTCTTTTACCCTGTATTTCTCAGAACACCCCGTATTACTAAGGATATCCACTTCCATTGGATAGATCCATCGTATGGTTATATACGAACCCGAAAGGATTTCTTCGAGGATGGATTCAGGTTCAGGAGAAATAGAATTGGTTTATTCAGTTGTCTTTTATTATCACCTTCTCTCAGGTTGCGAGGGCTCCTTAGTTTAGGAGAGTACACCCATTATGCTTATTGGATAGCCTTATTCCAAACCATAGGCGGGTGCCGAAAGGTAGGGAATGAAGAAAACCAATTAGCCTAAGTAGGGTGTACAGAAGGTAATAACTAAAGACAAAATAAAGAGATTAGAAAGAGAGCAAAGTAAATTGTGACTGTTTTCATTCACGACCAAACCGCGTAGTTTATCGCCACTCCTATTTCACTTTTGCATTTTTCCCCAGTTCGAGAGAAATAGAATAAGGTCTTATTCAATTTTCTTTTATCATCACCTTCTCTCAAGTTGCAAGTACTCCTTGGTTTAGGAGGGTACACCTATTATGCTTACTGGATAGTCTTCTTCCAAACCATAGGCTGATGCCGAACGGTAGGGAAGGGAGAAAACCATTTTAGCCCAACGATGGTGTACAGAAGGTAACGACTAAAGACAAATAAAAGGAATTGGAGAGATGGAAGGGAAATATACAGTTAGAGTCATGAATCTGAATTATGGAAGAGGCATTACAAAGAATACCAGGATACCCCTACGAATTTTTTTTATGTCTCAGTGCATTGTTAAAGAAAAACTGATTTCCCGATTAGATACTTACTCTAGTGTATGTATTTACCAGGTATGATTCTCACATCTGTATGGTTTTAGAGATGATGAGTGGGAGTAAGTTATTGGGAATTAGGTGATCATCCTCATTATATCGGAATTCGTTGTAATTGGTGATATTTGAGGAAATCGCCTGAGTACAGTTTTTCAACCTACGACGCACAAATTTTGAGTTATTCAACTCAGCGGACTTATACAGAGTATTGTATGTTGTCCAGTGTCCATAAGGACAAAGGGGTTGGTCCTCATACTCTGTTCTGTTTACTTGTAACTTCTCTAGTTTTTAGACAGGTGTTTCGTAGAAATACAATGTCTAAGTTTTGAGAAGTTATGGGTATAGGAATAAAGTAGAGAACAAGGTATCGCAAGTATCGGGATTTTTCAAAGAAATCGAAGATGTAGATTCTTATGATTGGTATTCAGTTGATAGTAACGGTTTTGAGAAACTTGTTTCTCTTTCAGGTTACTCATAATTGGATGGATTCCTAAGTTGAGTAATTCTGATCAGCCTCTATCCATTAAGTTGATATGCACTAGAGATAGCTGCATGTTTTTGGATCTTGTCCCAATTAAATATGTGCCAAAGTTTCTATATTGGATATAGAATGGATCATATCTTAACGATGTTAAGCTAATGGGAGTTGTCCAGCTTATGCTTAAAACCAGACACTGGATAACTCAAGGCACGTTTCTGTAATGGCAGCTTGTAGGTTGACCCTAGCTTTGACGAGGGTTGATTTTCTACCATTTGGAGATCAATAGTGATATTGTTCTTGACTCGCCACAGTTTTAATAAAATTGATTTTTTCAGAAAACAGTAGTGGGAGTATGGTAGAACCGGAAGTGATTCCAGAACCGCAAACGATTACAGAAAATTTAATAGAACCTATATATTCAATCAGGCTTGACATTCCAATAGCCACTCCGCAGATATGGTGGGTAACCTCAGACACCCGAGAGGTACTCCGGTAGCCTCAAGGACGGTGACAGGGAGGTTCTTGTTTACCCAGACTTGACACTACTGTTGTTCCAGACTATGAGACCCGACAGGATGATAAGTATAGCGTCGTTCTAAACTAGTTTTAGAAGTGTACGTATATATTATTCTGTCAGAGGGTTGTCGTAGTCAGTGGGAGCAGCGAAAGTATAGTGGGCAAGTAGCTTATGTCTATTTATAGGATTGAGCATATATAGCGGAGATAAAATCATCTATTTTTGATGTAACAGTCATGGGTTTGACTTCATCAGAATAGGGGATGGATCTGTTAAGAAGGTAGTAGGGTGTGATGTCCTGGTATTTGGATGACATACACAGAGTAGGAAATAAAATTCCTATACTACGATCGGTTGTACTGTAGTAGTCACACAGTTGTTTCTCCACAAAGGATATGGATATAATATCTGACATTCTGGTTTCTAGATCTATGGTTTTAGATCTAGATTTGGGTGGTTTCCCAATGTAGGTACTTTGACAGTATTCTAACAGTATTTTAGAATAGATGACTCCTGGCATGGTGGTGTACCTACAGGTGATGGAGTCACTCTATCTAAAGGTGTTTTACAGACTGAATAGAGAGGGACGTGCATGATTGGCAGATCACTTGCTTAGGCAATTGAGTCAATCGTGAGATGTCAAGTACCACACCAGATATTGTTTTTGCACTAGATGCGATAAGTTTATATTAATCCAATACTGAAGAAACATAAGGAAGCAGTTTTAGAACATAAGTATATGTTCTACGGATTTGATGACGGCAGCCTCCTTCGGAGACGGTTATCATTCCTGGTTTCAAAGGTGACATAGATGACAGAGTGATTGTCAGAGTTATAGTTTTCCCTCTGATGAGGGACAGTATTTTGGACAGGTGGTCCAAGAGGATACTGTGGGAGGCATGGTGCTGGATACTGATTAGGTTCAGTTATCGATACAGTCTAAGAAGTTTGGATTTGGAGTTCATTTATGAACTAGGTCCCATCAGATATCCAGACATATTCTAAGACAGGTGTTACTCAATTCGGGAGATGGTTTTCTCCGCGAACTTGAGTTTAAGAGAGACATAGAAAGAAACATCAGGGCGGATCCACTCACTGAGGCTATTTCTCGAACACAATAGTTTTACAAACGGGCTTTGTGAAACTGATTAGTAGAGGAGTTGGATGTTCGATATCACACGGGCTGTGCGTATGCGACATCGTAATAATTAGCCTTAAGTGCAAGTGGGAGATTGTTGGATATAGTGCCCTCAAAGTCAATTATTGGATCGCAGGTACGTGATTGCAATGATTGAGGCAGGACTTGTACCGATAAAACAGTCTTACTCGAGATGATAGTATGCTATCTGGTTTGTCTTTATCATCATGTAGATGTTGATAGAGCCCATAGGATTCTTGCTTGAATACAAGCAGTATGATGGCGATCATATATGTGGGAGCTGGGGTCTATAAGCACATCCTTAAAGTGTCCCTAGTCGTGGGAGTTTCGAGACAGGGCATCGATACTCCGGAGTAGACTAGTGTATACAGTCGAGACTCCGATGTAGGGCGGTGGCCGGTCTCATAAGCCACTGGTGTCAGTTGGATCACCTAAGATGTATACAGATGCTCATTGGGTTATGAGTACACCGGACAGGACTCGCTGGGAACTTGCTGGTTGGTATTATACCTAGCGTCAGATAGCAGTTCCCTGGTGACATGTGTACAGGTTAGATCATCGACCTGAGGTCTTCATTTGTCTTGTGTGAGTTCCCACTGTGCTTTGATTTATACCCTACGACGGGTCAAAGGAGTCGTGCAAACAGGTATTTTTTGGGTACAGTCCCGAGCCACATAGAGGCAGTGAGTAGATCGTCGGGGATTCATCTTTCCCGGTATTGGGGGTGAGATCGCGTTGTGTTTAGGAAAGCCATTACACGAAATCCCTGGCCAGGGTAATCGAGATTTACTGGAAGGTATTCCAGTAGTATCTCAGGGTGTTCTGGGCTGCTCTCTGACACGATTTATACCGCTATTGGGGGTCTGACGTTTACCGGCCCTCTAGGCCCTATATGAGATACTCATAGACGAAGGAACCGGAATGTACGAATATTGTCACTGTCAGGCTCAGTAGGGTTTCTGGATGAGTTCGCTCGTCAGCTTCCCTTCCAATCAATAAATAGGCAACCGTTACGTACAGCTTGTACCTCTGACGTGCTAGAAGTTATACCCAGTGCCAGTATGTTGATGATTCATTAGAGTCCCCTACAGACAGTTTCCCAAGTTCGGACGAAACGTTGTAGATGCCGTATGGTATTATGGCAGAGTTCGGAAAAAGCACGTGCGTTTTCGCACGTGTCATATTTCGGACAGATAATACTGGTAGGCTTTGATTTAAACCGGATCCGAGTATTATACTGTGTAGATATAATATCTTTGTCTCAGTTGCATTTTTATTCGGTCGTAATACAAATGCGGGTATGTTTATACTGTTACGGGGTTATCCTGAAATTCGTTTCGGGATCGCTTTTGGAAGTTGCCAGTTTGCTGTTTTCTATCACCCGTATTTAACATTCGGTTAAATACGGATTTATATTTTCGTCACTTGAGTGAGTCATGAGGTGAGTCGTGTTTCTACATGGTTCTAGATGGTGACAAGGCTAGTGAGTTATTAGTTCATTAATTGTGCATTTAATGTTATGATGACTAGGTTAGATGATTCATGGTTTTCTATAAATGATAATGCAAGGTGGATGATGAATCATTCTCACTCATTCATTGTTATGGTCACCACTCCTCTCCTACACTCACCCCCACCTCTTCAAATTGTGGCCGGCCCTTTGTGGGAAGGAGATTGATTGATTCATTTGGAAAAAGTATATGAAATTTACTTCATGGAAATTTCATAAGTTGATTTCTCATTTCACCCGATCCAAAAAGGCAACTTCATTAACCGTTCATCCATAGCTATGGATGCAACGAGACAAAGCATTCTACTCATTCTCTGCATCAATCTTGGTCATCTCTTTTGGCAGACTTTATGATCGAGTTGCCTCGGTTCAGAGGCGGGAGCCCGTTTAAAGATCCGTCGACGTGGTGCCACCTGGACGAGAAGACTGGAGATTCAGGAGATCGGAGCAACCGCAACAAAGCGTGGGATGATGGTTGAAGACCGAAGGACCCGGATCGTTCAGTATAACATTTCTACCCACTTTACAGTATGTTAGTTTAGCGTTAATGGCAGATCCTGGGATATAGTATACGATAGCGCCAGTTGTAAAAGTTTTTGTTCCGCATTTTGGCATCTGAAAGACGGCTGGGGCGCTACCGTAGACTTACAGAAACAATAGGAAACCAAAATATTTCAAGTCGAGATGCAAAGTGGTTTGCATATCGTCAAGGCAAAGGATAAAAAGAAAGATATGATTCAAGAATCACGATAACAAGGTGGCAGGACATGTTCCTAATCATGGATTTTACGATTCGTGTATCGGGTCCAATACCCAACTACAAAGAATCAAAATCCGAATAACCTAGAACCTATGGCTCTGATACCAAACAAACCATGTCACGCCCCGCTTTCCAGAGTACGCTAAGATAGGCACGTGACATAGCCACCCATGCTACCGGTGGATAGGAAAAATCCCTCCACAGTCACATTACGACTGTAGAGATATCAAGGACAGGAAAGTAAACTAAACTATCTAGTACATGTCCATGAGCCAGAATAAATGAGTCAAGAAATAATAATATGCGGAAGCAAAAGATCCAATAAATAAAACACATGGAAAGTAAAACTGGATACCAACAGGATCCTCACCGCTCGGTCTAACAGCGGCAGTACTCCTGATCAGTCTGCAACAAAGGTAGAGGATCTGGGCCATGCAAAACCCAGACGTCAGTGCGTCATAACATCAAGCAATAATATAAACAGGGTAGCAAAACATGCAGGTATGTGTATGAACAGTAAAACAGATATAACAGTAATATAAGTAAGGACAGCGAGGGTAATGTGCAGTGAGTAATCTAAACTGGTTTACTGTGTTAACTACTCTCAGGTCTTTGAAATCAATTTGATGAATCATCGATGTAACTCAATAGTATCCCGTACGTGCCCGGGATCACGGTCAATGACTCTTGGGCTTAATCCAAGACGTGCCGCAAGGCAGTAAAGGGTGGTAGGTAATGACGAGTGATGTCAACAGCATCACTCCGGGGCTGGCTTAGCCCGTAAGACTGATCAGAAAAGGTGTCGAACTGTTGAGTTACAAGTCAGGTTTCATCATTGATTTCCCCATACCCCCAAGTTATATGTGTTCAAGTCAGGTATTAAATAATCTGGAGCTAATGCCAACACAGGATTAGGCAGATACAGGTTTGTCTGGATAGACAACATGAAATGTCCATAGGGACAATAGGTCAGGTTTGTTGGCATTAGTAATAAGATCAGCTAACAGGTAAAGCCATGGTACATCAGGTCAAGTCAGGTAATATATATGTATCATGTCATGTTAAGAAGTGCACGGTACCATGTCGTGTCAAGTAATGGTATATCAAGTCATGTCAGGGACGCATAAAATGTCATGTGGGTGCTCATAATCAAACTAAAATAAGCATGGGTACACAAAAACAAGTATCGAGTACTGATGAAATGAACTAGCATAAATGATATGCACATAGATAGAAAGATAACGACATGGATGCACGTTATCGATTAGGGTTACATTAAATAGTTCTAAAACTAATTAGATTACACTTTATTAAACATGGGGTATTAAAACAACAATATTAGGTTATTAATAAGATCTGTAAATGCAGCTATATGTATTCTATTCGATATGGATGCGGATGGATATCATATAACCTTTAAATGATAAACTAGTTAATGCATGATGTTCAATTAAACAATGTGAATGGTTATAATCAATTTGATGCAGTATACTATAGTATGATATGTGACAAGATAGCTTTGCATATGTTAGATATGAAATGATAAGAATGGATGCATACGGTCATTGTAACACTGTGAAACAAGTACTTTAGATGCACGGTTTGAAATTCAAATATTATATTCATTAAAAATAAATGCGTAAAATATAATGTAGCATGTAGCAAGATAAACTTGCCTCGGGGATCCACAGATGCGCGGCACGCAGCAAGAATGCGATAAAACGGACAATCTCCATTGGGGCATTTCGTCGAACACCTCGTGCGCAAAATTGAAACGTCGTCGGAACGGAGAACCACAGTGGTGGAAACGATCTTGACGCTCATGCGGGCTAGGCCCCAGTCTTGGAGCCTCGGTTCTCGGCTCATGATCGCATCGAATGGGCCGAAGAAAGGAGGGGTCTTGGGTGTTAATTTTATATTAGAGTCAACTTAAAAAAATCTTGGGTATCATGACACTGAATGAAATAAAATTAGATGATTGAATCAAAATTCTACGAGTCATCAAAGAGAAATGAAAGGTGTAAAACAAATCAAAGAACCAAAGTCTATGTGTTCTAGATTCCAAAATTCAATGGCTTAAAGGAATGTAAAGTTCAAATCTTTATACTAAATTTTGTGATCAATTCATTAAAGAGAAACAATGGTGTCCAACAAATCAAGCCATCGCTATCTAAACGTTCAGAAATTAATCAAAACGAAAAAAATTAACAGATTAGAGCAAACTAATGAGGAAAACATATACCAAGATCTCGAATCCTTCAACAAAAGAAACGATTTTTTTTAACACGTAATCAAAATGAATGGAGAAAATAAACAGAACCCATGATTAACAATGACGTACCCTGCGCTTCTTCCATTGGGAAAATTTGACGAAGGATCAACAACTCTTTCTTTAAGAAGGGAAGAAGAAGAAGAAGCAGAGAGAGAGAAAGAGAGGGAGAGGGTGGAGGTCGGTTCTGGTGATGAAGGGAGATCGAAGAAGATGGTCAGTGGTGAGGCCGACGAGATGGAGGCGGCGACGGCGAGTGAGGTGCGGTGAAGGTTGCAGTGGGTTCGGGTTTACAGGATTAGAAGAAGAAGTGGGGCGGTTGTGATGATGAAGGTGGAGATGATGATAAGAGGGCGAAGGAGAGGTCGACGAGGTGGATCGGAGTTGAGGTTGGCTTGGGCGTAGGTGAGTTGTGGGCTCGGGAGAAGAGAGGGTTGAAAGGAAGAGAGAAGAGGAGATGGTGATCGAGGGAGATGAGGAGGCGACAAGAGGGTGCCGGCGACGGCGAGATGCACAGGTGAAGGTGGTGGTTGGGTTCGCGAGGAGGCGGGAAGGTTTAAAGAAGAAGAAGAATAAAATGAGGCGAGAGAGACGTGAGGTTTTAAAAATTTTAAGAGAATTTTAAAAAATAGAGAGAGAGAGAGAGAAGGAGAGTCAGAGAGAGAGTCACGGGAGGGAGGGAGAGAGATCGAGATGAGAGAGAGAGGGTGAGAGAAAGAAAGAAAGAGATCGAGAGGAGTGAGAGAGAGGGGAGGTGAGAGAAATTTGGTGTTTTGTGGGGAGAGATAAAGAGAGAAAGGAAAAATAGAGAAGAGAGAGAGAGATATGATCTGTTTTATTTAAAAGTTAGGATAATGATTTTAAAAAATATTTTAGTTTGTTACTAAAATTTTAAATGCAGTATTATATTAAATTAAAAAAAAAATTGGATTTTCAGGTAATTACAAATATAGTCCAAAATACGCCCGGGTCGGGTCTAAAAATTCAGATTTAAAATATGAAAAATATATGCGACGTCCAAATTTAAAAATGAATGCTCGGATAACGAAAAAGCATACCCCTAAGAACGGTTGCACGTACGTGCGCGTAGCCATCCAAATACGTTCGTTTCACTGAACGGGATGCGAATAAGATGCGCGGATGCTACCACGGGGTTAAGGGAATCATGCAGGCTATCAAGTGTATTTTTAAAATATTTTACGTGACTTAAAATGTTGTATGTAAAATGTGCGATGCTAGATGAAATGCCAATATGCAGTCCACATTAAAATGCACGTGTCTATTTAACAAGTCAGGGTAGTTTATAACTATGAATCAACCAGTCCAAGCAAGCGGGTCGGGTCGAATGCAATATAAAATGTAAACTACCATTCGCACCCAAACAAGATAAATCAATAAAATACCATTGATATATAAATACGGGAACTGGAATTGATATAAATGAACTTGGTTGTTACAGCCTGAAGCAGGGAAACCCTATGTGTGGGACTCTAAAGACTCGACAGTACACTGGCATTGGGTTTAACCACAAGCACGTCAGCAGTACTACCTACACGTAACGGCTACCCAGGTATCTGTCAATAAGAAGGCCGAAGAGCAAACTCATCCGAACTCCTACTGAGTCTGTCTGTGGCAATCTTGGTACAGTCCGGTCTGTTTGTCTAAGAATATTGCATATCGGGCCTAGGGGCGGTCAACGTCAGGCCCTTAATAGCGCATTAATTCATGTCGGAGTGCAGCCCAAAACACCCTGAGAAACTACTGGAGTACCTACCAACAAATCTCGCTTGCCTTGGCCAGGGACTTTATGTAATGGCTTTCCGAACACAGCACGATATTAACCCCTAATACCGGGAGAGATGAATCCCATCTAACCGCCACTGCCTTCAAGTGCTTCGGGACTGCACCCAACTACTACCTGTTTGCACGACTCAATAGAGCCGTGGTAGGGTAGTAATCTAAGAACAGCGGGAATACACTTGAGGCGAAGTAGCAGTGTTAAGTCAACAGACCATACTGTACTCATGTCATCTAGGAACTGCTATCTGACGATAGGTATAGTACCAACCAGCAGTACCCTACGAGTCCGTCCAGTGTAACTCATAACCTAATGAGCACCTGCATACTATCTCCGGTACGACGTACCGATGGCTGTGGGACAGACCATCTCCCTGCTGGGATGAGAAGCGTATACACCAGTCTACTCTGGAGTATCGATGCCCTGTCTCGATAATCTTACAACTAAGGACCTGTATAAGGATGTGCTTGTAGACTACCCAACCCCCACTAGTATGACTGCCATCACAACGCTGGCAGTCAAGCAAAGATCCTAAGGGCTCTACCAATATATATTAGTAATACATTAAAAGAAACATAGACACATATTAAGATAGATGAAAACCAAGTAGCATACTACCATATTGAGCAAGACTGTCATAAATCCGTGTATATATCCCAAGCTTCCAATATGTAATATACAAACTAGTACTATACAATAATGGCCTCTAGGGCATATTACACTAACAATCTCCCACTTGCACTAAGGCCATGTGCTGGCATTTCATAGACCTATCATCTCGAATAGCCTCTCGAACTGCATCTGAGAGATGGCCTTTGTGAATGGATCTGCAGTGTTGTTCTCCGTAGTAACTCTCCGCACCTCGATCTCCCGGCGATCCACGATCTCCCTGATCAGGTGATACCGCCTCAAGATGTGTCTGGACTTTTGACGGGACCTGGGTTCCTTTGCTAAAACTATAGCCCCGTTGTTGTCATAATACAGAGGTATTGGATCAGCAACGGATGGAACCACCTAAAGTTTTGTTAAGAACTTCCTCATCCAGACTGCTTCTTTAGCGGCGTCACAACCTGCGATATACTCCTCTTCCATCGTCGAGTCAGCAACGATGTCCTGCTTGGAACTCTTCCAACAGACCGCCCCTCCATTGAGGGTAAAGTCATACCCAACATGGACTTGGAGTCATCCTTGTCACTCTGGAAGCTGGAGTCAGCAAAGGCCTCGATCTGGAGGTCTTTTCCGCCGTACACCAAGAACATCTCCTTAGTCCTTCTCAGAAACTTGAGAATGTTCTTTAATGCTATCCAGTGCTTCTCCCCAGGATTTGACTGATACCTACTTACCACACTTAGTGCGTAAGCAATATCTGGTCTGGTACACAATATCACATACATTATAGAGCCTACTGCAGAAGCGTAGGGTATAATTAACATGCGATCCCTTTTCAAATCAGTATTGGGAGACATCTCTTTGGAGAGGGTGATTCCGTGACAAGCCGGCAAATTACCGCGCTTTGAATCTTCCATACTAAATCTTTTCAGTATGGTGTCGATGTACCTGGACTGTGAAAGTCCCAACATCCTCTTAGATCTATCACGATAGATCTGGATCCCTAGAATGTAAGAGGCATCACCCAGGTCTTTCATGGAGAACCTGTGTGACAAGAATCCATTGACAGATTGTAGTATAGGAATGTCATTTCCTATCAAGAGAATGTTATCCACGTACAAGACGAGGAATACTACAGTTCTTGCTACAATCTTACTATAGATGCATGGTTCATCTGGATTTTTGATAAAGTCAAATTCTTTGACCGTCTCATCAAAAAAGATGTTCCAACTCCGCGATACCTGCTTTAGTCCATAAATGGGCTTAAGCAACTTGCACACTTTCTCGCTGCTCCCACACTGAATGAAACCCTCTGGCTGGTCTATATAGACGCACTCTTCCAAATTTCCATTTAAAAAACCCGTCTTTACGTCCATCTGCCAAATCTCATATTCGTGGAAGGCATCAATGGCAAGAAGGATCCGGATGGATTTGAGCATAGCCATTGGTGAAAAGGTTTCATCATAGTCTAAACCAGGTCTTTGACGAAATCCTTTTGCAACAAGTCTAGCCTTATAGGTTTCAACATATCTATCTACACCAATCTTCTTTCTGAAGATCCATTTGCATCCTACGAGTTTTACCCTTTCTGGAGCAATGTCTAAAGTCCATACTTTGTTGGTGTACATGGACTCCATCTCGGTCCGCATTGCATCTAACCATTTTACTGAGTATGTGCTCTGAATGGCTTTCTGGAAGTTAGTTGGCTCATCATTATCAATGATGCAATCCTCTCTATCCCCGTCTACGAGAAAACTGTAGTATCTTTCAGGCGGATGAGATAGCCTACTACTCTTATGGAGTGGCGCGGGAATGTCCTGTTCTTTTGAAACCTCTGGTTCCACCATGCTTTCAGTAATAGATTATGGTTTAGGAATTTTTTCCAGTTCTATTACGCTCCCGCTAGTTTCTTTTTCTAAAAATTGATTTTCCAAAAAGTGGGCATGACGAGAAACAAAAACCTTTTGTTCCTCTGCGTAATAGAAAAGATACCCCTGGAGTTCTTTGGGTATCCCACAAACTTACACAGTACTGAGCGTGCCTCGAGCTTGTCCGCATGCTGTTTTTTGACAAAACCTGGACATCGCCATATCTTCAGATACTAAAGACAGGGTTTCTTCCCACTCCACATCTAATATGGTATGGTAGGCACAGTCTTGGTAGAAACCTTGTTCAAAAGATATGCAGCTGATTCTAGTGCATAGCTCTAGAATGATCACGGTAACTCAGCGTTACTCATCATGGAACGTACCATATCTAATAAGGTTCGGTTCAGTCTCTCCGATACACCGTTGTGTTGTGGTGCGTATGGAGGAGTAAGCTGAAAGAGAATTCCATTCTCATTTAGAAAATCCAGGAACTCGACACTCAAGTATTCACTATCTCGATCAGATCTCAGTGTCTTGATACTTTTGCTGGTTTGTTTTCCCACTTCATTCTTATATTCTCGGAATTTCTCAAAGGCCTCGGATTTATGTTTCATTAAGAAGAAATGTCCATACCTAGAGAAATCATCCGTAAAAGTAATGAAATAGGAATAACCACTTCTTGCATGTGTAGACATTGGACCACACACGTCGCCGTGTATTAGTCCCAAGAGCTCACTAGCTCTTACTCCATGTCCAGTGAACGGAGTTTTTGTCATCTTTCCTTTGAGACATGATTGACAAGTTGTATAAGACTGATATTTGAACAGATCCAAATATCCCTTTTTATGTAACTTGGTCAACTGCGTTTCGTTGATGTGACCCAGTCCACAATGCCATAAGAAAGCTTGATTTAATTCTGGAATCTTTCTTTTGTGTGTGTTCTAGACATTGAAAACTTGTAGTTGATTTAATACGTATATACCGTTGTTTAGTATACCCGACCCAATCAGAACTTGATTAAGGTGGATGTTTACGACATCGCTTACAAATGTAAAATCATAACCTTCTTTAGATAACAAAAATACAGAAATGATATTACAAGTCAAACTAGGTATACAAAAACAGCTGCGCAAAACCAAAATATGTCCACTTGTCAACCCTATATGATATTCCCCTACGGACACAGCATCTACGCTCGCTCCGTTAGCAACCCTGAGGGTCATATTACCGATCTTCAGAACTCTACGGCTTCTCAGTGCCTGTAAAGAGTTACAGATATGAGATCCTGATCCGGTATCCAATATCCAGGATGTAGAGTTGATTCATAGACAGTTTTCAATTACAAACATACCTGAAGTTGAAACCACAACTTGCTTCGAGTCCTGGTTCTTGGCTCTCTATGCCATGCAATCCTTCTTCCAATGGCTCTTCTTATGACAGTAGAAGCATTCTTCCTTCCCTACTGTTGGCCCCGCAACTTTTTCCTTGCCCTTTGCTTCCACCTTACTAACACCGCCTCTCAACTTGGTGGGGGCCTTCTTCTTCTTCACTTTGGCTTTCTCCTTGGATCTAGAAGAGGAAGCTCCACCAACAAGCAGAGTGGGTGTTTCCCTAGATTTCTGCAGGGTGCCCTCAGCACTCCTCAACATGTTGAAGAGTTCCGGAAGTTCAACTTCTTTACCTTGAATATTAAAATTCAACATAAACTGGGCGTGGATGGAAATGAGGGACTGCAGAATCAAGTATGTATACATCTCGTTCTCCAACGTGGTCCCTAGGTCCGCGAGCTCCTCAATGTAGCCAATCATCTTAAGGACGTGGTCCCCTACAGATGACCCGATAGCCAACCTCGCCTAAAATAGCTTTTTCAAGGTCTCGTATCTTGCGATATGAGATTGCTCTCCATATAATTCCTTGGTATGGAGGAATATGGTCTCAAGATCCGTATTCTTGTGCCGCCTCTGGTGTTCATTGTCCATAGAGGCCAGCACGAGGCACTTGGCTTTCGTACTGTCAATTTCCCAGGTCTTACGGATTTCCTTATCTACAACGCTGGAATCTAGACCTGGGACGGCGGAGGCTTTAGTAGTAAGAATATAGCCCAGTTTGTCATATGTGATTGCCATCTTGACATTCCTGAGCCAATCTTTATAGTTTGGCCCCGTCAATATATTTTTATCTAATAGTAACTTAAGGCCAGTCATCTTGGTCGCTGCAATTAGGAGAGAGAGAAGAAACACTTTAGCATGATGCTCTTGCAAGTTTTGATTGGTTTTTAGTTTATCTAAACAGGATGGCTCCCACTATTTCTCGAATCCTTCTTCAAACCATAAAAGAAGAATTAGTCAGGTTTAATCTCACCGTACAATACCTGCTTAACCTTTCAGTCAGGTCAGTGTCGGTACTTCGAGGGAGGTTTTACGATGCTTTCGCGAAGTGCCTTAATTAAATAACCTCTTTTCCCTGGAGGCGTAGCCCCGCTAACACCTTTCTAGACACCTACTTAGTTTATAGTATTGATCGTTAAGTGAAAAAATCTCCCGAGGAGTAGCATATACTCACAGTAGGATCGGGATCCAAATATTATCGTGTGATAATGTTGAAGGAATCCTACCAAAATTATCACACTCCAAATGGTATGCAACACTAGCAAGTTTCAGTTTCTTTAGAAACTCCCGATATGGATTTTTGCCCCATGCTCTTTTGACCTTGACGTAGGCCAACATATCATAAGTCACATGTCAAGTTGTACCCGTCATTGTCCAGGTTAATTTGAACCTACCCGCACATACCCTTGACGAAGGCCAAAATAGTAGTACGATTGTCCCAAACCAACGCATTTATCTATGCTACAGATGAATATTCAGCAGTCACCAATCATTATGCCTTGGCGAAGGTCAAAATACATAGCTTGAATACTACTGAATACCCAACTAAAATGACGGAGGGCTATGAATGTTTTTGGCGAAACTGTGAACGTAGTGAACTTGATATAATCGAAGGAGCCTGATAGGTTTTAAAAGGAGTGGTTTAAGCTCCGCATTTTAAAAGTTTTGCTGTTATGAAAAAACCGAGTGGTTTTAAAATTGTTCCAACGATTCAGCTTTAGATTGTTTGCTTTGTATTAATGTAATGTAGTCCCATCAATTAACCTACCATTGCAGAGAAAAAGACGAAAATACAACGTATGCTTAGGCCATCCGCATTCGCTACTGGGCCCCGTCTTACACCGTTAGGTTAGATAAATGCCAGAGCTGGGGGCTGGATTAGCGCAGATGCAAAACATAAGCAACGTTTATTATATAATATATATATATATATAATAATATCCATTCGTCAGACGCAATAATAGGCATTCCAGATCACAGATGAATATATTGGATATACTAGGAATTCCGTGTTTCATTTAAGCCTGTAACGAAAGACGGATTCCACGGTCATGATGAATAGCCAAAACTCCACCCCAGACCCCTACAGGTGCGACAGACTACCCGCCAAATACCCGAAGTGAAGCAACCTCCCTCGGTAAAATGAGTAGGCCACTCGGCACTTCTTAATACCCGGTAGTTTGTGCACCCCACCTTGGTCTATCCTAGGAGCAATAAACAGTAAATGAAATAATACAACGGTGGCTACAACCTCAACCCGGATGTGCCCCGCGAAAAAAATATTATATCAAATTACAATTTACATTTGAATAAAATAAACTCTCACCTCACATCTCTGTTATTCAATCAAGACAATCCAACAATATTCATATGCACAAACCAATCTTCACAAATATGTGCAACCCAACTAACCGACATATAGCAATTAGAGGATGTTTATGAACACATATATCAAACACAGAAATGATACTTAGCCAAGAACTTTAGAAATTCGATCGAAACACATTTTTATTGTCTACCCTAAATGCAAACCAGCACACAGACAACAGTGGGTAGAAACAAAATATACCAAGAACCATAACACAACAGATAAGAACATCATAAGAAAAATGAGTCAACTCCGCCTTGACTCGGCCGCGGAACGGCGGCGAATCATACCGATTTGCCGCGCTTCCGCGGCAGTCTTGACGAGTTAGTGACTCGTGTTTCTTGAGTGATCTTAGAATTCCATGCTTTATTTTTTAAGACCTATGAAATATTTTTAAGTCCAGATTTTAAAAAAAGAAAAGAAAGCCAGGGTTTTGCGTTATAGTTTCGGGTTTTTCCGACGATCGAAGTTCTAACGACCTGCTAACAAGTTAGTTATGGTTTAGTTGTCCTGATACCACTGTAAGTCGATGCCATACACCTCACGTGTTTGCGGGGAGACGGAGTTTGCAAAAAATGATTTTTAAGTGCTTCTTAACATCAACTAAACTCCAAGATCGATACTAAATCCTAACTAACAAACAAACACGGCGGTTAAACTACTATGTGAGAAAGTTATACCTCAAAATACTTGTCTTTCTTCTCCTCACTGTCCTTCTCCTCGTCATGAGCTCCTCAAAATGAGAATGGATTGCGCCTCCTCGCCAGCTTCTCCAAATCGAAGAAGATCCACCCGAGAGTGTCTACCTTGAGCTTTCACCTCCAAGATGAGATAACTAGGTCACTTGGTCTGCTAAACTAAGTAGCCTAGAGTGAGTAGAGAGTGACTAAGGATCTAGTAGTCTCACAAACCCTAGGATTCTCAACTCATGAGACAAATAGGGTTTGAGAGGAGATGAAGAAAGCTTGAGGAGAAAGAGAAAGTATTTGTGATAATGAAAATGAATAATGAAAATGGCCCATGTTTTAGACTTTAAGGCAAATGAAAATATCTCACACAAATATCTCACAAATATCTTAAAATATCTAAGTCTTGATTTGCCTCAAATAGTCTAAGAAAGTCAACAAGAAGCCATGTTCATATTTCAGTAAAATACCACAAAGTTCTCCACCTCAAAATCCACCTCATTAAGCATTTAACCTAAATGCAAATCTTTATAATGAGGTGTAATCATCTTTATGCAAACCGAAACAATTACAAGAATGCCCCTCTCATCCGTATATACATACCCGTATCCGTATTCCCAGAAATACGAATACAATGAGACAAAACTAATCTAATAATCAAATACCAGGATCCAGCTTAAACCAAAGCCCACTAGTATTATTTTTTCGAACATCATACACGCATAAGTACATGTATATGATCGAACCCTGTCGTAAAACCATACGACATCTACATCGTTTCTCCCGAAGTAGAAAAACTCTCTGTGTGGGATTCTAAAGACTCGCCAGTTTGCTAGCAGTGGGTTTAACCATAAGCACGTCAGCGCTACTAGCTGCACGTAACGGCTACCCAGGTATCTATCGATAAGAAGGTCGACAAGCAAACTCATCCGAACTCCTACCGAGTCTGTCTGTGGCAATATCCGTACAGTCCGATCTGTTCGTCTAAGAGTATCGCATATCGGGCCTAGGGGTGGTAAACGTCAGACCCCTAATAGAGTAATAAGTCGTGTCGGAGTGCAGCCCAAAACACCCTGAGAAACTACTGGAGTACCTACCAGCAAATCTCACTTGCCCTGGCCAGAGACTTTGTGTAATGGCTTTCCGAACACAACGCGATATCAACCCCCAATATCGGGAGAGACGAATCCCATCTAACCGCCACTGCCTCCAAGTGCTTCGGGACTGCACCCAACTACTACCTGTTTGTACGACTCAATAGAGCCATGGTAGGATAGTAATCTAAGAACAGTGGGAACACACTTGAGGCGAAGTAGCAGTGTCAATTCGACGGACTATGCTGTACTCATGTTACCTGCGAACTGCTATCTGACGATAGGTATAGTACCAACCAGTAGTACCCCACGAGTCCGTCCAGTATAACTCATAACCCAATGAGCACCTGCATACTATCTCCAGTAAGACGTACTGATGGCTGTGGGACAGACCATCTCTCCTGCTGGGTTGAGAAGCGTATACACTAGTCTACTCTGGAGTATCGATGCCCTGTTTCAATAATCCTACGACTAGGGACCTGTATAAGGATGTGCTTGTAATCTACCCAGCCCCACTAGTGTGACTGCCATCACAACACTGGTAGTCAAGCAAAAATCCTAAGGGCTCTACCAATATGTATTAGCGATACGTTAAAAGAAACATATACATATATTAAGATAGATACCAACCAAGTGGCATACTAGCATATTGAGCAAGACTGTCATAAATCCGTGTATATATCTCAAGCTTCCAATATGTAATATACAAACTAATACTATACAATAATGGCCTTTAGGGCATATTACACTAACAAGATCAAGAGGTCCAAAGCGATCCACGCATCTGAGTGATCATCAGCTAGCCATCTACTTCCAATAAGATAGAGATCGAGAGCAAAAATTAGGGTTCTTGTAATCTACCTTCAAAGGATTTGTAAATGCAATAGTTGATTAATAAAGGTAGTATTTTTATTAGTCTTTTTGCAATTAATTTCCGCATTTAATTTCTGCATCTTAATCATGTTTTCATTCTTTAACCTTTCTTCCAAATCTCAAACCATGAGCGAGTAGTTCCTTGATTTCTAGAGTTCTTAGGATAGGGTAGATCAATGGATGAGAAAATCATTTAACCTCTTTTATATATTTTAAAGTCTATAAACTTTAGCATAACAAATGTTAACATCCTTATCAAGTGCGCTACCAATTTATTGATAGTCACGACCATGGTTCGAGATCTGTTTAACACTTATTTTGTTAAAGGCTAGACATGAATAGAGATCAATGCAATGACAAGGGTTAATAGTGGGGAAACCCTAGTTTCTTCCAAAAACCCAAATCTACATTTATCACTATCGATCTAGTTTTAAACTATTAAAAGATAAAAATGTCATTTTTAATTATTCATCCATTACTACCAAGTCCTATGAACCCTACAAGCCTTTTCTTTATAAATTCTATATCCATTTCAAATAGATCTACAACCAATCACTATATTTTTCATCAACTCGTCTACAGCAAGAAAAAGGTTCACGTTTCCCTGCGGATGACCCGTACTCATTGCGGCTAGCTACTAGCGACACCGTCTTGATTGCGGTTATTTTTACGAAAACACTTTTCAAACGATCGATCAAATGGCGCCGTTGCTGGGGAAACGGTCGTAATTTTTTCTTGCAATTCGGGTTGAATTCTTATTAAATCCATAACATAAAATAATCAAAACCGCATCTTGTGTATTTAACGATTATTGTAGTTTTGCAAGGGATTCTGGAGTAATTGGAGCAAGCCAATAGAGAGTTAGATAATCTTAACATATCCTAGAGGAGCATAGGGGTGATCTGAAGAAAATTCAGCAAGAGAACCCTCCACAGTGTGGTGGAACTGCGGCGAAAAGAAGGAATTGGCGGCGGAACCACGGTGGCCTGGTGGAGTTGGGCCCCGAAAATCTTCAGGTGATTTCTTCATATTTTTCTCTCTCCTCTAAAGCTCCAATAATCAAATTTTTTCTGCAGGATTCTTTGCAAATATCGCCGCTCAAAAATCTTTTTGTGTGTTTTGATATCAGTTTGTTTTTGCATATTTAAACATAACATTAAAGGGTAATAACCTAAATTCAGATTAGGTGTGGATTTCATCACCATTCTTAGGCCCCATAAATCACAAAATAAGCATACTTTTACCATACATTAATTAAAAAATATTTAGACCAAGGTTCTAAGGACCGTCGTGTTTACTTAGGACAGAGGAGGGTCGTGGGTAATCTATCGCTTATCCGCATTTCTCTTGTGGTGTCTAGGAAAGTATGACTAAGAAAAGTGGTTACTTAATTAGGGTCGCAATTTTTGGTGATTCGTATAGCGGATACCTCCCACTTACCTGGCACTTATCTTGCCACAAGAGTGATAAAGAGGTGGTAGACAATTGATCCTGCGACTTATCCTTTGGAAGTCTAGGAGCGGTCTAGCGACTTGACCTAGGTGACCCTAGTTCTAGTGTTTGATTGTGCATTTTGTGATTTGTTGAGTCAAGCCTCATGTCCAACTATTTTTTCAAAACAAACTTTATTAATATCGTTCTCACACACGCTGCCATGTACACTAAACCCGCTTAATGTATGTCACGCCCCGCTTCCCAGTGTACGGGTAAGAAGACGCGATGATGTCCGCTACGTATTTACTTCGAAGTAAACATGCTAAGCGTAACTAAGCAATATAATGAATAAACACAAGAAAAATGACAATAGATGTAGTTGAACATCAACTTTTATTTATTTAACAATTCTTTACATGTACCGCTGAAAATGTAAATACATGAATGGAAAGCAATGCCTAAACAATGGAATGAACATGAAAGTAAGTACAAGTGGGACTAATGATCGTGCTTGTCAGTGGTATGCTCCAAGTCTTCAGTACTGGGCTCGATCTCCAGTAAGTCGGATCCACCTGACAACATTCCAAAGAAAAAAGAGAGAAGGAATGTCGTCAGCGAACAATCGCTCGGTAAGTCCCAAAGAAAGGTAGAGATAGAATAGACAGACAATAGAACAGATGAAGTAGATAATGTTATATTTGTTATACTAACGTAGTTTTTGTTGCTTGGTACAGAATATTCCAGTGTAAACGAGAGGAGTCCAACTTACACCGTGGACTTTGGTAACCCGTAGTATAAGGCTCCGTCGATAATACCACGGAACAACGACATGGATTTAATTACGTCTTTTAGTAACCACCTTGTGCCACCTTTAACATGTTCCGTACCGGTCTACCACTTTATAAACCCCGTAATGTCTTTTATATTGATTTATATTATTTGTATAATAGATTGTACGACTTTCCGAAACCATGATATCATGTAAATGGAATGGATATAAATGGATAGACATGTAAACAGAATATATCCATGGTTCGGTTCAGTCGAGTGAGATTGATATAGATTGAATTATGGTATAAACAGATTCATGTTGAATTGCAGTTATACTTGAATCATATTCAATTCAGATTAGTTGCATATTTGACAATGACTCAAACTGAGTCAGACTTTTAAACAAAAATTGAAGTCCTGATTTAGTTTTAAGTGTTATCGGTAACTGCTGCACATGGACGGCAGGATTTGTGTCTTTTTCCAAGACAATTACCGTGTTGATAACACCGTTGTTAGGTTATCTACCTTAGATAGGCAAGCACCTATATTTTTTGGTTCCCTGAGGCTCAAGAGAACTGGTCCCGCTTAAACATATATTTACTAGGGTTCTTATTGTAATTTAGCATAACTTAAGGGGGTTTTAAGTAAAAATAGTTTGATATATTTTCAAAATACACCTTAAGTATTTAATTATCGTCTTTAGGGTTTTCATAGATGTATATTTTATAAAGTGAAATTTTCTATTGAGTAGAACCTAGTTTTTATTGTATATGGTATTTTAATGAAATGCTGGAATTGTATTGAATTGAAATGCCAGTTTCATGAAATTGCGATTCTTTTAATTTAGAACACATGGAATATTCATATAATATATTTAAAATAGATATTTTGATAATAGTTATATATATATATATATAATAAAATAAATTTTATTTATTTTGTAGAAATTTCATTTTCTTAAAAATTGCATTAAAATTCCATCGAGATCGAATGCTTCGTGAGGAGGTATGTATTTCGCTCTACTAGGCTCGAGGATGTGCGATAACCCGCACCATCCCAATCGGGGTCCTCAAAATGGGTTGTAGAGGCGTAATTGTAAGGAATTAAATAACACACTTTTTAAAGAAAACGGTTTTTGATTGTTTAAGGTATTTATTCGTAATCTCGTATTTTCCTATAAACTAGAGTCCCAAAATTTATTGTGATATGTCAAGAATGTGTGTTGTGATGAGGTAGGTCATTACCTCGTGAGTTATTTAAATATAATACAGTTAAATTGAACAATTATAAGTTGTATGTAACATGATGGTATTTTACTGTAAAAGTGAAATAAAAATTGCAACATGAATTATTTTGATATGAAACTTGTGTTTATTTATGTTTGTTAAACATTATGAGAGAATATGGTATTTTATTATCTAAGAAAAATGGAGTTTTTAAAGAAAAACGAATCGGAAGTTGGAGTAACTCCACATCCGACGAGTTTTGAAATAGATTGTTTTGGAATAAAGATGGAGGAGGTGAGTGGGGACTTGCTGGTTATAAAGAAAGAAGGGAGAAGGAGGAAGCTTTTAGAACCGTCGGGGCGTCATTTTGTCGCCGGATTCTCCTCGAAACTTCGTCGGAACTTCGACCCTTGCTAACTCTACTTGTACAACTTGAGACTTAGAAATTTTAGAGAGTTTTTGATACTGGATTTCAGAATGAAGAGATACAAAGTGTAGGGTTGTATTTATAGGGTAGGATTAGGGTTTAGGGTGATGAATTTGAGAATTAAAATGCATTATATCATGGAGTAATGGTCAATTTTAATTCTCTGGAAATATGCAGAGAAAAAAACAGCATGGGGATAGTGGGGGGAGTCCAAGGGGTTTAGGGTTAAAAATTGAGAGCATTAGGGACTTGGGGGGAGGGGACCGGCGCTGCCAACCCCTTGATGAGATCTCGCCGGTCCAATTTAGGTGGGTTGGGTCTTGATTCTTGCCACGTGTCATGTTCAGTGTATACAACATTTTGCACATGTTTGTTTTTGTTGTTACTTTTCATTTTACGTGCAGTACACGTGCAAACTTTTAAGCTTCTAAAATTTAAAAGAAAAATCAACAAAAAGATATGTGGCTGGGGGATTCGAATACAGGGACTACGTCACAGCAGTGTAAGGCTTTAACAATGAGATACAAGCTATTTCTTACTATTCAAAAGCGAATTAAATTTATAACTTGTGCTCAGGCTGAGGTGTTCCTTTCTGTATTTTTGAAAAAAAATTCTGTACAGAAAGTTTAGAGTTGTTACATTCTACTCTCCTTATAAAAATTTCATTCTCGAAATTTATAGAAGGAAAGTGTAACAGATTTAAGAAAGGTTTGGTGATAGAACTATTGAAGTGCATGAAAAATATATTTTGGAAGAACAAAAGGATAAAAAAGTTTGGAAAGATTGAAAAAGATGTAAGGACATTATCAGGGTTATCTTGGTCTATAGCCTCGGATTCCACGGCCGCTAAACTGAAAGCCTGACGCCGGGGTACATTCCTCCTAGCTGGAGGCACATTTCTCTGTCCTTGGGGCATATTTCTCTGCCCTCGAGGCATGTTCCTCAGTGCCTGATGGAATTGGCGATTAGGCTGTGCAGGAGGTCCACGTAGAGGTGGAGCTGGGAGAGCAAGACGAGGTGCAGGAGCCTGGATAGCTAGCCACTGCAGATAAGTGTTGTGAGTTGGAACATAGTTGCGTCTGTAAGGACATGTTCCAATTCCATGATTGGACGCGCCACAAACTAAGCACAAGCCTTTTGCGCACCGACAGTCCTTTCACAGGTGTCCATCTCTCTTGCAGTAGAAGCAGAAATCTGGACTAGACCGGTTATTTGTTACTTCCGGTCTCCTAGGTTCATGAGTTGGTATTGAAGATGCTCTTCCTGCCATTTGGGTGGCAGGGCGCTTCATACCGGTAGACTGAGGTCTGCCCTTTTTCTTCACCACTGCTTCATATCTCCGGGCAGCCTTCAAAGCCAAATCATAGGTTGGGAAATCCCCTGTAACTAATGCAGCTTGGATTTCCTGGTCTAATCCTTGCTGAAATCGTCTAGCTCTAATCTCAGCCATCAGTATCAAGTGTGCCGCGAACTTACTGAGCATAGTAAACTCAGCATCATACTCATCCACAAACATGGTCCACATCGAACCCTGTTGTAGATAGATAGATTGCTGCTCCATGTCAAATTAGGAAGTCTCTGGGAAGTACTTCGCGTCGAACATGTCACGAAAAGTCCTCCATTCGATAGGCTGGTCAAGACGGCTTTCTTCCGCCTTTCACCAAACTCGGGTGTTGTCAGTGAGTTGCAGCTTCGCAACTCGTACCGAAGCGATCTCTGGCACTTGTGCTGCTTCTAGATCATCCTCAATACTTTGAGCACATTCATCAGCTTTCAGGGGGCTCTCTTTTCCCGAAAATTGTTTTGGGTGCAATGCCCGGAATTGGATCACTCCGGGCGCTTCCGCTTCGGGACGGTTCATCAAAATAGCAGTCTAATGCTGCTGTCCTTTCAGGAGGCTGCGGATTGCTTCAAGCAGTACTGTCTGCTCATTGATTGGAGTAGCGACGGTAGGCGTAAGCGGTAGAGGTAGTGGTGTGTTGTTGAAGTTGGTGCTGGTGTTGTTTGGAGAATCCATAACCTTGAAAAAAACAGGGTTAGAATAGATTCAAAGTATATGAAATTGTAAGATTCAAAGAATATAAAATGTAAAGAATGTTTTTAGTTGCCGATTCTTGTGTTATATTGCTTAGGATTTCGTGCAGAATTGACCCGCACGTCTATACAAAACGGACTCCATGCAGCACTGACCTGCATGGTAGGGTTCCATGCAGCACTGACCTGCATTGGTCGCCAACAAAAACCTGTCACGCCCCGCTTCCCAGTTACGGGAAAGGAGACGCGACGAGGTCCGCTACGTATTTACTCCGAAATAAACACACTAAATGTAACTAAGCAATATAATGAATAAACACAAGAAAAATGACAATAGATATAATTGAACAACAACTTTTATTTATTTAACAATTCTTTACATGTACCGCTGAAAATGTAAATAAATGAATGGAAAGCAATGCCTAAACAATGGCATAAACATGAAAGTAAGTACAAGTGAGACTAATGATCGTTCTCCTCAGTGGTATGCTTTAAGTCTTCAGTAGTGGGCTCGATCTCCAGTAAGTAGGATCCACCTAACAACATTCCAAAGAAAGAAGAGAGAAGGAATGTCGTCAGCGAACAATCGCTCGGTAAGTCCCAAAGAAAGGTAGAGATAGAATAGACAGAAAATAGAACATGTGAAGTAGATAATGGTATATTTTTTATACTAACGTAGTTGTTGTAGCTTGGTACAAAATATGCCAGTGTATACGAGAGGAGTCCAACTTACACCGTGGACTTTGGTAACCTGAAGTACAAGGCTCCGTCGATAATACCACGGAACAACAGCATGGATGTAATTACGTCTTTTAGTGAACACCTTATGCTACCTTTAACATGTTCTGTACCAGTCTACCCCTTTATAAACCCCGTAATGTCTTTTGTATTGTTTGTATAATAGATTGTACGACTTTCCGAAACCATGATATCATGTAAATGGAATGGATATAAATGGATAGACATGTAAACAGAATATATCCATGGTTCGGTTCAGTCGAGTCAGATTGATATAGATTGAATTATGGTATAGACGGATTCATGTTGAATTGCAGTTATACTTGAATCATATTCAAGTCAGATTAGTTGCATATTTGACAATGACTTGAACTGAGTCAGACTTTTTTTCACGCCCCGCTTCCCAGAGTACGCTAAGTAGGCACGTGACATAGCCAACCATGCTACCAGTTGATAGGAATTGTCTTTCCACGGTCACATTATGGCTGTAGAGATATCAAGAACAAAATAAAGCTATCTAATGCATGTCCATAAGCCAAACTAAAATGAGTCAAGAACAATAATGCGGAAGCGAAAGATCCAATACAAAATATAACTGGAATGTATGTCCCATAATGCGGGCTCACATCAGGAAATAAAATACTGAAAAGTAAAGAACTAACTACTACAGAAACCTCACTGCTCAGCCTGCTGGCTGAAGTACTCCTCCTCGGACTGCAGCAAAGGTACGGAATCTGGGCCATGCAAAACCCAGACGTCAGCGCGTTATGTAATCAAGCAATAAAATATAAATAGGGTAACAGGCAATGTAAATATAATCATGAATGATAAATCATGTGTAACAGAAATATAAATCAGGGCAGTGAAGGGTAGTGTGCAGTGAGTAAACTAAACTGGTCTATTGGGTTATCTACTCTCAAGTCTTTGAAATCAATTTGATGAATCAACGATGTAACTCAATAGTATCCCGTGCATGCCCGGGACCACGGTCTAAGACTCTCGGGCTGAAACCGAGACGTGCCGCAAGGCACTAAAAGGAAAAGGGTAAAGACCAACGATGTCAGCAGCATCGTCACGAGGCGGGCCGAGCCTCTAAAAAAACTGATCAGTATAAGCAAGCAACTGTCGAGTTACAAGTCAGGATTTCATCATTGATTTCCCCATACCCCCAAGTAATAGGTGTTCAAGTCAGATATTTAAGTAATCAAGAACTAATGCCAACACAGGAGCAGGTAGGTGCAGGTTTGTCTGGATAGACAACATGAAAGGTCTGTGAGGACTACATGTCAGGTTTGTTGGCATTAGATACAAGATCAGGTAACAGGTAAAGCCATGGTACATCAGGTCAAGTCGAGTGGTGTATTGAGATGTCATGTCATGTCAAAGGTGTACGGTACCATATCAAGTCAAGTAATATGTGTAGCAAGTCACGTCAGGGTGTACAAAGTAACATGTGGATGCTTATAATCGACTAGCATAATCATGGTTATGAATAAACAAGCATGATACTATTAGAACAATAAACAGGCACAGTAACATGATAGCAATAGGTGCAGATTAAACTACTTATTTGTACGGTTACCAGTTTGGTTTGAGAAATAGTTTTAACATTTCAGGAATGCAGTATTACACATGTGGATGATAAAATCATATTAATATGTATTAAAACAATTTAGAGATGCAATTGAATGTGAATAAGGCTAAATGTATGCAATCGGTCGTTTTATGGGGTAAAACTACAAAAGGGTAATATGGCTATAAAACAATTGTGATTATGTGATCAAACATATAATTATGATTACTAGGTATAGTCAACTAAATGCAACAATCAGGTTTCAAGTTTTAGATCCGAAATATATAAACGGAACATTGTATTGTTAATCTGGAATTCAAAACTTTAGATTTTATCTATAGATTTAATAGGAAAAATATAAATTAATATATGAATAGTATGAATAACATGTAGCAAGTTTCACTTGGCTCGACGGATCGCAATACGGAAAACAGAACGTCACGCGTCGGCGGGAAAAGTCGCGACGCGCGCACGATATACGGAATGAGTCCAAACGAACAGTGGAATCACACGGGTCAGAGGTCCTAGCTGGATCGTCGGGGATCGTCGCCGGCACGGTCGGATCCCGGCAATCAAGAAACGCAGTGAACATTTAGATTGAAAGAGAATGCATGAAAGAAGAAGCAAGAAGAATGAAATAGAACAGAGGAAATTGATGGAAGAAACTTACTCACTGGATTACAGAGGGTGACAGCGTCGTCGGCGAGGCATTGACGGAGCTCCGACGATCTACAGAGGTCCCCTTTCTTTAGCAGAAAAGAAAATTAACATAAAGAAGAAGAGAAAGAAGAAGAAGAGAAGGATGAGAGAGAGAAGGGTCGCTTACTGGGGTTTCGGAGACGGCTGTGGTTGCAAAGGTGGGAAGTCGTTGGCAAGGGATCGCCGGCGAGATCAACGGCAAGGCAGCAAGGTCCCAGGTTGCAGGAATGGCTCGGGGCTAGGGTTTCTGCTAGGGTTTGCTTTGATGGGGGTTCTAGTGCTGGGAAACGGCAGAGGAGAGGAAGAGAGGGAGAGGAAGGAGATGACGATGAGATGAGGGAGTCGGTGTCGACGAGGTGGCGGTGCTGGGTTCAGGGCTGCAGTGGGTTTCTAGGTTTAGTGGGCTCGCTTGAGGGAGGAAGAAGGAGAAGAGATGATGGAGTTGAGGGTGACGAGGGGGATGCCGAAGGTGCTGACGAGGAAAGAGAGGACGAGGGAAAAGTTAGGGTTTAGCTTTGTGGTTCTCGTGCATGGGTTCCATTTCTTTAACAGAGGGAGAAGAAGATAGAGGGAGGTGAGGATATCGCGTGGAGCGGTGACGGGATTCTCGCGCACCACGAGAGGAGAGAGAAGCGGGCGCGAGAGGGGAGAGAGAGGGAGAAACGAGAGGAGAGAGAAAGAGGAGGAGAGAGGAATTTGTCTCGTAGTGGGGGTGAGAGAGAACGAGGAAGAGAGATAAGGAGAAAAGGAAGAGAGAGAGAGACGAAGGTGGGGGCCAGCGACGAGGAAAGGAGTGTTTTGATTGGGCGAGGGGAATTGATAGGGAAATTAAAAAAAGATTCACAGGGTTTAAAAGTATAATCTCGCTGGCTAAAATTTAAGCTGATTTAAAAAGATTTAATGGGATTTTAAAATGTAATCTCATTGGTTTAGAAAAATTTTAATAGGCTGTAAAAATATTTTTAAACAGATTTTAAGAAATTTTGAAAAATATAAGATTTGGCGGGCTGCAAAATATTTCAGAATTGCGCCCGGGTCGGATCCCAAAATTTTGAATTTGAAATATGAAAATTATTAGCGGTTCCAAAATTTGAAATGAAGGACTATATACTGAAAATGCATACCCCTAAGAACGGACGCACGTACGTGCGCGTAGTCGTCCAAACACGTCCGTTACACTAAACGGAATGAGAACACGATTTAAGGACGCTACCACGGGGTTAGGGGTAACAAGCAGGCCATGACATGTATTTTAAATTATGTTAAATGACTTAAATGGTTATATGCAAGAATATGAAATGTTAGCGTAATCTATAATTAGGAAACAACGAGCTCAAGTAAACGGGTCAAAGTAAATTACCATTTTGCAACTAAACATGATAAATGAACTAGATACCATAAACAACACATACGGTAACAGGAATTGGTATAACTGAACTCGGTTGTTACACTTTTAAACAAAAATTAAAGTCCTGATTTAGTTTTTAGTGTTATCGGTAACTGTTGCACATGGACGGCAGGATTTGCGTCTTTTTCCAAGACAATTACCGTATTGATAACACCGTTGTTAGGTTATCTACCTTAGATAGGCAAGCACCCATATTCTCCGGCTCCCTGAGGTTCAAGAAAACTGGCCCCGCTTAAACCTATATTTACTAAGGTCCTTATTGTAATTTAGCATAACTTGAGGGGTTTTATGTAAAAATAGTTTGGTATATTTTCAAAATACACATCAATTATTTAATTATCATCTTTAGGGTTTTCATAGATGTATATTTTAAAAAGTAAAATTTTCTAGTGAGTAGAACTTAGTTTTCATTATATATGGTATTTTAATGAACTACTAGAATTGTATTGAATTGAAATGGTAGTTTCATGAAATTGTGATTCCTTTGATTTAGAAGACATGGAATATTCATATAATATATTTAAAATATATATTTTGATAATAGTTATATATATATACATTTAATAAAAATAATTTTTTTTGTAGAAATCTCATTTTCTTAAAAATTGCATTAAAATTCCATCGAGATCGGATGCTCCGTGAGGAGGTCTGTATCTCACTCTATTAGGCTTGAGGATGTGCGATAACCCACACCATCCCGATCGGGGTCCCTAAAATGGGTTGTAGAGGCGCAATTGCAAGAAATTAAATAACACACTTTTTAAAGAAAACGGTTTTTGAATGTTTAAGGTATTTATTCGTAATCTCGTATTTTCCCATAAACAAGAGTCCCAAAATTTATCGTGCTATATCAAGAATGTGTGTTGTGATGAGGTATTTCATTATCTCGTGAGTTATCTAAAAATAATACGGTTAAATTGAACAATTATAAGTTGTATGTAATATGATGGTATTTTACTGTAAAAGTGAAATAAAAATTGCAACATGAATTATTTTGATATGAAACTTATTCTAATGTGTTTATTTATATTTGTTAAACATTATGAGGGAATATGGTATTTTATTATTTAAGAAAAATAGAGTTTTTAAAGAAAAACAAAATGGAAGTCGGAGTAACTCCGCTTCCGACGAGTTTTGAAATAGATTGTTTTAGAATAGAGATGGAGGAGGTGAGTGGGGACTTACTGGTTATAAAGAAAGAAGGGAGAAGGAGGAAGCTTTTGGAACTGTCGGGACGTCGTTTCTTTGCCGGATTCTTCTCGAAACTTCGACCCTTGCTAACTCCACTTGTACAACTTGGGACTTGGAAATTTTAGTGAGTTTTTGATACTAGATTTCAGAATGAAGAGAGACAAAGTGTAGGGTTGTATTTATAGGGTAGGATTAGGGTTTAGGGTGATGAATTTGAGAATTAAAATGTATTAAATCATGGAGTAATGCTCAATTTTAATTCCCTGGAAATATGCAGAGAAAACAAATAGCATGGGGGTAGTGGGGGGAGTCCAAGTGGTTTAGGGTTAAAAATTGAGAGCATTAGGGACGGGGGACCGGCGGCACCGGCCCCTTGATGAGATCTCACCGGTCCAATTTGGGTAGGTTGGGTCTGGATTCTTGCCACGTGTCATGTTCAGTGTATACAACATTTTGCACATGTTTGTTATTGTTGTGACTTTTCATTTTACGTGCAGTGCACGTGCAAACTTTTGAGCTTCTAAAAATTTAAAAGAAAAATCAACAAAAAGATATGTGGCTGGGGGGATTCGAACACATGGGCTACGTCACAGCAGTGCAAGGCTTTACCAATGAGCTCCAAGCTATTTCTTGCTATTCAAAAGCAAATTAAATTTATAATTTGTGCTCAGTGTTAGGAGTTCCTTTCTGTATTTTTGAAAAAAAATCTGTATAGAAAGTTTAGGGTTGTTACAGCGCATGATCAACTGGACACGGGATTCTAGTGCCTGTCTTGTCTGCGTTTTTGCTATCGACTCCGAAGTCGGTACTTCTTCATCTTCTATTTCCCTTCCACCCACCACATCCCCCAAAATGGACAGATCTCCTTCGGGATTTCACTATACTACCTTGCCGCCACCCATAAGTACGCAGAATCCACCGCGCATCTCTCTCCAAGAAAGATGCTACCCCATACATGGACCCCTTCCTACTTGTCTTTATCTTCCACCGGCCAATTGGGGTAATTTCGAAATTAAACCCCACTTCATCAACTTACTGCCCAAATTCCACGGGCTTGAATCCAAAGACGCATATGTTTTTATAACCAAATTCGAAAACGTATGTATAATGATGAGCACAACACAACTTTCAGTGGATGCTATGCAATTATGTTTTCTTCCTTTTACTAGCAGAAAAATAGTTTTATAGCACTGCCGCATATTCTATCACTAAATGTGACGAATTCGTTATAGCATTCCTTAAGAAATTTTATCCCAATCACAAAACCGCTTGTGTTCGAAGCGAGATTAACTAGTTTACCTAACTTTCCAACGAACCATTCTGGAAATGTTTTGAACGGTTTAAAGATCTTCTTGTTTAATGCCCCCATCACGGAATTGATAGATGACAACTTTGCCGAATTATATACGAGGGTGTTAATCCTGCCACAAAACAAATGCTTGAAACCATTTGTCAATGCCATTTCATGTCAAAAGACAATGGCGAAGCTTGGCAATTTCTGGAAGATCTCGCCGAACAAACCTCACAGTGGGAGTGCGCTAGACCAACATCATCTTCATCCAGGACAGATATTCACCAGCTCGATGTTTCCATCGCAGTGAAAGCCGAAATGGCAGCGATGGAAAAGAAACCCGAAGTTATCGAAAACAAAGTCTCGCCAACCTCCCTACACCAAGTTACGCTCCCCAACACCGTGTGTGGTTGCTGTTTTGACCCATCACATTTAACGGAAGAATGTACTTTGAATCCTCTATCCCAAGATCATGAACAAACCAATGCTGCTTTTTAGCAACGACCTAAAACTGACCCTTATTCATCCACTTATAATCTGAGATGGAGGAATCACCCTAATTTTGCTTGGAACCAAAACCAGTCTCAAAATCAAAATAGGTTCCCAAGCCACAATAATTATCAAAGGCTTCCTCCACACCAACAGCAGCCACCACAACAAAATCAGCACCCCTTTCAACTGCAATCTTTTCAAAACCCAGCCAACAACTTTGATTCTTATAATAATATTTTAATGGCCGGTACCGATAAAACCTCTACGCTCGAACATAACTTAGAAATGTTCATTAAACAATCCATGTAAACGATGGCTAATTTAATGTCTTCTATCCAAACGTTAGTGCAACACACTACTTCCCACAGTGAAAACATAAAATCGATAGAAGCACAACTTGCATAGTTAAATGCCGCGATGAGCGAGAGAGAAAATGAGACTTCCATCTCAACCTCTACCAAATCCCGGCCACTCATAAAGCGCGAATATCATCCTTCAAAATCATAATGTGAGTGCCGTAACTATGTTGAGATCGGGAAGAGTGCTTAATAACAATATTGGTGAACAAGTTGAAGTCGATGATATTGATGAAACCCCGGCTACTACTTCTACTCCTATTTCGTCTAATCCAACATTTTCTTCCGAGTCTATTCTCCGTTTTCCACTAGGCTTGAACCCTCATCCCACTTCCTTGAAGGAATTACCATCTACAACCATCCCAAATATAATTTTGGGATCAATTCCATCCCCACAAACTTCTCCTCAAAAGTTAGACCCAACCCTTATTGATAAAGCTCCTTTTCCACACAGGTTGAGGGCCAATAGACTAAGTCCCCAAATGGAGAAGATTGTGAACATTTTAAAGCAAGTTAACATAAATATTCCTCTCCTAGATGCTATCAAACAAGTTCCTTCTTATGCAAAAATTTTAAAGGACTTGTGCACTAGAAAGAGGAAAACTCAAGTACCTAAAAAGGTTTTCTTAGCGAGCAATATGAGCAATTCTCTTACCCAATTGGTGCCCACGAAACATAAGGTCCCCGACTGTCCTACAATATTTATAACTATTGGGGGGTAAAAATATCAATCGTGCTCTACTCGATTTAGGTGCTAGTGTTAATTTGCTTCCATATTCTGTTTATGAGCAATTAAGGATAAGAGAGTTGAAACCTATGTATTGCACTCTCCAGATGGACGATCGATTTATCATCCAACCTCAGGATGAGCTAGAGGATGTGCTAATCAAAGTTGGGGAATTTATATTCCCTGTGGACTTTATAGTTATATATACACAGCCTGTAGTGAACCCACAGGACCAAATTCCGGTGATCCTAGGTTGACCTTTCCTAGCAACTTCAAACGCGATAATCAATTGTCATAATGGTTCAATGAACCTGTCCTTTGGGAAGATGACAATTGAGCTTAACATCTACAAGTTAAAAAATAAACCCTTCGAACCCTATGCTCATGTATGCTCTGTCGAAAAGATAGCTTCCGACAGTTGCGAATTTGAGGAGCTTCACGATACTGATCTCGATACCACTAGTGTGTTATGGTTTGATCCTATTGTTTATTATACATGTGAAGACCCTTCTGTCGACATGTCCACACCTAAGTCCGAACCCTTTGACTTGTCGAATGATTTAGTCAAGCTATCCGAGTTTCATAACTTCCTTTCCGATGAGATTATCATTCGGAATATCGATGAAAGTTTTGAAGACATTTTTTGCCGAAGAATTCACATTCCTAGAAGACATGGGAGTTATGATGAATCAACCGCACCCGAAGAAGTTGAACAGCCACCCCTTCTTCTTATCAAGATCGAGAATGCGAGTAGTGCACCATCACTGTTTCGTCTCTACCAACTGAGATGTAAACCTGATCGATTACGCGTCTTATTTACCCATTTCTTCACATCTATGATCTTCCACCAACTATGTTATTACATCGAAAGAATATTCGAATGGTTGGTGTTGACTTTTGGTCTTTATAAAGCTTTACATAGACCAATAACTTTACTCCCCTCTTATAATTTTAAATGCTTAATACTGTTTCACTCAAGTTTGGGAGGGTGGAGAAAAATATTTGGCTCTAAAAGGAAAAGGAAAAAGAAAAATTATGAGCCAAAAATAAGTTTGGGGGAGGATTTCACTGTCATTGATTTTTGTCCCCTTTTGCTAACTTTTTCCTCCCAAGTCTACAAGTTTTGATTTTAAAAGATGACATCAGTGAGGACATTGTTGCAAATAGGTTTGGGGGAGGTTTGTGCTTATTCACGCATCATTTTTCGCATTATACTAAATAAAAGCATAAATTTTTTTTTGATAATAAAAGTTAGGAAGTGAAGAATACATATGAAAAATAAGAAGTGATTTAAGAAAAGCAAGAAAATCAGATGTTTTATAACGAAGCTAGTAATAAGTAGCCATGAGCTGTTGTCCCAAGGATTAGTAAGATGAAGGAAATCACTAATTTGAGAATAGAAATAAGTCTGAAAAATAGTCTCTATTCTTGAGTTCAAACATCTGAATGTTAATACCCTACTATATGCACTTGCACACATCTTGAAACTTAGGATAGTAGAGGATACCTTGAAATGCTCTTGTCTAAAAGCCTTAGTATGAAGGAAAATAAATATATAAACAAGAAAATAAATGAAAAAATGGTGAAGAAAAATGAACACTGGTTTTGTAATTACTTAAGGCAGCATAAAAAAATATAGCGATGGTGCTTTATCACCTAGTGCCTTAGACCGACTGGTTTGGGAGCCACTGCTAAGCCTTAGGTATTGCAAGACGAGGATATTACTAATTATGCCTAAAAGAGTGAGCACATTTGGTAATCGGTTGGTTAGTACCTCAAAAAATATTAACGGTCGCATGAAGAAGTGTGAGCAATTCCATCTGAAATATTCACCGACTAAAAAGTACTAAGGAAGATGGACAAGAGTATGATAGCTTGAATTGAGTTCTCTAAGTATAGGAATGTCTTTTACACACACGTAGGGGTATATGATCTATGTTTGGAAGAAAGGTAGGGAGAAAGACTAAAAGCGATATTTTATTGAGGGATGGCGTGATTTCTGACATCTTTTCATGACCATTAAGATAGGGCTCATGGCTACTAAAAAGCTAGTGTAGTTTGAAACTCTTATTTTCAAGTTTTTTCTTTTATATGTTCTTTATCTTTGTATGTAACTTTCATCATCTTTCTTTTATTATGGGATTTTGTGGGTGTAATCCGCTGAAAACCCTCAGAAGACAACACTCCTCTTACTAGGGACACCTAGAGGTTTAAAAGCTTATTGCATATGCTCACTGCAATCGTGTTGCCTACGAAAGTGTGCTAGGTTTTTCTTTTTCTTTTTCTTCTTCTCTTTAATAATTAGTTTGCTCGGGACGATCAAAGTTAAGTTTGGGAGGATTTGATTAGTCTAAAATATTGCACATTTGAATGAATATTTCCCCCACTATTGTTAAGTACTAAAAGATGTTTATTATAATTATAGAACATATGAGAGTTTATGTGTAAAAAGTTTATTATCATATGTTTCTATATTATAATTAACATAATAAGGGAAAATACATGCATATAATATTTATAGGAAATATTAGTAATTAAAATATGCATATCATATCAAATATTTCTAATCAATATTCTTAAGATCTAATATCATACAAAATGGTTAGAATAATATCTCAAAAATACCAAATGCTACTAACACTATGATTTGAGATATTGTGCAGATATTAGCTCAGGTCTGGAATCCAAGTAAGAGATACGAGTCAAATTGGGATATTAAAACCGAATCTGCCAAAATTTAGAAGCAAATCGAGAGATTAGCAACGGCTGAGACTCAGAGCATTATTTTCAGAATCCAGACATCGAAGGGATCTCCACATGTCAACAGAAGAGAGTAGAAAAAATCCCAAGTGATGATCTCACCAAAGCGCCGCGTTTGGGCGGCCAAAGACCAAGATATGCGGCGGATCCATGACATCTTGATAGCCTTATGATGTGAAATTTTGTGGTTTGGATTATAGCTGCATATCTTCAATTATAGAATCTAGGGTTTCTAGTTTTTATGACTATATATAGGACCGAGAGCTTCACATAAAAAATAATCAATCGAAAAGATCAAGAGGTCCAAAGCGATCCACGCATCCGAGTGATCATCAGCTAGCCATCTACTTCCAATAAGATAGAGATCGAGAGCAAAAACTAGGGTTCTTGTAATCTACTTTGAAAGGATTTGTAAATACAATAGTTGATTAATAAATGTAGTATTTTTATTAGTCTTTTTGCAATTAATTTTCGCATTTAATTTCTGCATCTTAATCATGTTTTCATTCTTTAACCTTTCTTCTATATCTCAAATCATGAGCGAGTAGTTCCTTACTTGCTAGAGTTTGTAGGATAGAGTAGATCAATGGATGAGAAAATCATTTAAGCTCTTTTATACATTTTAAAATCTATAAACTTTAGCAAAACAAATGTTAACATCCTTATCAGGCGTGCTACCAATTTATTGATAGTCACGACCACGATTCGAGATCTATTTAACATTTGTTTTGTTAAGGGCTAGACATGAATATAGATCAATGCAAGGACATGGGTTAATTGTAGGGTTCCTAGGCACACTAGTGAGGTCTCCCAAGCCATCAACCATGCCAAATTAAAATTTTAACGTGCCGAGAAACCCTAAACTACGGATCGATAACTAGATGTCTAGGCGAAAAAGAACTAGTTAACACTTAACTAATGAGAAAACGGAAATACAACCTTTGTAGATCCGGTGCTCCACCTCCATAGCTCCGCAACGAGGTCGTCTCCGCTGTCCAAAACAAATCCGGGCTCTAGAGTCGGCTTCGTCGGAGAAAAAGTGAGCTAGGTCGTCGATGTCCATGCCGAAGATGATCTACGTCGAGGCATCGCTAAATCAAGCTCCACCTTCACCAAGCCCTAAAACTTGTGAAGGAAACACACTCTACTACTTGGCAAGAGGTAGAGGATGAAGAAATAGGAAGTGGGTAGACTTTAGTTTTGGATTTCTCACTCTTTTCCAACAATCACCATTGATGGACCTTGGTTTTCTTCACTTGAAGAATGAAGAAGAAGAAGGAAATAATTATGATAAGTTGAATTAGAAAAAGAAAAGAATAATCAAAACTTATCATAATTTAACTATGGTAATGTGTAGAGAGTTGACCATAGTTAAATGAATGGTTAGGGTTTGTTAGATGAAGACAAAAAGGGTTGTATTGGTCAAAGCTTCATGAAGCTTCACTAAGCTTCATGAAAGAAACCCTTTTTGTTTTCTTCTTCTCATTTATCTTTTATATCCAAATGAAAAGATAAATGAATTAATAAAAGAAAACCCTAATCATTTATTTAACCTAGGTTTAACTCATTACACAAAACCCTAGCATGCTCGCATCATCAAAACATGATACAAACAAGTGCACAAAATCATATCGCATATACAATGCGCACGAACCAAGTGAGAAAATCCGTCTAAAGTGAACCGATACTAGTTAATGCAAAGCAATATATCAAATATATAAATATGCATTAAATCATTGAATCAATACTTGATTCAATGATCCGGTCATGTCGCACACAACCGACTAGTATTCAATGTATCGGCTTATCGAATCAACGCTTGAATCGATAACTAGGTTATATCGCATACAACCATTCGATACATTCATCGCGAGAATGAAATGCGGTAACACATACACGCATTATTCTCGGTCCCGCACATATCTCATATGCGCTCCTATTTCGTTTCGCTTGAGCCAGGAAACCTCTGTGTAGGACTCTAAAGACTCGTCAATACGCCGGCAGCGGATGATGATCATATCAAACATCCACAAGCCGCAAGCGGTCTACTAAATGTAACGGCCACCCGGGTATTGAGCGATCTGAAGATCGACGAGCAAGCCCGCTCACACTCCAGTGAATCCGACCAGTAACACTACCGTACAGTCCGGTCTGATCGTCTGATATGTCGCATATCCCGCCTAGGGGTGGTAAACGTCAGACCCCAATAGCTCGATAAGTCGTGTCGATATGAGGTCTATAACTGTTCGAGAAACTACTGGTAACACTTACCAGTAAATCTCAGCAACCCTGGCCAGGGATTTCCTGTTATAGCCAATCGAACACAGCGCAACATCAACTCCCTATACCGGGAGAGACGAATCCCCTCCTATCGCTCATTGCCTCCATTTGACTCGGGACTGTACCCAAAAACCACCGTTTTGCACGCCCTCTTGGACGTGGTAAGATGGAAATCAAAGCACAGTGGGAACCACACGAGACTCTATGACGATCTCGGGTCAACAGACTACTCTGTACCAGTGTCACCAGAGAACTGCCATCTGACGTGAGGTATAATACCATCTGGGAGTTCTCGGCGAGTCCGTCCAGTGTACCCAGTCTCTACTGAGCACCCGTATATCATCTCTGATGTCAAACACCGATGGATATGGGATCATCCATCGCCCATCTATATGGGTCGAGAAGGTATACGCTAGTCTACTCTGGTATATCGATGCCCCGTCTCGATACACCCACGACTAGGGACCTTGAAGGATGTACTTATAGACTACCATGTCCCCACTAGTATGATCCGCATCATAGTCCAGGTAGTCAAGTACAGATCCTAAGGGCTTTACCAACATGTAACAGAGAGATAATCAGCATACACGTTAAGGTAAAGTGTAACCAGATAGCATACTATCATGTCGAGTAAGAAAGTCCTCCCTATATATGTCCCAGCATCCACTACAATATACATCCGATGTACAGTAATGGCCTCTAGGGCATACATATAACTAACAATCTCCCACTTGCACTAGGGCCATCTGTAGCAGTGGTTTGAAGTATCTCATACTCAACCATCCCATAAAAGTCTCTCTCTGGGAACAGGCCTTTGTGAGTGGATTCGCTGTGTTGTCCTCTGAGTCTACTCTCCTAACCTCGATCTCCCTGGAGATCAACCATCTCCATGATCAAGTGATACTGCCTTAGAATATGTCTGGATCACTGATGGGACCGGCGTTCCTTGGCATAAGCCACAACTCCATTGTCACACAATGGGAGGAACGTAGTTCATCTCATGAACCAATATACATCCAAACAGCCTCTTTGGTAGCATCTTAAGTAGCGATGTATGCTGCCTTTATCGTCTAGTATGTCACGGTATCTAGCTTGGAACTCTTCCAACATACCGTCCCTTTACTGAGGGTAAAGACAATGCCTGTGACTGACACTCAGTCGTCATTATCACTCTGGAACACTTCCAGTGATTCTCCCTAAGATCGATTGATACCATCTCACTACAGCTAGTGAGTAGCCTAACATCCATTTAGATCTATCTCATAGATCCAAAAACCAGGAGTTAGTAGGTATCATTATGATCCTATATGGAGAATCATTGTGATAAACGGAGATTGATCGAGCGTAGCATAGGAAACTCCTTCCCTATCAAGAATATGTCATCCACGTACTCTACGAGGATCATCACCATACTCCCACTACCTTTTTGTATATACAAGGTTCATCTACCATTTTGATGATGTCAAACTGTTTGACTAATCCATCAAAATAGATGTTCCAACTCCGCGATGCCTGCTTTATCAGATAAAACATCTTGCACACGTTTCCGCTGCTCCCACTGTTTACGAAGCCCTCTGGCTGTGTACTTATAGACGCACTTCTTCTAAAACATCATTTAGAAAAGCAGTCATGACACCCAACCACCAGATATCGTAGTCATGGTATGTAGCCGTGGTAAGTAGGATCTGGATGGACTTAAGCATAGATCCTTAGAAAAGGTTTCAACATAATCCTTACCTGGTCAATGATGCAAACCTTTAACAAGTCTAGCTTTGAAAGTCTCAACTTTTCCATATACACCAAGTAATCTTCTCAAGATATACTTGCTCCTGATGGGAATTTAACCCTTCAGATATAGCAACCAAAGTCCATACTTTGTTGGTGTATAAGGATTCCATCTCAGATCACTAAACATCCAGCCATTCTTACAGAGTCTCACTCCTGATGGCCAGCTCGAAACTAGTTGGGTCATCATCTCATGATGCAATCCTCGCTCCCACTGTCATAGAGAAACCGAAGTATCTCTCAGGTGGGTGAGGAACCCTACTAGATCGGCGGAGAGGCTGAGGTTCGTTGGTTACTACTGAATCCTTCGGTTCTACCAAATCATCAGCTGCTGTTTGTATAGCTGGAACCTTTCCAGTTCTACATTACAGACCTTGCCTTGAGCTCGTCCGGATTTTGCTTTTAAACATAGCCCGGACAACCCCAAATCTTAACTAGCTTAAGACATAGGCTCTTCCCATACCATATCTCATATGGAGTGGTAGGCAACTGATTTGATTGGAACCCTATTCAATAGGTATGCAACTTCATAAGTGCACAATCCCCAAAAGGAAATAGGTAACTCAGTAGTACTCATCATAGAGCACACCATATCATATAGGGTGTGATTGCTCCGCCCCGATATACCATCGTGCTATGGTGTATATGGAGGAGTAATGCTGAGAGAGAATCTCATTCTCATTTAGAATAGTCCAGGATTTTCGTGCTCAAGTATTCTCCTCCTTGATCTCATCAAAGGACATAATACTTATACCCGTATTTTGGTTCTCTACTTATAACTTATATTCTGTGAATATCTTAAAAGGTTCGGACATGTGTTTCAACAGGAACATAGGTCTGAATCTCGAAAGATTATCAGAGAACGTAATGAAGTATAAAGAACCAGTCTTGGTATGTGTAGACAGGGGAGCTTACATACATCAACATGTATTATATCCCAAGAGTTCATTAACTCTTTCTCTGTTTCCAATAAACAGAGCTATGGTCATCTTATCTTTGTGACATGACTGGCGAGTTTCACAAGATGTAAATTCAAACTGATTTAAATATACATCTATATGTAACTCTAGCCAGTCGGGTCGCATTGATCTGACCTAGTCTACAATACCTCAAGAAGGATTCGTTCATTTCTGAACTCTTCCTCTTGTGTGTGTTCCGTAAACTAAGAACTGTAGTTTGATTTAGAACATCAACGCTTTTAGATAACGTGCCTGATACGATCAACTTTTGATATAGGAAATGTTCAAAACATTATCCAACTATACAAAATTTTATCATTTCTTTACTTGATAAAGAGACTGATATGATTTTGTATATCAGGTTCGGTATCTAATAACATTCGTTCAGAATCAATGTATCGGTAATACAGGGTGACAGTGACCGACAGACTTGGCTGCAACTCTTGCCCCGTTTTCTGCCTCATGAAACTTATCACCCGTTCTCAGTTCTCTACCTTTCTGTAGCCCTATGTAACAGATTACATATCTGGGATCCTGATCTGGTATCATATACCCAGGACGTAGAGGATACAGAGAAACAGTTCTTTGTAATGAACACACCCGAAGATAATGCATCAACATGCACTCTCTTCGTTTGGGCGGCACGGGAATTCTGGTATTCCCTAATTTCCTGCTCTGTCTTATAACAATTATAAGTTGGAGCGGGACCAACGTTCCCCAGCTCAGTATAACAAGCGAGTTCGGTCAATATTCCGTTTTATTATCTTGATTAAGGCGTGATATGGTCGCTACCAGGAGAGAGAGAGAAGAAAACACTCAGCGTGCGCTCTGTCAAGAATAGATTGGTTATAAATTTATCTAATCAGGATGGCTCCCACTTCTTTTTATCAAATCTTCCTTCAAACCCTAAAAGGAAAGACTAGCCGGGATTAATTACACACTACAAGTTCGCCAATCTTTCAGCCAGGCCAGTATCGGTACTTTGGGGGAGGTCCCCCGTGCTTTCGCACGAACCTAATTACTGTAAACCTCGTTTTCCCAGAGGCGTAACCTCGTTAACACCTTTCTAGACACCTACTTGATCGGCTAATTGTAATGTATAAAACTCTCCCAGGAGTAACTCTTACTCGCAGCGGGTATCGGGATCCAACTATCTCATAGAAGGTATGCAATCTCATTGCAAATTTCAACACTTGAAATTCCCGATAATATTTTGCCCCTAGCGTCCTATGACCTTGACGCAGGCCAACAAACCATAGTCCGCTAGTCAAGTTCAACCCGTCATTTCCTGATTGAATTAAACCCACCCGCACGACCCTTGACGCAGGCCAACAAAGTCGCACGACTACCCTAATCCAATCACATCATATGCTTATGCAGATAAGCACCAGTTAGCTACCGCACACTACGCCTTGACGCAGGCCAACAAACGTAGCACGAATACTAACTACTACTTATCTGAAATGACGGAGGGCTACGACAGGTTTTTCTGAAAACCTATTGCGTAATGAACTTGATATCGTTGTAGAATCAAATGAATTTTGAAATGGAGTGTTTTTGAGGCTTTTCTAGTTTTGCTAAAGGAGTCACTCCCGGTGAAGGGATCGTCGGTCCTTTCCTCGTCGAATGAGGTGCGGGATATATCATATATATCACTGTGCAAAGCAAAAACTCTTAAAAGCAATCAAAAGACAAACCGAGTGTGTAGCATCTGCCAGTTATTGCTAAAGGAGTCACTCCCGGTGAAGGGATCTCGGTCCTTTCCTCATCGAATAAGGTGCAGGATATATCACATATACCGCTGTGCAAAGCAAGAACTGTAGCTACCAGTTTTATTTTGAAATTCGATTCTACAACATCTTAGGTTTCTTTTAATTCATTAATCACATTAATGAAGTCCCATCATTTAAGTACCTAAACATTACAGATAGATATGACGTACACTTATGCCATCCGCATTCGCCTCGATGTCCCCTCGTGCACCGTTAGGTTAGGTAACTAACGATAGAGCAGGGCAGGGCTAGCGCGGGTGTAAAACATAAGTAACGTCTATATAATATATCATATATACTATATACTGTATCTATCACAGAACATCTCATGATCACATCACAGATATCGCAGCAGAAGAAACATATGAAATATTGGATATACTAGGACGTCCGTGTTTTCAATACGAGCCAGTATAAAACATGGATTCCACGGTCGTGATGAATAGCCAAACCCACACCCCTAGACCCCTACGAGAGCGGCAAGCAACCCTACCAGTTCTGGAGTTAGGAGACCCGGACCCGACTCCTCGAGTTGGTCTCCCACTGGACTCCAGAACCCGGTTACTTGTGCCCTCCTCCTTGGGTCTATCCTAGTGCAGAAAAGTAAATAATATACAACGGGTGACTACTTCCGCAACCTGGAAGCGCCCCAATAAAAGAATATTACATACAAGTTTTTACATGAATGAAAAAGAAAAACACTCATCTCACATAAAAACCCCCGGCTATTCAAACACGACGATCCAATATAACATATCCAGCAACACATAACATCACATGTCATCAACGTAAGTAAATATGTCCATCCCAATTGTCGTTGACATATAGTAACGAAACCGGCGATATCACATATTACACTTACGGTCACAGAAAAGAAAGTGTAAAACTACAACAGTTGGAATCCGCAATCTGCATAGACATCGCATGCCTAATCAAATGAATACCTTAGACATCACATGCCTAACAATTATAAACCCCGCATTTTAGTCTCAAAATCGAAAACACTTTTCAATATCAAGTCGAGGAATTCAACAAGATTCCCGACAGTCTGATCGAATACTCGTCGCAAACTTTAGTAGACGGCCGCACCCCCGGTACCGTCGATGAAGTGCACCAAGGCGGAACACCGGTACCGCGAGCACCCGGACGGATGCTTTCGGCGACGGGGTTCTCCTACAGTCACTTGGTCGGGGCTATGGAGTGAGGCTGTCTATTAAGTTTACCCGACGAATATCCGCGTACGCTACGTGATTGCGACGGACTTTTGATCACATCAAAATTCCGTGGCAACCGATCAAGTGAGACTAAACTGCTATGTTTATAACATTCATTCAGTTATCTCATAACTTATTGTGAATTCCAATTATTGTATCCCATTCCAGATAAACAGAAAATGTTAAACTTTTCGATCGAACAATCTAACACGCAAGTTTTCCCGATACAGCTCAACACATGAAATAAGTCTAACAACATTCCGTTCGTGCCTCAGTACCAATGGTCCAGCCGTAGAAGGGTCAAGCCAACGCCTCACATGTGGCACGCCGTACTGCCCCAAATCCGAAGGTTCAAAGGGCAGTTCAAGACGGTCACATAATCGAGTTAAGGTTTGTTGTCTTCTAGAGGGACCATCGCGTTACTTGCACTACTTAGAACGTCGTTAAACTACGGAAAAATCCAACACTTGGAAATTTCCCGACAGGGGAAAAATTGGGTATTTATATCCGGTCGAACCTTTTAACATATTCTAAAAATTATCCGGAAAGCCACACAGACAAAATTTGATAATCCGATCGAACTCATGAAAACCCAAAACAAACCCAGAAAATTCAACACTGGAAAAAATATTAAAAATTTCCAGAAGACTCAGCACTACTAAACATGAATTACTGTGCAAGGCACGTGATGTAAATCTACAGTGAGGCCGCGCATCCGCCGCTATCACTAAGGTGGGGGCCGCGGATCAGCGCTACAGTAGTGGATTTACCATTACGTACTTCACAGCAAATCATAAAATTCCCTGCTGATTTCACTGAATATTTTTAATATGGAAAAATACCAGATTTTAAAAATTGGACAGAGAGCATGTTTGATTCGGGGTTTCGGGTTCGTTCGGACTTCAAATTCCGTCTGGACTTCGCCTAAGGCTCTAGCTAGGCTCTGATACCACTGTAGGGTTCCTAGGCACACTAGTGAGGTCTCCCAAGCCATCAACCACGCCAAATTAAAATTTTAACGTGCCGAGAAACCCTAAACTACAGATCGATAACTAGATGTCTAGGCGAAAAAGAACTAGTTAACACTTAACTAATGAGAAAACGGAAATACAACCTTTGTAGATCCGGTGCTCCACCTCCATAGCTCCGCAACGAGGTCGTCTCCGCTGTCCAAAACAAATCCGGGCTCTAGAGTCGGCTTCGTCGGAGAAAAAGTGAGCTAGGTCGTCGATGTCCATGCCGAAGATGATCTACGTCGAGGCATCGCTAAATCAAGCTCCACCTTCACCAAGCCCTAAAACTTGTGAAGGAAACACACTCTACTACTTGGCAAGAGGTAGAGGATGAAGAAATAGGAAGTGGGTAGACTTTAGTTTTGGATTTCTCACACTTTTCCAACAATCACCATTGATGGACCTTGGTTTTCTTCAGTTGAAGAATGAAGAAGAAGAAGGAAATAGTTATGATAAGTTGAATTAGAAAAAGAAAAGAATAATCAAAACTTATCATAATTTAACTATGGTAATGTGTAGAGAGTTGATCATAGTTAAATGAATGGTTAGGGTTTGTTAGATGAAGACAAAAAGGGTTGTATTGGTCAAAGCTTCATGAAGCTTCACTAAGCTTCATGAAAGAAACCCTTTTTGTTTTCTTCTTCTCATTTATCTTTTATATCCAAATGAAAAGATAAATGAATTAATAAAAGAAAACCCTAATCATTTATTTAACCTAGGTTTAACTCATTACACAAAACCCTAGCATGCTCGCATCATCAAAACATGATACAAACAAGTGCACAAAATCATATCGCATATGCAATGCGCACGAACCAAGTGAGAAAATCCGTCTAAAGTGAACCGATACTAGTTAATGCAAAGCAATATATCAAATATATAAATATGCATTAAATCATTGAATCAATACTTGATTCAATGATCCGGTCATGTCGCACACAACCGACTAGTATTCAATGTATCGGCTTATCGAATCAACGCTTGAATCGATAACTAGGTTATATCGCATATAACCATTCGATACATTCATCGCGAGAATGAAATGCGGTATCAAATACACGCATTATTCTCGGTCCCGCACATATCTCATATGCGCTCCTATTTCGTTTCGCTTGAGCCAGAAAACCTCTGTGTAGGACTCTAAAGACTCGTCAATACGCCGACAGCGGATGATGATCATATCAAACATCCACAAGCCGCAAGCGGTCTGCTAAACGTAACGGCCACCCGGGTATTGAGCGATCTGAAGATCGACGAGCAAGCCCGCTCACACTCCAGTGAATCCGACCAGTAACACTACCGTACAGTCCGGTCTGATCGTCTGATATGTCGCATATCTCGCCTAGGGGTGGTAAACGTCAGACCCCAATAGCTCGATAAGTCGTGTCGATATGAGGTCTATAACTGTTCGAGAAACTACTGGTAACACTTACCAGTAAATCTCAGCAACCCTGGCCAGGGATTTCCTGTTATAGCCAATCGAACACAGCGCAACATCAACTCCCTATACCGGGAGAGACGAATCCCCTCCTATCGCTCATTGCCTCCATGTGACTCGGGACTGTACCCAAAAACCACCGTTTTGCACGCCCTCTTGGACGTGGTAGGATGGAAATCAAAGCACAGTGGGAACCACACGAGACTCTATGACGATCTCGGGTCAACAGACTACTCTGTACCAGTGTCACCAGAGAACTGCCATCTGACGTGAGGTATAATACCATCTGGGAGTTCTCGGCGAGTCCGTCCAGTGTACCCAGTCTCTACTGAGCACCCGTATATCATCTCTGATGTCAAACACCGATGGATATGGGATCATCCATCGCCCATCTATATGGGTCGAGAAGGTATACGCTAGTCTATTCTGGTATATCGATGCCCCGTCTCGATACACCCACGACTAGGGACCTTGAAGGATGTACTTATAGACTACCATGTCCCCACTAGTATGATCCGCATCATAGTCCAGGTAGTCAAGTACAGATCCTAAGGGCTTTACCAACATGTAACAGAGAGATAATCAGCATACACGTTAAGGTAAAGTATAACCAGATAGCATACTATCATGTCGAGCAAGAAAGTCCTCCCTATATATGTCCCAGCATCCACTACAATATACATCCGATGTACAGTAATGGCCTCTAGGGCATACATATAACTAACATTAATAGTGGGGAAACCCTAGTTTCTTCCAAAAACCCTAATCTACATTCATCACTATCAATCTATTTTTAAACTATTAAAAGATAAAAATGTCATTTTTAATTATTCATCTATTACTACCAAGTCCTATGAACCCTACAAGCCTTTTCTTTATAAATTCTGTATCTGTTTCAAATAGATCTACAACCAATCTCTCTATCTTTCATCAACTCGTCTAAAGCAAGAAAAATGTCCACGTTTTCTTGCGGACGACCCATACTCATCGCGGCTAGCTACTATCGACACCGTCTTGATTGCGGTTGCTTTTATGAAAACACTTTTCATACGATCAATCATGTCTGATGGGAATCGAACACAAGGGCTACGTCACAGTAATGCAAGGGCTATACCAGTGAGCTACAAGTTATTTCTTGCTGTTATTTAACAAAATTAACTTATAACCCAATCTCAGGCTGTATAACTCATTTCTGTACATTAAACTGGAAAATTCCGTACAGTAAATTTAGAGTCGTTACATTCTACCCTCCTTATAAAAATTTCGTCCTCGAAATTTATATTTACATAGGGACTAATTTACCAATAAGTGAGGGTATCTTGCACGCATGTCTTCTTCTCGTTCCCACATTGATTCTCCTGGCGAATCTTTTCTCTACATCACTCGGACCAAGTTTACTTCCTTATTCTATAATGTTTTCACCTTTCGGTCCAGGATCTTAACGGGTTGTTGCTCACAAGTCAGGTCAGTCTGGACCGTGAGCTCTGAGTGATCAAGGATGTGGCTGGGGTCGCTCATATATCTTCGTAACTTGAATATGTGTAACACGTTGTGCACTCCTTCCAATGAGGGTAGTAGTGCCAAACGGTATGCCACTTCTCCAATACGTTCGAGAATGTCGAATGATCCTATGTATCTGGGACTGAGCTTACCCCACTTGCCAAAGCGGATCACTCCTCTGTTTAGAGAAATCTTTAAGAAAATACGGTCTTCAGGTTGGAACTCCAGATGTCGGCGCTATCACAATCCGAAATAGCCTGTGACTGGCCCTTGAATCATATGAAGTCTATAGGACCCCATCTAATTCAAGTAAGCCAAAAGCCCAGAAATCTAAAACCATTTTAAGGAGTAAATAAAGGAAAAACTAGTTTCTAAGAAGTAAGGACAACATATTTTAAAAGCAAGGTTTTTAAATAAGTAGTCGAATATGCATTTTTAAAATCCTCAATATCTTTTCTGAAAATTTCGGCAGAGTTTCCTTTGTAAATACTGGCCCCGAACGGGGTATAATATGAATAATATATATATGTACAATAAAAAGGTATCCCCAAGAGGGAGCTAGCTCTTCGTCAATCAACGGTCACAACCACGCAAACAGTAAAATATACAACGCCGAAGGGCGAGGATCAGAACTCAAAAAGGAAACTCAAAATCAGCAAGAAAACCATAATACTACAACGCGCGACTCTAAGGTCAAAATAATACACAACTGGTTTTCTAAGTCTAAAAAAATATACATGTTTGGTTGATGGAATTACTAGATACAACTGAATAATACATAACAATGGTGGTCCTGATGTAAAAGAACCCACCTACCAATGAAAATCACCCGTAAGGGGAGCAGTGTGCCAGAAAGCCGCAATGGAACCTGTACGGCAGAACCTGCAAGAACTGTGGCACAACGGGGGTGAGTTGCCAACTCATGAATAGAAAACATCACAGAGCAGAAATCGTATGTATGACACAATCCTAGGTCAATACCATCAGATATATATATATATATATATATATATATATATATATATATATATATATATATAAACCTCAAATGAATAAGTCTGAAGTATGATAAGGTAGAAATGTAACATCTATACATGAGTGTAGTGCCAAGTGCTCGTGCCAGTACCTCAGGTAATAACATATCCTAAATATGAGGTATGATCAATATCGACTATATTATGAAGTCTATGAGTATGTGGGTATCATCCAACTATGTGATCAATGTCATCAATGTCAATATATGTATGTGGAAATCGTCCACGTGTCACCCAATGACAATAAGCATCATGCATGTAAATATCAGAAACATATGCATGGAAGTATGAGGATGTAAATCAACATGTGTCGCTCGCGACATATCAAAATCATGGAACCTGAGTGTCAAGCATCGACACTCGAAAACATCATGAAACCTGTGCCTATCATCGGCACCTAAATCCTCATATATCTGGCTTTGTCAGTCTGGATCGGCCCATATCATCTCTCGACTCCGGTCGGTATCCTCCGGATATCCGCCGAGCCCAAGTAATATCACCGGTAGGTAGTGGTCCCTCTGCCAGGCTCACGTCTAGCTACACAGCAGATCCGTTGTTATGCCCCACTTCCCAGAGTACGCTAAGATGGGCACGTGACATAGCTAACCATGCTACCTGTGGGTAGGAAGTATCCATCCACAGTCACATTACGGCTGTAGAGATATCAAGAACAAAATAAAACTATCTAGCACATGTCCATAAGCTAAAATAAAATGAGTCAAGAATAAATAATGTGGAAGCAAGAGATCCAAAACAAAAATAACTGGAATGTATGTCCTATAATGCGGGCTCACATCAGGAAATAAATACTGAAAAGTAAAAGAACTAACTACTAATGAGTCCTCACTGCTCAGCCTGCTGGCTGAAGTACTCCTACTCGGACTGTAGCAAAGGTACGGAATCTGGGCCATGCAAAAACCAGACGTCAGTGCGTCATAACATCAAGTGATAATATAAATAAACAGGGTAGCAAGACATGCAAGTATAATCATAAATAGTAAAGCAGCTGTAACAACAATATAAATCAGGGCAGTGAAAGGTAGTGTGCAGTGAGTAATCTAAACTGGTCTACTGGGTTAACTACTCTCAAGTCTTTGAAATCAATTTGATGAATCATCGATGTAACTCAATAGTATCCCGTGCGTGCCCGGGACCACGGTCAAGATTCTCGGGCTGAATCTGAGACATGTCGCTAGGCAGTAAAGGTAGCATGTAAAGATGAGTGATGTCAGCATCATCATCCCGGGGCTGGCCTAGCCCGTAAGACTGATCAGAACATGTGTCGAACTGTCGAGTTACAAGTCAGGTTCCATCATTGATTTCTCCATACCCCCAAGTTATATGTGTTCAAGTCAGGTATTAAGTAATCAAGAACTAATGCCAACTTAGGATCAGGTAGGTGCAGGTTTGTCTGGATAGACAACAGGAACGTTCCGTAAGGACTACAAGTCAGGTTTGTTGGCGTTAGACACAAGATCAGGTAACAGGTAAAGCTATGGTACATCAGGTCAAGTCAAGTAGTGTACTTAGGTATCATGTTATGTCAAGAGTGTACGGTACCATATCATATCAAGTGAGAAGTGCAACAGGTCATGTCAGGAAGCACAAGATGTTATGTGGGTGCTCATAAATCAAACTAATATAAACATGGTTATAAGTAAACAAGCACGGTTACTGTTAGAACAATAAACTGGAACATGTGATATGATATGCAGATAGGTACAGATTAATTTATATCGAGGCACGGTTATCATTTTGTGTTTAAGACATAGTTTCAACATTACTTAACTTACAGTATAACAATATGGATATTAAAATCAGGTTAATATGTACTAAATAATCTAAAGATGCAATGGATTATAAATCAGGTTAGATGTGCGCAAACGGTCGTTCGACAGGGTATAAAATAAAAGGGGTATTATGGGCTATGCAAATAATTGTTATATGAGTTAAATATGATTATGGGCACTATGTACAATAGAACTAAATGCAACATAGTATGTTTCGAGCGGTGAATCTAAAATGATATAACGGGACGTCGAACTGTTAAAAGGAAATTATGGTATTAAATGTAAATTACAGGTTTAACGTGCTTTCAAATGGATATAGAGAACTTTAAATAGCATATATAGTAATTCAAATAGCATGTAGCAAGTTTTCACTTGCCTCGACGGATCGCGATATGGGAAACGGAACGTCTCACGTCGGCGAGAAAAGTCGCGACGCGCGCACGGTACACGGAAAGAGTCCAAACAACGCACGATGGGATCACACGGATCAGAGATGCCTGCTGGGTCATCGTGATCGTCGCCGGCACGGTCGGATCCCGGCAATCAAGAAACACAGTGAACATTTTGATTGAAAGAGAATGCATGGAAGAGGAAGCAAGAAGAATGAAAGAGAACAGAGGAGATTGATGAAAGAAACTTACTCACTGGATTGCGGAGGGGTGACAGCGTCGTCGATGAGGCGTCGACGGAGCTCCGACGATCTACAGAGGTACCCTTTTTAAAAAAAACAGAAAAGAAAATTTAATATAAAGAAGAATAGAAAGAAGTAGAAGAGAAGGATGAGAGAGAGAAGGTTGCTCACTGGGGTTGGGAGACGGCTAGGCTGTGGTTGCAAAGGTAGGAAGTCGTCGGCAAGGGATCGCCGGCGAGATCAACGGCAAGGCAGCAAGGTCCTAGGTTGCAGGGAATGGCTCGGGTGCTAGGGTTTCTGCTAGGGTTTGTTTTGATGTGGGTTTTGGTGCTCGGGAATGGCAGAGGAGAGGAAGAGAGGGGGAGGAAGGAGATGACGATGAGATAAAGGAGTCGGCGGCGACGAGGTGGCGGTGCTGGGTTAAAGGCTGCAATGGGTTTTCTGGGTTCAGTGGGTTCGTTTGAGGAAGGAAGAAGGAGAACAGATGATGGAGATGAGGGAGTCGAGGGGATGCAGAGGGCGTCGACGAGGAAATAGGGTTAGGGTGATGGAGGCGCTGAGGAGTTGGGTTCGTGGAGGCGAGGGTGCGAGGGCTGTTAAAGAAAATATGAGAAAAGAAGAAGAAAGAGATGCAGAGGGAGGTGACGAGATCCACGCGGGATATGACGAGAATCGAGGAATACACAGTATTCGTGAGAGGTGAGAGAGTGGGCGCGAGAGGAGAGAGAAAGAAAAGGGAGAGAGAGAGAGAGCTCGTGGGGAGGAGAGAGAAAGAGAAGGAGAAAGGCCGAGAGGGGATTTGTGAGGCCCAGCGACAATAAAAGTTTATGATTGGCTGAGAAGATAAAAGAGAGAAGAGAGATAAAGGAGAGATGGGGCCCAGTGAACGAAAATGAAGATTTCTGATTGGTTGATGAGAAAATGAAGGGATAGTGGAAAATCTGTGCAGTTAAAGAGAAATTGTAAAAGATTTAAAATCGTTTTTGGAAAATCTTATGAACTGGCAAAGACATTAGAATTTAATTTAAAATTTTAAATAATTGAAATTTTAGCAGGATATAAAATATTTCCGAATTGAGCCCGGGTCGGGTCCAAAATTTTGGATTTGAAATATTAAAATTATGAGCAAGCTCCAAAAATTGAAAAGAAGGATTATGTAATGAAAAAGCATACCCCCAAGAACGGACCCACGCACGTGCGCGTAGCCATCCAAACGCGTCCGTTCCACTGAACGGGACGAGAACCCGATGCAAGGACGCTACCACAGGGTTAGGGGTATCAAGCAGGCCATGCCATGTAGTTTTAAATTATTTTAAGTGACCTAAATTGTTATATGCAAAATATGTAATGTCGGGGTAATCTATAACTAGGAAACCACAAGCTCAGGTAAGCTGGTCGAATATAAAGTAACTGCCATTCACAACCAAACATGATAAATGAAATAAATACTATAAACCACACATACGGCAACAGAGATTGGTATAATAGAACTCGGTTGTTACATTATACCCAACTACAAAAAGAATATCGTCCTCGAAATTCCAAAACAAGAAAGGATAACAATCAATCAAACTACAAGAAAAGATGGGGAAACTTCTGCCGGATTTCATCTTCTCATTTCCAAGTTGACTCTCCATGTGAGCGACTACCCCAAGAAACAAGTACAAGAGGGATAACCTTGTTCTTAAGAACCTTTTCCCTTCGATCCACAATCGCAATCGGTCGCTCCTGAAAAGTCAAGTCTTCTCGTACAGTCAGCTCCGAATGATCCAACACATGTGTTTCATCACGAACATACTTACGGAGTTGAGATACATGAAACACGTCATGAACATTCGCTAAGGATTGCGGTAACGCCAATCGATACGCTACCTCACCAACACGCTCCAAGATCTCGAAAGGTCCGACGAATCGAGGACTGAGCTTTCTTTGACTTCCGAAACGAATTACCCCTCTAGTCGGTGATATCTTCAAGAATACCAAATCACCCATGGCGAACTCTAGAGGTTTTCTCGACGTATCTGCCCAACTCTTCTGTCTGTCTTGTGCTGCTTTCATATGATTTCGGATAACATTAACTTTCTCAACTGTCTGCACAACCAAGTCTGGTCCCAACAATATTCGTTCACCGACATCATCCCAACAAACAGGTCGACACTTGCGACCATACAAAGCTTCGAATGGAGCCATCTGAATAGTTGCCTGGAAACTGTTGTTGTAAGAAAACTCCACCAAATGTAGATAATCCTCCCATGAACCCTTGAAGTCCAACATGCAAGCTTTCAACATATCTTCAAGAGTTTGGATCGTTCTCTCCGACTGGCCATCTGTTTGAGAATGATAAGCCGTGCTAAACTTCAACCGAGTCCCCAAACTTTCCTGTAAGCTCCTCCCAAAGTGTGATAAGAACCGAGTGTCACGGTCGGACACGATGCTCACCGGTACTCCATGCAATCTTACAATCTCCTGTATGTACCGTTCTACCAAAGTTTCTGTTGATTGACCAACCCGAAAAGGAATGAAATGAGCTACCTTGGTCAAACGACCAACAATCACCCATACCGCATTGTTGCCTTTTAGACTCCGCAGTAGAGCTGTCACGAAATCCATGGTTATATGTTCCCACTTCCACTGAGGAATCGGAAGTGGTTGCAATAAACCAGCAACCCTTTGATGTTCAGCCTTAACTTGCTGACACACCAAGCACTTTGCCACAAAGCGGGCAACCTCCCGTTTTATGTCTTCCCACCAGAAATGCTGTCGTATATCTCGGTACATCTTCGTGCCTCCTGGATGTACGGAATAAGCTGAACTGTGCGCCTCCTTCATAAGCTCTTCGCGAATATCTCCTTTTGGCACACACAAACGGCTTCCATATCTCAACGAACCATCTTCATGGATCAGTAAATCTGTTCGAAGTCCGTCTTCAACCTGTTCTCGAAAATTTTGCAATCTAGGGTCCTGCGATTGCACTTTTTTAATATTCTCGATCAACGACGAATGTACCTGCAGCTGCATCGACTATCCCGAAGAATGCGGTAGCATAATCTCCAAATCAAATCTTCGAAAGTCTTCAACGAGTTCCTTCTGCGTAGTCAACATCTGAATAGCTGGTAACCGACTGAGCGCATCCGGCACGACATTAATCTTCCCCGGATGGTACTTAAGATCAAGATCATAGTCAGCCATCAGCTCCAACCATCTATGTTGCCTCATATTAAGCTCCTTCTGTGTGAACACATACTTTAAGCTTTTATGATCAGTGAAAATCTCGACCCTTTCGTCCAAAAGGTAGTGTCTCCAATCCTCAAAGCGAAGATCACAGCCGCAAGCTCCAAGTCATGAGTTTGGTAGTTCTTCTCATGGGTCTTCAACTGTCTCGATGCGTACGCTATAAACTTCCCATGCTGCATCAAAACACATCCCAATCCTTTCCCAGATGCGTCGCTGTGAATTACCAATCCTTCGGAATTGTCTGGCACGGTCAGAATGGGAGCGATTATCAGTCTCTGCTTCAATGCCTCAAAAGCTGACGCACAATTATCCGTCCACACAAATGGTACCTCCTTGCGCGTAAGCTTGGTCAACGGCTCCACCAGACGAGCAAAGTTCTCCACGAACTGTCTGTAATACCCGGCTAGTCCAAGAAAGCTTCTTATCTCCGCAACATTCTTCGAAATCGGCCAATCACGAACTGCTGCAATCTTTTTGGGATCAACAGAGATTCCATCGCCAGACACAACATGCCCCAAAAACTTTACTTCTTCCTGCAAAAACTCGACTTCTTCCTGCAAAAACTCGCACTTGCTTATCTTTGCATATAATTTCTCTTGTCTCAACGTCTGCAGTGCGATCTTCAAATGTTCAGCACGCTCTTCAATACTCTTCGAGTAGACCAGAATATCGTCAATGAACACTACAATAAACTGTCCAAGAATGGCGAAAAGATTCGGTTCATCAAGTCCATGAATATCGCCGGTGCATTCGTTACTCCGAAGGGCATCACTAAGTACTCGTAATGTCCATACCGAGTTCGGAACTCCGTCTTGCAAATATTTTCTGTTTTTACTCGGACTTGATGATATCCGGATCGCAAATCCAGCTTCGAGAGTACCCTCGCGCCACTAAGCTGCTCAAATAATTCGCCAATGCGAGGGATCGGGTACTTGTTCTTAATAGTCACCCGGTTTAATTCTCGATAGTCGATGCACATCTTTCTTGTGCCATCTTTCTTCTTGACTAGAAGAACTGGAGCTCCCCAAGGCGAGTTACTGCTTCGAATCCAACCCTTCTCAAGTAATTCAGTAACCTGCTTCTTAACTTCTTCCAACTCCACTGGTGCCATTGGATAATACGCTTTAGATACTGGCGCTGCACCAGGAACAAGATCAATTGCGAACTCCACGTTTCGCTTCGGCGGTAAACCTGATATGTCTTCAAACACGTCCATGAAATCTCGAACAACAACCGGCGCTTCATCTTTATCAACTTCCAAGGACGAAAGAACACTAGTTGTCGGCCTAGCCCTAAACTCGACTGGCCCGACAGAACTGTTTCCTCCAGTGAAGATAAACTCGGGATGTCCGGGAATTTGAAAAATTACTTTCTTTGCTCTACAATCAATGTGAGCATGGAAAGTGCCGAGAAAATCCATTCCCAAGATGACTTCGTAGCCGCCTGTATCAATCATTAAGAAATCTGCAAAAAGCTCCCGTCCACAAACAACAACTGCACAATCCTTACATTCTCTACTAGATATGATTTTCCCATTCCCAATATGTATGTCCCAGAAACTAGACAGGGTCGTGCAGGTAATCGAGTGTGTAGCTATAAACTTGGACGACATAAAACAATGGGATGCACCAGAATCAAATAACACTAATGCGGGAAAACCATGAACAAGTAGAATACCTGAAACAACTTCTCCTGAAGCCTTAGCTTCCTCAGCCGTCAAGGTAAAAGCTCGAGCCTGATTGGGTCCCTGAGTCAGCTGCTTCTGTCCCTGAAACGGTTTCTGCGGTGGCTTCTGAAAATTATCCCTCGTGCGAAGCTTCGACGGACAAGCGTTGATAGTGTGATCCGCCGCACCACAAACCAAACAGAGTCCCTGCCTCCTTCGACAATCCTTTTGCACGTGTCCAGGTAAATGGCAGTAGTCACAAATCACGGTCCTTCTCTGATCAACAATAGCATGCTTCTTCATTGGTGTTACACCACGATGGTCCACTGGAATACCTCTGCGTCCATCTTCTCGGTTCGGTGCAAAAGCCGGCTTCCGTACTGTGATTGCTGTCTGCTGTGAACTCCCAGTCTTCCCAAATAAGCTCCGCTGTTCTCGAGCCGCCGTAAGTACCTGTGAGAAAGTGGTCAAACCCAGGGAGACAATCTTCCTCTGGATGTCCACGTCCAAATTGCGCATGAACCTCCTTGCCCTATTCGCATCGTTGGTAACTAAAGGTCCAGCGAACCTACCGAGCCGCGTCCACTCAGCTGCATGTACATCTACAGGTGCACCATTCTGCTTAAGACTGATAAACTTCTCCTCCATTTCCTCCCGTGCAGTCCGCAGGAAGAACTTCTCGAGAAAACTCTTTGAAAAATCCGCCAACTTGATCGGTTTGGGAAAGCGGGTCTCCTCCACAAGCCACCATTCACGGGCGTAATCCACCAACTGGATGCGTACTACATCCACCCTCTTATCATCTGGGATCTGTGCTGCAATGAGTAGATTCTCCGTGTCAACCAGCCACTGCTCCGCTGGCAACGACTCCTCTAAGCCAGTAAAGACATACGGACCCAATCTCCTGAAATCTGCTACGGTCCCCACACGATCTACTGGTCTGGCCCCAACATTGTTCACGGACTGCTGAACAGTCCGCAAACCTTCCTGAAAAGATCCAGCTTGCTGCTTGATCAGCTCGGTTTGCCGCTTTTGGTTCTCTAACATCCAACGTATTACTCCAAGCATAGCGGCTTCGTCAACACGCCTTTAGTACGTCTTCAGATTCTTGTCTGCCATATTCCTGAAATCAAAACACCCAAAGATTAGCACGATAACAGATTCAAAATGTAGATCAAGACTAGAACTCCGAGTTACTTAAATAGAGTACCGCATTGTAACCATGCCGCGGTATCATAGCTACAATTAAATAACTCCACCCAAGTCGCCTAAGTTCTAGAGATAAACAAGGAACCAGGTTTCGAGTCGATATGCAAAGGAAGTTTGCATACCGTAAAAGTATAATCAGGAGGAGGTTAGAATCAAGAACGGTAAAACGATAAGGTGGCAGGACATGTTTCCTAATTACGAGTATTCTGATTCGTGTATTGGGTCCAATACCCAACTACAAAAGAATCAAGCCGATTAACCTATGGCTCTGATACCAAAAGAATCATGTCATGCCCCGCTTCTCAGAGTACATTAAGATGGGCACGTGACATAGCCAACCATGCTATCTGTGGATAGAAAGTATCCATCCACAGTCACATTACGGCTGTAGAGATATCAAGAACAAAATAAAACTATCTAGCACATGTCTATAAACCAAAATAAAATGAGTCAAGAATAAATAATGCGGAAGCAAGAGATCCAATACAAAAATAACTGGAATGTATGTCCCATAATGCGGGTTCACATCAGGAAATAAATACTGAAAAGTAAAACAACTAACTACTAATGAGTCCTCACTGATCAGCCTGCTGGCTGAAGTACTCTTACTTGGACTGTAGCAAAGGTACGGAATCTGGGCCATGCAAAACCCAGACGTCAGTGCGTCATAACATCAAGCGATAACATATATAAACAGGGTAGCAAGACATGCAAGTATAATCATAAATAGTAAAGCAAGTGTAACAACAACATAAATCAGGGCAGTGAAAGGTAGTGTACAGTGAGTAATCTAAACTGGTATACTGGGTTTACTACTCTCAAGTCTTTGAAATCAATTTGATGAATCATCGATGTAACTCAATAGTATCCCGTGCGTACCCAGGACCACGGTCAAGATTCTCGGGTTGAATCCGAGACGTGTCGCTAGGCAGTAAAGGTAGCATGTAAAGATGAGTGATGTCAGCATCATCACCCTAGGGCTGGCCTAGCCCGTAAGACTGATCAGAACAGGTGTCGAACTGTCGAGTTACAAGTCAGGTTCCATCATTGATTTCCCCATACTCCCAAGTTATTTGTGTTCAAGTCAGGTATTAAGTAATCAAGAACTAATGCCAACTCAGGATCAGGTAGGTGCAGGTTTGTCTGGATAAACAACAGGAATGGTCCGTAAGGACTACAAGTTAGATTTGTTGGTATTAGACACAAGATCAGGTAATAGGTAAAGCCATGGTATATCAGGTCAAGTCAAGTAGTATACTTAGGTGTCATGTCATGTCAAGAGTGTACGGTACCATGTCATATCAAGTAGGAAGTGCAACAGGTCATGTCAGGAAGCACAAGATGGTATGTGGGTGATCATAAATCAAACTAATATAAACATGGTTATAAGTAAACAAGCACGGTTACTGTCAGAACAATAAACTGGAACATGTGATATGATATGCAGATAGGTACAGATCAATTTATATCGAGGCACGGTTATCATTTTGTGTTTAAGGGATAGTTTCAACATTTCTTAACGTACAGTATAACAATATGGATATTAAAATCAGGTTAATATGTACTAAATAATCTAAAGATGCAATGAATTATAAATCAGGTTAGATGTACGCAAACGGTCGTCCGACAGGGTATAAAATAAAAGGGGTACTATGGGCTATGCAAATAATTGTTATATGAGTTAAATATGATTGTGAACACTATATGCAATAGAACTAAATGCAACATGGTATGTTTCGAGTGGTGAATCTAAAATGATATAACGGGACGTCGAACTGTTAAAAGGAAATTATGGTATTAAATGTAAATTACAGGTTTAACGCGCTTTCAAATGGATATAGAGAACTTTAAATAGCATATATAGTAATTCAAATAGCATGTAGCAAGTTTTCACTTACCTCGACGGATTTTGCGATACGGGAAACGGAACGTCTCACGTCGGCGAAAAAAGTCGTGACGCGCGCACGGTACATGGAAAGAGTCCAAACAACGCACGATGGGATCACACGGATCAGAGATGCTTGCTGGGTCGTCGTGATCGTCGCCGACACTGTCGGATCCCGGCAATCAAGAAACACAGTGAACATTTTGATTGAAAGAGAATGCATGGAAGAGGAAACAAGAAGAATGAAAGAGAACAGAGGAGATTGATGAAAGAAACTTACTCACTAGATTGCGGAGGGGTGACAGCGTCGTCGGTGAGGCATCGACGGAGCTCCGATGATCTACAGAGTACCCTTTTTAAAAAAAACAGAACAGAAAATTTAATACAAAGAAGAATAGAAAGAAGAAGAAGAGAAGGATGAGAGAGAGAAGGGTTGCTCACTGGGGTTGGGTGATGGCTAGGCTGTGGTTGCAAAGGTGGGATGTCATCGGCAAGGGATCTCCGGCGAGATCAACGGCAAGGAAGCAAGGTCCTAGGTTGCAGGGAATGGCTTGGATGCTAGGGTTTCTGCTAGGGTTTGTTTTTATGTGGGTTCTGGTGCTCGGGAACGGCAGAGGAGAGGAAGAGAGGGGGAGGAAGGAGATGACGATGAGATAAGGGAGTCGGCGGCGACGAGGTGGCGGTGCTGGGTTAAAGGATGCAATAGGTTTTCTGGGTTCAGTGGGTTCGTTTGAGGAAGGAAGAAGGAGAAGAGATGATGGAGATGAGGGAGTCGAGGGGATGCAGAGGGCGTCGACGAGGAAATAGGGTTAGGGTGATAGAGGCGATGAGGAGTTGGGTTCGTGGAGGCGAGGATGCAAGGGCTGTTAAGGAAAACAGGAGAAGAGAAGAAGAATGAGATGCATAGGGAGGTGACGAGATCCATGTAGGAGGTGAAGAGAATCGAGGAATACACAGTATTCGCGAGAGGTGAGAGAGTGGGCGCGAGAGGAGAGAGAAAGAGAAGGGAGAGAGAGAGAGAGCTCGTGGGGAGGAGAGAGAAAGAGAAGGAGAAAGGCTGAGAGGGGATTTGTGAGGCCCAGCGACAATAAAAGTTTGTGATTGGCTGAGAAGATAAAAGAGAGAAGAGAGATAAAGGAGAGATGGGGCCCAGTGAACGAAAATGAAGATTTCTGATTGGTTGATGAGAAAATGAAGGGATAGTGGAAAATCTGTGCTGTTAAAGAGAAATTGTAAAAGATTTAAAATCATTTTTAGAAAATCTTATGAACTGGCAAAGACATTAGAATTTAATTTAAAACTTTAAAAAATTGAAATTTTAGCGGGATATAAAATATTTCTGAATTGCGCCCGGGTCGGGTCCAAAATTTTGGATTTGAAATATTAAAATTATGAGCTAGCTCCACAAATTGAAAGGAAGGATTATGTAATGAAAAAGCATAACCCCAAGAACGGACCAACGCACGTGTGCGTAGCCATCTAAACACGTCTGTTCCACTGAATGGGATGAGAACACGATGCAAGAATGCTACCACAGGGTTAGGGGTATCAAGCAGGCCATATCATGTAGTTTAAAATTATTTTAAGTGACCTATATTGTTATATGCAAAATATGTAATGTCGAGGTAATTTATAACTAGGAAACCACAAGCTCAGGTAAGCTGGTCGAATATAAAGTAACTGCCATTCACAACAAAACATGATAAATGAAATAAATACCACAAACCACACATACGGCAACAGAGATTGGTATAATAGAACTCGGTTGTTACATCCGTTCTCGCCCCGAGGTACCATACCGGGTCCACTATGTACCCGCAATCGGCCTCGTCCACTCCTCGAATCGGGTTTCACATGTTACTCTCAGCACCGAGAAAACACATGGTGGACGCACTGAAATATCATATCAAGGGTAACCAGGTTTTTAAAACAATTACATACTCTCTTTTGAAATATCCACGGTTCCCAAATCCAGAAATATCATGGAAACAGCATAACTCAATGCTTAATCAAAAGCATGATGTATGCGACATGTAAAAGAAATGTAAGCATATCAGTATATCATGCAATACGGAATAGTAATATGCACATATTGAGGGAAATCACTCTTTTAAAATGAATCAGTTTTAAAGAGTATCTTGCGGTTCCCAAATTTCCAAATCAAGCGAGAAATCATCTATGTATGTGCAAATGAGTATGTGTACAAGTATGGGTGTATAAAATGTAAGTAAATAAGTATGCCATGCAAGGGTCATATCCTAAATGCAACAGTACTACAGTGTAGTAGCATGGCAATTATCGATGATGAAGTGTGTAAGCTGGCAAGCAGGTGTACGTGGAACATATGCATCATCGATAATGGTGCTGGTGTCCTAGCAGCATGGATTTGATATAACAATAAACATATTTAACATGCAATGCGATGCAAACAGTAAGAATATGCGGCAAATGAATAATAACACAACAGCGCAGTATTTACATCAATGTATCCATGTTATAATGTTTTGCCATCTGAAAGAAGACGAATCGGGGTTTTTAGGAAAATAAGGGCTACGGTGTTTTTAAGAAAAGATGCATCTTTTGAAAATATCCGTAGTATCCCTGTGCCTATCTTTGAAATACTCCTGATTCGTTGGTTTTGAAATAGGTATGACATCGGCCTAGTCTAACATCTACTAGCAAAACTACAGCTCTAACTAGCAAGTCAATCAGGAGGGGTATGGAAACCACCTAAATCTGAGTCGATATATATATATATATATATATATATATATATATATATATATATATATATATATAATAGTCGGTGATCCCGCCTCAAAAGTACCGCGTACGATACAAAATCATATGACATCCTCGAGTCATGAGTGCGGATCTATCATCAATATAAAGCTCGTACGGTAAATCATCGTACGGCATCCCTAAAGAGGGGTACGGGTCAATATCATATTCATCTCATCAATTATCTAGTATCCTTATCATCATATCTCATAATCTGGGGTACTGATCTAAGTCTAGTACAAATCGATACCATCGATATATATATAGGTGTGCGTGTATGCAATCACACGCCTAAAGGCCCGCTAAAATCTCATGTCGTATCCCAAATACGAACAACATCATATCATCGATCTCATGGCACTATGCCCAATCTCATCGACTCATCTCTAAATGTCATCCACTATCCTCATCATCCTGGTATAAGTATAACAAATAAGCAAGTGTGTGTGTGTATGGGTATAAACCTATTCTAGGGTTCGCAACTAGGGAAATTATACTAGTTTATTTCTAAACCCTAATCTATCCATAGTACACTTAATCACATCTAGAATATCCATGACACATATAAGCTATCATATATAAATAGTATATGTAGTATACTAGTCATCGAACTGCGGGGGTGCTATACGCCATCCACCCGACTTTCCCCGTAGATATAATCTACTCACCTGATCTTCGCTTGCCGATGTCGACGTTGCCACCATCTCCTTCATTATCTCGAATCATCAGGGGGGTACCTACATATCACACGTATCGCATTGCATTAAAACCAAATCGAAACCAAAATGACACACGAAAACCAAAATGACGCGCTTAAAAGCCTATAGGTTAGAACCTATAGTTTGCTCTTGCAAATCAACCCAATAACACTCGGGATAGACGTACAAACGTCAAGTGACCGAGTACAAACACAAATATCAAATCTTAAATCCATAAGCATCATGAAACACATGGCATCAACCCAGAAAAGTGGTCCCAGATTTCGTCTCAGGTGAAAAAAAGATAAGCAAATAGTACTGGGGTGTTATATAGGAGGTATATGAGCTACAGAAGCAACTTGGGCCCAAAACTCCACAAATGACCCGGGGACATTGTTAGTTATATGTATGCCCTAGAGGCCATTACTGTACATACGATGTATATTGTAATGGATGCTTGGACGTATATAGGGAGGACTTTCTTGCTCGATATGACAGTATGCTATCTAGTTGTACTTTATCTTAACATGTACTCTGATTGTCTCTATATTACATGTTGATAAAGCCCTTAGGATATGTACTCGACTACTGGGGCTATGATGAGATCATACTAGTGGGACACGCTAGTCGATGAGTATATCCTATAACTGTTCCTAGTCGAGGGTGTATCGAGACAGGGCATCGATGCACCAGAGTAGACTAGCGTATACGCATCTTGACCCATATGATGGGCGATGGATGATCCCATATCCATCGGTGTTTGACATCAAGGATGGTGTACGGGTGCTCAGTGGAGACTGGGTACACTGGACGGACTCGCCGAGAACTCCCAGATGGTATTATACATCACATCAGATGGCAGTTCTCCGGTGACACTGGTACAGAGTAGTCTGTTGACCCGAGATCGTCATAGAGTCTTGTGTGATTCCCACTGTGCTTTGATTTCCATCATACCACGTCCAAGAGGGCATGTAAAAAGGTGGCTTTTGGGTACAGTCCCGAATCACATGGAGGCAATGAGCGATAGGAGGGGATTCGTCTCTCCCGGTATAGGGAGTTGATGTTGTGCTGCGTTCGATTGGCTATAACCGGAAATCCCTGGCCAAGATTGCTGAGATTTACTGGTAAGTGTTATCAGTAGTTTCTCAAACTGCTATAGACCTCATATCGACACGACTTATCAAGCTACTGGGGTCTGACGTTTACCACCCCTAGACGAGATATGCGACATATCAGACGACGAGACCGGACTGTACGGGAGTGTTACTGTTTGGATTCATAGGAGAATGTACAGGCTTGCTTATTGATCTTCTGAGCGCTCGATACATGGGTGGCTGTTACGTTTAGCTGACCGCTTGCAACTTGTGGGTGTTTGATATGATCATCACCTACTGCCAGCGTATTGACGATTCTTTAAAGTCCTACACAGAGGTTTCTTGGCTCAGGCAAAACGGAGTAGGAGCACATATGTGATATTTGCGGGACCGAGGATAATGCGGTATGTGATACCGTATTGGATTCTCGCGATATGAGATATCGGCCGGGTATATGTGATATAGCCGGGTCATCGTATTAGTCGGTTATATGCGATATAGCCGGATTGTCGGATCAAGTGTTGATTCGATAATTTAATGTATAATAATATATATAATATATTAAATTACACTAACTAATATTTGCTCACTAAAAGATTCTTTTTCTCACTCGGGTAATACATTGATATATGCAATATATGTTAAATGTATTATTTTATTTTGTTACGATAAATATTATATATGTGATATTTAATATTGTAACATGATATGATAACTAATGCAACATGTTTAGTGGAGTTTAAACATGATTAGGGTTCGGATTAGGGTTAAGACTTCTAGTTGATTCTAGAAGCTTTTCTTTTGTCATAATAAAGATATTTGTGTTGATTTTTATCTATGACTCATACTTAACCCAACCCAAAACCTAGCCCTTGGTTAATTCTCTACAATGGTTTAGTCAACCATGGTTGCATTATTCATCATATTAATCCATTCATTATTCATGACAAAAGGATTCCCTTCTTCTTCTTCCTTGAGTTCCTTGAGCAAAATCTTTCTAGTTTTAAGTTTTGTGATGAAAGTGAGTGAGAAAATGATTATAAAAGAGAGAAAAAATCCTACTTCATCATCCTCATCTATCCTTGCCATTTAGATGAGGGTGTTCACTTCATATTATGAGTGTTAGCTTGTGTTATCGAAACTTCAAGGTAGATCATCTTTGTATCGAAGATCGGAAGCAAGACTGCATCTTTCTCTTCGTAGAACCTCTCGAGAGTCCGGAACACGATGATCGCAGCGAAGGGAATTCAACACGGAGCTTTAGAAGTGAAAGACCGGATCTACAAAGGTTGTAATCCATCATACTTAGTGTTAAAGTGTTTAGCATGCTTGTTTTCGCCTAAACCCTAGTTTAAAGATCCGGCTTCAGGTTGTTCGGCACGGCTAATTTTTTAATCGGGCATGGTTGATACCTCGTAGAACCTTGTGCGCGTGCCTAGCAACCCTACAGACATACCCCCCAAAACCGGTGAGCTCGGTTTTGTAGTGGTAAAACAGTCTCGTATTGGTAGGGTGGTCTCATACTGGTCCCATTTGGCCTCTAGAGTTGTTTATTTTTCTTGTATTGACCCCGGATCACTCCAGATTTCCCTGCACGCTCCAATTCCTCACAAACCGACATGGACTGTTTCTATTTTGGGTTTCAGGTTTGGTATTGTGTTGGATCTGGGTTCTTAGCACCAAGGGGGGTTTTAAAGGTCACCACTAAAGCTCAATTCACAATCACAACTCAATTTAACCCAAACCCTCTCAAGAAAACTTCAAGGTTCACTAAACCGATATAAAACACCTCTAAACTTATATGGCTGCTAAGGAAATCTAAATACAATATCAAGAGTGCAGAAATTAGCTCATTTGGCAACTCAAGAACTTTCTTGAGTTGCCCCAAGTCTCCAAAACCTTTCCTTTCTTGGTCCAAAGTGTTTTCCATGAGCTTGTGCACACTTTTTTTTGTGAAGAGGGAGTGGGGTTTTGATGTTGTTTTGAGGGTGAAGTGAGGTGGAGGAGATGGTGGAGGGAGAGGGCAGCAGCTCAAGATGGAGGAGGAGGGAAAAGAGATGAAGAAAATGAAGAGAGAAGAGAAAGACTCCTGGTCAAATGACCCCCTCACCTTTCTCTCTCATGCCCATACCTAATATTCTAATCCTTTTCTTTTTCTTTTGTTTTCTTCTCTCCTCAATAGTAAACCCAAAACAATAAATGAATAATTAAAAGAAAACCATGTAGGAAATGTCACACAAGTGAAGAAATAACATGGTGCACGTTTTGCACAAAACCCGCTTAAAATCCGGTTAGCGACTTTTAATCGCGATTTGCACAAAATTAGCATATAATAAATCATAAAAACTTAAAATTTGCATAATTCACATAAAACACCCTCTTTTAAATAATTTCCATAATTTTCCAAATTTCTTCCCATTTATCGGTATTTAATTATACCGAAATATTAAAATATTCATTAAAATTAATATTAAATTATAAAAATTCCCCAAAATAATATTTTATTTTTTGAAATGTTACAATTTTCCCCCCTTAAAGAAATTTGGTCCCCGAATTTAAATTTTAAACTCCTAAATTCTAAAACATTTTAATAAAAAGTCCAAGTCGTCGGGGCTCCGAAATCATCAATACATAAAACGCATCATAGCGCAATGAGTGCGCATGAACAATGAGCAGATAGGTTCCTGAGACACAGCATGGAAGAGTCAAAATATTAAGAAGCGAGGTCCAAGAATGAAGAAGGGGTAGAATTACTAACTCAAAAACAACACTTCGTCAACCACCCCACAATCATCGGAGTTATGGTGAAGTCACAAATGTCAAATCCAAAACAAAATCAATATGATATATATCAAAGTTATACATGTAGACATCAAATCTATACATGCAAATAACTGAAGAAAATGCATGCCAAACCCTTTTTAAATCGCTGTGCGATGCCCATATCATTGTACAGTGGTGGACGTCTACTGTAGGAAAATAACCATATATGTATATATCTTTAGTTTAATATGTACGTTCCGCCGTTTTTGAAAACAATTTAGAAGGGTTTCCTTGTTTTAAACGTTTCGTTTCATATCGGACACGTAGGTAAATACTGAGACTATAGCTCCTTTTTTGGAAATCCCTTCGATAACTATCAATGCATGCAAAATATATCCAGGTACTGTCCTCTGACTAGTCCCGCTCAGTACGAAAACATATAGCAAATATCATAAAAACGTACTGGTCCATAAAGAATAAATCCCAAAAATGTATATAAGAATACCCTGTGCGTCTGGTGCGCACGGAAATCAAAATCCATATATATGCCATAGATATGCACAGAAACAATATCTAGGTGCAACGGGTGTGCACGAAACATCTGTCATGGGCAACGGGCGTGCCTGACAGCAACATCGGTACATCTGACAAGCACGAAGAATCCCGATTTAGTGCATCTGGTGTGCACCAAAATCGCATCTCAAAACATGCGCTCAACATGCACGAAAATCCAAATCGGTGCATCCATCATGCACGAAATCACGAAATCAAAATCAGAATCAGAATCGAAATCGACGGTATACAATATGACTCAATCAAAATCAGGTATACCGAGGTGTATAAGCTCACATCCATGTGCATCAGTGTGCACAAATCAAATCAAAACACTGGCATAAAATAGGCATGAAATCACAATCAATACCTCAAGCGTAATGCTATGCACAAAATACGAATACTCAGTTGGTGCAACAATGGTGCACGAAAACAAAAATCATGGAACTCAGCCATCAAGACTAAATCATGCGAATAGATCTCACAAAATACTGAAATCCAAGATAACGGATACGTGATAATCGAATCACCAAATCACAAATCATAAATACCGTCGTCGATATTTCCTCCTTCGCAGTCGAGAAGGTGTATGTGCATCCAATGCTAGCAGCGCAAGATATCTACTTGCCTCTTGCTCACGGTCTGGCATTCTCTGTCTCTGGGTCCTTATCTTCTCTGCGGATTACCTATCTCGCAATCAATCGGCTCATCGGCCCTGTCAGGTATGCTAACGGGGATGATTCCGTTCTGGCACTTCTCTGGTCATCTCTCGGTCAATCCTCACGACCACTTGTAAAGCAGCACATCACCGGCTCCGACCTCTGGTCCTCTAAATGCACATTACACATCTGCTCCTCGGTGCAAATCTTATTGCAGCACTGTCCTGGAAGGAATCCTTCTCAAGGTCTCTTCCAATCTCGCCTAAGCTGAACTGTACGGAGGCTGGTACTCTGGCATAATCTTTTCTCGCTCTCTGGACATCTGCGTCCTCAGCACAACATTTTCTCAGAAATCAGTCGCATCCCAACGCCTCTGTAGACATATCGCATCTCTGATGTCAGCAGAGTGGAACGTCATCTCGTCGAAATCTCGTGCGAACTCTTTACTTCACTCTACTCCAATGTCGACTGATTCGGACTCGTCTTCTCGTGGCTGCATGGACTGCGCTCCAACGGCTATACTCGTAGCTGGAGTCCCCAAGCAATGTGTCCCATCACATGGCATCCGAATAAAGTCGAACCATTCGATCGATTTGTCAAAACCTCATAATCCCCCAAGAGATCAACATCTTGGGTACAGTTTAATAGTATCGAGTACATACCACAGTATCAGTGGTTCAGCCGTAGAAGGGCAAACCCAAGCCTCACTAATGGCGCCGTGGAACTGCCGCAAACCCTAAGGTTCAAAGGCTTTCACACGGTCATTATGTCGAGTTAGGGTTTCATTCTTCTAGAGGGTCCATAGAATTGCTTGCACGTCTTTCTGAATACTTTAAACTTGGAATATGGTTTCCTGACATTCGATTGTCTCTATCGACTCTCAACGAATCTGCGTGAAGTCGTCTCTAGCTGAAATCAATCTATCTGATGACCTCGCATCGGGTAAGCGAACGAATCACATGTCCTAGTCATTCATCCTCGGGTGACTAGCGACCTTCCATCATATCTCTAAGTATATACTCATGCTGCAGTAGCTCCAACATCTGGGCGATATCTTGCAGCAACAACTGGCTCATTAGTCTGTACGCTGAACAGCGCCTCAATCATCATGAATAAACCGTATATCAATGGTCATCACGTTCTGGCTGGCCTCTAGCAGTAGCCTGATCCTCTGGTGCCGATCAGCATATCCGGGAAATCTCGTAAAAACAATCTGTCGAACGCTCATGGCGCGGAAACACAATAACGACGCCTCTCCATGCAATCGTATGTCCCTGGAATCACGCTCTGGTCAGTCCTCGTCCGTGACGAGCTCAAGCTGACGCAACTCTAGCCATAGCTCTCTCTGCCCGTGCGATCGTAGTAGCAAAATCATAACTAGTATCGATGAGGATAGATCATAGGAATGAATATAATACTGTGCAAGGAAATATACATCCTAAGGTTTCTTAAGCGGAGTGGCGTGTCGTAAGCATGCCGCAGAATATACGCACGGTACGTCACTCTACTGAAGTCACCTACTCCATCAACCAAGAGTCAACCTACGCGACGAAAGTTCGGGTCTAATACCCCCTCGACTAAGTCTATGTTCCGTAAGGTCAAGCCTAAGTTCCGTATATATATAAACGCTCTAGGCTCCACATAGTCAAACTTAGACTCTAACCAAGGTTAACCTAGCGCTCTGATACCAACTTTGTCATGACCCGAAATAGCTCGTGACTGGCCCTTGAATTATATGAAGTCTATAGGACCCCATCTAATTCAAGTAAGCCAAAAGCCCAGAAATCTAAAACTATTTTAAGGAGCAAATAAGGAAAAACTAGTTTTTAAGAAGTAAGGACAACATGTTTTAAAAGCAAGGTTTTTAAATAAGTATTCGAATATGCATTTTTAAAATCCTCAATGTCTTTTCTGAAAGTTTCGGCAGAATTTCCTTTGTAAATACCGGCCCCGAACGGGGTACAACATGAATAATATATATATATATATATATATATATATATATATATATATATATATATATATATGCACAATAAAAGGCATCCCCAAGCGGGAGTTGGCTCTTCGTCAATCGACGGTCACAACCACGCAAGCAGTAAAATATACAATGCCGAAGGGTGGGGATCAAAACTCAAAAAGAAAACTCAAAATCAGCAAGAAAACCATAATACTACAATGCGCGACTCTAAGGTCGAAATAATACACAACTGGTTTTCTAAGTCTGAAATAATATACATGTTTGGTTGATGGAATAACTAGATACAACTGAATAATACATAACAATGGTGGTACTGATGCAAAAGAACCCACCTATCACTGCAAATCACCCGTAAGGGGAGCAGTGTGCCAGAAAGCCGCAATGGAACCGGTACGGCAGAACCTGCAAGAACTGTGGCTCAACGGGGATGAGTTGCCAACTCATGAATAGAAAACATTACAGAGCAGAAATCGTATGTATGACACAATCCTAGGTCAATACGATCATATATATATATATATATATATATATATATATATATATAAACCTCAAATGAATAAGTCTGAAGCATGATAAGGTGGCAATGTAATATCTATACATGAGTGTAGTGCCAAGTGCTCGTGCCAGTACCTCAGGTAATAACATATCCTAAATATGAGGTATGATCAATGTCGACTATATCATGAAGTCTATGAGTATGTGGGTATCATCCAACTATGCGATCAATGTAATCAATGTCAATATATGTATGTGGAAATCGTCCATGTGTCACCCAATGACAATAAGCATCATGCATGTAAATATCAGAAACATATGCATGGAAGTATGATGATGTAAATCAACATGTGTCGCTCGCGACATATCAAAATCATGGAACCTGAGTGTCAAGCATCGACACTCGAAAACATCATGAAACCTGTGCCTATCATCAGCACGTAAATCATCATATGTCGGGCTTCGTCAGTCTGGATCGGCCCATATCATCTCTCGACTCCGGTCGGTATCCTCCGGATATCCACCGAGCCCAAATAATATCACTGGTAGGTAGTGGTCCCTCTGCCAGGCTCATCTTCTAGCTACACAGCAGATCCGTTCTCGCCCCGGGGTACCATACTGGGTCTACCATGTACCCGCAATTTGCCTCGTCCACTCATCGAATCGGGTTTCACATGTCACTCTCAGCACCGAGAAAACACATGGTGGACGCACTGAAAAATCATATCAAGGGTAACCGGGTTTTTAAAACAATTACATACTTTCTTTTGAAATATCCACGGTTCCCAAATCCAGAAATATCATGAAAACAACATATCTCAATGCGTAATCAAAAGCATGATGTATGCAACATGTAAAAGAAATGTAAGCATATCGGTATATCATGCAATATGGAATAGTAATATGCACATATTGAGGGAAACCGCTTTTTTAAAATGAATCAGTTTTAAAGAGTATCTTGTGGTTCCAAATTTCCAAATCAAGCGAGAAATCATCTATGTATGTGCAAATGAGTATGTGTACAAGTATAGGTGTACAAAATGTAAGTACACAAGTATGCCATGCAAAGGTCATATCCTGAATGCAACAGTACTACAGTGTAGTGGCATGACAATTATCGATGATGAAGTGTGTGAGCCGGCAAGCAGGTGTACGTGGAACATATGCATCATCGATAATGGTGCTGGTGTCCTAGCAGCATGGATTTGATATAACAATAAACATATTTAACATGCAATGCGATGCAAACAGTAAGAATATGCGGTAAATGAATAATAACACAACAGTGCAGTATCTACATCAATGTATCCATGTCATAATGTTTTGCCATCTGAAAGAAGACGAATCGGGGTTTTTAAGAAAATAAGGGCTACAGTGTTTTTAAGAAAAGTTGCATCTTTTGAAAATATCCGTAGTATCCCTGTGCCTATGTTTGAAATACTCCCGATTCGTTAGTTTTGAAATAGGTATTACATCGGCCTAGCCTAACATCTACTAGCAAAACTACAGCTCTAACTAGCAAGTCAATCAGGAGGGGTATGGAAACCACCTAAATCTGAGTCGATATGTATATATATATATATATATATATATATATATATATATATATATAATAGTCGGTGATCCCGCCTCAAAAGTACCGCGTACGATACAAAATCATATGACATCCTCGAGTCATGAGTGCGGATCTATCATCAATATAAAGCTCGTACGGTAAATCATCGTACGACATCCCAAAAGAGGGGTACGGGTCAATATCATATTCATCTCTTAAATTATCTAGTATCCTTATTATCATATCTCATAATCTGGGGTATTGATCTAAGTCTAGTACAAATTGATACCATCGATATATATATAGGTGTGCGTGTATGCAATCACACGCCTAAAAGCCCGCTAAAATCTCATGTCGTATCCCAAATACGAACCACATCATATCACCGATCTCATGGCACTATGCCCAATCTCATCGACTCATCTCTAAATGTCATCCACTATCCTCATCATCCTGGTATAAGTATAACAAATAAGCAAGTGTGTGTGTGTGTGGGTGTAAACCTATTATAGGGTTCGCAACTAGGGAAACTATACCAGTTTATTTCTAAACCCTAACTATCCATAGTACACTTAATCACATCTAGAATATCCATGACACATATAAGCTATCATATATAAATAGTATTTATAGTATACCAGTCATCGAACTGCGGGGGTGCTATACACCATCCACCTGACTTCCTCCGTAGATATAATCTACTCACCTGATCTTCGCTTGCCGATGTCGACGTTGCCACCATCTCCTTCATTGTCTCGAATCATCAGGGGGGGAACCTACATATCACACGTATCGTATCGCATTAAAACTAAATCGAAACCAAAACGACACACGAAAACCAAAACGACACGCTTAAAAGCCTATAGGTTAGAACCTATAGTTTGCTCTCGCAAATCAACCCAATAACACTCAGGATAGAAGTACAAACGTCAAGTGACCGAGTACAAACATAAATATCAAATCTTAAATCCATAAGCATCATGAAACACATGGCATCAACCCAGAAAAGTGGTCCCAGATTTCGTCTCAGGTGAAAAAAAGATGAGCAAACAGTACTGGGGTGTTATATAGGAGGTATATGAGCTACAGAAGCAACTTGGGCCCAAAACTCCACAAATGACCTGGGGACATACCCCCCAAAATCGGTGAGCTCGGTTTTGTAGTGGTAAAACAGTCTCGTATTGGTAGGGTGGTCTCATACTGGTCCCATTTGGCCTCTAGAGTTGTTTATTTTTCATGTATTGACCCCGGATCACTCCAGATTTCCCTGCACGCTCCAATTCCTCACAAACCGACATGGACTGTTTCTGTTTTGGGTTCAGGTTTGGTATTGTGTTGGATCTGGGTTCTTAGCACCAAGGGGATTTTAAGGGTCACCATTAAAGCTCAATTCACAATCACAACTCAATTTAACCCAAACCCTCTCAAGAAAACTTCAAGGTTCACTAAACCGATATAAAACACCTCTAAACTTATATTGGTGCTAAGGAAATCTAAATACAATACCAAGAGTGCAGAAATTACCTCATTTTGCAACTCAAGAACTTTCTTGAGTTGCCCCAAGTCTCCAAAACCTTTCCTTTCTTAGTCCAAAGTGTTTTCCATGAGTTTGTGCACACTTTTTTTTGTGAAGAGGGAGTGGGGTTTTGATGTTGTTTTAAGGGTGAAGTGAGGTGGAGGAGGTGGTGGAGGGAGAGGGCAGCAGCTCAAGATGGAGGAGGAGGGAAAAGAGATGAAGAAAATGAAGAGAGAAGAGAAAGACTCATGGTCAAATGACCCCCTCACCTTTCTCTCTCATGCCCATGCCTAATATTCTTATCCTTTTCTTTTTCTTTTGTTTTCTTCTCTCCTCAATAGTAAACCCAAAACAATAAATGAATAATTAAAAGAAAACCATGTAGGAAATGTCACACAAGTGTAGAAATAACATGGTGCACGTTTTGCACAAAACCCGCTTAAAATCCGATTAGCGGTTTTTAATCGCGATTTGCACAAAATTAGCATATAATAAATCATAAAAACTTAAAATTTGCATAATTCATATAAAACACCCTCTTTTAAATAATTTCCATAATTTTCCAATTTTTTCCCATTTATCGGTATTTAATTATACCGAAATATTAAAATATTCATTAAAATTAATATTAAATTATAAAAATTCCCCAAAAATAATATTTTATTTTTTTGAAATGTTATATGCGCTTTGCATCAGACCAATGCTTCTGTTTGTCTTGGGCTATGCGCATTCTTTCCCTGATCATGCGAACTATGTCCACAGTTGCCACGATCATCTCTGGTCCAAGGAGTTCACGATCTCCAACGTCGTCCCAACTTAATGGTGAACGACACTTCCGTCCGTAGAGTGCTGCGTATGATGTCATTCCAATACTTGCCTGTTAGCTGTTGTTGTATGAAAACACCACAAGGTGTAGGTGATCTTCCCACGAACCTCCGAAGTCTAACATACAAGCTCTTAGCATGTCTTCCAGAATCTGAATTGTTCGCTCGGACTGTCCATTCGTTTGTGGATGGTAAGCCGTGCTGAAGTTCAGACTCATTCTCAGGCTAGCTTCCAAACTTTGCCAAAACTGTGATCGAAATCTTGTATCACGATCGAAGACGATGCAAACTGGTACTCCATGTAATCTCATGATCTCATGCATGAGTTTCATGGGTATCAAAAATTGTACATCTTGAGGTTAAGTCTTACTTTAGATTCATGCTTACCTCCAGGTACTTCTTTGCTAACGTCTCGGTTGATTGGCCAACTCGAAAGGGAATAAAGTCAGCCGACTTGGTGAGTCGATCCACAATAACCCATACTGCGTCGTTACCCTTCATGCTGCGAAGAAGGGAGTCATGAAGTCTATGGTAATGTGCTGCTATTTTTATTCTGGGATTGGTAACGACTGAAGTAGACCAGCAGTTCTGTGATGTTCAGCCTTCACTTGCTGACACGCTAAACATTTAGCTACGCTTTTGGCTACTTCACGCTTTATTCCATGCCATAAGTAATGTTGCCGTAGATCCTTATACATTTTTGTATTACCGGGATGTACAGAATAAGGAGAGTTGTGAGCTTCTTTCATCAACTCTTCTCGAACTGGACCGTTTGGTACACACAATCGACTTCCATATCTGAAGGATCCATCTTCATGGATGATGAAGTTAGTTCGAAGTCCATTTTCTACTTTTTCTCGGATATTTTGTAGCTTGGCATCATTTGCTTGAGCTGCTTTGATCTGATTGACAAGAGTGGACTGGACTTGTAAGTTCATCAAATACGAAACGTTATCTGGCATAACTACTTCGATTGCCAATCCGTGCAATTCCCACTGTAGCTTCCACTGAGCGGTGAGATTCATTGCTAATGGCTGGCGGCTAAGTGCATCAGGAACTACGTTCACCTTCCCAGATGATACTGTAGGTTGATGTCAAAGTCCGCCATGAGTTCTAGCCATCTTCTCTGCCGCATATTCAATTTCTTCTGAGTAAATATATATTTTAAACTTTTGTGGTCCGTGTATATATCTACTCGTTCACCCAAAATAGTGGCGCCAAACTTTAAGTGCAAAAATAACGGCTGCCAACTCCAGATCATGTGTTAGATAGTTGCGCTCATGAACTTTCAGCTGTCTTGATGCAAAAGCTATAACTTTTCCATGCTGGTGTAGAACACATCCTAATCCCTTACCGGATGCATCACAATGCACAACGAATCCTCCAGATTGATCCGATATTACGAGAATAAGAGCAAAAGTTAATCTTGACTTGAGTTCTATAAAAGCGTTTTCACATGCTTCTGACCACACGAATACTTCATCTTTACGTGTGAGCTTGGTCAGGGGTGCTGCAATCTTTGAAAAGCCTTCAATGAATAGTCGGTAGTATCTTGCTAATCCCAAGAAACTTCGTATATCTTTCACCGTCTTTGGTGTCGGCCATTCGCTAACAGCTGACACCTTAGCTGGATCTACTGCGATTCTTTGGCCTGAAACGATATATCCGAGAAATCCGACTTGATCTAGCCAAAATTCACACTTGCTGTACTTGGCGTAGAGCAGATGTTGTCACAATGTCTCCAAGACAATTCGTAAGTGCTTGGTGTATTCTTTCCGATTCTTTGAATACACCAGGATGTCGTCGATGAAGATGACAACGAATCTGTCTAAGTACTCTCGAAAAACTTGGTTCATCAGATTCATGAATATAGCAGGTGCATTGGTCACTCCAAATAGCATTACGAGATATCCATAATAACCATATCGAGTCCTGAATGCCGTCTTCGGAATGTCGGACTGCTTGACCTTCACTGGTGATAATCCGAATGAAGATCCAGTTTCGAAAATACACAAGACCCACTTAGCTGATTGAAAAGATCATCGATGCACGGTAGTGGATACTTGTTCTTGATCGTCACTTCGTTTAGAGCTCGATAATCCACGCACATCCTGTATGAACCTTCTTTTTTCTTCACGAGCAAAACTGGAGATCCCCAACTTGAAGTACTGGGACGAATCCAACCTTTCTTCAGGAGTTCGTCCAACTAAGTACGAATCTTCTTCAATCCTTCTGGACTTAGCCGGTATGGAGTATAGATTACCGGTTGCGCACCAGGTAGTAAATCGATTCTAAATTCAAGAGCTCGATCGGGAGGCAAACTTGTTATATCTTCAGGGAACACATCCTCGAACTCCCGAACTAGCTCTGGCTTTTCTTCTTCTGCCGATAGGGTAAACACTTCTGCATTCTTTAGTTTAGCACGAAAGATTCCTGGCTCCCATGTTCTATCTCCACTCTTAAAGTAGAAGACCGGGTGATCCGGTATCTCAAATACTACCCACCATTGATGGCAGTCAATCATAGTAAAGAAAACTCCCAGCCAGTCCATTCTCAATACAACATCGAAATTTAGGATGTCTGGTACTTTGAAATTCATGTAGAATTCTCATCCACAAACTACAACTGGACACTGATCAAATCCCGTAGTTGCCTTCAATACTCCACTTCCGGAACCGACATTCCAGCGTGAAATGAGTGGCTTCACGGGAATCGCATGCGTTCTCACAAATTGTTGGGACATGAAGCAGTGTGATGCTCCGGTGTCGAAAAGTGCGAGTGCAGGAAGAGTGGCTACTAGTATAGAACCTAAGTTATGTGAGGTTGGATTTAGATACATGAAAAATATAAAGGTATACAAGGATTGAAAAGGTGTGAAAGGATTGGTAATTTCTAGTGATTACTTGGCCAGTGGCTTTAGCTTCCTCAACCGTCATTGTGAAAGCCTGAATCTACGTATATTCCTCCTTGCTGGAGGCACATTCCTCTGTTCCTGGGGCACGTTTCTCTTCCCTTGAGGCATGTTTCTCTGTGCCTAGTGGAATTGACCAGGAGGCTGTGCAGGAGGTCCACGTGGAGGTGGAGAAGGGAGAGCTAGACGAGGTGCAGGAGCCTGAATAGCTGGCCGCTGCGGAACTATGATTACTGGTCTAGGTGCTGGAGCTGGGTTGAGTCGATATGGACATGCTCCTATAGCATGGGTAGATGCGCCACAAACCAAACACAGGCCATTTACACACCTTCAGTCTTTCGCCAGGTGTCCATTCCTCTTGCAGTAGAAGCAATAGTATGGACTGGGCCGGTTAAATGATCCTCCTGGTCTCCTAGGTGCAAAAGTTGGCCTGGAAGAGGCTCCTCCTGTCAACTGTGTAGCAGGGTATTTCACACCGGCAGTCTGCGATCTGCCCTTTTTCTTCACCACTGCCTCATAACGTCGGGCAGTCTTCAGAGCAAGATAATGGGTTGGGAAATCCCCTGTAGCAAGTGCGGCTTGGATTTCCGGGTCCAACCCTTGCTGAATTCGTCGTCCCCGGATCTCAGCAGTAGGAATCAGGTGTGCCGCGAACCTGTTACGACCTTGTGTTAGCAGTGTAATGAGTGAAATCAGGAATTTGATTTTGAGACAATATCTTACCTGCTAAGCATGGTAAACTTAGCATCGTATTCATCCACGGACTTGCTCCACATCGAGCCTTGTTGTAAGTGGATGAACTGCTGTTCCATGTCGAAACGGGCAGTCTTAGGGAAGTACTTCACGTCGAACATATCGCGAAACGTCTTCCATTCAATCGGTTGGGCGAGATGGCTTTCTTCAGCTTTCCACCAGACTCTGGCGTTGTCTGTTAGTTGCAGTTTCGCAACTCTCACCCAAGCAATCTCTGGCACTTGTACTGCTGCCAGATCATCTTCTATAGACTGAGCCCATTCTTCTGCCTCCAGTGGGCTCTCTTTTCCTGAAAAGTGTTTTGGGTGCAGTACCCGGAATTGCTCGACTCCGGGTGTCTCAGCTTCTTGGCGGTGCATGAGGATAGCGGTCTGCTACTGCTGTCCCTCTAAGAGGCTCTTGATCGCCTCAAGCAATACCGTTTGCTCGTTGATGGGAGCTGCAACGGTAGGTGGTGGTGCTAGAGTAGGCGGTGGAGTGTTTCCATTGACGTTCGTACTCGTGTTGTTCGGTGAATTCATGACCTTGATAGAAAAAGAAAGGTTAGAATAGATTCAAAGAATTTGAAATGTAAGAAATGTATAGTTATTGATTCTTATAATTCTTGTGATATATATTGCTTAGGACATTATGCAGAACTGACCTGTATGGGCCGCTAACAAAACCTGTCACGCCCCGCTTTCCAGTGTACGGAATCGGTGACGTGGCATGCTGCAACGTATTTACTAAGAAATAAATATGTTAAGCGTAATTTAAGCAATATATATATATATATATATATATATAATGCACAGGAATGACAAGTAATATAAAATAAACAATAACTTTTATTAATATTCATTTTTACAAAACAACTGCTTTGAAAAGGAAAGATATAATGATATAAAGCAGTACTTAAACAGTGACATACGAACTGAAAGTAAGTACTAGAGAGCTATAAGTCCGGCTGGGCAGTGAACTGGTCCAAGTCCTCCTGGCTAGGCTCGATCTCTTGATAGTCCGGTCCTCTCGACGAACATTCCAAAGAAAGAAAAGACAGGAATGTCATCAGCGAACTAGCGCCCTGTAAGTCCCAAAAGAAGGAATGGAATATAACAAGTAATGAGAATTGAACTGGTAAGTTGTACAGGTATATGCTTGTTATTCTAACGTAGTTGTTTGTACCTTGGTACAGAAGGTATTTGTGTATACGAGTGGAGTCCATCTTACCTCGTGGACTATGGTAACATATATTACAAAGCCCTGTCAAAATCCACGGGACAACGGCACGAGAGTTCATGTAAGTGTCTTTTAAGTGACCATCTCGTGCCACGTTAATACGTTACATACCAATCTACCCCATTATCCCCGCGTAATGTATTGTATGGGTTATATTTACAAGTCTTGCCAAGACCATGGATACAAATTGTTCAAGTAATCAGGTTCACGATCATGTCAAATTATAACCATGGTTCGGTCAAGTCAAGTCAAGTATTCATGTTTGGTATTGAGTTTGAATACAAGTATTCAGGTTCAGATTCAAGTATTCATGTTAGACTTTGGATTCATGTTTGTATTGGAATCTGATTTGAGTTTGGATTCTAGTTTGAGTTAGACTCTGACTGAGTCAGACATTTGTAACTGATTTAGATCCTGAAGTAGGTTCGGGAGTTATCGGTAACTGCTGCACATGGACGACAGGATTTGTGTCTTTTTTCAAGACAATTACCATTGATAACTTCGTTAAGTTTTCTACCTTAAACAGGTAAGCACTTGTTCCCGCCAAAAATTTCTGCGCAAAAGAGCCCAAGGTATCAAATGGCAGCGATACGCTTAAGAAAATGCGAACCAGTATTTTCCGGGCTGTATTTTGACAAACTCCAGAATGAGAAACAGCTAAATTCTAATGGTATCGAAGGCGTCTCGAAAAAAACCTTTGATTTGATATATTATGAACCTCATAATTCATCCGGGATCAAAAGTTATGAGCAAATGTGCTATGCACGTGTAATCTAAGGAAGAAAATGCGAACCAGTATTTTCGGGGCTGTATTTTGATAAACTTTCGAATGAGAAATAGCTAAATTCTGATGGTATCGAAAGTGTCTCGAAAAAACCTTCGATTTGATATATTATGGGCGTCATAAATCATCTGGGATCAAAAGTTATGAGCAAATGTGCTACGCACGTGTAATCTAAAGTAATGCTCTACTACATGGGGAATGCATTTTTAGTCCCACGTCGGGAAAAAGAGAGATCCCTTCTCTACCACTCCCATATAAATAAGAGGGGATATCTCTTAGAAAAGGAAGAGAATTCAATTCTCAAAGGAGATTAGTTTTCCATAGGAGCTTGCTCCAGGTTAGGGCCATAGCCGCCCCCCATAATACGCATATGCGTAAGCGCCATGTGCGCTAAGTGCAATGCACGTGCGCTCGCCACGTGCACACCACGTGCAACGCACGTGCTCACCATGTGCGAGGATTCAATCCTCAAAGGAGCTTAATGCTCCAAGTTAGGGCCATAGCCGCCCCCCATAATTCGCATATGCGCAAGTGCTACGTGCAACGCACGTGCGCCCACCACGTAGGAGGATTTAATCCTCAAAAGAGCTTAGTTCTCTAAGTTAGGGCCATAGCTGCCCCCCATAGTGCGCATACGCGCAAGCTCCATGTGCGCTACATGCAAACATGAGCGCCCAACACGTGCGACGCACGTGCGCGAAGAACCCTTTTTCAGCAGCGAGAAGCTTAAGCTCCAGCCTATTCTTTCCCCTGATGAGTGGGATATGGTTCAAAAGGTACATCCCTCCACACCTTCGATATATGGCGCTGTAATCTCTCAGTGTCGTCGGAGAGGTGGTGGGTCCAAATGACCAATGATCCTTCTTTCAAAAAAAAAAGAAGAAGAAGGGAAGAAACTCCTCATAAGTTTCACAGAGAGGAACCCCCTACAAACTTTGAGAAATTTCAAAAAGAAGAGAAAGCTCTCGGAAGAAGAATTTCTTCAAGGTAAATAAAACAAAGAGATAAAATCGTCTCGTAAAATGAAGAAGAACCTAATTCTTCTTCAAGATCATAGATCTATAAGACAAATATCTTTCACAAAAAAAGATCATAGCATCTCATCATAAAAGGGGAGGAGAAAAGAACTTAATTTCCCTTGGATCACAGATCCACAAAGACAAGGTCTTTCATAAAAACAAAAGAGATTGTAAAATCTCCTATTAAAATAAGAACTTTGTTCTTAAACCTACGAGATAAAGTCTCTTATAAACGAGAATTTAATTCTCATAGCGCAGAACTGATCAAAATTGCCTAAGAAAAGCCTTAGCGCTCCAAATTAAAAAGAAGCGCCTCAGTGTTCCAAGACTGGCGCTCAGTGCCAAGCGCACTACGTGCTCCTTACATGTGCACTCTTTCACAAGGAGCGCTCTGCACTCATTTAGTGGCGCTCAGCGCCAAGTGCATCACGTGCTCCTTACGTGTGCGCACTTTCACAAGGAGCGCTCTGCATTCAATAACTGGCGCTCAGCGCCAAGCGCACCACGTGCTCCTCACATGTGCGCTCTTTCACAAGGAGCGCTCTGCACTCATTAATTGGCGCTCAGCGCCAAGTGCGCCACGTGCTCCTCACGTGTGTGCTATCTCACAGGAAGCGTCTTAGCGCTCTAAACCTGGCACTTAGCGCCAAGCACACCACGTGCTCCCCATGTGTGCGCCGAGGGAACACAAAGTGTTTTTTAAATAAAAGCCCCAGAGCTATGATGAGTACTCAACACTCAATAAAAGACAAAAAGGGTTGTCAGAACCTAAACCAATGCTCAGCATTATTAAATGTTCAACATTTTAACTGAGTGGGCCGAGCCCAACTTGTCAACATACCCTTAATTTAGATTAATTGAGCCCATATGCTTATAAATCTTTTTAACAGATCTTAGTTCCAAACTTGATTACAGATCTCCCAACCAATATTGGTTCAGGGGTACATCTCTTCGTATCTCTGATATATGTCGTTGTAATTCTTCAACGTCTTCAAAGAGGCGGAGGGTCCCAATAACCAATAACTTTTGGTGTATCTCCAAACGGTTAAACCAAAACCAGACTATGATGCTGTTAAACCTTATAGACTACGATGTCTTTAAACCAGACTACGATGTCTTTAAACTTTACAGATTATGATGTCTCTAAACTTCATGGACTATGATGTCCTTAAATTTATGGACTGCAATGTCCCTAAACTAAAACAATAGTGCCCAAATGCTCTTTTGTTGGATCTAAATAATCCCGTTAAGTAGATCTTAGTCTAAAATTAGGCTAACGTATCCTTAACAAACATATAAGTTGATCTTAGTCTCAAATTAGATTAACGATCCTTAAACCCAAACCAAACCCAAATCTAAGAAAACACGGATTTGGACTAATCCATGCCCTAAGGGTGACAACATAAATTAGTCTCTGTATACAATCCACGGGCAACCAAAAAAGAAAACAAACACACACGACACGAAGTGGCCATCTGGAGAAGGAGAAAGTTGTTACCGCGATGCGGTAACGTGATTAACTGCAGGGGCTTGCGCCTGCAGGGAAGAGCGTCCCCACGATCAAAAACCCCTCAAATGAGGGGGAATCTGACAAAGTCTGCTATATCGGCCGCATCCATCTAAACCTCCAATACACGGTGCCATAAATCAACTTAGCATCTTCGGAGAGACGGACGGATAAAACCAAATAGCATCTGCCCCCAAATTCAGGTAAGACGACCTACGCGGTTTCGTCTCTGTTTTCGGCGGTAAACAGATTCTGGCACGCCCGGTGGGATCTTTTCCTCTTTCCACTCCACACTTCGTGTGTTGTGTTTCACGAACGAATCGTAGTTTGCTATGGTTGCCCCTGGATTCGAGGTAGTAAGATTTGGTGTCTTGCTCCGTGCAGAAAACAGAAGATTAATGGCTTTCAACTGCACTAACTGCAACAACTGCAACAACTCCCACTCCATCCTAGCTGGAGGAGTGACCTATGGGCCCCAAGCGGCCTCCATCTATGCAATGCCGGTTGAACAGGTGACACAGGCCACCACGGGATTATTCTTCGGGACCATGCTCCCACCAATGAGCTTCAACGCCCCAGTGCCATTGCAAGAAGCTCTGAAGAAGTCGGTCTTTGATCGGCTTACGACTATCGCGGCCCCTCTCAACGGGTCGCCCAAATCCAACACCTCGGTTTTCAATAGACTGGGCCAAAGCTCAGGTGGGCTCGTGAAGAAGCCTGCGATACCTGAGGGGGTTATCCCAAAACGAATAGCCATTCCTGCTCCTGAAGTCGCCAAAGCTGCTTCTCCTGCTAAGGGGTCGATCTTCGCAAGACTAGTCATTTCAGTTCCCGCTCCAGGCGAAGAAAACAAGGCTGCTTCCCATGCCAAAAAGTCGATCTTTTCAAGATTGATCATTCCCTCTCAGCGGACGTCAGTCTTCGATAGGCTGGCACCAACAGCAACCTTTCATCAGAGCGGGGGGCATGAAGAAGCTCATCCAACAGCAGAGGTGGTCCCGTCTGCTCGACACGCTCGACGTCGCCACTGGCACCGAGTGAGGAAAGCTGGGGCAATTCCCCTTCTGGACCGACTCTGCTAGTTCTAACGGTAGAAGTCGATGCTGTTGTTCCAACTGGGAACAGTTTTGAACCATTCAGGAGGGTCCGCAAGAACTCTCCGACTGCTGTACTGAAAAGATCTCTTCCACCTATGGAGAATGCTACAAAGACAAAGCTGGAGTAGCCCCTTCAGCGACTGTCCTCTAAAATTCACAAGGTCTGGCGACAGGTTCATGACTCGGTGATCAACCAAGACTACTCCCGCCGACCGAAGAAGATGAAAGTTTGGCAAGAGAAGGACCACCCTGTCGTACAACATAAGGTGTCGTCTACTTGGGTGCCCGCAGCAACATCCCTCTCAACTTCGACCGCTCACAAAAGGAGAAGGCCGATGAAGATCCCTGCGCCTGTGACGAATCGCATAGGCACTGAATCCAAACGCCCCAAGTCTAGGGGTATGACAGTGCATACTGTTTATATGGCTTCCAGAAAAGAGGAAAGTCGTACTTCTACGGGTCACCGACCGCTCACCCGATCAGTGACAAAGGCTCAGGAGCAACAACAGTAAAAGCTCCAGGAGATGCTGACAACTATGGCTGCACTCACCGGGCCAAAAGCAAGCCCGGAAACATCGTCGGAACAGCGTCAAGAATAGGAAACTGATGCCAAATTCCTCCGAAGAATGCTCGAGAGGAAAGACAAAGAGGCCGCGGAACTAGCGGCCAATATAAAACAAATGACGCTTTTATTCCAAGATATGGTCGGGATGATGATACAGCCGGATCCTCCAGCTGAAGACCCCCCGATTATCCTTGAAGACGACAGAGGGGAGACAACGAACCCTCTTCCTGGTCTATCAGCAACCAAAGAGGAGACCATCTCCAAAGCCTCTCTGGATGACTATATCGCTCAACAGATACGAGCTCATCAGGCGAGCGAAGCGGCCGGCCAAATTGTTAAGACTGGACGACCCTATCCGGGTTGGTACGACCAAATAAAGTACCCGTCGGGGTATACGATCCCTAAATTCCATGTATATAAGGGGACGGGGAATCCACATCAGCACGTTGCTCAATTCAGGGCTCTGTGCGGCAACACCGGAGGTGACAATAAGCTACTGCTTCGCCAATTCGTTGGCAGCTTATCGGAGACAGCATTCGAGTAGTATTCCGAACTCCCGAATGACTCTGTCAAGACATTTGCAGAAATAGAGCTACTGTTTACACAGAGATTCGCAAGCGCTAGTGAGCACACCCTGATCACCGCGCTAATTAACGCCAGGGTGAAGCTAGGCGAAACATGGGTTCAGTATGCGATACGGTGGCGGAATCTATGGTTGAAGTGCGAATAGCGCATAGAAGAGGCTCCTGCGGTAGGCATATTTGTAGGAACCCTCGATCCGCAGGCAACCATATCTCAATTCATGATGTTCTTCAAGCCAACTACCTTCCAGACCCTGATAGACAAGTTGGCCCAGATGGGTCACAAGCCAACCTCTTCAAAAACGGAGCTCCGAAACGAAAAAAGGGAAAGGGAAAGCAACCTTCATCACCAACGCTCAACAACAACTGAATGGCCTGAATCCGGTTGCTCACCAAGACAATAAACAAAGATCCTTTGGAGAAAAGATGAGACGCCCTTACTCGTTCCCTCGGGATAAGACGAATAGGTTATTCAAGCTAGCGCTGCGCAACAGGCTCATCTCTCTGCCAGAGCCAAGACGCCCAACGCAACCAGGCGACGTTAACAATCCTAATTACTGCCCTTACCACCGAATATTGGGTCATCCAATCGAAGATTGTTACATCTTCAAAAGTTGGATCGAAGATCAATACCAATAGGGTAAGTTCGCGTTATCCGAAAACTGTAGGGTGAACCCACCACAACCTCACGCTCCTAAAAGGTGGACACGCCGGGGGCATCATGCTCACTTATAGAGGAAGCCCCATGGGAGGTGGCCCTTTCAGCTAAGACTAAAAGAATGCTGAATGACCTTCAAACATGTCCGGCGATCAGGTAGAAGAGCCCGCTGGAGCATGAGATTATTGAGGGGATGCTGAAGCCGCGCTCAACGCTGAAAGTTGGTGATGGTGGACAAAACATTCAAGTCAAGCCTCCAAAATCTTTAAAGAAAAAGAAGAAGGCCAAGAAGCCCGTCCAACCCGACGATAGCCGTACAGGTCTGCAGAAATATATCGATGCACTAGAAGAATATAACCAGAAGGCACGGACCCCAATTACGTTGGGCAAATTCTTTAAGCATAAAGACAATGATGCTGACGAAGGAGACGATTCTTCAGAAGGGCCTGAAGACTATGTGGCGAGCTGCCATATGATCTCTCACTTGATAAATAACAAAGAAGCTCCTGATGCAGAGAAATTGGGGGCAAATCCCGAACCAGAACTCCTAAAACCGTCAGACGAGATGATTAACATATTCCTGAACGAGGAGCTTCAAAAAAGCAAAGCTGATCGAGAGCGTGAAATCACCATATACGAAAAAGCCAAACGTCGGCGACTGAACGAAAGGATTGAAATACCCCAACCGGATAAAAGCACTTCTGCTGCCAGCAAAAGCATGTTTAAGACAAGGAAGCACTTCGCTAAAGCCCTGTCGATGGGAATGGAGTTGCCACCTTTCAAAGAAGACACTTCAGAAAATACGTTCCCTGACGAACTAGATGCACATCCAAACTACTGCTTATACCATCGAAGGACCACACACCCTACCAAGGAATGTATGGCCTTTAAAAATTGGTGGCAGGGATACGTTGCTCATCGACAACATTTCAAGCGAATGAAGCGCAAAACTCGTCGAGAGCAGAGAAGTACGACAGATGAGCGCAGAAGAACTGCCGGGGATTGTCACATGGTTAATTCTGGGGGATCGCAAATTCTCACCTTCAGGAGCGATTCTGATGAACAAATAGCCCTCGGCCTTCTCTTCAAGGAATCCGTATCTGAAACAGAAGAGACGAAGACCTGTGAGAACATTCAGCTACGTAATCGCACGTTAACCGAAAAGAATCTCGGACCCACAAACAAGGGGGTGAACAAAAAAGATAAGGGGAAAGAAAAAGCCCCTGAAGATATCGCCCTCAATGACCGAGTCGTTGAAGAGTTGGCAGACAAGGACCCACCAAAGAAAAACAAGGTGGATTACAACGTTCTGGCACACCTGAGAAAGATACCCTCGCAGCTAAGCATTCTCGATGCCCTTCTGCTATCTAAAGAGGCGAGAAATTCTTTAATCAAGGCACTACAAGAGCCCGAGCAGTTCCAAGCTTTCCTTGCCGAAGAAAAGATGAAGGACGAGCTGGAAGAAGTGCACACTGCCGACGTCACTTTCGGTAACGAAGATCTCCTCCTTGGAACATACGAGCACAACCATCCCCCGTATGTCACCGGATACTGCCATGATATCAAGATAGGGAAGATTCTAGTTGGCAACAGGTCCTCTGTCAATCTCCTAAACGTGAGAGTGCTAAAAGAAATCTGCATGAGCGTTCAACACCTCGCTCGGGATAAAATCACTATCTCCGGGTTCGACTCTCAATCATCACGGACGCTCGGGTCTGTGATACCGACATTACGCTTTGGGCTGCTCATCACTGACATCAAATTTCAAGCCATTGATGCCAAGACTTGCTACAACGCTTTGCTCGGCAGGCCTTGGTTACACGAATACAACATCATCCTTTCTACACAACATCAGTGTATGAAGTATTTCAAGGAGGTCTTGAGTACACCGTAATGAGGGAGCTAAACCCATTCTCCGTGAATGAAGTATAAAAGTACGAAGATGCAAAATACTTCTTACCGGACTTCGAAAACACGGAAAGATACCATAAACCAGAGAATAAGCAAAAATCTATCACCACCATTCTGGTCTTCGGGAGCGATACCGAGGAGAAAGAAGAGATAGTATATTCGGGGCCGCCCTAATGCAACAAGCCGGGACCATCTACCCCTATTCTGGTTTTTGGCAGTGACTCTGAAGACGAAGTCAACACATTGTTCTCGGTCTATCCATCAGTACATGCCCTCATTGGAGATGATCTGAGTTTGCAGATTGCCATGGTTTCGCGGCAGCACTACAGAGAGCTCGACGCACTTGATACCTATAGTGTGCAAGAACTGCAGACGTTCTACGTCCCTCCCAGGCGAAAAGATGAAAAGGCGATCCTCTTTTATCGATCTGCGGAAATCAAAGTGGAGAAGGAAATCTGGCATGGTGCCGATTCTACACTTGACAGATTCTAACCCATTCGTCTGCCCAGATACTACACGGAAGGATTAAAAAGGCTGTTGAGGTGCCAAGGCATACCTTTCAAACAGACTGCTCGACAAGTTTAGTTCTACAACAGGATCTGGAACGTCCCCGGAACTCAGTGAAAATTGCCCAACGGGAGAATGGAAACGATCGGGTTTGGATATGTTCAATCCAAGAAACGGAAAAGATTCTATAGCTGCTACGTTATACATGACTTCGATGAAGAAGGGGATGCTTTGTTAGAAGACACTGCAGTTGAACCAAAACAAGATCCTGCCACAAAAATACCGAGTCCATCGTTTGAGGAACAGACGGAAAAGCCAATAAGGGAAGCGGGTCAAAAGGTCCGGGATGACCACAACCGTGAAATGGAAATTTACGAGAAAGCCAGGACGCAGCGCCTCATTTAGCAGGCTATGGAGAATGACAATGCCTTTGTCACGACCCGCAGGGTACGGAACGTGACTGGCACTTAAGTTTACGAAACGTCTAAAGGCGTCCGTAAAATAAGTAAGCCAAAGCCCAGAAAACAAAACCAATTAAGCAAAAGAGTGAAGAAAACCCAAACATTTGAAAGCAAGCTTATCAATAAGTCATATAAAACTCCTTTTAAAAACAATACTAATTTTTCCGAAAATTTCGGCAGAGTCTCCTTTGTAAATACTGGCCCCCAAAAATGGGTACAACAAAATATATACATGAATCCACAAAATAGGGCATCCCCAAGCGGGAGCTAGCTCTTCGCCATACGTCGGTCACAAATCCCACGCAATGTAAATGACAACAAGCATAATAAAGCATAAGGAAGCATGAAAAAGTAGCATGTCGGCTCAAGTGAGCTCGACCCCAAATACAGTATAAAATCCACAAACCTCACAGTCTCATCTCTAGGTCAATATACAATAATCTGGTAGAACAGTAGATGGAGTACACTAGATACAAGAATATACAAGGTGGTACAAAAAAAAAAAAAAACATAACCCACCTATGAGCAAATCTCGAGCTCAGGCAAAAGAGGCAAAAGACAAGTGCGCCCGCCGCTACTGAACTGACGGAGCGGACCTGCAAAAGACTGTGGCACAACGGGGGTGAGTTGCCAACTCGTGAGTAATAAATAACATCTACAAAGGCTATCGTATGCATGCACACAAGCATCCTAGCATCTAAAATACAGGTATGACTGGATGCACTAGCAGGTGTGTATATAACATCAGTGTACTAATATGCATGCAACATGAAAATCTGAGGTCTCAATAGGTATATATAAGAAATATTTTATATCTTTTTGTTTTTGAAACTCTTTTAGAATGCCAGCATAATGTCAATGAATCGACGAAAATCGGTGTCCAGCAACGACACCCAAAAGCTGTCTCAAATCTCATAAATGTATCTCTGGCCTCAGCCGTCCGGCTGACCCATCTCAAATATCAATATCTCATCATCTAGCGGCCACGGTCGGTATCCTCTGGATATCCGCCGTCCCAAACAGTCACCGGTAGGTAATCCGTCCCCTGCCAGGCTCAATGTCATCACCACATTCCTCTTGCCCCGGGGTACCTTACCGGGCCCACCATGTACCCGTGCCGGTTCCTCCACTCCTCGACACGGATTTCCAAAGCCACAGCAAACTCATGGTGGACGACACTTACATCACTAGAAAACCGCAATTTACATGTTTTAAAAATATCATAAGTTTGGAAATTTTGCGGCTTTCCCCCGAAATCCAGCAATATCATAAAATCTCAAGAAATCCTCATAAATGTATATATCAGTGATAAAGAATGCATATGATATCAATAATCAAGTTGCGATGTGTGATTAATGGATTAAGCATGAACAATTAACATGATGAAGTACATGCACATGAATAGCAATTCTACGGTTTCATTTTAAGGAATCAAAGGCAATAGCACCAGTTTAAGTATCAATTAGTAAAAGTTTTAAATTTAAATGTTATCTAGTGTGGTGGCATGGCAATTACCAGGGTGTGTGTGTAAACATGAATAGTGCTCGTGCTGCATATAAAAACCTGGTAATGGTGCATGTGTCTTACAATTGAGTTTGCGTATATGGGTATAACCTATTGATCTAATTGCAGCAATTATCATGCCAGTATTATTATTCTAATGTCACAAGTGATTATCCAATTTACTATTTTCCAGTTTACTAAATCTATCGGGCGACTTGCGCCATCCAAACGACCGTCCCCCGTAGATGTTAAATCTACTCACCGGGATTCCTGGCTAGCTGTGTCCGATCACCGCCTTTCCCTTTCGCGCCGCGTCTGACGTCTCCGCGACCGAACCTGGAATTTATATCAATACCAAATATAAGGTTACATATCAAGAACGACGCAAAACCCCAACGAAACTACTAAAGTTCGCTAGCTGGGTACAACGTGCACAAAGTGCGCGGACACACGCGAAAATCGCAAAAACTGCCAAAAACGCCGATTTGGGTCACACGGCAAAACTAAAACCCGACTACCCAAAAACCACACTCACGCATCCTAAAAGTCGTAGGATAAGCCAACACAATCATCAAGATGCCACAATTAATTCATCACATAACTTTTATAAAAATCTAGTAAGCAGAAATTGCAATTTGATGCAAACATCGACAATATAGCGACAAAGTCAACACCACCCAACACCAACATCCCAAACTAACCAAAAAGCTAGCCAATACACAAATTTTAAACCATTAACTAAGCTTAAAAACCTAATTTACATAACAAAACCTTATCTTGATTTTTGTACTTAGCAAACATAAACCAACTATATATGAAAAACCTTAATTTAACACTATATTTTAGCCTAATAAGCAAATTAACCACTTAGATTAAGGTTAGCAAAACACTAGATAGCAAATTAGGTTTAATCACTTGAATAATGCTTTCTAAAACTTAATCCACTCACTAATCATGTTTCAAATACCATTTCCATACAAAAAACCTTTTCTTGAAATTTCAAAACAACAATTCCACCCTTCTAAAATTAACTAATTTAGCAAAATTGAAAACTATATCAACAAGGTAACTATATAGATTAGTCATTAACAACTAGATTAACTATAAAATAACTTAATTAACTATTATGACTTTCAAACCCTAGTTAGAATTTTCAAACAAAATCTAAGAAAACTAGATTAAGCTACACTAAATTAACACTAAACCATAAAACATAAGCACTTAAACAAAGAATTTAACATGATAGGAATTATACCTCTTGATCAATGGATCAAGCAAGAAAGTTTGCTCCAAAAATGCCTCCTTTCTACATGATTTCAACTATACTAGGCTTGAGAATAGGTAGCACAAGGATTTTGTGTTGAAAAAGAGAAGGATTTGTGGATTTTTATTGAATTTTGTTGCAATTTTTGAAGAAAATGAGAGAGAAAGAGAAGGAAAATAATGGAGGTGGGAAATGGTGCAGGTTTCGGCCAGAATGGAGGGATGGGGGAGGGTGTGGGCAAGTGGGGAAAGTCATGGTCAAGTTTCCAAAGTCAAATGTATCATAACTTATCCATTTTAATTAAAATAATACCATAAACTATCAAATTAACTCAAGAAACAACCAAGGAAAAGAGAGGCCAGAAATTTCTGGTCTTGGCCAAGGTTTGGGCTGTTCTTGGGCTGAGGGAAAAGATAGAGGGGTGTTACAAAAGAAATTTTATGCAAAAAGGCCCCCTACAACTCAAAAATTGCAAGTTTTAGCCCAAATATTCAATAATTTCGTTTCAAATCATAAAAATTTGAAAAAAATCAAAATAAATTACTAAAAATTCATGTTATCACTAGAATATAATTATCATAATTTTAGAGATTAAAATTAGCCCGGAAAAATTTGTATTTATCGCTTATTTAATGTATTTTCTTACCGGCTTAAAATAATATTAAAAAATTGAAAAATAGGGAAAAATTTTTAAATGACCAAAATTTTATAAATAACTCATTAGCTACTAAAAACAAGCAATTACCTATCCATTTTAGGTATAATTAGCCCTAAACTGCAAAATATCGAGAAAGACGGTTTTCGGAAAAATACCGAATTTTCACCGAATTTCAGGAAAACACCAAAACGACTTTTCAAGACGCTACAATCTTCCCCCCTTAAAGAAATTCGGTCCCCGAATTTAAAAATATAGCTACGCGTACCTTCAAAGAGATGGGGATACTTCTTCCTCATCTCGCCCTCGGTCTCCCAGGTAACCTCCTCGCTGCTTGGGCTACGCTAAAGGACCTTGACGGTTGGTATAACCTTCGACCTCAACTTCTTCACCTGCCGATCCAAGATGGCCACCGGCTGCTCTGCAAAAGAAAGGTCGCGCTCTAGCTGGACTGTCGGGTGCTGAATCGCATGCGAAGGGTCGTGAAGGTACTTGCGGAGCATCGAAACATGAAAGACGGGGTGAACATCGGGAAAGCTGGGAGGAAGAGCCAAACGATATGCAACAGCGCCGACACGCTCGAGGATCTCGAAGGGACCTACGAATCTAGGGCTAAGCTTCCCCTTTCGCCCAAAACGCATCACGCCCTTCATCGGTGAGACCTTCAGAAAAACATGGTCGCCAACTGCGAACTCTAATCTGCGACGGCGCCTGTCTGCATACGATTTCTGCCTGCTCTGAGCCGCTCTCATCCGGTCTCGGATCAACTGTATCTTCGCTGTCGTCTCCTCAACAAGCTGCGGCCCCAAAATACTGCTCTCGCTGAGCTCTGTCCAACAAACGGGCGATCTGCATCTCCTCCCATACAATGCCTCGAAAGGTGCCATCTGAATAGTATCCTGGAAGCTGTTGTTGTAGGAGAACTCCACTAGAGGTAAATGACGATCCCAGCTACCACCAAAGTCTAAAACGCACGCTCTGAGCATGTCCTCGAGAGTCTGAATGGTCCGCTCTGACTGTCCGTCGGTCTGCGGATGAAACGCTGTGCTGAAGCTCAATCGAGTGCCTAAAGCCTCCTGAAGTCTTTGCCAAAGTCGGCTGGTGAACTGAGTGCCTCGATCTGACACGATACAAGTCGGTACGCCATGTAGTCGCACGATCTCGTCAATATAGAGCTGAGCATACTGAGCGAAGCTGAAAGTCGTCTTCACTGGAAGGAAGTGAGCCGCTTTCGTCAATCTATCCACGATCACCCAGATGGAGTCATACCCTCGACTGGTCCTGGGTAGACCCACAACGAAGTCCATCGAAATCTGCTTCCATTTCCACTCCGGAATGGGTAACGGCTGTAGCTCTCCTGCGGGCCTCTGGTGCTCGGCCTTGACTTGCTGACAAGTCAGGCATCTCGAAACGAACTCCGCAATGTCCCTCTTCATCCCGTCCCACCAGTAGGTCTCTCTCATATCATGGTACATCTTGGTGGAACCGGGGTGGACACTATACACTGATCTGTGTGCCTCCTCGAGAATGTCGCGCCGTAATCCATCAGTATCTGGTACGCACAGTCTAGATCCATATCGTAAAATCCCCTGATCGTCAACCATGAACTCGGAAAATCTGTCCTGTCCCATCTGTGCCATGATCTCTGAGCAACGGTCGTCACCACGCTGTGCCTCATATATACGGTCAAGCAACTGTGGGCGTGCACGAACATGCGCGAGCTGTCCCCCTATCTGAGTGAACTCGAACTCCACTCGGCTGTCGCATAACATCTGCCAATCTGCTGACGACTGCTTCTGCACTGCGCACAAAAACGATAGACTACCCCCGGGCCTCCTACTCAACGCATCTGCCACCACATTCGCCTTGCCGGGGTGATATAAGATCTCGCAGTCGTAGTCTTTCACCAACTCCATCCAACGACGCTGTCTGAGGTTCAGGTCTCGCTGCTGAAATATGTACTTTAAGCTCTTGTGATCGGTGAATATCTGACACGACTCGCCGTATAGGTAATGTCGCCAAATCTTCAGTGCAAAGACCACTGCAGCCATCTCCAAATCATGAGTGGGGTAGTTCTGTTCATGCTTCTTCAACTGCCGAGAAGCATAAGCGATCACCCGGCCATGCTGCATCAATACGCATCCTAATCCCACTCGCGAAGCATCACAGTAGACAACAAATCCGCCTGATCCCGAAGGTAAAGATAATACCGGCGCCGTAGTCAAACATGTCCGCAGCTGCTGAAAACTGCGCTCGCACTCCTCCGTCCAGACGAAAGGAACTCCCTTCCGGGTCAAACCGGTCAACGGTGCAGCTATACGGGAGAAGTCCTGAACAAAACGCCTGTAGTAGCCCGCCAAGCCTAGAAAACTACGGATCTCAGTAACCGATGTAGGTCGGGGCCACTGCTGAACAGCCTCAATCTTCTTCGGGTCCACACAAATGCCGTCTCTCGTAACCACGTGACCCAAGAATCCGACGCTGTCCAGCCAGAAAGCACACTTGGAGAACTTCGCGAACAGCTGATGCTCCCTCAGAGTCTGTAACGTAATCCGCAAGTGCTGCTCGTGCTCCTCTCTGCTCCGGGAGTACACCAAGATATCGTCGATAAACACGATGATGAACAAGTCAAGATACGGCCTGAATGTACGGTTCATCAAATCCATAAATGCTGCTGGGGCGTTGGTGAGTCCGAACGACATCACCAAAAACTCGTAGTGGCCATAGCGTGTACGGAAAGCTGTCCTCGGTATATCCTCCTGTCGAACTCGCAGCTGATGGTATCCTGATCGCAAGTCGATCCTCGAAAAATACCCCGCACCCTGAAGCTGGTCGAACAAATCATCAATGCGCGGCAACGGATATCTGTTCCGAACGGTAACTTTGTTCAGCTGGCGGTAGTCGATACATAAGCGCAAACTTCCATCCTTCTTCTTGACAAACAGGACCGGAGCACCCCACGGAGAAACACTCGGTCGAATAAGCCCCTTATCCAACAAATCCTGCAACTGATCCTTCAGCTCTCGAAGCTCTGCCAGGGCCATCCGATACGGTGGTATAGAAATAGGCCCCGAACCGGGAATCAAATCAATGCAGAACTCAACATCGCGCTCAGGCGGTAGCCCAGGTAGCTCATCAGGGAAGACATCAGGGAACTCACAAACTATCGGGACCCGGTCCAACGGAACCTCTGCAGCTCGAGTATCACAAACAAACGCTAAGAATCCCTGACATCCCTTCCGCAAGAGCTGACCAGCGCGAAGAGACGAAATTAAGCTGGGAAGGGCGACACTACGGTCTCCCTGAATAACAAGGACTGGCTCTCCCGGAAAGCTAAATCTGACTGCCTTCTCACGGCAGTCCACCGAAGCATAACAAGTGGCTAGCCAATCCATGCCCAGAAGCACATCAAAGTCCAACGTATCGAGGAGTATCAAATCAACTGATGAATCCCTCTCCCCGATACGAACGGAACACAAACGAAATACAAACCGAGCGACAAACGACTCACCTACCGGAGTAACAACAACAAGCGGCTGATCTAACGACGACGACTCACGGCCCAACATCGGTGCAAAGTGTGTAGAGACGTACGAATGTGTAGAACCTGGGTCGAATAATACCCGTGCGTCGAAAGAACAAACTGGCAAGGTACCTGTCACAACTGCATTGGATGCCTGCGCATCCTGCGGTGTCAAAGCAAAAACTCGGGCCTGTCCTCCACCGATAGCGGGCTGACCTCGACCTCGGCCTCTGCCTCCTCGTCCTCTCTGAACAGGACCGCCACGTCCTCGGCCTCTCGGTGCACCGAACTGGCGTGGAGCATCGCCTGGGGTAGGAAGTAGGGCTCTCTGAGGAGGGGGTGGTGATGGTGGTAGGGTCACGTGCGGAACTGTCGCTGCTCCCTGTCGTCTCACCGGACAGTCTCTGACAAGATGATGCAGACTCCCGCACCCAAAACATCCTGGTGACGGCTGCTGCCCCTGGGGATAAGAACCATATAACTGTCCCCGTCCAAATCCTCTGCCAGGCCTATCTCTCGGAAAGAATCTGGCGCGCTGCCTCTGAGGCGGTACATCGGTGCGCATCCTCTTCGGCCCAGAAACGGCCGAAGTCCGTGATATGCGTGCCTCCATCCGTAATGCAGTATCCATAGCAGCTGAATAAGTGTCGTAGTGCTGGGCGCCAATGGCAAGGTATAGCTGGGCATCAAGTCCCTGTACGAACCTCTTCACCATCTTCTCCTCGGTATCCACCAAATACTGAGCATATCGGGATAACTGTGTAAACTGGATATCATACTCAGACACCGTCATCCCAGGTGTCTTGACTAAGGCCTCGAAACTGCGAGCTCTGGCGTCCCGAACGCTCTCTGGAAGGAAACGGGCTAGAAAGACCGCTGTAAACTCGGCCCAAGTCATAGGCGGTAGATCTGCAGCTCGACCTCTCAAGACTGACTCCCACCATATCTGCGCGAGACCCTCTAGTCGGAAACTCGCAAGCTCTACCCATCGATCATCCGAACATCTCAGCGAACGGCAGATCCTGGCTAAACTGTCAAGGAACGTCTGTGGGTCCTCCGCTGCCTCGGTGCCGGTGAATACTGGAGGTCTCAGCCTCATGAAGTCCTGTAGTGAAACCGGAATGGACACGATGGTAGTAGTAGGAGCAGGTATCATGGTCGTCTGTGATGTAGTAGGTACGTCATCCTGCCTCGGTGTACGACTGGCTGCAACTAGGGATCCTACCATCTGACGCAGCTCCTGCATGCCTCCCATCATCTGTCGCAACTCCTCCATACCCGTCTCGAGCCTATCCATACGGCCTGGGGAAGGTGGATCGGTCTGTCCCTGCGGCGTAGGCATACCACCCTGCTCAGTCCTAGCCTCGGACGAGCCAGCTCGAATCTCGTCTCTGGCGGCAGCCCTCTGTGCCCTCGTAGCCTTCGGCGGCATAGTGGCTGTTACAGGAAAACGGATAGTAAGAACAGTGCAATAGGATCATAGGATACACGGAATTGAAGAAGGAATTTTTCAAGCAAGTATATCCTAAAGTCACTTAGGCGGAGTACCGTATCGTAAGTATGCCGCGGACATACGTACGCTACGTTACCCTGCTTAAGTCACTTACTCCATCTACCAAGGGTCATCCTACACTCACAAAGGTAAAACCTATCGCTTTGATACCAATTTTGTCACGACCCGCAGGGTACGGAACGTGACTGGCACTTAAGTTTACGAAACGTCTAAAGGCGTCCGTAAAATAAGTAAGCCAAAGCCCAGAAAACAAAACCAATTAAGCAAAAGAGTGAAGAAAACCCAAACATTTGAAAGCAAGCTTATCAATAAGTCATATAAAACTCCTTTTAAAAACAATACTAATTTTTCCGAAAATTTCGGCAGAGTCTCCTTTGTAAATACTGGCCCCCAAAAATGGGTACAACAAAATATATACATGAATCCACAAAATAGGGCATCCCCAAGCGGGAGCTAGCTCTTCGCCATACGGCGGTCACAAATCCCACGCAATGTAAATGACAACAAGCATAATAAAGCATAAGGAAGCATGAAAAAGTAGCATGTCGGCTCAAGTGAGCTCGACCCCAAATACAGTATAAAATCCACAAACCTCACAGTCTCATCTCTAGGTCAATATACAATAATCTGGTAGAACAGTAGATGGAGTACACTAGACACAAGAATATACAAGGTGGTACAAAAAAAAAAAAAAAAAAACATAACCTACCTATGAGCAAATCTCGAGCTCAGGCAAAAGAGGCAAAAGACAAGTGCGCCCGCCGCTACTGAACTGACGGAGCGGACCTGCAAAAGACTGTGGCACAACGGGGGTGAGTTGCCAACTCGTGAGTAATAAATAACATCTACAAAGGCTATCGTATGCATGCACACAAGCATCCTAGCATCTAAAATACAGGTATGACTGGATGCACTAGCAGGTGTGTATATAACATCAGTGTACTAATATGCATGCAACATGAAAATCTGAGGTCTCAATAGGTATATATAAGAAATATTTTATATCTTTTTGTTTTTGAAACTCTTTTAGAATGCCAGCATAATGTCAATGAATCGACGAAAATCGGTGTCCAGCAACGACACCCAAAAGCTGTCTCAAATCTCATAAATGTATCTCTGGCCTCAGCCGTCCGGCTGACCCATCTCAAATATCAATATCTCATCATCTAGCGGCCACGGTCGGTATCCTCTGGATATCCGCCGTCCCAAACAGTCACCGGTAGGTAATCCGTCCCCTGCCAGGCTCAACGTCATCACCACATTCCTCTTGCCCCGGGGTACCTTACCGGGCCCACCATGTACCCGTGCCGGTTCCTCCACTCCTCGACACGGATTTCCAAAGCCACAGCAAACTCATGGTGGACGACACTTACATCACTAGAAAACCGCAATTTACATGTTTTAAAAATATCATAAGTTTGGAAATTTTGCGGCTTTCCCCCGAAATCCAGCAATATCATAAAATCTCAAGAAATCCTCATAAATGTATATATCAGTGATAATGAATGCATATGATATCAATAATCAAGTTGCGATGTGTGATTAATGGATTAAGCATGAACAATTAACATGATGAAGTACATGCACATGAATAGCAATTCTACGGTTTCATTTTAAGGAATTAAAGGCAATAGCACCAGTTTAAGTATCAATTAGTAAAAGTTTTAAATTTAAATGTTATCTAGTGTGGTGGCATGGCAATTACCAGGGTGTGTGTGTAAACATGAATAGTGCTCGGGCTGCATATAAAAACCTGGTAATGGTGCATGTGTCCTACAATTGAGTTTGCGTATATGGGTATAACCTATTGATCTAATTGCAGCAATTATCATGCCAGTATTATTATTCTAATGTCACAAGTGATTATCCAATTTACTATTTTCCAGTTTACTAAATCTATCGGGCGACTTGCGCCATCCAAACGACCGTCCCCCGTAGATGTTAAATCTACTCACCGGGATTCCTGGCTAGCTGTGTCCGATCACCGCCTTTCCCTTTCGCGCCGCGTCTGACGTCTCCGCGACCGAACCTGGAATTTATATCAATACCAAATATAAGGTTACATATCAAGAACGACGCAAAACCCCAACGAAACTACTAAAGTTCGCTAGCTGGGTACAACGTGCACAAAGTGCGCGGACACACGCGAAAATCGCAAAAACTACCAAAAACGCCGATTTGGGTCACCCGGCAAAACTAAAACCCGACTACCCAAAAACCGCACTCACGCATCCTAAAAGTCGTAGGACAAGCCAACACAATCATCAAGATGCCACAATTAATTCATCACATAACTTTTATAAAAATCTAGTAAGCAGAAATTGCAATTTGATGCAAACATCGACAATATAGCGACAAAGTCAACACCACCCAACACCAACATCCCAAACTAACCAAAAAGCTAGCCAATACACAAATTTTAAACCATTAACTAAGCTTAAAAACCTAATTTACATAACAAAACCTTCTCTTGATTTTTGTACTTAGCAAACATAAACCAACTATATATGAAAAACCTTAATTTAACACTATATTTTAGCCTAATAAGCAAATTAACCACTTAGATTAAGGTTAGCAAAACACTAGATAGCAAATTAGGTTTAATCACTTGAATAATGCTTTCTAAAACTTAATCCACTCACTAATCATGTTTTAAATACCATTTCCATACAAAAAACCTTTTCTTGAAATTTCAAAACAACAATTCCACCCTTCTAAAATTAACTAATTTAGCAAAATTGAAAACTATATCAACAAGGTAACTATATAGATTAGTCATTAACAACTAGATTAACTATAAAATAACTTAATTAACTATTATGACTTTCAAACCCTAGTTAGAATTTTCAAACAAAATCTAAGAAAACTAGATTAAGCTACACTAAATTAACACTAAACCATAAAACATAAGCACTTAAACAAAGAATTTAACATGATAGGAATTATACCTCTTGATCAATGGATCAAGCAAGAAAGTTTGCTCCAAAAATGCCTCCTTTCCACATGATTTCAACTATACTAGGCTTGAGAATAGGTAGCACAAGGATTTTGTGTTGAAAAAGAGAAGGATTTGTGGATTTTTATTGAATTTTGTTGCAATTTTTGAAGAAAATGAGAGAGAAAGAGAAGGAAAATAATGGAGGTGGGAAATGGTGCAGGTTTCGGCCAGAATGGAGGGATGGGGGAGGGTGTGGGCAAGTGGGGAAAGTCATGGTCAAGTTTCCAAAGTCAAATGTATCATAACTTATCCATTTTAATTAAAATAATACCATAAACTATCAAATTAACTCAAGAAACAACCAAGGAAAAGAGAGGCCAGAAATTTCTGGTCTTGGCCAAGGTTTGGGCTGTTCTTGGGCTGAGGGAAAAGATAGAGGGGTGTTACAAAAGAAATTTTATGCAAAAAGGCCCCCTACAACTCAAAAATTGCAAGTTTTAGCCCAAATATTCAATAATTTCGTTTCAAATCATAAAAATTTGAAAAAAATCAAAATAAATTACTAAAAATTCATGTTATCACTAGAATATAATTATCATAATTTTAGAGATTAAAATTAGCCCGGAAAAATTTGTATTTATCGCTTATTTAATGTATTTTCTTACCGACTTAAAATAATATTAAAAAATTGAAAAATAGGGAAAAAATTTTAAATGACCAAAATTTTATAAATAACTCATTAGCTACTAAAAACAAGCAATTACCTATCCATTTTAGGTATAATTAGCCCTAAACTGCAAAATAAAGACGGTTTTCGGAAAAATACCGAATTTTCACCGAATTTCAGGAAAACACCAAAACGACTTTTCAAGACGCTACAGCCTTTCATCGCCAGCTCGTCATACAGAAGACCCGACGCAGAGGTAAAAACAAACTAAAGAACGGAAAAAACGTTCGACAGCAGCAAAGCGGGTCAAAGAAGCCACGCGATCGAGAATTGAGCAGCCGGGATTTGTCTCTTATAAGAAAGATGGGTCGAGCATATTCTTTTCCCCAAGACAAGACAAGAAAGATATCTAGTCTTGTCATGAAACATTAAATGATTACGCTCCCAGAAGCCAAACACCCCGAGCAAGCAGACGAGGTCTCTCACCTGGATTATTGCTCCTATCACCGAGCGATAGGACATCCTCTCGAAGACTGCTTCACATTTAAAGACTGGGTAGAAGACCAGTATTAGCAAGGCAGGTTCGCTCTATCCAGCATTTGGAGGGTAACCCTGCCACAGAAGCATGAACCGAAAGCCACGTATGCAGCGAGAGTAGAGCCAGATCAACACCGGTCTTGGAAGCGAACTATTACCTGTCACGCGATAACGCTGTCAGGAGAAGGAGTACGCGAGGATATAGCTGAACTCCCCTGGTGCTTCGAAAACGATGATGACGAGGTGATCTCAGAGTTTTCATCAGCACCAAAAGAATTGGAATATGATATACATACTACTGCAGATAACCTCAGGAAAATCGACTTGGGGACGGCAAGTGACCCGCGGCCGACGTTCGTCAGTGAGCTGTTGTCTAAAAAATAGGTGGCTACGCTAAAAGACGTGCTCATGCAGTATAAAGACTGCTTCGCATGGAACTATTCCGAGATGCCAGGACTAGATCCAGAAATAGTCGTCTATAAATTGGAGATTTCTCCGGACGTCAAGCCAGTCAAGCAAGCACCGAGAAGAATGCGGCTCGAACTTGAAATGAGCATCAACGCCGAGGTCAAGAAGCTAATCGACTCCGGCTTCGTCCGAGAAGTGCAATACCCCGACTGGATTGCCAACAATATCCCAGTGATGAAGAAGAACGGGACAGTGCGCATTTGCGTAGACTTTCGGGACCTCAACAAAGCCTGTCCAAAAGATGACTTTCCCGTACCAGTTATCGAGCTGATGATATATAACATGTCCACTCACGAAGTCTTCTCCTTCATGGACGGCTCATCAGGGTACAATCAAATAAAGATGCATCCTGAAGACCAGAAGCATACCGCTTTCCGGACTCCTCTGGGTATATTCTGCTACAAAGTAATGCCTTTCGGCCTGAAGAACGCCGTCGCTACCTATCAGAGAGCCATGACAAAGATTTTCGATGTCCTCATACATGAAATCGTCAAATGCTATATCGACGACCTCGTAGTGAAAAGTAAATCATACGAGGAGCACTGGGAGTATCTGAAGATCGTGTTTCAGTGCCTTCGGAAATACAACCTGAAGATGAACCCTCTGAAATGCGCGTTTAGGGTTTCCTCGGGCAAATTTCTAGGATTCATCGTACGATACCAGGGCAATGAGATAGACCCGTCAAAGATCAAGGCGATCACGGAAATGCCTCCCCGAAGAACACTCAAACAATTGCGGTCTCTCCAAGGAAAGCTTGCATATATCCGGCGGTTCATAGCTAATCTCTCCGGCAAATGCCGCCCCTATAGTCACCTAATGAAGAAGGGGAACCCATTCGTCTGGGATCATAAACGCCAGAGTGCACTCAACGAAATCAAGCAATACCTGCAGAATCCGCCGGTGCTGACCGCTCCTGTCAAAGGAAAGCCTCTCATCCTGTACACAACCGCCCTTGAAGGTTCCTTAGGCGCACTATGGGCACAGGAAAATTACCAAGGAAAGGAGAGAGCCCTCTACTATTTGAGTCAATTTCTCCTGGGGGCAGAAAACAACTACTCCCCTATCGAAAAACACTGCCTGGCGTTAATCTTCATGATAACGAAGCTTCGACATTATGCTTTGGCGCATGAGGTCCATCTCAAATCAAGAGTGGATCCTCTCAAGTATTTGATGTCAAGAGCCATACTAACAAGACGACTCGCTAAATGGGCCCTGCTCTTGATGGATTTCTCGATAACTTATTGTCCACTCAAGGCAGTGAAAGGCCAGGCCATCGCCGACTTCCTCACTGAGCATCCGATACCTGCCAATTCACCCCTAAATTGCGAATTGCCAGACGAGCACGCGTTTGACACAATCAACGGGGAGAAAGGAGAGAGTGACACCCGATGGGAACTCTATTTCGACGGGGCATCTTCCATGAAGAAGCGACAACCCAACACCCCTATAATCAAATCGGGAGTAGGCCTTATCTTCGTGACTCCACAAAGAGGGATAATGCGCTTCGCCTTCTCCTTAACAGAGTCGATGACAAACAATGAAGCTGAATATGAAGCTTTGATAGCAAGTCTTGAGATCGCTGTCGACATGTGAATCGAAAACCTCCTCATATACGGAGATTCCCAACTGGTCGTTAGTCAAGTAAATGGCGACTATCAAACGTGCAAACCAGAGCTGGTAAGGTATGGTGAGAGAGTGCAACAATTGCTGACTCAAATTCCCGCCCACGTCCTGGAAAGCATACCGCGTGTGGAAAATAGAAAATCAGATGTGTTAGCCAAACTCGCTAAAGAACCGGCTGAAGAAAACCTCAATGATGTAAGGATCATAGTACAAAGCCGTCGGGTTCTTGCACCGGCAGAAATATCTCCGGAGTCGTCCGAAGAAAAGGGAGCGACCAAGCAAACAGCCTTACAAATAAAAGACCAAGAACAGACTAAGGATTAGTGAGAAGTCTTTATAGACTACTTCAAATCCCGTCAAACACCTGAAGATGCATCCTCGAGAGATCAGCTCATGAAATGAGCTCTGTCTTTTTCCTTCATCAATGATACGTTGTATAAGAGATCGTTCGACTCTCTGTGGATAATATGCCTAGGACCGGAAGAAGCAAAGAAAGTCGTCCAAGAAACTCACGACGGACTCTGCGGTTCTCATCAAGCCGGACCAAAGATGAAGCTGAAGATCAAAAGGATGGGCTACTATTGGCCCACGATGATCCAAGATTGTCTCGAATACACGAAGCAGTGCCACTCGTGCCAAATTCACGGGGACTTCATCCACCAGCATCCAAATCTGCTACACCCAACGGTAGTTAGCCGGCCGTTCGAAATGTAGGGAACTGACATAATCGGGCCTATCTGTTAGTTGTATGTATGCCCTAGAGGCCAGTATTGTACAGATGATGTATATTATATTGGATGCTTGGACATATATAGAGATGACTTTCTTGCTCAATATGATAGTATGCTATATGGTTGCTCTTTATCTTAACATGTATACTGGTCTCTTTAAACTGTCTTATAATTACATGTTGATAAAGCCCTTAGGATGTGTACTTGACTACCTGGACTATGATGCAGATCATACTAGTGGGGACATGGTAGTCCATAAGTACATCCTTCAAGGTCCCTAGTCGTGGGTGTATCGAGACGGGGCATCGATATACCAGTGTAGACTAGCGTATACGCCTCTCGACCCATGAGATGGGCGATGGATGATCCCATATCCATTGGTGTTTGACATCAGAGATGGTATACGGGTGCCCAGTAGAGACTGGGTACACTGGACGGACTCGCCGAGAACTCCCAGATGGTATTATACCTCACGTCAGATGGCAGTTCTCAGGTGACACTTGTACAGGTTAGTCTGTAGACCCGAGATCGTCATAGAGTCTTGTGTGATTCCCACTGTGCTTTGATCTCCACCTTACCACGTCCATGAGGGCGTGAAAAATGGTGGTCTTTGGGTACAGTCCCGAGTCACATGGAGGCAATGAGCGATAGGAGGGGTTTCGTCTCTCCCGGTATTGGGGGTTGATGTTGCGCTGTGCTCGATTGGCTGTAACAGGGAAGTCCCTGGCCAGGGCTGATCAGAGATTTGCTGGTAAGTGTTACCAGTAGTTTCTCGACCCGTTATGAGCCTCACATCGGCACGACTTATCGGTTACTGGGGTCTGACGTTTACCACCCCTAGACTTGATATGCGACATATCAGACGAACAGACCGGACTGTACGGTAAGTGTTACTGGTTGGATTCACAGGAGTGTGAGCGGGCTAGCTCGTCGATCTTCTGATCGCTCAATACCCGGATGGCCGTTACGTTTAGCAGACCGCTTGCGGCTTGTGGGTGCTTGATATGATCATCATCTGCTACCGACGTATTGACGAGTCTTTAGAGTCCTACACAGAGGTTTCCTGGCTCAAGCGAAACGAAATAGGAGCGCATATGAGATATGTGCAGGACCGAGAATAATGCGTGTATGTGATACCATATTCCATTCTCGCGATGAATGTATCGATTGGTTATATGCGATATAACCTAGATATCGAATCAAGGATTGATTCGATAAGCCGATACATAGGATACTAGTCGGTTATATGCAATATGACCAGATCGTTAAATCAAGTGTTGATTTAATGATTTAATCTATAATTATATATTTGATATATTGCTTTGCATTAACTAGTATTGGTTCACTTTAAATGGGTTTTCTCGCTTGATGTGCAAGTTGTATATGTGATATACTTTTGTGCACATGTTTGTATCATGTTTGATGATGCTTGCTCATTTGGTTAAGTGTAAAGAATTAAACCTTGGTTAAGTAAATGGTTAGGGTTTTTATTTATTCATTCATTTATCTTTTTAATATGGATTAAAAAGAAATTGCAAAAGAGAACAAAGTGGTTGCTTTCATTCTTGAAGCTTGTTGAAGCTTCATGAAGCTTTGACCAAAGTGACCATTTTGTCTTCATGTTTAACCCTAACCATTCATCTAACCTTAGTCAATTCTCTACACCTAACCATGGTTCATATTATGATAAGTATTCATTTCTTTTGCATTTTAAAATAACTTATCATAATCATCTTCTTCTTCTTGATCTTCTTCTTCAGGAAAGAAAACTAGCCACCAACAATGGCAACTTGAGAAAAAGTGTGAGAAATCCAATTCTAAAGTGAACCCACCTCCTATTTCTTCATCCTCTACCTCTTTCCAAGTGGTTTTGGGTGTTTTCTTCACAAGTTTCACAACTTGGTGAGGTTGGAGCTTGATCTTGTGCAACCTCGACGTAGATCATCTTCGGCACGAAGCCGACGACCTTGCCCGCCCATTTCTCCGATGAAGCCGATGCTTGAGTCCGGGATTCGAGACGGACAGCGAGAGGACAACTACGTGGAGCTTAGGAAGTGGATAACCGGATCTACAAAGGTTGTAATTTCCTACTTTTAGTTAAATTTTTAACTAGCTTTCCGTTTCGCCTAAAATTCTAGTAGACGATCCGTATTAGGGTTTCTCGGCACCTATAAAATTTGAAATTGGCATAGTTGATGCCTTGTGTAACTTCATTAGCGTGCCTAGGAACCCTACAGTGGTATCAGAGACTAGCTAGAGCCTTAGGCGAAGTGTTGACGACGTTTGAAACCCGATCGAACCGAAACCCTAATTTCCAAATTGCTCTCTGGAAATTTTCTGAAAATTTGGATTTTTGTCAATTAAAAATATACAGAAAAATAAGCAGGGTCTTATTTGAATTACTGTGAAACACGAGGGTCTAAATCGATTTTTCCACCGCGGAACCGCGGCACAACCTAGGCATGTGCGGCGGTTCCGCGGCCGTACTGTCCCCTTGTCTGATGATTTTTGCACAGTAACTCATATAACTTAATGCTATATTTTCTGGGTATTTTTATTGTGACTCTACAGATGAGTATTCTAGGGTTGTATTGGGAATCAAAGATTCGATCGGATTATCAAATTTTGTCTGTATGGTTTTCCGGATATTTTGGAATATGTTAAAAAGTTCGACCGGATGTAAATATCCAATCTTTCCCCTGCCGGAAAATTTCCAAGTGTTAGATTTTTCTGTGGTTTAAGGACGTTCTGAGTAGTGCAAGTAACGCGATGGTCCCTCTAGAAGACAACAAACCTTAACTCGATTATGTGACCGTCTTGAACTGCCCTTTGAACCTTCAGGTTTGGGGCAGTACGGCTTGCCTGTTGCGCCCAATCAGAGCAAAGCTCTGCTGAAATTCAAAATTCAAAATTTTGAAGCAATGCTTCAAATCCCAGGCACAGCGCACCACGTGTCATGCGTTGAAACGTCAGCGCAGCGCCCGAGAAGGCGCGCCCAATCAGAGCAAAGCTCTATTAATGGAAGCAACGCTTCAGTTGCGCAAGCACTGCGCTGCGCGACACGTGTCAGCGCAGCCGCGCTGCGCTTTGCGCTGCGCGACACGTGTCAGCGCAGCCGCGCTGCGCTTTGCGCTGCGCGACACGTGTCAGCGTAGATGCGCCAGCGCAGCTGCGCTGCGCTTTGCGCTGCGTGACACGCGTCACGCACTAGGGCGTTTGCGCCAAACAGAATTAGAATTCTAGTAAGATCTTTCTGTTCTTCGTAAAACAAGAAGATTTTCTTCTGTAAAACAGAAGCCCTTGGATCAAAGATCCAACGGTGGGGAAAATTCCCCAAATCACTCAAAGAAAGATCTCTTTAACAAATTTAACTGATTTATGGGCACTATAAAAAGGACCCCAGACCTCAATTAAAAGGGCATCAACATCTTTCAAAAAAAAAAAGGAGAGAGAGAGCTCTGAGAAAATTCAAAACAAAAAAAGAGGTAAAAACTTTTTTCCTCTGATGAATAGATCATAGATCTAAGGAAAAAGGGAGATCAATGATCTTTGATAAAAAATAATAATATAAGAATAATGATAAAAATAGTGCTTTGCACTCTTGTGAACCTCTGGTTCTGTAAATGAAAAGAGAAATTTTTTTCTAATTTAAATAGTGCTCTGCACTTCTGTTCTTGAATCTAAAAGATTTTTAGTGCTTTGCACTTTCAAACTGCGCTGTTGCGCTCTTTAGAGTGCGCCACGTGTCAGCAGCGCAGCAGCGCAGCGCAGTATACTGCGCTGTTGCGCTTGCGCTCAGCAGAGCATGACACGTGTCGCCACCGTACGAGTCTGCGCCTTGCGCTCCTCAATTGGCGCAAAGCGCCTGACAAGCCACGTGAGGCAGTGTCAGAACATCGAATGCAATGCATTATTGAAAGGGCAGAGCCCAATAAAAGTCTATCAGATCAGAATAAAATGCTATGCATTATTAAAAGGGCAGAGCCCAATAAAAGGGTCTATCAGACAGAAATAAAAATACTCTGCATAATTTAAAAGGCAGAGCCAATTAAAGGACCAAATAAAAAAAGGCAGGGCCCAATTAAAAAGGTCTAAATGGCCTAAAATAGATGCTTTGCATCATTAAAAAGGGGGCAAGCCCCTAGTAAAAGGCCTAACAGGACAAATGCAAACAAAACGTTGAATATTTTCAACTGGACTTTTAACTGGACTTAGCCCAATTTTGGCCGTAAGTCCTTAAATTAAATTGACTGAGCAAGATTTCTCCCCTAAATCAATTCACATCCGGTTTGAGGGTACATCTCCGAACTCCTTTGACATCCGTCATTGTAATTCTTCAACGATGTCAAAGAGGTGACGGGTCCCAACGACCGCACACCGTAATGGACCGAGATGTCCTTAAACTAATATTGGACCGAGATGTCCTTAAACTAATATAGACCGAAACATCCCTAAACTAATATCCGACCGAAACGTCCCTAAACTAATATTGGACCACAATATCCCTAAACTGGAACATGGACCACCAGTCCCTAAACTGGCACAATAGAGCCCAAATGCTCTTTTGTTCGACCTAAACGGTCCCGTTTAAGTTGATCTTAGCCCCAAACATGGCTAACATATCCTTAAACATTCAAATGAAATATAAAACCATAAATCAACTTCGGTTCGAGGGTACATCTCCGAACTCCTCTGACACCTGTCGTTGTAATCCTTCAATGACGTTGGAGAGGTGACGAGTCCCGACGGCCATATATTAAATGAATCACGTTTAAGTTGATCTTAGCCTCAACGAGGCTAACGCATCCGTAAACTAAAATATCAAACCCAAATCTAAGTAAATATGGATTCGGACTAATCCACGTCCTACGGGCGACGGCATTACTCAGTCTCCGTATACAATCCATGGGCAACCATAAACAAAATAAACACACACGACATAAAGTGAAATTCTGGAGAAGGAGAAAGTGGCTACCGCGACGCGGTAGCATAATTAACTGCAGGGGCTTGCGCCTGCAGGGAAGAGCATCCCCACAATCAAAAACCCCTCAAACGAGGGGGAATCTGACAAAGTCTGCTACAACGGCCGCATCTGTCTAAAACTTCGATATACGGTGCCATAAATCAACTTGGCATCTTCGGAGAGGTAGACGGATAAAACTAAATAGCATCTGCCCCGAATCTCAGGCACAGACGTCCTAACATCGACGGCCGTCTTTCAGAGGGGAACAGATTCTGGCACGCCCGGTGGGACCTCTTTCTCTTTCCACTCCACACTTCGTGTGTCGTCTTCGCGAACCAATCGCGGTTTGTTAAATGGTTGTCTTCGGATTTCAAGTTACTAAGATTTGGTCTTTTACCTGGCGCAGAATTCAAGATTCAATGGCCTCTAACTGCACCAACTGCTCGAAATGCCACTGCAACAGACGCTCCACTTCACCAGGAGGTGTAACGTATGGGCCCCAAGCGGCTTCCTTCCTTACTCTGCCGGTAGACCAGGTGACCCAAGCCACCACCGTCTTGTTCTTCGGGACCATGATCCGACCTGGAAGATTATCTGCACCAATACCTGCACCGGAAGTGAGTCTTCAACCGGCTCACTGTTTCGACAGACCTTGTCAACAGGTCGCCCGTTACTAAACCGACAGCCTCCATTTTCACCAGGCTAGGTCAGAACCATAAAGTGGCCGTCCCAAAGAGGGCAACGGCCGCTGCTCCGGAAGTCGTTAAAGCGGCTTCTCCCATCAGAAAGTCGGTCTTCGTAAGATTGACGGTTCCCACTCCTCCCCCAGCTGGTCAAAAGGCATCAGTCTTCGATAGGCTGACATCGGCAGTTACCCCACACTCAAACAGGGGGCAACGAGAAACCGTCTCGATTTCTGAGCCAGTCCCAACGGCTCGTCGTGCACGACGTCGCCATTGGCGACGAGTGAGGAAAGTAGGGGGCAGTTCCCCCTCAGGGCTAACTCCACCCGCTCCGATAGTGGAGGTCAACACTGCTGTTCCAACTGGGAACAGCTTTGAATTACTGAAGAAGGTGAGAAAGAACTCTCCGATAGCTACATTGAAAAGATCTCCGCCTATGGAGAAAGCTCCGGAGGCAAAGCAAGAACAGCCCCCTCAACAGCTGTCGTCAAAAATTTATAAAGTTTGGCGGAGGGTTCAAGACTCCGTGATTGATCCAGACCACTTTCGTCACCAGAAAAAGGCAAAGGTGGAAAAGAACAAAAACCGCCCCATTAAACAGCAAGGAGCAACAGTTGCTAGGATGCCCACTCCAACGGCTCCTTTAACCTCGATGGCCCACAAAAGAAGGAGGCCAGGGAAAGCTCCCGCGTCAGCGGCAAAGTTTAAAAGCGGTGAACCTAAACACCCAAAGCCAGGGGGCATAACAGTTAATACGGTTTATATGGCTTCTGGAAAAGAGGAAAGCCGCACTTCTACGGGTCACCGACCGCTTACCCGATCAGTGACCAAGGCTCAGGAGCAGCAACAAAAGCTCCAGGAGATGATGACCACAATGGCTGCACTCACTGAGCCAAAAGAGAACCCTGAGACGTCCTTAGATGAGCGCCAGGAGGAAGTGACCGACGCCGAGTTCCTTCGCCGAGTACTGGAAAAGAGGGACAAAGAGGCTGCTGAACAAGCGGCCAACATATAGCGGATGGGCCTCCTCTTCCAGGACATGATAGGGATGATGATACAACAAGATCCTCCAGCTGAAGAACCCCTAATCGTCCTTGGAGATGATAAGGGAGATACATTAAATCCGCAGCCCACTCTATTAACAGCTAAAGAGGATACAATCTCTAAGACTGATCTGGACGAATACATAGCCCAGCAAATAAAGGTTCATCATGCGGCCGAAGCAGCCGGCCACGTCGTAAAAATGGGGCGGCCATATCCAGGCTGGTATGACCAAATCAAGTACCCTCCAGGTTACACAATTCCCAAGTTTCATGTCTACAAAGGGACCGGCAATCCCCATCAGCATGTCGCCCAGTTCAGGGCGCTTTGCGGTAACACCGGCGGCGATGACAAGCTTTTGCTCCGCCAGTTTGTTGGAAGTCTATCAGATACAGCGTTCGAGTGGTACTCTGAACTCCCTAATGATTCTATCAAAACCTTCGCGGAAATGGAGCTGCTGTTTACCCAGCGTTTTGCAAGTGCCAGTGAACGTACCCCGATGACGGCACTGATTAACGCCAGGGTAAAACCCGGCGAGACATGGGTTCAGTACGCTATACGGTGGCGTAATCTATGGTCAAAGTGTGAGCAGCGCATAGAAGAAGCCCCTGCGGTGGGAATGTTTGTTGGAACCCTTGATCCACATGCAACCATCTCACAGTTTATGATGTTTTTCAAGCCGACTTCCTTCCAGGCTTTGATTGACAAACTGGCGCAAATGGACCAGATGGGCCATAAACCCCCTCTCCCAAAGCCAGATTCCCGAAATGACAGAGGAAAGGGAAAAGCGATCATTGTCGCTAATGCTCAAGAACAACCGAACGACTCGAAGCCGGTTGCTCGTCCAAACAATACGCGCCCTTACGTACCCCTTGAGGATAGGATGGGACGTCCTTATTCCTTTCCCCGCGATAAAACGAAGAGGTTATTCGAGCTGGCATTACGCAACAAACTCATAAATCTGCCAGATCCAAAACGTCCGTTGCAACCAAGTGACGTCAACGAGCCTAATTACTGCCCCTATCATCGAGTGCTAGGCCATCCGATTGAGGACTGCTACGTTTTCAAAAATTGGCTTGAAAACCAGTATAGACAGGGCAAATTTGCGTTATCTGACAAATGGAAGGTGAATCCCCCGCAGCCTCACACCTCTAAAGGGATGAATACGCCGGGGGCAACATGCTCTGTCATTGAAGAAACTCCGTGGGAGGTTGTATTATCATCAAAAACGAAGAGAATGCTAAATGATCTTCGGACATGTCCGGCGATCAAGTGGAAAAGCCCATTGGAACCGCAAGTCGTTGAGGGGATGTTAAAGCCACGTCCAACTCCAAAGACTAATGATGGGGGTTCAAGCACTAGTAGCCAGTCGTCAAAGTCTTCGAAGAAAAAGAAGAAGGCCAAGAAGCCGGTGAAGCCTAGCGATAGGCGCACGGACTTGCAAAAGCAAATTGACGTGCTGGAGGAGTACAACCAGAAGGTGCGGACTCCCATTACATTGCAAGAGTTCCTCAACCACGTCTTCCAAGCAGAAGATGAGGGAGGTAGTTCGTCAAATGAATCTGAAGAACATGTGGCAAGTTGCCATGTGATTTCCCATTTGTCCACAAGCGATGAGGAGACTCCTCGTGCTGAAAAACTGGGGGCAGAGCCTGCACTAAAAATTCTGGAGCCATCGGATGAAGTGATTGATGCATTCCTAAATCAGGCGTTCTTAAAGAGCAAAGCTGATCGGGATAACGAAACGGTTATATTCGAAAGGGCCAAACGCCATCGCCTTGACGAAAGAATTGCGGTACTCCCGCTAGAACAAAATACACCCACCACAGATAAAATCAAATTCAAGATAAAGAAGAGATTTGCTAAAGCTGTGTCGATGGGTATAAAGCTACCACCCTCCGAGAAAAACATTACGGGTGAAATGGAAAACCACCCCTCCTATTGCTTGTACCATCGGAAGGTGTCGCATCCCACTAAAGAGTGCAAAGCTTTCGATAAGTGGTGGCAAGGATATGTTACTCACCGGCAACAGTTTAAGCGGGAAAAGCGCAAAGCCCGCCGAGAGCAGAGCGGAACGATCAAAGTGCTTGATAGAACTAGCGGTGATTGTTGCATGATTGACACCGGAGGATCACAAGTACCTATATTTGGGAGCGATTCTGATGAGGAGCTAGAGCTTGGCCCCCTCTTTAAAGAATCCATTTCGGGAAAAGAAGAAGGACCAAAGGCTTGCGAGAATATACAGCTACGCAATCGGACGTTACCCGAAAAGAATCTCGGACCCTTAAACAAGAAGGACAAAGGGAAAGAGAAGGTCTCTGAAGACATCGCCTTGGATGACCGAGTTGCGGAAGAGTTAACCGCCAAGAACCGGCCAAAGAGGAATAAAGTGGATTACAATGTCTTGGCGCATCTGAGAAAGCTACCCTCACAACTCAGCATTCTCGATGTCCTGTTACTATCAAAAGAGGCGAGGGATTCTTTGATTAAAGACCTACAAGAGCCGGACCAGTTCCAAGCTTTCCTGGCCGAACAAAAGATGAAGGATGAATTGGAAGAGGTACACACGGCCGACGTTGCTTTTGGCGATGAAGACCTTCTCCTCGGGACGTGTGAACACAATCGTCCCCTTTATGTCTCAGGGTACTGCCATGACATAAAGATAGGTAAAATCTTGGTCGATAATGGATCGTCTGTCAATCTACTTAATGTACGGGTGTTAAAGGAAATTTGCATGAGTGTCCAACACCTCGCCCGAGACAGGATCACCATCTCCGAGTTCGACTCCCAATCATCGAAAACCCTTGGATCTGTGATATTTGTAGGGTTCCTAGGCACTCTCAAGAGGTCTCACAAGGCATCAACCATTCCAATTTAAAATTTTACGGTGCCGAGAAACCCTAAACTACGGATCGTTGGATAGAAAACTAGGCGAAAAAGAAACTAGTTAACACTTAACTAAGAGAATACGAAAATACAACCTTTGTAGATCCGGTGCTCCACCTCCATAGCTCCGCAACGAAGTCCCCTCGCTGTCCAAGTGAGTTCCCGGGCTCTAGCGTCGGCTTCGTCGGAGAATGGGCAAGCTAGGTCGTCGATGTCCATGCCGAAGATGATCTACGTCGAGGCATCGCTAAACCAAGCTCCGACTTCACCAAGTCAAGAAACTTGTGAAGAAAACACACTCTACTACTTGGCAAGAGGTAGAGGATGAAGAAATAGGAAGTGGGTAGACTTTAGAATTGGATTTCTCACTCATTTCCAACAATCACCATTGATGGAGCTTAGTTTCTCTTCTTGAAGAAGAAGAAGAAGAAGAAGATAAAGTTATAATAAGTTAATTGAAAAAAGAAAAGAATAATCAACCCTTATCATAACATGACCATAGTTAAGTGTAGAGAACTAATCATGGTTCAATGCAATGGTTAGGGTTAAGCTAAAATACAAAATGGTCAAAGTCTTCAAGAAGCTTCAACAAGCTTCCAAACAAAGCCACCATTTTGCATTATGCTTATCATTTTCCAAAATGAATAAACAAATAAATAAATAGATATGAAAATGAAAACCCTAACCATTACATAACCATGGTTTAAACTTTACACAAAACACAAGTTAGCATGCATCATCAAACATGATACATACAAGTGTACAAAAGTATATCACATATACAATGTGCACAAACCAAGTGAGAAAATCCGTTTAAAGTGAACCAATACTAGTTAGTGCAAAGTAATATATCAAATATATAATTATGCATTAAATCATTAAATCAACACTTGATTCAATGATCCGGTCATGTCGCACACAACCGACTAGTATTCAATGTATCGGCTTATCGAATCAATACTTGATTCGATAACTAGGTAATATCGCATACAACCATTCGATACATTCATCGCGAGAATAGAATACGGTATCACATACACGCATTATTCTCGGTCCCGCACATATCTCATATGCGCTCCTATTTCGTTTCGCTTGAGCCAGGAAACCTCTGTATAGGACTCTAAAGACTCGTCAATACGCCGGTAGCAGATGATGATCATATCAAACACCCACAAGCCGCAAGCGGTCTGCTAAACGTAACGGCCATCCGGGTATTGAACGATCTGAAGATCGACGAGCAAGCCCGCTCACACTCCAGTGAATCCGACCAGTAACACTACCGTACAGTCCGGTCTGATCGTCTGATATGTCGCATATCTCGCCTAGGGGTGGTAAACGTCAGACCCCAATAGTTCGATAAGTCGTGTCGATATGAGGTCTATAACAATTCGAGAAACTACTGGTAACACTTACCAGTAAATCTCAGCAACCCTGGCCAGGGATTTCCTGTTATAGCCAATCGAACACAGCGCAACATCAACCCCCTATACCGGGAGAGACGAATCCCCTCCTATCGCTCATTGCCTCCATGTGACTCGGGACTGTACCCAAAAACCACCGTTTTGCATGCCCTCTTGGACGTGGTAAGATGGAAATCAAAGCACAGTGGGAAACACACAAGACTCTATGACGATCTCGGGTCAACAGACTACTCTGTACCAGTATCACCAGAGAACTGCCATCTGACGTGAGGTATAATACCATCTGGGAGTTCTCGGCGAGTCCGTCCAGTGTACCCAGTCTCTACTGAGCACCCGTATATCATCTCTGATGTCAAACACCAATGGATATGGGATCATCCATCGCCCATCTGTATGGGTCGAGAAGGTACACGCTAGTCTACTCTGGTATATCGATGCCCCATCTCGATACACCCACGACTAGGGACTTTGAAGGATGTACTTATGGACTACCTGTCCCCACTAGTATGATCCGCATCATAGTCCAGGTAGTCAAGTACACATCCTAAGGGCTTTACCAACATGTAACAGAGAGACAATCAGTATACACGTTAAGGTAAAGAGCAACCAGATAGCATACTATCATGTCGAGCAAGAAAGTCCTCCCTATATATGTCCCAGCATCCACTACAATATACATCCTATGTATAGTAATGGCCTCTAGGGCATACATATAACTAACAATCTCCTACTTGCACTAGGGCCATCTGATAGCAGTGGTTGTAGTATCTCATACTCAACCATCCCATAAAAGTCTCTCTCTGGGAACAGGCCTTTGTGAGTGGATCCGCTGTGTTGTCCTCTGAGTCTACTCTCCTAACCTCGATCCAACTTGGAGATCAACCATCTCCATGATCAAGTGATACTGCCTTAGAATATGTCTGGATCACTGATTGGACCGGCGTTCCTTGGCATAAGCCACAACTCCATTGTCACACAATGGGAGGAACATAGTTCATCTCATGAACCAATATACACCCAAACAGCCTCTTTGGTAGCATCTTAAGTAGCGATGTATCCATCCTTTATCGTCTAGTATGTCACGGTATCTAGCTTGGAACTCTTCCAACATACCGTCCCTTTACTGAGGGTAAAGACAATGCCTGCGACTGACTTTCAGTCGTCCTTATCACCCTGGAACCATTCCAGTGATTCTCCCCAGGGTCGATTGATACCTTCTCACTACTTCTAGTGAGATTCCTAACATCCAATTAAATCTATCTCATAGATCCAAAACTTAGGATTTAGGAGGTATCATTCTGATCCTACACGGAGAATCTTTGCGATAAGCGGAGATTGATCGAGCGTAGCATAGGAAACTCCTTCCCTATCAAGAGTATGTCATCCACGTACTCTACGAGGATCGTCACCATACTCCCTACTACCTTTTTGTTTATACAAGGTTCATCTACCATTTTGATGATGTCAACTTCTTTGACAAATTCATCAAAACAGATGTTCCAACTCCGCGATGCCTGCTTTATCTTATAAAACATCTTGCACACGTTTTCGCTGCTCCCACTGTCTACGAGGCCCTCTGGCTGTGTACTTATAGACGCACTCTTCTAAAACAACATTTAGAAAAGCAGTCATGGCACCCAACCACCAGATATCGTAGTCATGGTATGTAGCCGTGGCAAGTAGGATCTGGATGGACTTAAGCATAGCCACTTGAAAAGGTTTCATCATTAACCACACCTGGTCAATGATGCAAACTTTTAAAAAGTCTAGCTTTGAAAGTCTCAACTTTTCCATCTACACCAAGTAATCTTCTCAAGATATACTTGCTCCTGATGGGGATTTAACCCTTCAGATATAGCAACTAAAGTCCATACTTTGCTGGTGTATAAGGATTCCATCTCAGATCACTAAGCATCCAGCCATTCTTACAGAGTCTTACTCCTGATGGCCAGCTCGAAACTAGTTGGGTCATCATCTCATGATGTAATCCTCGCTCCCACTGTCATAGAGAAACCGAAGTATCTCTCAGGTGGGTGAGAAACCCTACTAGATCGGCGGAGAGGCCGAGGTTCGTTGGAATCTACTGAATCCTTTGGTTCTATCAAATCATCAGCTGTAGTTTGTATAGCTGGAACCTTTCCAGTTGTACATAACTGACCTTGCCTCGAGCTTGTCCGGATTATGCTTTTAGACATAGGCCGGACAACCCCAAATCTTAACTATCTTAAGAGATGGGCTCTTCCCTTATCATATCAAATATGAAGTGGTAGGCAACTGATTTGATTTGAACCCTATTCAATAGGTATGCAGCTTCTCAAGTGCATAACTCCCAAAAAGGAAATAGGTAACTCAGTAGTACTCATCATAGAGCACACCTTATCAAATAGGGTGTATCTGCTCCGCCCCGATATACCATCGTGCTATGGTGTATACGGAGGAGTAATGCTGAGAGAGAATCTCATTCTCCTTTAGAATGGTCTAGGAATTCCGTGCTCAAGTATTCTCCTCCTTGATCTTATCAAAGGACATAATACTTATACCCGTATTTTGGTTCTCTACTTCTAACTTATATTCTGTGAATATCTCAAAAGGTTCGGACTTGTGTTTCAACAGGAACATATGTCTGATTCTAAAGAGATCATCAGAGAACGTAACGAAGTATAAAGAACCAGTCTTGGCATGTGCAGACAGGGGACCTACATACATCAACATGTATCATCCCAAGAGTTTACTAACTCTTTCTCTGTTTCCAGTAAACGGAGCTATGGTCATCATATCTTTGTGACATGACTGGCGAGTTTCACAAGATGTAAATTCAAACTAATTTAAATATGCATCTTTATGTAACTCTAGCTAGTCGGGTCACATTGATCTGACCTAGTCTACAATACCTCAAGAAGGATTCGTTCATTTCTGAACTCTTCCGCTTGTGTTCTGTATACTAAGAACTGTAGTTTGATTTAGAACATCAATGCTTTTAGATAACGTGCCTGAACCGATCAACTTTTGATATAGGAAATGTTCAAAACATTATCTATCAATACAAAATTATATCCTTTCTTTTCTAACAAAGAGAGTGATATGATTTGGTATATCAGGTTCGGTATCTAATAACATTCGTTCAGAATCAATGTATTGGTAATGCAGGGTGACAGTGACCGACAGACTTGGCTGCAACTCTTGCCCCGTTTTCTGTCTCATGAAACTTATCACCCGTTCTCAGTTTTTCTACCCTTTTGTAGCTCTATGTAACAGATTACATATCTGGGATCCTGATCCGGTATCATATACCAAGGATGCGGAGGATACTGAGAAACAGTTCTGTATAATGAACATACCCGAAGATGATGCATCATCATGCACTCTCTTCGTTTGGGCGGCACGGGAAATCTGGTATTCCCCAATTTCCTGCTTTGTCTTATAACAATTATAAGGTGGAGCGGGACCAACGTTCCCCAGCTCAGTATAACAAGCGGGTTCGGTCAAATATCCGTATTATTATCTTGATTAAGGCGTGACATGGTCGCTACCTGGAGACAGAGAGAAGAAAACACTCAGCGTGCGCTCTGCAAGAATAGATTGGTTATTATTTTATCTAATCAGGATGGCTCCCACTGCTTTTTATCAAATCTTCCTTCAAACCCTAAAAGGAAAGACTAGCCGGGATTAATTACACACTACAAGTTCGCCAATCTTTCAGCCAGGCCAGTGTCGGTACTTTGAGGGAGGTCCCCCGTGCTTTCGCACGAACCTAATTAATGTAAACCTCGTTTTCCCAGAGGCGTAACCTCGTTAACACCTTTCTAGACACCTACTTGATCGGCTAATTATAATGTATAAAACTCTCCCAGGAGTAACAATTACTCGCAGCGGGTATCGGGATCCAACTATCTCACAGAAGGTATGCAATCTCATTGCAAATTTCAACACTTGAAATTCCCGATAATATTTTGCCCCTAGCGTCCTATGACCTTGACGGAGGCCAAACAACCCATAGTCCGCTAGTCAAGTTCAACCTGTCATTTCCTGATTGAATTAAACCCACCCGCACGACCCTTGACGGAGGCCAAACAACGCCGTACGAATACCCTAATCCAATCGCATCATATGCTAGCAGATAAGCACTAGTTAGCTACCGTACACTATGCCTTGACGGAGGCCAAACAACCGCAGCACGAATACTAACTAGTACGTATCTGAAATGACGGAGGGCTACGACAGGTTTTTCTGAAAACCTATTGCGTAATGAACTTGATATCGTTGTAGGATCGAATGAATTTTGAAATGGAGTGCTTTTGAGGCTTTTCTAGTTTTGCTAAAGGAGTCACTCCCGGTGAAGGGATCGTCGGTCCTTTCCTCGTGGAATGAGGTGCGGGATATATCATATATATCACTGTGCAAAACAAAAACTCTTAAAAGCAATCAAAAGACAAACCGAGTGTGTAGCATCTGCCAGTTATTGCTAAAGGAGTCACTCCCGGTGAAGGGATCTCGGTCCTTTCCTTATCGAATAAGGTGCAGGATATATCATATATACCGCTGTGCAAAGCAAGAACTGTAGCTACCTGTTTTATTTTTGAAATTCGATTCTACAACATCTTAGGTTTCTTTTATTTCATTAATCACATTAATGAAGTCCCATCATTTAAGTACCTAAACATCACAGATAAATACGACGTACACTTATGCCATCCGCAATCGCCTCGATGTCCCCTCGTGCACCGTTAGGTTAGGTAACTAACGGCAGAGCAGGGCAGGGCTAGCGCGGGTGTAAAACATAAGTAACGTCTATATAATATATCATATATACTATATACTATATCCATCACATGATCACATCACAGATATCGCAGCAGAAGAAACATATGAAATATTGGATATACTAGGACGTCCGTGTTTTCAATACGAGCCAGTATAAAACACGGATTCCACGGTCGTGATGAATAGCCAAACCCACACCCCTAGACCCCTACGAGAGCAGCAAGCAACCCTACCAATTCTAGAGTTAGGAGACCCGGACTCGACTCCTCGAGTTGGTCTCCCATTGGACTCCAGAACCCGGTTACTTGTGCTCTCCTCCTTGGGTCTATCCTAGTGCGGAAAAGTAAATAATATACAAGAGGTGACAACTTCCGCAACCTGGAAGCGACCCAATAAAAGAATATTACATACAAGTTTTTACATGAATTAAAATGAAAAACACTCATCTCACATAAAAACCCCCGGCTATTCAAACACGACGATCCAATATAACATATCCAGCAACACATAACATCACATGTCATCATCGTAAGTAAATATGTCCATCCCAATTGTCGTTGACATATAGCAACGAAACCGGCGATATCACATATTACACTTACGGTCACAGAAAAGAAAGTGTAAAACTACAACAGTTGGAATCCGCAACCTGCATAGACATCGCATGCCTAATCAAATGAATTCCTTAGACATCGCATGCCTAACAATTATAAACCCCGCATTTTAGTCTCAAAATCGAAAACTCTTTTCAATATCAAGTCGGGCAATTCAACAAGATTCCCGACATCCTGATCGAATACTCGTCGCAAACTTCAGTAGGCGGCCGCACCCCCGATACCGTCGACAAAGTGCACCAAGACGGAACACCGCTGCCGCGAGCACCCGAACGGATGCTTTCGGCGACGGGGTTCTCTTATAGTCACTTGGTCGGGGCTATGGAGTGAGGCTGTCTATTAAGTTTACCCGGCGAGTATCCGCGTACGCTACGTGATTGCGACGGACTTTTGATCATATCAAAATTCCGTGGCAACCGATCAAGTGAGACTAAAGTGCTATGTTTATAACATTCATTCAGTTATCACATAATTATTTTTGAATTCCAATTATTGTATCCCATTCCAGATAAACAGAAAATGTTAAACTTTTCGATCGAACAGTCAAACACCCAAGTTTTCCCGATACAGCTCAACACATGAAATAAGTCTAACAACATTCCGTTCGTGCCTCAGTACCAACGGTCCAGCCGTAGAAGGGTCAAGCCAACGCCTCACATGTGGCACGCCGTACTGCCCCAAACCCGAAGGTTCAAAGGGCAGTTCAAGACGGTCACATAATCGAGTTAAGGTTTGTTGTCTTCTAGAGGGTCCATCGCGTTACTTGCACTACTTAGAACGTCGTTAAACTACGGAAAAATCCAACACTTGGAAATTTCCCGACAGGGGAAAAGTTGGGTATTTATATCCGGTCGAACTTTTTAACATATTCTAAAAATTATCCGGAAATACACAAAGACGAAATTTGATACCCTGATCGAAACACCGAATCCCCAAAACAACTCCAGAAAAATTCAACTCTTGAAAAAAATATTAAAAATACCCAGGAAAACCAGCACTGTTAAATAGGAGTTACCGTGCAAACTTCGCTGAACAATGATGACGTAAGGCCGCGGAACCGCCGCACGAGCCATGCTCGTGCCGCGGAACCGCGGCAGTTTGATGGAATTAGACAGTCGAACTTCACAGTATCTCTTAAAATTGCCTGCTGATTTTTCTGCATATTTTTAATTTGGAAAAATCCATGTTTTTCAAAAAAGGACAGAGAGCAAGTTTGTGATCGGGTTTCGGGTTCGTTCGGACTTCAAATTCCGTCTGGACTTCGCCTAAGGCTCTAGCTAGGCTCTGATACCACAGTAGGGTTCCTAAGCACTCTCAAGAGGTCTCACAAGGCATCAACCATGCCAATTTAAAATTTTACGGTGCCGAGAAACCCTAAACTACGGATCGTTGGCTAGAAAACTAGGCGAAAAAGAAACTAGTTAACACTTAACTAAGAGAATACGGAAATACAACCTTTGTAGATCCGGTGCTCCACCTCCATAGCTCCGCAACGAAGTCCCCTCGCTGTCCAAGTGAGTTCCCGGGCTCTAGCGTCGGCTTCGTCGGAGAATGGGCAAGCTAGGTCGTCGATGTCCATGCCGAAGGTGATCTACGTCGAGGCATCGCCAAATCAAGCTCTGACTTCACCAAGTCAAGAAACTTGTGAAGAAAATACACTCTACTACTTGGCAAGAGGTAGAGGATGAAGAAATAGGAAGTGGGTAGACTTTAGAATTGGATTTCTCACTCATTTCCAACAATCACCATTGATGGAGCTTAGTTTCTCTTCTTGAAGAAGAAGAAGAAGAAGAAGATAAAGTTATAATAAGTTAATTGAAAAAAGAAAAGAATAATCAACCCTTATCATAACATGACCATAGTTAAGTGTAGAGAACTAATCATGGTTCAATGCAATGGTTAGGGTTAAGCTAAAATACAAAATGGTCAAAGTCTTCAAGAAGTTTCAACAAGCTTCCAAACAAAGCCACCATTTTGCATTATGCTTATCATTTTCCAAAATGAATAAACAAATAAATAAATAGATATGAAAATGAAAACCCTAACCATTACATAACCATGGTTTAAACTTTACACAAAACACAAGTTAGCATGCATCATCAAACATGATACATACAAGTGTACAAAAGTATATCACATATACAATGTGCACAAACCAAGTGAGAAAATCCGTTTAAAGTGAACCAATACTAGTTAGTGCAAAGTAATATATCAAATATATAATTATGCATTAAATCATTAAATCAACACTTGATTCAATGATCCGGTCATGTCGCACACAACCGACTAGTATTCAATGTATCGGCTTATCGAATCAATACTTGATTCGATAACTAGGTTATATCGCATACAACCATTCGATACATTCATCGCGAGAATAGAATACGGTATCACATACACGCATTATTCTCGGTCCCGCACATATCTCATATGCGCTCCTATTTCGTTTCGCTTGAGCCAGGAAACCTCTGTGTAGGACTCTAAAGACTCGTCAATACGCCGGCAGCAGATGATGATCATATCAAACACCCACAAGCCGCAAGCGGTCTGCTAAACGTAACGGCCACCCGGGTATTGAGCAATCTGAAGATCGACGAGCAAGCCCGCTCACACTCCAGTGAATCCGACCAGTAACACTACCGTACAGTCCGGTCTGATCGTCTGATATATCGCATATCTCGCCTAGGGGTGGTAAACGTCAGACCCCAATAGTTCGATAAGTCGTGTCGATATGAGGTCTATAAAAATTCGAGAAACTACTGGTAACACTTACCAGTAAATCTCAGCAATCCTGGCCAGGGATTTCCTGTTATAGCCAATCGAACACAGCGCAACATCAACCCCTATACCGGGAGAGACGAATCCCCTCCTATCGCTCATTGCCTCCATATGACTCGGGACTGTACCCAAAAACCACCGTTTTGCACGCCCTCTTGGACGTGGTAAGATGGAAATCAAAGCACAGTGGGAACCACACAAGACTCTATGACGATCTCGGGTCAACAGACTACTCTGTACCAGTATCACCAGAGAACTGCCATCTGACGTGAGGTATAATACCATCTGAGAGTTCTCGGCGAGTCCGTCCAGTGTATCCAGTCTCTACTGAGCACCCGTATATCATCTCTGATGTCAAACACCAATGGATATGGGATCATCCATCGCCCATCTGTATGGGTCGAGAAGGTACACGCTAGTCTACTCTGGTATATCGATGCCCCATCTCGATACACCCACGACTAGGGACTTTGAAGGATGTACTTATGGACTACCTGTCCCCACTAGTATGATCCGCATCATAGTCCAGGTAGTCAAGTACACATCCTAAGGGCTTTACCAACATGTAACAGAGAGACAATCAGTATACACGTTAAGGTAAAGAGCAACCAGATAGCATACTATCATGTCGAGCAAGAAAGTCCTCCCTATATATGTCCCAGCATCCACTACAATATACATCCTATGTATAGTAATGGCCTCTAGGGCATACATATAACTAACAATATTGACGTTACACTTCGGGTTGCTCGTCACAGATATTAAATTCCATGTCATAGATGCCAAGACGTGCTACAATGCTCTGCTCGGTCGACCATGGTTACACGAGTACAATATCATCCCTTCTACACAGCATCAGTGTATGAAATATTGTAGGGATGGTCTCGAGTACACTGTGGCAGGAGAGTTGAATCCATTTTCCGTGAACGAAGTTTGCAAGTATGAAGATGCCAAGTACTTCTTACCGAGTTTCAAAGACACGGAAAGGTGTCACAAGCCGGAGAACAAAACTAACGCCACCATCCCTGTCTTCGGCAGTGACACCGAGGAGGAGGAGGATATAATTTATTCAGGACCATCCCAATCCACCAGGCCAGGACCATCCCAATCCACCAGGCCAGGACCATCCGTTCCTTCATTGATCTTCGGCAGTGATTCGGAGGATGAAGTTCATGCTGTATTCCCTGCTCGGCCTTCAATACGGGTTTCCGCTGGTGAAGAGCGAAGTCTGCAGATAACCATGGTGCCTCTTGAACATTACAAAGAACTGGATGCACTCGACACCAACATCGTAGAAGAATTGCAGACATTTTATATCCCTCCCGGACGAAAAGACGAGAAGGCAATCCTATTCTACCGTTCTGAAGAAACCAAAGTAGAAAAAGAGATTTGGCATGGTGTGGATCCAACGCTTGACAGGCTTCAGCCCATCCGTCTACCCAGATATTATACAGAGGGTTTGAAGAAACTGCTGAAACGCCAGGGGATATCCTTCATACAGACCGTTAGAAAGGCCAAATTCTATGACAAGGTCTGGAACGTTCCCGGGACCCAACGCAAACTGCCTAACGGAAGAATGGAAACAAAAGGGCTTGGGTACATCCGTTTAAAGAAACGAGAGCTAGTAAATAGCTGTTATGTCATGTATGACTTCGATGAAGAGGCGGACGCTCAATGGGAGGACGCTAATCCTAAGCCAGTAAAAGTTCCTGATAAAAAATTACCCGGTCCATCATTTGAAGAACAAATGGACAGGCTTATAAGGGAAGCTGGTCAAAAAGTCCGAGATGACCACAACCACGAGATGGCCATCTATGAGAAAGCCAAGACGCAACGCCTTCTTCGACAAGCCGTGAAGGATGAAAATGCCGCTCCTTGTCAACCTGCTACAAAAAAGGTTCGACGCGAAAGCAAAAACAAGTCAAAGGGCAGAAAAGGCGCTCAACAACCACAAAGCAGAGCTAAGAAACCACGTATCCGAGAGTCGAGCGTTATTGACTTAGCCCTCATGAAGAAAATGGGTCGAGCATACTCATTTCCTCGGAACAAAACAAGGAAGATATTTTATCTTGCTCTGAAACATCAAATGCTTACGCTGCCAGAGTCCAAGCACCCCGAGCACGCAGGCGAGGTCTTCAACCCAAATTATTGCTTTTACCATCGAGCAATGGGACACCCTCTTGAAGATTGCTTCACCTTCAAGAATTGGGTTGAAGATTAGTATCAGCTTGGCAAATTCGCGTTTTCTGACAACTGGAGGGTAGCGCCACCACAGAAGCACGAGCCCGAGGACACGAAAGAAAAACCAGTTCCACATTGGGATTGGCAGAAAATTCGCACCTGTCGTATGATAACGATATTAAAAGAAGAGTCCGAGAATGTGGACAGCCTTCCCTGGTGCTTCGAAAACAGCAATGATGAGGTGATCTCAGAATTTCCCCCAGCTCCGAAAGAACTGGAGGATGGGATACATACCACTGCAGATAATCTCAAGAAAATCGAGTTGGGGACGATAAACGATCCGCGACCAACATTCGTCAGCGAGCTGCTGTCTGAAGAAAGGGTGGCTGCGTTAAAAGAAGTCCTTGTGCAGCATAAAGACTGCTTCGCATGGAACTATTCTGAGATGCCAGGATTAGATCCAGAAGTTGCCGTACATAGATTGGCGATATCCCCGGGTGTCAAGCCAGTTAAACAAGCGCCGAGAAGAATGCGGCTTGAGCTCGAAATAAGCATCAACGCCGAAGTCAAAAAGCTGATAGACTCTGGCTTTATCCAGGAAGTTCAATACCCCGAATGGATTGCTAATATCGTTCCAGTAATGAAGAAAAATGGGACGGTGCGCATATGCGTGGAATTTCGAGATCTCAACAAAGCCTGCCCGAAGGATGATTTCCCAGTACCAGTCACCGAACTAATGATAGACAATACGTCCACACATGAGATTTTCTCCTTCATGGACGGCTCATCAGGGTATAATCAAATAAAAATGCATCCTGAAGATCAGAAACATACGGCTTTCCGGACTCCTTTAGGGATATTTTGTTACAAGGTGATGCCTTTCGGTTTAAAGAACGCCGGTGCCACCTATCAGAGGGCCATGACGAAGATTTTCGACGACCTTATACATGAAATCGTCGAGTGTTATATCGATGACCTTGTGGTTAAGAGCAAGTCATACGGGGAACATCTTGAACATCTAAAGACTGTATTTCAACGCCTTCGGCAATACAACTTGAAAATGAACCCGCTCAAATGAGCATTCGGGGTTTCCTCGGGCAAATTTCTAGGGTTCATCGTCCGACACCGAGGCATCGAAATAGGTCCGTCCAAGATTAAGGCGATTATGGAAATGCCTCCGCCAAGAACCCTCAAACAGCTGCGGTCTCTCCAAGGAAAGCTCGCATATATTCGGCGATTTATAGCCAACCTCTCCAGCAAGTGTCGCCCTTACAGTCACTTGATGAAGAAAGGGACCCCATTCATTTGGGATCACAAATGCCAAGGCGCACTGGATGAGATCAAGCAATACCTACAGAACCTTCCAGTGTTGGCTGCTCCGGTTAAGGGGAAGCCTCTCGTCCTTTATACAGCCACCCTCGATGGTTCTTTAGGCGCATTATGGGCCCAAGAAAACGACCAAGGGAAAGAGAGAGCGCTCTACTACTTAAGTCGAGTTCTACTGGGGGCAGAAAGCAATTACTCCCCCATTGAAAAGCACTGCCTGGCGTTGATCTTCGCAATAACAAAGCTTAGACATTACGCATTAGCACATGAAGTCCGTCTTATTTCAAAGGTGGACCCGCTCAAATATCTAATGTCAAAGGCCATATTAACGGGACGACTCTCTAAATGGGCCCTGCTCTTGATGGAATTCTCGATAACATATCAACCTCTCAAGGCAGTGAAAGGCCAGGCTATCGCCGATTTCCTCGCGGAGCATCCGATACCGGCCGATTCTCCTCTCAATTGCGAGTTGCCAGACAAATATGCGTTTGACGCGATCGACAGTGGTGATACCCGTTGGGAGCTTTATTTCGATGGAGCATCTTCCATGAAAAAATACAAACAAACTACCCCTACAATCAAATCGGGGATATGACTCATCTTTATAATCCCACAGGGAGGGATAATGCGCTACGCGTTCTCCCTAACAGAGCCGAGGACAAATAATGAAGCCGAGTATGAAGCTTTGATAGCAGGTCTCGAGATCGCCATCGACATGGGAATTGAAAACCTCCTTGTATACGGAGATTCTCAACTGGTCGTCAGTCAAGTAAATGGCGACTACCAAACGTGCAAGCTAGAGCTGGTGAAATACGGTGAAAGGGCGCAACAACTGCTAACCCAAATCCCCTCCTATACTTTGGAAAGCATACCTCGCGCAGAAAATAGCAAAGCGGACGCGTTGGCCAAACTTGCTAAAGAATTGGCTGATGAGAACCTCGATGATGTCAGAATCGTGGTGCAAAGCCGTCGAGTGCTCGCCCCCGCAGAAATACCTCCGGAATCATCCGAAGAGAAGGGAGTGACTGAACAAGTGACCTTACAAATAAAAGACCTTGAGAAGGTTGAGGATTGGAGGGAGGTCTTTATAGATTACTTCAAGTCCCACCAAATGCCCGAAGAAGCGTCTGCAAGACATCAGCTCATGAAACGAGCTCTGTCTTTTGCCTTCGTCAATGACACTCTATACAAGAGGTCATTCGATTCTCTGTGGCTGCGATGCTTGGGACCTGACGAAGCAGAGAGAGTCGTTCAGGAAGTTCATGATGGAATCTGTGGTTCTCACCAGGCGGGCCCAAACATGAAGTTAAAAATCAAACGGATGGGCTACTACTGGCCCACGATGATACAGGATTGCCTTGAATACGCGAAGCAATGCCACTCGTGCCAAATTCATGGGGACTTCATCCATCAGCACCCCAATCCACTGCATCCAACAGTGGCTAGCTGGCCATTCGAAATGTGGGGAACTGACATAGTTGGCCCCATCGAACCAGCATCGTCCAAGGGACATCGTTTCATCTTGGCGACAACTGATTACTTCTCCAAATGGGCGGAAGCGGTACCGTTGAGGGAAGTGAAGACAGAGAATATCCTCCATTTCTTCCAAACGCATGTCATATACCGGTTTGGAACCCCGAGAAGAATCATCTCGGATAATGGGCCAGCCTACCGAAGTCATAAAATCAGCCGCTTCACACAGCAGCACAATATAGACTAGATGTATTCCTCAGTCTATAATCCGCGAGCTAACGGTCTCGCCGAGGCCTTCAACAAGACCATAACAAAGATTATAAAGAAAACGGTGTCCGAAACAAGAAGGATTGGTACGAGAGACTGCAAGAGGCTCTCTGGGCGTATCGAACTACGTTCAAGACAGCCACGAACACAACGCCCTACGCGTTAGTATTCGGCACGGAAGCAGTACTAGCCCTTGAAATAGAATTACCCTCTCTGCGAGTGGCAGTTCACTATGAGCTGACGGATGAAGAAAATTCTCACCTTCGGTTTGAAGAGCTTGACGCTCTCGATGAAACCCGGCTCATAGCTCAGCAAAATCTGGAAGCTTACAAGGCGAAGATGACGTGCTCATATGAAAGACTGACTCGACCGAGGACATTCCGCCAGGGCGAGCTTGTGCTAATGGTCAAAAGGCCTATGATCCCTAGTCGCGCCAAGCAAGGAAAGTTCGAGCCGAACTATGAAGGCCCGTACATCATAGATAAGGTCTACCAGGGTGGGGCCTACCTACTTATGAATATGCATGGTGAAAGGCCTTTCAGGCCAATAAATGGTCGCTTCCTGAAGAAATACTACGCTTAATAAATCATAGCATAGGTCAATGATAGATGACGACGACCATGTCCTCTCGCTATTTTCCTTAGCTCGAACTTTATAAGCATGTAGCTGGGTTTCCCAATATCGGACCGAAATGTCCTTAAACTAATAGCAGACCGAAACGTCTTTAAACTACTCCTGCAGCATTCTTAGGCTGATGAGATAAAAAAAAAAGAAGGAAAACATATAAAAATAAAAAGAATAGAAAAAAGCGGTATGTCTATAAGCAAAAAGGGCACGGATGAAAACCCGAAAGGGCTCCGTGAGTAAAAACAGCAGGGCTACCGGCGGGTGTTCGTGAAAACCCGAGAGGGCGCGACCTCGTAAAAAAAAAGAGAGAAAATAAAAAGAATAATAAAAAAAAAACGGTATGTCCATAAGAAAAATGGGCACGGATGAAAACCCGAGAGGACTCCGTGAGTAAAAACAGCAGGACTACCGGCGAGTGTTTGTGAAAACCCGAAGGGGCGCAACCTCGTTAAGAAACACTTATAGGGTCCTCTCGACCCTGTAAGGAGAAACCACCCGCGTGAGATCCTTACGACTTACAAGGGAACAACACACTTAGGAATCCCCACGATTCCTAAGGAGAAAATATACTTGCGAGATCCTCACGACTCGCAAGGAGAACTCTCTTATGAGACCCTCACGGCTCGTAAGATTTGAAAGTCTTAAGCTACAGAGACCTAAACATGTGCTTAAGCGATTCCCACAACTTTCGACATTGCCCTACAAGTGGTCCGATATTGGCCCTTGTATACAATCCACGGGCGCGAATAAACATTTCCCTAACGAAGTCTCATCCGAGACTAGGGATATGTTTGCATGGTAAACAACCCTTGTAAATCCTCTCGACTTACAAGGAGAAAACCCTCCTGTAGGATCCTTACGACTTACAGAGAAATAAAACACTTAGGAACCCTCACGATTCCTAGGGAGAAAATACACCTACAAGATCCTCACGACTTGTAGGGAGAAATAGCTTGGTGAGACCCTTACGGCTCATAAAGTCAAAAGCCTTAGTCGACAGGACCTTAACCCTGGTCGCTAAGCCTCCTTTGTTTGACAACGACAGAGGCAAATGATGATTCGCTCCTGGAAATATCCCAGTTGTAGCGGTGCTGATGCCGAAATCGGTGCCTGATTTCAGGTTTACTGTGAGAAACCAGTAGGCCGCACATGCACACAGAATAGCCGAAATGATGGGGCAACTTGCAATAAAAAAAAGCAGCAAGTAAAAGGTATGCATGCGAAATAGCCAAAATGATGAGGCAACTCGCAATAAAAAGCAGCGAGTAAAGAAAAAATAAATAGCCGAAATGATTGGGCACCGCGAAGAATAGCCGAAATGATTGGGCAATCGCGACCTTCGCGATATAAAAGCTGAAATGATAGAGCATCGCGGAAACAAAATAAAAAAAATGAATAAAAAAGAAATGATGATGATAAAACTTTGGCCCTACAGTTAAGATCACATCGATGCCTGTATACAATCCAAGGGCGTAAACAAAGAAGGGACCGTACTTTCCCAAAAGACTCCGTCAGACGACGAAGCCGAACCTCGACGGTTTATTCCAACCAAAAAGCTAGTGTATTTAGCAAAACTCCTCGACTCACGGATACAAACACTCCTTGACGAGAGCCTCCTGATCCGCGTCGACCCGCAGAGCCACCAGTGCCTCCGTAGGAATCCTCGACTCGTTTCAAACCCCAAGGAAACAAATAATCCTTGGCGCTTGGGAAACAAATAATCCCTAGCAAAACTCCTCGACTCACGGATACAAACACTCCTTGACGAGAGCCTCCTGATCCGCGTCGACCCGCAGAGCCACCAGTGCCTCCGTAGGAATCCTCGACTCGTTTCAAACCCCAAGGAAACAAATAATCCTTGGCGCTCGGGAAACAAATAATCCCTAGCAAAACTCCTCGACTCACGGATACAAACACTCCTTGACGAGAGCCTCCTGATCCGCGTCGACCCGCAGAGCCACCAGTGCCTCCGTAGGAATCCTCGACTCGTTTCAAACCCCAAGGAAACAAATAATCCTTGGTGCTCGGGAAACAAATAATCCCTAGCAAATCCCTCGACTCACGGATACAAGCACTTCTTGACGAGAGCCCCTGACTCGCGTCGACCCGCCGAGCCACCAGTGCCTCCGTGGGAATCCTCGACTCATTTCAAACCCCAAGGAAACAAATAATCCTTGGTGCTCGGGAAACAAATAATCCCTAGCAAACTCCCCAACTCACGGATACAAACACTCCGTGATGAGAGCCTCTTAACTCATGTCAATTCGCAGAGCCATCACCCTCTCCGCGAGCAAATTCCCGATTTGTCTCAATTTGTAAGAAGAAGTCTCAGACAGCAAGGATTGAAAAGCTTGCTTCTTGAGCAATGGGGCCCTGCAAATCAATCCAAAATGGTCTCTTGCATACTATTCACGGGTCTCACTCTCCGAAGTCGAATTTCGACGAGGAGGGAAACAACCGCTTACGAATCCTCTCGACTCGTAAGAGGGAAAATTCTCTTATAGGATCCCTACGACTTATAAGAGAAAACCACACTTAGGAATCCTCACGATTCCTAAGGAAAAAACCCACCTATGAGATCCCCTCGATCCGTAGGGAGAAAAGCCTCTATGAGACCCTCACGGCTCATAGAATTGAAAAGTCTTAGGCGGTAAACCTGAACCTGCGGCCTAAGCCATCGCTATTTTCTGAGAAAGTCGGAATACTCGTTTTAGACATCCATCAACCATGGTTATTAAGACAGCCTGCTGACATTAAAAGAAAGAAGATGACAGAAAGAATATCCGGTTTACATTTGATCTGGCATGCGTGACTCATTCATGGATAGAAGACTCAGGACGAGAAATAAGACAAGCTGAAATAGAAAGGGGGAGGGTTTCCATTCATACCGCTAAAAATTTTTACAAGCATAAGAATAATGAATAAGAAACATTGTTCAAATTATTACAACGGTATAACCTCAGATCCGGGGCACGGATTGAGGAAATCAAAAGTAAGGTCATCCAGAGTTCTTCTGGCCTTTCTAATTATTCTTATGCGTAGTCTTTCGCGCTCCTCGGTGTCGATATCATCGGCAAGCCCTTCCGGCCTTTGATAAGCAGCAACGATCGTCGTCTGCTGAAACACTTGATGCAGGATGTCAACGAGGTCGTTCCGTCGTTTCTTTGAGATCAGCCCTGTCAGGTGCACTGAATGCACCTTGTTTTCGGCATCATCCAGCGCATTGAGCGGCAAGGCCTCATGAAGACCCGGGAGTGCTCTCCATATGGCTCCCAACACGACTTTCAAAAGGGCCGAACGACGAGGCAACAGCCAACCCCCGCTTGCGTTCAGACGACCCATGACTTCTGCACATTCAGCGTCTGTAAACTCCTGGTTTTGTTGACGACCCTGAGCACGGATGTCGTCGTAGGTAATGAACTCGTGCAAACTGTATAGATGCACCGCCGCCATTATGCCTAGAGGGAAATATTACAGGAAGATCAGCGATAGAAAGGCAGTAATATACATAGAGGGCTAAGTTTCCTCTAAAAAGCTCTTCTGGTCAGGATTAATTGGAGTTAATCCAAGAATCGGTGTTAACTGAAGTTTTTCTGAGAACGTTGGAAGAGAGAGTAAGGCACCGGAGTTCTTGAAGGCAAGAACAAAGCTCTGAAGTCTTCGAAAACAGAAATCTGAAAGATGATAAGTATCTAGGGGGGACCAAAGGTCCTGTTTATAGGCATCAAGTGCCTCTCCGACTTCCAAGAGTTGTCACGGCAGTTTATCCTAATCAGAGCGAACTTCTGTTCAGATTCCGAGGCGGGAGATGAAGCGACGCTTCGTCTTTCCCCAATCAGAGCAAAGCTCTATCTTGAAAATTAATTTAATGAAGCGACGTTTCAGATTATTCGCGCTGCGCAACGTGCCATGTGTCTGACGCAGGCGCATCAGCACAGCGCCCAAAGCAGCGCACCCAATCAGAGCAAGGCTCTATTTCAAGCAAAATTAAAGGAAGCAACGCTTCAGCTGCGTATGCGCCGTGTGCTACACGACACGTGTCGGCACAAATGCGTTTAGCATAGTTCGCTAAGCCGGGCGTTACACGACACGCGTCAGCGCAGATGCGTTAACATAATTGCGCTGCACTGCGCGTTGTGCGACACGTGTCATACCCTGAAGCATTTGCGCTAAACAAAATTAAAAGTTCTAAAAAATAAAAAAAAAAGAATCTTTCCTGCTCTTGTTAAAATAAAAGATTTTCTTCTGTAAAACAGAAGCCCTTGGGTCAAAGATCCGACGGTGAGGGGAAATTCCCCCAAATCATTCAGAAAAGGGATTTCTTTAATAAATCGAATTTGCTTCTCAATTTACAAGATGAAGCCTCAGGCAGCAGAGGTGGGAAAACTTGTTCCCCGAACAATGGAACCCTGCAAGTCAATCCTAAATGGTCTCTTGCATACTATTCACGGGTCTCACTCTCCGAAGTCAATTTTCGACAAGGAGGGAAATAACCGCTTACGAATCCTCTCGACTCGTAAGAGGGAAAATTCTCTTATAGGATCCTTACGACTTATAAGAGAAAACCACACTTAGGAATCCTCACGATTCCTAAGGAGAAAATCCACCTATGAGATTCTCTCGATCCGTAGGGAGAAAAGTCTCTATGGGACCCTCACGGCTCATAGAATTGAAAAGCCTTAGGCGGCAGATCTGAACTTGCGACCTAAGCCATCTCTATTTCTTAAGAAGGTCGGGATACTCGTCCTAATCACCCGTCAACCATGGTTACTAAGGTGGCATACTGATAATGAAAGAAAGAAAAGACAGAGAAAATGACACATTGCAAAAAAAAAAGGTGTATCTTTTATTCATAAACTTGATTGGATACAGGATACATTATGTCAAAAAAAAAAAATATATACATATATACATTCTTTTACCTACAAGTACAAATGATACAAGGATAAATAGCTACTGAGGAGGGAGTGTCTTCAGTAAATTCATAAGATGCTCTCGCACTTCCTTCAGCGCTTTCTCCTGAGTAACAGCCGCAGCCACCTCCGCTTCCACCTGGGCCCGCTGCTGCAAGAAGGATGAAAGTTGCTCCTCCGCCGCCTTCTGGGCTGCTTCCTGGTTGGGTGCATCTCGCTCGACAACGTCAAGTTTTTGCCTCAATGATAACCCTTCGGAAAGACATTGCAGAAGGCCCTCAAAGACAACCTTCAGCCGTGCGGCGTTGGCCTCCACCTGAGCATGCAGTTGGGCAGACTTGCTCGAAGTCTCACCTCGCTCCTTACGCCTTGAAATGACTTCGTTTTCGAGGTGGTGGAAGTAAGGAGCGCTCTGCTCAATCCACGCTGTTCTTTGATTATTGGCAGCCAAGGCCTCGGGAGTGGGACACAGCGACTCCAACTGATGCAGGCGAGCCTCGATCTCCCTGCAATGGTTAATCCAAGATGTGATGATACCCTCGTCATGAAAGTTCACGAGTATCACCAGCATCGGATTAACCGCTATAGCAAAATCCGCAGCAGAGGTAGGGGTCTTGATGTCGAGCTCTTCAATGTAATCACTCAACGTACGTAAGCTGTTCGCGGCACCTTTCGAAGATGGACGTCTCAGGTAAGGACCTGCTGGCATTATGATGCGAGATTCGAAGGGCGCCGAAACTGGAACGATAGCTGAAAAGAAACAGGATATAGTCAGACAACAATTCAGAAAATAAAAGAGGGGATTTATCAATATGATAGTCGCTATACCAGCTGAAGCAGGTGGCAGGGCCGGAAGGGTCGGCAGCGCAGCCCGTCTTTCATCCCCTCCTTCGATTGGTAACACTACAGACGAGGTAAAAAAAAAGAGGGGTTTAGAAATAATCCCATCAATGAAGAAAGAAGGATGTTAACGGAAATCATACTCACCAACGCCACCAGAGGAAGAAGCAAGCTCAGATGGGAAAGAAAAGTGTGGGAGCAACATCTGATATACATGATCAAAAAGCACTCCTGAAAACACAATAGTGTGACTTTAGTACACGAATTATATGTCTAGAAAACAAGATTAATAAATCGTAAACATATACCTTCCAACATCTTCGAGGTTATGAGAGAGGGTTGAGAGGTGACCACCGCCAAGGCAATTGTTGAAGGCGCTCCTTCAAGCAACGGGGCATCGGCGCTTGCTGCACCTGCGTTACAAGAAAAGTGGACTTGTCAGAAAGGATTGTAAAATAAGAAAGACAGTAACCTAAGGTCTACCTGAGGAGCTCCCGGCCGAAACAGAAGCGACTCCCTCCTCTATCGACAGGAGGCCACCACCCGTAGCCTCAACACCCGACTCGATGGGGACCGTTGTGGTGCTCGCGAGACCCGGAGACGGCGGAGGGCCATGGACGGGGATGGCTATGACTGGAGTATTGCCAGATTCCAGAGAAGGGGCGGTTGGCTCGTCCTCGGGAATCATGGCCGCCTCACCCACTACTCCCTCAGGTTCGGTAGTCGCGGTTGTATCATCCACCATCACCTCGGGATCGCGAGCCTCGAGCGCCTCATCCGCCACCACCCTGGGCTCAGTCACAATGATCATATCATCTGCCACCACTCCAGGTTCGGCATCAATGACCTTCTCAGCTATAGGCCCCTCGACCTCTACCTCAGATTCCAAAGCCACGACGACGCTGCCCACCGTTGGCTCGAGCTCGGCAGGTACCACCTCCTCTGTCCCTTTGAGATTGACGGTTTCTGCCTCCCCCTCGATCGGACTTGGCCCTGCAAGATGAGAGATGTAAGGACAAATGACATTAAAATCCTTGTAACAAAAACTCCGAGAGAAACATTACCTGAGGAGGATTTACCGTTCGCGCTCCGAGCTGCACGTGCCACCTCTCTGCGGGCAGTAGATAAGGCAACAGGGGCCTCTTCGGATGGAGTATTGGCGCGAGGGACAGTGCTGGGGCCCGCTCCCACAGCCAAGGCAGCCCTGCGCGCCTTCGCCTCACGCCTCAGCCGCTTCCTTTCATCCCGGGCTATTACAACGGACCTTTGCAACGCCTCCTTCAGACCATCGTCATCCTCGTTCAGGGATGCCTCCAGAGCCTTTAAGGCATCTCTCATCGGCTCTTCAAGACGAACCTCCTACGGTGGCCCAGAGGAAGCAGGAACATCAGCAGCTGGTAGAACATTTGTGGCGCTTGGTGGGAACAGCGTTGAGGTTTCTGCAATAGAAGGGACAGGTTAGACCGACCATGATGCAAGCGAAACGAAAACTTGATAAATCAAAGCTTACTAAAGCCCATGGATGCCCTAAGACGTTCCTCCTCCTGGAAAGTCTTCAAAGAAGCGGCAATGGCTTCTTCATCAGTAATGCCTGTTAAAAAATGGGGGGGAAACATTAGTTCAAAGCAATGAGGAAGATATGCTGTAATAAAGGAAAGATGACTAGTAGTTACCTGATCGCGCAAGCCTAGCTAGCCACGCGTCACGCCTCGCCAACCACGCTGATTCTTCGAGGGCAGCCTCCAAATTTGTGTCGTCTGGCGGCGGCATCAATAATCCTTCGTTAGTCCCGTATTCGATCAGGCCCTCGGCATAGGGAGCATGGGGTTCCTGACCAAACAAGACGTCCGGCGCGAAGAGCGATTTCTTTTTCTTTTGCCCTCCGACCCTAGGCCCGCGTAAGATGGACTTCCGCTTCGCAGCCACTTTGGGACGGCGGGTCCCGATGTCCGCGCCCACGCCAGACTCCGGCGAGAGTGCAACCATTGTCTCCACTGGAGTACGGTGTGCGGGAGGGGCATCGGTGATATCGAGGGGCGGCAACTCACGTGGAGGACTTTGCGCACGCGATGGTCTGCCCCCGGCATCTTTGAAAGGAGGAACCACCGGGGTCCTTGGCACCAAAGGAGCGTTACGGTTGGTGCCGGGAGGTGCTTCTTTACGGTCGATCAGCACTCACCTCTCCTCCTTTATAACGGCCCCCGTCGCATGATTGTACCACTCTTTATATACATTAAGGAGTCGTGGAGCGTAAGCCAGCGCGCTGATGAAGAAACAAGAACCTGTGCTCAAGCGCATGAAGTGATGTAACGCGTTCTCCATCCCTTCTTCATTAGCAGCAGGTTCCAGTAAGAAAGCTTCCAAGGGTACCCCTTGATCATAGCCCAGTTGTTGCGCAAAACGATGCGGGTTGTATCTCATAAAGATTGCTGCATTGCCTTGCCTGAAGACTAGGAAACCCGGTCTGATAGAATACAAGTGGAGGGTCTCCCGGGCCGTCAACACTGAAGCTCCATCCTTAAAGGAGTCCTGTAGTGGTCGCGCCGCGGTGGCGGACACTTTTCCAAAGGTTAATACCTTATCAATAAAGGACATCCCGACTCCAACGGTGTGAGGGCGAAGCAGTAAACCCCTGGCATCCCATGGTGAGGGGGGTCACGATTAATGCGCCGATCAACTGAATGATACGAGGGAAACCACACCTGTCAAAGAATGAGGGCCTCTTATGCATGCCGAAGACGCCCGCCGTATGTAGCTCGAGCCATGACATAAAGTAGTGCATCGGGAAGACCACGTGCAATGCCCCGGGCTCATTGGCATCCGCGGCTCGGCTGAGACCATGGTATAAATGCGCTAAGCCGGCGATCCCCACAGCCACCTTCACCCCAATAACCATTCGGTGTGCTGGATAAAAGACAGAAGGCCGCATGCGATGAGAATGCATCGGGATAGCGAACCAGCTCAGCCACAGCCCGAGAAATCCTAAGAAAAAGGCCTCCTCGTCCATCCCAGGGGCTGCAATTTCCGCAAAAGATATGGTAGGGAAGTCCGGAAGGAAGAAAGCCTTTTGGTCTATCTCCTTCGTCGGCAGGTTATCCAAACCTAATGCAAAGGGATCATCCAGGATAGCGGATTTGGCGGCTCCTGATGAAATGACGCTCGGACGAAGGAAGCGAGCAATGAAGTCCTCAAAATTAACTCCCCGGCTCCCATGCTCGATGAAGAGGGACTCGTAGATGTTTAACACCTTGATCAGGCTCGGAAATTGGTGTTGAACGGCGTTTTCCGGCGTGATCCCCCTTACCATCGGCTTAGCACTGAAGATGTACTCATCTGTCGGGAGCAACTCTTCATGGTGTTCCCCCAAGACTGGTAGGCCGGATACCTCTGCGAATTCCTCTAAAGAGATAGACACTTCCCGATCCATCGCAAGGAAAGTGTGAGTGGGAATATTCCACTACTCCAGGAAAGCCTTGAACCACCAGGTAGGGAGCGTAGGATACTGAAAGAGAGAAACGTAGACCGCGGTGTACAGTCCTAATCTTATCAACTGCGACTTCTTCGTCGACAGGATGTACCGGGCCCACGGCAGGTAGCCGATTGGGTGGCGGGGAATTAGGCCAAGGTTATATGATTGCCCCCAGGGTCGTGCTTCACCTTGGCAGATACGGCGCTCTAGGATATCCAAAACCATAGGACGCTGGACCGGTATCGCATCTATGGCGGGATGTAGGAAACCCTTTGATGTCCAATTCGCCAACTCCACGGCATACAGCACCGGGGGTGGGGCAGCGTAGTGAATCGCCGTGATAGGCTCGAACGACATCGCGCACGTGAAGCTGCGTCGACCCATAATGATCTGGTTATACCAAGACCCCCAATGGTGGAGCTTCTTGTGCTCCGGGTCGTACTCTCTAATCATGGTTAGGTCCAGGGGCGCCTCGGGAAATCCCTCCTCCGAGCGGACGAACGGGAATGAAGTGTCTTCAGACATGATCGCTGCAAAAGAACAAATTCAGCCGTTAGTGTTGCAATTCCAACGTTTGGCGTCTAAAAAAAAAGAGGTGCGTTAATTAAATTAGATTAAGTGTAACTTAATTAATTACACCACACAGCAGTGCAGTGAGTAGGGGACCAAAGGAGGACCCACAAAATCTGGACGACAATACGTCAGTTAACAAGACAACCTCATCATTCGATGAGATTGACAATTGGCCCCTAGGAAAACATTCCCATTATATAAGAAAAAGGGGGGAATCCCTAGAGATAAGGAGAAAATCTCCTCTTTCAGAGCAAAGCTCTGTCACAGAGTGACACTTGTCAAACTCTGGTCCCAGGGAAATAAGTTTCCTTAAAAAGAGCACAGCTCTAAAATTCTTGAAAATTACCAAAAAAGGATTAAAATTCTTGAAATCTTGGAAAATAAAAAAAATCTTGTGAAATTTTTATCTGATTTAAAAGATCCACAAATGATCTATAAGCAAAGCTCTGTTCATGGGTTAAAACCCATGAACAAAATCTCTGTAGATCTATAAGATTTTGAGAGCAAAACTCTGTTTATGAAACCCCAATGGGGATCTCTTTAGATCAAAAGATCTGTAAGAGCAAAGCTCTATTGGTTAATTAAAAAAATTAAAAGTTAACTTAACAATTAATTTTACCTAAAATTTTCTAACTTGGAAGATGAGAGCAAAGCTCTAAAAGTTATGGAAACGAGAGCAAAGCTCTGGAGTTCTAGGCAAGAGCAAAGCTCTGGGAATAAAAATCTTAGAAACGGTAAGATTTTCTAAGGACCAAAGGTCCTATTTTTAAGGCGCTTGTGCCCCTTGAGCTTACCCCTCGATCCAACGGTCAGGGGCTTGCCACCGCTGCACTCACGTGCGCGCCACGTGAGCGCAACAGTGGGGGGGCATTTGTTGCGCCCAATCAGAGCAAAGCTCTTCTGAAATTCAAAATTCAAAATTTTGAAGCAACGCTTCAAATCCCAGGCGCAGCGCACCACTTGTCATGCGCTGAAACGTCAGCGCAGCGCCCGAGAAGGCACGCCTAATCAGACCAAAGCTCTATTAATGGAAGCAACGCTTCAGTTGCGCAAGCACTGCGCTGCGCGACACGTGTCAGCGCAGATGCGCCAGCGCAGCCGTGCTGCGCTGTGCGCTGCGCGACGCGTGTCAGCGCAGATGCGCCAGCGCAGTTGCGCTGCGCGACGCGTGTCAGTGTAGATGCGCCAGCGCAGTTGAGATGCGCTTTGCGCTGCGTGACACGTGTCAGCGCAGATGCGCTAGCGCAGTTGCGCTAGCGTGACACGTGTCACGCACTAGGGCGTTTGCGCCAAACAGAATTAGAATTCTAGTAAGATCTTTCTGTTCTTGGTAAAACAAGAAGATTTTCTTCTGTAAAACAGAAGCTCTTGGATCAAAGATCCAACGGTGGGGAAAATTCCCCAAATCACTCAGAGAAAGATCTTTTTAACAAATTTAACTGATTTATGGGCACTATAAAAAGGACCCCAGACCTCAATTAAAAGGGCATCAACATCTTTCAAAAAAAAAAAGGAGAGAGAGCTCTGAGAAAATTCAAAACAAAAAAAGAGGCAAAAACTTTTTTCCTCTGATGAATAGATCATAGATCTAAGGAAAAAGGGAGATCAATGATCTTTGATAAAAAATAATAATATAAGAATAATGATAAAAATAGTGCTTTGCACTCTTGTGAACCTCTGGTTCTGTAAATGAAAAAAGAAATTTTTTTCTAATTTAAATAGTGCTCTGCACTTCTGTTATTGAATCTAAAACATTTTTAGTGCTTTGCACTTTCAAACTGCGCTATTGCGCTCTTTAGAGCGCGCCACGTGTCAGCAGCGCAGCAGCGCAGCACAGTATACTGCGCTGTTGCGCTTGCGCTCAGCAGAGCATGACACGTGTCGCCACCGTACGAGTCTGCGCCTTGCGCTCCTCAATTGGCGCAAAGCGCCTGACAAGCCACTTGGGGCAGTGTCAGAACATCGAATGCAATGCATTATTGAAAGGGCAGAGCCCAATAAAAGTCTATCAGATCAGAATAAAATGCTATGCATTATTAAAAGGGCAGAGCCCAATAAAAGGGTCTATCAGACAGAAATAAAAATACTCTGCATAATTTAAAAGGCAGAGCCCAATTAAAGGACCAAATAAAAAAAGGCAGGGCCCAATTAAAAAGGTCTAAATGGCCTAAAATAGATGCTTTGCATCATTAAAAAGGGGGCAAGCCCCTAGTAAAAGGCCTAACAGGACAAATGCAAACAAAACGTTGAATATTTTTAACTGGACTTTTAACTGGACTTAGCCCAATTTTGGCCGTAAGTCCTTAAATTAAATTGACTGAGCAAGATTGCTCCCCTAAATCAATTCACATCCGGTTTGAGGGTACATATCCGAACTCCTTTGACATCCGTCATTATAATTCTTCAACGACGTCAAAGAGGTGACGGGTCCCAATGACCGTACACCGTAATGGACCGAGATGTCCTTAAACTAATATTGGATCGAGATGTCCCTAAACTAATATCGGACCGAGACGTCCCTAAACTAATATTGGACCACCATGTCCCTAAACTGGAACATGGACCACCACGTCCCCAAACTGGCACAATAGAGCCCAAATGCTCTTTTGTTCGACCTAAACGGTCCCGTTTAAGTTGATCTTAGCCCCAAACATGGCTAACGTATCCTTAAACATTCAAATGAAATATAAAACCCTAAATCAACTTCGGTTCGAGGGTACATCTCCGAACTCCTCTGACACTTATCGTTGTAATCCTTCAACGACGTTGGAGAGGTGACGAGTCCCGACGGCCATATATTAAATGAATCACGTTTAAGTTGATCTTAGCCTCAACGAGGCTAACGCATCCGTAAACTAAAATATCAAACCCAAATCTAAGTAAATACGGATTTGGACTAATCCACGTCCTATGGGCGACGGCATTACTCAGTCTCCGTATACAATCCACGGGCAACCACAAATAAAACAAACACACACGACACGAAGTGAAATTCTGGAGAAGGAGAAAGTGGCTACCGCGACGCGGTAGCATAATTAACTGCAGGGGCTTGCGCCTGCAGGGAAGAGCGTCCCCACAATCAAAAACCCCTCAAGCGAGGGGGAATCTGACAAAGTCTGCTACAACGGCCGCATCCGTCTAAACCTTCGATACACGGTGCCATAAATCAACATGGCATCTTCGGAGAGGTAGACGGATAAAACTAAATAGCATCTGCCCCGAATCTCAGGCACAAACGTCCTAACGTCGACGGCCGTCTTTCGGAGGGAAACAGTGCCACATGTGAGGCGTTGGCTTGACCCTTCTACGGCTGGACCATTGGTACTGAGGCATGAAGTGAATGTCTTTGAACCTATTTCATGTGTTGAACGGTTTCGGGAAAACTTGGGTGTTCGAATGTTCTATCGGAAAGTTTAATATATTCTATTTATCCGGAATGGGATACAATAATTGGAATTCACAAACAGTTATGAGATAACTGAATGAATGTTATAAATCTAGCGGTTTAGTCTCACTTGATATTGAAAAGAGTTTTCGATAATGGGACTAAAATGCGGGGTTTATAATTGTTAGGCATGTGATGTCTAAGTATTTCATTAGGCATGCGATGTCTAAAGAGGTTGCGGATTCCAATTGTTGTAGTTTTACACTTTCTTTTCTGTGACCGTAAGTGTAGTATGTAGTGGTATTGCCGATTGTCGTTGCTATACGTCGACGACAATCAGTGTATGCATACTTACTTACGTTGATGACATGTGATGTTATGTGTTGCTGGATATGTTATATTGGATCGTCGTGTTTGAATAGCCGGGGGTTTTTATGTGAGATGAGTGTTTTTCATTTTCATTCATGTAAAAACTTGTATGTAATATTCTTTTATTTGGGGCACTTCCAGGTTGCGGAAGCTATCACCTTTTGTATATCATTTACTTTTCCTTATTAGGATAGACCCAAGGAGGGGAGCACAAGTAACCGGGTTCTAGGATCCAGTGGGAGACCATCTTGAGGAGTCGAGTCCGGGTCTCCTAACCCTAGAATTGGTAGGGTTGCTTGCTGCTCTCATAAGGGTCTAGGGGTGTGGTATTGGCTATTCATCACGACCGTGGAATCCGTGTTTTATACTGGCTCGTATTGAAAACACGGACGTCCTAGTATATCCAATATTTCATATGTTTCTTCTTCTGCGATATCTGTGATGTGATCATGTGATGTTCTGTGATAGATACAGTATATAGTATATATGATATATTATATAGACGTTACTTATGTTTTGCACCCGCACTAGCCCTGCCCTGCTCTGTCGTTAGTTACCTAACCTAACGGTGCACGAGGGGACATCCAGGCGAATGCGGATGGCATAAGTGTACGTCGTATTTATCTGTGATGTTTAGGTGACTTAAATGATGGGACTTCATTAATGTGATTAATGAAAGAAAAGAAACCTAAAAGATGTTGTAGAATCAAATTTTAAATAAAAAGGGTAGCTACAGTTTTGCTTTGCATAGCGGTATATATGATGTACCCTACACCTTATTCGATGAGGAAAGGACCAAGATCCCTTCACCGGGAGTGACTCCTTTAGCAATAACTGGTAGATCCTACACACTCGGTTTGACTTTTGATTGCTTCTATAGTTTTACTTTGCACAGCGATATATATGATATATCCCGCACTTCATTCATCGAGGAAAGGGCCGACGATCCCTTCGCCGGGAGTGACCCCTTTAGCAAAACTAGAAAAGCCTCAAAATCACTCCATTTCAAAACTATATTTGATTCTACAACGATATCAAGTTCATTACGCAATAGGTTTTCAGAAAAACCTGTCGTAGCCCTCTGTCATTTCAGATAAGTACTAGTTAGTATTCGTGGTACGTTTGTTGACTATGTTAAGGCGTAGTGTGCGGTAACTGATTGGTGCTTATCTGTATAAGCATATGATGCGATTGGATTAGGGTAGTCGTGCGACTTTGTTGACTATGTTAAGGGTCGTGCGGGTGGGTTTAATTCAATCAGGAAATGACGGGTTGAACTTGACTAGCACTTATGATTTGTTGACTATGTTAAGGTCATATAGCTGCTAGGGGCAAAATATTATCGGGAATTTCAAGTGTTGAAATTTGCAATGAGATTGAATACCTTCTATGAGATAGTTGGATCCCGATACCCACTGCGAGTAAGAGTTACTCCTGGGAGAGTTTTACACATTGCAATTAGCTGATCAAGTAGGTGTCTAGAAAGGTGTCAACGGGGTTACGCCTCTGGGAAAACGAGGTTTACATTAATTAGGTTCGTGTGAAAGCACGGGGGACCTCCCTCAAAGTACCGACACTGGCCTGGCTGAAAGATTGGCGAACTTGTAGTGTGTAATTAATCCCGGCTAGTCTTTCCTTTTAAGGTTTGAAGGAAGATTTGATAAAAACCAGTGGGAGCCATCCTGATTAGATAAGATAATAACCAATCTGATCTTGCACGAGCATACGCTAAAGTGTTTTCTTCTCTCTCTCCAGGTAGCGACCATGTCAGGCCCTAATCAAGATAATAATATGGATGTATTGACCGAACCCGCATGTTATACTGTGCTGGGGAACGTTGGTTCCGTTCTTTCCTATAAGAGTTATAGGACTGAACAGGATATAGGGGAATACCAGGATTCCCATGCCACCCGAATGAAGAAAGTACATGATGATGAATTTTCTTCGGGTGTGTTCGTTACAGAGAACTGTTTCTCCATTTTCTCTACGTCTTGGGTATCAGATACCGGGTCAGGATCCCATATATGTAATCAGTTACATGGGCTTAGGAAAGGTAGAGAACTTGGAGAAGGTGATAAAGACATTAGAGTTGGAAATGGTGCAATTGTTGCAGCTAAGACTGTCGGGGAATATCACCTTGTATTACCAACTGGTAATACATTGGTTCTGAACGAATGCTATTACATGTCGAACCTGATATGCAACATTATATCGGTTTCTTTGCTGAGTAAAGAGGGATATAATTTTGTATTACAGGACAATGTTATGAACATTTTCTGTAACCAAAAGTTGGTTGGATCAGGCACGTTGTGCAATGGTATTTATGTTCTAAATCAATCAACAGTTGTGAGCATAACTAACACACATAAGAGGAAGAGTTCAGAACTGAACGAATCCTTCTTGTGGCATTGTAGACTGGGTCACATCAATGCGACACGACTAGCTAAGTTGCATAAAGATGGATATTTAAATCCGTTCGAATTTTCATCTTATGACACTTGCCAGTCATGTCTCAAAGGCAAGATGACTAAAACTCCGTTTACGGGACACGGAGAAAGAGTTACCAAACTCTTGGGACTGATACATAGTGATGTATGCGGTCCCATGTCTACACATGCCAGGGATGGTTCTTCGTACTTCATTACATTCACTGACGATCTCTCTAGATTCGGATATGTGTTCCTGATGAAACACAAATCAGAAGCTTTTGAGAAATTTAGAGAATATAAACATGAAGTCGAGAACCAAACCGGAAAAAGTATTAAAATCCTACGATCTGATCGAGGAGGAGAATACTTAAGCAATGAATTCCTGGACTTCCTAAAAGAGAATGGGATTCTCTCTCAGCTGACTCCTCCATATACACCACAGCACAACGGTGTATCAGAACGGAGGAACCGCACCCTATTAGATATGGTGCGCTCTATGATGAGCACAGCTGAGTTACCTATTTCCTTCTGGGGATATGCGCTGGAAACAGCAACATACCTATTGAATCAAGTTCCATCTAAATCTGTACCTACCACACCATATGAGATATGGAGTGGGAAGAGACCAAATATTAAACGAGTTAAGATATGGGGTTGTCCGGCCTATGTCAAAAGGCAAAATCCAGACAAACTCGAGGCACGGTCAGTTCTTTGCAAGTTTGTGGGATATCCTAAGAATTCACAAGGATATTTTTTCTACCATGCTGAAGAACAAAAGGTGTTTGTTTCTCAATATGCCACCTTTTTAGAAAAGAAATTCCTTGAAAAAGAAATTAGTGGCAAAGTGGTAGAGCTGGAAGAGGTTCCAGATACACAAACCGTAACTGAAGATTTAGTGGAACCAGAAGATTCAGTAGCTCCCAATGAACCTCAGCCTCTCCGCCGATCTAGTAGGGTTCCTCGCCAACCTGAGAGATACTACGGTTTTCTCATGGATGGTGGGAGCGAGGATTGCATCATGGAGGATGATGACCCAACTAGCTTCGAGCAGGCCATCACGAGTAGGGACTCAGTGAAATGGCTGGATGCTATGCGGTCCGAGATGGAATCCATGTACACCAACAAAGTATGGACTTTGGAAGTTGCTCCTGAAGGGGTAAAACCCATTGGGAGCAAGTGGATCTTCAAGAAATAATCTTGGTGTAGATGGGAAAGTGGAGACTTTCAAAGCTAGACTTGTTGCAAAAGGTTTTCATCAAAGACCAGGTGTGGACTATGACGAAACCTTTTCTGCAGTGGCTATGCTTAAATCCATCCGGATCATGCTTGCCATCGCTGCATATCATGATTACGAAATCTGGCAAATGGATGTTAAGACCGCCTTTCTAAATGGTGATTTAGAAGAGTGCGTGTACATGACTCAGCCAGAGGGCTTCATAGACAGTGGGAGCAGCGGGAAGGTGTGCAAACTGCTTAAATCCATTTATGGATTAAAGCAAGCATCGCGGAGTTGGAACATCTGCTTTGACGTCGTTATCAAAGAGTTTGATTTCGTCAAAAATCCAGATGAACCTTGTGTCTACAAGAAGGTGGCAGAGAGTAAGGTTGTCTTCCTCGTATTGTACGTGGACGACATACTCTTGATAGGAAATGATATTCCTATGCTGCAATCGGTCAAGCTCTTCTTATCACAAAGATTCTCAATGAAAGATCTTGGTGATGCCTCCTGCATATTGGGAATTAGGATCTATAGAGATAGATCCAAACGGATTTTGGGATTGTCCCAATCCAGGTATATTGACACCATACTAAAGAGGTTTAGTATGGAAGAATCCAAGCGTGGGAACTTGCCCACGATCTCTGGAGTCACTCTCTCCAAAGAGATGTCTCCAAAGACTGATTTGGAGAGAGCTCGCATGCAAGGGATACCCTATGCTTCGGCTGTAGGCTCTATCATGTACGCGATGCTATATACCAGACCCGATGTAGCATACTCACTAAGTGTAGTGAGCAGGTATCAAGCTGATCCTGGAGAGAGTCACTGGACAGCTGTGAAAAGCATTCTCAAGTACTTACGAAGGACTAAAGAGATGCTCTTGGTGTATGGTAACGGAGAACTCCAAGTGGAGTCCTTTACCGATTCGAGCTTCCAGAGTGATAAGGACGACTCTAAGTCGCAGTCGGGATTTGTCTTTACCCTTTACGGAGGGGCGGTTAGCTGGAAGACTTCCAAGCAGGAAACCGTGGCAGACTCGACGATGGAGGCTGAATACATCGCTGCCAACGATGCTGCCAAAGAGGCTGTCTGGATCAAGAAGTTCATTACTGAACTTGGAGTGGTTCCATCCATTGAGCATCCAATATCTTTGTATTGCGATAACAATGGAGCGGTGGCTTTGGCCAAGGAACCCAGGTCCCATCAGCGATCCAGGCATATTCTGAGGCGGTATCACCTGATCCGGGAGATAGTTGATCGCCGGGAGATCGAGGTCAGGAGGGTTGACACGAAGAACAACACGGCGGATCCACTCACGAAGGCCATTCCCCAGATACAGTTTGAGAGACTCTTCGGGATGCTCGGTATGCGATACTACAGCAGCTGGCCCTAGTGCAAGTGGGAGATTGTTAGTTGTATGTATGCCCTAGAGGCCAGTATTGTACAGATGATGTATATTATATTGGATGCTTGGACATATATAGAGATGACTTTCTTGCTCAATATGATAGTATGCTATCTGGTTGCTCTTTATCTTAACATGTATACTGGTCTCTTTAAACTGTCTTATAGTTACATGTTGATAAAGCCCTTAGGATGTGTACTTGACTACCTGGACTATGATGCAGATCATACTAGTGGGGACATGGTAGTCCATAAGTACATCCTTCAAGGTCCCTAGTCATGGGTGTATCGAGACGGGGCATCGATATACCAGTGTAGACTAGCGTATACGCCTCTCGACCCATAAGATGGGCGATGGATGATCCCATATCCATTGGTGTTTGATATCAGAGATGGTATACGGGTGCTCAGTGGGGACTGGGTATACTGGACGGACTCGCCGAGAACTCCCAGATGGTATTATACCTCATGTCAGATGGCAGTTCTCAGGTGACACTTGTACAGGTTAGTCTGTAGACTCGAGATCGTCATAGAGTCTTATGTGATTCCCACTGTGCTTTGATCTCCACCTTACCACGTCCATGAGGGCGTGCAAAACAGTGGTCTTTGGGTACAGTCCCGAGTCACATGGAGGCAATGAGCGATAGGAGGGGTTTCGTCTCTCCCGGTATTGGGGGTTGATGTTGCGCTGTGCTCGATTGGCTGTAACAGGGAAGTCCCTGGCCAGGGCTGATCAGAGATTTGCTGGTAAGTGTTACCAGTAGTTTCTCGACCCGTTATGAGCCTCACATCGGCACAACTTATCGGTTACTGGGGTCTGACGTTTACCACCCCTAGACTTGATATGCGACATATCAGACGAACAGACCGGACTGTACGGTAAGTGTTACTGGATGGATTCACAGGAGTGTGAGCGGGCTACCTCGTCGATCTTCTGATCGCTCAATACCCGGATGGCCGTTACGTTTAGCAGACCGCTTGCGGCTTGTGGGTGCTTGATATGATCATCATCTGCTACCGGCGTATTGACGAGTCTTTAGAGTCCTACACAGAGGTTTCCTGGCTCAAGCGAAACGAAATAGGAGCGCATATGAAATATGTGCAGGACCGAGAATAATGCGTGTATGTGATACCGTATTCCATTCTCGCGATGAATGTATCGATTGGTTATATGCGATATAACCTAGATATCGAATCAAGGATTGATTCGATAAGCCGATACATAGGATACTAGTCGGTTATATGCGATATGACCGGATCGTTAAATCAAGTGTTGATTTAATGATTTAATGTATAATTATATATTTGATATATTGCTTTGCATTAACTAGTATTGGTTCACTTTAAATGGGTTTTCTCGCTTGATGTGCAAGTTGTATATGTGATATACTTTTGTGCACATGTTTGTATCATGTTTGATGATGCTTGCTCATTTGGTTAAGTGTAAAAAATTAAACCTTGGTTAAGTAAATGGTTAGGGTTTTTATTTATTCATTCATTTATCTTTTTAATATGGATTAAAAAGAAATTGCAAAAGAGAACAAAGTGGTTGCTTTCATTCTTGAAGCTTGTTGAAGCTTCATGAAGCTTTGACCAAAGTGACCATTTTGTCTTCATGTTTAACCCTAACCATTCATCTAACCTTAGTCAATTCTCTACACCTAACCATGGTTCATATTATGATAAGTATTCATTTCTTTTGCATTTTAAAATAACTTATCATAATCATCATCTTCTTCTTGATCTTCTTCTTCAAGAAAGAAAACTAGCCACCAACAATGGCAACTTGAGCAAAAGTGTGAGAAATCCAATTCTAAAGTGAACCCACCTCCTATTTCTTCATCTTCTACCTCTTGCCAAGTGGTTTTGGGTGTTTTCTTCACAAGTTTCACAACTTGGTGAGGTTGGAGCTTGATCTTGTGCAACCTCGACGTAGATCATTTTCGGCACGAAGCCGACGACCTTGCCCGTCCATTTCTCCGATGAAGCCGATGCTTGAGTCCGGGATTCGAGACTGACAGCGAGAGGACAACTACGTGGAGCTTAGGAAGTGGATAACCGGATCTACAAAGGTTGTAGTTTCCTACTTTTAGTTAAATTGTTAACTAGCTTTCCGTTTCGCCTAAAATTCTAGTAGACGATCCGTATTAGGGTTTCTCGGCACCCATAAAATTTGAAATTGGCATAGTTGATGCCTTGTGTGACTTCATTAGCGTGCCTAGGAACCCTACACCATCAAACCAGCATCATCCAGAGGACATCGGTTCATATTGGCAACAACCGATTACTTCTCTAAGTGGACAGAAGCCATACCGCTAAGAGAAGTGAAGACGGAGAATATTCTCCACTTCTTCAAGACACACGTCATCTATCTGTTCGGCACTCCACGATGGATTATCTTTGATAATGGGCTAGCCTACAGAAGTCACAAAATCAGTCGCCTCGCACAGCAACATAATATAGACTAGAGATACTCTTCGGTCTATAATCCCCGAGCTAACTGTCTAGCTGAGGCCTTCAACAAGACCTTGACGAAGATCATAAAGAAGACGGTGTCCAGAAATAAAAGAGATTGGCATGAGAGATTGCATGAAGCTCTCTGGGCGTATCGGACCACATTCAAAACGGACACAAATACAACGCCGTATGCATTAGTATTCGGCGCAGAAGTGGTACTCCCCTTGGAGATAGAGCTACCTTCCCTACGAGTGGCGGTTCATTACGAGCTAACAGACGAAGAGAATGCTCATCTTCGGCTTGAGGAGCTCGACACCCTTGACGAAACCCGGCTCATGGTGCAGAAAAACCTAGAGGCTTACAAAGCAAGGATGACGCGCTTGTATGAAAGATTGACTAGGCCAAGAACATTCCGCCAAGGCGAACTCGTGCTAGTCGTAAAAAGACCTATGATCCCTAATCGTGCCAAACGGGAGAAATTCGAGCAAAACTATGAGGGCCCGTACATCATAGACAAAGTCTACTAAGGTGGGGTTTACTTGCTCATGAATATGCATGGCGAAAGACCCTTCAGGCCAATAAACGGTCGGTTCTTGAAAAAATACTACGCCTGACCGAAACGTCTGTAAACTACTACGAACCGCAGCATCCTAAAGATGGCGCAAAAAAAGGTACGTCCAAAAGTAAAATGGGCACGGATGAAAACCCGAAAAGGCTCCGTGAGTAAAAACAGCAAGGCTACCGGCGAGTTTTTTGAAAACCCGAAAGGTTGCAATCTCGTTAAAAGACACTTGCAAGGTCCTCTCGACCTTGTAGGGAGAAAATACCTGCGTGAGATTCTTACGACTCACAAGGGAGCAACACACTTAGGGATCCCCACGATTCCTAAGGAGAAGTTACACTTACGAGATCCTCACGACTCGTAAAGAGAATTCCCCTATGAGACCCTTACGGCTCATAGGATTCTTAAGCCTTAAGCTACAGGTATCTAAACCTGTTCTTAAGCCGTCATACACCTCGATATTACCCTACAAGCGTTTCAATATTGACTCTTGTATACAATCCACGGGCACGAATAAACATTTCCCCAACAGAGTCCCACCAGCGACAAAGGATATCCTCACATGGTGAACGACCCTTATAAGTCCTCTCGACTTATAAGGAGAAAACACTCTTGTAAGATCCTTACGACTTATAAGAGAAAACACACTTAGGAGTCCTCATGACCCCTAAGGAGAAAACGCACCTACGAAAACCTGGACTTACTTCAAACAATCACAGTTAAAACATGCACAATCAAACCTAGAACTACGGTCTTCTAAGTCTACTAGACTGCTCCTAACTGTTCCAAAGTGACAAGTTGTGAGATAACCCTCAAATCGTCTCTTCACTGCCAATTGTAGCCTGGTAAGCACAAATGAAGAAAGGAGGGTTCCGCTCACGAATTACCGTGAGACAGGCCTTTTAAAATTACCTTTCTCACTTGTCTAGCCTAGGCACCACAAAATCAAGTTTAGATAAACGATTGAATTCCTACAACCTTCCTCTGTCCTAATGAGCACGACAGTCCTTAGTTGGCTGAGTCTAGATATTTTTTTTAAATTAAACTCAAGGGTGATGCATATGCTTTAAGTGATTTTTGGGGTCTTAGGAAAGGTGATGAAATCTCCACCCAATCTGAATTGGTGTTATAGCCTCTTAAAGTCTGTATTAGTTATGCAAAGCAGTAACAACCAAAAATCTAAAACTCTTTTAAAAATTTTATTTTGGCTACGGCGCAAAGAATCCTGTACAAAATCAGTTTATTGGAGAGGGGAAGAGAATCTATGCAAAGAATCCAACAGGAAAAATATTTTAATGGAGTGCAGAGGAGAGGAGAGGAGAAAAGAGATACTCACAGGGAGTTTTTAGTTGCTGACGTCACCCGTTGACCGCGGTTCCGCGGTCAAACCCTTGATTCTGCCGTGGTTCCGCGGCTGAGCAGTTGGTTTAGATCTTCAAATTTGGTCCCTGTGCTTAGTTGGTTCTCCTCTTTCTGTTTAGATCCCCTGAATTTTGATTTGTTCACTGAGTTTTCTCCAGAACTGAAACAGAGTTTACTCCAAGACTGCACACTTGCACAAAAACTAATCAAAAATAACAAGATGATTCTTTTCGTTTTTGGCTTTTCAATTTTTATATTTTAATATATTTTTTTTAATTAACCCGAAACTACACAAAGAAATAAACTACCATCTCTCCGGCAACGACGCCATTTGATTGTTCGCGTTTTTGGGTATTTTTAATTACCGCAATCAAGACGGGTTTGCTTGGTAGCCAGTCGGTTGAGTACGGGTTGATCCACAGGGAGATGGAATTTTTTTTATGTTTAAACGAGTTAAATCCAAAAAATTGGTGATTTGTTTTAAATTCTACTAATGAGATAAAAGTTGATAAAAAGCTTGCTAGGGTTAGGATTAGGTTAGTTCGAGTTTTAGGAATTCCTCACTTTTTCTCAACGCCCTTATTGATATCGGTGTTAAGGTAATCGGCAACAACGGGGATTAGCACGACTAGGAAGGAACTTGCAAGTATAAGCTAGGCTTTCCATGCCTAGTTTCTTCCTTTTGGTCATTGTCTGTCCTGTAGGGTGTTTTTCGTCACCCCATTGAGATGGGAATACACGCACGCTTGTCAGGCGTACTACAGATTCCCCCTGCCTAGGGTAGGCCGGGGTTTAATGATTGTGGAGATCCGAATCTCCGGCAGCCGCGGACTAAGCTGCCGTTAATTACCCCTCGCCTTTGGGGCGAGGGAACCTCCGATTGACGGGTTAAACTGGTCATGCGAACTCAATGTGCAGTGTACATGTGTTTTGTTTTGAAAGGGGGTTTTGGATATATCGGGAGCCACGCAGAGTTTTTACGGGGGTCCCGCTACCCGGATAGCGGGCTGGGGGTCAAGGGGGGGCTAGCAGCCCCCTTGCGGGGTGCGGGGCAGCGCCCCGGCCCAAAAAATTTTGAGGAGGACAGTATTGTGGAGCGTGTGTGTATCTATACATGTGTATGCATATGTTATATATATATATAAAGAGGGAAAAGGCATCCAAAGGATGCGTGGGGCAGCACCATGGGCGCTGTGCGCTTAGGTGTTGTGCGCTCAGGCGCAAGCGCGCCACGTGTCGGCACGCGGGCGCTTTGCGCAATGAGCGCTGCGCGCAGGTGCGCAAGCGCGCGCCACGTGTCGGCACGCGGGCGCTTTGCGCAATGCGCGCTGTGCGCAGGTGCGTAAGCGCGCGCGCGCCACGTGTCGGCACGCGGGCGCTTTGCGCAATGCGCGTTGGAGCGCAAGCGCGCGCGCCACGTGTCGGCACGCGGGCGCTTTGCGCCCTTGCGCAAGCGCGCAGGTGCGCAAGCGCGCGCGCCACGTGTCGGCACGCGGGCGCTTTGCGCCCTTGCGCAAGCGCGCAGGTGCGCAAGCGCGCGCCACGTGTCGGCACGCGGGCGCCTTGCGCAAGCGCTGGAGAGGACAAGAGGCTTTTAGCCTAAGAAACAGAAGCTGTGCTTCAGAAATGAAATATTTATTATGTATTTATGTATGGAGTTAAACTCCTATGATGTTTTGAAGCTGATAAAGGGGGTTCTTCTTCTTCCTCCTGTTGTTTGGCCGGATCTTGAAAATCAAGAAGTAGGAGATTTTAAAAATCACTCCTTTTTGAGATCTGATGGGAGATCTGAGTTCCCCTTTGTAGGTTTCGTGGTGGAAAACCACTTAGTTTTGGAAAAGAAAGAGTAAAACTCTTGATTTAATTCAAAAGAAATGGAATGTTTAGAACCTTGGAGAAGAAGCAGGAGGCACAAAGAACCCTAGGTTTTTTTTTGGGGAATGAGAAGTGTTCTTTATTCATCATCATTTTGCCTTATATAGGCTTACATATTTACATATAGCCCCTTGGGCTTTACAAAAATGGCATTTTTGCCTATCTTATGGCTCATGTGCCGTTTCAATTTTGCACATAAGCCATGGGCTCACAAAAATTTGGCTTTATGCCCATTTCGTATACATTCATGTATAAAAAATTACATGAAAATTATTTATTACATGATCTATATTTTAGCATGGAGGAGGCTGGCCGCGGGCTCGACTTGGGCATGGGCCCGCTTGACCTGGGCTTGGACCTACCTAGCTTGGGGGTTGACCTTGACTTTGACTCGGTCAACCGGGGGTGCAAATTTTGACCCCAACAAAGTGCCCCCCATCAATAAATGCACACCGCACATTTGAGTTGTGTGCATGAAATTGATGGATCTTGAAGCTGAACTTCGAGGTGGAACATCATTCTGGGGGCGGAGCATCATCCCGGGGAGCATGATTCCCGGGGATCGGAGTATCATTCTGATTCGCGGAGCATAATTCTAAGGATCGGAGAAGATCGGAGCATTATTCCGAAGCGCGGAGCATAATTCCAAGGATCGGAGCATGATTCCAGGGATCGGAGCATCGTTCCGAAGGGCGGAGCATCATTCCAGGGTTCGGAGCATCATTCCGAAGAGCGGAGCATAATTCCAGGGTTCGGAGCATCATTCCGAAGAGCGGAGCATAATTCCAGGATTCGGAGCATCATTCCGAAGGGCGGAGCATCATTCCAGGGTTCGGAGCATCATTCCGATGGGCGGAGCATGATTCCAAGGATCGGAGCATCATTCCGATGGGCGGAGCATGATTCCAGGGATCGGAGCATCGTTCCGAAGGGCGGAGCATCGTTCCAAGGATCGGAGCATCGTTCCGATGGGCGGAGCATCGTTCCAAGGATCGGAGCATCATTCCGATGGGCGGAGCATGATTCCAGGGATCGGAGCATCATTCCGATGGGCGGAGCATCATTCCAGGGGATCGGAGCATCATTCCGATGGGCGGAGCATGGTTCCAAGGATCGGAGCATCGTTCCGAAGGGCGGAGCATAATTCCAGGATTCGGAGCATCATTCCGAAGGGCGGAGCATGTTTCCAAGGGTCGGAGCATCATTCCGTTGAGCGGAGCATGATTCCATGGGATCGGAGCATCATTCCGATGAGCGGAGCATGATTCCAGGGGATCGGAGCATCATTCCGAAGAGCGGCAGACATTTTGACCGAAGCATACTTTCGATGCAGAGGTTGATTCCCAGGCGAAGCGTAATTTCGACAAGGAAGGCAGATATTCCGAGGCGAAGCATTGATTTCGACACGGGATACATTCTGAGACGGAGCATGATTCCGGCGCAGAGCTTGTTGGCTGACTTGATTCCGAGACGAAGCATAATTTCGACAGGGAAGGCAGGTACATCGAGGCGAAGCATCATTTCGACATGGGGTGCATTCTGAGACGAAGCATAATTCCGACGCAGAGCTTGCTGGTTGACTTGATTCCGAGATGGAGCATAATTCCGACGAGGAGGTCGTTGGTTGATTCCGAGCCGAAGCATAATTCCGACAGGGAAGGCAGATACACCGAGGCGAAGCATCATTTCGACACGGGGTGCATATTCTGAGACGAAGCATGATTCCGACGCAGAGCTTGTTGGTTGATTTGATTTTGGTTGACATCAGCATCGCTACACTGGAATATGGTACCAGGAGCGAATCATCATTTGTCATGAGAGGATTTAGGAATTGTTTTTTTTTTTTTTTTGGCATCAGCATCGCTACACTGGAATATGGTTCCAGGAGCGAATCATCATTTGCGCTTGCTTATTAGGAAACGATGGCTTAGGAGACAGGTTTTAGGTCCCTATTACCTAAGACTTTTCAATTTTGTGAGCCGTAAGGGTCTCACAAAGTATTTTCTCCCTACGGGTCGTAAGGATCCCGTAAGTGTATTTTCTCCTCGGGAGTCGTGGGGACTCCCAAGTGTGTCGCTCCTTTGTGAGTCGTAAGGATCTCACGCGGGAATTTTCTCCTCACAAAGTCGAGAGGACATTGCGAGTGCATTTCATCTTTTTCTCACGAGTTTGCGCCCTTTCGGGTTTTCACAAACTCGCCGGCAGTCCTGCTGTTTTTACTCACGGAGCCCTTTCGGGTTTTCATCCGTGCCCATTTTGCTTGTGGACATACCTTTTTTTTTAATTATTTTTTTTATATTTTTTTTTGGAGAGATTGGGATTGTTTTACGCCCGTGGATTGTATACGGTTTTGCAGGATGTATGATCCAGACCGTAGGGCCATAAAAATTTTTGGGACTTTGTTGGTGTCTGCATCGCTGCACTGGAATATAGTACCAGGAGCGACTCATCATTCGCCGTTGGGGTATGGGATTTGGAATTTGGTTGGCGTCTGCATCGCTGCACAGGAATATGGTACCAGGAGCGACTCATCATTCGCCGTTGGGGATTGGGGAGCGATGGCTTAGGAGACAGGTTTGGATCCCTATCACCTAAGACTTTTCAATTTTATGGGCCGTGAGGGTCCCATAAAAGCATTTTCTCCCTGCGAGTCGTAAGGATCCCGCAGGTGTATGTTCTCCTTAGGAGTCGTGAGGACTCCTAAGTGTGTTTTTCCTTTATGAGTCGTAAGGATCCCACAAAGGTTTGTTCTCCTCATGTATCGTGAGGACACATGAGTGGGTCTTTCCAATGAAGCATAATTCCAAAGGCGGAGACCAGCCGCGTAACTGGTGGTTGCGGTGGGGCATGGGTATGCTGAGAATTATTTGAGCCCGTGGATTGTATACGGTAGTCAATTTGGGGACTGGCCGTAGGGCTGGGAGAATTTTGGAAATTTGTATTTTTGTTGGCGTCAGTATCGCTACACTGGAATATGGTACCAAGAGCGACTCATCATTCACCATTGCTTTGTTTTTTTTTTTTTGTTTTACCGCGATTGCTCTATCATTTCAGCTTTTCTTATCGCGAAGGTCGCGATTGCCCTATCATTTCGGCTATTTATTCGCGGTTGCCATATCATTTCGGCTTTATTTTCATTTTCATTTTTACTCGCTGATTTTTATTGCGAGTTGCCCCATCATTTCGGCTTTTCTTTATTTTTCTTTTATTTACACATTTTTTTTATTTACATTTTTTTACATTTCCAGTTTAACGACTTAGAGGTCGATTGTTCCCAGTTTAATGACGTGGTGGTCGATTGTTTTCAGAGAGATGCGGATATCTGAGAGAATCAGTTTCACGAAGAACTTCGGTCTCCGTTTGTATGAAATTGGCGGTCGCGGCTGGACTGTTTGTTAACACGCCTTTAGACAGTTCTATCTCTCCTGCCTTGTATTGTTTTTCAACCCAATCTTTGAAGACGAAGCAGTCCTCAATGGCATGACCTATCACTCTGTGATAGGGGCAGTATTTGGGGTCGTCGGTCCTATTCGCTTCCTGCGGTCTTTTTGACTCTGGCAGTTGTAGACCGTTCTTCAGGGCATCTTTGAATATTTTATGGATTTTGTCCCTTCTGAAGGAATAGACCTTATCCAGCTTCTCTTTCAGTGGAGATTCTCCTCCCTCTCCGAACATTGGCTTCCGAGGCTGGTTGGCGCTAGGCCCGCTCAACCCTTGCTTATTTCGGTTGGCCAAGGCATTGAAAGATTCAGAATCGTCGGAATTTCCGCCTTTGCGATTATCGTCCTTTCGGTTTCTCCAGGACCTATTGTTATTTTGGGAATCCGAGGAGGACTCCTGCTTTGAGCGTTCCAACATCTGAACTTTTCTGGTCAGCTCTTGGAATGTTTTGAGACCCACGGTACATAGAAACGGGGTCATCCAATTGTTGAGATTTCCGACGAGGAGACTGACTGATTGGTCCTGCTCTATCGGTGGTTCACATTTGACGGAGAGATTGCGCCATCGGGTTATAAAATCCGTGTTGCTTTCGTTGTTCTTGGGCTTGGTCCTTACGAGCTCGGCAATGGTGATCTTATCGCTGACGCTCATGAACCTTTGTCGAAACAAAGATTCCATTTGGACGAAAGTAGTAACGGAGCCATCTGGTATGCTCGCGTACCAGTCGAAAGCAACATCGGTCAGGCTATTAACGAACTGGCGGAGGAGAAGCGCATCATTGCCCCCAGTATTCCCGCAAGAGGCTTTGAAGTGGGCGATGTGTTGATTCGCATTTCCCGTCCCATCGAATCTTCCGAATTTAGGGATGACATAGCCGCTAGGAAATTCCACCAGATCATACTGAGCAGGATATGGTCTCCCACTACTGCTGATATCTTTTTGCGCTTCGGCTTCGGCCACCAATGTTTTGACTTTGCTGGCAACCAAATTCATGATTTGATCTTGAGTTAGCGGGCTACTGTCATCGGTAGCCAAGACATTTCCTGAGATAGGATGCGATTGACTTTCATGAAGTCCGCCCACTTTTGGATTTGAGGGAATAGGCGTCGGTTGCTATAGGACACCGTTTACCGGTTCATGAGCTGAGCCCTGTGCTTGATTGGGCGGCTGAGAGGCAAGTTGGGCCGTAAGCCGTAAGAAGACATTTGTCAAGTCGTCGATCTTTGAGTAGAGCTTGGCCATCTCCTTATCTTTGCTTCTGAGCTGTTTTCGGAGCTCTTGGAGAAGTTGCTGCTCTGTGGTCTTAGGACAGAAAGTTGGCTCATCTTCGCTTTCCGAGCCTGACTCCTCATGAATTGAGGGCTCTCTCTGCCTATCTGCCTCATCGAGAGGGTTTTCATCATCCAGCGGAGGCGGCTGTTCTTGGGAAGTGGCAACCACATTAAAGCCAGATTGGATTTGAGATGTGGTAGCCCCGTCCTTGCTCTTGCTGCGCGTGCCCACCATGTAGACAGTGTGGATAACACATTCAGCCATCCCTTCATCTTTGGCGGGGTAACCCTGTTCTTCGAACCTCATGAGGTTTAGCCTGGCAGTAGCCCTAGCCCTTTTGTTGGCTCTATATCTGAGCCTTTTCTCCCTCAGCTTCTCAATTTTGAAGGCTTGGCGGGCATCTGCTACCCGGGAAGCCATTGTGAGTTGATCATAGGGGAGCTTAGAGAAGACACCCGATCGAGCAGTGGTCAAGGGCATCGCTGGAGCTTGCTCAAGACGTGTTGTAGCTTTATTGGTGTTGATGGCCTTGCCCCCAGCTGGGGCCAAGGAAATTCGTTCAGACACCGACTTGCGTTTGGGTTGGGGCGCCCTTGAGATCACCACATTTGGTCTCCTGCCTTTCGAGACCGGTTTGTCTGCCACCGGGGCTTGAGGAGCTGGGATGGCGCCAACTGGCATGAACATAATAGAGCCGAATGGTAGCAGCGGCTCCTCCCATTGTCGCCCGAGACTGGCCGGGAGGACCTTCCTAGAGTCTATCCTCATCGTGTAGGAGACGGGAGCCGTGCTGAGAGCTGAGTTCATCATTGGAGACATTGTTGAAAGGTGATCGCTTGAAAATCCTGCATGAAAAAAGAATTATTTTTAGTATAAATATAGGTATGTATATTGATTGAGTTCGCATGAACGTTTAACCCGAAATATGGGAGGAGAGATTGGTCCCACCGGGCGTGCCAGAATCTGTAGGGTGTTTTTCGTCACCCCATTGAGATGGGAATACGCGCACGCTTGTCAGGCGTACTACAGATTCCCCCTGCCTAGGGTAGGCCGGGGTTAATGATTGTGGGGATCCGAATCTCCGGCAGCCGCGGACTAAGCTGCCGTTAATTACCCCTCGCCTTTGGGGCGAGGGAACCTCCGATTGACGGGTTAAACTGGTCATGCGAACTCAATGTGCAGTGTACATGTGTTTTGTTTTGAAAGGGGGTTTTGGATATATCGGGAGCCACGCAGAGTTTTTACGGGGGTCCCGCTACCCGGATAGCGGGCTGGGGGTCAAGGGGGCTAGCAGCCCCCTTGCGGGGTGCGGGGCAGCGCCCCGGCCCAAAAATTTTTGAGGAGGACAGTATTGTGGAGCGTGTGTATATCTATACATGTGTATGCATATGTTATATATATATATAAAGAGGGAAAAGGCATCCAAAGGATGCGTGGGGCAGCACCATGGGTGCTGTGCGCTTAGGTGCTGTGCGCTCAGGCGCAAGCACGCCACGTGTCGGCACGCGGGCGCTTTGCGCAATGAGCGCTGCGCGCAGGTGCGCAAGCGCGCGCCACGTGTCGGCACGCGGGCGCTTTGCGCAATGCGCGCTGCGCGCAGGTGCGCAAGCGCGCGCGCCACGTGTCGGCACGCGGGCTCTTTGCGCAATGCGCGTTGGAGCGCAAGTGCGCGCGCCACGTGTCGGCATGCGGGCGCTTTGCGCCCTTGCGCAAGCGCGCAGGTGCGTAAGCACGCGCGCCACGTGTCGGACGCGGGCGCTTTGCGCACTTGCGCAAGCGCTGGAGAGGACAAGAGGCTTTTAGCCTAAGAAACAGAAGCTGTGCTTCAGAAATGAAATATTTATTATGTATTTATGTATGGAGTTAAACTCCTATGATGTTTTGAAGCTGATAAAGGGGGTTCTTCTTCTTCCTCCTGTTGTTTGGCCGGATCTTGAAAATCAAGAAGTAGGAGATTTTAAAAATCACTCCTTTTTGAGATCTGATGGGAGATCTGAGTTCCCCTTTGTAGGTTTCGTGGTGGAAAACCACTTAGTTTTGGAAAAGAAAGAGTAAAACTCTTGATTTAATTCAAAAGAAATGGAATGTTTAGAACCTTGGAGAAGAAGCAGGAGGCACAAAGAACCCTAGGTTTTTTTTTGGGGAATGAAAAGTGTTCTTTATTCATCATCATTTTGCCTTATATAGGCTTACATATTTACATATAGCCCCTTGGGCTTTACAAAAATGGCATTTTTGCCTATCTTATGGCTCATGTGCCGTTTCATTTTTGCACATAAGCCATGGGCTCACAAAAATTTGGCTTTATGCCCATTTCGTATACATTCATGTATAAAAAATTACATGAAAATTATTTATTACATGATCTATATTTTAGCATGGAGGAGGCTGGCCGCGGGCTCGACTTGGGCATGGGCCCGCTTGACCTGGGCTTGGACCTACCTAGCTTGGGGGTTGACCTTGACTTTGACTCGGTCAACCGGGGGTGCAAATTTTGACCCCAACATGTCCGTTCTTGGCTCTTAGCCCTAACCTCCGGTTAATTCAACCACAACCGGTCTAACTAAGGAATCACCGCTATCATGTAGGATAGGGTGCCGTAATGAGCGGATTGTGGTTCAATTAAAAGGAGTCCGAATCAAGATGATGGGCAAAGGAACGAGTGAGAGAGATTTTCTTCTCTCAAACTTTCCTTCTCCTGCCCAAACAAGTGAGAGATTACTCACCCATTAAAAAGATATTATAAAAATAAACAAGAGGGAAGGTAGAAAGAAATAAGGTTGAGAAGAATTTCAACTAGCTATTTGAGACCTCACCTTGGCAAGGATCTTACTCAAGCATCATCATTGTAAATGATAAAGAAAAATAGAAGAAAAATAAGAAACGAAAAAACAGCAATAAATCCCTACGACTAAATTAACAAGTAAAAATTGCAGAAGTAAATAAACATGCAAGAATAAAAGAACTCACTTTTTATATTTTTATTGATAACCACTCAAAACTCACTACAAATTTTCATAGAGAAAGAAAAAGAATTGCAGAATTTAAATCCTAGATCTAATAAAAAGAGGCACATCTAATTTGGCTTTGAGCTCTCCTATTTATAGAAAAGTGAAACCGTAGGTATACATTCTGATCTAATCATGAGATTACAAAACTATCCTAAGAGAGCCGAGTTAACACACCGACACTGCCACCGACACTGTGCAGACGCGGCCGTGGAATCACGGCAGAAGTGCCTATTTGCCCGCGGTTCCGCGGCCATTTGGTGGACTTAGGGCATCAATCTTTCTGGTCTTTTTCATGTTGCTTTTATCTTCTGTTTTATCCTCTTGGTTTCTTAAAAGCTCTTCAGTTCTCTTTCAGATATTCAGCAGTTGACTTTTGCCATGAGCTCCACGTTTGAAGTCTTGGATTTTGTGCTGCCCTTGTGCTTTGTGTATTGAAGTGACCAATGATTTGCCATTTTGTCCCTTGAACTTGTAGGCGACATCATACGAATAGTTAGCGGAGATCAGTTGTTGGGGTAAAAATTTACACCCCCGTTGACCGAGTCAAAGTCAAGGTCAACCCCAAGCCAGGTGGGCCCAAGCCCAAGTCAAGCGGGCCCATGCCCAAGTCGAGCCTGCGGCCAGCCTCCTCCATGCTAAAATATAGATCATGTAATAAATAATTTTTATGTAATTTTTTATACATGAATGTATGCAAAATGGGCAGAAAGCCAATATTTTGTAAGCCCATGGCTTATGTGCAAAAATGAAATGGCACATGAGCCATGGGATGGCAAAATGCCATTTTGTGAAGCCCAAGGGGCTATGTGTAAAATGTATGGCCTATAAAGGCAAAAGATAATGAAAATATCTCACAACTTTTTCTCTCTCCAAAAAAAAGTTTCAGAGCTGAGCTCTTTCCTGCTTCTTCTCCAAGGTTCTAAAACCTTCTCATTTCTTTTGAATTAAATCAAGAGTTTTACTCTTTCTTTCCCAAAACTAAGTGGTTTTCCACCACAAAACCCACAAAGGGGAACTCAGATCTCCCATCAGATCTCAAAAAGGAGTGATTTTTTTTAAATTTCCTACTTCTTGATCTTCAAGATCCGGCCAAACAACAGGAGGAAGAAGAAGAACCCCCTTTATCAGCTTCAAAACATCATAGGAGTTTAACTCCATACATATATACATAATAAATACTTCATTTCTGAAGCACAGCTTCTGTTCTTAGGCTAAAAGCCTCTTGAGCCTCTCCTGCGCGCAGCGCAAGTGCGCAAGGCGCCGGCGTGCCGACACGTGGCGCGCGCGCTTGCGCACCTGCGCAAGTGCGCAAGGCGCCCGCATGCCGACACGTGGCGCGCGCGCTTGCGCTTGCGCAAGTGCGCACGGCGCCCGCGTGCCGACACGTGGCGCGCGCGCTTGCGCACCTGCGCAAGTGCGCAAGGCGCCCGCGTGCCGACACGTGGCGCGCGCGCTTGCGCACCTGCGCGCAGCACCTAAGCGCACAGCGCCCAAGGCCCCACGCATCCCTTGGATGCCTTTTCCCCCTCTTTTTATGTATATACATATATATATACATTTGTATACAAATGTACACATACACATACTCCGCAACATTCTCCCCCTCCAAAAAATTTTCGGGCCGGGGCGCTGCCGCGCACCCCGCAAGGGGGCTGCTAGCCCCCTTGACCCCCAGCCCGCTATCCGGGTAGCGGGACCCCCGTAAAAACTCTGCGTGGCTCCCGATATATCCAAAACCCCCCTTTCAGAACAGAACACACGTACACTGCACATTGAGTTCGCATGACCAGTTTAACCCGTTAATCGGAGGTTCCCTCGCCCCAAAGGCGAGGGGTAATTAACGGCAGCTTAGTCCGCGGCTGCCGGAGATTCGGATCCCCACAATCATTAAACCCCGGCCTACCCTAGGCAGGGGGAATCTGTAGTACGCCTGACAAGCGTGCGCGTATTCCCATTTCAATGGAGTGACGAAAAACACCCTACAGGTTCTGGCACGCCCGGTGGGACCAATCTCTCCTCCCATATTTCGGGTTAAGCGTTCATGCGAACTCAATAAATATACATACCTGTATTTATACTAAAAATAATGCTTTTTCATGCAGATTTTCAAGCAATCACCTTCCGACGATGTCTTCGATTATGAACTCATCTCCCGTCTCCTACACGATGAGGATAGACTCTAGGACGGTCCTTCCGGCCAGTCTCGGGCGACAATGGGAGGAGCCGCTGCTACCATTCGGCTCTATTGTGTTCATGCCGATTGGCACCATCCCAGCTCCTCAAGCCCCGGTGGCAGACAAACCGGTCTCGAAAGGCAGGAGACCAAATGTGGTGATCTCAAGGGTGCCCCAACCCAAACGCAAGTCGGTGTCTGAACGAATTTCCTTGGCCCCAGCTGGGGGCAAGACCATCAACACCAATAAAGCTACAACGCGTCCCGAGCAAGCTCCAGCGGTGCCCTTGACCACTGCTCGATCGGGTGTCTTCTCTAAGCTCCCCTCTGATCAACTCACAATGGATTTCCAGGTAGCAGATGCCCGCCAAGCCTTCAAAATCAAGAAGCTGAGGGAGAAAAGGCTCAGATATAAAGCCAATAAAAGGGCTAGGGCTACTGCCAGGCTAAACCTCATGAGGTTCGAAGAACAGGGTTACCCCGCCAAAGATGAAGGGATGGCTGAATGTGTTATCCACACTGTCTACGTGGTGGGCACGCGCAGCAAGAGCAAGGACGGGGCTACCACATCTCAAATCCAATCTGGCTTTAATGTGGTTGCCACTTCCCAAGAACAGCCGCCTCCGCTGGATGATGAAAACCCTCTCGATGGGGCTGATAGGCAGAGAGAGCCCTCAATTCATGAGGAGTCAGGCTCGGAAAGCGAAGATGAGCCAACTTTCCGTCCTAAGACCGCAGAGCAGCAACTTCTCCAAGAGCTCCGAAAACAGCTTAGAAGTAAAGATAAGGAGATGGCCAAGCTCTACTCAAAGATCGACGACTTGACAAATGTCGTCTTACGGTTTACGGCCCAACTTGCCTCTCAGCCGCCCAATCAAGCACAGGGCTCAGCTCATGAACCGGGAAACGGTGTCCCAAAGCAACCGACGCCTATTCCCTCAAATCCAAAAGTGGGCGGACCTCATGAAAGTCAATCGCATCCTATCTCAGGAAATGTCTTGGCTACCGATGACAGTAGCCCGCTAACTCAAGATCAAATCATGGATTTGGTTGCCAGCAAAGTCAAAACATTGGTGGCCGAAGCCGAAGCGCAAAAAGATATCAACAGTAGTGGGAGACCATATCCTGCTCAGTATGATCTGGTAGAGTTTCCTAGCGGCTATGTCATCCCTAAATTCGGAAGATTCGATGGGACGGGAAATGCGAATCAACACATCGCCCACTTCAAAGCCTCATGCGGGAATACTGGGGGCAATGATGTGCTTCTCCTCCGCCAGTTCGTTAATAGCTTGACCGATATTGCTTTCGACTGGTACGCGAGCATACCGGATGGCTCCGTTACTACTTTCGTCCAAATGGAGTCTTTGTTTCGACAAAGATTCATGAGCGTCAGCGATAAGATCACCATTGCCGAGCTCGTAAGGACCAAGCCCAAGAACAACGAAAGCAACACGGATTTTATAACCCGATGGCGCAATCTCTCCGTCAAATGTGAACCACCGATAGAGCAGGACCAATCTGTCAGTCTCCTTGTCGGAAATCTCAACAATTGGATGGCCCCGTTTCTATGCACCGCGGGTCTCAAAACATTCCAAGAACTGACCAGAAAAGTTCAAATGCTGGAGCGCTCAAAGCAGGAGTCCTCCTCGGATTCCCAAAATAACAATAGGTCCTGGAGAAACCGAAAGGACGATAATCGCAAAGGTGGAAATTCCGACGATTCTGAATCTTTCAATGCCTTGGCCAACCGAAATAAGCAAGGGTTGAGCGGGCCTAGCGCCAACCAGCCTCGGAAGCCAATGTTCGGAGAGGGAGGAGAATCTCCACTGAAAGAGAAGCTGGATAAGGTCTATTCCTTCAGAAGGGACAAAATCCGTAAAATATTCAAAGATGCCCTGAAGAACGGTCTACAACTGCCAGAGTCAAAAAGACCGCAGGAAGCGAATAGGACCGACGACCCCAAATACTGCCCCTATCACAGAGTGATAGGTCATGCCATTGAGGACTGCTTCGTCTTCAAAGATTGGGTCGAAAAGCAATACAAGGCAGGAGAGATAGAACTGTCCAAAGGCGTGTTAGTAAACAGTCAAGATGCGACCGCCAATTTCATACAAACGGAGACCGAAGTTCTTCGTGAAACCGATTCTCTCAGGCATCTGCCTTTCTCTGAAAACAATCGACCACCACGTCATTAAACTGGGAACAATCGACCTCTAAGTCGTTAAACTGGGAATGTAAAAAAAATGTAAATAAAAAAAATGTGTAAATAAAAGAAAAATAAAGAAAAGCCGAAATGATGGGGCAACTCGAAATAAAAATCAGCGAGTAAAAATAAAAATGAAAATAAAGCCGAAATGATGAGGCAACCGCGAATAAATAGCCGAAATGATAGGGCAATTGCGACCTTCGCGATAAGAAAAGCTGAAATGATAGAGCAATCGCGGTGTTAAAAAAAAAAAAAAAAAGGCGGATGATGAGTTGCTCCTGGCATTATTCCAGTGCAGCAATGCAGACGCCAAACAAAAATCCAATTTCCCAAAATTCTTTCAGCCCTACGGCCAGTCCCCAAATTGACTACCGTATACAATCCACGGGCTCAAATAATTCTCAGCATACCCATGCCCCACCGCAACCACCAGTTACGCGGCTGGTCTCCGCCTTTGGAATTATGCTTCATTGGAAAGACCCACTCATGTGTCCTCACGATGCATGAGGAGAACAAACCTTCGTGAGATCCTTACGACTCACCAAGGAAAAACACACTTAGGAGTCCTCACGACTCTTAAGGAGAAAATACACCTGCGGGATCCTTACGACCCGCAGGGAGAAAATGCTTTTATGGGACCCTCACGGCCCATAAAATTGAAAAGCCTTAGGTGATAGGGATCCAAACCTGTCTCCTAAGCCATCGCTCCCCAATCCCCAACGGCGAATGATGAGTCGCTCCTGGTACCATATTCCAGTGCAGCAATGCAGACGCCGACCAAATTCCAAATCCCATACCCCAACGGCGAATGATGAGTCGCTCCTGGTACCATATTCCAGTGCAGCGATGCAGACGCCAACAAAGTCCCAAAAATTTTTATGGCCCTACGGTCTGGATCATACATCCTGCAAAACCGTATACAATCCACGGGCGTAAAACAATCCCAATCTCTCCAAAAAAAATAATAAAAAAAAATATAATAAAAAAAAAAGGTATGTCCACAAGCAAAATGGGCGCGGATGAAAACCCGAAAGGGCTCCGTGAGTAAAAACAGCAGGACTGCCGGCGAGTTTGTGAAAACCCGAAAGGGCGCAAACTCGTGAGAAAAAGATGAAATGCACTCGCAATGTCCTCTCGACTTTGTGAGGAGAAAATTCCCGCGTGAGATCCTTACGACTCACAAAGGAGCGACACACTTGGGAGTCCCCACGACTCCCGAGGAGAAAATACACTTACGGGATCCTTACGACCCGTAGGGAGAAAATACTTTGTGAGACCCTTACGGCTCATAAAATTGAAAAGTCTTAGGTGATAGGGACCTAAAACCTGTCTCCTAAGCCATCGTTTCCTAATAAGCAAGCGCAAATGATGATTCGCTCCTGGTACCATATTCCAGTGTAGCGATGCTGATGCCAAAAAAAAAAAAAAAAAAAAACAATTCCCAAATCCTCTCATGACAAATGATGATTCGCTCCTGGTACCATATTCCAGTGTAGCGATGCTGATGTCAACCAAAATCAAATCAACCAACAAGTTCTGCGTCGGAATCATGCTTCGTCTCAGAATATGCACCCCGTGTCGAAATGATGCTTCGCCATGGTGTATCTGCCTTCCCTGTCGGAATTATGCTTCGGCTCGGAATCAACCAACGACCTCCTCGTCGGAATTATGCTCCATCTCGGAATCAAGTCAACCAGCAAGCTCTGCGTCGGAATTATGCTTCGTCTCAGAATGCACCCCGTGTCGAGATGATGCTTCGCCTCGGTATACCTGCCTTCCCTGTCGGAATTATGCTTCGGCTCGGGATCAACCAACGACCTCCTCGTCGGAATTATGCTCCGCCTCGGAATCAAGTCAACCAGCAAGCTCTGCGTTGGAATTATGCTCCGCCCATCGGAACGATGCTCCGATCCCTGGAATTATGCTCCGCTCTTCGGAAAGATGCTCCGAACTCTGGAATCATGCTCCGCCCTTCGGAATGATGCTCCGAATCCTGGAATAATGCTCCGCTCCTCGGAAAGATGCTCCGAACTCTGGAATTATGCTCCGCAAATCGGAATGATGCTCCGACCCTGGAATCATGCTCCGCCCATCGGAACGATGCTCCGATCTCTGGAATCATGCTCCGCCCTTCGGAATGATGCTCCGAATCCTGGAATCATGCTCCGCCCTTCGGAATGATGCTCCGAATCCTGGAATGATGCTCCGCAAATCGGAATGATGCTCCGATCCTTGGAATCATGCTCCGCCCATCGGAACGATGCTCCGATCTCTGGAATCATGCTCCGCCTTTCGGAAAGATGCTCCGAACTATGGAATCATGCTCCGCCCTTCGGAATGATGCTCCGAATCCTGGAATAATGCTCCGCTCCTCGGAAAGATGCTCCGAACTCTGGAATTATGCTCCGCAAATCGGAATGATGCTCCGACCCTGGAATCATGCTCCACCCATCGGAACGATGCTCCGATCTCTGGAATCATGCTCCGCCCTTCGGAACGATGCTCCGAATCCTGGAATCATGCTCCGCCCATCGGAACGATGCTCCGATCTCTGGAATTATCCTCCGCCCATCGGAACGATGCTCTGATCTCTGGAATTATGCTCCGCTCATCGGAAAGATGCTCCGACCCTGGAATTATGCTCCGCGCTTCAGAATGATGCTCCGACCCTGGAATTATGCTCCGCGCTTCGGAATGATGCTCTGACATTGGAATTATGCCCCGCGAATCGGAATGATGCTCCGATCCTCGGGAATAATGCTCCCCGGGATGATGCTTCGCCTCCGGAATGATGTTCCACCTCGAAGTTTAGCTTCAAGATCCATCAATTTCATGCACACAACTCAAATGTGCGGTGTGCATTTATTGATGGGGGGCACTTTGTTGGGGTAAAAATTTACACCCCCGTTGACCGAGTCAAAGTCAAGGTCAACCCTAAGCCAGGTGGGCCCAAGCCCAAGTCAAGCGGGCCCATGCCCAAGTCGAGCCCGCGGCCAGCCTCCTCCATGCTAAAATATAGATCATGTAATAAATAATTTTTATGTAATTTTTTATACATGAATGTATGCAAAATGGGCATAAAGCCAATATTTTGTAAGCCCATGGCTTATGTGCAAAAATGAAATGGCACATGAGCCATGGGATGGCAAAATGCCATTTTGTGAAGCCCAAGGGGCTATGTGTAAAATGTATGGCCTATAAAGGCAAAAGATAATGAAAATATCTCACAACTTTTTCTCTCTCCAAAAAAAAGTTTCAGAGCTGAGCTCTTTCCTGCTTCTTCTCCAAGGTTCTAAAACCTTCTCATTTCTTTTGAATTAAATCAAGAGTTTTACTCTTTCTTTCCCAAAACTAAGTGGTTTTCCACCACAAAACCCACAAAGGGGAACTCAGATCTCCCATCAGATCTCAAAAAGGAGTGATTTTTTTTAAATCTCCTACTTCTTGATCTTCAAGATCCGGCCAAACAACAGGAGGAAGAAGAAGAACCCCCTTTATCAGCTTCAAAACATCATAGGAGTTTAACTCCATACATATATACATAATAAATACTTCATTTCTGAAGCACAGCTTCTGTTCTTAGGCTAAAAGCCTCTTGAGCCTCTCCTGCGCGCAGCGCAAGTGCGCAAGGCGCCCGCGTGCCGACACGTGGCGCGCGCGCTTGCGCACCTGCGCAAGTGCGCAAGGCGCCCGCGTGCCGACACGTGGCGCGCGCGCTTGCGCACCTGCGCAAGTGCGCAAGGCGCCCGCGTGCCGACACGTGGCGCGCGCGCTTGCGCACCTGCACGCAGCACCTAAGCGCACAGCGCCCAAGGCCCCACGCATCCCTTGGATGCCTTTTCCCCCTCTTTTTATGTATATACATATATATATACATTTGTATACAAATGTACACATACACATACACCGCAACATTCTCCCCCTCCAAAAAATTTTCGGGCCGGGGCGCTGCCCCGCACCCCGCAAGGGGGCTGCTAGCCCCCTTGACCCCCAGCCCGCTATCCGGGTAGCGGGACCCCCGTAAAAACTCTGCGTGGCTCCCGATATATCCAAAACCCCCCTTTCAGAACAGAACACACGTACACTGCACATTGAGTTCGCATAACCAGTTTAACCCGTTAATCGGAGGTTCCCTCGCCCCAAAGGCGAGGGGTAATTAACGGCAGCTTAGTCCGCGGCTGCCGGAGATTCGGATCCCCACAATCATTAAACCCCAGCCTACCCGAGGCAGGGGGAATCTGTAGTACGCCTGACAAGCGTGCGTGTATTCCCATCTCAATGGGGTGACGAAAAACACCCTACATCAGTATTCATCTGTTGTTGGTCGTAGTCTCATATTTATTGCGACTTTTCATGAATTTCACTGTAAAGAGCTGAGAACCTATAATCTGCAACTATTTAGCAGACATGGATCAAAAGTACCTACTTATATGCAATGTCATTAAGAATGGGCGATATAAAAATGCAAAAATCTGATATGAACAAATACTCCTAAACTTATCTTTTGCTCATCCCGAGCAAAGCCAATTTTATTCTAAAAAATTCCTAACCTCACTTTCGCAGGGAACACGATTGCACTGAGCTCGTGCAACAAGCCGTTAAACCTCTAGGTGTCCTCAGTAGGAGGAGTGTTGTCTCCTGAGGATTTTCAGCGGATACTACCCACAAAATCCGATCAATTTGGCCGTTGATTCTAATTCTTCAATTCAGTATTCTAGCAAGAAGTTCTATTATCTTTAACTTAGAAATCATCAACATGTATTCTTCACACTTCCTTTTTATTTAACTTAAGATTATATACGTTTTGCCCTCTTATAAAGCTTTCAGCATTTCCTAAGTTTTCCTTCTAAGGCGCGGTCTTAACTCAGGAATTTTTATCATCTCTATTAAAGATTTAAGCCCTATCTTTTATTCCTATCTCTCCTCCAAACTCTAATCATATAACCCTACGTGTGTGTAGTTATCACCCCTACACTTGGAATTTCAATTCAAGCCATCATACTCTTGTCCATCTTCCAAAATACTTTTAGTTGGTGAATTTTAGATGAAATTGCTCACACAACTTCATGCGATCGTTAATACTTCTTGAGGTACTAAACGACCGATTTCAAAATGTGCTTGCGCATTTATGCATAAATCCTCGTTTTGCAACACCTAAGGCTTAGCAGTGACTCCCAAACCAGTTGGTCTAAGGCACTAGGTGATAAAGCACTCTCGCTATATTTTTTTTATGCTGCCTTAAGCAATTACAAAACCAGTGTTCATTTTTTTTATCTCTTTATTCACTACTTATACTTTTATTATATTTTCCTTCATACTAAGGATTTTAGACAAGAGCATTTCAAGGTATCCTCTACTATCCCAAGTTTTAAGATGTGTGTAAGTGCGTAAAGTAGGGTATATATTTTCAGAATTTGGACTTAAGGTTCAGAATTATTTTTTCAAACTTATACAAAAAACCTTTCAATACTCTTCCCTTATTTCGACTTAGCCCAAGAACTGAACTCAAAATTTGCTTATTTCCAAATAAACTACAAGGACGTATATTTTCTACAGTTAAACTTTAAGAAAGATTATTTTTAGGGTTTTTAATTTACTAAGTTTAGGATCTAGTTTTTCTTAACTAGTCAAGCGTCATGTTGAACTTGAGTCAAATATGACCAAAATTGAAATTTTAAATTTTTAAATTTTTTTTTCAATTTTTATACTTTTTTTTATATATTTTTATATTTTTTATTTTTATATTTTTTTTATAAAGATGCAAAGCAGAATTAAATATGCAAAGAAAAAACAAATATGAACAAAAAAAATTAAAAAAATAAAAATAAAAATATGCAGACGCAATGCAAAGATAACTATTTACAATACCCTCACTCCCAAACTTATTAATAGCAGTGTCTTTACTGCTCTCTGCGGCGTCTACTAGACGTGACCTCACTGGTCCCAACTTCTCCTCCATCAGTCTCCCGTCCCCTCGATCGTGATCGGGAACGTTCCTCTCTTGCCAGCAGGGTGCTCATGCCCTATTCCAGGTTCGTTATTCGCTGATCAAAGTTAGTCAGCATCTCTATCACTCTTTCTACCCCCCTATGGGTTCGTCGAATCAAGCGCGCTTGCGCAGTGGAGGTAAGCTTTTCGTCGCTCGCTGTGGAGCTCGAGCTAGGGGTCTTGGCCATCACGTCCTCGGCCGGCTCGGTGCGCGATCATAAATCATGTAAACGTGTGTAGCACGTGGAGACACCCTCAAGGAGGGGTTGAATTGGAATCCCACTATGCATATAAAATTCGAATTACTCAACAGGGAGAAAATGGCGACACAGTTATGTCACCAACATAGGGCATGGATAATTGGCCGCCCGTTTGCCGTCGCCAATCAAGTGAAGCAAAACAGTGCACATATCTTAGCTAGGGTTTCGGGTCATCAATGTGTGCACTATATGTAGGGATGGTGTGAAAAATGTTGTGTTGTGCGTACTACCAAAAATATTATTTTGTGCCCAACGGCACACAGTTAAAACGTTCGCAAAAAGCGTGCGAGCCTGAATGCCCTTTCGAGGCTCCCTAGAACAGTCGTTTCCCATTAAGGATAGGTAGTCCTCAAATCGGAGGAGTTGATCGTGAATGGGGAGTCGTGGTATTAAGGTGACTTCATGAATGAAGTCCATATCAATTAAAATTTCCCTATCTCCCCCACATTACTTTTATGTACCCGTGTTGTGCAAGATAACCTTCCTCCATACATTCATAAAAACGGGCAACTAGATCCGGAAGCGCGAATGCATTCGGATGCTTAAATAACAAAAAGTTCCATCCACGCTTTCGGATCTCTTCGCCGTAATAACTACCATAAACATTATGTGCAAACAACTGGGAAAAATCCCTTTCAAATTGCAAAGTGGGTGTCATGCAGAAAAGTTAAATCTACAGAGAGAGAAAACAAAGAGGCAAACCTCCTCTGAAATTTTCAGAGGGAGAAGAGGTCGAAGAGCGGAGGATGCGCGGCGGATGGGTTGATCGGCAGCGGTTCCGCGGCAGATGGGTGCGATCTCACTGCTCTTTCTGCTGCGGCGGCTAGGGTTTTTCAGATGGTAAAATTTAGGGTTCTGTAAATGCAGAGGAGGGGTCGGGTTGTTTTTATAGGGGTTATTTGGTTATTTTTACAAAAGACCCCTTGAAAGGAGGAATTTATTTTGTAAAGAAAAAATTATATTATTTATTTATTTATTTATTTATTTAATAGAACTGAATATTTACAAAAATACCCCTCGAAAATTTGAAAAAAAAATTATATATTTTTAAATTTTTTTTTTTATATAATTACAAGTGGTACATACCCCCAAATTTATTTGAAACAGTGTTTCCACTGTTTATGGCTGGATAACCGAAGTTTGGTGGTAAGCGGAGGAAGATTGGTCGATGTAAACTGGCTCCTGTAACATCAGGAGCTCCTCCGAAGGGTTGGCGGTGAGGAACGGTTTTAACCTATGTCTGTTCAATTTGAAGAGTGAACCGTCCTCAGGATTTTCTAAATCGACTGCACCGTGCGGATATACAATCCGCACAAAATATGGTCCTTTCCAGCGAGATCTGAGCTTCCCAGGATGGAAATGTAACCGGGTGTCGTAGAGAAGTACTTGTTAACTAGGTGTGAAAGTTTTGCGCATAAGATGTTTATCGTGAAACACCTTCGTTCGGTTCTTAACGACAACCGCGTTCTCGTAAGTTTCATCCCGAATCTCGTTCAATTCGTTTATCTGTAGCTTTCGATGGCTGCCCGCATTATCAAGAGATAAATTCAACTCCTTAATCGCCCAAAATGCTCAGTGCTCAATTTCCACTGGAAGGTGGCAAGCCTTTTCATAAACAAGCCGATAAGGAGACATGCCAAGATCAGTCTTATATGTAGTTCGAAATGCCCAAAGGGCATCAGTGAGTTTTAAAGACCAATCTTTACGGTTCTTAGAAACCGTTTTCTCCAAAATCCGTTTGATTTGACGATTAGACACTTCGGCTTGCCCACATGTTTGGGGGTGATAGGGCATTGATAGCTTATGATTAATGGAGTATTTCCGCATTAAGGCTTCGAAAGTCCTATTACAGAAATGTGTTCCATTGTCACTAATGATTGCACGGGGGTGTCTAAACCGGGAAAAGATGTTTTCCTTAAGGAATCTAATGACAACCTTGTACGGCTGGGCACGACCACGGCCCATTTAGAGACATAATCTACAGCTAGAAGAATATACAGGTTCCCAAAAGAGCTGGAAAACGGCCCCATGAAATCAATCCCCCATACATCGAAAATCTCGACAATCAATATTGGTTGGAGCGGCATCTCGTTTCTCCTGGATATCCGGCCCAAGTGTTGGCACCGGGAGCAATTCTTGCAGTAATCATAAGCATTTTTGAAGAGTTGTGGCCAGTAGAAGCCACACTGCAAGATCTTCTCGGCTGTCTTTCTCGGGCCAAAATGCTCGCCACAAGCTTGATCGTGGCAAAATGACAGCACACTCTTAAATTCATTGTCAGGCACACACCGATGGATAATCTGGTCGGGACAGTATTTAAACTGATAAGGTTCATCCCAGTAAAAGTGCTTCACTTGGGATAAGAATCGAAGTCTGTCCTGACTTGACCACTCGTTTGGTAGTAATCCTGTTGCTAAATAATTCACAATATCTGCGAACCAGGGTTCGCATGATACTGTCAAGAGCTGTTCATCCGGAAAAACGTCGTTTATTGGAAGTGAAAGCGTCGGCGAAGAAGGAAGTCGTGAAAGATGGTCGGCCACTATGTTTTCACATCCTCTTTTTTCTTTGATGACAAGGTCAGACTCTTGGAGTAAGAGGATCCAACGTATCGGCCGAGATTTTGCGTCCTTCTTTGCAAAAAGATGGCGTAAAGCAGAATGGTCCGTGTAAACAATGACTGGAGAGACGATTAAGTAAGGCCTGGATTTTTTTAATGCAAACACAACAGCCAAGAATTCCTTCTCGGTTGTTGTGTAATTCAGCTGGGCATCGTTCAGGGTTCGGGTAGCGTAATAGATTACGTGCAGCTTTTTATCAATGTGTTGTCCTAGGACCACACCAATAGCAAAGTCAGGCGCATCGCACATAATCTCAAATGGATACGTCCAGTCAGAAGAAGAAAGTATGGGACCAGAAGTGAGTGAGCTTTTAAGAGATTCAAATGAAGTCACACAACTCGAGTTGAAATCGAATGTGGTGTCCTTGGCCAACAGAAGAGTCAAGGGTCTAGTAATTTTGCTAAAATCCTTGATAAACCATCTATAAAAACCGGCGTGGCCAAGGAAAGCTCGGATGTCTCTAACGCACTTTGGAGGACGAAGATTGGAAATGACCTCAATCTTAGCTTTATCCACCTCAATGCCATTTTGCGAGATGATATGTCCTAAGACAATACCTTCGCACACCATGAAGTGGCACTTCTCCCAATTCAAAGTTACGTTTTTATCCTTACACCGGGTAAGGACAACGTCGAGATACTGTAAACACTCATCAAAGGAATCGCCAAAAATGGAGAAATCATCCATGAATATCTCCAAGAATTTTTCCACCATGTCTGAAAAAATTCCCATCATACACCACTGGAAGGTAGCAGGTGCATTGTACAACCCAAAGGGCATGCGACGATAAGTAAATGTACCGAAAGGACAGGTGAATGTTGTTTTGTCTTGGTCCTTTTCGGCGATGGGAATCTGGTTATAGCCGGAGTAGCCATCTAAAAAGCAGTAGTACTCGTGTCCAGCCAATCGTTCAAGAATTTGGTCAATAAAAGGTAGCGGAAAGTGGTCTTTCCACGTTACGGCATTGAGTTTTCTGTAATCAATGCACGCATGCCACCCAGTTTGAGTGCGAGTAGGGATTAACTCATTTTCCTGATTGTTGATGACCGTTATGCCCGACTTTTGGGGACAACATCTATCGGACTAACCCACTGGCTATCAGAGATAGGGTAAATGATACCACTATCAAGACATTTTACGATCTCTTTTTTCACAGCCCCTTCATGACTGGATTGAGTCGCCTTTGTGGATCCCTGGCTAGTTTGGCATCATCCATCATATGAATGTGATGTTCAACGATCAAGGGACTAATCCCCTTGATGTCCGCCATAGTCCAGCCAAAAGCTTGTCGATTGCTCTGCAAGATCGTCAGAAGGGCTTTCTCTTGCTCTGAACCTAGAGAAGCCGAGATGATAATAGGGAGGGTCTCGTTCTCACCTAAGTAAGCATACTTGAGGTGAGAAGGCAACGGCTTGAGTTCGAGTGCCGGAGGTGAAACGATTGAGGGCAAAATCGGAGAAAATGTCTCGAACTCGAAGGATTCTAACAAAGGCTCAAAACGAGTGTACGCGACCGAGTCGGATGGTTCAGCTAACTCATCCGAAAATTCAAAGGATTCAAGCTCGGGTGGCGACAAGTCAAGATCGTTCAAGAAAGTGAAACACTCATAATCACTGTCGGGAGCATTATCAGATTCAAAGATGAACACACTAGTGGCGTCAAGATTGCTGTCATCGAACAGAAATTTCTCGAACTCACAGTCCTCAGGGACGTTCTCTTGGATCGAACAAACGTCTAGTATATGAGCATTTGGTTCGGAGGGCTGATTCCCCAACCTAAAAATGTTGAGTTCAATTGTCATGTTTCTAAAAGATAGGTTCATCGAACCATTTCGACAATTAATCATAACATTCGAGGTCACAAGGAATGGTCGACCGAGTATCACCGGAATTTAATTCCGAGGGTTAGATACAGGTTGTGTGTCTAAAACAATGAAATCAACGGGAAATATGAAGTCCCCTACTTTTATTAACACATCCTCTAACTCACCCCTAGGATGGGTGATAGATCGGTAGGCCATTTGGAGAGTACGGTGTGTGGATTTCAGCTCTCCTACATCTAATTATTCATATACTGAATACGGCAGCAGGTTAACACTGGCACCAAGATCCAAAAGTGCGTGGTTGATGTTCTTATCCCCAATAGTTATTGAAATCGTAGGACAGCCAGGGTCCTTTCGTTTTTGCAGTAAAGCTTGGGTAAGAGCATCACTCACGGTACTAGCTAAGAAAACGTTCTTGGATACCTGAGATTTCCTTTTCTTAGTGCACAAGTCCTTCAAGATTTTTGCGTCGGAAGGGACTTGTTGGATTGCATCCAAGAGGGAAATGTTAATGTTAACCTGTTTAAATAACTCCATAATCTTCTCCATTTGTTGATTTTGTTTATTGGATCTCAACCGGTTTAGAAATGGAACATTTTGAAAATTTGTTGAATCCAATGCTTGTAGAGGAGATTATGGAGCAGGAACGGATCCCAGTGCTGGTGTTTTCGTGAAGTGAGATGTGGGTCTATTCGGAGCAGCAGCAGAAGAAGAGCGTATTGAAGAATGGAGAATAGGCTCAGAAGATGAAGAAGAAGAAGAAGAAGTGGCCGGGGTGTCATCATTTGTGCCAATGTTGTTGTGCAGCATCCTTCCAGATCTCAACATAGTCACATCACTCACATTATGGTTTTGTTGTTCAAGAGCAACATGTGCATTATGTGGGTGACCAGGATTTGGGAGTGGTTGAAATGGAAGCTTCCCCTTCTCTCGCTCGCTTAAACCTGCATTCAGTTGTTCAATCTGGGCTTCAATGGTTTTGATGCTTTGCCCTTGCACAGTAGTGTGTTGCACCAAAGACTGAATGGAAGACTGGATGTTGGCATTTGATTGAGTCGATTGCTTTACAAATGCCTCCAGACTTCATTCTAGCGAGGAAACCTTATGTTTGTTTGACGGAACAAAATTGTTTTGAGGATAAGAATTGTTGGGTGCAAAATTGTTCGTAGGATTTTGAAAAGGTTGGGGTTGGAAAGGTTGCTGATATTGATTTTGAGCTTGTTGTTGAGGAGGAGGCCTTTGGAAGTTGTTGTGGCCTTGAAATTGTTGCCGGTTCTGATTCCAGACGAAATTGGGGTGGTTCCTCCAACCAGGATTGTAAGCGGAAGAGTATGGATCATTTTTTTGTCTTTACTGAAATGCAGCATTGACCTGATCTTGTCCTTGAGAAGGTGGGTTGTAAGGACACTCTTCGGTCAGATAGGATGGGTCTGATCAACAAGCGCATATGATACGAGGGGGAAGAGTAGGGGCAGGAGAAGGAGATAAAAATTTGCTCTCAATTGCTTCTAGTTTTTGTGTGATCACAGCCATTTCGGCCTTCATTGCAATCGAGAGATCAAGTTGATGAACGCCTGCCCTAGAGGGACCGGAAGAAGTAGTAGATGAAGTGTTCGATCTGGTGCTTTCCTACTGAAGAGTTCGCTCTGTGAGGTCGTCGAAAAATTGCTAAGCTTCCTCGTCAGATTTGGATAGGAAGTGGCCTTGACAAATGGTCTCCAGCAATTGCTCAGTTGCTGGGTTCAGTCCTTCGTATAAGGTCTGGCAAAGTTGCCATCTCTCAATACTATGATGAGGGCACTAAACAAGAAGGTCTTTGTATCGGTCAAAGCACTTCCAAAAAGGTTCGGCAGGAAGTTGTGAAAATTGGTTAATTTCGTTTCGTATTCTCGCGGTTTTGTGATTTGGGTAGAATTTTTTTAGAAACGCTTTTACGAACTCATCCCAACTATTTATGGAATGTGATGAGGTATTATACAGCCACTTCTTAGCTAGGTCACACAGAGTGCAAGGAATGGCTCGTAGCCGTATATTATCGTCGGACAGTTGGGTCGTCTTCAACATTGCACAGACGTTCTGGAATTTGTTAATGAAGATGTAGGAATCTTCGGATTTCAACCCGTGAAATTTAGGCAACATGTTGATGAAGTGAGGCTTAATTCGAAATTATCCCCATTGGCCGGCGGAAGTGAAAGACAGGTAGGAAGTGCGGAGTGGGTAGGATAGAAACGATTCTGAAGTGCGATTCGCTGAGGTACTTCAACAGGAGGTGGTTGCAGGTTATTCGCACCCATATGAGGTGGAATCAGTCCCGAGGGGGGTAAAGGGATGTTAGGAGGAAGTCCTGATATCTCAGAAGCATTTGGTGGTGATGAAAATGAAGATGTAGATGTATGAACAGAATTTTGGTCAACGTCGGAGTTGACCGGCAAAGGTAAAGGTGAAAGAGGTGTGGAGGGAGTTTCGACGTACGAGTCGATCGCGTAGTCGGTAGCGACTAACGAAACACGGACTAGACGGGCACTATTGTCCCGAGTCCAACCGGACATACACTAAACAAATTTAGTATAGTCAAAACGTAGAATGTGAGGGTAAGAAAACGTTAATGGAGAAATGCAGATGAAAGGTGGGTGAAATGGGATTCTAGCGACAAAGGGCAAGTTTTTGTAATAGTTTTTGTTTTGTGTTTTTTTTAGAAAGAGTTTTGCAAGAATGTGTACGGACTTACTTCAAACAATCACAGTTAAAACATGCACAATCAAACCTAGAGCTATGGTCTTCTATTTCCACTAGACTGCTCCTAACTGTTCCAAAGTGACAAGTTGTGAGATAACCCTCAAATCGTCTCTTCACTGTCAATTATGGCCTGGTAAGCACAAATGAAGAAAGGAGGGTTCCGCTCACGAATCACTGTGAGACATGCCTTTTAAAATTACCTTTCTCACTTGTCTAGCCTAGGCACCACAAAGTCAAGTTTAGATAAACGATTGAATGCCTACAACCTTTCTCTGTCCTAATGAGAACGACAATCCTTAGTTGGCTGAGTCTAGATTTTTTTTAATTAAACTCAAGGGTGATGCATATGCTTTTAGTGATTTTTGGAGTCTTAGGAAAGGTGATGAAATCCCCACCCAATCTGAATTGGTGTTATAGCCCCTTAAAGTCCGTATTAGTTATGCAAAGCAGTAACAACCAAAAATCTAAAACTCTTTCAAAAATTTTATTTTGGCTGCGGGGCAAAGAATCCTCCAAAAAATCAGTTTTTTGGAGACGGGAAGAGAATCTATGCAAAGAATCCTGCAAGAAAAATATTTCAATGGAGTGCAGAGGAGAGGAGAGGAGAAAAGAGATACTCACAGAGAGTTTTTAGTTGCTGACGTCACCTGTTGACCGCGGTTGCACGGTCAAACCCTTGATTCTGCCGTGGTTCCGCGGCTGAACAGTTGGTTTGGATCTTCAAATTTGGTCCCTGTGCTTAGTTGGTTCTCCTATTTCTGTTTAGATCCCCTGAATTTTGATTTGTTCACTGAGTTTGCTCCAGAACTGAAACAGAGTTTGCTCCAAGACTGCACACTAGCACAAAAATTAATCAAAAATAACAAGATAATTTTTTTTGTTTTTGGTTTTTCAATTTTTATATTTTTATATATTTTTTTATTTAACCTGAAACTACACAAAAAAATAAACTATCATCTCCCCGGAAACGGCGCCATTTGATTGTTCGCGTTTTTGCGTATTTTTAATTACCGCAATCAAGACGGTTTTGCTTGGTAGCCAGCCGGTTGAGTACGGGTCGATCCACAGGGAGATTGTAATGTTTCCAAAATAATAAAATATTATTTTCGGGAATTTTTATAATTTAATATTATTTTAATGAATATTTTAATATTCGGGTATAATTAAATACAAATAAATGGGGAAAAATTATGGAAAATTCTAAAATAGGGTATTTTATGGAATTATGCCATTTTAAAGTTTTAAGATTAGTTATATGCTAATTTGGTGCTAATCGCGATTAAAAATCGCTAATTTGATTTTTAGCTTTTTTGTGCAAAAATGTGCACATATCATTTTCCATACTTGTTACACTTGTGTTACATTTCTATTGCCATGGTTGTTCTTTTGGGTTCACTATTGGAGTGAAAAAGGAAAAGAAAAGAAAAGGAAAAAGTAAGTATGATGATGAGAAAGAGAGAGTAGTTGCTTTTGACTTTTTGAACCATACCCATCATTTCCTCACACCCATTTCTCTCTCCCCTCTCATGGAGCTGCTGCTGCTCCTGCTCCGGCTCGCTCTCATTTTCCTCCCCTTCACTTCATAGATCCCTCTCATTTCCCTCACCAAAACCCCATTCCCACTTCACAAAACTTGCTCCCAAGCTCACTAGCTACACATTAAACCTAGCAAGATTGGATTTAGAGGACTTTGAGCAACTCAAGAATTTTCTTGAGTTGCCAAAGGAGGTAATTTCTGCACCCCTAGTTTAGTAGTTCAATTCTTATTGCATCAATACTAGTTTTGTGTCGATATGGTGTTGTTTGATGGATTTATGAAACTTCAAGTTAGGGTTTATGTGAGATCTGAAATTAAGATGAAATTGAGGATTGTGGTGACCTTAGAACCCTTTGTGTGATGCTAATTTGGACCCAAACCAGAACTTGAAACCAGAATACGGATTTATAAGGCAATGTCGGAGAAAAACTGTGAATCTGTGATCGTATTTAAGAATCTGCTATCACCCCGAGACCCCAAAAATAAAACTGAGTTGACAGTAAGATGTGCAGGCACCATGGAACCACCACACCAAACCCTAGCCCCCAACTCCAAAGTACGGCCGCCAATTTATTCCTTCTGGCGGCAAATTGCGGCCAGAGCAGGAGGGAACTGTCTCGATTTTTGTGCATGGCCATATTTCCTCTAGTCTTGACCCTGGGTATGTCTAGTTTTGAATGATTCCAGTTAGGGTAAAATCTAGGTTGATTTGCTTGAGTTGGCGTATGATTTACGACTTGTTTTAGCATGGATTTTGGTATTTGGTGATTCATTCCTGTCGGGTGGCGTTTGGACGTCAACGACAAGTGGATATTGATCGTGTTTACATGCGAGACGATAGGTTTTTACCTATGCGAGTAGCATGTGCTATTTTGGTTTCCGATGTGATTTTCATGTGTTTTAGCGTTGTGATATACTTATAGGTACCCTACGTGATGTTGAGGCGAAGAAGATGAAGATAGTGATATAGGCATCGGCACACGAGAAGCAAGGTGAGTAGATTATATCTACGGGGAGAAGTCGGGTGGATGACGTATAGCACCCCCGCAGTCCGTGGAGATGTATACGAATACGTATACACACATATATTTATTATGTGTTGTTTAGGATTATTGATGGTAATAATGGTATTATTGGTGATAAGGATGTATTGGTTTAGTATAGTGCGAAACCCTAGAGTAGTGGTTGCACCCACACATACACGTACACATATACTTGCATGCATTCTTTCATTTATCTGTACGCATATAGAGGTGTGTATATCTACACATGGGTATGGGACTATGTGTTCATATACGGGATTGAGGATGATATATGGGATTGAGATGAGTCGATGAGGTTTGATTGAGGCCGTGAGATTCGGCGATATGACAGAGTTCGTTTTTGTGATGTGATATGATGGTAGTGATACCGGATATGTGATGAGATGAATGTGATATTGACCCGTACCCAGCCATTGGGATGCCGTATGACGATTTACCATACGAGCTTTATATTGATGTTAGATCCGCACTCATGACTCGAGAATGTTATATGATATACTGTATCGTACGTGATACTATTGAGGCGATATCACCGACTATATATATATGTATATCGACTCAGATTTAGGTGGTTTCCATACCCCTCCCGATTGACTTGATTGTTGGGTTCGTAGTTCGCATAGTAGGCGTTAGACTAGACCCAAGTCATACCTATTTCAAAACTAACGAATCGAAAATATTTTAAAGATAGGCAGAAGGGTTTATACGGATATTTTCAAACGACGCATCTTTTCTTACAACATCGTTGCCCTTATTTTACCAATAGCCCTGATTCGTCTTATTTCAAAAGGCAAGGTTGCATGATATATCTATTGAGGCAGGTTCTCTACTGTTGCGTTGATTATTCAATTCCGCGTATTCATGTTATTTGCATTGCATCGCTTGTATTGTTGATATTTCAGTCATGCTGCTAGGACACCAGCACCATTATCGATGATGCGTATGTTCCACGTACACTTGTTTGCCGGCTCATACACATCATTATCGATAATTGCCATGTCACTACACTGTAGTACTGTTGCATTCAGTGTATGTTGCTTACATTTCTTTACATGTCGCATACATCATGCTTTCTGATTATACGCATTGAGATATGTTGTTTCCATGATATTTCTGGTTTTAGGAACCGTGGGTGTTTCAAAAGGAGAATATGTAATTGTTTTAAAACCCGGTTACCCTTGATATGATATTTCAGTGCGTCCACCATGTGTTTTCTCGGTGCTGAGAGCGACATGTGAAACCCGATTCGAAGAAGCGGATGAGGCCGATTGCGGGTACATGGTGGACCCGGTATGGTTCCCCCGGGCAAGAAATGTTTTTCGTGGAGTAGACGATGGGCCTGGCAGGGCGAGTACCTACCAGTGATTGGTTGGACCTGGCGGTTATCCGGAAGATACTGACCAGAGTCGATAGATGGATATGGGCGTTCTGCCGGGGCCGAGGGCCGATACCGCAGACAGAGCCCGTGGGCCGATCCAGACTGACGGAGCCCTATATATAAAGATTTACGTGCCGATGCTGGGCACAGTTTTCATGATGTTTTCGAGTGTCGATGCTGGGCACTCCGGTTCCATGATTTTGACGTGTCGCGAGGGACACAGATGGTTTATATCCTTATATTATTCCTACGCACATGCTTTATGATATTTACATGCATGATGGTTATTGTCATTGGGTGACGAGTGGACGGGATCCACGTATATGCAGATTTGATTACATTGATCATACCCTACATTTATGATATGCTATTACCTGAGGCACTAGCACGAGCACTTGGCACTACACTCATGTATAGAGATTATATTGCCAGTTTAGCATGCTTCAGACTTATTCATATTGAGGTTTATTTATACCTGATCGTATTGACCTAGGATGGGTCATGCATTCGATCTCTGCTTGTAGATATTTTCTATTCACGAGTTGGCAACTCACCCCCGTTGTGCCACAGTTCTTGCAGGTTTTGCCGTACAGATTCTATAGCAGCATTTCTGCCACACTGCTTCCTTATGGGTGACTTGCTTGGGTAGGTGGGTTCTTTTGTATCAGAACCGCCATTGTTCATGTATTATTCATTGTATCTAGAAATTCCATCAATCAAAACTTGTATATTGTTTCAGACTTAGAAAACAGTGTTGTATTGTTTCGACCTTAGAGTCGCGCTTGTAGTATTACGGTTTTCTGGCTGTTTTGAGTTCTTTTTGGGTTTTGATTTTCGCCCTTTGGCGTTGTATATTATTATTGCTTGCGTGGTTGTGACCGTCGATTGACGAAGAGCTAGCTCCCGCTTGGGGATGCTTTTTATCATTTCATATATATTATTCTTGTTGTATCCCGTTCGAGGCCAGTTTTTAAAAAGGAAACTCTGCCGAAATTTTCAGGAAAGGTTACACATTTTTAAAAATGCATATTCGGCTTAGTTGTTTAAAAACTTTGATTTTCGAAGCATGATTTTTTTACTTCTTAAAACCAGTTTTCCTTATTTACTCTTTAAATGGTTTTAGATTTCTGGGCTTTTGGCTTACTTGGATCAGATGGGGTCCTATAGACTTCATATGGTTCAAGGGCCAGTCACGTGCTCTTTCGGGTCGTGACAAAGTTGGTATCAGAGCGCTAGGTTGACCTTGGTTCGAGTCTAAGTTTTACTATGTGGAGCCTAGGGCGTTATCTATATACGGAACTTAGGCTTGACCTTACGGAACTTAGACTTAGTCGAGGGGGTATTAGACCCGAACTTTCGTCGCGTAGGATGACCCTTGGTTGATGGAATAGGTGACTAAAGTAGAGTGACGTACCGTGGGTATGTTCCGCGGCATACTTACGACACGCCACTCCGCTCAAGAAACCTTAGGTTGTACATTTCCTTGCACCGTATTATATTCCTTCCTATGATCTATCCTCATCGATACTGGTTATGGTTTTGCCGCCACGATTGCACGGGTAGAGTGAGCTACGGCTCGAGTTGCGTCAGCATGAGCTCGTCGTGGACGAGGACTGACCAAGGCGTGATTCCAGAGACATACGATTGCATATTGAGGGGTCGTCTTATTGTGTTTTCGCGACATGAGCGTTGGATTGATCGCTTTTATGAGATTTCTGGATGTGCTGATCGACACCAGAGGATTGAGCCACTGATAGAGGCTAGCCAGGATGTGATGACCTTTGATATTATCGCTTATTCAGGACGATTGAGGCGTTTTCCAGCGCACAGACGAAGGAGCCAGTTGTTGCTGCGGAAGATGAGATATCGCCCAAATGATTGGAGCTACTGCAGCATGAGCATATTCTTGGAGATATGATAATGAGTCGCTAGTCACCGAGGATTATTGACTAGGACATGTGGTTCGTTCGCTTACCCCGATGCAAGGTCATCAGATAGATTGATTCCAGCTAGAGACGACTTCACGCAGATTCGTTGAGAGTCGATTGAGACGATCGAATGTCAGGAACCCATTTTCCAAGTTTAAAGTATTCGGAAAGACATGAAAGTGATTCTATGGACCCTCTAGAAGAATGAAACCCTAACTCGACATAATGACCGTGTGAAAGCCTTTGAACCTTAGGGTTTGCGGCAGTTCCGCGGTGCCATTAGTGAGGCTTGGGTTTGCCCTTCTATGGCTGGACTACCGATGTTGTGGTATGTACTCGATACTATTAAACTGTACCCGAGATGTTGAGCTCTTGGGGGATTATGAGGTTCTGACAAGTCGATTGGACGATTCTACATCATTCGGATATCATGTGATGGGACACTGCTTGGGAGACTCTAGATACGAGCGTAGCCGTTGGAGCGCAGTCTGTGTAGCCACGATGAGATGAGTCCGAATCAGTCGATATTGAAGCAGAGTGGAGTAAAGAGTTCGCATGAGATTTCGACGAGATGACATTCCACTCCGCCGACGTTAGAGATGCGATATGCACGTTGAGGACATGATCGGCAAGATATCTCCTACTGAGTGACGAAGATACCGAGTTCGTGATTTCGAGTCCGTGTTAGAGACTTCGGATGAACTGTAGCCGAGGGCATTGCAGTGCGCAGATAGAGACGCGGTGTCAAATGGTCGATGATACAGACAAGCGGGACAAGAAGTTCGTGCGAGATGCAGACGAGCTGGTACTACACCCCGTTAAGATTAAAGGTCAGATATGCATACAGAGGCGTAGGGATGCGACCAGCTTCCGAGGGGATATTGTACTAAGGATGCAGATGTACAGAGAGCGAGAAAAGATTATGCCAGAGTACCAGCCCCCGTACAGTTTGGCTTAGGCAAGATCAGAAGAGACCTTGAGTAGGATTCCTTCCAGTACACTGCTACAATAAGATTGGCACCAGGAGCCGATGTGTGATGTGCATTTAGAGGACCAAAGGTCGGCGCCAGAGATGTGCTGCTTTACGAGCGGTCGTGAGGATTGACCGAGTGATGACCTGAAAAGTGCCAGAACGGAATCGTTCCTGTTAGCACACCTGACCGGGATGATGAGCCGATGGATTGCGAGATTGGTAATCCACAGAGAAGATAAGGAACCAGAGGCAGAGGACGTCAGCCGCGAGAATGAGGCAAGTAGATATCTTGCGCCGCTAGCATTGGATGTACCGGCACCTTTTCGACTTCGAAGGAGGATATACCGATGACGGTATTTATGATTTATGATTTGTGATTTTGTGATTTGATTATCACATATCCGTCATCTTGGATTTCGGTATTTTGGGCGTTCTGTTTGCATGATTTAGTCTTGATGACTGAGTTTCATGGTATTTAATTTCTTGCACCATGGTTGCACCTACTGGGTATTTATACCTTGCGCATAGTTATTGTTTTGGAGGTACTGATGGTGATTTCATGCACTTTTAGTGTTTTGATTTGATTTGTGCACGCTGATGCACAGGGTTGTGAGATTTTCCATCGCGGTACACTTGATCTTGATTGAGCCGCATTATATACGTCAATTTTGACCCTGATATCATTGATTGATTCTTGCACTCCGTGCTTTTGATTGGACTTACGCATGTTCATCGTTTGCTATTGGATTTCGTGATTCCGTGCATGTTGAGTGCACAGGGTTTAGATTTTCATTCGTGCACGATGGATGCACCGATTTGGATTTTTGCGCATGTTGGGCGCATGTTTTGAGATACGATTTTGGTGCGCAATCGATGCACTAAATCGAGATTCTTCGTGCATGTCAGATGCACCGGATTTTGGCTATCAGGCACACACATTGCCTATGACAGATACTTCGTGCATACCCGTTGCACCTAGATGTTGTTTTGTGCACCTGTATGACACATATATGGATTTTGATTTCCGTGCGCACCAGACGCACAGGGTGGTGTTATGTGAATTTTTGGGATTTATTCCTTTTGGAGCAGTACATTTTTATGATATTGGATATTGTTTTCATACTGAGCAGGACTAGTCAGAGGACAGTACCTGGATATATTTTGCATGCATTGATAGTTCGAAGGGATTTCTAAGAGCGAGCTATGGTCTCGATATATATATACCTACGTGTCCGATATGACACAAAACGTTTAAAAATAAGGAAACCCTTCTAAATTGTTCTCAAAACGGCGGAACGTACCTATTAAACAAAGGACACACACACACACACACACACACACACACACACACACACACACGTATATAGTTATTTTCTTATGAAAAATGTCCACCACTGTGCAGTGTTATGCGCATCGCACAGCTTAAAAAGATTTGGCATGCATTTACATCAGCTATTTACATGTATAGATTGGACGTCTACATGTATAGTTCTGATCTATATTATATTGGTTTTGTATTGGATTTGACATTTGTGTCTTTACCATTATTCCGATGATTGCGGGATGCTTGATGGAGTGTTGCTTTTGAGTTATCTGCTCAGTACTCATGCGCATGCATTGCGCTAGGATACGTTTTATGTATTGCTGATTTCGGAGCCCCGACGACTTGGAATTTGTATCGAAATGTTTTAGTATTTGGGGATTTTAAATTTAAATTCGGGGACCGAATTTCTTTAAGGGGGTAGATTGTAACGTTTCCAAAATAATAAAATATTATTTTCGGGAATTTTTATAATTTAATATTATTTTAATGAATATTTTAATATTTGGGTATAATTAAATACAAATAAATGGGGAAAAATTATGAAAAATTCTAAAATAGGGTATTTTATGGAATTATGCCATTTTAAAGTTTTAAGATTAGTTATATGCTAATTTGGTGCTAATCGCGATTAAAAATCGCTAATTGGATTTTTAGCTTTTTTGTGCAAAAATGTGCACATATCATTTTCCACACTTGTTACACTTGTGTTATATTTCTATTGCCATGGTTGTTCTTTTGGGTTCACTATTGGAGTGAGAAAGGAAAAGAAAAGAAAAGGAAAAAGTTAGTATGACGATGAGAGAGAGAGAGTAGTTGCTTTTGACTTTTTGAACCATACCTATCATTTCCTCACACCCATTTCTCTCTCCTCTCTCATGGAGCTGCTGCTGCTCCTGCTCCCTCTCATTTCCCTCCCCTTCACTTCATAGATCTCTTTCATTTCCCTCACCAAAACCCCATTCCCACTTCACAAAACTTGCTCCCAAGTTCACTAGCTACACATTGAACCTAGCAAGATTGGATTTGGAGGACTTTGAGCAACTCAAGAATTTTCTTGAGTTGCCAAAGGAGGTAATTTCTGCACCCCTAATTTAGTAATTCAATTCTTATTGCATCAATACTAGTTTTGTGTCGATATGGTGTCGTTTGATGGATTTGTGAAACTTCAAGTTAGGGTTTATATGAGATCTGAAATTAAGATGAAATTGAGGATTGTGGTGACCTTAGAACCCCTTGTGTGATGCTAATTTGGACCCAAACCTGAACTTGAAACCCGAATACGGATTTATGAGACGATGTCGGAGAAAAACTGTGAATCTGTGATCGTATTTAAGAATCTTCTATCACCCCGAGACCCTAAAAATAAAACTGAGTTGACAGTGAGATGTGCAGGCACCATGGAACCACCACACCAAACCCTAGCCCCCAACTCCAAAGTACGGCCGCCAATTTATTCCTTCTGGCCGCAAATTGCGGCCAGAGCAGGAGGGAACTGTCTCGATTTTTGTGCATGGCCCTATTTCCTCTAGTCTTGACCCTGGGTATGTCTAGTTTTGACTAATTCCAGTTAGGATAAATCTGGGTTGATTTTCTTGAGTTGGCGTATGATTTATGGATTATTTTAGCATGGATTTTGGTATTTGGTGATTCATTCCTGTCGGGTGGCGTTTGGACGTCAACAACAAGTGGATATTGATTGTGTTTACATGCGAGACGATATGTTTTTACCTATGCGAGTAGCGTGTGCTATTTTGGTTTCCGATGTGATTTTCTTGTGCTTTAGCGTTGTGATATACTTGTAGGTACCCTACTTGATGTTGAGGTGAAGAAGATGAAGATAGCGACATCGGTATCGGCACACGAGAAGTAAGGTGAGTAGATTATATCTACGGGGAGAAGTCGGGTGGATGGCGTATAGCACCCCCACAGTCCGTGGTGATGTATACGAATACGTATAGACACATATATTTATTATGTGTTGTTTAGGATTATTGATGGTAATAATGGTATTATTGGTGATAAGGATGTATTGGTTTAGTATAGTGCGAAACCCTAAAGTAGTGGTTGCACCCACACATACACGTACACATATACTTGCATGCATTCTTTTATTTATCTGTGCGCATATAGAGGTGTGTATATCTACACATGAGTATGGGACTATGTGTTCATATACGGGATTGAGGATGATACATAGGATTGAGATGAGTCGATGGAGTTTGATTGAGGCCGTGAGATTCGGCGATATGACAGAGTTCGTTTTTATGATGTGATATGATGGTAGTGATACCGGATATGTAATGAGATGAATGTGATATTGACCCGTACCCACCATTGGGATGCCGTACGACAATTTACCGTACGAGCTTTATATTGATGTTAGATCCGCATCGTATGTGATACTATTGAGGCGAGATCACCGACTATATATATATATGTATATCGACTCAGATTTAGGTGGTTTCCATATCCCTCCCGATTGACTTGATTGTTGGGTTCGTAGTTCGCATAAGAGGCGTTAGACTAGACTCGAGTCATACCTATTTCAAAACTAACGAATCGGAGATATTTTAAAGATAGGCAGAAGGGTTTATACGGATATTTTCAAACGACGCATCTTTTCTTACAACACCGTAGCCCTTATTTTACCAATAGCCCTGATTCGTCTTATTTCAAAAGGCAAGGTTGCATGATATATCTATTGAGGCAGGTTCTCTACTGTTGCGTTGATTATTCAATTCCGCGTATTCATGCTATTTGCATTGCATCTCTTGTATTATTGATATATTTCAGTCATGCTGCTAGGAAACCAGCACCATTATCGATGATGCGTATGTTCCACGTACACTTGTTTTCCGGCTCACACACTTCATCATCGATAATTGCCATGTCACTACACTGTAGTACTGTTGCATTCAGTGTATATTGCTTACATTTCTTTACATGTCGCATACATCATGCTTTCTGATTATACGCATTGAGATATGTTGTTTCCAAGATATTTCTGGTTTTTGGGAACCGTGGGTGTTTCAAAAGGAGAATATGTAATTGTTTTAAAACCCGGTTACCTTGATATGATATTTCAGTGCGTCCACCATGTGTTTTCTCGGTGCTGAGAGCGACATGTGAAACCCGATTCGAAGAGGCGGATGAGGCCGATTGCGGGTACATGGTGGACCCGGTATGGTTCCCCCGGGCAAGAAATGTTTTTCGTGGAGTAGACGATGAACCTGGCAGGGTGGCGAGTACCTACAGGTGATTGGTTGGACCTGGCGGTTATCCGGAGGATACTGACCAGAGTCGATAGATGGATATGGGCGTACTGCCGGGACCGAGGGCCGATACCGCAGACAGAGCCCGTGGGCCGATCCGGACTGACGGAGCCCGATATATGAGGATTTACGTGCCGATGCTGGGCACAGTTTTCATGATGTTTTCGAGTGTCGATGCTGGGCACTCCGGTTCCATGATTTTGACGTGTCGCGAGGGACACAGATGGTTTATATCCTCATATTATTCTCATGCACATGCTTTATGATATTTACATGCATGATGGTTATTGTCATTGGGTGACGAGTGGACGGGATCCACGTATATGCAGATTTGATTATATTGATCATACCCCGCATTTATGATATGCTATTACCTGAGACACTAGCACGAGCACTTGGCACTACACTCATGTATAGAGATTATATTGCCAGTTTAGCATGCTTCAGATTTATTCATATTGAGATTTATTTATACCTGATCGTAGTGACCTAGGATGGGTCATGCATTCGATCTCTGCTTGTAGATATTTTCTATTCACGAGTTGGCAACTCACCCCCGTTATGCTACAGTTCTTGCAGGTTTTGCCGTACAGATTCCATAGCGGCATTTCTGGCACACTGCTTCCTTATGGGTGACTTGCTTGGGTAGGTGGGTTCTTTTGTATCAGAACCGTCATTGTTCATGTATTATTCATTGTATCTAGAAATTCCATCAACCAAAACTTGTATATTGTTTCAGACTTAGAAAACGGTGTTGTATTATTTCGACCTTAGAGTCGCGCTTATAGTATTACGGTTTTCTGGCTGTTTTGAGTTCTTTTTGGGTTTTGATCCTCGCCCTTTGGCATTGTATATTATTATTGCTTGCGTGGTTGTGACCGTCGATTGACGAAGAGCTAGCTCCCGCTTGGGGATGCCTTTTATCATTTCATATATATTATTCTTGTTGTACCCCGTTCGGGGCCAGTTTTTACAAAGGAAACTCTGCCGAAATTTTCAGGAAAGGTTACACATTTTTAAAAATGCATATTCGGCTTAGTTGTTTAAAAACTTTGATTTTCGAAACATGATTTCTTTACTTCTTAAAACCAGTTTTCCTTATTTACTCTTTAAATGGTTTTAGATTTCTGGGCTTTTGGCTTACTTGGATCAGATGGGGTCCTATAGACTTCATATGGTTCAAGGGCCAGTCACGTGCTCTTTCGGGTCGTGACAGAGATGGAATTTTTTTCTTTATGCTTTAACGAGTTAAATTCAAAAAATTGGTGATTTGTTTTAAGTTCTACTAATGAGATAAAAGTTGATAAAAAGCTTGCTCGGGTTAGGATTAGGTCAGTTCGAGTTTTAAGAATTCCTCACTTTTTCTCAATGCCCTTATTGATATCGGTGTTAAGGTAATCGGCAACATTGGGGATTAGCACGACTAGGAAGGAACTTGCAAGTATAAGCTAGGCTTTCCATGCTTAGTTTCTTCTTTTTGGTTCTTGTCCGTCCGTTCTTGGCTCTTAGCCCTAACCACCGGTTAATTCAACCACAACCGGTCTAACTAGGAAATCACCGCTATCATGTAGGATAGAGTGTCTTAGTGAGCGAATTGTGGTTCAATTAAAAGGAGTCCGAATCAAGATGATGGGCAAAAGAAAGAGAGAGAGATTTTCATCTCTCAAACTTTCTTTCTCCTGCCCTAACAAGTGAGAGATTACTCACCCATTAAAAAGATATTATAAAAATAAACAAAAGGGAAGGTAGAAAGAAATGAGATTGAGAAGAATTTCAACTAGCTATTTGAGACCTCACCTTGGTAAGGATCTTACTCAAGCATCATCATTGTAAACGATAAAGAAAAATAGAAGAAAAACAAGATATGGAAAAACGGCAATAAATCCCTATGACTAAATTAACAAGTAAAAATTGCAGAAGTAAATAAACATGCAAGAATAAAAGAACTCACTTTTTATATTTTTATTGATAACCACTCAAAACTCACTATAAATTTTCATAGAGAAAGAAAAAGAATTACAGAATTTAAATCCTAGATCTAATAAAAAGAGGCACACCTAATTTGGTTTTGAGCTCTCCTATTTATAGAAAAGTGAAACCCTAGGTATACATTCTGATCCAATCATGAGATTACAAAACTATCCTAAGAGAGCCGAGTCAACACACCGACACTGCCACCGACACTATGCAGACGCGGCCGTGGAATCATGGCAGAAGTGCCTATTTGGCCGCGGTTCCGCGGCCATTTGGTGGACTTGGGGCATCAATCTTTCTGGTCTTTTTCATGTTACTTTTATCTTCTGTTTTATCCTCTTGGTTTCTTAAAATCTCTTCAGTTCTCTTTCAGATATTCAGCAGTTGACTTTTGCCATGAGCTCCACGTTTGAAGTCTTGGATTTTGTGCTGCCCTTGTGCTTTGTGTATTGAAGTGACCAACGATTTGCCATTTTGTCCCTTGAACTTGTAGGCGGCATCATACGAATGGTTAGCGGAGATCAGTATTCATCTGTTGTTGGTCGTAGTCCCACATTTATTGCGACTTTTCATGAATTTCACTGTAAAGAGCTGAGAACCTGTAACCTGCAACTATTTAGCACACATGGATCAAAAGTACCTACTTATATGCAATGTGATTAAGAATGGGCGATATAAAAATTAAAAAATCTGATATGAACAACGAACAACCTAGTGTCAGCCCCGACACCGCAGAAAACGGAATACGGCAGCAAATGACCCCGTCTCGGAAATACGTCAGCAAATGACCCCGTCGCAGAAACATGTCAGCAATTGACCCCATCGCGGAAATACGTCGGCAAATGACCCGTCGTGGAACCACGTCAGCAAATGACCCCGTCGTGGAAACACGTCATCCAATGACCCCGTCGTGGAAATATGTCAGCAAATGACCTCGTCGCGAAAACACGTCAGCAAATGACACCGTCGCGGAAACACGTCAGCAAATGACCCCATCGATGTCAGCAAATGACCACGTCGCGGAAATACGTCATCAAATGACCCCGTCGCGGAAATACGTCAGCAAATGACCCCGTCACGGAAATACGTCAGCAAATGATCCCGTCGTGGAAATACGTCAGCAAATGACCCCGCCGCGGAAATACGTCAGCCAATGATCCCGTCGCAGAAATACATCAACCAAATGACCTCCTCGTCGGAGAAGTGCTTTGACACGGAAAAAGGCCAACTCATTGATCACTTACAAGTTCTCTCGACTTGTAAGGGAGAAAATTCTCTTGTGAGATCCTTACGACTCTCAAGGGAAAGCACACTTAGGAGTCCTCATGACTCCTAAGGAGAAAATACACCTGCGGGATCCTCTCGACTCGTAGGGAGAAAAGTCTTTATAAGACTCTCACGGCTCATAAAATTGAAAAGTCTTAGGCGGCAGATCTGAACCTGTTTTCTAAGCCATCGCTACCTTACAAAGAGTTCAAGATGCATTGTTCTCGTCTACAAACCACATTGGCCAAAATCACATGCCAACAACACGGCAGAGAAAAGAAAGCGATAGTCGGAGATAAAAAAAATGTGTCCTTTATTCACGATATCAATTGAATACGATATACATAATATAAAATAAAATGAATATATGTTATTCATAAATTATAATCGATACAAAGACGACTATTAAGAAGGAGGCGATTTTAGCAAATCAGCAAGTCGTTTGCGCACTCCTCTCAGCTCCATTTCATGAGCAGCAGCCGCGGCCAGCTCTGCTTCGACTTAGGCCCGTTGCTGCAAATAGGATGAAACCTTTTCATCGATTTCCCGCTGAGCTGCCTCACGACTCTGCGCATCTCGCTCAATGAGATCAAGCTTCTGCCTCAGCGTTAGCCCATCAGAAATATATCGTAGGAGGCCCTCAAAGATAACTTTCAGCCGTGCAGCATTCGTGTTGGCCTGGGCACGCAACCAGACGGATTCGCCTGAAGCCTCCTCGCCTTCCTTCCGCCTCAAGGACGCCTCTTCTTCAAAATGGCGAAGGAAAGGAACACTCTGCTCAACCCATGCAGCTCGCCGGGGTTCAAAGCTAATACCTCCGGAGCGGGACGCCTGAGTTCAATCTTATATAGGCAGGCCTCGATTTTCCTGCAGTAATTAACCCAAGACTCGACGACGCCTTCGCTATGGAAGTTCACAAGCGTTGCTAATATCAGATTAACCTCAGCAGCAAAATCTGCAGCGAATCCAGGGGCCTCCGCGTCAAGCTCCTCGATAGATTCACTCAACATACGCAGGCAGGTCATAGAGCCCTTGAAAGATGGACGTCTAGAAAAGGGCCATACCGGCATTAAGATGCGAGACTCAAAGAGAGCTGGAGCAGGTGCGATTGCTGCAAAATGAATTACGGTTAAAATCTGACTCGTGAAATAAAGAAATCACACGAGCGATAGAGTCTACTATACCGCCTGCGATAGGTGGCAAAGTTGGGAGTACCGGTGGCGCGACTATTCTCCCGTCCCCTCCTCCAATCTGTAACGCTGCAATCAATTCACAGAAGAATTAGCAACGACATGGTTTCCCATAAAAGAAAGGAAAAGATGTCGGTTGGAGACTATACTCACCGACACCAGCAGATGGAGCAATCTCCGACTGGAAGGAGAAATGCAGGTTCAACACCTGATATAGGTGGTCAAAAAGGAATCCTGCAAAGTTGCGACAACATACTGTCAATACGAAGAAGATGGTATCCACAATTGAACTAAATAAGTCGCAAACCCATACCTTCCAGCATTTAAAAGAACATGGGAAAAGATGAAGGGACGGCTAGCGTCAGAGCAGCGACCGATGACGCTTCTTCAGATGGTACAACCTCAAGATTCATCGCACCTGTACTCAAGACAAACAACATATCATTAGAAAGGCTGAACAAGATTGAAAAGCTTGAAAATAGCAAATCAGCAATTACCTGGTAGATCAGAGTCCGAAACCATGGCGGAGGCATCACCGGGAGCAACGGCTTCTTCGCTCTCCTTTAATGGAATAGTTTCGGCGCCCATGGCTTCATCCCCTGATTCTACAAGAGTCGTTGTGACGCTTGCGATGCCCGCCGATATCGGGGAGCCACAAAGGGAAAAAGTGGTAGTTTGGACGGTCTCGGACTCCCGAGAGAGAGTAGCTGCTTCAGGCTCGGTGGTTGCCGTCATCTCACCTACTACCTCATCACCAGGACTTGGCCCTGCAGGATATGGTATGTAAGAATTTGAAGATCAAACTCTAAGAAAAGACTCAGCGTTATGTTACCTTGGGATGGCTTTTCAGCTTCTTCCCAAGCCGCATGCACCATTTGTCTATGGACGGTAGACAGGGCAGCTTGGGCGTCTTTGGAAGAAATAGTGACGGATGGAATGGCGCTTGAACCTGCACCCATGGCCAAGCTGACATCATGTTCCCTCCCCGCAGGCATTCTGCGCTTCTCGTCAGCCTTGGCAGCGAGAAAAGACTTCCTCAAGACCTCCGTCAAAATGACGTCATCGTCCGAGCCAGGAGCTACCTCTGGAGCCGTTACGGCGTCCGTCATTAGCTGCTTAAGCGAAGCCTCTTTTGGTAATACTGGGGGAGCTGGGACTCTGGCAGCCGGCCCTGGAAGCGTCGCCGCGCCACCATACGGGATTGACACTGCACTCGGGATAACCTGTGTCGATGTAGTCCCTGTAAAAAGATGAAAAAGAAGGGTTAGACTACCCAAGAAGAAAAAGGGAATGAAGGCACAATGAGCCAAAATATACCGAGGCCCAAGGAAGCGCGAAGCCACTCTTCCTCCTCAAAAGTCTTGAGGGAAGCTGCGAGAGCCTCTTCGGTGGAGATACCTGTTGAAGAAGAAAGAGTCAGTCAAAGCCTAATAATTAAAATAGCCGCGGAAAGATATGAACGAAGTATACCTGATTGTGCGATGGTGTTTAGTGCCGCTTCATCGCGAGCTAGTTGCTTTACAACCGCGATGGCAGCCTCTAGATCGGTATCATCCGGTGCCATAAACAAACCTTCGTTGGTTCCGTACTCACTTAAGCCCTCGTTGTAAAGAGCATGATGCTCCTGGCCGAATACAACGTCTGCAGAAAGTATCGACTTCTTTTTCTTCTGCGAGCGAGTGCCGGGAGCCGATAACACGAGCTTGCGCTTGGCGGGCAACTTCGGGCGGCGAGTCCCGATCTCCGCACCCACACCAGACTCGGGAGACGCCACAGCTGCCGCTTTTACAGGCCCGTGGGGTAGGGGCAGCTCAGGCATAACACGTGGTACCACAGCCGCAGTAGCTTCTCTCAAGGGAGGACGGACGATGGTCCGTCGCTTTAAGGGAACGGCCGGATTATCAACGAGGGCAGTGCCCTTGCGATCGAGCAATAATCGCTTTTCTTCCCTAATAACGGCGCCCATCGAATGCTGATACCACGGCACATATGCATTCAAGATTCGCGGAACGCAACTCGGCTCATTGATAAAGAAATTGGAGCCGGTGTTCAACCGCATAAAATGGTGTAATGCGTTGCGAATGCCTTCTTCTGTAGCAGCTGGCTCACCCGGGACGCCTTGATTATAGCCTGATTGCTGGGCAAAACGGTGCGGGTTGTACCTCATGAACAATGCCGAATCATTCTGCCTAAACAAGAGAAATACCGGCCTGATGGAATATAGATGAAGAATCTCTCGAGCTTTCAAGGTAGAGGCCCCATCTTTAAAAGTACCGCGTAGATGCTGCAACGTTTTTATGGATTCTTTGCCAGTGATGAAAACCTTATTGACAAAGGTCATGCCATCCCCAACCGTACACGGACGAAGGAGCAAACCCTTAGCCTCCCGCCTGTGTCGGATTTAAAACTGATGCGTCAACTAGGCGCATAATCCGAGGGAAGTTGTAACTGTCAAAGAAACGAGGTCGTTTATGGGCACCAAAAGAGCCAAGTACGTGCAGCTCGATCCAAGACGTAAAATAATGCAGCGAGAAACTGACGGACTGTACCCCCGGCTGAGTGGTGTCCGCCACTAAACTGAGACCATGGTACAGATGTGCCAACCCAGCAATCCCAATAGCCACTTGCATTCCTGCAACCATACGATGGGCTGCGTAAAAGACTGATGGCCTCATATAACGAGATTGCATTGGAAGTAAGAACCAGATCAGCCATAAACCAATAAACTTCGGCAAGAACGTCTCTTCATCGACGTCCAGAGCAGCAAGCTCCGCGAAGGGAACGACAGGAGCAGCCGGACTCAAGAAACTTTTTAAATCCATCTCCGCCGTTGGTTGGTTATCCAAACCAAAACCAAACGGATCGTCACGCTTGGCGAACAGCGCAGCTTGCTTCGATAAGGCTTCTGGACGAAGAAAACAAGCGATGAAGACTACATAGCTGACTCCATGCCCTCCGGACTCCAGAAATAGACTTTCATATATATTCAACACCTTGATCTAGCTCGGGAATTTGTGTTGAATGGCGTTCTCCGGGGTAAGGCCCATTACCACTGATTTGGTGGCAAAGATATACTCGTCCGGAGGAAGCAACTCCTCGTAGTGTTCTCCCCTGACGGTTAAGCCAGAGATCTCTGCAAACCCCTCTAAAGATATTGAGACTTCTCGATCCGACAAAAGGAAGGTGTGGGACGGAATATTTCATTGCTCCAGAAAAGCCTTGATCCACCATGCAGGAGGCACGGAATATTGAAAGAGAGACGCATAAACAGCGAGGTACAACCCAAGCTTCAGTAGCAACGATCTCTTGGACGACAAAATGTAGCGGGTCCACTGCAAACACGGCTTCCACCATGACGTTGGCTTCAATGTCAGGTCCTTGGCGACTTTCTATATTTTTTCAATAGGCGGCAAAAGCAAGTACTTTCTCTCCTTTCACTCACGGATAGATGCGAGACCGCTTTCAATGTCACGGTAAGCATTCCGTTAGCTTTCAACTATTTGTACCCAGCTGGTTGACGAGGAGTTAGGCCTATCATGTACGGCTATCCCCAAGGGTGCGGCTCGCCCTGGCATATACGCCGTCCAAGAGTATCCAAAGCCAGCGGCGGCTATACGGGTATCGCGGCCATAGAAGGTTGAAGGCAACCCTCTGAAGTCCAGTTGACTTCCTTCACGGCATAGTTCACTGGAGGTGCATCGGCGTAAGGAATCGTCGAAATAGGTTCCGAAGGTGCCGCGCAAGAAAAGCTCCGCCGACCCCTGATGATCTGACTGTACCATGTTCCCCATAAATGAAGATTCTTTTGCTCTGGGTCGTGATCTTTGATCAAAGCGAAGACTTCCCTGTCTACAGGTGCTTCAGGGAATCCCTTTCCGAACGGACGAATGGGAAAGAAATGTTGAAAGACATAGTACCTGTGCGAAAAAGAAAAAAAAATTAGCCGTCAATGCTACAGTTTAAGTTCTGTCACTTGATACTTTAAATTCGTACCGCACTGCAATGCAGTGGAAAAGGACCAAAAGGGACCCACAAAATCTAGATGATGGCTCATTATTAATAAAACAGTCTCATCATGTGACGAGACAATCATTAAATTAGGAAATCCTAAGAGGATTCTCATTTAATGAGGCCCCCTTGGGCCAAGGAGTAAATCTCCCTTGAGAGCAGCGCTCTACAACAGATATGACATCTGTCATAATTAATGATGAAGGGAATAAAATTCCCCCCAAAAATTCTAAAGAGCAATACTCTGCGAAGAAGATGGAAGAATCCATCAAAAACCCTAAAAGCAAAGCTTTTCTGAGTTAAAAACTCTGAGATCTTTAAGATCTGCGAGATGAACTCTAAGAGTTATTCTTTAATGGGTTAAGAAACCCTAAGAAAGATCTCTTTAGATCTATGATTTCAAGAGAGGAAAGTTCTGTTAAGAAAACCCTAAAAATTTCTTTAGATCTATGATCTGAAAAGAGCAAGGCTCTGTTAAAGGGTAAAACCATAGATTATGAAGTAATCCCTTCAAAGATTTAATCTTTACCTAAAAATTTTTGACTGGGTTTTGTCTCTAAGAGAGTTCTTAAGACAAAGAGCAATGCTCTGAAAGAGAATTAATTCTCAAGAGAAAACAAGAAGATGAACAGAGGTCATCTCAGGGGCCAAAGGTGTCACGACCCGAAAGTACGGAACGTGACCGGCACTTAGATTACGAAACGTCTAGAGGCGCAACGTAACCTAAGTAAGCCGAAGCCCAGAAATCTAAACCATAAAAGAAGAAGAAGAAGAAGAAGAAAACATGTAGAATACAAGTTTAAAAGCAACATCAAATTTTCCCAAAAATTTCGACAGAGTCTCCTCTATAAAAACTGGCCCCCAAACGGGCTACAACAGGTATAATATGCATAAACAATAAAAAGCATCCCCAAACGGGAGCTAGCTCAACGCCAACAGGCGGAAACAACCACAACAAGCACAATACTATACAACGCCAGAAGGCGAGGCTCAAACTCAAAAGAAAAAAAAACTACTAGATCGGAATAATACAGGCGCGACTCTAAGGTCGAAGTAAAAGACTGGTCTAATAACTTATCAAGTAATACAAATATGGTTGATGGAGCTTACTAGATACAAATGAATGAATAAAAGTACAATGGTGGTTCGGATACAAGTGAACCAACCTACCGTGCAAATCACCCTGAAGAAAAGATGTGCCAACAAGCTGCCACGGGAAACCTGTACATCGAACCTATAAAGAATTTGGCACAACGGGGGTGAGTTGCCAACTCGTGAGTAGAAGACATCTACGGAAAGAAATCGAATGCACGACGCTATCCTAGGTCATAATAATACACTACTATATCCCAAACATCTAGTAATAGCAGGGTAATACTACGTGTAAGTGCAAATATTCCGTGTCGTGTCAGTGCCTCATATAGTACTAAGTCATATGAAATGAAATGCATGCACCATGAATGTAAAGTCATAAATCCTGAAATCCAGATATATATGTATGAGAACCTTTAGCCGTTATCATAGTAAAGTGTGTATAAGCATCTGAAATCTCAACAATGAAATCCATGGAAATCCGTGTCAAGCATCGACACAACACATGTAACCTCAAGTATCAATATGTCGGGCTCCGTCAGTCCGGATCGGCCCATATCATCAAATCCCACGACAACGGTCGGTATCCTCCGGATATCCGCCGCGCCAGACATCACCGGTAGGTAGCCTTCCCCTGCCAGGCTCATCGTCTACAACTCGATCTTCTTGCCCCGGGGTATCATACCGGGCCCACCATGTACCCGAGACGGTTCATCCACTCCTCGAATCGGGTCTCGAAATCCATCAGAAAACATGAAATACTCATGGTGGACGACACATACATCACGAGAAAACCGCATCTTATTTTAAAAAGAGAGGAGGAGAGAGAGAGAAGTTTTTATATATTCTTGCGGTTTTCCCCAAAAATCCAGAAATCTCACAGAAATCCAAATCTCAAAATCATGAGTAAGTATATGATAAGTGTCAGCATATGCTCATAATACTGTGCAATAACATGAAAATATGAATGCGTGAATGTCTAAGTAATGATTATCATGTCTATACTAACATCAGAGAGTAATCACAATATTATATCGGTTTAGTTGTTAACTGATTCTATCAATAAAAGATAATATGATCTAAAGTGTACGTGACATAGCAATTACCGATGATGATGTGTGTGAGCCGGCAAATAAGTGTGCGTAGAATATGCGCATCATCGGTAATGGTGCTGGTGTCCTAACAGGTAAGGTTTATACTGTTTATAGCAACATATAAAAGACATGCACCATGATGATTACAGTATGAATGTAAATACAGACGTGCATTATCCGCTCCTCTGCGAGATACGAGTACAACTACCACTATGTGAGTCGAACCTAAACCAGTGTCCATCTAACATCCTAAGGAACTAAACCTAATAGACTAGTCAGTAAGAAACTAGAGTCTACCTAAGGTCTGAATCAATATCTCTAATAGTCGGCGATCCCGCCTCAACAGCGTCACGTACGTAGTACGGCTTCCTCGAATCAAGAGTGCGGATCAATCATCAAATCTAAGCCTCGTACGGTAAAATCCATCGTACGACATCCCAATGTCGGGGTACGGTCAAGTATCTCCTAGGTGTCTCCTCATTCCTATAATGTCCTATGTATCATATTGTGATTAAGTCATACACTCATATGATATCGGCATCAGGTCACACCAATATAATGTCGAAATCAAGTTATACATATATCATATCATAATCAGTCACAAGTTACAGTCCGAGTACTATTCTAGCGTCCCATGTACATCAATAACACCACTCTTTGTAATTTATATATTCAAGTTCATTATCTCATTCCCTAATGATCCGCTAACACTTTATTACGACTGTATAGTCAAAAATCACGGCATCAAGCCCAGTTATACTGTTTCATCATACCTCGGATATCATATCACATCACTGAATCACCTATATGTGTTGTATATATATGTATATACCTATACCTAGTTCTATATATATACACATACACGTACCCCATGTCGATTTTCAGTGTGTGCGCGGGTGTGTTTCTATCTGAAACCTACGAACCTCTTCCAAGGTACTCATCCTCTGATATAGTTTTCCCTAAATCGGTCTAGTCCAGCCTAGGGTCAATACTAGGGTCCTACTAGGGTCACGTCTGGTTTCCTAATGTCAATAAGTACTATTCCTATTCTAAGTTGCGGGGGTGCTAAACGCTATCCACCCGACTTCCTCCCGTAGATATGCATCTACTCACTTGGTCCATATCTGCCGAAGACAGTGTCGCCATCCTCCTCTTCATCGCCTGCAGTCCACGTGAGGGTACCTAGACGCAAACATATAAATAGCATCGTAAACCGAATCACATACAAAAGGCAAACGATACGAAGAACAAGCACAGGTTAAAACCTATGTCCCGTCCACGCAAAAGAACCAAATACCGCTCGATATCCGCGTACAAACTCCGATGGATCGAGATAACATCATCAAACAACTTGTAGTTTTAAAACACATTACTTATATTGTAAAACATGATCAAATTCATCGAAACACTAAAATCGATCAAATCGTCCGTTTGCGAAAAACCCGAAAATGCCAATTTACCGTTTTTCATCGAAACTTGACATTTAAATGAAACCAATGGTCATAAAACTCATTAAATAGCATAACTAGACTATACAAACTATTACTATATTTTTATTACATAAATTTGTATAAATTTGAAATTTCTAGTTTGCACCCTTTAACAATTTTCAACCTTTTTTCAAGCAAAATACCACAATTCCACCACAAAACATGATTTTGCATAACTTAATGACTTAAACTACAATTCATGAAGATAAAGATATAATGAAACCATAATTATATTATTAATCTCATTTATATAGGAATTTCTAAAATCTAGTTTACAAAAATAGCAATTTTTATCACAATTTATCAATTATCCATAGAAACTAGCAATCAATTTAAGTTTTCCATTCCACCAACAAGTTAATACTCTTATTAAGACCAAAATCTAGTATTACCAATATTAATTGAGATTTATTTCACCAATAATTAGGTTTTATAGAAACCTAGTTAGCAAAATTTCCTAATTTAAACAATTTCCAATGAAAAATTTACAATTCAACAATCTTGCAAGATTTTCCAATTCCAAAAGTGTTAAACTAACTATTATAACCCTAAATAATTAACAAAAATCCTAACTTGAATTTACAAACCCTAACTTGAATTTTAAAAAAAAACATAGAATTAATTCTTTAAATCTAGTTAAGCTTAAATGAACATCTAAAACAATAAATCAAAAGAAAGAAATTATACCTCCCAAAATATGAAATCCAAACAAGAAATGAGCCTCCAAAATGCATGCTTTCCATCTCCAAAATCCATTTAAAAATGAGTAAGGAATAAAGGGTATGAATTAGATAGGATTTTATGAAATTTTAATTGAATTTTTGATGTATTTTTGATGATTTTTGAATAAAAATGAGGTGGAAAATGGGGGGGGGGGGGGCAGCCATGGTGATGGGGAGGCCGGCCACAATAAGGGGAAGAGGGAGAAACACATGAGAAATGGTGTAGAAACTTCTCCAAAATGTCATCAACTTAATGTCTTTTCATGCTTTATTCATTTTCTTTTAATTCTTTTCTAAAATAACTCAAGAAAGATCTAGAAACAAGGAAAAATTTGCAAATAAATTTTGCATGATACACACTAAATTCTAATGTGCCATGGTTCATTTTTACAAATTAAAACCATTTAAATTTGCAATTTACACTAATTTAATGTAAAAATAAAGCTTATGTTAATATTTAAAATAATTAATTTAGGAAAAATATTTTATTAAACCAAAAATTTATAAGTGGCTAAATAAACACTATTTACTAGTAATTTCATAATTAAAATAGATATTTTTAAATTTATAGTGAAAAACAATCACGGTTTGGTTTTACGAAAAATACATTTTACTTTACCGAAAATCCTAAAATTCACTTAAACACTTTTATTCATTTAATTATTTATTTAATTATTTGTAAAATGTTACAAAAGGCCCTATTTATAGGCACTGAGAGCCGTTTCAACTTCTAAGTTGATCTAATGGCGCAGATGTTGCCACCGCTGCACTCACGTGTAAGCCACATGAGCGCAACGATGGGGGGCACTTGTTTCCTCCAGTCAGAGCAAGGCTCTGTTCAAATTTTGAAATTTGAAATGAAGCGGCGCTTCATAAAAGCGCTAGCGCTAAATGCACCAGTGCTAAGAGTCAAAGACTCTGATGCAGCACTCACGTGCAAAGCACGAGAGCGCTCGCGCTCGCAGCGCCAGCGCTAAGAGTCAAAGACTCTGATGCAGCACTCACGTGCAAGGTACGGGAGCGCTAGCGCTGGAACTAAATGTTCCTCACCCTTGGATAAAAAATCCAACAAAGATGACTAAAAATCATCAAATTACCTCTGAAAATTAGAGCACCGTTGGATAAAGATCCAATGGTGATTAAAAATCACCAAGATACAGAATAAGTTATGTATGGGAAAAGATTTTCCCAATCTTGTTAAAAACAAGAAGATCGTTTTCTGTGAAACAGAAGCCCTTGGATCAAAGATCCAACGGTAGGAAACATTCCCAAATCAATTAGAGAATAGATCTTTTCAACTAACTCAACAAATCAGCCTCCCTTATCTAAAGGACCCAAGACTTCAAGTCTGACAGAGAGGAACCCCCCCCCAAACTTTGAGAAATTTCAAAAAGAAGAGCAAGCTCTCGGAAGAAGAATTTCTTCAAGGTAAATAAAACAAAGTGATAAAATAATCTCGTAAAAAGAAGAAGAACCTAATTCTTCTTCAAGATCATAGATCTATAAGACAGATGTCTTTCACAAAAAGAGATCATAGTATCTCATCATAAAAGGGGAGGAGAAAAGAACTTAATTTTCCTTGGATCACAGATCCACAAAGACAAGGTCTTTCATAAAAACAGAAGAGATTGTAAAATATTCTATTAAAATAAGAACTTTTTTCTCAAACCCACGAGACAAAGTCTCTTATAAACGAGAATTTAATTCTCATAGCGCAGAACTGATCAAAATTGCCTAAAAAGAGCCTTAGCGCTCCAAATTAAAATAAAACGCCTCAGCGCTCCAAGACTGGCGCTCAGCGCCAAGCGCACCATGTGCTCCTCACGTGTGCGCTCTTTCACAAGAAGCACTCTGCACTCATTTACTGGCGCTCAGCGCCAAGTGCACCACGTGCTCCTCACGTGTGCGCTCTTTCACAAGGAGCGCTTTGCATTCATTTACTGGCGCTCAGCGCCAAGCGCACCACGTCCTCCTCATGTGTGTGCTCTTTCACAAGGAGCGCTCCGCACTCATTAACTGGCGCTTAGCGTCAAGCGTGACACGTGCTTCTCACGTGTGCGCTATCTCACATGAAGCATCTTAGCGCTCTAAACCTGGCGCTCAGCGCCAAGCGTGCCACGTGCTCCTCACGTGTGTGTTGGGGTAAAAATTTACACCCCGATTGACCAAGTCAAAATCAAAGTCAACCCCAAGCCAAGTGGGCCTAAGCCCAGATCCATTGGGCCCATACCCGGATCGAGCCCGAACATGAAGCGGCCGGCCTCCCTCATGTCAAGATAAAAATTTTGTAATAAATAATTTTGTTGTATTTCTTTTATTTTATTTTATAGATAAATGTAAGAAAAATAGGCATAAAGTCAAATTTTTGTAATGCCCATGGCTTATGTGCAAAAAGAAATGGCACATGAGCCATGGGATAGGCAAAATGCCATTTTGTGAAGCCCATGGGGCTGTGTGTAAAGTGTATAGCCTATAAAGGCAAGGATAATGAAAATATCTCACAACTTTTTTCTCTCTCCAAAAAAAATTTAGATCTGAGATCTTTTCTTCTTTCTCAAGGTTCCAAAACCTTCTTCTTTCTTTTGAATTAAATTAAGAGTTTTACTCTTCATTTTATAAAACTGAATAGTTTTTCACTACAAAACCCATAAAGGGGAACTCAGTATAAGTGCACGGTGGCGCCCCGGCCGTCTTTCCGAGGCTAAAATGTGGAAACGATACTTTTACGAAACTTGAAAACCGGCACCACCGCGCACTATAAACCCGGATCGGGCCATTAACCTATTCCTAGCTAACTAGAGAAGGGGTAGAGAGATATACCGAGCGATCCATGTCCTTCGGTCTTCTCGTCGTCATCCCGATCTCCCAGCGGAATCTCCGGTCTTCATCTCCTCGTCGGAAGGGCACCACATCGCCGAGTTCTTTTATGGGCTCCTACCTCTGGACCAAGGCAACTCGGGCATGAAGTTAGCGAGTCGACGTGTCCAAGAATGCTATAGATGAAGTGTAGGATGGTTTGTCTCTTAGGGTTACTAGAAGTTGCCCTTTTATAAAGTGGAGGAGGAGATGTGCTTTGAAATGGTGCTATGGGATTTTGTATGAGCAAAATAGATAAAAATCCCACTACTAAAATTTTGGACAGCCCCCAACCTCCTTGTTGTGACCGGCCATACTTCATCAAGGGAGAGAGAGAGAAGAATCAAGTGGGGGGGGGAAGCCATAATACAAGCAAGAGTAAAGGGTGAAAGATCATGATGAAAAATTGTCACTTCAATAATCATACCCATAACAATCAACCATCATATCTCCACAAGTCAAGCCATCATGAACATAGAAGTCAATGTATGGTGGAACCATCATGAAACTACCAATTACAAGAAACACCCTCCATAATGCTAATTTGCACATTCGCAAATTAACCCCTCCAACAGAAAAATCCGGCCATGAAGGAACAAAGGAAAAGTGGCCGGAACGGAATACAAACTGGCAACTTCATAAAACAGATCCTGTAATAAATTACAGGAAAACCCCGCGACTATATATACATACCCGCATTTGTATTCTGACCGAATACAAATGCAATGAGACAAAATCTACACTGTACAATACTAGGATCCGGCTTAAACCAAAGCCCGCTAGTATTATCCGTCCGATCATGATCCGTGCAATACCGCACATCTCTGATCGAACCCTGAGAAACGATCTGTGGGGGACTCTAAAAACTCGTCAATACTTTGGCTGTGGATTTAACTACTAGCACGTCAGAGGTATTAGCCATACGTAACGGGCTACCAGGTATTGACCAAAAGGGACGTCGATGAGAGAACTCATCCTGACACCCTACTGAGCCTGTCAGTGACAATATCCGTACAGTCTGGTCCGTTTTCTATGAGCATCGCATGGCGGGCCTAGGGGTTGGTAAAAGTCAGACCCCCAAAAGCGGTACAAGTCATGTCAGAGTGTAGCCCAGAACACCCTGAGATATTACTGGAATACCTACCAGTAAATCTCCTGCTTTGGCCAAGGACTTCATCTAATGGCTCTCCTAGACACAGGGCGACCTCACCCCCAATACCGGGAGAGACGAACCCCTGCAGATCCGCTCACTGCCTCCATGTGGCTCGGGACTGTACCCAACTAAAACCTGTTTGCTCGTTTCCTTTGAGCATGGTAAGGTAGTAATCAAAGTACAGTGGGAACTCACACGAGACAAATGACGATCTCAGGTCGATGAACTAATATGTACACATGTCACCAGGGAACTGCTATCCGACGTCTGGTATAAGACCAACTAGCATGTTCCCGGCAAGTCATGTCCGGTGTACTCATAACCCAATGAGCACATGTATACATCTTAGGTGAACCAACTGACACCAGTGGTTTGTGAGACCGGCCACCGCCCCTCGTCGGGGTCTTGACTGTATACACTAGTCTACTCTGGAGTATCGATGCCCTGTCTCGAAAACTCCCACGACTAGGAACCTTTTAAGGATGTGCTTATAGACTACCAGCTCCCATGTATATGATCGCCATCATACTGCTGGCCGTCAAGCAAGAATCCTAAGGGCTCTATCAACGCGCAATAATGACATGTAAGGTCACCTAAAGCAGTACACGATGATAAAGATAAACCAGATAGCATACTATCATCTTGAGTAAGACTGTTCTACCGGTATAGGTCCTCCTTCAATCATTGCAATCACGTGCCTGTAATCCAATAATTGACTCTGAGGGCACTATCTCCAATAATCTCCCACTTGCACTCAAGGCTAATTATTGCGATGTCGCATACTCACAGCCCGTGTGATACCGAACACCCAACTCATCTACTAATCAGTCTCACAAAACCCGTTTGCGAAACTAATGCGTCCAAGGATTAGCCTTAGTGAGTGGATCCGCTCTAATATTTCTATCTATGTCTCTCTTAATCTCAAGTTCGCGGAGAAAGCCATCTCCCGAAATGAGCAATACCTGTCTTAGAATATGTCTGGATATCTGATGGGACCTAGTTCATAAATGAACTCCAAATCCAAACTTCTTAGACTGTATCGTCAACTGAACTTAATCAGTATCCTGTGCCATGCCTCCCTCGGTATCCACTTGGACCACCTGTCCAAAATACTGCCCCTCGTCAGAGGGAAAACAATAACTCTGACAGCCACTCTGTCATCCAGGTCACCTTGGAAGCCTGGTATGATAACCGTCTCCCGAATGATACTGTCGTTATCATATCCCTAGAACATCCACTTATGTTCTAAAACTGCTTCCGATCGTTTCTCCAGAATTGGATCAATATCAACTTATTGCATCTACTATAAAAACAACATCTGGTGTGGTACTTGACATCTCATGATTGACTCAATTGCCTAAGCAAGTGATCTGCCAATCATGCACATCCCTCTCCCCTTTAGTCTGTAAGACACCTTTAGAGATGGTGACTCCATCACCTGTAGGTACACTACCGTGCCAGGAGTCGTCCATTCTAAAGTATCTTTAGAATGCTGTCTAAGTACCCTGATTGGGACACTTCCCAAATCTAGATCTAAAACCATAGATCTAGTAACCAGAATGTCTGATATAATATCCAAGCCTTATGTGGAGAAACTACTGTGTGACAACCAAAGTATAACCGACCGTAGTATAGGAACATCACTTCCTACTCTGTGTATGTCATCAAAATACCAGGACATCACACCTTACTATTTTCTCAACAGATCCATCCCCTATTTAGATGAACTCAAAGCTATGACTGTCACATCAGAAATAGATGATCTATCTCCGCTATATCTGCTTTACTCCATAGACATATGCTACTTGTCCACCAATGCTTCCGCTGCTCCCACTAACTACGACAACCCTCTGGCAGAGTCATATAGACGTACACTTCTAAAGCCAATTTAGAACGATGCTATACTCATCTTCCTGCCGGGTCTCACAGTCTGGAACAACAGCAATGACAAGTCTGGGTAAACAAGAACCTCCCTGTTACCATCCTTGAGGCTACCGAAGTACCTCTCGGGTGCCTGAGGTTACCCACCATATCTACGGAGTGGCCAATGGAATGTCAAGTCAGATTGAATCTTTAGGTTCTTATCAAATTTTCAGTAATCGTTTGCGGTTCTGGAATCACTTCCAGTTCTACCATACTCCCACTACTGTTTTCTGAAAAATCCATTTCTTTTAAAACTGTGGCGAGTCTAGAACAATATCACTATTGATCTTCCAGATGGTAGAAAGTCAACCCTCGTCATGGCCTGGGTCAACCCACAAACAACCATTACAGAAACGTGCCTTGAGTTATCCAGAGTCTGGTTTTAAGCATAAGCCGGACAACTCCCCATACCTTAACATCGTTAAGATATGAACTGTTCTATATCCAATATAGAAGCAGAGGCACTGATTTAATTGAACCAGATTCAAATCATGCAGCTGTCTCCAGTGCATGTCAACTAAATGGAAAGAGGCCGATCAGCGTTACTCAACTTAGGAATGCTTCCAATTATGAGTAACCTGAAAGAGAAGCAAGTTCTCTTAATCATTACTATCATCTGAATACCATACATAAGAATCTACATCTTCGATCATCTTGAAGAATCCCGATACTTGCAACACCTGGTTCTCTCCTTTATTCATATACCTATACCTTCTCAAAACTTGGACCTTGTGTTTCTACGAAACACTTGTCTAAAAACTAGAGAAGTCATAAGTAAACCGAATATAGTACGAGGACCAACCCCTCTGTCCTAATGGACACTGGACAACATACAACACTCTGTATAAGTCCCCTGTGTTTAATAACACATTCGCTGTGTGTCGTAGCTTGAAAACTGTACTTATGGTTAAGAAGAATTACACCGTTGTTTAATACTCCTTACCTAACCATCCACTGATATAGGTAAATGTCATGGACATAATTTCAAAAAGGTATATTTCACTCTATAAAAATAGACATACAGATATATCAATTTGAAATTGGTGCATAACAACGGATATTCAAAACCAAATATTTGCCGTCTGGCAAACAGCCCAGGCGATTTCCTCAAATATCACCAATTACAACGAATTCCGATATAATGAGGATGATCACCTAATTCCTAATAACTTACTCCCACTCATCATCTGTAAAACTATATAGATGAGATTCATACCCGGTAAATACATACCCTGGAGCAAGTGTCTAATTGGGAAATCGATTTTCCTTTAACAGTGCACAGTGAAACTGAAACATTGAAATGTTTCGTAGGGGTATCCTGGTATTCCTAGTAATGCCTCTTCCATTATCCAGATTCACAACTGTAACCGTATATTTCTATGCCATCTCTCCACATCCCTTCATATTCCTTTAGTCATTACCTTCTGCACACCCCTTTAGGCCAAATGGTTTTCTTCCTTCCCTACCGTTCGGCACCAGCCTATGGTTTGGAAGAAGACTATCCAATAAGCATAATGGGTGTACTGTCCTAATCCTAGGAGCACTCGCAATGCGAGAGAAGGTAAAGATAAAATACAACCGAATAAACCTTATTCCTATTTTTTCTGAACCAGAATCCATCCCCGAACTGGAACAAGTTCCTTTCGAGTTCGTATATAACCATACGATAGAGCATCCAAATAACTGTGGATCTTCGTAGTGATACGAAGTGTCCTGGAGAAATACAAAGGTGAAATGGGAGTGGTAATGAAAATACTTGGTTTGGTCGTGAATAGCAGTCGCAATTTGCTTTGCCCTCCTTCTAATCCCTTTATTTGTCTTTACATAATACCTTATGTACACCATCGTTAGGCTAATTGGTTTTCTTCTTTCCCTATCGGTCAGCACCTGCCTATGCTTTGGAAGAAGACTATCCAATTTGCGTAAAAGGTGTACTATCTCCTAAACCAAGGAGTACTCGCAACCTGAGAGAAGGTAAAAGGAAAAGACAACTGAATAGTCCTATTCGTTTTCTCCAGAACCGAAAACCATTCTCGAATCTGGAACAAGTTCCTTCGAGTTTGTATATAACCATACGATGGTTTTATCCAATGGAAGTGGACGTTCGTAGTAATACGGGGCGTCCTGGAGAAAAGGGTAAAAGTAGGATGGGCAATGAGGTATGCAACTCAGACAATCCAAAAGTCAGTGTTTTAAGAAGGTTCAGTCAACTTGGTTACTGATTCATAGTCAAGGGTCGGGTCATGGTCGCTGCCAAAGAAAGAGAGAAAAGTAACACCCAGCGTGCACTCTAGCCTAGATCAGAATGGTTACCAATTTATCTAATCAGGAAACCTCCCACTGTAACGTCAAATTCTTCCCCAAACCTAAAAGAAGAATTAGTCGGGATCACCCGAGGAGTAAACCAACTCATCAGTGGGAATCAGGATCCAACTATCATCACATGATAACGTGACGGAATCCGCTCACGTTATCACACTTCAGAAGGTATGCGCATATCTGGCAAGTTTCAGTTTCTTTAGAAACTCCCGATGTGATTTTTGCCCCATGCTCTTATGACCTTGACGAAGATCAACAAATCATAAGTCACATGTCAAGTTCTACCAGTCACGCCCCACCCCCAATACAGAGAGTATTGTCCGCTCTGGCCGAAGCCGCACGGTTTTGTCCCTTTGAATGAACCCGGGGCTACTTCCCGGTAGGTCACCCATCCCAGAATTTCTCTGGCTCAAGCACGCTTAACTACGAAGTTTTTCAAACTCCGGAGTTCCGATTCATCCAAAAGGCGCCTCTTTCGGAATGTATTTCGAAAATTCCCTATTGTTCTACAGTGGGTCCCACGGACTCAAAAGGTGGCCCCCACGGATTCAAGAGGTGGCCCCCGCCCACTTAACACGACACTTGGCGTGGCACTTTGTTCCGTGTGACACTTTGCTCCGTGAGCAAGAACCGGGTCCCGACATTCTCCCCACCTTTGAACAATGGTTCGTCCTCGAACCACAGACCTACTATTGAGGAACCAGCTCTGAAACCATTCTGTCACGCCCCACCCCCAATACAGAGAGTATTGTCCGCTCTGGCCAAAGCCGCATGGTTTTGTCCCTTTGAATGAACCCGGGGCTACTTCCCAGTAGGTCACCCATCCCAGAATTTCTCTGACTCAAACACGCTTAACTACGGAGTTTTTCAAACTCCGGAGTTCCGATTCATCCAAAAGGCGCCTCTTTCGGAATGTATTTCGAAAATTCCCTATTGTTCTACAGTGGGTCCCACGGACTCAAGACGTGGCCCCCACGGATTCAAGAGGTGGCCCCCGCCCACTTAACACGACACTTGGAGTGGCACTTTGTTCCGTGTGACACTTTGCTCTGTGAGCAAGAACCGGATCCCGACACTACCCGTCATTGTCCAGGTTAATTTGAACCCACCCGTACAAGCCCTTGACGAAGGTCAATAAGGCTATACGACTGTCCCAAACCAACTCATCTATCTATGCAGCAGAAAGGTAACAAGCAGCTACCATTCACTATGCCTTGACGAAGGTCAACAAACATAGCATGAATACTACGTGCTACCCGTCCGAAATGACGGAAGGCTACGAATGGTTTCTGGCGAAAAACCTTTAACGTAATGAACTTGATATCGTTGAAGGAACCAGATAGCTTTATAAAAATATAGTGACGAAAACCTTTGCTAAAGAGGTCACTCCCGGTGAAGGGATATCGGCTCTTTCCCCGTAGAATGAGGTGCAGGATATTCCAACTGAATACCACGATGCAAAGCAAAAGCAATCGACTATAGTGAAGTTGTTGCCCTGACGCAAACTTCCGTCCAAGGGGTCACTCCCGGTGAAGGGATCTCGGCCCTTGCCTCGTCGACTAAGGTGCTGGATATTCATAACCGAATACCACTGTGCACAACAAAAGTGAACGTCCTTGCAATAACATCTTTTTGAAAAATGTTCCAACAACATCAGAATAGGTTTGTTTAGCTTGCATTGATCCGAATCAATGCAGTCCCATCAATTGATCACACCAATAAAGAACGAAAATAATTATGTACGTATATGCCATTCGCATTCGCCACTGGGTCCCGTCATTACCCGTTAGGTTACTTAACTAACGACAGAGCGGGGACTGGACTAGCGCGGATGCAAAACATACACAACATCTACTAGTATATATGTCAATATATAATATTCGCTCAAGGCGTGATAAAATGCAACATCACGGAAATGTAGTAAGCATTACAGAACAATACAGATATCTGGGATCCTCGGGTTTCATAGAGCCGCTACTGAAACCCGACGTTCCCCTGGTCGTATGGATAGCCTGTGCAATGAAATCCTAGACCCATACGGGCGCAGCAAGTTACCTGCCAAAACCTGAAGCGAGGCAGCCCCTTTCAGCAACGTGAATGGACCACCCAGCACTTCGCGGAATCCGGTAACTTGGGCACCCCTCTTGGGTCAACCTATACCCCCTACGAGTGCGGCGAATAGCATGCCAATTCTAGAGTAAAGCCCCCTTAGTCTCAACGCCATAAGATGCGGGCTCGTTGCCCTCTATAACCCGGCTACCCGTGCACCCCTCCACGGGGTAATCCTACTACAGAAAGTAAAAATATACATACAACGGGTACATCGACCTCAGCCCGGTCGTGCCCCAAAAGAATAATATACAAACAGGCAGTAACGGCAGTCCACATGTCGGACACTCGCCCCGCAATATCAAATGTACATAATAAACCAAACTGTACTACCATTGCATGCAGGCTATCCACCACGATAATCCGCAACATCACAGCACAACACAGAACATCAACGTGAATGTCACGTTCGCAAATCCGTCTAAAAGGGCTATAGCAGTTAGACAGGATTTACCGATCAAATGACATTCATGGTCGCAGATATAATGTAAACACTGTGAACTAACATCTTTAAAATTTTCGATCGATTAAATTTTCCCAAGTGGGCCACAAGCACAACTGCAGTACTCAAAAAATAATCTGGGCCCAAACAGAATATTCCAAAAACCCCAATTTCAAATATAAAGATCGCTGTAGAAAAATGGCATTGTGTTGACCCTTGACTGCGGCGGAACCGCGGCCGGAACATAGGTTTAGCCGCGATTCCACGGTCTTCCTGTAGCATCACAATACCAGATTTCTACAGAATTCTTAAAATCACCTGCTCAGATTTCTGCAACACACTGAAAAAAATTTCGAGCCAAAAAAAATTCGACAGAAAACTGATGCACTTGAAATCGCGGTTTTGGGATATTTGTTCGATCGAAGCTTTAAACTTGCTAGAGCAAGCTAGACTAGGTTAATGGCGTGGCTCTGATACCAGTGTAAGTGCACAGCGGCGCCCTGGCTGTCTTTCCGAGGCCAAAATGCGGAAACGATACTTTTACGAAACTTGTAAACCGCACCACCGCGCACTATAAACCCGGATCGGGCCATTAACCTATTCCTAGCTAACTAGAGAAAGGGTAGAGAGATATTGTTGGAGATAGTGCCCTCAGAGTCAATTATTGGATCACAGGCACGTGATTGCAATGATTGAGGGAGGACCTATCCCGGTAGAACAGTCTTACTCGAGATGATAGTATGCTATCAGGTTTACCTTTATCATCGTGTACTGCTTTAGGTGACCTGACATATCTCTATTGCACGTTGATAGAGCCCCTAGGATTCTTGCTTGACTACCGGCAGTATGAGGGCGATCATATACGTGGGAGCTGGTAGTCTATAAGCACATCCTTAAAAGGTCCCTAGTCGTGGGAGTTTCGAGATAGGGCATCGATACTCCAGATTAGACTAGTGTATACAGTCGAGACCCCGACGAGGGGCGGTGGCCGGTCTCACAAGCCACTGGTGTCAGTTGGTTCACCTAAGATGTATACAGGTGCTCATTGGGTTATGAGTACACCGGACAGGACTCGCCGGGATCATGCTAGTTGGTCTTATACCTGACGTCAGATAGCAGTTCCCAGGTGACATGTGTACAGGTTAGTTCATCGACCTGGGGATCGTCATTTGTCTCGTGTGAGTTCCCACTGTGCTTTGATTACTACCCTACCACGGCTCAAAGGAGTCGTGCAAACAGGTTTTAGTTGGGTACAGTCCCGAGCCACATGGAGGCAGTGAGCGGATCTTCGGGGGTTTCGTCTCTCCCGGTATTGGGGGTGAGGTCGCGCTGTGTCTAGGAGAGCCATTACACGAAGTCCTTGGCCAAGGCAGGAGATTTACTGGTAGGTATTCCAGTAGTATCTCAGGGTGTTCTGGGCTACACTCCGACACGACTTGTACCGCTTTTGGGGGTCTGACTTTTACCCACCCCCTAGGCCCGACATGCGATGCTCATAGACGAACGGAACGGACTGTACGGATATTGTCACTGTCAGGCTCAGTAGGGTGTCAGGATGAGTTCGCTCATCGACGTCCCTTTTGGTCAATAACTGGTGGCTCGTTACGTATTGGCTTATACCTCTGACGTGCTAGTGGTTAAATCCACAGCCATAGTATTGACGAGTCTTTAGAGTCCGCCACACTTTCAGTTACTCAGCTTTCGGGCGAAACGCTGTAGAGGCCGTATGGAGATATGGCAGGGTCCGATCAGATACGTGCGGTATTGCACGGATCAGGATCGGACAGTTTGTACTAGTAGCCGTTTAGGTATATGGCAGGGTTCGATCAGATACGTGCGGTATTGCACGGATCAGGATCGAACGGATATTACTAGCCGGCTTTGGTTTAAGCCGGTCCTAGTTTAGTACAGTGTAGATTTTGTCTTTTTGCATTTGTATCCGGACGGAATACAGATGCGGGTGTGTATGCACAGTATCGGGGTTTTTCCTGTAATTTATTACGGGACCAGTTTTCTGGAGTTGCCAGTTTGCATTCCGTTCCGGCCGGTTTTCCTTTGTTCTTTCCCGGCCGGACTTTTCCGATGGAGGGGGTTATTTATAAGTTTGCAAATAACACTTTGTGGAGGTTTTATTAGCATAATGATTTATTATGATATCTTTCATCCATGCTTGCATTAATGTGATTAGAAAGGGTATGGGTTGTTTTTAATTGAAGCATGGTGTATGTTTGTTTAGAATCACCACTTGCTTTCTACTACACTCACCTCCCTCTTATGTTTTGTTTTTCCTCCACCACCATTTCCTACATTGGATGGGCCGGCCACAATTTTTGAGAGGAGGAGAGAAAATGAGAGGTTCATTTTGGTGCTTCATTTGTTCATCTCATTTCCTTGCAAAAATTGGTAGCTTCATTTCCCTCCAAAGTTCAATCTTCATTCCTCCATCCAATGGCAACTCCAAAACCCCAAATGAGACACATAGATCTACACTACACATTCTACAGTATATCTTGGGCATGTCGACTTGCCGGCTTCATGCCCGAGTTGCCTCGGTATTGAGGTGGGAGCCCGTAAAAGCTACAGGCGATGTGGTGCCCTTTCCGACGAGGAGGAGACGGACGGAGATCCCGCGAGGAGATCGGAGTGGAGATGAAGACCGGAGGACTCGGATCAGTCGGTATATCTCTAACCCATCTTCTAGTTAGCTTAGACTTGTTAATGGTTACGATCCGGAGTTTAGTGCGCGGTGGTGCCGATTTGCAAAGTCCGCAAAAATTAAAGTTTATCACCGCTTCCGCATTCCGGCGTCGGATTGACGGCCGGGGCGCCGCCGTGCACTTACAGTGGTATCAGAGCCTCGCCATTAACTTCGTCTAGCTTCGTTTGGTGTGTTTGCATTTCCGATCGACCAAAATTTCCAAAAACCGTATTTTTTGTTCACATCAGTTTCTGTTGAAATATTTTGGTCTCGAAAAATTTTTCAGGTTGTAAAATATTGATGTACTGGAAAATCTAAGAACTCTGTAAAATTTCGATGAAGTGAATCCACAGTTGGAGCGCGGAACCGCCGCACAAACCCCCATTCCGCCGCCCTTCCGCCGCGCACTGTAGAGATCACTGCACCAATTTTTTACAGAAGCTTTCTGGGCTTAAAATATGGGTTTTGGAATATTAAAATTGGGCCCAGGTTTTCTGTGAGTGCTACAGTTTTGATTGGGGGCCCACTTGTTAATTTTTGATCAATCGGAAAATCTTAAACACATTTTTCACAGTATTTACATTATATCTGCGACCGTGAATGTCACTTGATCGGTAAATCCTGTCTAACTGCTATAGCCCGGTTAGACGGATTTGCGAACGTGACTTTCACGTTGATGTTCTGTGTTTTGCTGTGATGTTGCGGATCGGTCGTGGGGATAGCCTGGATGCAATGCTAGTACAGTGTTGTTGTATTATGTACATTTGATATTGCGGGGCGAGCGTCCGACATGTGGACTGCCGTCACTGCCTGATTGTATTATTCTTTTGGGGCACGACCTGGTTGCGGTCGATGTACCCGGTGTATGTATATTTTACTTTCTGTACTAGGGTTACCCCGCGGAGGGGTGCATGGATAGCCGGGTTCTGGAGGGAAACAAGCCCGCATCTCATGGCATTGAGACGGAGGGGGCTTCACTCTGGGATTGGCGGGCTATTCGCCGCACTCGTAGGGGGTACAGGTTGACCCAGGAGGGGTGCCCAAGTTGCCGGATTCCGTGAAGTGCTGGGTGGTCCATTCACGGAGCTGAAGGGGGCTGCCTCGCTTCAGGTTTTGGCGGGTAACTTGCCGCGCCCGTAGGGGTCTAGGATTTCATTGCACAGGCTATCCACACGACCAGGGGAACGTCGGGTTTCAGTAGTGGCTCTGTGAAACCCGGGGATCCCAGATATCTGTATTGTTCTGTGATGCTGTACATTTCTGTGATGTTGCATTTCTTTTCACGCCTTGAGCGAAATACTATATATTGGTATATATACTAGTAGATGTTGTATATGTTTTTCATCCGCGCTAGTCCAGTCCCCGCTCTGCCGTTAGTTAGCTAACCTAACGGGTGATGACGGGACCCAGTGGCGAATGCGGATGGCATATACGTACGTCAGTATATTTTCGTTCTTTGTGGTGTGATTAATTGATGGGACTGCATTGATTCGGATAAATGCAAGTTAAACAAACCTAATCTGATGTTGTTGGAACACTTTTCAAAAAGCTGTTATTGCAAGGACGTTCACTTTTGTTTTGCATCGTGGTATTCATTTAGAATATCCTGCTCCTCAGTCGACGAGGCAAGGGCCGAGATCCCTTCACCGGGAGTGACCCCTTGGACAGAAGTTTGCGTCAGGGCATTAACTTCACTATAGCCGATTACTTTTGCTTTGCACCGTGGTATTCAGTTGGAATATCCTGCACCTCGTTCTACGGGGAAAGAGCCGAGATCCCTTCACCGGGAGTGACCTCTTTAGTAAAGGTTTTCGTCACTATATTTTCTAAAAAGCTATCCGTTCCTTCAACGATATCAAGTTCATTACGTTAAAGGTTTTCGCCAGAAACCATTCGTAGCCCTCCGTCGTTTCATATGGGTAGTCAATAGTATTCAAGCTGTGTATGTTGGCCAAAGTCAAGGCACAGTGTTTGGTAGCTGTTGGGTATTCATATGCAGCATAGATAGATGCGTTGGTTTGGGACAGCCGTACTGCCATTTTGGCCAAAGTCAAGGGTATGTACGGGTGGACTCAAATTAACCTGGAGAATGACGGGTTGAACTTGACATGTGACTTATGATATGTTGGCCAAAGTCAAGGTCATAAGAGCATGGGGTAGAAATCACATCGGGAGTTTCAAAAGAACTGAAACTTGCCAGATATGCGCATACCTTCTGGAGTGTTATACCGTGAGCGGATTCCGTCACGTTATCATGCGATGATAGTTGGATCCCGATTCCCACTGATGAGTTGGTTTACTCCTCGGGTGACCCCGACTAATTCTTCTTTCAGGTTTGGAGGAGAATTTGAGGTACAGTGGGAGGTTTCCAGATTAGATAAATTGGTAACCATTCTGATCTTGGTTAGAGTGCACGCTGAGTGTTTCTTTTCTCTCTCTCTTTGGCTGCAACCATTGACCCGACCCAAGACTATGACTCAGTGACCAAGTTGACCGAACTTTCTTATCACTGGCTTTTGGATTGTCAGAGTTGCAGACCTCATTGCCACTCCTACTTTTACCCCTTTCTCCAGGACACCCCGTATTACTGCGAACGTCCACTTCCATTGGACAAAACCATCGTATGGTTAGATACGAACTCGAAGGAATTCGAGGATGGTTTCCGGTTTTGGAGAAAACGGATAGGATTATTCAGTTGTCTTTTCCTTTTTGCCTCCTCTCAAGTTACGAGTACTCCTTAGTTTAGGAGATAGTACACCTATTACGCAAATTGGATAGTCTTCTTCCAAACTTTAGGGTGGTGCCGAACAGTGGGGAATGAAGAAAACCAATTAGCATAACGATGGTGTGCAGAAGGTATTAAGATTAAGACAAAGCAAGGGATTAGTAAGAGGGCAAAGTAAATTGCGACTGATATTCACGACCAAACCAAGTATTTCTTCGCCAATCCTAAATCACCTTTGTATCTCTCCAGGACACTCCGTATCACTACGAAGATCCACAGTTTATTGGATACTCCATCGTATGGTTATATACGAACTCGAAAGGAACTTGTTCCAGTTCGGGGATGGATTCTGGTCCAGGAGAAATAGGAATAAGGTTTATTCGGTTGTCTTTTATCTTCACCTTCTCTCGCATTGCGAGTGCTCCTAGGACTAGGACAGTACACCCATTATGCTTATTGGATAGTCTTCTTCCAAACCATAGGCTGGTGACGAACGGTAGGGAAGGAAGAAAACCAATTGGCCTAAAGGGGTGTGCAGAAGGTAATGACTAAAGACATATAAAGGGATTTGGAGAGGTGGCAAAGAATTATGCGGTTATAGTTGTGAATCTGTATAATGGTAGAGGCATTACTAGGAATACCAGGATACCCCATCGAAACATTTCAATGTTTCAGTTCACTGTGTACTGTTAAAAGAAAACTGATTTCCCGATAAGATACTTGCTCCGGGGTATGTATTTACCAGGTATGATTCTCACATCTGTATGGTTTTACAGATGATGAGTGGGAGTAAATTATTGGAAATTGGGTGATAATCCTCATTATATCGGGATTCGTTGTAATCGGTGATATTTGAGGAAATCACCTGGGCTGTTTGCCGGTCGGCAAATGTTTGGTTTTGAATATCCGCTGTTATGCACCAATTTCAAATTGATATATCTGTACGTCTATTTTCATAGAGTGAGATATACCTTTTTGATATTATGTCGATGACATTTACCTATATCAGTGGATGGTTGGGTAAGGAGCATTAAACAGCGGTGTAATTCTTCTTGACCATAAGTACAGTTTTCAACCTACAACACACAGTAAAAGAGTTGTTAGACTCGGCGGACTTATACAGAGCATTGTATGTTGTCCAGTGTCCATTAGGACAGAGGGGTTGGTCCTCATACTATATTCTGTTTACTTTTAACTTCTCTAGTTCTTAGACATGTGTTTCGTAGAAACACAGGGTCTAAGTTTTGAGGAGTTATAGGTATTTGAATAGAGTAGAGAACCAGGTATAGCAAGTATCGGGATTCTTCAAAGTGATCAAAGATGTAGATACTTGTGTATGGTATTCAGTTGATAGTAATGATAAAGAGAAATTGCTTCTCTTTTAGGTTACTCATAATTGGAAGCATTCCTAAGTTGAGTAACGCTGATCGGCCTCTCTCCATTTAGTTGACATGCACTAGAGATAGCTGCATGATTTGAATCTGGTTAAATTAAATCAGTGCCCTGGTTCTATATTGGATATAGTACAGTTCATATCTTAACATTGTTAAGGTACGGGGAGTTGTCCGGCTTATGATTAAAACCAGACTCTGGATAACTCAAGGCACGTTTCTGTAATGGCTGTTTGTGGGTTGACCCAGGCTATGACGAGGGTTGACTTTCTACCATAAGAAAGATCAATAGTGATATTGTTCTTGACTCGCCACAGTTTTAATAAAAATGGATTTTTTCAAAAACAGTAGTGGGAGTATGGTAGAACTGGAAGTGATTCCAGAACCGCAAACGATTACTGAAGATTTGATAAGGAACCTAAAAAGATTCAATCTGATTTGACATTCCATTGGCCACTCCGCAGATAAGGTGGGTAACTTCAGGCACCCGAGAGGTACTCCGGTAGCCTCAAGGACGGTGACAGGGAAGTTCTTGTTTACCCACACTTGCCATTGTTGTTGTTCCAGGCTGCGAGACCCGGCAGGAGGATGAGTATAGCGTCGTTCTAAACTAGCTTTAGAAGTGCACGTCTATATGACTCTGCCAGAAGGTTGTCGTAGTCAGTGGGAGCAGCGGAAGCATTGGTGGACATCAGGCTTATGTCTATTTATAGACTAAAGCAGATATAGCGAAGATAGATCATCTATTTCTGATGTGACAGTCATGGGTTTGACGTCATCAGAATAGGGGATGGATCTGTTGAGAAGGTAGTAGGGTGTGATATCCGGGTTTTGGATGACATACACGTAGTAGGAAGTGATATTCCTATACTACGATCGGTTATACTTTGGTCGTCACACAGTGGTTTCTCCATATGGGACTTGGACATTATATCAGACATACTGGTTACTAGATCTATGGTGTTAGATCTAGATTTGGGTGGTTTCCCAATCAGGGTACTTTGACAGCATTCTAAGAGTATTTAGAATGGATGACTCCTGGCAAGGTAGTGTACCTGCAGGTAATGGAGTCACCCTCTCTAAAGGTGTCTTATAGACTAAAGTAGAGAGGGATGTGCATGATTGGCAGATCACTTGCTTAGGCAATTGAGTCAATCATGAGATGTCAAGTACCACACCAGATGTTGTTCTTGCACTAGATGCGATAAGTTGATATTTATCCAATCCTGGAGAAACAGTCGGAAGCAGTTTTAGAACATAAGTGGATGTTCTAGGGATATGATAACGACAGCCCTATTCGGGAGACAGTTATCATTCCAGGCTTCCAAGGTGACATGGACGACAAGGAGGTTGTCAGCGTTATATTTTTCCTTCTGACGAGGGGCAGTATTTTGGACAGGTGGTCCAAGGCAATACTGAGGGAGGCATGGCGCAGGATACTGATTAAGTTCAGTTGACGATACAGTCTAAGAAGTTTGGATTTGGAGTTCATTTATGAGCTAGGTCCCATCAGACATCCAGACATTCTAAGACAGGTATTGCTCATTTCGGGAGATGGCTTTCTCCGCGAACTTGAGATATAGAGAGACATAGAAAGAAACTTCAGAGCGGATCCACTCGCTGAGGCTATTCCTCGAACGCAATAGTCTCGCAAACGAGCTTTGTGAGACTGACTAGTAGAGGAGTTGGGTGTTCGGTATCACACGGGCTGTGAGTATGCGACATCGCAATAATAAGCCTTGAGTGCAAGTGGGAGATTGTTGGAGATAGTGCCCTCAGAGTCAATTATTGGATCACAGGCACGTGATTGCAATGATTGAGGGAGGACCTATCCCGGTAGAACAGTCTTACTCGAGATGATAGTATGCTATCAGGTTTACGTTTATCATCGTGTACTGCTTTAGGTGACCTGACATGTCGCTATTGCACGTTGATAGAGCCCCTAGGATTCTTGCTTGACTACCGGCAGTATGAGGGCGATCATATACGTGGGAGCTGGTAGTCTACAAGCACATCCTTAAAAGGTCCCTAGTCGTGGGAGTTTCGAGATAGGGCATCGATACTCCAGATTAGACTAGTGTATACAGTCGAGACCCCGACGAGGGGCGGTGGCCGGTCTCACAAGCCACTGGTGTCAGTTGGTTCACCTAAGATGTATACAGGTGCTCATTGGGTTATGAGTACACCGGACAGGACTCGCCGGGATCATGCTAGTTGGTCTTATACCTGACGTCAGATAGCAGTTCCCAGGTGACATGTGTACAGGTTAGTTCATCGACCTGGGGATCGTCATTTGTCTCGTGTGAGTTCCCACTGTGCTTTGATTACTACCCTACCATGGCTCAAAGGAGTCGTGCAAACAGGTTTTAGTTGGGTACAGTCCCGAGCCACATGGAGGCAGTGAGCGGATCTTCGGGGGTTTCGTCTCTCCCGGTATTGGGGGTGAGGTCGCGCTGTGTCTAGGAGAGCCATTACACGAAGTCCTTGGCCAAGGCAGGAGATTTACTGGTAGGTATTCCAGTAGTATCTCAGGGTGTTCTGGGCTACACTCCGACACGACTTGTACCGCTTTTGGGGGTCTGACTTTTACCCACCCTCTAGGCCCGACATGCGATGCTCATAGACGAACGGACCGGACTGTACGGATATTGTCACTGTCAGGCTCAGTAGGGTGTCAGGATGAGTTCGCTCATCGACGTCCCTTTTGGTCAATAACTGGTAGCTCGTTACGTATTGGCTTATACCTCTGACGTGCTAGTGGTTAAATCCACAGCCATAGTATTGATGAGTCTTTAGAGTCCGCCACACTTTCAGTTACTCAGCTTTCGGGCGAAACGCTGTAGAGGCCGTATGGAGATATGGCAGGGTCCGATCAGATACGTGCGGTATTGCACGGATCAGGATCGGACAGTTTGTACTAGTAGCCGTATAGGTATATGGCAGGGTTCGATCAGATACGTGCGGTATTGCACGGATCAGGATCGAACGGATATTACTAGCCGGCTTTGGTTTAAGCCGGTCCTAGTTTAGTACAGTGTAGATTTTGTCTTTTTGCATTTGTATCCGGACGGAATACAGATGCGGGTGTGTATGCACAGTATCGGGGTTTTTCCTGTAATTTATTACGGGAACAGTTTTCTGGAGTTGCCAGTTTGCATTCCGTTCCGGCCGGTTTTCCTTTGTTCTTTCCCGGCCGGACTTTTCCGATGGAGGGGGTTATTTGCAAGTTTGCAAATAACACTTTGTGGAGGTTTTATTAGCATAATGATTTATTATGATATCTTTCATCCATGCTTGCATTAATGTGATTAGAAAGGGTATGGGTTGTTTTTAATTGAAGCATGGTGTATGTTTGTTTAGAATCACCACTTGCTTTCTACTACACTCACCTCCCTCTTATGTTTTGTTTTTCCTCCACCACCATTTCCTACATTGGATGGGCCGGCCACAATTTTTGAGAGGAGGAGAGAAAATGAGAGGTTCATTTTGGTGCTTCATTTGTTATCTCATTTCCTTGCAAAAATTGGTAGCTTCATTTCCCTCCAAAGTTCAATCTTCATTCCTCCATCCAATGGCAACTCCAAAACCCCAAATGAGACACATAGATCTACACTACACATTCTACAGTATATCTTGGGCATGTCGACTTGCCGGCTTCATGCCCGAGTTGCCTCGGTATTGAGGTGGGAGCCCGTAAAAGCTACAGGCGATGTGGTGCCCTTTCCGACGAGGAGGAGACGGACGGAGATCCCGCGAGGAGATCGGAGTGGAGATGAAGACCGGAGGACTCGGATCAGTCGGTATATCTCTAACCCATCTTCTAGTTAGCTTAGACTTGTTAATGGTTACGATCCGGAGTTTAGTGCGCGGTGGTGCCGGTTTGCAAAGTCCGCAAAAATTAAAGTTTATCACCGCTTCCGCATTCCGGCGTCGGATTGACGGCCGGGGCGCCGCCGTGCACTTACAGATATACCGAGCGATCTGTATCCTTCGGTCTTCTCGTCGTCATCCCAATCTCCCTGCGGAATCTCCGGTCTTCATCTCCTCGTCGGAAGGGCACCACATCGCCGGGTTCTTTTACGGGCTCCCACCTCTGGACCGAGGCAACTCGGGCACGAAGTTGGTGAGTCGACGTGTCCAAGAATGCTGTAGATAAAGTGTAGAATGGTTTGTCTCTTGGGGTTACTAGAAGTTGCCCTTTTATGAAGTGGAGGAGGAGATGTGCTTTGAAATGGTGCTATGGGATTTTGTATGAGCAAAAGAGATAAAAATCCCACTACTAAAATTTTGGACAGCCCCCAACCTCCTTGTTGTGGCCGGCCATACTTCATCAAGGGGGAGAGAGAGAGAAAAATCAAGTGGGGGGAGGGAAGCCATAATACAAGCAAGAGTAAAGGATGAAAGATCATGATGAAAAATTGTCACTTCAATAATCATACACATAACAATCAACCATCATATCCCCACAAGTCAAGCCATCATGAACATAGAAGTCAATGTATGGTGGAACCATCATGAAACTACCAATTACAAGAAACACCCTCCATAATGCTAATTTGCACATTCGCAAATTAGCCCCTCCAATAGAAAAATCCGGCCACGAAGGAACAAAGGAAAACTGGCCGGAACGGAATACAAACTGGCAACTTCATAAAACTGATCCTGTAATAAATTACAGGAAAACCCCGCGACTGTATATACATACCCGCATTTGTATTCCGACCGAATACAAATGCAATGAGACAAAATCTACACTGTACAATACTAGGATCCGACTTAAACCAAAGCCCGCTAGTATTATCCGTCCGATCATGATCCGTGCAATACCGCACATATCTTATCGAACCCTGCCATATCTCCATACGGCCTCTACAGCGTTTCGCCCGAAACTTGAGAAACGGTCTGTGGGAGACTCTAAAGACTCGTCAATATTTTGGCTGTGGATAACCACTAGCACGTCAGAGGTATTAGCCATACGTAACGGGCTACCAGGTATTGACCAAAAGGGACGTCGATGAGCGAACTCATCCTGACACCCTACTGAGCCTGTCAGTGACAATATCCATACAGTCCGGTCCGTTTGTCTATGAGCATCGCATGGCGGGCCTAGGGGTTGCTAAAAGTCAGACCCCCAAAAGCGGTACAAGTCGTGTCGGAGTGTAGCCTAGAACACCCTGACATATTACTAGAATAGCTACCAGTAAATCTCCTGCCTTGGCCAAGGACTTCGTGTAATGGCTCTCCTAGACACAGCGCGACCTCACCCCCAATACCGGGAGAGAAGAACCCCTGCAGATCCACTCACTGCCTCCATATGGCTCGGGACTGTACCCAACTAAAACCTGTTTGCACGTCTCCTTTGAGCGTGGTAGGGTAGTAATCAAAGTACAGTGGGAACTCACACGAGACAAATAACGATCTCAGGTCGATGAACTAACCTGTACACATGTCACCAGGGAACTGCTATCCGACGTCTGGTATAAGACCAACTAGCATGTTCCCGGCAAATCCTGTCCGGTGTACCCATAACCCAATGAGCACCTGTATACATCTTAGGTGAACCAACTGACACCAGTGGCTTGTGAGGCCGGCCACCGCCCCTCGTCAGGGTCTCGACTGTATACACTAGTCTACTCTGGAGTATCGATGCCCTGTCTCGAAAACTCCCATGACTAGGAACCTTTTAAGGATGTGCTTATAGACTACCAGCTCCCACGTATATGATCGCCATCATACTGCTGGCTGTCAAGCAAGAATCCTAAGGGCTCTATCAACGCGCAATAATGACCTGTAAGGTCACCTAAAACAGTACACGATGATAAACATAAACCAGATAGCATACTATCATCTTGAGTAAGACTGTCCTACCGGTATAGGTCCTCCCTCAATCATTGCAATCACGTGCCTGTGATCCAATAATTGACTCTGAGGGCACTATCTCCAACACTCAGATCTTCCATTAGATCTCAAAAAGAAGAGATTTTTAAAATCTCATATCTCTTGATCTTCAAGATCCAGCAACCAGAGGAGAAAGAAGAAGAACCCCTTTCATCAACCCCAAAACATCTTAGGAGTTTAACTCCACTCTGATTTCTCTTTCGAGAATTTCTGGGGCTAAAAGCCTCTTTTTCTTGCCGGTGCCCAAGCGCTCAAGCGCCAAGCGTCCACGTGCCGACACGTGGCACGCTAGCGCTTAGCGCTCAAGCGCAAAGTGCTCACGTGTCGACACGTGGCGTGCTCGCGCTCGAGCGCCCGGCGCTCAAGCACCTGGCGCTCCAGCGCTCGGCGCCCACGTGCCGACACGTGGCGCGCCAGCGCTCTAGCGCCCTGCGCTCAAGCACAAAGCGCCCACGTGTCGACATGTGGCGCGCCTCCGCTCCAGTGCCCTACGCTCAAGCTCAAAGCGCCCAGCGCTCAAGCGCAAAGCGTCCACATGCCGACACGTAGCGCGCTAGCGCCTAAGCGCATAGCACCTAAGCGTACAGCGCTCAAGACGCTGACCCCACACGTCCTTTGGGCGCTTTTTCCCTTTTTTATGTATGTATACATGTATATATATATGTACAGGCACACACACACTCCACAACACTGTCCTCCTCAAAAAAAATTTAGGCCGGGGTGCTGCCTCGCACCCCGTAAGGGGCCTGCTAGCCTCCTTGACCCCCAGCCCGCTAACCGGGTAGCGGGACCCCTGTAAAAACTCTGCGTGGCTCCCGATATATCCATCCCCCTTAAAACAAAAACACACGTACACTGCACGTTGAGTTCGCATGACCAGTTTAACCCGTCAATCGGAGGTTCCCTCGCTTCAAAGGCGAGGGGTAATTAACGGCAGCTTAGTCCGTGGCTGCCGGAGATTCGGATCCCCACAACCAATAAACCCCAGCCTACCCTAGGCAGGGGGAATCTGTAATGCGCCTGACAAGCGCGCACGTATTCCCATCTCAATGGGGTGACGAAAACATCCAAAATGAGTACATAAACTAGAGACTCCAAAATGAGTAAATAAACTATAAACTCCGAAATGAGTACATAAACTAGAAACGATGCCCTTTCCCTTTCTTTTTTTATATATATATGTATATATAAATACACACACACACACACACACACACACACACACACATACTCTACAACACTATCCCCCTCAAAAAAAATTTGGTCTGGGGCGCTGCCCCGCACCCCATAAGAGGGCTGCTAGCCCCTTGACCCCCAGCTCGCTATCCGGGTAGCGGGACCCCCGTAAAAACTCTGTGTGGCTCCCGATATATCCAAACCCCCTTCCAAAACAACACACATGTACACTACACATTGAGTTCGTATGACCAGTTTAAACCGTTAATCGAAGGTTCCCTCGCCCCAAAGGCGAGGGGTTATTAACGGCAGCTTAGTCCGCGGCTGCAGGAGATTCGGAGACCCACAATCAATAAACCCCGGCCTACCCTAGGCAGAGGGAATCTGTAGTACGCCTGACAAGCGCACGCATATTCCCATCTCAATGGGTTGACAAAAAACACCCTACAGATTCTGGAACGCCCGGTTGGACCTTTCTCTCCTCCCATATTTCGGGTTAAATGTTCATGCGAACTCAATCAATATACATATCGATTGCCTATACTGAAATGATGTTTTTTTCTGTGCAGTAATCAACTTTCAACGACAATGACTCCCAAGACGAATTCAACTTCCAACGCGACCCCAATCCCGTACGTGGTCAAGGTCAATACTCGTGTGGTTCTTCCTGCAAGCCTCAGTCAACAGTGGGAGGAACTGCCCCGCCAGTTCAGCTCCGTCATCATCTACCCTGCCAGAAGCGCTCATCTGGCAGAAATCCCGGCAAAACAGGTGGCCAATCCGGTCTCAAGGGGAAAGATGCCGAACGTTGTGATCGCTAAGGCACCACAACCGAAACTTAAGACGGTGTCTGAACGACTCTCTGGCGCTCCAACTGGGGGCAAGACTTTCGGTACAAAGGGCAACATCAATTGTTGCAGACGAGCTCAGGCGATGACTCCAACAAATGCACAATAGAGCGTATCTCCAAAGCCCTCTATCGCCCGGTCTGCGGCGTCTTCCCAAAGAGCCGAAGTCTGCCAGGTGCTTAGAACAGAAAAGTTAAGGCAGAAGCGGCTCAGGTATCAAGCCAACAAGAGGGCCAGGGCTTCGACCAAGTGGAATCTTATGAAGTTCTAAGAGCAGGGTTACTCTGTGACGACGGCTGAGTCGGCCGTAAAGATCAGCAATTCCTTCGAACCTCTGAAGTGGGTTCAGAAAAATGCCATGACCGCCCGAATCAAGAAGACAGCGGTCCGAACGTCGCTACAAAGAGACGTGTCCCGGCCCCAACAGAAAAAGTATGACACTGTCTCATCAAGAGTATATCAGGCGCTCTGTGCCGCGCAAAAGCAGCGGGGCAAATCCAGAAAAGAAGCGCCAGCACCATTCAAGAATCCGGCCAGGCCATCCGCCTTCAATCGACTTCCCGCTACCGAAACATAGGGGTCAAGGCAGCGATCTGTGAAACCATCCGCCGATAATAAAAAGACGGCTAGATATATTATCCATACGGTCTATATGGCGGGCGGGCGCCCCAGCGACAACCTTCGCATCAAAAGCAAGGATGGGGCCACCACATCCCAAGCCCAATCTGGCCTTAATGTGGTCGCCACTGCCGAAGAACAGCCGCCTCCACTGGATGAAGAAAACCCTCTCGATGAGGATGATAGGCAGAAAGACCCCTCGGTCCATGCAGAGTCAAGCTCGAACAGCGAGGAAGAGCCGGCTTTCCGCCCCAGGACTGCGGAGCAAGAGCTGCTTCAAGAGCTTCAAAAACAACTCAGGAGCAAAGATAAAGAGATGGCAAAGCTCTATTCGAAAATTGACGACTTAACAAACATTGTGATGCAGCTTACGGCTCAATTTGCTCAAGCTCCTCCCAATCAATCACAAGTCACTACTAATCAGCCGGGTGATGACAATCCGAAGCAGCCAATGCATGTTCCTTTGGGTCCAAGACTGGTCGAGCCGCACGAAAGCCGGACACATTCCACTTCTGGGGATGCCTTGGCCCCAGATGGCACTATACCGCTAACATAAGATCGGATAATGGATTTGGTCACCAGCAAAGTTAAAACATTAGTGGTTGAAGCTAAAGCTCAGAAAGAAATTGGCAGTAGTGGGCGGCCATATCCCGCACAGTACGATCTGATCGAGTTCCTGAGCGGCTACGTCATTCCTAAGTTCGGAAGATTCGACGGAACTGGGAATGAAAATCAGCACGTCGCCCACTTCAAAGCATCGTGCGGAAATACAGGGGGCAATGACGCGCTCCTTCTTCGTCAGTTTGTCAACAGCCTGACCGGTGTCGCCTTCGACTGGTACGCGAGTATACCGGACGGGTCCGTCATAACCTTTGCCCATATGGAGTCTCTGTTTCGGCAAAGGTTCATGAGTGTCAGTGATAAAATCTCCATTGCTGACCTTGTGAGGACCAAGCCGGGGAAGAATGAAAGCAACACCGACTTTATCGCCCGATGGCGTAATCTCACGGTCAAGTGCGAACCGCCGCTGGAGCAGAACCAGTCTGTCAGTCTTCTCATTGGGAACCTCAGCAATTGGATGGTCCCATTCTTGTGTACAGCAGGCCTCAAGACGTTTCAAGAGCTAACCAAGAAAGTCCAAATGCTGGAACACTCGAAACAAGAGTCTACCCCGGACTCTCAGAGAGACAAGACTTGGAAAAGCAAGCGGGACGACAACCGTAGAAGCGGGAGTTCCAGCAGTACCAATGTCTTCAATGCGTCCGACAATGAAGAAAAGCAAAGGGCGGGCGAGTCCAAAATCAACCGGTCTCGAAAGCCAATGTTGGGAGGAGATGGGCTTTCCCTAGAGAAGAAAAAGAACAAGTTTTACTCTTTCAGAAGGGACAAGCTCCATAAGATATTTAAAGATGCATTAAACAACGGCCTACAATTGCTGGAGTCAAAAAGACCCCAAGAAGCAAAAATGACCGACAATCCCCTGTATTGCCCGTACCATCGAGTAGTGAGCCATGCGATCGAGGATTGCTATATCTTCAAGGACTGGGTCGAGAAGCAGTACAAGGTCAGAGAGATCGAGCTGTCCAAAAGTGTGTTGGTGAACAACCAAGTTGCAACCACCAACTTTATACAGACAGAAGCTGAAGCCTTCTGGGAGAGGACAGCCGAACCCGCTGCTCTGAGCAATGAAATGGACTCACCGCAGCCTCCTTGGAATAAGCACATATCTAATAAGATGAAGAAGATGCTAAAGCTGCTTCAGAAAGAGCCCAGGACGGAATGGGAAGGACAGAAGAAGACTACCAGTCCCGCTGCCAATGCGGCTCCATCAGGCTCAAAATCCAAGAAGCTCAAGAAGAAGAAAAGTGCAGCTCGGCGTGAAAAGGAGTCTGCAGGAAGATCGACCATTCAAAAATATATCGATTCCCTCGAAGAATATAAACAGAAGGAAAGAACTCTGATTCAATTGAAGGAGTTCCTCCCTGTACGAGCGGCTGAAATTCTGGAGGAGTTAGAAGAAGACTCCAATGAAGAGATCCCTATAGTGACCTGCTACGCCATCCATCTGGGCAGCGACTCTGAGGGGGAGCTCTGTTTTCTCGAAGAGGACGAGGAGCTTGCCACAAAGGCCAATCAAATCCAGCTCAGAAGCGGCAGGGTTCTACCGCCAAATCAGGGCAACGCCCCAAAAGGGAAGGAAAAACAAGTCGCTAATGAAGAAGATGGCAGAGAACTTGCTCATGAAGATTCGAGTCCTTCCCCAGTAGACTATAATGTCTTGGCTCACCTCCGAAAGCTTTCGTCTCTCCTTAGTATCTACGATGCCTTGGTTCTATCTCAAGAGCTTAGAGATGTTCTCATTCATGCTCTATAAAACCCTGAGCGGTATCAGGCTCGCTTTGCGGAAATTAATATGAAAGAAGCTCAGTACACTTTGCAATCCGCCGTAGTCACGTTTAAGGATGAAGACTTGCTACTGGGAACGGGTGAGCATAATCGCCTGCTTTACGTGACCGGGTACAGCGACGGAGATCGAATTAATCGCATATTGATTGATCCAGGGTCCTCAGTGAACATCATGAACTTGCGAACTCTGAAAAGTTTGTCAATGGACGTCCGACACCTGTCAAGGGAAAGGATTGTCATTCAAGGCTTCAACCAAAATTGCCAGCAAGTCCTGGGGTCCATAGCTCTGCCAATCAAATTTGGGGATCTGCAGACCGAAGCTAAGATATACGTGATCGATGCTGACACGTCTTATAAGATTCTCTTAGGGCGGCCGTGGCTCCACGATTACGGCATCATTCCGTCAACCCTCCATCAATGCATGAAGTACACACTAAAAATGGCAAAGAAAGACACATTGATGGAGACATCCAGCCGTTCGGTGTGCATGAAGTCCGATATGAAGATTCTCGGTACTTTATGAACCACCAAAATGCTAAGCCACAACTGACTGAGGATAGAGCGGCCCTAAGACTCAAAAGCAAATCTGAGCCGGCTGTCACTTTCAAAAGCAAAAACGCCCAGGTGCGCCCGCATTTCGGTAGCGACACTGATGAGTCCGACGCTGGAAGTCCGTCCTTCCGTAAAACTCGCCCTCATTTCGGTAGCGATACAGATGAATCTGTTACTGAAGCCCCATCTAGCAGCAAAGTCCGCCCTCATCTTGGCAGCGACACTGAAGAGTTGGAGGAAGAGGACCTGCCATGCAACAACGGTGCAGATTGGACCCCTATGCAACAAACAAAACTACGAGAGACCTTCGAAATTGCAGAAGGGCCCCTAGCTATTACAAGGGTGCCGGAGCAGATGTGCAAAGAGCTCGATGCATTGTCAGTCTCCACCGTGGACCAGCTGAAAACTTTCTACGTTCCTAAGAGGAAAAGTGGACAGAAGGGCATCCTGTTTTATGGGTCAAACCCCGTTGTGCACCCGGACGATTTGTCTGTCGCATGCCTTCCATACGAAAGAGGCATAAGGGCCGTCCTCAATTCTAGATACTATGCACCCAAGATGCGGGAATACTTCAAAAAGTGTGGATGCCGGTTATATCAAACGGAGTCTGAAGCAAAGTTTTACGAAGGGCTATGGCATCCACCTTTGGTCCGAGCACTTATCGATGGAAGAATTCCAGATAGGCGGGGCATAGGTTTCATCCAGCCTGATTCTAAGGCATGCTACATGACCCATATTGGGGAAGCCAGCGAAGAGTCAAATGATGAAGACGAGCTAACCGAGCCCGAAGAAACTCCTCAAGAGCTCGAAGATGGCGGACAAGCAACCTTTGACGAGCTAACCGAGATTGACTTAGGAACGCCCGATGATCCAAGGCCGACCTACATTAGCTCACTTTTGTCGGAGGAAATGAAAGCGCAGATAATCGCCCTGCTGCATGAGTTCGTCGACTGCTTTGCGTAGACGTATAAAGAAATGCCTGGACTTTCCCCTGAAGTAGCCGTGCATAAGCTGGCTATATCTCCTGATGCTAAGCCAGTCAAACAAGCTCCTCGACGAATGAGAAGGGAACTAGAAGAAAAGGTCATCGAGGAAACCAAGAAGCCCATCGATGCCGGCTTCATCAGGGAAGAGAAATATGCGGACTGGATCGCATGCATAGTCCCAGTGAAGAAGAAAAATGGGCAGATCCGAGTTTATTTCGATTTCAGGGACCTCAACAAGGCATGTCCTAAAGACGACTTCTCGCTACCGGTCATAGAAATGATGGTCGATGACGCCTCAAATTACGAACTGTTCATCTTTATGGATGGCTCGTCTGGGTATAATCAGATCAAGATGTCACCTGAGGATGAGAAGCACACAGCATTCCGAACTCCGATCGGAATATACTGCTACAAGGTGATGCCGTTCGGACTGAAGAACGCAGGTGCTATGTACCAAAGGGCAATGACCAATATCTTTGATGACCTAATTCATAAAGTCGTCGAATGTTATGTTGATGATCTGGTCGTCAAGACTAAAACCAAGGTCGATCATATCCAAGATCTTAGGACCGTTCTTACCAGACTGAAGGAATACGATCTGAAGTTGAATCCTCTGAAATGCGCTTTTGGCGAGTCATCGGGAAAATTCCTGGGCTTCATAGTCCGACATCGAGAGATCGAAGTTGACCCATCAAAGATAAAGGCCATCATGGAGATGCCCCCTCCAAAGAGCCTGCCACAGCTAAGATCTTTTCAAGGCAAGCTCGCTTATATATGGAGGTTTATCTCAAATTTATCGGGAAGATGTAGGCCATTCTCAAAGCTTATGAAGAAAAGAGCTCCTTTTATCTGGGATACCGAATTTCAAGCAGCATTCGAAAGTATCAAACAATACTTGTTGCACCCTCCAGTGCTGGATGCTTCCATTCCAAACAAACCGCTGATTCTTTACACTGCCGCGCTAGATGAGTCACTCGGTGCGCTCCTTGCCCAGAATAACGAGGAGGAAAAAGAAAATGCCCTCTACTACCTCAGTCGAACCCTAGTCGGGGTGGAACACAACAATTCCCCAATTGAAAAGCAATGCCTGGCTCTGATATTTGCTGTTAAGAAGCTGAGGCACTATCTGCTCGCTCATCGGGTTATGTTGATCTCTAGAGTCGACCCGCTCAAACACTTAATGACCAAAGCGAGCCTAGCCGGTAGGATGTCGAGATGGGCTGTCATGCTACTTGAGTTTGGCATAGTTTATACTCCTCAGAAAGAAGTAAAGGGGCAAGCTCTTGCGGAATTTCTCGCTGCTCATCCCATACCAGAAGGGTCACCACTCAATTGCGAGTTATCCGATGAACAAGTGCTGCACCTAGAGAATGACGAGCCATGTTGGGAGCTCTACTTCGATGGGGCCTCATCGATAAGGACCTCCAGTAAATCAAGTGTTGATTGAATGATTTAGCGTGCTTGCGCTTTCTAAAAGATAGATCAAAAATATTTGTTAACCGCAATCAAGAACGGCGTCGCATGAAGCTAGCCGTGAGTACGGGTCGGTCCACAGGGATTTTGTGAATTTCCGATTCGTTCTTACGAGTTAATTCCGAAGGGTGTTCGGAGTTGTTATTAAATCTAAAAATCTAATTAACCTAGGGCAATTATCTAGATCTATTCTTGATAGGGTTAGGTTTAGGGATGGTTTGGAAATGTAATTAAATCTCACCGCTTTCAGTACCCGAATGAAGATCTGTGAGGAGTTATGATAATTATCAATAAAGTGGATTAGATCCGTTCGGGAAGGTGTTCCTTCCTCTAGCTTCTTGTCCTTCCTTTAGAGATCCTTACCCTAACCTCCATGGAAAACGCGCGCAACCGGTCCTTTACACTACGGTGTCATTGTTACCTCGAGGGGTAGAATGCCGTAGGGCACGGTGTGTGCGCGTATGCATGGAGTCCTATTGTAAATATTTGGTGGGTAAGAAAGGGATGAGAGATCTCATCTCTCAAAATCCTTCCCCAAAGCTAAACCCTAAACAAGTTCCTAGGGCATGAAATTAAATCTACCTAGGGCAAGGAATTGAAATCTACACTAGGACAAGAAATTAAATTACTTACAGATGCATCCCTCCAATCGTCCATGCAGGTTTGTCAGATCTGAATTTCTGAATGGAAAAGAAGCATCGATGCTCTCCAAAAGATTTCTAAATTTTATTCATTAAAGGGAGGCATGAAAAAAAATACATTCTTTAGAGTTCCTATTTATAGAGAATAGGAAACCCTAGGGTTACATTTGTTTCGCATGTCTGAAATTACAAAAATACCCCTAAGAAAAGACCTAGTCCAAGATTTGCGCCGCCTCTTGAATTTTGGTCAAATTTTATTCAATTTTGGGCTCTTGATGGCCGCGGAACCGCGGCCCAATGATAGCGCTAGAGGCTTATTTTTCCTGGGCTTTTTCTTGGACTCTTGGGCTTCTTATTTCTTTGGTTCTTTTATCTATTTGGCTTCTGGTCTTTTCCAGATCTTCCAGTTAATACTTGTAGTGAACTTTAACCCTTCGCTTTGAGTCGATATCTTGAATCTTGCTTTGTGAACTGTTTCTTATGTAGGCTTGATCAAGATCTTCTGTTCATTGGTTAAAGTCCACTTTTTCATCGTCTTTACATCGTTTTCACTGTTTTCTGTAAAAGAACCTGTAACCTGTAACATGTAGCAGACATGCGTCAAAAGCACCCATTTATTTGTAAAATATATAAGAATGAGGAATATAATAATGCAATATTATGGTCTGAACAAATACCCCTAAACTTATCTTTTGCTCGTCCTCGAGCAAACTTATTTTTATTCACTAAAATCCTAACCGCACTTTCGCAGGGAAACGCGATTGCACTGAGCACGTGCAACAAGCCGTTAAACCTCTAGGTGTCCCTAGTAGGAGGAGTGTTGTCTCCTGAGGGTTTTCAGCGGATTACACCCACAAAATCCTATCAACTCAGCCCATTGACTTTTGTTCTCCACTTAGGTTTTCTAACAAGGAATTCTATTATTGTTGACCCGCAAATTATCCACCCACATTCTTCACACTTCCTCATTATTTAACTTAAGATTATATATGTTATGTAGACCTACTTAGCTTTCGGCATCTCTTAAGTCTTCCTTCTAGGGTTTCATCTCCAATTAGGAATTTTTATCAACTCTACTAAAGATACAAGTTCTATCTTTCATTCCTCTCTCTTATCTAATTCCAATCGCATACCCCTACGTGTGCGTATAGATCACCCCTACACTTGGAAATTCAAATCAAGCAATCATGGCCTTATCCGTTGTCCAAAGTACTTACTAATACGTGAATTTTGCTTACACATCCTTCATGCGACCGTTAATACTTCTTGAGGTACCAACGACCGATTACAAGATGTGTTAGCATTTTAAAGCGTACTTCCTAGTTTTGCAACACCCAAGGCTTTAGCAGTGACTCCCAAACCAGTTGGTTTAAGGTACTAGGTGATGAAGCACCCTCGCTAAATATTTTTCTATTTTTGCAGCCTTAAGTAATTACAAAAACCAGTGTCCATTTTTTTTCTTTATTCACTTTTTTCCTTTTATTTTCATTGTACTAAGGACTTTAGACAAGAGCATTTCAAGGTCTCTTCTACTATTCCAAGTTTCAAGGTGCGTGATTGTGCAAATTGTAGGGTATACATTTTCAGAATCTAGACATAAGCTAGGAACTATTTTTCAAACTTATACTCTAATATGAACATCAATACTCTTCCCTCATTTTGACTTAACCCAAGAAGTGAACCCAAAATTTACCTATTTCTAAATAAACTACAAGGCATATACTTTCTACCGTTAATCTTTAAGGAATGTTATTTTTAGGGTTTTTTAATTCACTAAGTCTAAGATCTAGTTGTTCCTAACCAGTTAACCTATTAGTCAAACTCAAGTCAATTAGCCAAAATTGAATACAATTATTTTTATAATTTTTGAAATTTTTCAAATTTTTATGGGTTTTCAAATAAATATGCAAATGCAAAAATATGTACAAATGAATGCGAAGGAAGAAGACGTACCGAGCATACCCCCAAACTTGAACTTGACAGTGTCCTCACTGTCATGCTAAACCAAGAGGGTCAAAATACCGGCACTCCCCTGTTTATTTATTTACAATTTTTTTATTGTTTTTTTAATGTTTTGAATTTTTTTTATTTTTAATAGAAAAAGAAAACAAAAATATATATATATACATATATACAATAAGATTCCCCCCAAACTTAAGCTTGGCCTTACACAACCCAAAGGTTAGCACCGACCATTCAAAAATCTTATCGTGGAAATGGTATAGTTGGTGCAAGAAAATGAGAAGCACGCGAGACCGTGTGGAAAGAAGAATGGTAGAATACGGTCTCGGTGGGGGAGAAGAATGGCGAAAAGAAGAAGGAAGTGGAGTACGATCTTGAGGGTGTAAATTTAGTGAATAAATTAGCGCAATATGTGATGACCGATATGTTATAAGTGATTGAGCTAACCTATCTACTCGTCGAGAAATGGGATCAAATCCCTCAAGATTCGTAAGAAAACATGGGTACGCCGAACTTGGTATCGGAGATGAAAGCGTAACGGCCATTTGTACGATCGGGACAATAGGAGAGACGAAAGGGAGTGAATTAGGGATAGTATTTTTCTCACCGTAGTAAACTGTTTCGAACTTGAAAAATTCCATTAATGGTTCGAAACTACTATAATCAACCGAGTCTGATGGCTCATCTGAAAATGTAAAGGACTCAAACTCGGGCGGTGAGTCATCAACATCGTCCGAAAAAGTGAAACACTCGTAAGTGTTATCATCTGTGAGAACAGTATCGGATTCAAAGGAAAATCTTTCAAGCTCACAGTCTTCAAGCGGGGTCGGAACGATGGGAAGGAGGGAGGGTGATATAACAGTCAAAGGTTCAGGAGGATGAATTTGAAAATCAGACACATCAAACAAAAATGATTCAACCTCAATATTATCCTCAAGACTCTTCTCGATACTATCCTCAATATTCAACTCATCCATGCCATTATCATCAAAATCTAGACGCATATGAGATTCGGGAGAAACATTTAATAACTCAGGATGATGATTTGAACATAAAATTTCAAGTAAATCGACATGTTCATCATCCGAAATATTCCCGGCGTCTATATGCTCAATCAAGTGAAAATCAATTTCTTTAGACACCTCATCAAAAGCATGGATATCTATCGATTTAGGTTCTAGATGGGAGGTGTAAAGATCGAAAGGATTAGGTGCGGTTTCACTCGAAAGGGGTTCCTCACAATCTAGCAAATCAAACACTACAAAATCACACAAGTCGTTTTTATTTTCAACTGGTGAATCATTTGGAACAATCGATGGAAAACCGGAGTTGTGGGCTTCAATTGGGTAAGAGTAGGTTTGATTTGAAAATCCTCTCTCATTCTCACTCTGCCCAACCGCCTCCTTATACATTAAAAAATTTTGAGCTAGCGGGAAACTGGTTACCGGTTCGGTAGGTTGCATAAGGGCGGCTAAAGACGCTTCCACATTCCTAGTCATTTTATTCGTTGCTGCAATGTACGCTTCCAACGACTCTTCCAAACTAGACTTAGGTGGTGAGGGGGTTTCGGTAAAAGATTCAAAATGGCGTGGATATGCAAAACTCCCAACAGGCTGTGTAGAAACGGTGTCTAGTGAAGATGGGAAGGTTGGGTATGACTGGTAGAAAGTGGGTGGTTGGGCAGGGGTGTAAGTGCACGGCGGCGCCCCGGCCGTCAATCCGACGCCGGAATGCGGAAGCGGTGATAAACTTTAAATTTTGCGGACTTTGCAAACCGGCACCACCGCGCACTAAACTCCGGATCGTAACCATTAACAAGTCTACGCTACTAACAAGAAAGGGAAGAGATATACCGACTGATCCGAATCCTCCGGTCTTTATCTCCACTCCGATTTCCTCGCGGGATCTCCGTCCGTCTCCTCCTCGTCGGAAAGGGCACCACGAAGCCGGGTACTTTTACGGGCTCCCGCCTCTATACCGAGGCAACTCGGGCATGAAGCCGGCAACTCGACATGCTCAAGATATGCTGTAGGTTATCTAGTGTAGTGTCTCTTTTGGGGTTTGTTGCTATTTGAGGATGATGGAGGAAACAAGACAAGAAAAATGGTGCTTGCATTTTTCTTATCATGAAATGAGATCAAGAAAATGAAACACTCTCAAGGATGAAGATGAAAACCTCTTCTTCTCTTTTCTTTCTCTCTTTTCCTTTTTTTTTTTCAACCATGAATAAAACTCTCTTCTAGTGAGAATGAGAATGGTGGAGGAATGAAAACATAATGTAAAGGGAGGTGAGTGTAGGAGCATAAGAAAGGTGACCATATCCAAGGTCAAAGAAACATACACCATGCTTAAACTACTATTGAAACCATACCCTCACTTTAACACAATAAATGCAAAAGCATGGTGAAAAGATAATGATAGCTATCATAATCAATAGTTTTGCAAGAAACCCCCTCCACAAAGATTATTTGCACAATTGCAAATAACCCCCTCCATCGGAAAAGTCCGGCCGGGAAAAAGCAAAGGAAAACCGGCCGGAACGGAATGCAAACTGGCAACTCCAGAAAACTGGTCCCGTAATAAATTACAGGAAAACCCCGATACTGTGCATACACACCCGCATCTATATTCCGTCCGGATACAAATGCAAAGAGACAAAATCTACACTGTACTAAACTAGGACCGGCTTAAACCAAAGCCGGCTAGTATTATCCGTTCGATCCTGATCCGTGCAATACCGCACGTATCTGATCGAACCCTGCCATATACCTATACGGCTACTAGTACAAACCGTCCGATCCTGATCCGTGCAATACCGCACGTATCTGATCGGACCCTGCCATATCTCCATACGGCCTCTACAGCGTTTCGCCCGAAAGCTGAGTAACTGAAAGTGTGGTGGACTCTAAAGACTCGTCAATACTATGGCTGTGGATTTAACCACTAGCACGTCAAAGGTATAAGCCAATACGTGACGGGCCACCAGCTATTGACCAAAAGGGACGTCGATGAGCGAACTCATCCTGACACCCTACTGAGCCTGTCAGTGACAATATCCGTGCAGTCCGGTCCGTTCGTCTATGAGTATCGCATGGCGGGCCTAGGGGGTTGGTAAAAGTCAGACCCCCAAAAGCGGTACAAGTCGTGTCGGAGTGTAGCCCAGAACACCCTGAGATACTACTGGAATACCTACCAGTAAATCTCCTTGCCTTGGCCAAGGACTTTGTGTAATGGCTCTCCTAGACACAGCACGACCTCACCCCCAATACCGGGAGAGACGAACCCCTGAAGATACGCTCACTGCCTCCATGTGGCTCGGGACTGTACCCAACTAAAACCTGTTTGCACGACTCCTTTGAGCCGTGGTAGGGTAGTAATCAAAGTACAGTGGGAACTCACACGAGACAAATGACGATCCCCAGGTCGATGAACTAACCTGCACACATGTCACCAGGGAACTGCCATCTGACGTCTGGTATATGACCAACTAGCATGTTCCCGGCGAGTCCTGTCCGGTGTACTCATAACCCAATGAGCACCTGTATACATCTTAGGTGATCCAACTGACACCAGTGGCTTGTGAGACCGGCCACCGCCCCTCGTCGGGGTCTCGACTGTATACACTAGTCTACTAATGGAGTATCGATGCCCGGTCTCGAAACTCCCACGACTAGGGACCTTTAAGGATATGCTTGTAGACCCCCAGCTCCCACTTATATGATCGCCCTCATACTGCTGGTGGTCAAGCAAGAATCCTAGGGGCTCTATCAACGTGTAATAGCGACGTGTCATGTCACCTAAAGCAGTACATGATGATAAAGGTAAACCAGATAGCAAACTATCATCTCGAGTAAGACTGTTGTACCGGGATAGGTCCTCCCTCAATCATTGCAATCACGTGCCTGTGATCCAATAATTGACTCTGAGGGCACTATCTCCAACAATCTCCCACTTGCACTCAAGGCTAATTATTGCGATGTCGCATACTCACAGCCCGTGTGATACCGAACACCCAACTCCTCTACTAGTCAGTCTCACAAAGCCTGTTTGCGAAACTATTGCGTTCGAGGAATAGCCTCAGTGAGTGGATCCGCCTGTGGTGTTCCTTTCTATGTCTCTCTATATCTCAAGCTCGCAGAGAAAGCCATCTCCCGAAATGAGCAATACTTGTCTTAGAATGTCTGGATGTCTGATGGGACCGAGCTCATAAATGAACTCCAAACCCAAACTTCTTAGACTGTATCGTCAACTGAACTTAATCAGTATCCTGCGCCATGCCTCCCTCAGTATTTCCTTGGACCACCTGTCCAAAATACTGCCCCTCGTCAGAAGGAAAAACTATAACTCTGACAACCTGCTTGTCGTCCATGTCACCTTGGAAGCTTGGAATGACAACTGTCTCCGAAATGAGGCTGTCGTTATCATATCCCTAGAACATCCACTTATGTTCTAAAACTGCTTCCGACTGTTTCTCCAGGATTGGATCAATATCAACTTATTGCATCTAGTGCAAGAACAACATCTGGTGTGGTACTTGACATCTCATGATTGACTCAATTGCCTAAGCAAGTGATCTGCCAATCATGCACATCCCTCTCTACTTTAGTCTATAAGACAACTTTAGAGAGGGTGACTCCATCACCTGCAGGTACACTACCGTGCCAGGAGTCGTCCATTCTAAATACTCTTAGAATGCTGTCAAGGTACCCTGATTGGGAAACCACCCAAATCTAGATCTAAAACCATAGATCTAGTAACCAGTATGTCTGATACAAAATCCATTTCCTTTGTGGAGAAACAACTGTGTGACGGCCAAAGTATAACCGATCGTAGTGTAGGAGTTTCCTTTCCTACTCTGTGTATATCATCCAAATACCAGGATATCACACCCTACTACCTTCTCAACAGATCCATCCCCTATTCTGATGAAGTCAAACCCACGACTGTCACGTCAGAAATAGATGATCTATCTCCGCTACATCTGCTTTAGTCTATAAATAGACATAAGCTACCTGTCCACCAATGCTTCCGCTGCTCCCACTGACTATGACAACCCTCTGGCAGAGTCATATACACGTACACTTCTAAAACTAGTTTTAGAACGACGCTATACTCATCCTCCCGCCGGGTCTCGCAGCCTGGAACAACAGCAATGGTAATTGTGGGTAAACAAGAATTTCCCTGTCACCGTCCTTGAGGCCACCGTAGTACCTCTCGGGTGCCTGAAGTTACCCACCTTATCTGCGGAGTGGCCAATGGAATGTCAATCCAGATTGAATCTTTAGGTTCCTTATCAAATCTTCAGTAATCGTCTGCGGTTCTGGATTCACTTCCAGTTCTACCATACTCCCACTACTGTTTTCTGAAAAAAAAACATTTTTATTAAAACTGTGGCGAGTGAAGAACAATATCACTATTGATCTTCCAGATGGTAGATAGTCAACCCTCGTCATAGCCTGGGTCAACCCACAAACAGCCATTACAGAAACGTGCCTTTGAGTTATCCAGAGTCTGGTTTTAAGCATAATCCGGACAACTCCCCGTAACTTAACATCGTTAAGATACGAACTGTTCTATATACAATATAGAAACAGAGGCACTGATTTAATTTAACCAGATTCAAATCATGCAGCTATCTCCAGTGCATGTCAACAAAATGGAAGGAGGCCGATCAGCGTTACTCAACTTAGGAATGCTTCCAATTATGAGTAACCTGAAAGAGAAACAAGTTCTCTTTATCATTACTATCAACTGAATACGATACACAAGTATCTACATCTTCGATCACTTGAAGAATCCCGATACTTGCTACACCTGGTTCTCTACTCTATTCAAATACCTATAACTCCTCAAAACTTAGACCCTGTGTTTCTACGAAACACATGTCTAAGAACTAGAGAAGTTAAAAGTAAACAGAATATAGTATGAGGACCAACCCCTCCGTCCTAATGGACACTGGACAACATACAATACTCTGTATAAGTCCGCCGAGTCTAACAACTCTTTTACTGTGTGTCGTAGGTTGAAAACTGTACTTATGGTTAAGAAGAATTACACCGTTGTTTGATGCTCCTTACCTAACCATCCACTGATATAGGTAAATGTCATCGACATAATATCAAAAGGTATATCTCACTCTATAAAAATAGACGTACAGATATATCAATTTGAAATTGGTGCATAACAGCGGATATTCAAAACCAAATATTTGCCGACCGGCAAACAGCCCAGGTGATTTCCTCAAATATCACCGATTACAACGAATCCCGATATAATGAGGATGATCACCCAATTCCCAATAACTTACTCCCACTCATCATCTGTAAAACCATACAGATGTGAGAATCAAATCTGGTAAATACATACCCTGGAGCAAGTGTCTAATCGGAAAATCAGTTTTCTTTTAACAGTACACAGTGAAACTGAAACATTGAAATGTTTCGATGGGGTATCCTGGTATTCCTAGTAATGCCTCTACCATTATCCAGATTCACAACTATAACCGCATAATTCTTTGCCACCTCTCCAAATCCCTTTATATGTCTTTAGTCATTACCTTCTGCACACCCCTTAGGCCAAATGGTTTTCTTCCTTCCCTACCGTTCGGCACCAGCCTATGGTTTGGAAGAAGACTATCCAATAAGCATAATGGGTGTACTGTCCTAATCCTAGGAGCACTCGCAATGCGAGAGAAGGTGAGGATAAAAGACAACCGAATAAACCTTATTCCTATTTCTCCTGGACCAGAATCCATCCCCGAACTGGAATAAGTTCCTTTCGAGTTCGTATATAACCATACGATGGAGTATCCAATAAACTGTGGATCTTCGTAGTGATACGGAGTGTCCTGGAGAAATACAAAGGTGATTTAGGATTGGCGAAGAAATACTTGGTTTGGTCGTGAATATCAGTCGCAATTTACTTTGCCCTCTTACTAATCCCTTGCTTTGTCTTAATCTTAATACCTTCTGCACATCGTTTAGGCTAATTGGTTTTCTTCATTCCCAACCGGTCGGCACCAGCCTAAGGTTTGGAAGAAGACTATCCAATTTGCGTAATAGGTGTACTATCTCCTAAACCAAGGAGTACTCATAGCTTGAGAGAAGGTAAAAGGGAAAAGACAACTGAATAATCCTATCCGTTTTCTCCAGAACCGGAAACCATCCTCGAATTCCTTCGAGTTCGTATCTAACCATACGATGGTTTTATCCAATGGAAGTGGACGTTCGTAGTAATACGGGGTGTCCTGGAGAAAAGGGTAAAAGTAGGAGTGACAATCAGGTCTGCAACTCTGACAATCCAAAAGCCAGTGTTAAGTAGGTTCGGTCAACTTGGTCACTGAGTCATAGTCTTAGGGTCGGGTCAATGGTCGCTGCCAGAGAGAGAGAAAAGAAACACTCAGCGTGCACTCAAACCAAGATCAGAATGGTTACCAATTTATCTAATCTGGAAACCTCCCACTGTACCTCAAATTCTCCTCCAAACCTGAAAGAAGAATTAGTCGGGGTCACCCGAGGAGTAAACCAACTCATCAGTGGGAATCGGGATCCAACTCTCATCGTATGATAACGTGACGGAATCCGCTCACGGTATCACACTCCAGAAGGTATGCGCATATCTGGCAAGTTTCAGTACTTTTGAAACTCCCGATGTGGATTTTTACCCCATGCTCTTATGACCTTGACTTTGGCCAACAAATCATAAGTCACATGTCAAGTTCTGCTCGTCATTCTCCAGGTTAATTTGAGCCCACCCGTACAAGCCCTTGACTTTGGCCAACAAGGCTATACGACTGCCCCAAACCAACGCATCTATCTATGCTGCATATGAATAACCAATAGCTACCAAACACTGTGCCTTGACTTTGGCCAACAAACACAGCTTGAATACTATTGACTACCCATATGAAACGACGGAGGGCTACGAATGGTTTCTGGCGAAAACCTTTAACGTAATGAACTTGATATCGTTGAAGGAACGGATAGCTTTTTAGAAAATATAGTGACGAAAACCTTTACTAAAGAGGTCACTCCCGGTGAAGGGATCTCGGCTCTTTCCCCGTAGAATGGGGTGCTGGATATTCATAACCGAATATCACTGTGCAAAGCAAAAGTAATCGGCTATAGTGAAGTTAATGCCCTGACGCAAACTTCTGTCCAAGGGGTCACTCCCGGTGAAGGGATCTCGGCCCTTGCCTCGTCGAATGAGGAGCAGGATATTCCAAATGAATACCACGATGCAAAACAAAAGTGAACGTCCTTGCAATAACAGCTTTTTGAAAAGTGTTCCAACAACATCAGAATAGGTTTGTTTTAACTTGCATTGATCCGAATCAATGCAGTCCCATCAATAGATCACACCAAAAAGAACGAAAATATACTGATGTACGTATATGCCATCCGCATTCGCCACTGGGTCCCGTCATTACCCGTTAGGTTAGATAACTAACGACAGAGCGGGGACTGGACTAGCGCGGATGCAAAACATATACAACATCTACTAATATATATACCAATATATTATATTTCGCTCAAGGCGTGAATAGAATGCAACATCACAGATACGAATAGCATCACAGAAACAATACAGATATCTGGGAACCCCGGGTTTCACAGAGCCGCTACTAAACCCGACGTTCCCCTGGTCGTGTGGATAGCCTGTGCAATGAGAATCCTAGACCCCTACGGGCGCGGCAAGTCACCCGCCAAAACCTGAAGCGAGGCAGCCCCCTTCAGCACCGTGAATGGACCACCCAGCACTTCATGGAATCCGGTAACTTGGGCACCCCTCCTGGGTCAACCTGTACCCCCTACGAGTGCGGCGAATAGCCCGCCAATCCTAGAGTGAAGCCCCCTCCGTCTCAATGCCATGAGATGCGGGCTTGTTGCCCTCCAGAACCCGGCTATCCGTGCACCCCTCCTCGGGGCATCCTAGTACAGAAAGTAAAATATACATACAACGGGTACATCGACCGCAACCAGGTCGTGCCCCAAAAGAATAATACAAACAGGCAGTGACGGCAGTCCACATGTCGGACGCTCGCCCCGCAATATCAAATGTACATAATACAACAGCACTGTACTAGCATTGCATCCAGGCTATCCCCACGACCGATCCGCAACATCACAGCATAAACATAGAACATCAACGTGAAAGTCACGTTCGCAAATCCGTCTAACCGGGCTATAGCAGTTAGACTGGATTTACCGATCGAGTGACATTCACGGTCGCAGATATAATGTAAATACTGTGAAAAATGTGTTTAAAATTTTCCGATTGATCAAACAATTAACAAGTGGGCCCCCAATCAAAACTGTAGCACTCACAGAAATAATTGGCCCAACTTTAATATTCCAAAACCCCTATTTTAAGCCCAGAAGGCCTCTGTAAAAAATTGGTGAAGTGATGTGAATAGTGCGCGGCGGAAGGGCCGCACTAATGGGGTTTTCGCAGCGGTTCCGCGGTCCAACTGTGGAGTTACTTCATCAAAATTTTACAGAACTCTTATATTTTCCAGCACATCAATATTTTACAACCTGAAAAATTTTACGACACCAAAAATTTTCAACAGAAACTGATGCAAACTAAAATGCAGTTTTGGAACTTTTTGATCGATCGGAAATGCAAACACATTACACAAAGCTAGACTAAGTTAATGGCGAGGCTCTGATACCACTGTAAGTGCACGGCGGCGCCCCGGCCGTCAATCCGACGCCGGAATGCGGAAGCGGTGATAAACTTTAAATTTTGCGGACTTTGCAAACCGGCACCACCGCGCACTAAACTCCGGATCGTAACCATTAACAAGTCTACGCTACTAACAAGAAAGGGAAGAGATATACCGACTGATCCGAATCCTCCGGTCTTCATCTCCACTCCGATTTCCTCGCGGGATCTCCGTCCGTCTCCTCCTCGTCGGAAAGGGCACCACGAAGCCGGGTACTTTTACGGGCTCCCGCCTCTATACCGAGGCAACTCGGGCATGAAGCCGGCAACTCGACATGCTCAAGATATGCTGTAGGTTATCTAGTGTAGTGTCTCTTTTGGGGTTTGTTGCTATTTGAGGATGATGGAGGAAACAAGACAAGAAAAATGGTGCTTGCATTTTTCTTATCATGAAATGAGATCAAGAAAATGAAACACTCTCAAGGATGAAGATGAAAACCTCTTCTTCTCTTTTCTTTCTCTCTTTTCCTTTTTTTTTTTCAACCATGAATAAAACTCTCTTCTAGTGAGAATGAGAATGGTGGAGGAATGAAAACATAATGTAAAGGGAGGTGAGTGTAGGAGCATAAGAAAGGTGACCATATCCAAGGTCAAAGAAACATACACCATGCTTAAACTACTATTGAAACCATACCCTCACTTTAACACAATAAATGCAAAAGCATGGTGAAAAGATAATGATAGCTATCATAATCAATAGTTTTGCAAGAAACCCCCTCCACAAAGATTATTTGCACAATTGCAAATAACCCCCTCCATCGGAAAAGTCCGGCCGGGAAAAAGCAAAGGAAAACCGGCCGGAACGGAATGCAAACTGGCAACTCCAGAAAACTGGTCCCGTAATAAATTACAGGAAAACCCCGATACTGTGCATACACACCCGCATCTATATTCCGTCCGGATACAAATGCAAAGAGACAAAATCTACACTGTACTAAACTAGGACCGGCTTAAACCAAAGCCGGCTAGTATTATCCGTTCGATCCTGATCCGTGCAATACCGCACGTATCTGATCGAACCCTGCCATATACCTATACGGCTACTAGTACAAACCGTCCGATCCTGATCCGTGCAATACCGCACGTATCTGATCGGACCCTGCCATATCTCCATACGGCCTCTACAGCGTTTCGCCCGAAAGCTGAGTAACTGAAAGTGTGGTGGACTCTAAAGACTCGTCAATACTATGGCTGTGGATTTAACCACTAGCACGTCAGAGGTATAAGCCAATACGTGACGGGCCACCAGCTATTGACCAAAAGGGACGTCGATGAGCGAACTCATCCTGACACCCTACTGAGCCTGTCAGTGACAATATCCGTGCAGTCCGGTCCGTTCGTCTATGAGTATCGCATGGCGGGCCTAGGGGGTTGGTAAAAGTCAGACCCCCAAAAGCGGTACAAGTCGTGTCGGAGTGTAGCCCAGAACACCCTGAGATACTACTGGAATACCTACCAGTAAATCTCCTTGCCTTGGCCAAGGACTTTGTGTAATGGCTCTCCTAGACACAGCACGACCTCACCCCCAATACCGGGAGAGACGAACCCCTGAAGATACGCTCACTGACTCCATGTGGCTCGGGACTGTACCCAACTAAAACCTGTTTGCACGACTCCTTTGAGCCGTGGTAGGGTAGTAATCAAAGTACAGTGGGAACTCACACGAGACAAATGACGATCCCCAGGTCGATGAACTAACCTGCACACATGTCACCAGGGAACTGCCATCTGACGTCTAGTATATGACCAACTAGCATGTTCCCGGCGAGTCCTGTCCGGTGTACTCATAACCCAATGAGCACCTGTATACATCTTAGGTGATCCAACTGACACCAGTGGCTTGTGAGACCGGCCACCGCCCCTCGTCGGGGTCTCGACTGTATACACTAGTCTACTAATGGAGTATCGATGCCCGGTCTCGAAACTCCCACGACTAGGGACCTTTAAGGATATGCTTGTAGACCCCCAGCTCCCACTTATATGATCGCCCTCATACTGCTGGTGGTGAAGCAAGAATCCTAGGGGCTCTATCAACGTGTAATAGCGACGTGTCATGTCACCTAAAGCAGTACATGATGATAAAGGTAAACCAGATAGCAAACTATCATCTCGAGTAAGACTGTTGTACCGGGATAGGTCCTCCCTCAATCATTGCAATCACGTGCCTGTGATCCAATAATTGACTCTGAGGGCACTATCTCCAACAAGGGGTAGGGTCAACATATGGATAAAAAGGTGAATAGTCGTGTTGATCCCTAGAACTAGACAAGTGGAGAGGGGTGAAAAATCGACTGCGAGATTGAGTAATATGCTCAGCAATGGACATCGGCCTAGGAGTGACAGAAGGACTTGAAGAAGTGGTATCAACATATGTAGGTGGTAAAGGTTGACTCGGTTGACACAAAGTAGGTTGAAAAGTCAAACTATTTCTCCAAGACGCCTCTATGTGATCTTCAAAGATTTTTTAGGCATGGAGGGATTGTTTTTAAATTGACCGAACAAATTAACATATGACGCAAAATTAGGTTCGGGATACCAAAGTTCGTATAAAGATTTATTATGTGGGGTACCCATGTTGTAAGAAGAGAGAAAGAAGGAAAGTTTATTGTGGTGCAAGGATTTATTTGTGGCAAAAAAACTTTGCAAGTTTCTATCAAAATTTTCCTTATTCTTTTTTTATTCTTTTTCTCTTTTTTAGGAAAAATTTGTTGCAAAAAGATTTTTAGCACAAGATATGCAACAGCAAAATATTACTTGCAATCTAATTTCATTTTAAGCAAGGCACAAAAATCCTGCACAAGATCGTTATTTGGAAGGGAACAAAATTTTGAGCGTAAAGAAATCCTGCAGGCAAATTTACAGAAGATATATCAAAATTTGCAGAGGAGGAGAGAGAAAACTCACAGAAATTTGCAGTGGCAGAACTGTTTTTTTTTCGCGCTCTGCCTTTTTTTCCAAGCGCTGAATCGACCAAGCCGCGGCGGTTCCGCGGCCGCAAGGGGGCTGGCGCGGCGGTTCCGCCGCGCTTTGGACAGTTCGGCAATTTTTTTTTATTTTTTTATTTTTTATTTTCGAGAACAGATCACCACGATTAACTTGTAGACTCGGTCCTCCATATTTCTTCTGTTCCTCGGTTGTTGTGATCTTCTGTTGTTCCGATCTGTTTTTTCCTGTTTTGATCTCTGTAAATTTCTAGATCTGAATTTGATCTTGCAAAAATTCACAAAAAAACAAAGTATCCCTTCCAAAAATAACAAAAAAATATATATATTTATATTTTTTTTGATTTGCTGATTTTTATGATTTTTTTTTTGAAATTTTGATTAACCCGAAATCGCAAAAAGGAAATAGCACGCCATCCCCGGCAACGGCGCCATTTGATTGAATGATTTAGCGTGCTTGTGCTTTCTAAAAGATAGATCAAAAATATTTGTTAACCGCAATCAAGAACGGCGTCGCATGAAGCTAGCCGTGAGTACGGGTCGGTCCACAGGGATTTTGTGAATTTCCGATTCGTTCTTACGAGTTAATTCCGAAGGGTGTTCGGAGTTGTTATTAAATCTAAAAATCTAATTAACCTAGGGCAATTATCTAGATCTATTCTTGATAGGGTTAGGTTTAGGGATGGTATGGAAATGTAATTAAATCTCACCGCTTTCAGTACCCGAATGAAGATCTGTGAGGAGTTATGGTAATTATCAATAAAGTGGATTAGATCCGTTCGGGAAGGTGTTCCTTCCTCTAGGTTCTTGTCCTTCCTTTAGAGATCCTTACCCTAACCTCCATGGAAAACGCGCGCAACCGGTCCTTTACACTACGGTGTCATTGTTACCTCGAGGGGTAGAATGCCGTAGGGCGCGGTGTGTGCGCGTATGCATGGAGTCCTATTGTAAATATTTGGTGGGTAAGAAAGGGATGAGAGATCTCATCTCTCAAAATCCTTTCCCAAAGCTAAACCCTATACAAGTTCCTAGGGCATGAAATTAAATCTACCTAGGGTAAGGAATTGAAATCTACACTAGGGCAAGAAATTAAATTACTTACAGATGCATCCCTCCAATCGTCCATGCAGGTTTGTCAGATCTGAATTTCTGAATGGAAAAGAAGCATCGATGCTCTCCAAAAGATTTCTAAATTTTATTCATTAAAGCGAGGCATGAAAAAAAATACATTCTTTAGAGTTCCTATTTATAGAGAATAGGAAACCCTAGGGTTACATTTGTTTCGCATGTCTGAAATTACAAAAATACCCCTAAGAAAAGACCTAGTCCAAGATTTGCGCCGCCTCTTGAATTTTGGTCAAATTTTATTCAATTTTGGGCTCTTGATGGCCGCGGAACCGCGGCCCAATGATAGCACTAGAGGCTTATTTTTCCTGGGCTTTTTCTTGGACTCTTGGGCTTCTTATTTCGTTGGTTCTTTTATCTGTTTGGCTTCTGGTCTTTTCCAGATCTTCCAGTTGATACTTGTAGTGAACTTTAACCCTTCGCTTTGAGTCGATATCTTGAATCTTGCTTTGTGAACTGTTTCTTTTGTAGGCTTGATCAAGATCTTCTGTTCATTGGTTAAAGTCCACTTTTTCATCGTCTTTACATCGTTTTCACTGTTTTCTGTAAAAGAAACTGTAACCTGTAACATGTAGCAGACATGCGTCAAAAGCACCCATTTATTTGTAAAATATATAAGAATGGGGAATATAATAATGCAATATTATGGTCTGAACAAGTGTCCCGGAGATAAAAGCAGGGATAGGATTGGTGTTCATCATGCCATTAATGGGAACCCTACAGCGTTCTTTTGCTCTCACTGAGCCTCGCACAAACAATGAGGCCGAGTATGAAGCTCTGATAGCTGGTTTGGAGCTCACCATAGAAATGGATATCCTTCGGCTACGGGTTTACGGTGACTCCCAGCTTTTCGTCAGCCAAGTAAACGGTGACTATAAGATATACAAACCCGAGTTAGCTCGGTACAGAAGCCGGGTGGTGGAACTCATGAAACGGTTCACTCATATTGAACTAATGAGAATCCCCAGAGCGTTGAACGGAAAAGCCGACACACTCGCTAGCCTAGCCAAGGAGCTAGCTGATCCTGACATGGACGAAATTATGATCACAGTCAGGAGCCGGCAAATTCTACCCCCAGTCTCTCTATGAGAAGAGGAAAGCGCGGAACAGAAGAGCAGTCCTGCCGAAGAAGCTTCGATCATCCAAGACGAGCCCGATTGGAGAGAACCCTTCATAGAGTACTTCTGATACGACAAGCTGCCCGAAGAAAATTCTGCGAGAATTCAGCTGAAGAAAAGAGCTCTCCGATATGTGTTTGTAAATGACACGTTATACCGCAGGTCATATGACCAACTCTGGCTCAGGTGTCTGTCATTGGCCGAAGCCCAAAAGGTCATAAAAGATGTTCACTCGGGCGTTTGCGGTGCTCACCATTCTGGCCCCAAGATGCGACTTCAAATCAAACGGCTTGGGTATTACTGGCCCATCATGATACGGGATTACGGAGAGCATGCAAAGAAATGTCAGATCTACCAAATCCATGGTGATTTCATTCACAAGCATCCCAATCCGTTGCATCCTACGGTGGCGTCGTGGCCCTTCGAAGTCTGGGGCACCGACATTGTTGGCCCAATTGATCCCCCGTCATCCAAAGGCCACCGGTTCATACTGGCTGCGACAGACTACTTCTCCAGATGGGCTGAAGCTGTCCCGCTAAAAGAAGTCAAAACAAAAGATATTCTGACATTCTTCCAGCATAATATTCTATACCGCTTCGGTACACCAAGAAGAATCATTTCTGACAACAGGCCTTCTTTCAAGAGCTTCAATGTCTCAAGGTTCGCTACTCAGCACAAGACAGACTGGAGATATTCCTCCATCTAGAATCCAAGAGCCAACGGGCTAGTCGAAGCCTTCAATAAGACTCTATGCAAGCTCCTGAGGAAAAATGCTTCAGCCAACAAGAGAGACTGGAATCTCAAGCTTCACAAGGCGTTGTGGGCATATCGTACCACGCACCGTACTCCAACTCAATCCACTCCATACTCATTGCTCTTCGGGGTGGAGGCGATCCTCCCCCTCGAAATCGAGGTTCCAAGTTTAAGAATGGCCATCCAACACGAGTTGACGGAAGAGGAAAACGTGCTCCTTCGGCTTGAAGAACTCGACGCACTCGAAGAAAAGAGGCTCGCGGTGCAGCAAAACTTGGAGCTGTACCGAGCCCAAATGTCACGGGCCTATAACAGGATAACCCGTCTCCGCGCTTTCAAGAAAAGAGAATTGGTATTAGTCCTCAAAAGACCGATCATCCCCAATCGACATGCCAAGGGAAAATTTGAGCCAAACTGGGAAGGACCATACGTCATCGAAAAAGTGTTTGACGGAGGATCCTACCAACTAATAAGTGCCGAGGGAGAAAGGCCCATGCCACCCATTAATGGCCGATATCTCAAGATATACCACGCGTGAATGCTCCAAGTCGCCGGCGAACTGAGCACACTGGCCCTACGGTCTGGATCATACATCCTGCAAAATCGTATACAATCCACCGGCGTAAACGACCCCTATCTCTCCTAAATCCCACCGGTGAGACTACTTTTAAAGTCCCACCAGAGGCAAAAAAACGGTATGTCCACAAGCAAAACGGACATGGATGAAAACCCGAAAGGGCTCCGTGAGTAAAAACAGCAGGACTACCGGCGAGTTTGTGAAAACCCGAAAGGGCACAGACTCGTGAAAAGAAATGAAATACACTCGCAAAGTCCTCTCAACCTTATGAGGAGAAAATCCCTGCGTGAGATCCTTACGACTCACAAAGAAGCAACACACTTAGGAATCCTCACGATTCCTAAGGAAAACATACACCTGCGAGATCCTCTCGACTCGTAGGGAGAAAATGCTTTTATGGGACCCTTACGGCTCATAAAATTGAAAAGTCTTAGGTGATAGGGACCCAAACCTATCTCCTAAGCCATCGTTCCCTAACGGGCAAAGGCAAATGATGAGTCACTCCTGGAATTTCGCTTCAGTGTTAGCGGTGCTGATGCCGACCAAAAACCCAAATCCCAAGTCCTCCCAAGGCAAATGATGAGTTGCTCCTGGCATTATTCCAGTGCAGCAATGCTGATGCCAAATAAGATCCAAATTCCAATTCCCCAAACGGCGAATGATGAGTCGCTCCTGGTTCCATATTACAGTGTAGCGATGCAGACGCCAACCAAAATCCAATTTCTTAAAATTCTCCAGCCCTACGGCCAGTCCCCAAATTGACTGCCGTATACAATCCACGGGCTCAAATAATTCTTGTCATACCCATGCCCCACCACAATCACCAGTTACGCGGCTGGTCTCCGCCTGTGGAATTATGCTCCATTGAGAAGTCCCTCTCATGTGTCCTCACGATACATGAGGAGAACAAACATTTGTGGGATCCTTACGACTCATAAAGGAAAAACACACTTAGGAGTCCTCACGACTCCTAAGGAGAAAATACACCTGCGGGATCCTTACGACTCGTAGGGAGAAAATGCTTTTATGGGACCCTTACGGCACATAAAATTGAAAAGCCTTAGGTAATAGGGACCTAAACCTGTCTCCTAAGCTATCGCTCCCCCAACAGGAATAGGCAAATGATGAATTGCTCCTGGCACGTGTGCTTCAGTGTTAGCAACGCTGATGCCTACCCTAACCCTAAAATCCCAAACTCCAATCCAATAGACCCCTAAGTCTTTAAACTAGGAACAGATGACCCCTAAGTCGTTAAACTGGGAACAGATGACCCCTAAGTCGTTAAACTGGGAACGAGGGAAATCTCCTCATGATGATTTGCTCCCGGTACCATATTCTATTGCAGCGATGCTGATGCCAAACCAAAACTAAAATCCCCAAATCCTGTCATGACAAATGATGATTCGCTCCCGGTACCATATTCCAGCGTAGCGATGCTGATGTCAACCCAAATCACATCAAGTCAGTAAAACAACCAATGACCTCCCTGGCAGAATCAAATTCCACCTCGGAAACAAGTCAACTTCATCCCTGACGCCGCAAGAAGCGGGCAAGTCAAATCCAGAATCGACCGTCCACGTCGCTAAAATGGCAGCACCGACCGTCCACGTCGATATAAGGGCAGCAACGACCGTCCAAGCCGCAAAAAGGGCAGAACCGACCGTCCAAGTGGCAAAAAAGGCAGCATCGACCATCCAAGTCGCATAAAGGGCAGCATCGACCGGCCACGTCGCAAAAAGGGCAGCACCAACCGTCCAAGTCGCAAAAAGGGCAGCATCGACCGCCCACGTCGCTAAAATGGCAGCACCGACCGTCCAAGTCGCAAAAAGGGCAGTATCGACCGTCCAAGTCCCCAAAAGGGCAGCATTGACCGTCCACGTCGCTAAAATGGCAGTATCGACCGTCCAAGTCGCAAAAAGCACAGCATCGACCGTCTACGTAGCAAAAAGGGCAGCACCGACCGTCCAAGTCGCAAAAAGGGCAGCATCGACCGTCCACGTCGCTAAAAGGGCAGCACCGACCCTCCAAGTCGTAAAAAGGGCAGTATCGACCTTCCAAGTCGCTAAAAGGGCAGTATCGACCGTCCAAGTCGCAAAAAGGCAGCATTGACCGTCCATGTCGTAAAAAGGGCAGCGCAGGATTCCTACAAAGCGGGAACCAGATCACTCCGGTCCAGGGAAACGTCTATCACGGACACTCCGTCTCGGAGACATGTCAAGCGACGACCGTCCATGTCGTAAAAAAGGCAGTGCCAGCTTCCCAAAAAGCAGGAACCAAATCAGGTCACCTCCAGGTAAAAGAAGATCCATCAATTTTATGCACACGACCCACATATGTGGTGTGCATTTATTGATGGGGGGCAATTTGTTGGGGTAAAAATTTACACCCCGGTTGACCAAGTCAAAATCAAAGTCAACCCCAAGCCAAGGGGGCCTAAGCCCAGATCCAGTGGGCCCACGTTCGAGCCCGAACATGAAGCGACCGGCCTCCCCCCATGCCAAGATAAAAATTTTGTAATAAATAATTTAGTTTTATTTCTTTTATTTTATTTTATGGATAAATGTAAGAAAAATAGGCATAAAGCCAAATTTTTGTAAAGCTCATGGCTTATGTGCAAAAAGAAATGGCACATGAGTCATGGGATAGTCAAAATGCCATTTTGTGAAGCCCAAGAGGCTGTGTGTAAAGTGTATAGCCTATAAAGGCACGGATAATGAAAATATCTCACAACTTTTTTCTCTCTCCAAAAAAAAATTTAGATCCGAGAACTTTTCTCCTTCCTCAAAGTTCCAAAACCTTCTTCTTTCTTTTGAATTAAATCAAGAGTTTTACTCTTCATTTTATAAAACTAAATAGTTTTTCACCACAAAACCAATAAAGGGGAACTCAGATCTTCCATTAGATCTCAAAAAAAGAGATTTTTAAAATCTCATATCGCTTGATCTTCAAGATCCAGCAACCAGAGGAGAAAGAAGAAGAACCCCTTTCATCAACCCCAAAACATCTTAGGAGTTTAACTCCACTCTGATTTCTCTTTCGAGAATTTCTGGGGCTAAAAGCCTCTTTTTCTTGCTGGCGCCCAGCGCTCAAGCACCAAGCGCCAACGTGCCGACACGTGGCGCGCTAGCTCTCGAGCGCTTAACGCTCGAGCGCTTAGCGCTCAAGCGCAAAGCGCCCACGTGCCGACACGTGGCGCGCTAGCGCTCCAGCGCCCAACGCTCGAGCGCCTAGCGCTCCAGCGCCCAGCGCTCAAGTACAAAACGCCCACGTGCCGACACGTGGCGCTCCAGCGCCCTGCGCTCAAGTGCAAAGCGCCTACGTGCCGACTGACTTATCTCCGATGTCGTCCCAACTTAATGGTGATCGACACTTCCTTCTATACAATACTGCAAAAGGTGACATTCCTATGCTTGCTTGGTAACTGTTGTTGTACGAAAACTCCACAAGATGTAGGTGATCTTTCTACGATCCTGAAGTCTAACATACATGCTCTGAGCATATCCTCCAAGATCTGAATTGTTCGTTCTGACTGACCATCTGTTTGTGGATGATAAGCCGTGCTGAAGTTCAGACTTGTTCCCAAGCTTGCTTGCAGACTCTGCCAAAATTGCGACCGGAACCTGGTGTCACGATCGGAGACAATGCAGACTGGTACTCCATAAAGTCTCACAATTTCTTGTATGAGTTCATGGGTATCAGAGATTGTATATTATGAAGAGTTTAAATCTTTAAATAGATTATTACCTCCATGTACTTCATTGCTAGTGTCGCAGTTGATTGTCCAACTCGAAATGGGATGAAGTGAGCCGACTTTGTGAGTCGATCCACAATGACCCATACGGCATCGTTACCCTTTGTGCTGTGAGGAAGAGCAGTCACAAAATCCATCGTGATGTGTTGCCACTTCCATTCTGGGATTGGTAACGGTTGAAGTAATCCAGCAGTCCTGTGATGTTCAGCCTTTACTTGCTGACACACCAAGCATTTTGCGACGCTTCTGGCTACTTCACGCTTCATTCCACGCCACCAATAATTCTGACGTAGATCTTTATACATTTTGGTACCTCCATGGTGTACTGAGTAGGGAGAGCTGTGAGCTTCTTTCATTAACTCTTCCCGAACAGGACCTTTTGGTACACACATAATCTGCTGACGTATCTCAAAGATCCGTCTTCATGGATGATGAAGTCTATTCTGAGTCCATTCTCCACTTGTTCTCTGATCTTTTGCAACTTAGCATCACTTGCTTGGGCTGCTTTGATCTGATTGATAATGGTTGATTGAACTTGTAAATTCATTAAACTTGAAGCATTACCTGGCATGACTACTTCAATCTCCATCTGATGCAAGTCTTGTTGAAGCTTCCACTGAGCGGTGAGATTTATTGGTAATGGTTGGCGACTAAGTGCATTATGTACTACATTCACCTTCCCTGGGTGATATTGTAAGTTGATGTCAAAGTCCGCCATGAGTTCTAACTATCTTCTCTACCGCATATTCAACTTCTTCTGAATAAACACGTACTTCAAGCTCTTATGATCTGTGTAAATGTTCACGCGTTCACCAAGTAGATAATGGCACCAAATCTTGAGAGCAAAGATGACGGCTGCCAATTCCAAATCATGCGTCGGATAATTGCGCTCGTGAATCTTCAACTGTCTTGAAGCATAAGCCACAACTTTACCATGCTGATATAGAACACATCCTAATCCTTTACCAAATGCACTTCGAATCCTCCAGATTGATCCGGTATAACGAGAATAGGTGCTGATGAAGAATTTGTGAGCTTGGTCAGGGGTGTTGCTATTTTTGAAAATCCTTCAATGAATCTTCCTAGACCTAAGAAACTCCGAATGTCCTTTACTGACTTTGGTGTAGACCATTCGCTAGCTGATGAGACTTTTGCTGGATCCACCGAGATTCCTTCTCCTGATACGATGTGTCCAAGAAAACCAACTTGCTTTAGCCAAAACTCGCACTTGCTGTACTTGGCATAGAGCTGATGTTGTCGAAAAGTTTCTAGGACAATTCATAGATGTTCTGCATGCTCTTTCCGATTCTTAGAATACACCAGGATGTCGTCGATGAAGATGACAACAAATCTGTCTAAGTACTCCCGAAAAACTTGATTCATTATGTTCATGAATATTGCGGGTGCGTTGGTCACTCCAAATAGCATCACGAGAAATTCGTAATGTCCATAGCGAGTTCTGAAAGCTATTTTGTGAATATCAGTTTCCTTGACCTTCACCTGATGATAACCTGAACGAAGATCTAATTTAGAGAAAACACAAGATCCACTTAGCTGATCGTATAAATCGTCGATGCGCGAAAGTGGATACTTGTTCTTTATAGTGACTTTATTCAAGGCTCTGTAATCGATGCACATTCTGTATGAACATTCCTTCTTCTTTACAAGTAGTACAGGTGATCCCCAACTTGAGGTGCTGGGACGAATCCATCCTTTCGCCAGTAATTCGTCCAACTGTATTCGGACTTCCTTTAAACCTTCCGGATTTAAACGATAAGGTGCTTTGATCACCGGTTGTGATCCTGGTACTAAATCAATACTGAATTCAAGAGCTCGATCGGGAGGCAAACCTGATATATCGTCAGGAAATACATCGTCGAACTCTCGAACCACATCTGGTCTTGATTCTTCCTTCGCTTGAGCTGCTGCAACTACTGCTTCTCTTGGCTTTGCTTTATAGGTACCTGGCTCCAGTGTACGGTCTCCGCTTTTGAAATAGAAGACCGGATGATCTGGAATCTCGAATACTACCCTCCTTTGACGACAGTCAATGGTAGCATAAAAAGTTCCAAGCTAATCCATCCCTAGAACCACATAGAAGTTCGGTATGTCCAGCACTTTGAAGTCAGCATAAAACTCTCAGGTTGAAGAATACACTCTTTGCGTCAAGTGTTGTCTGCTGCAGACGACGACTGGACACAAACGGTATCCCATGGTTTCCTTTAGAACGCCATTTCCTGAACTGACATTCCAGCTGGATACAAGCGGTGAGAGTGGAATCGCATGGGTTCGGACAAACCGTTGCGACATAAAGCAATGAGATGCTCCAGTATCAAACAGTGCTAATGCAGGGATTGAGGATACTAAGATTGTACCTAAGGTATGTGGGATATGTTTTAGGTATAGGGAAAGTGTATAGATAAACAAGACTAAAAGAAAAGTTTGAGAAGAAAAGTTTACCAGTGATGACTTGGCCAGTGGCCTCAGCTTCTACCACGGACATCATGAAAGCCGGGCGCCCTGGTACATAACTCCTAGCCTGAAGAGCATTCCTCGGAACGTTCCTTTGAGCTTGATGGAACTGACGAGGAGGTGGTGCAGCTTGTGGTCCGCTAGGTGGTGCAGGTAGTGCAAGTCTTGGAGCAGGTGCTTGAAGAGCTGGTCGCTGCGGATAGGTAACTGCTGGCCTGGGTGCAGCAACTGGGTTTTGCTTTTGGGGACAAGACCCAATATCATGAGCAGCTGAGCCGCAGATCAAGCAAAGATGGTTGGCTCGCCGACAGTCTTTCATCATATGTCTAGTTCTCTTGCAGTAGGTACAAAAGGCTGTGCTGGGACGGTTGTTCTATACTCCGGGTCGCCTTGGCACAAAAGATGGCCTGGACGAGGCTCCCCCTGCCATCTGGCTGGCAGGACGCTTAAATCCAGCAGATTGAGGTCTTCCCCTCGCCTTTACCACTGCCTCATAACGGCGGGAAGCTTTCAGAGCCGATTCATGAGTCGGAAAATCTCCTGTGGCCAGTGCAGCCTGGATTTTCGAATCCAAACCTTATTGAAAGCGACGGGCTCTGATCTCATCCATCGGTATAAGATGTACCGCAAATCTGTTAAAAATATTGTGTTAGCTGTGTAATATGTGATATAAAAATTTTGAATTATTGAGACATATCTTACCGACTGAGCATGGTGAACTCGGCGTCATACTCATCTACTGACTTGGTCCACATCGAACCTTGTTGTAGATGGATGAACTGTTGTTCTATGTCGAACCTGGCAGTCTCAGGGAAGTACTTAGCTCGAACATGTCGCGGAAAGTCTTCCATTCGATAGGCTGTTCAAGACGGCTTTCTTCCGCCTTCCACCAGTTGCGAGCATTGTCCATGAGCTGCAGTTTCGCCACACGAACCCAAGCTATGTCTGGCACTAGTGCTGCCGCCAGATCATCCTCTATGCTCTATGCCCATTCCTCAGCTTCAAGTGGGCTTCCCTTTCCGGAGAACTGTTTGGGGTGTAAAGACCTAAATTGCTTTACCTCAGGTGCGTCTGCCTCGGAACGGTTCATCAAAAGAGCAGTCTGTTGTTGCTGTCCTTCTAAGAGGCTTCGGATTGTCTCAAGCAGAACCGTCTGCTCATTGATCGGAGCAGTGACGACAGGTATGAGTGGTAGGGCTGGATGTGTGTTGTTGACATTGGTGCTGGTGTTGTTCGGGGAATCCATAACCTTGAAGAAAAATTTGGGTTAGGACAGATTCAAAATATTTGAAATGATAAGATTCAATGAATATGAAATTGTAAGATTCAAGAAACATGAATTGTAAAGAATGTTTTAGTTGCTGGTTCTTGTGTTATATTGCTTAGCATGTTCATACAGAACAGAACTGCATAGTATGATTCTATACAACTCTGACCTGCATGGGCCACCAACAAAACCTGTCACGCCCCGCTTCCCGGTGTACGGCGAAGGGGATGCGAATGGTCTGCTACGTATTTACTGTGAAGTAAATACGCTAAGCGTATCTAAGCAATATAAAAGCAATCACAAGAGACAAGAGAGATAAAAATTTCAGCAACTTTATTTAATACCATTCTTTTGTACAATGCATGAAAAGGAAATACAACTGAAGTAAAAACGATGCCTAAACAATGGCATAACAGGAAATGAAAATACTGAATGGAAATGTACAATGTCTAGAGCTCGGGGTCTTCGAGGAACTGATCCAAGTCTTCACTGGTGGGCTTGATCTCTGCTGTGTCTAGGTCACCTGACGACATTCAAAGAAGAAAGAAATAGAATGTCATCAGCGAACAGGTCGCTCGGTAAGTCCCAAAGATAAGGGAGAAATAGAAAAGACAGAATAAGAATGTATCTTTTAAAGTTGTAGAATATTATGTTAACGCTGTTGTTTGTAGCTTGGTACAGAAGGATATACGAGAGGGGTCTCTATATGCTAGAGACCAGGGCAAACTGAAAGTACAAGGAACCGTTATTCCACTGTACAACAGCAACATGATTCATGTTAGGTGTCTTAATCTTACTGTCTCGTGCCACTTTTAATACCTTCCGTACCAATCTACCCCTTAAACCCCGTAGTGTTTTGACTGTATTGTTATATTGTAATGAATAAGTTATATAGTTGGATGACTGACCGAAACCATGATATCAGTAACGGATGTAATGGATGTAAACTGGATTCATGTACATGGAAAGTATATCCATGGTTTGGTTCAGTCAAGTTGAATAGATTGATAACTGGATTCATGGATTCGTGTGTTCATATTGAATTGTAATATTATAGATTTAGAGATTGACTTGAATCATATTCAAATCAGATTAATCAGACTCAAACCCGAGTCGGACAATAGAAATGTAAATCGAAGTTCTATAATTACTAGGGTCCTTAGGGTAATTTATAAAACTTGAGGGGGTTTTATGTAAAAATACTTTTGTATAGTTTTCAAGATACACCCAAGTATTTATTATTCGTCTTTATAGTTGTAATGAGGATGGATTTTATATCGTGACATTTCTAGTGAAAATATCCTAGTTTTTTTATAAATAAAGGTATTTATCTTTAATATTGATTTATTTGAAGTTCATGGTATTTTAATGTAAAATTTATTCTTGTAATTTTTTAGAAAAAGGTGGGACGTTTATATTATAATAAAATAGATATTTAAATGATTTATACAAAATTGATTTTAATAAATATTTTATATTCCAAAAAATCTCATTTTTCTTAAGATGTCGTATTTTAAGCCTTTCGAGACCGAATGCTCCTTGCGGAGGTCTGAATCTCGCACTACTAAGCCCGAGGGTGCACGATAAACCGTACTATCCTGAACGGGTTCCCCAAAATCGGTTGTAGTGGCGCTTTGCAAAGATTTTATAAATACTAATCTTTTAGAATACGGTTTTTATTAAGTAAAAGGTATTTGTTTGTAAAATGTCAATTTTCCGTATTTTAGATTTTAGGGTTTCCTAAGTCAACTAGCCTATTTCTAAATGGTTTAAACGACAAGTCGTTAGAAGCCTCAAATCGCCTCTTCACCGCCAATTGTGGCCAGGTAAGTACAAATGAGGAAAGGAGGGATCCGCTCACGAATCGTGAGACGAGCCTTTTAAAGTTACCTTTGCTCACTTGCCTAACCTAGACACCACAAAGTCAGGTTTAGATAAATGATCGATGTCCACAACTTATCGTGTTTTCCTAATTAAGAGGTATTTATTTAAAAGTGTATCAGAGCTAAAACTTCTAGAAATGGTTTTATTAAGATTATGGTATTTAAATGAAAGTAATTTTTTATCGTATTCTAAGTTTTGATGATATCGTTTAGGGTTGTATATGCGCGTGTGTGGAGGTAGGTCATTACCTTATGTTCTAATTTAAATGTATAGCAAGGTTAAGGGGTTAAATATGAAATCGAAACATGGTGGTATTTAAGTGAAAAATACGATATATTGAAAAAGCTATCATTTCATGTGAGGAAACTTGTTCAAATTATTTGTTAAGTGTTTAATAGTCAACACTAAGATGTTTAAGCATGATTGAATTGGTGAGAAGAAAATTTTTATAGAAAACTGAATCGAAAATCGGATTTGTTCCGATTCCGTCGGGTTTGTAAATTTGTATTATTTTAGAAAAGAAAAGAGAAGCTAGAAAGGGACTTACGGGTTTGGACAACACTAAAGAGTGATAAGGAAGAAGAGGGTTCGCCGGTGCGTCGATTCGTCGCCGAGAGTTCCTAGCATGATCACCGGAAGTTCGCCGTCGATTTCGTCAGGGCTTCGCCTTTCGCTCGTTTTCAAAGTACACAATATTTTTTTGAGATTTTGAGAGAGTGGGCTCAGAATTTTGGGATGAGAGGGTAGGAGGTAGGGGTGTATTTATAGGGTTAGGTTAAGGTTAGGGTAGGTGTAGGGTTTTTAATTAAAAATGTAAAAATAATAGGAAAATGTATTAAAAATGTAGCAAATAGGTGTTAATGGACTCTCTGGAGGTGGTCTGAAGAATTAAAATATGCAGTGGAGGTGGGGAGACCAAAAGACAACTTTTCCCTGTTGACGACTCGGTGGTCCGGCCGAGTCCGGCCGGCGGCGCCGGCCCGAGTCGGCCAGTCCGCTGGCCGAGTCGAGGTGGTGGGAGATGGGGGGTCGCCTGATTAAGCCTCTGGAACTTCTAACTTTTCATGGGTAGTGGGGTTTTTGTGAGAAAACACGTGTTGACTGTTGGTATTCTAGAAATTTTAAAACAAAACAATATTAAAAATAATGTGGGGCAGGGGATTTGAACTATGGTGGCTTGGTTCAGCAGTGCAAGGTATTACCAATGAGCTACAAGATCCTTCTTGTAATTATGGTGTGAAATAAATACTTAAAGAGATATCAGCAACATTAAATATTCCAAGTATACTTTGAATTTAAATCAATTCTTTGTATATTAAAATTGGAGTTGTTACAGTCTACCTTCTTTACAAAAATTTCGTCCTCAAAATTTACAACTTTTATTTGAGGACTAGTTTACAAAGAGGTGTGGATATCTAGTACGCCTTTCATCCTCCCTTTCCCAAGTGGACTCTCCTGGAGTGTCTTTCCTCCACATCACTCGGACCAAGTTAACTTCCTTGTTCCGAAGTGTCTTCACTTTCCTGTCCAGAATCTCCACAGGCTGTTTCTCACAAGACAAATCGGGCTGTATAGTAAGCTCGGAATGATCGAGAACATGGCTGGGGTCATTCACATACCTTCTGAGTTGGGATATATTGAACACGTTATGCACTCCTTCCAATAAAGGTGGAAGCGCTAAGAGATATACCACTTCACCGACTCGTTCGAGTATGTCGAACGGTCCAATATATCTCGGACTTAGCTTACCCCGTCTTCCAAATCGGATCACTCTGCGATTCGGAGATAACCTCAAGAACACATGATCTCCTGGCTGGAACTCCAGATGACGTCTCTTTGCATCAGCCCAGTGTTTCTGTCGATCTTGGGCTATGCGCATCCTTTCCCTAATAGTACGAACCACATCAACAGTCGCTACTATCATCTCTGGTCCAAGAAGTTCCCTATTTCCGATGTCATCCCAACTTAATGGCGATCGACACTTCCTTCCATACAATGCTGTAGAAGGTGTCATTCCTATGCTTGCTTGGTAAATGTTGTACGAAAACTCCATAAGATGTAGGTGATATTCCCACGATCCTTTGAAGTCTAACATACATGCTCTGAGCATATCCTCTAAGATCAAAATAGTTCGTTCCGACTGACCATCTGTTTGTGGATGATAAGCCGTGCTGAAGTTCAGACTTGTTCCCAAGCTTGCTTGTAGACTCTGGCAAAATTGCGATCGGAACCTGGTGTCACGATCGGAGACAATACAGACTGGTACTCCATAAAGTCTCACAATTTCCTGTATGAGTTCATGGGTATCAGAGATAGTATATTATGAAGAGTTTAAATCTTTAAATAGATTATTACCTCCATGTACTTCTTTGCTAGTGTCTCAGTTGATTGTCTAACTCGAAATGGGATGAAGTGAGCCGACTTTGTGAGTCGATCCACAATGACCCATACGGCATCGTTACCCTTTGTGTTGCGAGGAAGAGCAGTCACAAAATCCATCGTGATGTGTTGCCACTTCCATTCTGGGATTGGTAACGGTTGAAGTAATCCAGCAGTCCTGTGATGTTCAGCCTTTACTTGCCGACACACCAAGCATTTTGCGACGCTTCTGGCTACTTCACGCTTCATTCCATGCCACCAATAATTGTGACGTAGATCTTTGTACATTTTGGTACCTCCACGGTATACTGAGCAGGGAGAGCTGTGAGCTTCTTTCATTAACTCTTCCCGAACAGGACCTTTTGGTACACACAATCTGCTGCCGTATCTCAAAGATCCATCTTCATGGATGATGAAGTATATTCTGAGTCCATTCTCCACTTGTTCTCTGATCTTTTGCAACATAGCATCACTTGTTTGGGCTGCTTTGATCTGATTGATAATGGTTGATTGAACTTGTAAATTCATCAAACTTGAAGCATTACCTGGCATGACTACTTCACTGAGTGGTGAGATTCATTTCTAATAGTTGGCGACTAAGTGCATCAGGTACTACATTCACCTTCCCTGGGTGATATTGGAAGTTGATGTCAAAGTCCGCCATGAGTTCTAACTATCTTCTCTGCCGCATATTCAACTCCTTCTGAGTAAACACGTACTTCAAGCTCTTATGATCTGTGTAAATGTTCACGCATTCACCAAGTAGATAATGGCGCTAAATCTTGAGAGCAAAGATGACGGCTGCCAATTCCAAATCATGCGTCGGATAATTGTGCTCGTGAATCTTCAGCTGTCTTGAAGCGTAAACCACAACTTTACTGTGCTGATGTAGAACACATCCTAATCCTTTACCGGATGCATCGCAATGCACTTCGAATCCTCTAGATTGATCCGGTATAACGAGAATAGGTGCTGATGTCAACCTTGACTTGAGTTCTACGAAAGCTTGTTCGCATGCTTCTGACCACACAAATTCTTCATCTTTACGTGTGAGCTTGGTCAGGGGTGTTGCTATCTTCGAAAATCCTTCAATGAATCTTCTGTAATATCCAGCTAGACCTAAGAAACTCCAAATGTCCTTTACTGGCTTTGGTGTAGGCCATTCGCTAACTGCTGAGACTTTTGCTGGATCCACCGAGATTCCTTCTCCTGATATGATGTGTCCAGGAAAACCAACTTGCTTTAGCCAAAACTCGCACTTGCTGTACTTGGCATAGAGCTGATGTTGTCGAAGAGTTTCTAGGACAATTCGTAGATGTTCTGCATGCTCTTTCCGATTCTTAGAATATACCAGGATGTCGTCGATGAAGATGACAACAAACCTGTCTAAGTACTCCCGGAAAACTTGATTCATTAGGTTCATAAATATTGCGGGTGCGTTGGTCACTCCAAATAGCATCACGAGAAATTCGTAATGTCCATAGCGAGTTCTGAAAGCTGTTTTGTGAATATCAGTTTTCTTGACCTTCACCTGATGATAACCTAAACGAAGATCTAATTTAGAGAAAACACAAGATCCACTTAGCTGATCGAATAAATCGTCGATGCGCGGAAGTGGATACTTGTTCTTTATAGTGACTTCATTCAAGGCTCTGTAATCGATGCAAAATTCTGTATGAACATTTCTTCTTCTTTACAAGTAGTACAGGTGATCCCCAACTTGAGGTGCTGGGACGAATCCATCCTTTCACCAGTAATTCGTCCAACTGTGTTCGGACTTCCTTTAAACCTTCCGGACTTAAACGATAAGGTGCTTTGATCACCGGTTGTGCTCCTGATACTAAATCAATACTGAATTCAAGAGCTCGATCGAGAGGCAAACCTGATATATCGTTAGGAAATATATCGTCAAACTCTCGAACCACATCTGGTCTTGATTCTTCCTCCGCTTGAGCTGCTGCAACTACTGCTTTTCTTTGCTTTGCTTTGTAGGTACCTGGCTCTAGTATACGGTCTCCGCTTTTGAAATAGAAGACCGGATGGTCTGGAATCTCAAATACTACCCTCCTTTGACGACAGTCAATGGTAGCATTAAAAGTTCCAAGCCAATCCATCCCTAGAACCACATCGAAGTTTGGTATGTCTTGCACTTTGAAGTCAGCATAAAACTCTCAGGTCGAAGAATACACTCTTTGCGTCAAGCGCTGTCTGCTGCAGAAGACGACTGGATACAAACGGTATCCCATGGTTGCATTTAGAACGCCATTTCCTGAACTAACATTCCAGCTGGATACAAGCGGCGAGACTGGAATCGCATAGGTTCGGACAAACCGTTGCGACATAAAGCGGTGAGATGCTCCAGTATCAAATAGTGCTAATGCAGGAATTGAAGATACTAAGATTGTACCTAAGGTATGTGGGATATGTTTTAGGTATAGGAAAAGTGTATAGATAAACAAGACTAAAGAAAAGTTTGAGAAGAAAAGTTTACCGGTGATGACTTGGCCAGTGGCCTCAGCTTCTTCCACGGACATCGTGAAAACCTGGCGCCTTGGTATATTCCTCTTGGCCTGAGGAGCATTCCTCGGAACGTTCCTTTAAGCTTGATGGAACTGACGAGGAGGTGGTGCAGCAATTGGTCCTCTGGATGGTGCAGGTAGTGCAAGTCTTGGAGCAGGTGCTTGAAGAGCTGGTCGCTGTGGATAGGTAACTGCTGGCCTGGGTGCAGTAACTGGGTTTTGCTTTTGGGGACAAGACCTAATATAATGAGCAGCTGAGCCGCAGATCAAGCAAAGATGGTTGGCTCGCCGACAATCTTTCATCATATGTCCAGTTCTCTTGCAGTAGGTATAAAAGGCTAGGCTGGGACGGTTGTTCTGTACTCCGGGTCGCCTTGGCACAAAAGATGGCCTGGACGAGGCTCCCCTTCCTTCTGGTTGGCAGGACGCTTAAATCCAGCAGATTGAGGTCTTCCCCTTGCCTTTAGCACTGCCTCATAACGGCGGGCAGCTTTCAGAGCCGATTCATGAGTCGGAAAATCTCCTGTGGCCATTGCAGCCTGGATTTCCGAATCCAAACCTTGTTGAAAGTGACGGGCTCTGATCTCATCCGTCAGTATAAGATGTGCCGCAAATCTGTTAAAAATATTATGTTAGCTGTATAATATGTGATATAAAAATTTTGAATTATTGAGACATATCTTACCGACTGAGCATGGTGAACTCGGCGTCATACTCATCTACTGACTTGGTCCACATCGAACCTTATTGTAGATGGATGAACTGATGTTCCATGTCGAACCTGGCAGTCTCAGGGAAGTATTTAGCGTCGAACATGTCGCGGAAAGTCTTCCATTTGATAGGCTGTTCAAGACGGCTTTCTTCCTCCTTCCACCAGTTGCGAGCATTGTCCGTGAGCTGTAGTTTCGCCACACGAACCCAAGCTATGTCTGGCACTTGTGCTGCCGCCAGATCATCCTCTATACTCTGTGCCCATTCCTCAGCTTCAAGTGGGCTTCCTTTTCCGGAGAACTGTTTGGGGTGTAAAGCCCTAAATTGCTTTACCCCAGGTGCGTCCGCCTCAGAACGGTTCATCAAAAGAGCAGTCTGCTGTTGATGTCCTTCTAGGAGGCTTCGGATTGCCTCAAGCAGAACCGTCTGCTCGTTGATCGGAGCAGTGACGACAGGTGTGAGTGGTAGGGCTGGAGGTGTGTTGTTGACATTGGTGCTGGTGTTGTTCGGGAAATCCATAACCTTGAAGAAACTTTTGGGTTAGGACAGATTCAAAATATTTGAAATGATAAGATTCAATGAATATGAAATTGTAAGATTCAAGGAACATGAATTGTAAAGAATGTTTTAGTTGCTGGTTCTTGTGTTATATTGCTTAGGTTGTTCACACGGAACAGAACTGCATAGTATGATTCTATACAGCTCTGACCTGCATGGGCCACCAATAAAACCTGTCACGCCCCGCTTCCCGGTGTACGGCGAAGGGGACGCGACTGGTCCGCTAGTATTTACTGTGAAGTAAATACGCTAAGCGTATCTAAGCAATATAAAAGCAATCACAAGTGGCAAGAGATATAAAAATTTCAGCAACTTTATTTAATAACATTCTTTTGTACAATGCATGAAAAGGAAATACAACTGAAGTAAAAACGATGCCTAAACAATGGCATAACAGGAAATGAAAATACTGAATGGAAATGTACAATGTCTAGAGCTCGGGGTCTTCGAGGAAATGATCCAAGTCTTCACTGGTGGGCTCGATCTCTGCTGTGTCTAGGTCACCTGATGACATTCAAAGAAGAAAGAAATAGAATGTCGTCGGCGAACAGGTCGCTCGGTAAGTCCCAAAGATAAGGGAGAAATAGAAAAGACAGAATAAGAATGTATCTTTTAAAGTTGTAGAATATTATGTTAACGCTGTTGTTTGTAGCTTGGTACAGAAGGATGCTAGTGTATACGAGAGGGGTCTCTATATGCTAAAGACCAGGGCAAACTGAAAGTACAAGGAACCGTTATGCCACGGTACAACAGCAACAGGATTCATGTTAGGTGTCTTAATCTTACTGTCTCGTGCCACTTTTAACACCTTCCGTACCAATCTACCCCTTAAACCCCGTAGTGTTTTGACTGTATTGTTATATTGTAATGAATAAGTTGTATAGTTGGATGACTGACCGAAACCATGATATCAGTAACGGATGTAATGGATGTAAATTGGATTCATGTACATGGAATGTATATCCATGCTTTGGTTCAGTCAAGTTGAATAGATTGATAACTGGATTCATGGATTCGTGTGTTCATATTGAAATGTAATATTATAGATTTAGAGATTGACTTGAATCATATTCAACTCAGATTAATTAGACTCAAACCCGAGTCGGACAGTAGAAATGTAAATCGAAGTTCTATAATTACTAGGGTCCTTAAGGTAATTTATAAAACTTGAGGGGGTTTTATGTAAAAATACTTTTGTATAGTTTTCAAGATACACCCAAGTATTTATTATTCGTCTTTATAGTTGTAATGAGGGTGGATTTTATATCGTGACATTTCTAGTGAAAATATCCTAGTTTTTTTATAAATAAAGGTATTTATCTTTAATATTGATTTATTTGATGTTCATGGTATTTTAATGTAAAATTTATTCTTGTGATTTTTTAGAAAAAGGCGGGACGTTTATATTATAATAAAATATATATTTAAATGATTTATACAAAATTGATTTTAATAAATATTTTGTATTCCAAAAAATCTCATTTTTCTTAAGATGTCGTATTTTAAACCTTTCGAGACCGAATGCTCCTTGCGGAGGTCTGAATCTCGCACTACTAAGCCCGAGGGTGCACGATAAATCGTACTATCCCAAACGGGTTCCCCAAAATGGGTTGTAGTGGCGCTTTGCAAAGATTTTATAAATACTAATCTTTTAGAATACGGTTTTTATTAAGTAAAAGGTATTTATTTGTAAAATGTCAATTTTCCGTATTTTAGATTCTAGGGTTTCCAAAGTCAACTAGCCTATTTCTAAATGGTCTAAACGACAAGTCGTTAGAAGTCTCAAATCGCCTCTTCACAGCCAATTGTGGCCAGGTAAGTACAAAGGAGGAAAGGAGGGATCCGCTCACGAATTGTGAGACGGACCTTTTAAAATTACCTTTGCTCACTTGCCTAGCCTAGACACCACAAAGTCGGGTTTAGATAAATGATCGATGTCCACATCTTATCATGTTTTCCTAATAAGAGCTATTTATTTAAAAGTGTATCAAAGCTAAAACTTCTAGAAATGGTTTTATTAAGATTATGGTATTTAAATGAAAGTAATTTTTTATCGTATTCTAAGTTTTGATGATATCGTTTAGGGTTGTATATGTGTATGTGGGGAGATAGGTCATTATCTCGTGTTCTACTTTAAATGTATAGCAAAGTTAAGGGGTTAAATATGAAATCGAAACATGGTGGTATTTAAGTGAAAAGTACGATATATTGAAAAAGCTATCATGTCATATGAGGAAACTTGTTCAAATTATTTGTTAAGTGTTTAATAGTCAACAATAAGATGTTTAAGCATGATTGAATTGGTAAGAAGTAAAATTTTATAGAAAACCAAATCGAAAATCGGATTTGTTCTGATTCCGTCGGGTTTGTAAATTCATATTGTTTTAGAAAAGAAAAGTGAAGCTAGAAAGGGACTTACGGGTTTGGACAACACTAAAGAGTGATAAGGAAGAAGAGGGTTCACCGGTGCGTCGATTCGTCTCCGAGAGTTCCTAGCACGATCACCGGAAGTTCGCCGTCGATTTTGTCAGGGCTTCGCCTTTCGCTCGTTTTCAAAGTACACAATATTTTCTTGAGATTTTGAGAGAGTGGGCTCAGAATTTTGGGATGAGAGGGTAGGAGGTAGGGGTGTATTTATAGGGTTAGGGTAGGGTTAGGGTAGGTGTAGGGTTTTTAATTAAAAATGTAAAAATAATAGGAAAATGTTTTAAAAATGTAGTAAATAGGTGTTAATGGACTCTCTGGAGGTGGTCTGAATAATTAAAGTATGCAGTGGAGGTGGGGAGACCAAAAGATAACTTTTCCCTGTTGACGACTCGGCGGTCCGGCAGAGTCTGGCCGGCGCCGCCGTCCCGAGTCGGCCGGTCCGCCGGCCGACTCGGCCGATCCCGACCGAGTCGAGGTGGTGGGAGATGGGGGTCGCCTGATTTAGCCTCTGGAACTTCTAACTTTTCATGGGTAGTGGGGTTTTCGTGAGAAAACACGTGTTGACTGTTGGTATTCTAGAAATTTTAAAACAAAACAGTATTAAAAATAATATGGGGCAGGGGATTTGAACTCTGGTGGCTTAGTTCAGCAGTGCAAGGTATTACCAATGAGCTGCAAGATCCTTCTTGTAATTATGGTGTGAAATAAATACTTAAAGAGATATCAGCAATATTAAATATTCCAAGTATACTTTGAATTTAAATCAATTCTTTGTATATTAAAATTGGAGTTGTTACAGTATTAATTTATTGTTTCACTAGGATTTCTCGTTTGATACGAGCGTTCGAGATCTGCATTGGATGGTCAGGCTATCGCTTGGGGCCAGCCAGATTTAGAGGACCATTGAGGTATAACTTACTCCAGAAATCGATGGGTTGTCTACCGTGCAAACAAATGAACCACTTGTTGCTGAGATTGATCGGATGTCGTCTCCAAAGTTTATGAAGCTGATGCCATATGAGTTTACTGACAGGAATGTGACAGAAAATCGCTAATCATTCTTGGATAAAGTGACTAAGATGATTCGTTTGTTCGAGTACCCCAATGCAGGATCGGTAAGTCGAATAATTCCAGTTTGAAGGGTCTTGCTTAGACCTGGTGTAAGTCGATCAAGAGAGGACGAGCAAAGCGTATTCCTCCAATGACTTGGACGAGTTCCAGAGGACATAATTGTCCAGCTGTCTTCCACAGAGTGTTGAAAATACCGAATTCATAATTTTGAGACCTTACGAAAGACTCCGGATTAACTGTAACCAAGAATGGATTGTAGTACGCAGCCAGCAAGATATGATTTCGATTAGGACGATAATAAAGAAAAACGGAATAAGAGGTTCGTACGAGATCTTAACGAGTTGTTGTTCCTCCCCGTTGATACCCGAGGCTTGATATGTACGCAGAGGCGTTGGATACGGCCGTATTTCCAGAGAAAAGTCGTGATGAAAACACAGATGTCCCGGAACAAGAAACAGATTAATGTAAAGGGTGCTAACTTCTGGGCAATTTGGCAGAAGTGAGATCGGAAGAGACCATTGCAGGTTCTTTTCAGGACACCGTAGTGACAAAGATTTAGACACAGGATCGGTTGTATCACACATATTTAAAGGGCCAGAGGCCGCCATCATTGACGTGCTATATTACGAGTGGCCATATTAATTGGCCAGGAGATGTTCAGAGAAGTGCCAGAGCGAGATTGTTTCTGTCATTACTCCTAACCAGACTGTCGAGCCGAAGAGTCATGCAATTGGTGATCCACAGAGAAAAAATAAGGACTCAGAGATAGAAGACGCCAACCATGGGCAGGAGGCAAGTAGATATTCTTGCTCTGCCAACTTTGGGTGCACCAGCACCTTTTGAAATAGAAGGAGGTATACCTCAATGTTATTTATTTTGATTTGTCTTTAGTGATCTAAGTATCACACCTATATCGTTTTAGGCTTTTGAGTTCTGATGATTTAGTTTCATAATTGATATTTTCATGCACCATAGCTGCACTTGACAGATATTTCCTATATGCATCACAGTTGCACTTGATTCATATGTTTATATATCAGTTGTACTGATTTTTGTTTTTGTGCATACCTATTGCACTCGATTTTGATTTTATGCACTCCAATATACTTGATTTTGATTTCGTTCATATAGTATGCACTTGATTTTGATTTATGCACTCGGTGTAGATCACGTGCGCTTTCAGTGCATTGATATGGGTTTTGTGCACGCAGTTGCACATGTTTATGATTTTAAACACCTCGGTACACTTGATTTTGATTTTGTGCATGTTGTATACCGTTGATCTTGATTCATATACTTGATATTTATTTTTGTGCACCCTAGTGCACTTGCTGTTCGTTTTCGTGCACCCTAGTGCACTAGATTATGTTTTCATGCACCATGTGGACTCAATATTTGTTTTCGTGCACCCTATTGCACTAGATACTTTTTTCCGGACCGGGCACACTTGATTTAGATTCTTGCGCACACTTGGCACACTTGATGTGATTTTGTGCACAGCAGATGCACTTAATCGAGATTCTTCGTGCATATTAGATACACCTGGTATTGTTGTTGTGCACACCCGTTGCAATTGACAGATGCTTTCGTGCACACCTGTTGCACGCAGGTTTTTCTTTCATGCACATTCGTGGCACTTGAATTTGACTTTAATTTCCGTGTGCACCAGATGCACGTGATATTTTCATATGCACCTATTAAGGTTGGTTTCTTCTTTCGAGCATCATATTTTTATGATATATACTATATTATATAGTAGCCGATCAGGATTGGTCTGAGAACAGTACCTGAGTATTTTTGCATGTATCGATATTTACCGAAGAGCTTTTCAACAAGGACCTATAGTCTCACTATTTTCCTACGTGTCCATGAATGACACGAACTTTTACAAAGAAACCCCTTCTAAATCATTTTCAAAAGGCGGGATGTATATCTTAAGTAAAAAGTATATAGATATATATCTATTTCTTTACAAAATGAATGTCCGCTACTTGTGTCGTAATATACGCATCGCACGGCGATTTCAAAAGGATTTAGCATGCACTTTTATTCAGTTATTTAGATGATTTCCCGAGGATGCGTACTATATATATTATAGCCTTGATTATATTATATTTGATGTTAACGGTAGATTTCAGAAAATATAAAATGTTATTTTTGGAATTTAAATAATAGAATAATAAATTTTATGAATATTATAAAAGTATGGAAATTAGTTTTAATGGAATGGTATAATTATATGCATATAATTTGGAAAATAATTGGAATTTTAAAATGAATTATTAATTATGAAAGTATTTGATTGATTTGGGCATTTTATAAATTAGTATACAATTATTTATATACAAGATTATGTTAAACTTGATTATTAGATTACTAATTATGTATTAAGCCAAATCCATTTTTGTTAACCAAGTTTAATATGCCATGACACATTGTATTATGTTTCATTGCATGGTTTTGTGTTTCTTATGTTTTGTTTTTAAAAAGGAAAATGAGAAAAGAAAAGGAAATAAAAATGATGAGGGATAAGGAAGTATGGTTGTGAGAGAGAGAGAGAGGGAGAGAAGGTTCTATAACCTTTCATTTAGCTTTTCTTCATCTCACATTTTCTTCAATTGCATCCCTCATTCTCCTTCTTTATCTCCTCCTCCATTTTTCACTACCTCCCCCACCACCCATTCTACCACCACAAAACACCCTCAAAATCTCATTAAAACCCTATTTTTCCTTCACAAAAATTATTCTTGAGCTCACTATAAGTATCATGGTGGGATCAATTTCTAATCTTGACCTCATTTGCCCATCTTAGAATTTTCTTGAGTTACTTTTTGAGGTAAAACACTCACCTTTCACCAAGTTTTTATGTTTCATAACCTCACAAAGTAGTTTAGAGCTTAAAAGTGTATGTTTAGTGAACTTGGAAAATTCTAGGATGATCTTTGGTGGTTTCAATGAGTAGTAGTGTGATAATAGAGAGTTTAAAAAGTGACTACTGGCCTTTTAGTGATAGAATCCCTGGTCTAAGTGAGTTTAGAAGTCCCAAACATGAACTTAGAATTTTTCAATATCGGGTTTTTGCTGAATTGTGGTGTTCTAATAGAATCTGGTATTACTCATGAACTCTGAAAATTATATTGCAGATATAGTAAGACTGTTGGGTTATGGCAGTGCCCTGGCCATCAATCCGTGACCAAATTTGGAACAAAAATTTTATAAACTGGCGCTACCATAACCCGATAAAACCTGGATCTACCCTAAACCCTATACTAGCAAGCAATAAAAGAAGTTAAGAATGGTTATACCGAATCGATCTGTGTCCTTCGGTCTTCAACCACCTTCCTAAGCTCCTAGAGGCCACCATGATCAAGCTTGATCTCCGGTCTCCCCCCATCGATGATGATCCACCCGAGAGTTTGTGAAACAAGCTCCTACTTTATATCCGAAGTAAATAAAGTATCTAGATCGCTAAACTAGATAGCCTAGATGAAGTAGAGTATGATGAAGGGTTAATTTGTCTCAAGACACCCAAGGTTTCTCAACACATGAGAGAGTTTGGGTGGAGGAAGAAGAAGATGCCAGGAGGATGAGAGTGAGGCGACTCAAGAAAGAAAATGGCTAAGTTTTTTCTTTGTTGTGAGATTTCTTTTGTTTTGGAGTTGAGAACAATAATTGAAGCCATCCAATTAATATCCCATGCCACCAAAATATCTAGTGTCAACCAAAAATATCTCAAGTCAACAAAATCTCACAACAAACAAAAACATAATCATGCTTAGAAAAGTAACCGTGGGTCACTAATAAGCCATGCCACAAAAATGCAATAAACACCTCATCCTACACCTCAATAACCTTTTAATCTAAAAAGGTCTAAACCATAATGAGGTGTAATCTTCTAAAAGTAATTTTGTAAGAAATTAAAAGAATACCCCTCATCCGTATATACATACCCGCATCAGTATTCCGAAGAATACGAATACAAAGAGACGAAAATAATCCAACAATATAATACTAGGATCCAGATTAAACCAAAGCCCACTAGTATTATCCGTCCGAATATCATCCGTGCAAAAGTACACGTATGTGATCGAATCCTACTGTAAAACCATACAGCCTCTACAATGTTTCGCCCGAAGCAGGGAAACCCTCTGTGTGGGACTATAAAGGCTCGTCAATACGCTGGCAGTGGGTTTAACCACAAGCACATCAGCAGCACTAGCAGTATTTAACGGCTACCCGGTATTAAGCGAAAGGGAGGCCGACGAGCAAACTCATCCTGAAATCCTACTGAGCCTGATAGTGACAATATCCATACAGTCTGGTCCGTTCATCTATGAGTATCGCATATCGAGTCTAGGGGTGGATAAAGTCAGGCCCCTAATAACGCGACATGTAGTGTTAGTATGAAACTCATCACCACCTGAGAAACTACTGATCCTAGATCAGTAATTCTCGATTACCTTGGCTAAGGATTTCTGGTGATGGCCATCCGTGCACTGCGCGACATCAACCCCCAATACCGGGAGAGACAAATCCCCGACGATCCGCTCACTGCCTCCATGTGGCTCGGGACTGTACCCAACTAAAACCTGTTTGCACGACTCCTTTGAGCCGTGGTAGGGTAGTAATCAAAGCACAGTGGGAACTCACACGAAACAAATGGCGATCTCAGATCGACAGACTAACCTGTACACATGTCACTTGGGAACTGCTATCTGACAATAGGTATACTACCAACTAGCAGGTTCCCGGCGTGTCCGTCCAGTGTACTCGTAACCCAATGAGCACCTGTATACTATCTTAGGTGAACAAACTAACACCAATGGCTTGTGAGACCTGGCCACCGCCCTTCGTCACGGTCTCGATCAGTATACACTAGTCTACTCTGGAGTATCGATGCCCGGTCTCGAACTCCCATGACTAGGGAAATTTAAGGATGCACTTATAGACCACCCATTTCCCACGTATATGATCGCCATCATAATGCTGGTAGTCAAGCAAGAATTCTATGGGCTCTATCAACATGTAATAGTGATCTGTAATACCACCTGAAGTATGTACATGATAATAAAGACAAACCAGATAACATACTATGATCTTGAGTAAGACTGTTCCACCGGTATAGGTCCTCCCTTAATCATCGCAATCATGTGCCTGCGATCCAATAATTGACTTGAGAGCACTTTAGCCAACAATCTCCCACTTGCACTTAAGGCTAATTATTGCGATGTCGCATACTCACAGCCCATGTGATACCGAACATCCAACTTCTCTACTAATCAGTTTTCCAAAGCTCGTTCGCGATACTATTGTGTTCGAGAAATAGCCTCAGTGAGTGAATCCGCTCTAATGTTTCTTTCTGTATCTCTCTATATCTCAACTTCACGGAGAAAGAATATCTCCCGAATTGAGCGATACATGTCTTAGAATTTGTCTGGATATCTGATGGGACCCAGTTCACTAAATGAACTCCAAATCCAGCAAACTTCTTAGACTGTATAATCCACTGAATTTAATCCGTATCCTACGCTATGCCTTCCACAGTATCCGCTTGGACCATATGTCCAACATATTGTCCCTCGAAAGAGGGAAAACTGTAACTCTGACAGCCACTCTGCCATCCAGGTCACCTTGGAAGCCTAGGATGATAATCGCCTCCCGAAGTAGGCTGCCGTTACCATATACCAAGAACATCCACTTATGTTCATAACTGCTTCCCGACGTTTCTCCAGGATTGGATTAATATGTATGCTTATTACATCTAGTGCAAAAGCAATATCTGGTGTGGTACTTGACATGACATGATTGACTCAATTGCCTAAGCAGGTGATATGCCAATCATGCAAATCCTTCTCCACTTTAGTCTGTAAGACATCCTTTAGAGAGGGCGACTCCATCACCTGCAGGTACACCACCTTGCCAGGAGTCGTCCATTCTAAAGCACCTTTAGAATAATGTCAAGTACCCAAATTAGGACACTTTCCAAATCTAGATCTAAATCTATAGATCTAGTAACCAGAATCCCTGATATTTTATCCAGATCCTATGTAGAGAAACACCTTATAACAACCACAGTATATAACCGATCGTAGTATAGGAATTTCACTTCCTATCAAGTGCATGTCATCCAAATATCTGGATATCACTCTCTACTACCTTCATACCAGATCCATCTCCTATTCTGATGAAGTCAAGACCAATGACTGTCACATCAAAAATAGATGATCTATTTTCGCTATACCTGCTTTAGTCTATAAATAGACATAAGCTACTTGCCCATTATGCTTCCGCTGCTCCCACTGACTACAACAATCCTCTGGCAGAGTCATATACACGTACACTTCTAAAGCTAGTTTAGAACGACATTATACCCATCCTCCTGCCGGGTCTCATAGTCTAGAACAACAGCAATGTCAAGTCTGGATAAACAAGAACCTCCCTGTCATCGTTTCTGAGAAGACCGAAGTACTTCTCGGGTGCCTGAGGCTGCCCACCAAATCTGCGGAGTGGCTAATGGAATGTCGAATCTAATTGAATCCTCAGATTCTATTGAATTTTCAGTAATCGTTTATGGTTCTGGAATCACTTCTAGTTCTACCATACTCCCACTAATGTTTTCTGAAAAGAATTCATTTTACTAAAACTGGTGGCGAATCAAGAACACTATAACCATTGATCTTCCTGACGGTAGAATGTTAACCCTCGTCAAAGCCCGAGACAACCCACAAACTTCCATTACTGAAACGTGCCTTGAGTTCGTCCAGATTCTGGTTTTAAGTATCAGCCGGACAACTCCTTATATCTTAACATCGTTAAGATATGAAACCATTCTATATACCATATAGAAACAAAGGCACTAGTTTAATTTTAACCAGATTCAAAAACATGCAGCTGTCTCCAGTGCATATCAACCAAATAGAAGGAGGCCAATAAGCATTACTCAACTAGGAGTGCATCCATATGAGTAACCTGAAAGAGAAACAAGTTTTCAAAACCATTACTATCAACGGAATACCAAACACAAGTATCTACATCTTCGACTACCTCGAAGAATCCTGATATTTCCAATAAATAGTTCTCTACTTTATTCTTAAAGCTATAACTTCTCAATATATGGACCTTGTATTTCAACGAAATACTTGTCTAGAACTGGAGAAGTCATGAGTAAACAGAATATAGTACAAGTACCAACCCCTTTGTCCTAATGGACACTGAACAACATACAATACTTTGTATAAGTCTCCTGAGTTCAACAACTCAAACCCTGTGCGTCGTGGGTTAAAAACTGAGCTATGGTTAAGAATAATTACACCGCTGTTGAATGCACCTTACCTAATCACCAACTGATATAGGTAAATGTCATAGACATAATTTCAAAAAGTTGTATCTCACTTTATAAAATAAACGTACAAATATATCAGTTTGAAATTGGTGCATAACAATCGGATATTCAAAACCAAATATTTGTCGTCAGGCAAAAACCCAGGTGATTTCCTCAAATATCACCAATTTCAACGAATACTGATATAATGAGGATATAATCACCTAATTCCCAATATTTTACTCCCACTCGCCATCTGTAACACCATAAAGATGTGAGAATCATATCTGGTAAATACATACCCTAGAGTCAGAATCCAATTAGGAAACGGTTTTTAATTAACATTGCACAGTAAAACTGAAACATGAAAATGTTTCGAAGGGGTAACCTGGTATTCCTAGTAACGCCTCTTCCATTATCCTGATTCATGACAGTAACCGTATACTTCCATGCCCTCACTCCAATCCCTTTATTATGTCTTTACTTATTACCTTCTGTACACCACCTTTAGGCTAATTGGTTTTCTTCCTTCCCTACCCTTCGGCACAAGCTTAAGATTTGGAAGAAGACTATCCAATAGGCGTAATAGGTGTACTCTCCTAATACCAGGAGCCCTCGCAATCTGAGAGAAGGTAAATAAAAAAGACAACTGAATAATCCTATTCAATTTCTCCTGAACCAGAAACCATCATCAAATCTGGAACAAGTTTCTTCGAGTTCATATGTAACTATACGATGGCGTATCCAAGCATTATGGACGTTCGTAGTGATACGAAGTATTCTGGAGAAATCCAAAGTGGATGTAGGAGTGGCAGGGGTATACGCGATTTTGTCGTGAATGATGGCAGTCACAATTTCCTTTGCCCTTATTCTAATCCCTTTATATGTCTTTACTTATTACCTTCTCTGCACACCATACTTAGGCTAATTGGTTTTCTTTCTTTCCTATCTTTCGGCACCAACCTATGGTTTGGAAGAAGACTATCCAATAAGCACAATAGGTGTACTCTCCTAATCCTAGGAGCCCTCACAACCTGAGAGAAGGTAAAGGGAAAATACAACCGAATAATCCTATTCAATTTCTCCAGAACCAGAATCCATCCTCGAACCGGAACAAGTTCCTTTGAGTTCGTATGTAACTATACGATGGAATATCCAAACTATATGGATCTTCGCGGTGATACGGGGTATTCTGGAGAAATGCAAAGATGATGTAGAAGTGGCAATGATATATGCGATTCCGTGACAATCCAAAAGCCAAAGTGTCTTAAGAAGGTTCGATTTAACTTGATTCATGAGTTTTAGTCTAGGGTCGAGCCATGGTCGCTGCCAAAGAGAGAGAAAAAGAAACACTCAGCGTGCACTCTAACCTAGATCAGAATGGTTAATCACTTTATCTAATCAAGATGGCTCCCACCGTTTCCTCGAATTCTCCTCCAAACCCAAAAGGAGAATTAGTCGGGATCATCTGAAATCACCCGAGGAGTAATCCTACTCATCAGTGGGAATCGGGATCTAACTATCATCGCATGATAACTTGATGGAATCCACTCAAGTCACCACACTCCAGAAGGTATGCGCAAACCTGGCAAGTTTCCTGCATGTTTGAAACTCCCGATGTGATTTTTACCCCTAGGACCCAAGTGGCCTTGACGGAGTCAACAAATCAAAGATTCCTAGTCAAATTCAACCCGTCATTATCTTGATGGCATTAAACCCACCCACACGAGCCCTTGACGGAGTCAACAAGGCCGTACTACTGTCCTAACCAATCGCATATCCATGCTACAAACAAGTACCACTCAGCTACCGTACACTACGCCTTGACGGATTCAACAAACTCAACACGAATACTAAGTACTACTCGTAGGAAATGACGGCGGGCTAGGCTGATTTTTGGCGAAAAACCTTTAACGTAATGAATTTGATATCGTTGAAGGAACCGAGTGGTTTTACAAATATATAGTGGCGCAAACTTTTTGCTAAAGAGGTCACTCCCGGTGAAGGGATCTCGGCTCTTTCCTCGTCGAGTGAGGTGCAGGGTATTCCTAACTGAATACCACGATGCAAAGCAAAAAGAATGACTATAGTGAAGTTATTACCCTGACATAAACTTTTACTCAAGGGGTCACTCCCAATGAAGGGATCTCGGCCCTTGCCTCGTCGAATGAGGTGCTGGATATTCATAACCGAAACCACTGTGCAAAGCAAAAGAAAACGTCTGTAATGTCAGTTTTTAAAAATTGGTTCTAACAACATCAAATATATAGGTTTGCTTCCCTTGCATTAATCAGAATTAATGCAGTCCTATCAATTAATCACACCATAAGAGAACGAAAATATGATGTATGTATATGCCATCCGCATTCGCCACTAGGCCCCGTCATCACCCGTTAGGTTACTTAACTAACGACATAGCGGGGGCTGGACTAGCGCAGGTGCAAAACATATACAACACCTACTAGTATATATATAACAATCGTCCCAGGCATGATATAAAGAAACATCACAGAATCTCAGCCAACAACACAGAATGGTGGATAATCGTGGAGCCTCGGGTTTCACTTAAGCCGCAAATGAGACCCGACGTTCCCTGTCGTGTCGATAGCCTGTGCAATGAAAACCTAGACCCTTACGAGCATGGCAAGTTACCCGCCAATCCTAGAAGCGAGGAAACCCCAATCAACAACGTGAATGAGCCACCCAGCACTTCACGGAATCCGGTAACTTGGGCACCCTTCCGTGGGTCAACCTATACCCCCTACGTGTGCGGCGAATAGCCTGCCAATTCTAGAGTAAGGTTCCCACCGTCTCAACGCCATGAGATGCGGACCCGTTGCCCTCTAGAACCCGGCTATTCATGCACTCCGCCTTGGGATAATCCTAGTACAAAAAAGAAAATAATATGTACAAGGGTGACATCGACCCCAACCCGGTCGTGCCCCAAACAAATAATATACAAACTGGCAGAGACGGCAATCCACATGTCGGATGCTCGCCCCGCAATATCAAATGTAAAAATGAATCTAAATCGTACTAACATTGTAACCAAGCTATCCACCACGACGATCCAGCGACAACACAGCACAAAACATCAACGTGAATGTCACGTTCGCAAACTCGTCTAAAAGAACATATAGCGATTAGATGAGTTGTACTGCTCTAATGACATTCACGGTCGCAGATAGTAATGTATGCACTATAAACATTTAAACAGTGTTTAAAATATCGATTTCGAAACACCCAGAATTGCCCCTGAACAATAGATAACACTATATCCAAACCGGGCAAAACAAACAATACCATTGAACCAATATTCTAGAGACTAGACAACCCTACAAAATTCAAGTCCAATCTCATAAACAAAACAGGCCACACCCGGTTTTTTTCAAGTCTCGCTGGGTCGAATCCGGTGAATGGGGCTCGTTTTTGTAGAGTGTTCTAGATGTCTCAAAAGTAGCCTTCTGCAATTGTTTAAAAAAAATTTGAAGATTCTGAAAAATCGACAGAACCTGAAATATACGGGGTATTGTTTTGGAGTTGTTTTGGTTTCGATACTTTAACATTGTTTAAACTGCTAGCAATGTGGTTAAAGGGTTGGCTCTGATACCATGTTGGGTTACGGCAGCGCCCCGGCCATCAATCCATGACCAAAAGCGGAACAAATTTTTTATAAACTGGCACTACCACAACCCGATAAAACATGGAACTACCCTAAACCCTATACTAGAAAGCAATAAAAGAAGTTAGGAATGGTTATATCGAATCGATCCATGTCCTTCGGTCTTCAACCACCTTCCCAAGCTCCAAGAGGCCACCACGATCAAGCTTGATCTCCGGTCTCCCCCATCTATGATGATCCACCCGAGAGTTTGTGAAACGAACTCCTACTTCATATCCGAAGTAACTAAGGTATCTAGATCGCTAAACTAGATAACCTAGATGAAGTAGAGCGTGATGTTGTCTCAAGACACCTAAGGTTTCTCAACACATGAGAGGGTTTAGGTGGAGGAAGAAGAAGATGCCATGAGGATGAGAGTGAGGCAACTCAAGAAAGAAAATGGCTAAGTTTTTTCTTTGTTGTGGAGTTGAGAACAATAATTGAAGCCATCCAATTAATATCCCATGCCACCAAAATATCTAGAGTCAACTAAAAATATCTCAAGTCAATAAAATCTCATAACGAACAAAAACATAATCATGCTTAGAAAAGTAACCATGGATCACTAATAAGCCATACCACCAAAAATGCAATAAACACCTCATCCTACACCTCAATAACCTTTTAATCCAAAAAGGTCTAAACCGTAATGAGGTGTAATCTTCTAAAAGTAATCTTGTAAGAAATTAAAAGAATACCCCTCATCCGTATATACATACCCGCTTCAGTATTCCGAAGAATATGAATACAAAGAGACGAAAATAATCCAACAATATAATACTAGGATCCGGATTAAACCAAAGCCCACTAGTATTATCCGTCCGAATATCATCCGTGCACAAGTACACGTATGTGATCGAATCCTACTGTAAAACCATACAGCCTCTACAACGTTTCGCTCGAAATAGGGAAACCCTCTGTGTGGGACTCTAAAGACTCGTCAATACGCTGGCAGTGGGTTTAACCACAAGCACGTCAGCGGTACTAGCAGTATTTAACGGTTACCCAGGTATTGAGCGAAAGGGAGGCCGACGAGCAAACTCATCCTGAAACCCTACTGAGCCTAACAGTGTCAATATCCATACAGTCTGCTCCGTTCGTCTATGAGTATCGCATATCGAGTCTAGGGGGTGGATAAAGTCAGGCCCCTAATAACGCGACATGTAGTGTTGGTCTGAAACTCATCACCACCTGAGAAACTACTGATCCTAGATCAGTAATTCTCGACTACCTTGGCCAAGGATTTATTGTGATGGCCACCCGTGCACTGCGTGACATCAACCCCCAATACCAGGAGAGACAAATCCCCGACGATCTGCTCACTGCCTCCATGTGGCTTGGGACTGTACCCAACTAAAACCTGTTTGCACGACTCCTTTGAGCCATGGTAGGGTAGTAATTAAAGCACAGTGGGAACTCACACGAGACGAATGACGATCTTAGGTCGACAGACTAACCTGTACATATGTCACCTGGGAACTGCTATCTGACAATAGGTATACTACCAACTAGCAGGTTCCCGGCGAGTCCGTCAAGTGTACTCATTACCCAATGAGCACCAGTATACTATCTTAGGTGAACAAACTAACACCAATGGCTTGTGAGACCTGGCCACCGCCCGTTGTCAGGGTCTCGATCAGTATACACTAGTCTACTCTGGAGTATCAATGCCCAGTCTCAAAACTCCTATGACTAGGGACATTTAAGAATGTGCTTATAGACCACCCACCCAGCTCATTAATAGTTAAGCAAGAATCCTATGGGCTTTATCAACATGTAATAGTGATCTGTAACACCATCTGAAGCATGTACATGATGATAAAGACAAACCAGATAGCATACTATCATCTCGAGTAAGACTGTTCCACCGGTATAGGTCATCCCTCAATCATCGCAATTGCGTGCCTGTGATCCAATAATTGACTTGAGGGCACAATAGCTAACAGAGACGTGCAGGCTATTAGGAAGCTACCCTAGAAGCCCGAGACCCCAACTCCCCCTCTTGGCCGCCAATTTATTCTTATTGGCCGCAAATTGCAGCCCAAGCGTGGACTTAGGGTTTGGTTTTTGGTTCATCGCTCAATCATCTGATAATTAGGCCTATCCAATGTGTAGAATATTCTAATTTCACTTTAGGTAGAATTTGGGAGTGTTTTACGAAGTTTCAGATTTTATTTTACGACTTTTGAAAACTAGATTTTTGATATTTGAGTTTTGACTCGATCGTTTGACGTTTGTATGTTAACGTCAGGAGTTGTTTGGTTGTTCTTGCATGCATTGATCATATGTTCTAACCTATGTACACTTCTCTTGCCATTTTCAAGAGTTGATTTTGATTTCGACACGATGTGCTTTGACTTGTAGGTTCATTTGCGTTAACTTCCGGGGCGATGAAAGAGAGCATGGCGTTCATTGATTTCGGCTAGAGAGAAGATATGAGAGCAAGCATTCCAAGCCGTCCTTGAAATACTTTATACACCGATATTGTGTAGAAGGGATGACGTTGTACTCATGCAACCAGGGCCTACCAAGCAAAGCGTTATAGTAAGCCTTGGCGTCAATGACGTGAAATTTGATGTTAGTGATGAGCAACCCGAAGCGTAACGTCAGTATTAGGACCCAAGCATCGTGACGACTGTGAGTCGAACCCGGAGATTGTAATTTTGTCTCGGGCTAAGTGCTGAATATTCATGCAAATCTCCTTTAGCACTTTCACGTTGAGATGGTTGACGGAGGATCCATTGTCGACAAAGATTTTCCCTATTTTGATGTCGTGGCAGTACCCGGTGACGTATAACAGGCGGTTATGTTCGCATGTATCGAGGAGGAGATCTTCATCGCTGAATGTAATGTTGGCTGTGTGAACCTCTGCCAACTCGACCTTCATCTTCTCTTCTGCAAGGAAAGCTTGGAACTGATCTGGCTTTTGTAATGCCTTGATCAGAGGATCACGTGCTTTTTTGAACAAGAGGAGAGCATCCAATATGCTCAGTTATGAGGGTATTTTCCACAAATGTTCTAGGACATTGTAATCCACCTTATTTTTCCTAAAAGGGTCCCTTGCTGCGAACTCTTTGACAACCCACCACCGAGGGCAATTTCCTCAGGGATTTTTTCTTTCCCTTTGTAATTTTTGCTCGAACCTTTGTTTGTAGGTCCGAGATTCTTTTTAGGCAGCATACGGTTACATAGCTGAATATTCTCGCAGTTCTTCTCCTCCTCTTCTTTTTCGGAGGTAGAGTCTTTGAAGATAAGGCTGAAGGGTATTTCGTCCTCAGAATCGCTCCCGAAAGAACTTGGGGGTTTTCCCCTTCTAAACTGGTACCAACCATATGACAGTTGCCGGTCGTTTTTTCACGCACATTTTGCTGTCGATGAGCTTCACGCTTCATCCTCGTGAAGTGTTTTTGATGGGCAACGTATCCTTGCCACCACTTCTTGAAGGCACAGCATTCCTCGGTGGGGTGGATAACCCTCCGATGATACATATAGTAGTTTGGATGTGAATTCTCTCCGTCGAGGCATATGACCCCGGGAGTGTTTCTTACGAGAGGTGACAGCTACATTCCTATTGACAGGACTTTGGCGAACCGCTTTTCTGCCTTGATCCTGCTCTTATTTGTTGCAGGCATGCCTTGGTTTGGTTGGAGTACTTTACGACTCATTCTTTCCGCGGCTTCTTCATCCTGGCGCTGACTCTTAACCTTTTCGTATATGGTTGTTTCGTATTCTCGGTCAGCTTTTCTTTTTTGAAAGGCATTGTTTAACAACCTATCGATCGGGTCTTCTGGCAGTTCCGGGGATTTTAAGTTCGATCCTTCCCTCGATCCCTCCTCGTTGTTTTCTGACGCTGAGGAGGTTCTTCGTCCTTTAACAGGGAATGTGAGACCATGTGGCAACTTACTACACGATCCCCGGTATCTCCTGATGAGTTATTTTCCTCATCGTTGTCACTATCTTCGCTCTCAAGAATATGCTTGAGGAACTTTTTGAGCGTGACCGGTTTCCATGCCTTCTGGTTGTACTCCTCCAGCGCGTCAATGTACTTTTGTAGGTATGTGCGCTTGTCGTCATACTCGGCAGGCTGCACGGGCTTCTTGGTCTTCTTCTTTTTCTTTGATGACTTTGAAGGCTTGACTTGGGGATTTTGCCCTTTATCAACAATCTTCGGTACGGGACGCAGTTTCAGTATCCTTTCGATGATTCAGGTTCAAGTGGGCTTTTCCACCTGACTGCCCGACATGCCTGTAGGTCCTTCAGCATTCTTTTGGTTTTTGCTGAAAGAACGACTTCCCGTGAAGTTTCTTCCACGAGTGAGCATGATGCCCCCGGCGCATCCACCTTTTTGGGAGTGTGCTTCTGTGGTGGGTTTACCCTCCAGTTGCCAGACAGCGCGAATTTCCCCTGCTGATACTGGTCCTCGACCCAGTTCTTGAAGATGTAGCAATCCTCAATTGGGTGGCTCATCATTCTGTGATAGGAGAAGTTGTAAGGGTTGTTGACGTTGCCGTATTGCGGTGGACGCTGCCGGTCTGGCAATGTGATGAGTTTGTTACGCACTGCTGTTTCCCCCAATCAGAGCAAAACTCTGTTTGAATTTCAAAATTCAAAATTCGAAACAACGCTTCAAATTCTTTGCGCTGCGGGCAACGCGCCACATGTCAAAAACTGATACGGCAACGCAGCGCCCAAGGCAGTGCGCCCAATTAGAGCAAAGCTCTATTAAAAAACAAAAATAGAAGCAAAGCTTCAGTTGCGCAAGCACTGCGCTACGCGTGTCAGCGCAGTCGCTTTTGTACAAAGCGCTGCGCTGCGCGACACGTGTCAGCGCAGATGCACAAGCGCAGCAGCGCTGTGCTGTGCGCTGCGTGTCTGCGCTTGTGCATCTGCGCTGACACGTGTCAGCGCTGTTGCGAAAGCGCAGCTGCGCTGCGCTGTGCGCCGCGCGACACATGTCAGCGCAGCTGCGCTGCGCGACACGTGTCACACTCTGGAGCATTTGAGCCTAACAGAATTAAAATTTTAAGAAATCTTTCTGTTCTTGTTAAAACAAGAAGATTTTCTTCTGTAAAACAGAAACCCTTGGATGAAAGATCCAACGGTGGGGAAAATTCTCCAAATCACTCAGAGAAAGATCTCTTTAACAAATTTAACTAATTTATGGGCACTATAAAAAAGACCCTAGGCCTTAATTCAAAGGCATCAATATTTGGTGAAAAATCAAGAACTTCAAACAGAGAGAACTCTGAAGAAATTTCAAAAGAAGAAAATGTAAAAACCTTTAGGAAAAAGAGAAAATTCTCTTATGAACGGATTATTGATCTAAGAACAAGATCAATAATCTTAAATAAAAAGAAAAGTAAATAATAATAGTGTTTTGCACTTTCTTATGAACCATTGGTTCTTGAATCTAAAAGATTCTTAAATTACAGTGCTTTGCACTTGAAAAATTGCACTGTTGCGCTCCTTGGTTGGTACAAGCCACCAGGGAGCGCCACGTGTCAACAGCACAACAGCGCAGCGCACGGACACAGCGCACTGCGCTGTTGCGCTTTCGCTCATCAGAGTGCGACATGTGTCGCTCCCACGAGCGCTTGCGCTCATTATTTGGCGCAAAGCGCCTGATAAGCCACTGTCAAATAACTAATGCATTGCATTATTGGCAGAAGGGCCTAGCCCAATTAAAAAAAAGGTTTAACAGGCTGAACTAAATTCTTTGCATTATTTTAAAAGGGGGGCAGAGCCCAAGCAAAGACAGATGCTCTGCATCAAAAATAAAGGGACAGAGCCCAAATCAGAAAGGCCTAGCAGGCCAGAATAAAATGATGTGCATGGGCAAAGCCCTATCACAGGTCTAACAGGCCAAATGCAAACAAAACGTTGGAAATTTCTCGGTTGGACTTAACCCAATCATGGCCATAAGTCCTCAAATTAAATTGACTGAGCACGTCGGCTCTCTCAAATTAATCTACATCCGGTTCGAGGGTACATCTCCAAACTGCTCTGACACCTATCGTTGTAATCCTTCAACGACGTCAGAGAGGTGACGGGTCCCGACGACCACACATCGATATGGACTGCGGGGTCCTTAAACTTGTGGACCGAGACGTCCCTAAACTAATATTGGACCGAGACGTCCCTAAACTAAACTAATATTGGACCGAGACGTCCCTAAACTAATATTGGACCAAGACGTCCCTAAACTAAACTAATATTGGACCGAGACGTCCCTAAACTAATATTGGACCACCATGTCCCTAAACTGGAGATGGACCACCATGTCCCTAAACTGGCGATGGACCGCAATGTCCCTAAACTACCTATGGACCACTGCGTCCCTAAACTGGAACAATAGAGCCCCCAAACGCTCTTTTGTCGGATCTAAACGATCCCGTTTAAGTTGATCTTAGCCTCAAATATGGCTAACGTATTCTTAAACATTCAAACAGACTTCAAAACCCCCAATTAACTTTGGTTCAAGGGTACATCTCCGAACTCCTCTGACACCTGTCATTGTAATCCTTCAACGTCGTCAGAGAGGTGACGGGTCCTAACGGCCATGTATTAAATGGACCACTACGTCCTTAAACTGGAATAATGGAGCCCCTAAATGCTCTTTCCGTTAAGTTGATCTTAGTCTCGAATCAGACTAACGTATCCTTAACGAACGTTTAAATTGATCTTAGCCTCAATATGGCTAACGTATCCTTAAACTAAAACACCAAACCCAAATCTAAGTAAATACGGATTTGGACTAATCCACGTCCTACGGGCGACGGCATAACTTAGTCTCCGTATACAATCCACGGGCATCCACAAACAAAACAAACACACACAACACGAAGTGAAATTCTGGAGAAGGAGAAAGTAGCTACCGCGATGCGGTTGCGTAATTAACTGCAGGGGCGTGCGCCTGTAGGGAAGAGCGTCCCTACAATCAAAAACCCCTCAAACAAGGGGGAATCTGACGAAGTCTGCTACATCGGCCGCATCCGTCTAAACCTCCGATACACGGTGCCATAAATCAACTTGGCATCTTCGGAGAGGTAGAAGGGTAAAACCATATAGCATCTGCCCCGAATCTCAGGCTAGACATCCCCGTGTCTCCGTCGCCTTTCGGAGGGGAACAACTGCCAATTCGAATAATCTTCTTGTCTTATCGCGAGGAAACAAGTAAGCGCGTCCTAGCCTTTCTTCCAGGGATAGGCATGGACGTGTGTTGTTTTGGAGAGCAGCCGGTTTTGTGCCACTTGGTTGTTGTTGAGTATTGGCAACGAAGGCCGCTTTCCCTTTACCCTTGCTATTTCGAGGGTCCTTATTTGAGGAGAAAGGCCCATGGCCCATCGTCCATTTAGGCCAGTTTATCGATCAAAGCCTGAAAGTTGGTTGGTTTGAAGAATGTCATGAACTGGGATACAGTCGTTTGAGGATCAAGAGTCCCGATGAATGTAAATACCCAGTTCCATGTATATATTTTCCGTATTTTTCCAGAATTTTCCTTGCATTTTTGCACATTTTTATATATTTTTTATTATTTTTATTTATTATTTTTCCTAAACTAAATCAAAACCCTAAATCTAACCCCTACCCGACCCGACCCAAACACCTACCCGACCCGACTCCCCCACTCCCACTTCCCCTTCTTCTTCTCCTTCCCCTTTTCTTCCCGCCACAACCCAACGGCTCCCCCTTCTTCTCGCACTACCTTCGCCTAACTCGCGCCTACGATGGCCCAGTACGCCCACATCTTCCCCGCGACCCCCTCCTCCAAATCCCCCTTCCATCAACGTCCTTCACCGTCTTTTAGTCTCTCTATCTTTCTTTAACTCGCTCTCAAACACCCATCACTGCCATACCTTGCCGACGAGATCCCCGGCGACCTCCTCGTCCCATTCACCTCAACTCAACACCACCACCTTCACCACACCTCCACCAAGTCCCTCCATCAACACCGAAGCTCCTTCCTCAACCCAAACACGCACTACACACCACCTCGCCGGTGTACCCTCATCGTCAATGACCACTAGCGACCTCTTCCAACACCTCAAAACCTCACTCTCATCACAACCTAACTCCCAACACTTGAGATACCCACTACACGTCGCCTCCTCCGTTAGCCACCGCCTCCCCGACCACCCTTCTGACACCAGGGCCTCGACACCGCCGCTGCCACCTCTGCCGCCAACCCCAGCTGCCTACAACGCCTTCGACGACACCCCTACGACATCACCTCTCCACCACAGCTCGAGCTCCTCCTCCAACCAAGATTCCTCACCGCGCCACCACCCCAACTCCGACCACCATCGCCGCAGAGCCGCAGCCGAAGAATCCTCCTGGACCACCGTTGCCTTGCCAACTCCATCACCTCCCGACTGCCACTGCAACAACTGCGGCCCCAAGCCAACTCGTCGCTACCCTGTGCCTACTTCCAGAACCACCGCGCTCACGTCGAACCCGCCTTCGCACCACCACCGTGCCACGGCTACACCACTGCGTACCCAGACGTGTCATGCCTCGTATCCACTCTCTGTGCTACACTGTACCACCACGCCGTGCCAGCCTCCGTGCCACGCCGTATCCCGATCCAGTGCACGCACCGTGCCCACTCCCGCACCACGCACCGAGCCAAGACCACCCCGCGTTGTCACCGTGCCTAATATCGGATCTTCGTATATCACGCACGCGCCGCGCACCGTGTCCAGCATCGCATCGACCCGTGTGTCGAGATGAAGTCCACAAGTGGTGTAGCTTCTATATCAGCGACCAAAAGCAAGTGAAATTCTCACTTGCTTTTAATATGCTATATGACTTAGTGTTAAAATTATATTAGATAGATTATTACGAACGTGTGTGTAGTAGTATATTGGCATGTATATATTGTAAGTCGTCATCGTATCTTCATGGAAAACCATAGAAATTCTAAGATGGTGGTTTTGATCAAAATCGGATCTAAAACATCATATTAGTATAGTGTGGAATTGTAAGTATCATATACCGTTTTCATGAGTTGGATAAAACCGACATTAATTCGATAATTCAAAATATTGATTGCTAAGAGTTCGATATGGTGAACTGATCCAAAACCCTGTCGAAAATGCTCTAATAATTTCTTTTGCTGCTTATGAATATTATGTAGAAAAGTAAACTCAAATAACAAATCAATGCACAAGGAAATGACGTCCCAAAGACACGACATCAAATCTGATTTTACTTTACATGTAATAGTGTTAAATCAGTATTAAATTAGTTACATGTCAGAATGTAATGTTCTATGGCTAATATCGAAGCCGGCTCGATAATTTGGAACCCTCTATAGTTTACCCTTCAATGCTGATAGTTCATTGTAACGAGAATTGACTAGAATGCGGCTGTGGACTGCAGTCTGGGGCAGCATTCCACGAGGATACCTGAACTTAAGTACCTGCACGTCCCCACATAAAACTGAAAATGCATGGAATCCTATATAGTCGCGTAGATAATTTAGTTAGCTAACATTTGGATCTAGTCTCGTTCAGTTTCACTGCTGTTTGATATTTTGTTTATATTTTAGACTATCGACGTGTTCTGCAGTTTCTGCTGTGACATTTCTTTCACCTTCACACTAAACATGATATATCTTATAGTACAGAAAGGCTATCTTGGATCCGCTTGATGCGTCGGAAACCTAACAGATAGAACTAGGTTTTATTCAGCAGGGGAAATGTCCGGATCTAAACGCAATCCCTAATAAACAGCGCATGAAGTTGAACTTCCAGTTCTGAAACTGGAATTCCAGCAATTGATTGCTGATTTAAAATAATGATAAGTCCCTAACCTGAATTCCTATTGACATTAAACCAATTTTACCACTTAGATAATCAAGTATACTTCGTACGCCTTTTATATTCTTTTGGTCTAGTCTATAGGTGTGATTTATGGTGAACTTTGCAAGTCATATGGTGTTGGCTGTCATAATTTAATGAATATCTATTCAGTGCATTTCTACCTTATTTTGTGTTTGCCTTATACCTTCTGCATAGTGATCGTTTACTGACGTGACCTGGATCGCGCCAAGATGTTACCTTCCGTTGATCTGATAATGGCGGCGATGGATGGCTAAGATTGGATCTGGAGGCTGTCGCTCCTGAAGCGTGTGGATCTCAATGGGTTTGAGGTTGTGGTTGCCGAGCTACCTGCAAGGAAGTACCGGGGTGGTTGTACCACCAAGGACCCTTCGATGGTCAATTTAGACTAGAGATTCAAGCAGAGTAATGGCTTAGTGGAGTAAAAATGGCTTACTTGAACTGTCTGAAGAAGGGGTTTATATAGCGGCGGCAGCAGGCGAGGCAGGCGCGAGAATCACGCGGCCGTTACGCTCCCGACGTCACGCCCGCGTGATGAGCGGGACCTCCCATTAATGGCAAGACAGGCTCGTTAATAGGGGATCATGGTGGCGTGGAACGTGGGATGTGGCCAACGGAGATCTCGTGCATAGCGAGATTCGCGGGATGACGGTTACGCCTGCAAGCGGTGTTGTTGGTCGGTCGATGAGACCGAGGAAGATGACCTCGGCAGGAGAGCTCGCGGAGGAGCGGGAGAGCCGAGGTATCTTGGTTCTGCTCGAGCCCGGAGGCAAGCTGAGAGGGCTGAGGAGGCTCAGGCTTGTGATAGCTCGGAGATGAGCCGTGAGGCCGAGGAGGCCAATTGTGTTGGGGGCTCGGAAGTGAGCCAGCGTTTGCTTGTAAGACGGGCATAGGAGTGGTTTGGTCGGCCACTGTAGGTCCTTTCTTGTGAGCCTTGGGACACGTCATCTGCCACATGGCCTAATCTAGAAGATCACCGATATCGAGCATCATCATTAGCCCCCCACTCTCGTCCCAACCAGCTGACGGGTCGAGTCGAGAGTGGTTTGCCGGATCACCCGAGATGAGCTTCTTTCCGAAGGTATCGTCGGGCGTGTCTCTGGGCAATTGGTTGTCTTTTCTGGATGAGGCCAACGAATCAGGGCAAGATCCTTTGCATTTAAAGAGGGTGTGCCGGATCGTGTGCACTTTTGCTGAAGCGACAAACCACGTGTCGGGTGCCGGTTGGCTGATGTGACGTGCCGCAGGTTTCTGGCATTCGATGGGACTCCGCCAATGCGCTTGCGACGGGTGGGGCGATCGTGACCATCGACAGCACTGAATCGTTTTGGTAGGATTCGACCGTCACCGTTGGATGAGGACGCCGTTAGGGAGGAGGCCCGATTCAAGATCTCTCTCTCTCTCTCCACATCTTTCTCATTCTGAGTCTTACTTGCTCGGCGCTCTCTTTTTAGATCGGATCTTACATTTTCTCTTCTCGAGGACTTCTTCCCATCAGGTTAGATGTTTTGCTTTGAGGAGTCTGTAGATATCGTAGGGGTATATTCTAGGGATTCTTTCCCTGGGTTGGAGCCTCTCCGGGAAGTCGGGGTCAGATCCTCTTCCCGGGGGTGCGCGTCTGGGGTGGTTCCTGGAGCGGCGGCGGCGGACGCTCCCGGTGCGTCGTCCTCAGTGAGATATGAGGACGAGCTTGTCACCGCTCGGGTTCGTTTCCATATTCCCTCTGGCTACACACTACGATTGGCCGAAGAAGGAGAGAGGGCAGATCGGGTGAGGGGTAGAGAGATCGCCTTATACCTGGAAGCCCTTTGGGCCGGAATGCACCTGTCATTCTCTCCCGAGGTTGTAGCTGCGTTAAATTACTTTGGGTTAGCCCCGGGCCAGCTAGTGCCAAACTCCTGGAGGATTCTCCTTGGGTTCCTGGTCCGGTTGAAGCTGCAAATGATCCACTTTAGTCTGTCCATCCTTACCTCCTCTCTTATTTACAAAAGTCATCCTAGAACTCGCACGGGCGACCCGTGGTGGGTTTACCTCTCCTTTAGAAAGCAGCGGGGGAGCGTAGCTGGGTCAGGAGTTGTCGTCTTGCCTTCTTCCATCCACGATTGGAAGAAGAAGTTTTTCTTTGTCGGGCCACCAGAGGGTGAGGACTGGCCCGTACCCATCCAATGGTCTAGGGATAGGTGCTGGCAGGGAAATCTGTCCAATGACCCCGACGCGGCGAGAGTGGCGGCGTGGGAGCCTATTCCTCGGGCCGATGTGCTGATCTCTGAGCGGGCCCTCAGTTAGGCCGAGCTCAGCCCCGCCCAGTTCGTTGGTAAGTTAGGAGCTTGTGTTTGTTTTTACTTTTTTTATGATGCTGATTCCATTATATCTTGTCCTGTGCAGAAACCATGGACACGGGCCTCCTCCGAGCAGCCATACGCAAGCCGAAGAAAGGGTCGAAGGCTGGAGGGACTAGCTCTTCTCGTCAGACGCCGGTTCCGGATTCCCCAGCAACCGTCCCGCCCCAGCGCTCGAGTGCGGATCGCTCGCCCAGCCAGGCTCCGAGCAGAAAAAGGGCCCGGGGAAAGGACGCCCAGGCTTCGGAGGTGGAGACGGCTCTCCGCCGTCGTCTCTCAAGAGGTCCCCCCGAATAGTTCCACGGACCCCGGCCTCTCCAATCTTGGTAGATGAGGGGGAGCTCCGCTTTGAGGTGCCCTCGGGGCTCTCCATCGCTGACAGCTTACTGCATGACATGGTGAGGTCGACCGAGGGTCGGGTCCCTGGGGGGACGCTGAAGGCGCAAATGGCGTCCATCGCCCAAGAGGCCGTTCAGGTGAGTGTTTGTACATCGTCTCATCATTTGCGAGATTAGGTGTCCCTTTTTCTTTCTGAGCCCCCCTCGATTTCTTCAGGTCCTCCAGCACGTCGCTATCGTCGCCCGGATGGAGGAGGAGATAGCCCCGACGATGCGGGCCGTGGGCGAGCTCTCATCGCTGGGGGAGAGCTCGAAGCGGGAGCTGGAGGCGGCGATGGCAAGGGTCGTTGCCCTTGAGGGCGCGGTGGCTGGCGGGAAGCAGGAGGCGGCGGCAGCGAAGCAGGAGGCGGCGGCCGCGAAGCGGGAGGTGGCGGCCTCGAAGCAAGAGGTGGCTAGGTTTCGCGAGGCCGCTCAGGCCGCCGAGGCCAAGCTTCAGGACTCCAAGGTGCTCGCCGGCACCATGAAGAAGTCATTGAGCACCCTCCGTAAAGAGTTGGGGGCTGCGGTAGAGGCGGCGAAACGAGCCGACCTCAGGGCAGCGGAGGCGGTAGAGAACTTCCAGAAGTCGGAGTAGTTCTACACTATCCTAGCCTCGGCTACCACCCTCATCTGGCATGAGTCTCTCGACGCCGTCAAGGCCCGGGTGCCGGAGTTCGCTGATGAAGAGCTCCGAGCCGAATATCCTCGCAGGGATGATGAGCAGGAGGATGCCCCCGGGAGCACTGCCGGGGAATGGTCTCTCGGTGAGGGCGACGCCGAGGCACCTGTGACGGACGCGTCCCCAGTCGCGGTGGCCGTCGAGCTCATCGGTATCGCGCCCGGCCCTAAGGCCTGAAGCCCCTCGTCTTCTCTTTGTCATTTCTTTTGTTGCTTCGTTGTTTTGTGGGCCTCCAGGCATTTTTGTAAGGCTGGGGAGCCCATAATACCCTTGTAAAAGCTTTGACTTTTTGAATAAAAATTTTGTTTTTTGCAGTAGTGTTTGTGCTTGTATTTCCTTTTGTTGGTAGATACTTATATTTGCACAGACTGCCTTCATGTTGTGTCGGTTCTTCGTCTAGCGATTACTCTTCGACTTGAATCTGATCATTTGCCGAGTGTGCGAGGACCGGCGGGAAGACGGTATTTCCATAGCCCCGAAGTCGAGGTGGAGATCGCTCAGACGTTAATAGAATGGATGCCTCTTGGCGAGGGCTTTGATCCTTAGCTGTTGGAGGGGCCGTAATTGGCCAACTAAGGATGATGCCGAGAAGGGTAGCTGTCCGGTGCCTCTTGGCGAGGGCTTTGATCCTTAGCTGTTGGAGGGGCCGTAATTGGCTAACTAAGGATGGGGCTGAGCAGGGTAACTGCTCGGTGCTTCTTGGCGAGGGCTTTGATCCTTAGCACGGGAGAGGCCGTGAGCGGCCTACTAAGGATGGCCGAGCAGGGTATCTACTCGGTGCCTCTTGGCGAGGGCTTTGATCCCTGGTTTGTTGGGGTAAGGAGCTACCAACCAAGGATGACCGAGCAAGGGTGGGCCCGGTTTCCTCTTGCGAGGGCTTTGATCCTTAAGGACGGGCCGGGCAGGGTTGCTGTCCTGTGCCTCTTGGCGAGGGCTTTGATCCCTGGCGTTGTGTGGTAGGGAAGCTACCAGCCAGGGATAGCCGAGCAGGGTAGCTGCAGGACTGCCTCTTGGTGAGGGCTTTGATCCCTGGTTTGTTGGGGTAGGGAGCTACCAGCCAGGGATAACCGAGCAAGGACGGGCCCGGTTGCCTCTTTCGAGGGCTTTTCATCCTTAGCGCGGGAAGGGCCGTAAGTGGCCTATTAAGGATGGCCGAGCAGGGTTACTTCCCGGTGCCTCTTGGCGAGGGCTTTTTGTCCTTAAGGATGGCCGAGCAGGGTTGTTGCCCGGTGCCTTTTGGCGAGGGCTTTGATCCCTGGCGTTGTGGGGTAGGGAAGCTACCTACCAGGGATAGCCGAGCAGGGTAGCTGCAGGGCCGCCTCTTACGAGGGTTTTGATCCCTGGAGTTGTGTGGTAGAAAAGCTACCAGCTAGGGATAGCCGAGCAGGGTAGCTGCAGGGCTGCCTCATGGTGAGGACTTTGATCCCTGGCGTCGTGGGGAAGGAAAGCTACCAGCCAAGGATAACCGACCAGGGGCGGGCCCGGTTGTCTCTTTCGAAAGCTTTTCATCCTTAGCGCGGGAGAGGCCGTAAGTGGCCTACTAAGGATGAACCAAGCAGTGAAGCCGCTCGGTCGCCTCTTAGTGAGGGCTTAGATCCCTGGCGTTGTGAGGTAGGGGAGCTACCAGCCAGGGATAACTGAGCGAGAAAACCGCTCGGCTGCCTCTATGCGAGGGCTTAAATCCCTGGCGTTGTGAGATAGGGAAGCTACCGGCCAGGGATAGCCGAGTAGGGTAGCCGCTCGGCTGCCTCTTGGTGAGGGCTTTGATCCCTGGCGTTGTGAGGTAGGGAAGCTACCGGCCAGGGATAGCCGAGCGGGGTAGCCGCTCGGCTGCCTCTTGGTGAGGGCTTTGATCCCTGGCGTTGTGGGGTAGGGAGGCTATCGGCCAGGGATAGCCGAGCAGGGAAGCCGCTCAGCTGCCTCTATGAGAGGGCTTAGATCCCTGGCGTTGCGAGGTAAGGGAGCTACCGGCCAGGAATAGCCGAGCACGGTAGCCGCTCGGCTGCCTCTTGGTGAGGGCTTTGACTTTGATAGCCAGTCGGTGCACCGGGAAGAGGTACGATCACTGGTGACATGTGCCGTGATTGTGTGGGGAACGCAAAGCGACGGAGTGTCGTTTCGGTTTCGCATCGATCGGCGCAACTTCTGCCGCGTGGCGGCACTATTGTGGGTGAAAACGGGCGATCGTTGAACTCCGGAGGGCGTTGGAGGCTATAAAATTGAGGGGGTAATTGTTTACTCCCTTCCTCACACCCGAAACGCAAAACCGCAGGACTTCCCTTTCACCATCGAAGATATCATAAACTTCGAGGATGTCTACCTCTATGACCCATACTGCACTGAGGACACGGTGCAGTTGGTAATAGGCAGGATCGAGGACCACTTCGGCCGATTGCTCCCCCGGTGGTCCTCCCTCCTTCAGCTGCTAATGTACTCCATCTGGAAGGCGTCGCTGGGGCTTTACAACCCCTTATCCGAAATGCTGTTCGACGAGGCCATAGGCAAGCTAAGGTCTCTGAGGTGCTTCGGCCTGATCTCTGCAAGTTGGCTAGACCGCTCGGAAGCGCTCGTCCGTGAGTGCTACCAATTGAGACGCGATGCCGACGCTCGCGAGGGGGGATCGAAGGCTGAGGCTAGATGCTGCGAGGGCTCGGCTGGCGGAAATATCGTCAGAGTACCACGAGCAGTGTTCTCTGCACCCTGTTCCCCCGCTATTGTAATTTTCTTTTTTCTTTTTTTTAATGTACGGCTGAGGAGCCTATAGTACCTCTTGAATGAATAAAATTCTTTTTCTTTTCTGCAATCCTCTATTGATCCCTTTATTATATAAACAAAAGATCTCAAGAAAGATGTATATTGCTCTGAAAAGAAAATACATGCTAGTAGATGTTCTTATTCGTGCAGCTCGAGCCCCCCGGATGCCTGTTGGTATCTATACCCGGCACAGGGTACCGAGCTTCGTGGGTACCGGGCGTATCCTCCGCTGATATTACCATGATCTGGCCGATGGTCAGCTCTGCAGGAGGGGGACGCTGCTCCTGCTTGCGGTCAGCTTGCCGCTTGTCCCTTATGTACGCTGCGAGGTGCCCCGAACGGATGATCTCTTCAATATAGTCTCGGAGTTGTTTGCAGTCTCCGTGGAATGGCCCAGCGATCTGTGAAAACCGCAGTAGGGGCCCCGGGTTCGCTTCGAGGCCATATGCGGGACTGGGGGAAGCTTCAAGAACCCCTCGCCCTTGGCCTCCTCTAGTAGCACCGCCTGGGAGACGTTGAGCGGGGTGTAGTCCTGGAATTTTGGGAGGTAGGGTTTTTGCCACTCAGGTCTCCTTCTCTCTTCTCTTGCCCTCTTCTTTTGGTCTGTTTGCTCGACCTGGGGGAGGTTTGCGTTCACCTCAGATTCGAGCTGGACCTCTCGCTCGGTCCAGGCAAATACCTCGGCCATGGTCTTAGGTTGCGCTAATGCAAAGGAGCGTAACCACTCCTTGTGCCTAAGACCAGACCTTAGAGCCGTGATGACCGTCTCGTCCCGGTGCTCTGGGACCTCGAGAAGGGAGTTGTAGAAGCAGGCGACGTATGCTTTGAACGTCTCCTTCTATGCACTCTTGATTGTGAAGAGATGGTCGACTGTGGGTTTATGTCACCTGTTCCCGACGAAGTGGCCGAGGAATTGTGTGGCCAGCTCGTCGAAGGTTTCAAGCGCGGTTCGAGTCCTCGGAACAATTCTTGCCCAAAGCGGATGAGAGTGGCCGGGAAAGCTCGGTACTGGGCAGCGTCGGAGTTGTCTTGGAGGCTTATTCCCGCGGTGAATGCATCCAAGTGGTCTTTCAGATCAGATTTGCTGTCGAAAAGGGAGACCTTTGGGAGCTTGTTGCGGGAGGAGACGTAGACGGCGAGCAGCTCCTCGGTGAACGGTTTTGTGAGCAAGTCGGCGGCGTACTTAGCCCCGTCGCTCGAGCGGTGTCCTTCCCAGTGCATACCCTCGATCTTCTTCTCGAGGGCGTCGAGTCGGTCGTGGTATCCCGACGGCTCGGCGCATTTTGATCCCAGGCCTCTGCTGTTAAAGGCCTGCATTCGGCCGTGGCTCCGGTTCCTCTCAATGAGTTTCCTAAGATCCCCTGGCGAGGTGGCCTTCGAGTCGCCGCGGTGAGTCCCGTTCGTGCGACCCCGTCGAGGGAGGGGGTGTTGGTCATACCTGATATCAGGCGAGCTGACAGACATCTCCTCGGGAGGGACTGGTGCGCGAAGGACCTCGGGGCGAGGTGCTCTGGTGATGACCTTGGTGTCGAACTATGGGGCGCCCAACGGGTCTCAGAACATATCATCCAGGGAGATCCATGGCCGTGGGAGGTAGCGAGGCGGTGGTCGGCGGTGCCGACGCGGACGAAGCCTTCTCCCCCTGTAGGGGTCCTGGCCTCGAGGCGGGGGAGAGGCGACTTGGTGATCTTGCCCTGCCATTTGGGCGTGGATCAGCGCCTCCACAACAGATACGAGTCGGTCTATCCAGCCGGCGAGAGCGTTGATGGCATTCGGCGGAGGAGGTTCGTCCACGTCTCCGTTGAGGGGGAGGCGGCGGCTGGTGCTTGGATCGTCGTGATGATCGCTCGCCATTGCATTGAGATCGAAAAGTGAACTTTTGTTTTTGTGGAATCAAGAAGTTCCCACAGACGGCGCCAGCTGACGCGACCTGGATCACGCCAAGATGTTACCTTCCGTTGATCTGATGATGGCTGCGATGGATGGCTGAGATTGGATCTGGAGGCTGTCGCTCCTGAAGCGTGTGGATCTCAATGGGTTTGAGGTTGTGGTTGCCGAGCTACCTTCAAGGAAGTCCCAGGGTGGTTGTACCACCGAGGACCCTCCGGCGGTCAAGTTAGACTAGAGATCCGAGTAGAGTAACGGCTTAGTGGAGTAAAAATGGCTTACTTGAACCGTCTGAAGAAGGGGTTTATATAGCAGTGGCAGCAGGTGAAGTAGGCGCGAGAATCACGCTGGCCGTTACGCTCCCGACGTTACGCCCGCATGATGAGTGGGACTTCCCATTAATGGCGAGACAGGCTCGTTAATAGGGGATCGTGGAACATGGGATGTGGCCGGCGGAAATCTCGCGCATGGCGAGATTCGCGGGATGGCGGTTACGCCTACAAGCGGTGTTGTTGGTCGGTCGATGAGACCGAGGAAGATGACCTCGGCGGGAGAGCTCGCGGAGGAGCGGGGGAGCCGAGCTATCTTAGTTCTGCTCGAGCCCGGAGGCGAGCTGAGAGGGCCGAGGAGGCTCGGACCTGTGATAGCTCGGAGATGAGTTGTGAGGCCGAGGAGGCCAATTGTGCTGGGGGCTCAGAGGTGAGCCGGCGTTTGCTTGTAGGACGGGCACAGGAGTGGTCTGGTCGGCCACTGTAGGTCCTTTCTTGTGAGCCCTGGGACACGTCATCTGCCATGTGTCCTGATCTGGGAGATCATCGATATCGAGCATCATCATTTACATTGAGACCTGGTGGCTGATTTGCATTGTCGATATATAAGTGTTAGTGATTGGGTTGTAGCAAGTACGATAGTGAGCCAGTGATTGAAAGTGATATTGATAAGTGGAAGCATGATTGAAAGTGAAAGCGATACATATTTGTTCACAACCTATCCAATACCTGAATACATACTATAACCTGGGGAATGGGGAAATCAAGGTGGAATTGAACTCGTATTTAGCGAGGTACAATGACTTAGAGGATGATCATTCGATATTAGTGATATATATACATACATTAGGTCGTAGGCCAAGCAGCACTGCTGCAGGGTTATGTCCCGGACAACAGTGGATCGTAGTCTCAGGCATGCACGAGACCCTTGTTAAACACGAGCATCCTTTCCACCAACTGATTTCATTGACTTAGTGACTGATAAGTGGTGACATACACATTGCCTGATTTACTGATATGATACGTACATCGCATTGTTCATATTCAAATGATATTCATTCTTCTTATGTTTATGTATTTTGTCGCAACTTGCATGTTTAATAACACTGTACCCATTATATATATTTATTGCTATATGTGTCTCCCTGACGACCTGAGTGTGCATACTCAGAGGACGAGATAGAACCAGTCGAGGAGCAGGACCTGCCATTTGAGATCGCTATGGTCTAGACCGTAATATCGGCGTCGTCCTTTTTGCTATAAGCATATTGTATTTCGTTGGTTAGTTATTTACTTATGCAAAATAAATGCATCTCGGACTCTTTTATTGTAATGTAATAAAGTTGTGAACTGTGATTTCCTTTACTCCAGTACCGTTTACTGACTACCATGTAATGCTAGAAGCCAAAGTGTGACAACGGCGGGATTATTCCCTGACCGTAGGAGCATGGCTGGCCTAGTCACCCCACACATTCCGTATTTTGGGATGCGGGGCATGACAATGAACATGCTCACAGTGGGAGATTCTTCAATATGTTGTTCGCACTTTGACCACAGGTTCCGCTACCGGATTGCGTATTGGACCCAAGTTTTTACTGGCCTTACCCTGGTATTGATTAATGTCGTGAGCGGGGTGCGCTCGCTTGCGCCGCTCGCTTGCGCTGGCGAATCGTTGGGTGAACAATAATTCCATCTCTATGAATGTTTTCACGGAGACATTTGGGAGCTCCGAGAACCATTCAAAGGCCTTTTCTGACAGGCTGCCAACGAACTGGCAAAGCAACAGTGTGTCGTCGCCTCCAGTGTTGCCGCACAGAGCTCTAAACTGCACGACGTGCTGATGGGGATTGCCTGTCCCTTTGTATACATAGAACTTGGGGATCATATATCCCGACGGGTACTTGATTTGATTATACCAGCCTGGATACGGTCGCCCAGTTCTGATGATTTGGTATGCGGCTTCATTAGCTTGATGAGCTCTTATTTGTTGAGCTATGTAATCATCAAGATCAGCCTTGGAGATTGTTTTCTCCATGGCTGTTGATAAAGCCGGAAGAGAGTTTGATGTTTCCCCTCTATCATCCTCGATAATTATCGGCGGATTATCGGCTGGGGGTTCTGGCTGGATCATCATCCCAACCATGTCTTGGAACAAAAGAGCCATCTGTTTTATGTTAGCAACCTACTCGCCAGCTTCCTTGTCCTTTCTTTCAAGCACCCTTCACAGGAACTCTGTATCGGTCTCCTGTTCCTGGCGTTGTTCAACTGTTGTGTCCGGGCTTTCTTTCTTCCCGGTAAGTGCTTCCATTTTGGTCAATATTTCCTGGAGCTTTTGTTGTTGCTCCTGAGCTTTTGTCGGCGACCGAGTTTGCGGTCGATGACCTATGGAAGCACAGCTTTCTTCATTCCCGGAAGCCATATGGACCGTATATACGATCATGCCCCCAGACTTGGGGTGTTTGGGTCTATCATCTTTGGAATTTGCCGCAGACGGTGGGATTTTCTCCGGCCTCATCCTTTTGTGGGAGGTCGAAGTTGAAGGAGCCGTTGTAACAGGCACCTGTGTAGAAGAAGTCCCTCATTGTATGACAGAGGGATGGACTTTCTCTTGCCGAGCCTTCGATTTCGTCGGTCGACAAGAGTAGTCTTTGTTGATCACAGAGTCCTAGACTTTCCGCCAGACCTTATGAATTTTGAATGAGAGCTATTGATAGGGGCGCTCTGTCTTTGCTTGCATTGTCGCATCTGCAGGCGGGGGCGATTTCTTTAGCATCGCCATTGGAGAGTTCTTGCGCACCCTCCTAAGCAGATCAAAGTTGTTCCCAGTTGGAACAGCAGCGTCAACTTCCACCATTTGAGCTGGTGGAGTAAGCCCAGAGGGGGAGTTGCACCCAGCTTTTCTCACTCGGTGCCAGTGGCGACGTCGAGCGTGTCTTGCAGACGGGACCGCCTCAGTTTTGGAAGCGGCTTTGTCGTGCCCCCGGCTTTGGTGATGGGCTGCTGGTGGTGTCAGCCTGTTGAAGACTGACGTTCTTGGCAGGGTTTGAAGAGGAACAACCAATCATTCAAAGACCGACTTTCTGGTAGGGGAAGCGCCTTTGACGGCTTCGCCCATAGCAGGAGTTAGAAGGGCTATCCATTTTGGGGCAGCCCCTTCAGGTATCACGAGCCTCTTTGCGGGCCCGTTTGGGTTCATGCCCAACTTGTTGAAGACCGAGACGTCGGCTTTGGATGGCCCGTTGAGAGGGGCCGTTGTAGTTGCAAGTCGATCGAAGACCGACCACTTAGGAGCTTCCTCTTGCGGCGCTGAGGCACCGAAACTCACTGGTGAGAGCATAGTCTCAAAGAACAATCCAGTAGTGGCTTGTGTAACTTACCCCCACCGGCATTAAAATGATAGAGGCCGCATTAGGCCCGTAGTGTTAGGAATATGTATGCTCTGGAGGCTATTATTGTAAATTATTGTATATTATAGTGGATGCTTGGACATATATATAAAGGACTTTCTTGCTCGACATGATAGTATGCTATCTGGTTGCTCTTTATCTTAACATGTCACTAGTATTATTATAATGTCTCTCTGATACATGTTGATAAAGCCCTTAGGGTGTTAGCTTGACTACCAGGACTATGATGCGGATCATACTACTGGGACCTGGATAGTCCACAAGCACATCCTTTAATTGTTCCTAGTTGAGGGGATATCGAGACAGACAATCGATATTCCAGAGTAGACTAGTGTGTATGTTTCTTGACCCTGTATGGGGGCGATGGTTGATCCCATAACCATTGGTGTTTGACATCAAAGATTGTACACAGGTGCTCATTAGAGAATGGGTACACTGAACAAGACTCGCCGAGAACTCCGAGATGGTATTATACCTATCGTCAGATAGCAGTTCTTTAGTGACACTGGTACAAGTTAGTCTGTAGACCTGAGATCGTCATAGTATCTTGTATGGCTCGCACTGTGCTTTGATTTCCTCCTGGCTCAAAGGAGTCATGCAAACAGGTGGATTTTGCATACAGACCCGAATCACATGGAGGCAGTAAGCGATAGGAGGGGTTTCGGCTCTCCCGGTATTGGGAGTTGATGTTGCGCTATGCTCGATTGGCTATAACAGAAAGTCCCTGGCCATGGCTGTTGATAAGATTTACTGGTAAGTGTTATCAGTAGTTTCTCGAACAGTTATGAGCCATAAATCGGCATGACTTATCAAGTTACTGGGGTCTGACGATTCCACCTCTAGACTCGATATGCGACATATCAGACGAAGAGACCGGACTGTACGGTAAGTGTTACTTATAGGCTTCATGGGAATTTGGACAAGCTTGCTAATTGATCTTCTAATCGCTCAATACCTTGGTAGTCGTTATGTCCAGCTAGTACCGTTGACGGCTTGTGGGGGACTGATGTGATCATCAACTACTGCTGGCGTATTGACGAGTCTTTAGAGTCCCACACAGAAGTTTCCTGGTTCAAGCGAAACGAAGTAGGGCACATATGTTGATATGTGCGGGGGCCTGATTAAATACGAGTATGTGATACCGTATTCTAATCTGGCGGTTATTTATTATCGGTTAGGTTATATATGACATAACCGGATTATCGAATCAAGTATTGATTTGATAATGTGATATACAGATAAATGATATTAGTCGGTCATATGTGATATAACCGGATTATTAAATCAAGTGTTGATTTAATAATTTGATATATATTTATATTTGATATAATTATATGTTAACTACTATTATTAACTCACTAATTATTTTCTTCATAATATATATATATATGAAGCATGGCATAGATTTTCTATATTTTGAAAATAGAAAATGAGGTGGAATATGAGGAGATTTTTGTGAAATGGTGAAGCATGGCTTTGAAGATTATTATATTAGTCTTGACTCACTATTAAACCATGGTTCCAATTGTTTATTTGGAAATTATGGATACTTCAATGAGTGAGGTATTTTTGATGAGCCATTCTTCATTCTACACAATACTTTAGTTATTTTTCCTCACTTGAGCACCTTGCTCTCTAGCTCTCTTCATCTTCCTCCTCACCTCTTCCAAGCTCAATCCCTCACATGAGTTGTGAAACCTTAAGCTTGCGAGAACCCTAGTGAGGAAATAAAATCACCACTTCACCATCCTACACTTGATTAGCAATTAAGTGTAGTGTGTTTACTTCACAAAAGAGTTTAGTGAAGAAGTAGCTTGGATTAGCGGAGCTTCAGGTGGATCATCTTCGGCACGAAGATCGCAAAGGAAGCTCGATTCAACTTCAAGTGGAGCCTAGTGGAGTCGCGTGGATTACTACACAGAGCTTGAGAAGAGAAGGACACGGTCTACAAAGGTTGTAGCCCCTTTCTCTTAGTATAGTTTTCTTGATTTCATGCTAATAACCTAATAATCTAGTTTGATCCTTAGTTAATCAAGCTTAGCACCAAGAAATTTTTAAAATTGCATGCTTGATGCCGGTTTAAACCTCATGGTGGTGCTAGGGTAGACTTTAATGATATCAGAGCCAAGCTAGAAGATTGGAGGAAGTCTTTACGACGTTAAAGTGTTCGATTGGTTTTCGAAAAACCCGATTTTTTCAAGTTTCTGTCGATTTTCAAAAGTTGAAATTTTCGTGATTAAAAATATGCAGAAATTCTTGCAGGGTATTATATGGAGCCTCAAGAAATTCGATGCGCCAATTCCACCAAAGCGCCGCGGAACCGCAGCCCAGCCCCATGTTTGGCCGCGGTTCCGCCGCACTTTTGTGGCATGATGGCATTGTTTTTCTTGTGATGCTCCAGTGTAATATTTGGCACTTTCTTGATGTTTTTAATGAGACTCAAGTTGTTGAGATCTCTGGATTTTTGGGTATTTGTTAAATCGATCGAAATGTTTAGCGTCGTATAGATTATGATAATATGTGATACAATTTTTAGAATCCAAAATAATTGGTTTTGTGAAAACTAGTTAGTGATAGGTAAATCTAGCATTTTAGTCTCGGTTAATCAATTGCCATAAAGTTTTGATTCGGATCAAAACTCCGTCGCAATCACGTATAGTACGCGGATACTCGGCGGATATCATTATTAGATAGCCACGCCTCACAGCCCCGACAAAGTGACTGTAGGAGAACCCCGTTGCCAAAAGCACCCAATCGGGTGCTCGCGGCCATGGTGTTCCGCCTAAGAGCACTTCGTCGATGGTATCGGGGGTGCGGCCATCTACTAAAGTTCCCGACGAGCATCCGATCAAGTAGTCGGGAATCTCGTTGAATTACCCGACTAAGTTATTGAAAAGAGTTTTCAATTTGAGACTAAAATACAAGGTTTATAGGTTAGGCATGAAATTCGGAATATAAGATATTCCAGGTTTATGATGTCTAAGGATATACGGATTCTAATTATTGTAGCTTTTCATTTTTTTTCTGCGACCGTAAATGTAATATGTGGAGTATCTCTGATCTCGTTGCTATATGTCAACGAAATTCGGGATACGCGTATTACTTATGTTGATGATATGCGATATTATGTGTTGTTGTGATATGTTATATTGGATCATCGTGATTGAATAGCCGGGGGGTTTTGCGTAAGATGAAAGTTTTTCATTTTCATTTATGTAAAAATTTGTATGTAATATTCTTTTATTGTGACACTTCCGGGTTAAGGATGTTATCACCATTGACGTATATTATTTACTTTTCCGCATTAGGATAGACCCAAGGAAGGGAGGACAGGTAACCGGGTTCTAGAGTCCTATGGGAGACCATCTCGAGGAGTCGAGACCGGGTCTTCTAACTCTAGAATTGGCAGGGTTGCTTGCCGCTCTCGTAGGGATCTAGGGATGTGGGTTTAGCTATTCATCATGACCGTGGAATCCGTGTTTTTCATTACTGGCTAAATTTAAAACACGGACCTCCTAGTATATCCAATAATTCATATATTTACTTCTGCTGCTTAGTTCTGTGATGTGATCATATAACTGCGTGAGACGAATGCTATATTATATATATGATATATAATAAATGTTGCTTATGTTTTGCACCCGTGCTTGTCCAGCCCCCGTTCTGCCATTAGTTAAGTAACCTAACGGTGCATGACGGGGCCCCGTGGAAAATGCGGATGGCATAAGCGTACGTTCTATTTTAGTTTCTTTTCTGTGATATTTAGGGAAACATAAATGATAGGACTTCATTAATGAGATTAATGGAAATAAAAGAAACCTAAAGATGTTGTATAATCGATATTTTCAAAAAGGGTAGCTCTAGTTCTTCCTTTGCATAGTGATATTCCTTGATGAATATCAAGCACCTCATTTGATGAGGAAAGAGCCGAGATCCCTTCACCGGGAGTGACCTCTTTAGAGAAACTAGCAAATTCTACAACCTACTCGGTTTTGTTTTTGATAGCTTCTCTAGTCCTTGCTTTGCATAGTGGTATTTCTTGATGAATATCCAACACCTCATTCGATGAGAAAAGAGCCGAGATCCCTTCACCGGGAGTGACCTCTTTAGCAAAACTAGCAAAAGCTACAAATACACTCCTTTTCAAATCACTGGATCCTACAACGATATCAAGTTCATTACGCTAAAGGTTTTCTTAAAAACCAACGTAGCCCTCCATCATTTCAGATAAGTATTATTTCGTATTCGTGCTACATTTGTTGGCCTTCGTCAAGACATAGTATGCGGTAGCTGGTTAGTGCTTATCTGCAGCATGTGATGCGATTGGATTAGGGTAGTCGTGCGATTTTGTTGGTCTTCGTCAAGGGTCGTGCGGGTGGGTTTAATTCAATCAAGAAATGAACGTGTTGAATTTGACTAGCGCCCTATGGTTTGTTGGCCTTCGTCAAGGTCATAGGACGTTAGGGGTAAAAACAATTATCGGGAATTTCAAGTGTTGAAATTTACAATGAAATTTCATACCTTCTATATGATAGTTGGATCCCAATACCCACTGCGAGTAAGAGTTACTTCTAGGAGAGTTTTCCACTTTACAATTAATTGATCCAGTAAGTGTCTAAGAAAAGTGTAAACGGGGTTACGCCCCTGCGAAAACGAGGTTATTTAATTAGTTCCATGCGAAAGCATGGGGAGACTCCCTCGGAGTATCAATACCTGCATGGCTGACCGATTGGCGAACTTGTAGGGTGCAATTAATCCCGGATAATCTTACCTTTTATGGTTTGAAGGAAGATTTGATAAAAACAGTGGGAGCCATCCTGATTAAATAAGATAATAACCAATCTAATCTTGCAATGAACGCACGCTAAAGCATTTCCTTCTCTCTCTTTTTCCAGGTAGCGATCAATGACACGCCTTAATCAAGATAATAATATTGATGTATTGATCGAACCCACTTATTATACTGAGCTGGGGAACGTTGGTTCCACTCTAACTTATGACTATCATAAGTCTGAGCAAGGAATAGGGGAATACCAGGATTTCCGCACAACCCAAACGAAGAAAGAGCATGCTGATGCATCTTCTTCGGGTGTGTTCGTTACCGAGAACTGTTTCTCAGTTTGCTCTGTGTCCTGGGTATTAGATACCGGATCAGGATCGCACGCATGTAATTTGTTACATGGGCTAAAGAGAGGTAGAGAATTGGGAAAGAGTGATATATCTATAAAAGTAGGGAATGGATCAATTGTTGCAGCCAAAGTAGTTGGCGAATATCACCTTGTATTACCAACTGGTAATACATTGATCTTGAACGGCTGTTATTACGTACCAAAAATGATGTGCAATATTATATCGGTTTCTTTATTACAACAGAAGGATATAACTTTGCATTAGAGGATAATGTTATGAATATTTTCCAAAATCAAGTGTTGATTGGATTTGGTACGTTATGTAACGGTATATACGTTCTGAATCAAATCACAGTTCTAAACATACAGAACACAGACAAGAGGAATAATTCAGAAATGAACAAAGCCTTCTTGTGGCACTGTAGACTAGGTTATATCACTGAGACAAGGCTAGCTAAGTTTCATAAAGATGGATATTTGAACCCGTTCGAATTTGCATCTTATGAAACTTGCGAGCCATGTCTCAAAAGTAAGATGACCAAAACTCCATTTATTGGACACGGAGAAAGAGCTACTGAACTCTTGGGACTGATACATACTAATTATACGGTCCTATTTCCACACATGCCAGGAATAGTTTCTCATACTTTATTACATTCACTGATGATCTCTTAAGATACGGATATGTGTTCCTGTTGAAATATAAGTTTGAAGCTTTTAAGGAATATAAGTGCGAATTAGAGAACCAAATGGGTAAAAGTATTAAAATCTTTCGATCTGATCGGGGAGGAGAATACTTAAGCACGGAATTCCATGACTATTTAAAAGAGAATGGGATTCTCTCCCAGCTTACTCATCTGTATACACCCCAGCACAATGGAGTATCGGACCAGAGGAATCGCACCCTGTTAAATATGGTGCGCTCTATGATGAGTACTGCTGAGTTACCTATTTCTTTTTGGAGTTTTGCACTTGAGAAAGCTGCATACATATTGAATAGGGTTTCGACCAAATCTGTGCCTACCACTCCATATGAGATATGGAATGGAAAGAGAACATCTCTTAAACGAGTTAAGATATGGGGTTGTCCGCCTATGTTAAAAAGCAAAATCCAGACAACCTCGAGGCAAGGTATGTATTGTGCAAGTTTGTAGGATATCCAAAAGATTCATATGGATATATCTTTTAGAAAAGGAATTTTTTGTAAAAGGAATTAGTGGTAATGAGGTAGAACTGGAAGAAGTTCCAACAACACAAACTATAACTGACGATTTGGTAGAACCGGAGAATCCAATAGTACCCAACGAACCCCAGCCATTCTGCAAATCTAGTAGGGTTCCTCATCCACCTGAGAGACACTACGGTTTTCTCATAGACGGTGGGAGTGAGGATTGCATCATGAAAGATGATGACCCAACTAGCTTTGAGCAGGCCATCACAAATGGGGACTCTACGAAATGGCTGGATGCTATGCGATCTGAGATGGAATCCATGTACACCAACAAAGTATGGACTTTGGAAGTTGCTCCTAAAGGGGTAAAACCCATCGGGAGCAAGTGGATCATTAAGAAAAAAATTGGTGTGGATGGAAAGGTTGAGACCTTCAAAGCTAGACTTGTAGCAAAAGGTTTTTCGTCAACGACCGGGTGTCGACTATGATGAAACCTTTTCTCCTATTGCTATGCTTAAGTCTATCAGGATCCTACTTGCCATTGCTACATACTATGACTATGAAATCTGGCAGACAGACGTCAAGACCGCTTTTCTAAATAGTGATTTAGAAAAGAGCGTGTACATGACACAACCAGAGGGCTTCGTAGACAGTGGGAGCAGCAGAAAGGTATGTAAGCTGCTTAAATCCATTTACGGATTAAAGCAGGCATCGCGGAGCTAGAACATCTGTTTTGATGAAGCTATCAAAGAGTTTGACTTCATCAAAAACATAGATGAACCTTGTATATACAAGAAGGTTGTAGAGAGTAAGGTTGTCTTCCTCGTATTGTACGTAGATGACATACTCTTGATAGGAAACGATGTTCCTATGCTACAATCGGTCAAACTCTTCTTATCACAAAAGTTCTCCATGAAAGATCTAGGTGATGCCTCATATATCCCGGGGATAAAGATGTATAGAGATAGATCTAAGCGGATGTTGGGATTGTCCCAATCCAGGTATATAGACACCATACTAAAAAGGTTTAGTATGGAAGATTCTAAGCGTGGTAATTTACCCGTTTTTTCAAGAACCACTCTCTCCAAAGAGATGTCTCCCAAGACTGATTTGGAGAGTGCTCGCATGCAAGGGATACCCTATGCTTCGACAGTCGGGTCTATCATGTATGCTATGTTATGTACCAAACCGGATGTAGCTTACTCACTAGGTGTAGTGAGTAGGTATCAATCAGATCCCGAGGAGAAACACTGGACAGCTGTGAAGAACATTCTTAAGTACTTGAGAAGGACTAAAGAAATGTTCTTGGTGTACAGTAATGGTGAACTCCAAGTGGGGTCATTTACCGATTCGAGCTTCCAGAGTGATAAAGATGACAGTAAGTCGGTCTCAGGTTTTGTTTTCACCCTCAATGGAGGGACGGTATGTTTGAAGAGTTCCAAGCAAGATACCGTGGCAGACTCGACGATGGAGGCTGAATACATCGCTGCCAACGATGCTGCCAAAAAGCCTGTCTGGATGAAGAAGTTCATTGCTGAACTTGGTGTGGTTCTTTCCATTGAGCATCCAATACATGTGTATTGTGATAACAATGGAGCTGTGGCTTTAGCCAAGGAACCCCGGTCCCATCAGAGATCCAGGCATATTCTTAGGCGGTGTCACCTTATCCGAGAGATAGTAGATCGACGGGAGATCGATGTCAGGAGAGTTGACACGAAGGACAGCGTAGCGGATCCACTCACAAAGGCCTTCCCCCAGACGCAGTTTGAGAGACTTTTTGGGATGTTGGGTATGAGATACTACAACAACTGGCCTTAGTGCAAGTGGGAGATTGTTAGGAATATGTATGTCCTAGAGGCTATTATTGTACATTATTGTATATTATAGTGGATTCTTGGATATATATAGAGAGGAATTTCTTGCTCGATATGATAGTATGCTATCTGGTTGCTCTTTATCTTAATGTGTTCACTAGTATTATTATACTGTCTCTGTGATACATATTGATAAAGCCCATAGGGTGTTATCTTGACTACCAGGACTGTTTCGCCCAATCAGACCAAAGCTCTGTTTGAATTTCAGAATTCAAAAATTGAAGCAACGCTTCAAATTCCTTGCGCTGCGCGCAACGCGCCACGTGTCAAAAGCTGATACGTCAGCGCGGCGCCCAAGGCAGCGCGCCCAATCAGAGCAAGGCTCTATTTAAAACAACTCGTGAGTAGAAGACATCTACGAAAAGAAATCGAATGCACGACACTATCCTAGGTCATAATAATACACTACTATATCCCAAACATCTAGTAATAGCAGGGTAATACTACGTGTAAGTGCAACTACTCCGTGTCGTGTCAGTACCTCATATAATACTATGTCATATGAATGAAATGCATGCACCATGAATGTAAAGTAACAAATCCTGAAATCCAGATATATATGTATAAGAAATCTTTAGCTGTTATCATAGTAGAATGTGTATAAGAATCTGAAATCTCACTAATGAAATCCATGGAAATCCGTGTCAAACATCGACACAACACATGTAATCTCAAGTCTCAATATCTCGGGCTCCGTCAGTCCGGATCGGCCCATATCATCAAATCTCACGACAACGGTCGGTATCCTCCGGATATCCGCCGCGCCAGACATCACCGGTAGGTAGCCTTCCCCTGCCAGGCTCATCGTCTACAACTCGATCTTCTTGCCCCGGGGTACCATACCGGGCCCACCATGTACCCGAGACGGTTCATCCACTCCTCGAATCGGGTCTCGAAATCCAACAGAAAACGTGAAATCTCATGGTGGACGACACATACATCACGAGAAAACCGCATCTTATTTTAAAAAGAGAAGAGGAGAGAGAGAGAAGTTTTATATATTTTTGCGGTTTTCCCCAAAAATCCAGAAATCTCATAGAAATCCAAATCTCAAAATCATGAGTAAGCATATGATAAGTGTCGGCATATGCCCATACTACTGCATGATAACATGAAAATATGAATGCATGAATGTCTAAGCAATAAATATCATGTCTGTACTAATGTCAGAGAATAATCACAATATTATAGCGGTCTAGTTGTTAACTGATTCTATCCATAAAAGTCAATATGATCTAAAGTGTACGTGACATAGTAATTACCGATGATGATGTGTGTGAGCCGGCAAATAAGTGTGCGTGGAATATGCGCATCATCGGTAATAGTGCCGGTGTCCTAACAGGTAAAGTTTATACTGATTATAGCAACATATAAAAGAACATGCACCATGATAATTACAGTATGAATGTAAATACAGATGTGCATTATCCACTCCTCTGCGAGATACGAGTACAACTACCACTATATGAGTCGAACCTAAACCAGTGTCCATCTAACATCCTAAGGAACTAAACCTAATAGACTAGTCAGTAAGAAACTAGAGTCTACCTAAGGTCTGAATCAATATCTCTAATAGTCGACGATCCCACCTCAATAGCGTCACGTACGTAGTACGGCTTCCTCGAATCAAGAGTGCGGGTCAATCGTCAAATCTAAACCTCGTACGGTAAAATCCATCGTACGGCATCCCAATATCGAGGTACGGTCAAGTATCTCCTAGGTGTCTCCTCATTCGTATAATGTCATCATCAGCACATCTCATGATCAAGGAGTTAAACTGTGATCGCATATATCAATCATATATCATTGCCATCATGATAAACATCATTAGTTTATCCTCAGAAATATCATGTCATATGTATCATATTGTGACTAGGTCATACTTATATGATATCGGCATCAGGTCACACCAATATAATGTCGTAATCAAGTTATACATATATCATATCGTGATCAGTCACAAGTTACAGTCCGGGTACTATTCTAGCGTCCCATGTACATCAATATCACCACCACTCTTTATAATTTATATATTCATGTTCATTATCTCATTCTCTAATGATCCGCTAACACTTTAATACGACTGTATAGTCAAGAATCACGGCATCAAGCCCAGTTATACTGTTTCATCATGCCTCAAATATCATATCACATCAATGAATCCCATATACGTGTTGTATATATATATACCTATACCTAGTTTTATATATGTATACACATATACGTATACTCCATGTCGAGTTTTAGTGTATGCGTGTGTGTTTCTATCAGAAACCTACGAACCTTTCCCAAAGTACTCATCCTCTGATATGGTTTTCCTAAATCAGTCTAGTCCAGCCTAGGGTCAATACTAGGGTCCTACTAGGGTCACATCTGGTTTCCTAATGTCAATAAGTACTATTCCTATTCTACGTTGCGGGGGTGCTAAACGCCATCCACCCGACTTCCCCCCGTAGATATGCATCTACTCACCTGGTCCATGTCTGCCGAGGACGGTGTCGCCATCCTCCTCTTCATCGCCCGCAGTCCACTTGAAGGGTACCTAAACGCAAACATATAAATATTATCGTAAACTGAATCACATACGAAAGTCAAAACGACGCAATGAACCAGCATAGGTTAAAGCCTATGTTCCGTCCACAAAAAAGAACCAAATATCGCTCGATATCGGCGTACAAACTCCGATGGATCGAGATAAACATTAACAAATAACTCGTAGTTTTAAAACACATTACTTATACCATAAAACACGATTAAATCCACCGAAACCCTAAAATCCATCAAACCGTCCAATTTCGTAAAACCCGAAAATGTCGGTATACCGTTTTTCATCAAAACTTGACATTTAAATGAAACTAATGGTCATAAAACTCATTAAATAGCATTACTAGACTATACAAACCATTACTATATTTTTATTACACAAATTTATATTAATTTGAAATTTCTAGTTTGCAACATTTAACAAATTTTTCAAGCAAAGCACCACAATTCCTCCACAAAACATGATTTGCATGAATTAATGTATTAAACCACAATTCATAATGATAATGATTCAATGAAATCATAACTTATATTTTTAATCACATTTATTTAGAAATTCCTAAAATCTAGTTTACAAAATAATAGCATTTTATTACTATTTTTCTAATTATCAAAGTAATCTAGTGATCAAACTAAGTTTTTCATTCAATTAATGTGCTAATATCCTCATTAAAACTACTCTCTAATGATAGCAACTTAAATTGGAATTTTATATTACCCACAAACACATTTTAGAAAAATCTAGTTAGCTAATTTCCTTATTTAAAACAATTTTTAAATGAAAATTTTACAATTTAACAACCATGCCATATTTTCCAATTCTAAAAGTTTTAAACTAAATATTATAACCCTAATTAATTATTAAAAACCCTAACTTGAATTTACAACCCTAACTTGCATTTTTTAAAAAAAACATAGAACTAATTCATTAAATCTAATTAAGCTTAAATGAACATCTAATAACAATAAATCAAAAGAAAGAAATTATACCTCCCAAAATATGAAATCCCAACAAGAAATGAGCCTCCAAAATACATGTTTTCCCACTCCAAAATCCATATAAAAAAGGGTAGAGAATAAAGGGTATGAAGAGATTAGGATTTTGTGTATTTTTTGTTGAATTTTTGATGTATTTTGATGGATTTTTGTGCAAAAATGAGGTGGGAAATGGGGGGGGCAGCCATGGGGGGTTGTGGCCGGCCTTGGTGAGGTGAGAGAGTGAAAGAAGTGAGTTTGAAAGTGTGTAGAACTTTCAAGAGGAGAAAACATCACATAAAGTCTTTTCATGCTTTATTTAATTATTTATTTATTTGTTTACTATAGCAACTCAAGAAAGCTCTAGAAAATAGGTAAAATTTGCAAATAAATTTTGCATGAAACGCACTAATTTCTAACATGCCATGGTTCATTTTTACAAATTAAAACCATTTAAATTTGTAATTTACACTAATTTAGTGTAAAAATAAAGTTTATGTTAATATTTAAAATAATTAATTTAGGGAAAATATTTTATTAAACTAAAAATTTATAAGTGGCTAAATAAACACTATTTACTAGTAATTACATAATTAAATAGATATTTTTGAATTTATAATGAAAAACAATTGCGGTTTGATTTTACGAAAAATACATTTTGCTTTACCGAAAATCATAAAATTCACTTAAACAATTTTATTCATTTAATTATTTATTTAATTATTTTTAAAACGTTACAATCTTCCCCCCTTTAGGAAATTCGGTCCCCGAATTTAAATTAAAACTCTCCTTCCAAATACTAAAACATTTAGCAAAACACTCAAATCGTCGGGGCTCCGAAATCATCAATACATAACAAAATCAACTCCGTCAAGCATGACGCAATCATCGGAGTTATGGCGATAATAAAATATCATAACTCAATGTGAAAACCATCATAATATACATCAATCTATAACTTACATATAGTTCACATCCTAGTAAAATCGCCGAATCATCATAATAAAGAAGCATACAAATGCCCCTCTTGAAAATCGCCGTGCAATGCACGTGTCACGGCATAAGTAGCGGACGTTTAAATTTTAAAAAAATAACTATATATATATATATATATATATATCTTTTATTTAACATACACGTCCCGCCTGGTTACTAAATCAAATAATAATGATTATGAAAACATACTGCTCAAACTAAAATCAATCCCAATCACATCAATAAAATGTCATGTGCATCCGGTGCGCACTGAAATCGAAACCAAATGCAGAAACCATGAATACCAACAAAACAAAACTAAGTGCAACAGGTGTGCACCAAAAATATCTGTCAAGTGCAACGGGCGTGCACGACTCAAAATCAGGTGCATCTAATCTGCACAAAACCCCGATTTAGTGCATCTGGTGTGCACAAAATCGCATAGTATGCGCAAGAATCCTAATCAGGTGCACATGGAGCACGAAAACATACATCGAATATCAGACTCGAATCACAGTACGAAAATGGATAAAAACTAGGTCGAAGCATATATCAAAATCATGTGTAACCCATATGCACGAAATCAAATCAAAATCTCAAAATATATAAAACCAAATCAAGTGTACTGGGTGCGTACTAAACCACATCAATACAACTGATATATGAAACACAGATAGAATGAAGGTACACACAGGAAATACCAATCGTAGAACAAAGTTCTCAAAATACAAAAATCCAATCAACGAAAATAGGAAATTCAAATCACTAAATCACAATCGTAAACACTATCGTCAATGTGCGCCTCTTTCCTCTGATGTCGACTGCTTCGAACTCGTTCTTTCATAGGTGTGCTGACTGCGCTACCAACGGCAATACTCATGTCTAGAGTCTCCCACGTAGTCGATCTCTTCACCTGATATCCGGACTACATTAAACTTTTCGATCGATCCATCAAAATCCCATAATTCCCCGAGAGCTCAACACTCAAGTACAGTTTAAAAATATCCGGTACATACCCAGCATCGATGATCCAGCTGTAGAAGGGCAAACCCAAGCCTCACTAATGGCACTGCGAAACTGCCGTAAACCCTAAGGTTCAAGGGCGTTCTCGTGGTCATTATGTCGAGTTAGGGTTTCATTCTTCTAGAGGGTCCATCGAAATACCTGCATGTTCTTCCGAATACTTTAAACTTAGGAAAATGGTTTTCTGATAATCGTTCGAACCCTTTAACTTCATCCGGACGGCATGTGAATACCCTTCGTCCGCACGCTAAGCAATGCTTCAATCCTCAAGAACAACCAATACTCTAATTGTTATCGCATTCGAGCCGCAGCTTCCTCTGCCCGTGCGCCCGTGGTAACAGAAACCACCATCCGACATTGACGAAGATAGATCAAAAGAACGAATGGAATACGGTGCAAACAATGTAAATCCTAGGGCTCCTTAAGCAGAGTAGCGTATCGTAAGTATGCCGCGGACCATACCCACGGTACGTTACTCTACCTAAATCGCATGCTCCATCAACCAAGGGTCACCTAGACTTATACAAGGTTAAACCTAGCGCTCTGATACCAACTTTGTCACGACCCGAAAGTACGGAACGTGACCGGCACTTAGATTACGAAGCGTCTAGAGGCGCCACGTAACCTAAGTAAGCCGAATCCCAGAAATCTAAACCATGAAAAGAAGAAGAAGCAGTAAAAGAAAACAAGTATAAAATCATCAGCAAATTTTACCAAAAATTTCGGCAGAGTCTCCTCTGTAAAAACTGGCCCCCAAACGGGTACAACAAGTATAATATACATAAACAATAAAAAGCATCCCCAAACGGGAGCTAGCATCAACGCCAACAGGCGGAAACAACCACAGCAAGCACAATAATATACAACGCCAATAAGCGAGGCTCAAAACTCAAAAGAAAACAAAACCACCAGATCTGAATAATACATGCGCGACTCTAAGGTCGAAATAAAAGACTGGTCCTATAAACTTATCAAGTAATACAAATATGGTTGATGGAGCTTACTAGATACAAATGAATGAATAAAAGTACAATGGTGGTTCGGATACAAGTGAACCAACCTACCGTGCAAATCACCCAGAAGAAAAGATATGCCAACAAGCTGCCACGGAAACCTGTACATCGAACCTGTAAAGAATTTGGCACAACGGGGGTGAGTTGCCAACTCGTGAGTAGAAGACATCTACAAAAAGAAATCGAATGCACGACGCTATCCTAGGTCATAATAATACACTACTATATCCCAAACATCTAGTAATAGCAGGGTAATACTACGTGTAAGTGCAACTACTCCGTGTCGTGTCAGTACCTCATATAATACTATGTCATATGAATGAAATGCATGCACCATGAATGTAAAGTAACAAATCCTGAAATCCAGATATATATGTATAAGAAATCTTTAGCTGTTATTATAGTAGAATGTGTATAAGAATCTGAAATCTCACTAATGAAATCCATGGAAATCCGTGTCAAACATCGACACAACACATGTAATCTCAAGTCTCAATATCTCGGGCTCCGTCAGTCCGGATCGGCCCATATCATCAAATCTCACGACAACGGTCGGTATCCTCCGGATATCCGCCGCGCCAGACATCACCGGTAGGTATCCTTCCCCTGCCAGGCTCATCGTCTACAACTCGATCTTCTTGCCCCGGGGTACCATACCGGGCCCACCATGTACCCGAGACGGTTCATCCACTCCTCGAATCGGGTCTCGAAATCCAACAGAAAACGTGAAATCTCATGGTGGACGACACATACATCACGAGAAAACCGCATCTTATTTTAAAAAGAGAAGAGGAGAGAGAGAGAGAGAAGTTTTATATATTTTTGCGGTTTTCCCCAAAAATCCAGAAATCTCATAGAAATCCAAATCTCAAAATCATGAGTAAGCATATGATAAGTGTCGGCATATGCCCATACTACTGCATGATAACACGAAAATATGAATGCATGAATGTCTAAGCAATAAATATCATGTCTGTACTAATGTCAGAGAATAATCACAATATTATAGCGGTCTAGTTGTTAACTGATTCTATCCATAAAAGTCAATATGATCTAAAGTGTACGTGACATAGCAATTACCGATGATGATGTGTGTGAGCCGGCAAATAAGTGTGCGTGGAATATGCGCATCATCGGTAATAGTGCCGGTGTCCTAACAGGTAAAGTTTATACTGATTATAGCAACATATAAAAGAACATGCACCATGATAATTACAGTATGAATGTAAATACAGATGTGCATTATCCACTCCTCTGCGAGATACGAGTACAACTACCACTATATGAGTCGAACCTAAACCAGTGTCCATCTAACATCCTAAGGAACTAAACCTAATAGACTAGTCAGTAAGAAACTAGAGTCTACCTAAGGTCTGAATCAATATCTCTAATAGTCGGCGATCCCGCCTCAATAGCGTCACGTACGTAGTACGGCTTCCTCGAATCAAGAGTGCGGGTCAATCGTCAAATCTAAACCTCGTACGGTAAAATCCATCTTACGGCATCCCAATATCGAGGTACGGTCAAGTATCTCCTAGGTGTCTCCTCATTCGTATAATGTCATCATCAGCACATCTCATGATCAAGGAGTTAAACTGTGATCGCATATATCAATCATATATCATTGCCATCATGATAAACATCATTAGTTTATCCTCAGAAATATCATGTCATATGTATCATATTGTGACTAGGTCATACTTATATGATATCGGCATCAGGTCACACCAATATAATGTCGTAATCAAGTTATACATATATCATATCGTGATCAGTCACAAGTTACAGTCCGGGTACTATTCTAGCGTCCCATGTACATCAATATCACCACCACTCTTTATAATTTATATATTCATGTTCATTATCTCATTCTCTAATGATCCGCTAACACTTTAATACGACTGTATAGTCAAGAATCACGGCATCATGCCCAATTATACTGTTTCATCATGCCTCAAATATCATATCACATCAATGAATCCCATATACGTGTTGTATATATATACACCTATACCTAGTTTTATATACGTATACACATATACGTATACTCCATGTCGAGTTTTAGTGTATGCGTGTGTGTTTCTATCAGAAACCTACGAACCTTTCCCAAAGTACTCATCCTCTGATATGGTTTTCCTAAATCAGTCTAGTCCAGCCTAGGGTCAATACTAGGGTCCTACTAGGGTCACATCTGGTTTCCTAATGTTAATAAGTACTATTCCTATTCTACGTTGCGGGGGTGCTAAACGTCATCCACCCGACTTCCCCCCGTAGATATGCATCTACTCACCTGGTCCATTTCTGCCGAGGACGGTGTCGCCATCCTCCTCTTCATCGCCCGCAGTCCACTTGAAGGGTACCTAAACGCAAACATATAAATATTATCGTAAACTGAATCACATACGAAAGTCAAAACGACACAATGAACCAGCATAGGTTAAAGCCTATGTTCCGTCCACGAAAAAGAACCAAATATCGCTCGATATCGGCGTACAAACTCCGATGGATTGAGATAAACATTAACAAATAACTCGTAGTTTTAAAACACATTACTTATACCATAAAACACGATTAAATCCACCGAAACCCTAAAATCCATCAAACCGTCCAATTTCGTAAAACCCGAAAATGTCGGTATACCGTTTTTCATCAAAACTTGACATTTAAATGAAACTAATGGTCATAAAACTCATTAAATAGCATTACTAGACTATACAAACCATTACTATATTTTTATTACACAAATTTATATTAATTTGAAATTTCTAGTTTGCAACATTTAACAATTTTCAACATTTTTCAAGCAAAGCACCACAATTCCTCCACAAAACATGATTTGCATGAATTAATGTATTAAACCATAATTCATAATGATAATGATTCAATGAAATCATAACTTATATTTTTAATCACATTTATTTAGAAATTCCTAAAATCTAGTTTACAAAATAATAGCATTTTATTACTATTTTTCTAATTATCAAAGTAATCTAGTGATCAAACTAAGTTTTTCATTTAATTAATGTGCTAATATCCTCATTAAAACTACTCTCTTATGATAGCAACTTAAATTGGAATTTTATATTACCCACAAACACATTTTAGAAAAATCTAGTTAGCTAATTTCCTTATTTAAAACAATTTTTAAATGAAAATTTTACAATTTAACAACCATGCAATATTTTCCAATTCTAAAAGTTTTAAACTAAATATTATAACCCTAATTAATTATTAAAATCCCTAACTTGAATTTACAACCCTAACTTGCATTTTTAAAAAAAAACATAGAACTAATTCATTAAATCTAATTAAGCTTAAATGAACATCTAATAACAATAAATCAAAAGAAAGAAATTATACCTCCCAAAATATGAAATCCCAACAAGAAATGAGCCTCCAAAATACATGCTTTCCCACTCCAAAATCCATATAAAAAAGGGTAGAGAATAAAGGGTATGAAGAGATTAGGATTTTGTGTATTTTTTGTTGAATTTTTGATGTATTTTGATGGATTTTTGTGCAAAAATGAGGTGGGAAATGGGGGGGGCAGCCATGGGGGGTTGTGGCCGGCCTTGGTGAGGTTTAGTGAAAGAAGTGAGTTTGAAAGTGTGTAGAACTTTCAAGAGGAGAAAACATCACATAAAGTCTTTTCATGCTTTATTTAATTATTTATTTATTTGTTTACTATAGCAACTCAAGAAAGCTCTAGAAAATAGGTAAAATTTGCAAATAAATTTTGCATGATACACACTAATTTCTAACATGCCATGGTTCATTTTTACAAATTAAAACCATCTAAATTTGTAATTTACACTAATTTAGTGTAAAAATAAAGCTTATGTTAATATTTAAAATAATTAATTTAGGGAAAATATTTTATTAAACTAAAAATTTATAAGTGGCTAAATAAACACTATTTACTAGTAATTACATAATTAAATAGATATTTTTGAATTTATAATGAAAAACAATTGCGGTTTGATTTTACGAAAAATACATTTTGCTTTACCGAAAATCATAAAATTCACTTAAACAATTTTATTCATTTAATTATTTATTTAATTATTTTTAAAACGTTACAATCTTCCCCCCTTTAGGAAATTCGGTCCCCGAATTTAAATTAAAACTCCCCTTCCAAATACTAAAACATTTAGCAAAACACTCAAATCGTCGGGGCTCCGAAATCATCAATACATAACAAAATCAACTCCGTCAAGCATGACGCAATCATCGGAGTTATGGCGATAATAAAATATCATAACTCAATGTGAAAACCATCATAATATACATCAATCTATAACTTACATATAGTTCGCATCCTAGTAAAATCGCCGAATCATCATAATAAAGAAGCATACAAATGCCCCTCTTGAAAATCGCCGTGCAATGCACGTGTCACGGCATAAATAGCGGACGTTTAAATTTTAAAAAAAATAACTATATATATATCTTTTATTTAACATACACGTCCCGCCTGGTTACTAAATCAAATAATAATGATTATGAAAACATACTGCTCAAACTAAAATCAATCCCAATCACATCAATAAAATGTCATGTGCATCCGGTGCGCACTGAAATCGAAACCAAATGCAGAAACCATGAATACCCACAAAACAAAACTAAGTGCAACAGGTGTGCACCAAAAACATCTGTCAAGTGCAACGGGCGTGCACGACTCAAAATCAGGTACATCTAATCTGCACAAAACCCCGATTTAGCGCATCTGGTGTTCACAAAATGGCATCAAGTGCGCCAAGTATGCGCAAAAATCCTAATCAGGTGCACATGGAGCACGAAAACATACATCGAATATCAGACTCGAATCACAGTACGAAAATGGATAAAAACTAGGTCAAAGCATATATCAAAATCATGTGTAACCCATATGCACGAAATCAAATCAAAATCTCAAAATATATAAAACCAAATCAAGTGTACTGGGTGCGTACTAAACCACATCAATACAACTGATATATGAAACACAGATAGAATGAAGGTACACACAGGAAATACCAATCGTAGAACAAAGCCCACAAAATACAAAAATCCAATCAACGAAAATAGGAAATTCAAATCACTAAATCACAATCGTAAACACTATCGTCAATGTGCGCCTCTTTCCTCTGATGTCGACTGCTTCGAACTCGTTCTTTCATAGGTGTGCTGACTGCGCTACCAACGGCAATACTCATGTCTAGAGTCTCCCACGTAGTCGATCTCTTCACCTGATATCCGGACTACATTAAACTTTTCGATCGATCCATCAAAATCCCATAATTCCCCGAGAGCTCAACACTCAAGTACAGTTTAAAAATATCCGGTACATACCCCAGTATCGATGATCCAGCTGTAGAAGGGCAAACCCAAGCCTCACTAATGGCACTGCGAAACTGCCGTAAACCCTAAGGTTCAAGGGCGTTCTCGTGGTCATTATGTCGAGTTAGGGTTTCATTCTTCTAGAGGGTCCATCAAAATACCTGCATGTTCTTCCGAATACTTTAAACTTAGGAAAATGGTTTTCTGATAATCGTTCGAACCCTTTAACTTCATCCGGACGGCATGTGAATACCCTTCGTCCGCACGCTAAGCAATGCTTCAATCCTCAAGAACAACCAATACTCTAATGGTTATCGCATTCGAGCCGCAGCTTCCTCTGCCCGTGCGCCCGTGGTAACAGAAACCACCATCCGACATTGATGAAGATAGATCAAAAGAACGAATGAAATACGGTGCAAACAATGTAAATCCTAGGGCTCCTTAAGCAGAGTAGCGTATCGTAAGTATGCCGCGGACCATACCCACGGTACGTTATTCTACCTAAATCGCATGCTCCATCAACCAAGGGTCACCTAGACTTATACAAGGTTAAACCTAGCGCTCTGATACCAACTTTGTCACGACCCGAAAGTACGGAACGTGACCGGCACTTAGATTATGAAGCGTCTAGAGGCGCCACGTAACCTAAGTTAGCCGAATCCCAGAAATCTAAACCATGAAAAGAAGAAGAAGCAGTAAAAGAAAACAAGTATAAAATCATCAGCAAATTTTACCAAAAATTTCGGCAGAGTCTCCTCTGTAAAAACTGGCCCCCAAACGGGTACAACAAGTATAATATACATAAACAATAAAAAGCATCCCCAAACGGGAGCTAGCATCAACACCAACAGGTGGAAACAACTACAGCAAGCACAATAATATACAACGCCAATAGGCGATGCTCAAAACTCAAAAGAAAACAAAACCACCAGATCTGAATAATACATGCGCGACTCTAAGGTCGAAATAAAAGACTGGTCCTATAAACTTATCAAGTAATACAAATATAGTTGATGGAGCTTACTAGATACAAATGAATGAATAAAAGTACAATGGTGGTTCGGATACAAGTGAACCAACCTACCGTGCAAATCACCCTGAAGAAAAGATGTGCCAACAAGCTGCCACGGAAACCTGTACATCGAACCTGTAAAGAATTTAGCACAACGGGGGTGAGTTGCCAACTCGTGAGTAGAAGACATCTACAAAAAGAAATCGAATGCACGACGCTATCCTAGGTCATAATAATACACTACTATATCCCAAACATCTAGTAATAGCAGGGTAATACTACGTGTAAGTGCAACTACTCCGTGTCGTGTCAGTACCTCATATAATACTATGTCATATGAATGAAATGCATGCACCATGAATGTAAAGTAACAAATCCTGAAATCCAGATATATATGTATAAGAAATCTTTAGCTGTTATCATAGTAAGAATCTGAAATCTCACTAATGAAATCCATGGAAATCCGTGTCAAACATCGACACAACACATGTAATCTCAAGTCTCAATATCTCGGGCTCCGTCAGTCCGGATCGGCCCATATCATCAAATCTCACGACAACGGTCGGTATCCTCCGGATATCCGCCGCGCCAGACATCACCGGTAGGTAGCCTTCCCCTGCCAGGCTCATCGTCTACAACTCGATCTTCTTGCCCCTAGGTACCATACCGGGCCCACCATGTACCCGAGACGGTTCATCCACTCCTCGAATCGGGTCTCGAAATCCAACAGAAAACGTGAAATCTCATGGTGGACGACACATACATCACGAGAAAACCGCATCTTATTTTAAAAAGAGAAGAGGAGAGAGAGAGAAGTTTTATATATTTTTGCGGTTTTCCCCAAAAATCCAGAAATCTCATAGAAATCCAAATCTCAAAATCATTAGTAAGCATATGATAAGTGTCGGCATATGCCCATACTACTGCATGATAACATGAAAATATGAATGCATGAATGTCTAAGCAATAAATATCATGTCTGTACTAATGTCAGAGAATAATCACAATATTATAGCGGTCTAGTTGTTAACTGATTCTATCCATAAAAGTCAATATGATCTAAAGTGTACGTGACATAGCAATTACCGATGATGATGTGTGTGGGCCGGCAAATAAGTGTGCGTGGAATATGCGCATCATCGGTAATAGTGCCGGTGTCCTAACAGGTAAAGTTTATACTGATTATAGCAACATATAAAAGAACATGCACCATGATAATTACAGTATGAATGTAAATACAGATGTGCATTATCCACTCCTCTGCGAGATACGAGTACAACTACCACTATATGAGTCGAACCTAAACCAGTGTCCATCTAACATCCTAAGGAACTAAACCTAATAGACTAGTCAGTAAGAAACTAGAGTCTACCTAAAGTCTGAATCAATATCTCTAATAGTCGGCGATCCCGCCTCAATAGCGTCACGTACGTAGTACGGCTTCCTCGAATCAAGAGTGCAGGTCAATCGTCAAATCTAAACCTCGTACGGTAAAATCCATCGTATGGCATCCCAATATCGAGGTACGGTCAAGTATCTCCTAGGTGTCTCCTCATTCGTATAATGTCATCATCAGCACATCTCATGATCAAGAAGTTAAACTGTGATCGCATACATCAATCATATATCATTGCCATCATGATAAACATCATTAGTTTATCCTCAGAAATATCATGTCATATGTATCATATTGTGACTAGGTCATACTTATATGATATCGGCATCAGGTCACACCAATATAATGTCGTAATCAAGTTATACATATATCATATCGTGATCAGTCACAAGTTACAGTCCGGGTACTATTCTAGCGTCCCATGTACATCAATATCACCACCACTCTTTATAATTTATATATTCATGTTCATTATCTCATTCTCTAATGATCCGCTAACACTTTAATACGACTGTATAGTCAAGAATCACGGCATCAAGCCCAGTTATACTGTTTCATCATGCCTCAAATATCATATCACATCAATGAATCCCATATACGTGTTGTATATATATACACCTATACCTAGTTTTATATACGTATACACATATACGTATACTCCATGTCGAGTTTTAGTGTATGCGTGTGTGTTTCTATCAGAAACCTACGAACCTTTCCCAAAGTACTCATCCTCTGATATGGTTTTCCTAAATCAGTCTAGTCCAGCCTAGGGTCAATACTAGGGTCCTACTAGGGTCATATCTGGTTTCCTAATGTCAATAAGTACTATTCCTATTCTACGTTGCGGGGGTGCTAAACGCCATCCACCCGACTTCCCCCCGTAGATATGCATCTACTCACCTGGTCCATGTCTGCCGAGGACGGTGTCGCCATCCTCCTCTTCATCGCCCGCAGTCCACTTGAAGGGTACTTAAACGCAAACATATAAATATTATCGTAAACTGAATCACATACGAAAGTCAAAACGACGCAATGAACCAGCATAGGTTAAAGCTTATGTTCCGTCCACGAAAAAGAACCAAATATCGCTCGATATCAGCGTACAAACTCCGATGGATCGAGATAAACATTAACAAATAACTCGTAGTTTTAAAACACATTACTTATACCATAAAACACGATTAAATCCACCGAAACCCTAAAATCCATCAAACCGTCCAATTTCGTAAAACCCGAAAATGTCGGTATACCGTTTTTCATCAAAACTTGACATTTAAATGAAACTAATGGTCATAAAACTCATTAAATAGCATTACTAGACTATACAAACCATTACTATATTTTTATTACACAAATTTATATTAATTTGAAATTTCTAGTTTGCAACATTTAACAGTTTTCAACATTTTTCAAGCAAAGCACCACAATTCCTCCACAAAACATGATTTGCATGAATTAATGTATTAAACCATAATTCATAATGATAATGATTCAATGAAACCATAACTTATATTTTTAATCACATTTATTTAGAAATTCCTAAAATCTAGTTTACAAAATAATAGCATTTTATTACTATTTTTCTAATTATCAAAGTAATCTAGTGATCAAACTAAGTTTTTCATTCAATTAATGTGCTAATATCCTCATTAAAACTACTCTATAATGATAGTAACTTAAATTGGAATTTTATATTACCCACAAACACATTTTAGAAAAATCTAGTTAGCTAATTTCCTTATTTAAAATAATTTTTAAATGAAAATTTTACAATTTAACAACCATGCAATATTTTCCAATTCTAAAAGTTTTAAACTAACTATTATAACCCTAATTAATTATTAAAAACCCTAACTTGAATTTACAACCCTAACTTGAATTTTTAAAAAAAAAACATAGAACTAATTCATTAAATCTAATTAAGCTTAAATGAACATCTAATAACAATAAATCAAAAGAAAAAAATTATACCTCCCAAAATATGAAATCCCAACAAGAAATGAGCCTCCAAAATACATGTTTTCCCACTCCAAATTCCATATAAAAAAGGGTAGAGAATAAAGGGTATGAAGAGATTAGGATTTTGTGTATTTTTTGTTGAATTTTTGATGTATTTTGATGGATTTTTGTGCAAAAATGAGGTGGGAAATGGGGGGGGGGCAGCCATGGGGGGTTGTGGCCGGCCTTGGTGAGGTGAGGGAGTGAAAGAAGTGAGTTTGAAAGTGTGTAGAACTTTCAAGAGGAGAAAACATCACATAAAATCTTTTCATGCTTTATTTAATTATTTATTTATTTGTTTACTATAGCAACTCAAGAAAGCTCTAGAAAATAGGAAAAATTTGCAAATAAATTTTGCATGATACACACTAATTTCTAACATGCCATGGTTCATTTTTACAAATTAAAACCATTTAAATTTGTAATTTACACTAATTTAGTGTAAAAATAAAGCTTATGTTAATATTTAAAATAATTAATTTAGGAAAAATATTTTATTAAACTAAAAATTTATAAGTGGCTAAATAAACACTATTTACTAGTAATTACATAATTAAATAGGTATTTTTGAATTTATAATGAAAAACAATTGCGGTTTGATTTTACGAAAAATACATTTTGCTTTACCGAAAATCATAAAATTCACTTAAACAATTTTATTCATTTAATTATTTATTTAATTATTTTTAAAACGTTACAACAGAGCGAGGACTGGGCTACCACGGGTGCAAAACATATACAACATCTACTAGTATATATATAAATATATATAACAATCGTCCCAGGCATGATATAAGCAACATCACAGAAATATCACAGAAGCAACACAGAATGGTGGATAAATCTGGAGCCCCGGGTTTCATTTGAGCCGCAAATGAGACCCGACGTTCCCTGTCTTGTGGATAGCCTGTGCAATGAAAACACAGACTCCTACGAACGCGGCAAGTTACCCGCCAAAACCAGAAGTGAGGCAGCCCCCTTCAACAACGTGAATAGGCCACCCAGCAGTTCACGGAATCCGGTAACTTGAGCACCCCTCCTGGGTCAGCCTATACACCCTACGAGTGCGGCGAATAGCCCGCCAATTCTAGAGTAAGGTCCCCTCCATCCCAACGCCATGTGATGCGGACCAGTTGCCCTCTAGAACCCGACTATTCGTGCACTCCACCTCGGGGTAATCCTAGTACAGAAAAGAAAATAATATACAAGGATGATATCGACCTCAGCCCGGTCGTACCTCAAAAGAATAATATACAAACTGGCAGTGACGGCGGTCCACATGTCGGACGCTCACCCCGCAATATCAAATGTACAAATGAAAATAAACTGTACTAACATTGCACCATAGCTATCCACCATGACGATCTAACCAACATCACAGCACAACACAGAACATCAACGTGAATGCCACGTTCGCAAACCCGTCCAAAGGAACATATAGCAGTTAGATGGGTTTACCGATCAAATGACATTCACGGTCGCAGATAGTAATGCATGTACTGATAATCACACACTTAAAATTTCGATCGACTAAACTTTCCCAAATTGGCCCCAAGTGCATAAACCAGTACCCAAATGAATCTGGGCCAAAACTATATATCACAAAAATCATTTTTCCACCAATTCGAGCTCCAGAAAAAAAATTGGTCACTGTAGCCCAAAAAGGGCCGCGGAAGCGCCGCCAAATGCGACATTTCGCGGCGGTTCCGCGGTGGAATTTTGGAGTTAGATCACCAAATTTTTTCTGTAGCTTTAGTTTTGCCTGAATGTATTTTTAACATGCCTGGAGATATTTTTTGATCACTTTTAAAAATCGACAGCAAACACAAAAATGGAATCATGATTTCGGAAATTTCCGTCGATCAATCTTTTAAGCATGTCAAAACAAGCTAGTAGGGTTAAAAAGGTGGCTCTGATACCATGAAGGGTTACGGCAACACCCCGGCCATCAAAACGCGGCCAAAATGCGGAACAAAAATTTCTGAACTGGCGCAACCATTATCCGATTTACGGATCGACCTTAAACCCTAAACTAGCAATCTAAACTAAGAGTTAGAATGGTTATACCGAGTTGATCCGTGTCCTTCTGTTTTCATTCCAAGCTCCTAGCGGTCCCTTGATGAAGTTTGGTTGCCGGTCTTCCTCCATCTCCGATGATCCACCCGAGGGATGTAGTTCCGGCTCTAGCTCCACAACATGATGCAAACGGAGCAACTAGGGTCTCTAGGATGCTCCCTAGAGAGCCTAGGATATAGTGTGTAGGATCTTAGTGTTAGCTATCTCAAAACATGAAGGTGGAAGCAAGACATGAAAGCTAGAGGAGGTGAAGCTCATGGTGAGAGAGGAGCTCAAGAACAAGTGAAAAAACAACCATGCTTGCAAAAATGAGTTCTTGCATGAAAGAGAAAATAGCATGCTTGGTTTTGTAAAAATCATTTATTCAATTTTAAATTCTCCCCATGCTTGAATAGTGAACACAAATGAATTAATAATTCATTTGTGTGCACTATTACAAGCATGGTTCTCACCATACCCCCATCATGCAATTTCCACCTCATTCCATTTAATAAAAAAATAGTCAAATCAAGAAATAAGGTGGCACCTTCTAGAATGTTATCTGGTAAAAAATACGGATTGCATTCTACTGTAAATATATCTGCATTCGTACCGAAATACGAATACCCAAAGAGATAGCATAACACAAAGAATATAATACTAGATATATGTATCGAAATACATATACGTAAATTATTAAATCAATACTTGAATTAATAATCCGGCTCAATCCCGAGCCGGCTAGCATTATCAACTGTCCAATCGAAAGTCCGAGTACAATGTACATTAATCGATCGGAACCCTGCACGTATCCAATACGGCTACTACATCATTTCGCCAGAACCAGGGAAACCCTCTGTGTGGGACTCTAAAGACTCGTCAATACGCTAGCAGTGGGTTTAACCACAAGCACGTCAGCAGCACTAGCTGTATGTAACGGCTACCCAAGTATTGAGCGAAAGGGAGGCCGACGAGCAAACTCATGCAGAACCCCTACTGAGCCTGACTGTAACAATATCCGTACAGTCCAGTCTGTTCGTCTAAGAGTATCGCATATCGAGTCTAAGGGGGGTGGATAAAGTCATACCCCTAACAACGCGATATTTAGTGTTGGTATGAAACCCATCACCACCTAAGAAACTATCGATCCTGGATCGGTAATTCTCGTCCACCGTGGCTACGGATTTCGGGTGATGGTCATCCGTACACAACGCGACATCAACCCCCAATACCGGGAGAGACGAATCCCCGACGATCCGATCACTGCCTCCATGTGGTTTGGGACTGTACCCAACTAAAATCTGTTTGCACGACTCCTTTGAGCCGTGGTAGGGTAGTAATCAAAGCACAGTGGGAACTCACACGAGATAAATGACGATCTCAGGTCGACAGACTAACCTGTACACATGTCACCAGGGAACTGCTATCTGACAATAGGTATAATACAAACTAGCAGGTTCCCGGCGAGTCCGTCCAGTGTACTCATAACCCAATGAGCACCTGTATAATATCTTAGGTGAACAAACTAACACCAATGGCTTGTGAAACCTGGCCACCGCCTCTCGTCGAGGTCTCGATCAGTATACACTAGTCTACATCGGAGTATCGATGCCCGGTCTCGATACTCCTACGACTAGAGACATTTAAGGATGTGCTTATAGACCTCCAGCTCCCACGTATGTGATCGCCATCACAATGCTGGCATACAAGTAAGAATCCTATGGGCTCTATCAACATGTAAAAGATGATAAAAACAAACGAGATAGCATACTATCATCTTGAGTAAGACTGTTTTATCGGTATCGGTCCCCACTCAATCATCATAATCACAAGTCCGCGACTAGGATAATTGCCTTGAGGGCACTATAGCTAACAATCCATACATGGCTGGAAATCCATTACCCCACGACACCAGGGATCAAAGCCCTCGTCAAGAGGCCACGGAGCAGCTACTCTGCTCGGTCCATCCTTGGCTGGTAATCTCTTACCCCACGACGCCAGAGATCAAAGCCCTCATCAAGAGGCTACCGAGCAGCTACCCTGCTCGGTCCATCCTTTGCAGGTAATCTCTTACCCCACGATGCCAAGGATCAAAGCCCTCATCAAGAGGCCACCGAGCAGCTACCCTGCTCGGTCCATCCTTGGCTGGTAATCTCTTACCCCACGACACTAAAGATCAAAGCCTTCATCAAGAGGCCACCGAGCAGCTACCCTGCTCAGTCCATCCTTAGCAGGTAATCTCTTACCCCACGACGCCAAGGATCAAAGCCATCATCAAGAGGCCACCGAGCAGCTACCCTACTCGGTCCATCCTTGGCTGGTAATCTCTTACCCTACGACGCCAGAGATCAAAGCCCTCATCAAGAGGCCACCGAGCAGCTACCCTACTCGGTCCATCTTTAGCTGGTAATCTCTTACCCCACGACGCCAAGGATCAAAGCCCTCATCAAGAGGCCACCGAGCAGCTACCCTCCTCGGTCCATCCTTGGTTGGTAATCTCTTATCCTACGCCGCCAAGGATCAAAGCCCTCATCAAGAGACCACCGAGCAGCTACCCTGCTTGGTCCAACCTTGGCTGGTAATCTATTACCCCACGACGCCAAGGATCAAAGCCCTCATCAAGAGGCCACCAAGCAGCTACCCTGCTCCGTCCATCCTTAGCAGGCCTCCCAATGCTCTCCAGCACTAAGGATTAAAGCCCTCATCAAGAGGCCACCGAGCAGCTACCCTGCTCGGTCCATCCTTGGCTGGTAAGCACTTACCCCACGACGCCAAGGATCAAAGCCCTCACCAAGAGGCCACCGAGCAACAACCCTGCTTGGTCCATCCATGGCTGGTAGTTCACTACCCACCGACGGCAAGGATCAAAGCCCTCACCAAGAGGCCACCGGGCAGCAACACTGCTTGGTACATTCATGGCTGGTAGTTCACTACCCACCGACGCCAAGGATCAAAGCACTCACCAAGAGGCCACTGGGCAGCAACCCTGCTCGGTTCATCCATGGCTGGTAGTTCGCTACCCACCGACGCCAAGGATCAAAGCCCTCATCAAGAGGCCACCGGGCAGCAACCCTGCTCGGTCTATCCATGGCTGGTAGTTCCCTACCCACCGACGCTAAGGATCAAAACCCTCATCAAAAGACCACTGAGCAGCTTCCCTGCTCGGTCCATCCTTAGATGATAATCTCTTACCCCTCGACACCAAGGATCGAAGCCCTTATCAAAAGGCCACCGAGCAGCTACCCTGCTCGGTCCATCCTTGGCTGGTAATCTCTTACCCCACGACACCGGGGATCAAAGCCCTCGCAAAGAGGCCACCGAGCAGCTTCCCTGCTCGGTCCATCCTTGGCTGGTAATCTCTTACCCCACGACGCCAAGGATCAAAGCCCTCATCAAGAGGCCACCGAGCAGCTACCCTGCTCGGTCCATCCTTGGCTGGTAATCTCTTACCCCACGATGCCAGGGATCAAAGCTCTCGCCAAGAGGCCACCGAGCAGCTTCCCTGCTCGGTCCATCCTTGGCTGGTAATCTCTTACCCCATGACACCAGGGATTAAAGCCCTCATCTAGTGGCCACCAAGCAGCTACCCTGCTTGGTCCATCCTTGGCTGGTAATCTCTTACCCCACGACGCCAAGGATCAAAATCCCTCATCAAGAGGCCACCGAGCAGCTACCCTGCTTGGTCCATCCGTAGCAGGCCTCCCAATGCCCTCCAGCGCTAAGGATCAAAGCCCTCATCAAGAGGCCACCGAGCAGCTACCCTGCTCGGTCCATCCTTGGCTGGTAATCTCTTACCCCACGATGCCAAGGATCAAAGCCCTCACCAAGAGGCTACCAGGCAGCAACCCTGCTCGGTCCATCTATGGCTGGTAGTCCACTACCCACCGATGCCAAGGATCAAAGCCGTCATCAAAAGGCCACCGGGAAACCCTGCTCGGTCTATTCATGGCTGGTAGTTCACTACCCACCGACGCCAAGGATCAAAGCCCTCACCAAGAGGCCACCAGGAAGCAGCCCTGCTCGGTCCATCCACGGATGGTAGTTTGCTACCCACCGACACCAAGGATCAAAGCCCTCACCAAGAGGCCACTGAGCACCAACCCTGCTCGGTCCATCCATGGATGGTAGTTCCCTACCCACCGACGCCAAGGATCAAAGCCCTCATCAAGAGGGCACCGAGAAGCTTCCCTGCTCGGTCCATTCTTAGCAGGCCACTCCATGCCCTCCCAAGCAAAAGATCAAAGCCATCATCAAGAGGCCACCGAGCGACTTCCCTGCTCGGTCCATACTTGGCTGGTAATCCCTTACCTCACAACACCAGGGATCAAAGCCCTCATCAAGAGGCCACCAAGAAGCTACCTTGCTCGGTCCATCCTTGGCTGGTAATCTCTTACCCCACGACGCCAGAGATCAAAGCCCTCATCAAGAGGCCACCGAGCAGCTACCGTGCTCGGTCCATCCTTGGCTGGTAATCTCTTACCCCACGATGCTAAGGATCAAAGCCATCATCAAGAGGCCACCGGGCAGCTGCCCTGCTCGGTCCATCCTTGGCTGGTAAACTTTTACCCCACGACGCCAAGGATCAAAGCCATCATCAAGAGGCCATCGAACAGCTGCCCTGCTCGGTCAATCCTTGGCTGGTAATCTCTTACCCCACGACGCCAAGGATCAAAGCCCTCATCAAGAGTCCATCGAACAGCTACCCTGCTCAGTCCATCTTTAGCCGGTAATCTCTTACCCCCACGACGCCAAGGATCAAAGCCCTCATCAAGAGCCCACCGAGCAGCTACCCTGCTCGGTCCATCCTTGGTTGGTAATCTCTTATCCCACGCCACCAAGGATCAAAGCCCTCATCAAGAGGCCACCGAGCAGCTACCCTGCTCGGTCCATCCTTGGCTGGTAATCTCTTACTCCACGACGCCAAGGATCAAAGCCTTCATCAAGAGGCCACTGAGCAGCTACCCTGCTCGGTCCATCCTTGGCTGGTAATCTCTCACCCCATGACGCCAAGGATCAAAACCCTTATCAAGAGGCCACCGAGCAGTTATCCTGCTCGGTCCATCCTTAGCAGGCATCTCAATGCCCCCCGACGCTAAGGATCAAAGCCCTCATCAAGAGGCCACCGAGCAGCTACCCTGCTCGGTCCATCCTTGGCTGGTAATCTCTTATCTCATGACGCCAAGGATCAAAGCCCTCATCAAGAGGCCACCGAGCAGCTACCCTGCTCGGTCCATCCTTAGCAAGCCTCTCAATGCCCTCCTGCGCTAAGGATCAAAGCCCTCATCAAGAGACCACCGAGCAGCTACCTTGCTCGGTCCATCCTTGGCTGGTAATCTCTTACCCCACGATGCTAAGGATCAAAGCCCTCATCACGAAACGACCGGGCACCCTCATGCTCGGTTCGTCCTGGAGGGCAGCTACCTGCCACTCGACACCAAGGATCGAAAGCCCTCCTCAAGAGGCGACCGGGCAACCTCATGCTCGGTTCATCCTGGAGGGCAGCTTCTAGCCCCACAACAATGCGGATCAAAAGCCATCATCACGAGGCGACCGGGAATTCTCCTACTTGGTCCATCCACTCCAGGCAGCTCCCTGCCCTACAAAGAGATGGATCAAAGCCCTCGTCACGAAGCCGCCAGACATCTTCATGCTCGGTCTCAACGGTGGATCCCTGAGCCTCATATTGAACCAGCTGGCAAGCCTCTGCGCGGTGCATGCACCCGAAGAAGGCAAGCTCCTAACATGGCTCAAGTAGAAAAAAGCTCCTAACATGGCTCAGATAAAAAATATTGGAGAGCTCGAGTTCGGTCGATAGCCGGCCCTAACAGACGAAACGACGACTCCATTCATTCCTGGGTAATCGACATCATGATTCTCGGTGCCAAACCGAGCTGAAGATTCTCTGTATAGTCCACTCTCGACCCGACCCATAAATAGGTCAGAACGAGAGTGGGGGGCTAATGATGATGCTCGATATCGGTGACTCCCCAGATCTTGACACGTGGCAGATGACGTGTCCCAGAGCTTACAAGAAAGGATCAAGATCGATACGTTGGAAGCATACCCCGGGCCTCCGACCCGAGGATGTTCCCGACCTTCGGTGGCCTTCCAAACTACTCCTATGATCACCTTACAAACAACCATCGGCTCGCATCGGAGCCCTCCCGCATGCTGAGTTCCCTCAGACTTCCAGCTCACCTCCGAGCTATCGCAGAACCAAGCTCGCTCGGCCTCCTGTTCGTTCCCAAGCCTCCCGCCGAGCATAGCTTCCTCGGTCTCATCGACCGACCCATAGCACTGATCACAGGCGTCTCCGCCACGGCTCCACGAATCTCGCCAGACGTGAGATATCCGCCGCCCATGATCCCGCGTTCCATGCCATCACGATCCCCTATTAATGAGCATATCTCGTCATTAATGGGGAATCCTGCCTATCACGCGGTCGTAACGCCAAGGGCGTAACGGCCGGCGTGAATCTCGCGCCCGCCTGCCCATTGCTGCCACTATATAAACCCCTCTCATAGACGACTCAGGTAAGCCAATTTTACCCCCAATAGGCCGTTACTCTGCCAAAATATCCCGTCTAACTTGATCGTCGGAGGGTCCTCGGTGGCACAACCACCCCGGGACTTCTTTTCAGGTAGCTCGGCCTCAACCACATAAAACACATTGAGATCCACACGCTCCAGGAAGCAACCCTCCAACTCAATCTCAGCCATCCATCAGCGTTCGTTGCAGATCAACGGAAGATAACATCTGAAGGAGATCCAGAGATCCATCACGCGTGGACTACTACACGGAGCTTGAGAAGAGAAGGATATGGTCTACATAGGTTGTAGCCCCTTTCTCTTAGTATAGTTTTCTTGATTTCATGCTAATACCCTAATAATCTAGTTTGATCCTTAGTTAATCTAGCTTAGAGCCAATAAATTTTTAAAATTGCATGCTTGATTCCGGTTTAAACCTCATGGTGGTTTTAGGGTATACTTTCACATAGGTCACTCCTCCAGCTGGGGTGGAGCGAGAGTTGCTGTTGGAAGAGGTGCAGTTGGAAGCCATCGATTTTCTCTAGGCAGGAGTAAGAAACCAAATTTTAGTATCTCGAATACAAGGGCAACCATAGCGAACCACAATTTTGATCGTGAAACATGACATACGAAGTGTGGAGTGGAAAGAGGAAAAGGTCCCACCGGGCGTGCAAGAATATGTTCACCGCCGGAAACCGGACTTAGACGTTGGGACGTCTGGCCTGAATTCTGAAGGCAGATGCTCTTTGGATTTATCCGTCCACCTCTCTGAAGATACCAAGTTGATTTATGGCACCATATATCGAAGGTTTGGACAGAGGCGATCGTTGTAGTAGACTTTATCAGATTCCCCCTCATTTATGAGGGGTTTTTGATTGTGGAGACGCTCTTCCCTGCAGGCGCAAACCCCTGCAGTTAATTACGATACCGCATTGCGATAACCATTTTCTCCTGCTCCGGAAGTTCACTTCGTATCATGTGTGTTTTTGTTTGTTTTGGTTGCTCGTGGATTGTATACGGAGACTAATTTATATCGCCACCCGTAGGGCGCGGATTAGCCCAAATCCGTATATCTTAGATTTGGGTTAGTTTAATTTAAGGACGGTTAATCTGGTTTGAGATTAAGATCGACTTAAAACATATGAGCATTTGGGCCCAATTATTTTAGTTTAAGAACATCACGGTCCATTATCGCCATGTTTAAGGCGAAATTTTAGTTTAGGGACATTTAGGTCCAACAGTCCCATTTTGGGGACGAATTTTAGTTTAAGGACATTTCGATCCAACATTTCTATTTTGGGGACGAATGTTAGTTTAAGGACATTTCGGTCTAACATTCCTATTTTGGGGACGAATATTAGTTTAAGAACATTTCGGTCCATTTTCGTCATGTTTGAAGAGAATTTTAGTTTAGGGACATTTCGGTCCAATATTCCTATTTTGGGAACGAATGTTAGTTTAAGGACATTTCGGTCCAATGCCGCCATATTTGAGGCGAGATTTTGAGGTGTGCACGTCAATTTGGAAGTGAATCAATGTATGACGAAAGAAGTTGTTGGTTGTCTGGACCCGCCACCTCTCTGAAGACGTTGAGGAATTACAACAGCATATATCAGAGGTGTGGAAAGATGTACTCTTGAACCAAATCCCACATTTTAGGGAAAAAGGAGTTGTGGTGGACCTAAGAATCATTAGTCATATTTGAGACTAAAATTACCTTAGGAGATATGGGATGAATATCATTTTGGATATCATCAATGAGAGATCATTAATCATGTTTGAGACTAAAATCAGTTTAACAATGTTTTTTAGGATCATTTTTACTTAAGATCCATTAAAAGAGCATTTTGGCTCAGCTGCAAGAAACTTCAGAGACTTAGCCAATTTGGGCTTAGTCTGCCCACTCTATTTCTTTTTCATTCAAAAGTGCTAAGCATTTATTTGGGCTCTGTTTGTTCAGCCCATTTTCTTTTTATGCAAAAGTGCTAAGCACTTATTTGACGCTCTGACACTCACATAGGTGTCATGTGAATCATGTAATTATGGGTGCCGTCCAATGAGCGCTGAACACTCAGCCATTTTGGCTGTATGTGGAGTGCTAAGCACTTTTCTCTCTTCTTTTCTTTTTTTTCTTTGGTGGCGCCCACGTGAGGCGTTGCCTAATCAGTGCTAAGCACTCGGCCGTTTTGGCTTTTTATGGCGTGCTAAGCACTCTTATTATTTTTGTGGCGCCCACGTGAGAAGCACGTGCGCGCTGGGCATTGCCCAATCAGTGCTAAGCACTCATTTGTTTTGGTTGTATGTGAAGTGCTAAGCACTTTTTATATTGCGCCCATGTGTGTTTCATGTGAAACGCTAGATGCTGTTAAAGAGGGGCGCCCACGTGGGAAACACGTTAGGCGCTAGTTTCTTTTATATGGAGATTTAATCTCTGTTGATATTTTTAGAGAACTTAAATCTCTGTTAATGGTATTTTGACCATTAACAATCACCAAGATCATTATTTTGAGGATCTGGGATCATGTTCTTTAAGAACTAAGTTCTTGATTTGAAGGAACTGAGTTCCTGGAGTGTTATGGACGCCATATTCTTACTCTTTAAATTTGTTCTTCCCTAGATCTTTGATTCTTAAGAACAAGATCTTCCCGATGAGAATTAAATTCTCAACTAGTGGGAGACTTGTCTTGTGGATCTCAGATCCAGAGAAAGAACCAAGTTTTTTTTAAAAAGATTAAAACCTTAGATGTGATGTTGTAGGTAATAGAGATATTTTGATCTCTTTTCTTTACCAAGGGTTTAAAGAATGAAGCTCTTCTTCTTTGAGAATTGAATTCTCAGTTATTTCTACCTGTGGTCTCTGTGTTTCTCTCTCTCCTCCTCTTTCGTCCCTTTTCCTCTATCTGTCCCTATCTCTCTCTCCTTCTCCTTCCCCTGAGACTTGAAGTCTCGGGTTCTTTATATAGTGAAGGCAGATTGTTAATCAGTTCTGAGAAAATCTCTCATTGAGAGATTCCAATTGATTTAATTGGTCTCAAAATTGATTTGGGGAATTTTACCCACCATAGGATCTTTGATCCAAGAACTCCTTTTTTTTAAAAATATGATTTCTTTTTTTGTTTTTTTAACAAGATTGGGGAAATATTTTTCCCTATACAGAACTTATTCCGTAAAGTGGTGATTTTTAATCACTATTGGAGTTTTTAATCCAATGGTTCTCTATTTTACAGAGAGCAATCTTTCTTGTTTAGAAAAATTGAGAGAATATATTCAAAAATAGAATTTTATTCCATAATTGGATATTTAATCCAACCGAGAGTATCTTTCTTATTTTAGAAAGATTTGGGAAATGTTTTCTCTCAATAGAATTTAATTCTTTATTTTGATGATTTATCATCTCCATTGGATTTTTGATCCAACGGCCCTATTTAACAGAGAGTATTGTAGAATTTAATTCTACCTGGAAACTGGCGCTCACGTATTGTGCAAATGGACGCCACTTAAGAATTTAATTCTTAAGATGGGTATTCATGTGCTTTGCTCATTGGCGCCCGCGTGAGGAGCACGTGCGGTGTCATATAAGAGTCTAACTCTTATGTAATAAATTCTCTTGTGCTTTGCACATTAGTGCTGGCGTGAGGAGGACGTGTGGCGCCGTATAAGAATTTAATTATTACCCAGAAGCTTTTATGTGCCTTGCACATTGGCGCTGGCGCCATCGTGAGAAGCACGTGGGGCGCTACCCCATTAATAAAGGTTTCTTTTTACCTTCTTTCTCTATTTTTCCTGAGTCAAACTTTCTTTTCCAATGCCTTCTTTTGTCAGAGCTTGGAAATAGTTCCACCATGCACAACATTTTCTGTGCCGAGACTTAAATGCCTCCCTTTATAATCTGAGCAATACTCCTCTTCTCTCTTACTTTCAGAGAATCATTTTAACAGAGAAGAGTCGTGGCTTGTAATCATCCGCATGCTAATCGGTAGCCATGGGAGGTGCCTATCGAGGAAATTATTCCTCGTTTTATTGCACGCTTGGTGAACCCCGCTCTCACGGATGACCAATGTGATACGATACTGCACGAGCTCTTGACTCATAGAGGATCTCCTCTCCCCCATCGGCTCCATTTGGCTTCGGATGATCTTCCTGTTCGTGCTCGATGACATTCCCCCTCATCCAGCGGAGATGACTCCGGCGATGCTCGACGCAGCGGAGGACAAGATCGAGTGCTTTCATGAGGCACTTTTGATTACCAAGCCTCTGAGGGATCGTTCTGTTCAGCTACTAAGCCAAATACGGGCTCAGCGGGCCATCATGTCTGCCTTCGCCGATGGGCATGGCGTTAACCGATGGGGAGCAACTCCTCACGAAGATCGTCACTTCGATATGGTGGAGAAGGCTGAGAGAGTTTTAGAAAACTTTATTCATAGTTTTATAAACCCTTGTACTTTTGATCCCGTATTTGGTGATCTATTTCCTGTAGCATAAAATGTTTATTTAAATGATGTCCTTTCTTCGTTGACCACCGAGTGCTTCAATTCTAGCACCCGTTCTTCTTCTGATCGTATTGTTGCAACCTACATGTTTGCATGTGCACTTCACCCTTAGGGATTTTTGCTAAGTGCAAACGCCACTGATGTGCTCGTGTCATGCACTACCCTTCCACGTGCGTATATGAATGAGAATTCTTTCATACATATTTATAAACGAAACTTAAACCGGTGTAAACACCCATCTCCATTGGGTGACGAATAACACCATACAGATTCTGGCACGCCCGGTGGGACCATTTTTCTCCTCCCATATTTCGGGTTAAACATTCATGCGAACTCAATCAACATATATACTATACTGAAATCATGCTTCTTTTTGCAGGTTAACAGTTTCAAATTGCAATCTTTGAACGCAACAAAATGTCTCCAAAGACAATCTCGGCTCTTAACACATCTCCCATCTCCTACACGATGAAGATGGACGTCAGGAAGATCTTCCCGGCTAGTCTCGGGTGACAGTGGAAGGAGCGACTGTTACCATTTGGCTCTATTCTGTTCGTACAGCTAATGCCATCCCTACTCCTCAAGTCCCGACGACAGATAAACCGACCTCAAAAGGGAAAATGACAAATGTCATGGTCGCGAAGGCACCTTAGCCCAAGCACAAATCCGTTTCTGAACGACTCTCCATTACTCCAGCTGAGGGCAAAGCCATCAACACCAATAAAGCAATAAGGCGTCTTGGCAAGCTCCAGCGATGCCCCTGACAACTGCTCGATCGGATATCTTCTCTAAGTTCCCTGTCAATCGACTCACGATGGCTTCCTGGATAACGGATGCGTACCAAGCACTCAAAATCGAGAAGCTAAGACAGAAAAGGCTCAGATATAGAGCCAACAAAAGAGCTATGGCTCCTGCAAGGCTGAACTTCATGTGGTTCTAAGAATAGGGTTAACCCGCAATAACAGCTAAATCGGCTGAAAATCTCGCTAACCCTTTTAAATCGCTGAAATTAGTTTAGAAGAATGCTATAACCGCAAGAGTCAAGAAAACTGCGATCCGGACAGCGCCACCCAAGGACCTAGTCAGGCCAACCGTCTTCAGTCGCCTGTCCTTTCCAGAAAAGGAAGGGCCACGACGACGGTCAGCCTCCAAAAATAAAGAGATGGCTAGATATGTGGTCCATACTGTCTACATGGTGGGCACGCGCAGCAAGAGCAAGGACGGGGCCACCACATCTCAATCCCAATCTGGCTTGAATGTGGCATCCACTTCCCAAGATCAGCCTCCTTCGCAGGATGACAAAAACCCTCTCGATGAGGCTGATAAGCAGAAGGACCCCTATGTCCATATGGAATCAAGCTCAGACAGCGAAGAAGAGCCGACTTTGCATCCCAAGACCACAGAGCAGCAATTTCTCCAAGAGCTCCAAAAGCAGCTCAGAAACAAAGACAAGGAAATTGCCAAGCTCTACTTGAAGATTGACGATTTGACAAACGTCACCTTACAGCTCACGGCCCAAGTTGCCTCTCAGCCGTCCAATCAAGAGCAGGGCTCTGCTCATGAGCCGAGAAACGGTGTCCCGAGGCAGCCGACGCCTATTCCCTCAAATCCAAATGTGGGTGAACCACATGAAAGTCGGTCGCATTCTATCTCGGGAAATGTCTTGACTACCGATGTAACACCTGATCTGTCGAAAATACTGCATTTCTAACACGACAATTTCCCTATCTTCTGCATTCATCTAGAGGTGTTCGGTATTCATATTGCACATATTAGCAAAACAGTCCTGAAATACCAGATTGCATGTGTTATACTCTAAAACCGACATTTCTGAGGGAATTGTGTGTTTATCATGGCATCGCATCATTCTTATATAGCGCAACTCTTGTCTCGAGAAATTGTGCAGGAAATTCCAGAAACCGAGCCAAATTGTCAAAAGTGCTGATCAAAAATACACCAACTCCAAGTCTGGTGATCTAGCAGTAAACAATAAGGTGTAAAACTATTCCAGAAATTTATTCAAGGCCAATGGGCGCTTCCCACCGCGGATCCGCGGCATGATGACGTCAGCAGAGAAGCAGATTTTCCCCATGTGCTTATTTCTAACGGCAAAGCTTCCAGAACTCTCCAGAAACTTCACGTGGCTTCATCTAAAAGGCTCGGCCTAACAACTTAGTTCTAGAAGCTTCCCTCCAACTAACTTCTTCTAGAAGCCTCCTTATAACAACCTTCTTCTAGAAAGCTCTCTCCAACAACCTTCTTTTAGAAGCCTCCTTATAACAACCTTCTTCTAGAAACCTCCTTGTAACAACCTCATTCTAGAATATTCCCTCCAACAAACTTCTTCTAGAAGATTCTTTCTAACAACCTCATTTTGGAGGGAAAATTCAAATGAGGTAGTTCATTTTGGAGGAAAAATTCAAATGAGGTGGTTCATTTTGGAGGGAAATTCAAATTTGAAATCCTAGATCTAGGGTTTTGGAAGTCTATAAAAGAGAGCCTAGATCTAAGGTTGAGGGGGCTCTTGATCTTCCCCAATTCTTCCATCTACAAGTTGAGTGACACATCTTGTAGCCCTAATTCTAATTCCAATCCAAATTCAAGATCCCAAGTACTAAATCAAGCAAGAGAGCCTTCAACCTTTTAGGAGCGGAGCCGATCTTCAATCGAGCAAGTGATCCAAGCCGATCCACGACTCAAGGAGACGAGCGAAGCCAAATCGACGATCGAGTTCTTCTCCTTGTAGTTCTTGAGCGATTTGTAACGGAATTGTTGATATAAATAAAAGATGAAATTCTTTAATCTTGCTTTCTTTAAATTCTTGCATCATGATTCGATCTCAATTTGTGATTGTGGTTCTTGTTGTGATGTTTAAGTAAAACTCCGCTCGTAAAGGAGTCGAGACGATCAATAGAATGATGATGATTTAGATTCTTTTACAATTCTTAAGTCCTATAATGTTTGTAAATTCTTGTAAATCGAATGATCGATAACCTAGTTTCGAGACGATGCTTTCTTGATCGTGTTCGCTCGGAACTAGAGATCAACAATCGATCATTAGATTTACTTGAAGCTAGTTTGTGAATGAGATTCATCGAAAGGATAAATGATAAGATGAGGAAACCCTAGCTTCTTCGCAAGATCCTTAACCTCGATGAATCATCATCGATCTAGTATCAATTCGTTAATGGATAAGGATATGAAATCATTAGATCTCATCACATCTATAGATCCGATCGATTCCTACGAGCCTCACTTCGATTCTTGATATTTGGTTTGGAAAATCAACAAATTCTCAATTCTCGATTCTATCGTTTTCTTGTTATTAGATCTAGATTTTACTAGTTCTTGAACTTCAATTCTATAAATCATGAATTGTTTCTTTACTTTTCTTTAAATTTTCGACTCATCTAATTCGAAACACGAACGATTACACTTTTCCTGTGGACGATCCGCACTTACTAACGAGCTACATCCGACACCGTTATTGATCGCGGTCAAATATTTTTGGTTGTGATTTCATTACAATTTTCATACATACACATCCGGAAATCGTATTCAATCAACACCCGAGTTCATTTATACCAATTCCAGTTTTCTTATTTACCCATCCATGGTCTTTTCTTGATTTAGCGTGTTTGGGTGCGAATGGTATTTACATATTACTTTGCATTCGACCCGACCCACTTGCTTGAACTTGTTTGATTCTTATTCATAGATTACCTTGACTTGTTGCATGGACACGTGCATCTCATGTTTAATACATACTGGTAATTTATCTAGTATCGCATCTTTTATCATATAACATTTTAAGACATAAAATATTTTAAAAATACATTCCATGGCCTGCTTGATACCCCTAACCCTGTGGTAGCGTCCTTGCATTGTGTTCTCGTCCCGTTCAGTGAAACGGACGTGTTTGGATGGCTACGCGCACGTACGTGCGTCCGTTCTTGGGGGTACGCATTTCTGTTATATAATCTTTCATTTTAAATTTTGAAACTGGCTAATAATTTTCAAATTTCAAATCCAAAATTTTGGACCCGACCCGGGCGCATTTCTGAATTATTTTGTATCCCGCAAAATTTTAATTATTTTTAAATTTCTTAATCTGTTTAAAATATCTTTACAGCCAGCAAAATATTATTAAAACTATTTAAAATCTTTTATATATTTTTCCTAACCGAATTCTCATCTCACAACCAATCAAAACTTTCCCTTTAGCTTCACTGGGCCCCACACGTTTCCTCTCTCCCATTAAATCTTTCTTTCTCTCTCTCTCTCTCTTTATTTTTCCACGAGCCAATCGCATCCCTTCCCTTTCTTTACCTACACTAATCTCTCTCCTTTCCTTTTCTCTTTCTCTCTCCTCCGCCGCAGCTCTTTCTCTCTCTCTCTTCTCTTTCTCTCTCCTCTCGCGCTCTCTCTCTCCTCTAGCGAACACTGTTTGCTTCTCGAGTCAGGTCACCGCCCGACGGATCCCGTCACCTCCCTTCTCTCTTTCTTCTTCTCCCTCGTTTAAAACCCCGAGTACGAGAAACCCAAAGCATCTAACCCTAACCCTAAACCCCTCTGCCTCTACACTATCTACCTCATTATCTCCCCCTCGCCTTCAACTTCCCTTCCTCTTTCCTCGTCACGAAAACCCTGCCACCAACCCTAACCACAGAACCCATCGCCTCAACTGCACCTCCATCACCGACGACCTCCTCTCCTCGTCGTCACGTCACCCCACTCCTTCTCTCCTCATCTCCATCATCTCCTTCTCTTCCATCTTCTCCCTCCTTCCACTGCACCCTGCACACCCACAGAACCCCACAGAATCCTTCATCACCACCTTGCACCACCTCATCGCCGATCATCCCTCGCCGTTTCCATCTCACTCCATTGCTCCTCCTCTCCCTCTCCTATGTGCTTCTCCCTCATCATTATCCCTGCACACCAAGAAACCCCAGACAGCAAACCGAGCCTTAACCCTAACACACCCGAACCCTAGCCTCGCCGGGAAACCCTCACGCCGGCAACCCTCGTCATCGCCACCCCTTGCCGACTCCCCTCTGCAACCACAGAACACAGCTACGGTAAGCTCTCTCTAATGTTTCCCTTCTTCCATTCTTCTCTCCATTCTTTCTTCTCTTTCTTTATGTGTTGTTTCTCATGTTCACTGTTATTGATTGCCGGAATCCGACCATGCCGGGGACGACCACGACGACCCAGCAAGCATCTCTGACCCGTGTGATCCCCTCGTACGTTTTTTAGACTCATTCCGTGTACCGTGCGCGCGTCGCGACTTTTCCCGCCGACGCTTGACGTTCCGTATACCGTTTCTCGATCCGTCGAGGCAAGTGAAACTTGCTATATGCTATTTATAGTATTTCATATTTATTTGCATATATATTAAGCATGAAGTTTGAAATTGGTGCCCTATATCACATTTTACCATCCGATGTCCGTTTATATCATTTTTGAGTTAATTATGAAAATGCACCCGGTTGCATGTTAGATCACAATATTTTATGCCCATGCCTATATTTATATCATAGTTCTTGGTCGCATAGCCATAGTACCCTTTAAATAGTTTATAACTGTTCAACACCTGTTTGCACCCATCTCGTCTAGTATACATGTTATTGCATCCATTTAACCCTTTTTTATATATAATTGCATCAAGCGGTCTTTTAATACATAATAATGTGTTTTTAATATTCTATGTTCATTTAGGGTATGATATTTCATATTGGAACCATAACCCTAACTCTAATCGATAACCGTACACCCATATAGTTTAATATGTACCCATTTGCATATCATATTACAATGTTCCTGTTTATTGTTCTATTAGTACACATACTTGTTTTGTATACCCATGCTTATGCTAGTTTGATTATGAGCACCCACTTGACATCTTGTGCATCCTGACATGACCTGTTACACTGTCTACTTGACATGACATGGTACCGTACACTCTTGACATGACATGACACCTAGATACATTACTTGACTTGACCTGATGTACCATGGCTTCACCTGTTACCTGATCTTGTGACTAATGCCAACAAACCTAACCTGTTGTCCGTACGGACCGTTCCTGTTGTCTATCCAGACAAACTTGTACCTGCCTGATCCTGTGTTGGCATTAGCTCTAGATTATTTAATACCTGACTTGAATACACATAACCTGGGGGTGTGGGGAAATCAATGATGAAACATGACTTGTAACTCGACGGTTCGATACCTTTACCGATCAGTTTAGAGGCTAGGCCAGCCTTGGGATGATGCTGCTGACATCATCCATCATTATCCATTACCTTTTAGAGGCTAGGCCAACCTTGGGATGATGCCATGGACATCATTCATCGTTACCCTTTTCCTTTTAGTGCCTAGCGGCATGTCTCGGTTTCAGCCCGAGAATCTTCACCGTGATCTCGGGCACGCACGAGATACTATTGAGTTACATCGATGATTCATCAAATTGATTTCAAAGACTTGAGAGTAGTTAACCCAATAGACCAGTTTAGATTACTCACTGTACACTACCTTTCACTACCCTGATTTATATTGCTGTTGCACCTGCTTTACCATTTATGATTATACTTGCATGTCTTGCTATCCTGTTTATATTTTATTGCTTGATGTTATGACACGCTGACATCTGGGTTTTGCATGGCCCAGATTCCCTACCTTGTTGCAGACTGATCAGGAGAATTGCCGCTGTTAGACCGAACAGTGAAGATCCTGTTGGTATGAAGTTTTACTTCCCAGGTGTTTCATTTATTGTATCTTTCGCTTCCGCACATTATCATTTCTTGACTCAGTTATTCTAGCTCATGGACATGTACTAGATAGTTTAGTTTACATTCCTGTTCTTGATATCTCTACAGCCGTAATGTGACTGTGGAAGGATTTTTCCTATCCATAGGTAGCATGGTTGGCTATGTCACATGCCCATCTTAGCGTACTCTGGGAAGCGGGGCGTGACATGGTTCTTTTGGTATCAGAGCCATAAGATATAGGTTAATCGAGTTTGATTCCTTTGTGGTTGGGTATTGGACCCAATACACGAATCAGAATACTCGTGATTAGGAACATGTCCTGCCACCTTGTTATCGTGATTCTTGAATCATATCTTTCTTTTATCCTTCGTCTTGACGATATGCAAACAACTTTGCATCTCGACTTGAAACCCTTTTAGTTCTCTATTGTTCCTCCCTGTTTCTTGATTCTGATACTAGGATTTGGGCGACTTGAGTGGAGTTATGTAATTGTACCCATGAACTGCAGCATGGTTACAATGCGGTACTCTATTTAAATAACTTGGAGTCTTGGTCTTGATTCACTTCCTTATTCCATGATTGTTATACTACCTTACTTCTCTCGGTTTCATTGCTTACCAATTATTGTTTCATCGCCAGCTTGGATCATGTTTACCGTGCTTAATCCTCTTCAGTATCTTGACTTCGGATGAAGTCATCTCGGTATCTTACTTGTTCAGGTTTTCCCCGCATTAGAATTATTCAATTCTGGTGCATCCCTTTGTTTGTTGTTGTCTTGGGAATGGATTTTCGCGGCACTTTCCACGCTCATATTGATTGTAAGGAAAGGAAAGTGATTTTCCAAATTCCCGGACATCCGGAGTTTGTTGTACTGGAGGAAGCAGTTCTGTCGAGCCAGTCGAGTTTAGGGCTAGACCTACAAATAATGTTTTTTCGTCGATGGAAGTTATTAAGGAGGAAGCGCCAGCTGTAGTTCGAGAGTTCATGGACGTGTTCGAGAACATCTCGGGTTTACTGCCAAAACGAGATGTGGAGTTCACGATTGATCTTGTTCCTGATGCAGCGCCAATCTCAAAGGCGTATTATCCAATGGCACCAGTAGAGTTGGAAGAAATCAAGAAGCAGGTTATTGAATTACTTGAGAAGGGTTGGATTCGCAGCAGTAACGCACCTTGGGGAGCTCCAGTTCTTCTAGTAAAGAAGATGATATCACAAGGAGGATGTGCATCGAATATCGAGAATTAAACCGGGTGACTATTAAGAACAAGTACCCGATCCCTCACATTGGCGAATTATTTGAGCAGCTTAGTGGCGCGAGGGTATTCTCGAAGCTGGATTTACGATCCGGATATCATCAGGTCCGAGTTAAGTCAGAAGATATTTGCAACACTGTGTTCCGAACTCGGTATGGACCTTTCGAGTATTAATGATGCCCTTCGGAGTAACGAATGCGCTGGCAATATTTATGGACTTGATGAACCGAATATTTCACCGTTATTGGACCAGTTTATAGTGGTGTTCATCGACGATATTCTGGTCTACTCAGGGAGCAAGGAAGAGCATGCAGAACGCTTGAAGATCGCACGGCAGACATTGAGGCAAGAAAGATTGTATGCAAGGATGAGCAAGTGCAAGTTTTGGCTGGAAGAAGTAAAGTTTTGGGGCAGGTCGTGGCTGGAGATGGAATCGTCGTTGATCCCGAAAGATTACAGCGGTTCGAGATTGGCCGATTCCGAAGAACGTTGCAGAGATAAGAAGCTTTCTTGGACTTACCCGGTGGTACAGAAGGTTCGTAGAGAATTTTGCTCGTTTGGCTGAGCCTCTGACCAAGCTTACGCATAAGGAAGTACCATTTGAGTGGACGGATAAGTGTGCGTCAGCTTTTGAGGCGTTGAGGTAAGGATGGATAACTGCTCTTATTTTGACCGTACCAGACGGTTCCGGAATAATTGGTGATTCATAGCGACGTATCTGGAAAAGGATTGGGATGTGTTTTGATGCAGCATGGAAAGGTTTTAGCTTATGCATCAAGACAGTTGAAGACCCATGAGAGGAATTACCCAACTCATGACTTGGAACTAGCAGCGGTGTTTTGCTTGAAAGTTTTGGAGACACTACTTATTGGGAGAAAGGGGTCGAAGTATTCACCGATCACAAAAACCTAAAGTACGTGTTCACTCAGAAAGAGCTAATTATGAGACAGCGTAGATGGTTGGAGCTGATGCCTGACTACGATCTTGATCTTAAGTACCATCCGAGGAAAGTTAGTGTAGTGTCAGATGCGCTTAGTCGGTCACCAGCAATTCGGATGTTGACTGCACAGAAGGAGCTTATCGAAGATTTCGGAGATTCTAGTTGGAGATCGTGTTACCGCATTCTTCAAGACAGTGATGCAGCTGCAAGTACAGTCGTCGTTGATCGAGAATATTAAAACAGCACAATTGCAGGACCCAAGATTGCAGAAGTTCGAGAACAGGTTGAGGCTGGACTTCGAACGGACTCATTGGTTCTTGAAGAGGGTTCATTACGATATGGTATTCGTTGTGTGTGCCAAAAGGAGACATCCGCGAAAAAGTTATGAAGGAGGCACACAGTTCCGCATATTCCGTACATCCAGGAGGCACAAAGATGTACCGAGATCTACGGCAGCATTTCTGGTGGGAAGGTATGAAACGGGAGATTGCCCGCTTTGTAGAAAAGTGGTTGGTGTGTCAGCAAGTTGAGGCTGAATATCAACGGGTTGCTGGTTTATTGCGACCACTTCAGATTCCTCAATGGAAGTGGGAACATATAACCATGGATTTCGTGACGGCTTTACCGCGGAGTCCAAAGGGCAATAATGCAGTTGGGTGATTGATGATTCTTGGTCAATCAACGGAAGCTTTGGCAGAATGGTACATGCAGGAGAATGTAAGATTGCATGGAGTACCGGTGAGCATCGTGTCCAACCGTGACACCCGATTCTTATCGCACTTCTGGAGGATCTTACGGAAAAGTTTGGGACTTGATTGAAGTTTAGTATAGCCAATCATCCTCAGACAGATGGCCAGTCGAAGAGAACGATCCAAACTCTTGAAGATATGTTGAGAGCTTGCATGTTGGACTTCAAGGGTTCATAGGAGGATCATCTTCATTTGGTAGAGTTTTCTTACAGCAACGGTTTCCAGGCGGCTATTCAGATAGCTCCATTCAAAGCTTTATATGGTCGCAAGTGTCGTTCACCTGTTTGTTGGGACGATGTTGGTGAACGAAGATTGTTGGGACCAGATTTGGTTGTGTAGACAGTCGAGAAGGTTAGCAATATCCGGAATCATATGAAGGCAGCGCAAGATCGGCAGAAGAGTTGGGTCGATACATCGAGAAGACCTCTAGAGTTCGCTGTTGGTGATCTAGTATTCTTGAAGACATCACCGACTAGAGGGGTGATCCATTTCGGAAGTCGAGAAAAGCTTAGTTCTCAATTCTTTGGACCTTTTGAGGTTCTGGAGCGTGTTGGAGAAGTGGCGTATCGATTGGCGTTACCGTAATCCTTGGCGAATGTTCCTGACGTATTTCTCGTACCTCAACTCCGTAAGTATGCTCGAGATGAAATACACGTGTTGGATCATTCAGAGCTGACCGTACGTGAAGATTTGGGTTTTGAGGAACGACCGATTGCGATTGTGGATCGAAGGGGAAAGGGCCTTAAGAATAAAGTTATCCCTCTTGTACTTGTTTCTTGGAGTAATCGCTCGCATGGAGAACCAACTTGGGAACGAGAAGATGAAATCCGGCAAAAGTTTCCACATCTATTCTTGAAATTTCTTGTTTGTTTATCCTATCTTGTTCTTGGAATTTCGAGGACGAAATTCTTTTGTAGTTGGGTATAATATAACACCCGAGTTCATTTATACCAATTCCAGTTTCCGTATTTACCCATCCATGGTCTTTTCTTGATTTAGCGTGTTTGGGTGCGAATGGTATTTACATATTACTTTGCATTCAACCCAATCCGCTTGCTTGAACTTGTTTGATTCTTATTCATAGATTACCTTGACTTGTTGCATGGACACGTACATCTCATGTTTAATACATACTGGTAGTTTATCTAGTATCGCATCTTTTATCATATAACATTTTGAATCACGTAAAATATTTTAAAAATACATTGCATGGCCTGCTTGATACCCCTAACCCTGTGGTAGCGTTCTTGCATCGTGTTCTCGTCCCGTTCAGTGAAACGGACGTGTTTGGATGGTTATGCGCACGTACGTGCGTCCGTTCTTGGGGGTACGCATTTCTGTTATATAATCTTTCATTTTAAATTTTGAAACTGACTTAAAATTTTCATATTTCAAATCCAAAATTTTGGACCCGACCCGGGCGCATTTCTGAATTATTTTGTATTCCGCAAAATTTTAATTATTTTTAAATTTCTTAATCTGTTTAAAATATCTTTACAGCCAGCAAAATATTATTAAAACTATTTAAAATCTTTTATATATTTTTCCTAACCGAATTCTCATCTCACAACCAATTAAAACTTCCCCTTTAGCTTCACTGGGCCCCACACGTTTCCTCTCTCCCATTAAATCTTTCTTTCTCTCTCTCTCTCTTTATTTTTCCACGAGCCAATCGCATCCCTTCCCTTTCTTTACGCTGGGCCCCACACTAATCTCTCTCCTTTCCTTTTCTCTTTCTCTCTCCTCCGCCGCAGCTCTTTCTCTCTCTTCTCTTTCTCTCTCCTCTCGCTCTCTCTCTCTCTCTCTTCTCACGAACACTGTTCGGTTTTCGAGTCGGATCACTGCCCGATGGATCGCATCACCTCCCTTCTCTCTTTGTTCTTCTCCCTCGTTTAAAACCCCGAGCACGAGAAACCCAAAGCATCAAACCCTAACCCTAAACCCCTCTGCCTCTACACTCTCTACCTCATTATCTCCTCCTCGTCTTCAACTTCCCTTCCTCTTTCCTCGTCACGAGAACCCTGCCACCAACCCTAACCACAGAACCCATCGCCTCAACTGCACCTCCATCGCCGACGACCTCCTCTCCTCGTTGTCACCTCACCCCACTCCTTCTCTCCTCATCTCCATCATCTCCTTCTCTTCCATCTTCTCCCTCCTTCCACTGCACCCTGCACACCCACAAAACCCCACAGAATCCCTCATCACCACTTTGCACCACCTCGTCGCCGATCATCCCTCACCGTTGCCATCTCACTCCATCGCTCCTCCTCTTCCTCTCCTCTGTGCTTCTCCCTCATCATTATCCCTGCACACCAAGAAACCCCAGACAGCAAACCGAGCCTTAACCCTAACACACCCGAACCCTAGCCTCGCGGGGAAACCCTCACGCCGGCAACCCTCGTCGTCGCCACCCCTTGCCGACTCCCCTTTGCAACCACAGAACACAGCTACGGTAAGCTCTCTCTAATGTTTCCCTTCTTCCATTCTTCTCTCCATTCCTTCTTCTCTTTCTTTATGTGTTGTTTCTCATGTTCACTGTTATTGATTGCCGGAACCCGACCGTGCCGGCGACGACCACGACGACCCAGCAAGCATCTCTGACCCGTGTGATCCCCTCGTGCGTTTTTTGGACTCATTCCGTGTACCGTGCGCGCGTCGCGACTTTTCCCGCCGACGCGTGACGTTCCGTATACCGTTTCTCGATCAGTCGAGGCAAGTGAAACTTTCTACATGCTATTTATAGTATTTCATATTTATTTGCATATATATTAAGCATGAAGTTTGAAATTGGTGCCCTATATCACATTTTACCATCCGATGTCCATTTATATCATTTTTGAGTTAATTATGAAAACACACCCGGTTGCATGTTAGATCACAATATTTTATGCCCATGCCTATATTTATATCATAGTTCTTGGTCGCATAGCCATAGTACCCTTTAAATAGTTTATAACTGTTCAACACCCGTTTGCACCCATCTCATCTAGTATACATGTTATTGCATCCATTTAACCCTTTTATATATAATTGCATCAGGCGGTCTTTTAATACATAATAATGTGTTTTTAATATTCTATGTTCATTTAGGGTATGATATTTCATGTTGGAACCATAACCCTAACTCTAATCGATAACCGTACGCCCACATAGTTTAATATGTACCCATTTGCATATCATATTACAATGTTCCTGTTTATTGTTCTATTAGTACGCATGCTTGTTTTGTATACCCATGCTTATGCTAGTTTGATTATGAGCACCCACTTGACATCTTGTGCATCCTGACATGGCCTGTTACACTGTCTACTTGACATGACATGGTACCGTACCCTCTTGACATGACATGACACCTAGATACATTACTTGACTTGATTACCTGATCTTGTGTCTAATGCCAACAAACCTGACCTGTTGTCCGTACGGACCGTTCCTATTGTCTATCCAGACAAACCTGTACCTGCCTGATCCTGTGTTGGTATTAGCTCTAGATTATTTAATACCTGACTTGAATACACATAACCTGGGGGTGTGGGGAAATCAATGATGAAACCTGACTTGTAACTCGGCAGTTCGATACCTTTACCGATCAGTTTAGAGGCTAGGCCAGCCTTGGGATGATACTACTGACATCATCCATCATTATCCATTACCTTTTAGAGGCTAGGCCAGCCTTGGGATGATGCCATGGGCATCATTCATCGTTACCCTTTTCCTTTTAGTGCCTAGCGGCATGTCTCGGTTTCAACCCGAGAATCTTCACCGTGATCCCGGACACGCACGGGATACTATTGAGTTACATCGATGATTCATCAAATTGATTTCAAAGACTTGAAAGTAGTTAACCCAATAGACCAGTTTAGATTACTCACTGTACACTACTTTTCACTACACTGATTTATATTGCTGTTACACCTGCTTTACCATTTATGATTATACTTGCATGTCTTGCTACCCTGTTTATATTTTATTGTTTGATGTTATGACGCGCTGATGTCTGGGTTTTGCATGGCCCAGATTCCCTGCCTTGTTGCAGACTGATCAGGAGGATTGCCGCTGTTAGACCGAGCGGTGAAGATCCTGTTGGTATGCAGTTTTACTTCCCAGGTGTTTCATTTATTGTATCTTTCACTTCCGTACATTATCATTTCTTGACTCGGTTATTCTGGCTCATGGACATGTACTAGATAGTTTAGTTTACTTTCCTGTTCTTGATATCTCTACAGCCGTAATGTGACTGTGGAATGATTTTTCCTATCCACAGGTAGCATGGTTGGCTATGTCACGTGCCCATCTTAGCGTATTCTGGGAAGCGGGGCGTGACAACTGATGACAGCAACCAGCTAACGCAAGATCAAATCATGGATTTGTTCGCTAACAAAGTCAAAACATTGGTAGCCGAAGCCGGAGCGCAAAAAGATGTCAGCAATAGCGGGAGACCATATCCTGCTAAGTATGATCTGGTAGAGTTTCCTAGTGGCTATATCATCCCCAAATTCGGAAGATTTGATGGGAAGGGAAATACGAATTAGCACATCGCCCACTTTAAAACCTCATGCGGGAATACTGGGGGCAATGATGTGCTTCTCCTCCGCCAGTTTGTTAATAGCCTGACCGATGTCTAGCCGAAGTCAGAGCGCAAAAAGATGTCAGTGGTAGCGGTAGACCATATTCTGTTCAGTATGATCTGATAGAGTTTCCTAGTGGCTATATCATCCTCAAATTCGGAAGTTTTGATAGGACGGGATATGCGAATCAGCACATTGCCCACTTTAAAGCCTCATGTGGGAATACTGGAGGCAATGTTGCGCTTCTCCTCCGCCAGTTTGTTAATAATCTGACCGATGTCACTTTCGACTGGTACATGAGCATACCGGATGGCTCCGTTACTAATTTTATCCAAATGGAATCTCTATTTCGACAAAGATTCATGAGTTCGGCGATAAGATCACCATTGCCAGTCCTGTAAGAACTAATCCAAAGAACAACAAAAGCAGCACGGATTTTATAACCCGATGGCGCAATCTCTCCGTCAAATGTGAGCCACCGTTGGAACAAGACCAATCCGTCAATCTCCTCATCGGAAATCTTGGTACCTGGATGAATCCTTTTCTATGCACCGCAGATCTCAAAACGTTCCAAAAGCTGACCAAGAAAGTTCAAATGTTGGAACGCTCAAAGTAGGAATTTTCCTTGGATTCCCAAAATAACAATAGATCCTGGAGAAACCGAAAGGACGATAATCGCAAAGGCGGAAATTCCGACGATACTGAATCTTTTAACACCTCATCTGACCGAAATAGGCAAAGGACAAGCAGACCTAATGTCAACCAACCTCGGAAGCCATTGTTGGGAAGGGGAGGAGAATCGCCTTTGAAAGAGAAAGTGGATAGGGGCTATTCCTTCAGAAGGGACAATGTCCGTAAAATATTCAAAGATACCCTAAAAAATGGTCCGCGATTTCCAGAATTAAAAAGGTTATTAGAAAAGAATATGACCGACGACCCTAAATATTGCCCCTATCACAGAGTGATAGGTCATGCTATTGAGGACTACTTTGTCTTTAAAGATTGGGTCGAAAAACAATACAAGACGAGAGAGATAAAACTGTCGCGTGTTAGCAAACAATCAAGCTGCGACCGCCAATTTCATACAACCAGAGATCGAAGCCCTTCGGGAGCCTGATTCTCTCAGTCATCTGCCCTTCTCTGAAAAGAGCGGACCAAGGCAACAAGCCAAAAACCAAACGAGCAACATTGCTAATGAAGAACTAGTAGACCGGTACACAACCCATACGATCTACATGATGAAGCCTAGAGGAACAAGTCCTCCTACGCCTTATAGCCATGATGATGACGTGGTTGTTGCCATCCAACACCGGCTCGATCCAAATGATGAAGAGCCCGCTCAGGCCATTAAGCCGAAGGAGCCCATGGTTCCTGCAGAATCGAGTTCAGGCAGTAAAGATGACCTTTAAGTCGTTAAACTGGGAACAATCGACCACCATGTCGTTAAACTGGGAGTATAAAAAAATTGTGTAAATAAATAAATAAAATTCCGAAATGATGGGGCAAGTCGTAATAAAAATCGGTAAGTAAAAAAATGTAAATAAAGCCGAAATGATAGCGCAACCGCGAATAAATAGCCGAAATGATAGGGCAATCGCGACTTTCGCAATAAGAAAAGCTGAAATGATGGAGTAATTGCGGTAAAAAATGTATATAAGTATTTCAACCCCCTCCAAAGGAAAATGATGAGTCGCTCCTGAAACTATACTTCATTATTAGCGATGCAGAAGCCGACAAAATTTCAAATCCCTGAATATCCCAACGGTGAATGTGTTGGATATATATGCCCTAGAGACCAGTATTGTATATATATACATATGGATGCTAGGGATATGTATGTACAGGACAATTTTGCTCGGTTTTATAGTATATTATTTGACTTGTCTTTGTCAGGATATATGTATTTATTTCTATTGTTGTTATATCTAACTTGCAGATATTGATAAACACTCGATACAGTAGTATACTATTATGGTTTGTCTTTATCTTAACACGGCATATGTCATACTCGTTATTTCATATTGCGGTTACATGTTGATAAAGCCCGTAGGATCTTGCTTGACTACCTGTGTTGTAATGACGATCATACTTATGGGAGCAGGGTAGTCCATAAGCACATCCTTAAATGGTCCCTAGTCGCGGGAGTATCGAGACTGGGCATTGATACTCCAGAGTAGACTAGTGTATACGTTTCTAACCCCGTCGGGGGATGGTTGGTCCCGCAGCCATTGGTCTGATGCACCTAAGATCGTATACAGGTGCTCACTGGGGGTGAGTACACTGGACGGACTTGCCGAGAACTTCCAGATGGTACTATATCTATCGTCAGATGGAAGTTCTCAAGTGACATGTGTACAGGTTAGTCTTTGGACCCGAGATCGGCATTTGTCTCATGTGAGTTTCCACTGAGCTTTAATCACTACCCTACCACGGCTCTACTGAGTCGTGCAAACAGGTTTTGGTTGGGTACAGTCCCGAGCCACATGGAGGCAGTGAGCGATTGTTAGGGATTCATCTCTCCCGGTATTGGGAGTTGATATCGCGCAGTGATCGATTGGTCAGGACCATAAGACCTTGGCCAAGGCAGTTGGGATTTACTGATAGGTTGATCAGTAGTTTCCCGGATTGGTCTTGAGCCACATCGGCACGACTTATTAGGTTATTAAGGTCTGATATTCACCACCCTCTAGACCCGATATACGATAGTCTTTGACGAAGAGACCAGACTGTACGGATATTGTCACGGATAGGCTCAGTAGGAGTTCGGACGAGTTTGCTCGTCGGTCTTCCTTTCGACAGGTACCTGGGTAGCCGTTACGTACAACTAGTGCTGCTGACGTGCTTGTGGTTAAACCCACTGCCAGAGTACTGTCGAGACTTTAAAGTCCCACACAGAGGGTTTCCCAGCTTCGGACGAAACGAGTAGAGGTCGTATGGTTTTACGACAGGGTTCGATCACATACGCGCACTTGTGCGTGTTTGGTGTTCGAGCAATTGATACTAGCGGCTTTTGGTTTAAGCCGGATCCTAGTATTTGATTTTGGATTGGTTCAGTTTCATTGTATTCGTGTTCCTCGGAACACGGATGCGGGTATGTATATACAATTGACAGAAGCAGAGAAAGAGAAACCTCATTAGGGTTTTGACCAATGACTTGATTAAAACCTTAATGAGATAGGGAAATTGACTATTAATCTTTTGTTAGAGATAATTGTGTTATGGCTAATTTGGTTTGACCATTTGACGATGTTGACCCTTTGTTGACTTAGATATTTTTGTTGAGCAAAAGATATTTGTGCTTAGCATTAATTGTGACATGATAATGGTCAAATCAACATCAACCTTGACAATTATCTTAATAAAATTTTGATTACTTTTTCTCTAATATGAGAGCTCACCATTCATTTTATCATGACACATTTCTCTCTCATGGTTGCTCTCTCTTCTTCCTCTCTCTCAAGCCCTAGTATTTCATGAGTTGAAAATCAAGGGCCATTGAGACCAAGCCACCAAAACCACTCTCTACTCACTCTAGATCACTTGGTCTAGCAACCCAAGTGTTCTAGTTACCTCAACTTAGAGGTTTAGCTCAAGGTTAGAACTCTCGGGTGGATCATCATTGACACAAGAAGGCCGAAATTCAAGCACGATCTATACTTCCATCAAGGAGCTTAAGGAGAGGATCGAAGACCCGAAAGACTTGTTTTCTTTAGGTATACTTTCTATCATAGTAGATAGAACCCTGACATGCTAACTAGGTTTATGGTAAATATCCGGTTTAGTGTTATTCTAGCGCCAAGTTTTGTATCGCTATGAAATTTTTGTTCCGCATTTGGCCACGGGAGTTGGCCGGGGCACTAGTGTAATACTTCAGAATGATGAGTCACTCCTGGTACCATTCCAGTGTTTGCGATGCAAACGCCAACAAAATTCCAAATCCTCCAAACTCTCCCAACCCTACAGCCAGTCCTCAAATTGACTACCGTATACAATCCACGGGCATAAAACAAGCTAAATCACACTCATGCCCCACCGCAATCACCAGTCCCGCGGCCGGTCTCCGCCCTTGGAATTATGCTTCATTTGAGAAGACCCACTCATGTGTCCTCACGATACATGAAGAAAACAAAACTTACGAGATCCTCTCAACTCGTAAGAAAACACCTTCATGAGATCTTTATGACTCATAAGAAAAAAACACTTAGAGGTTCTCATGACTCCTAAGGAGAAAATACACCTACGAGATCATCTCGACTCGTAGGGAGAAAAATGCTTTTATGAGACCCTTACAGCTCATAAAATTGAAAAGCCTTGGGTGATAGGGATCTAAGCCTGTCTTCTAAGTTATCGCTCCCCAATAAGCAAAGGCAAATGATTAATTGCTCATAGCACTTATGCTCTAGTGTTAGCAATGCTGATGCCGACCCCAACCCTAAAATTCCAAACTTTCTATCTAATAGACCCCTAAGTCGTTAAACTGGGAACAGATGCCCCCTAAGTCGTTAAGCTGGGAATGAGGGAAATCCCCTCATGGCAAATGATGATTCGCTCCTGGTACCATATTCCAGTGTAGCGATGCTGATGCCAAACCAAAACCAAAATCCTCTCATGGCAAATGATGATTCACTCCTGGTGCCATATTCCAGTGTATCGATGCTGATACCAAGCCAAATCCCATGTTCTCCATGGCAAATGATGATTCACTACTGGTACCATATTCCAGTGTAGCGATGCTGACGCCAAACAAAAACCCAAATTCCATGTCCCAGACTCAAAAGCCCCACTAGACGAATAAAAAACTCCCAAATAAAATCAAATCAGCAAGACAACCAATGACCTCCCTGGCGGAATCAAGCTCCACCTCGGAAACAAATCGAATCCCAACACCGCAGAAAGCGGAGCAATTCAAATCCGACCTTGACACCGCAGAAAGAGGAGAAACTCAAATCCAATCCCTGACACCGCAAGAAGCGGAGCAAGTCAAATCAAACACCGACCGTTCAAGTCGCAAAAAGGGCAGCACCGACCGTCCAAGTAGCAAAAAGGCAGTATCGACCTCCATGTCGTCAAAACGGGAACCAAATCAAGTCAACCAACAATCTCTGTGTCGGAATCATGTTTCGTCTCAGAATGTATCCCGTGTCAAAATCATGCTTCGTCTCGGAATATCTGCCTTCTCTATCGGAATTATGCCTCGTCTGGAAATCAACCTCTGCATCGAAATTATACTTCGTTCGGAATGTCTACCCTGCGTCGGAATTATGCTTTGTCTCTGGATATACCCGTCCCGCGTCGGAATTATGTTTCGTCCTGAAACCCTGTCGAAATCATGCTTCGTCCCGGAACCCTGCGTCGGAATTATGCTTTGTCTCAGGATGTACTTGTCCCGTGTCGGAATCATGCTCCGACCCCCGAAATTATGCTCCACACCCCGGAATGATGCTCCGACCCTCGAAATTATGCTCCGCACCTCAGAATGATGCTCCGACCTCCGGAATTATGCTCCGCTGTCACGACCCACTTCCCAATAAACAGAAACGGTGACGTGGCAAGTCCGCGGTATATTTATCTAGAGAAGCTTATTTCCTAAATAAATATACTAAGCGTATTGAAACAATAATACACAATGCAAGAATAAATTTAGACTGTAAAATTTTTCAACAAATATCTTTATTTACATTCAATTTCCAATATTTACAAATACAAGAGTTTATGCTGGAAAGTAAATACAATAAGGAAAATGCCTAAACATGTGGCATACATAAACTGAAGAAAAAATGAAGCTGGACTAGCCCTAGGTAGCGATCTGCTTGTAGTCCTCCTCTGTTGCTTCAACCTCCTCCGTCTAGACCGTATCTGACGAACATTCCAAGAGAAGAAAAGTGGGAGGAATGCCCGTCAGCGAACTAGCACTTGGGAAGTCCCAAAGATAGGTAAGAGTAAAGAAAATGACAAGTATAGAATATATATGACGAGTAAGAGTATATAATCATGGGTAAATATATACTATAGGTCTCTAGATGGTCACTATATTAACGTTAAGTTCCAAGTGTGAATGTCAATGCAGCCGTAGAAGTATTCACGAACTCAAGAGTGGAACCCCGGGAGCAAGGAAACACGGGCCCATTTCATGTGTTAGCATCGGGGCTCTAAGTTGTGGATGAGTCAACCCAACTGATATTCGAGTAAAATAAAAAAGAGATAATACGGGACTTCTGAAACTCCGTTGGATTCACACAAGAAACTATCCCAAGCATCCCGAGTATAATATATATATATATATATAACTGGTTAATATACTTAATTGATTGACATGTCTTGATCGAAATCCTAGATTGCAAAAGGTGTAGATTGTATTCGAGTGTGTCGAGTAATGTGCGAGTCATGACAATTGCAATCTGGGTTCGAGTAGATTGAATTCGAGTACATATTCGAGTTTAGATTCGAGTTAGGTTAAAGTTTGAGTTTATATTCGAGTTCGAGTTCAAGTTTAGATTTGAGTTTGGATTTGAGTTCATGTCTTTTCATGTGAATTAATGTACATTATTAAAATCTTATGTTCGGGAGAAATCAGCAACTGCTGCATATGGAAGGCAAGATTTGTGTCTTTTTTCAAAACAATCACCATTGATACCTCCATTAAGTTGTCTAACCTGAATAGGAAAGCACTCATTTTCTTTGGCTCGCTGGGACTCAAGAGAATTGATCCCGCTTAAACCTATATTAATCCAGAGTTCTTAAATATTGTTTGTATATCTCGATGGGATTTTTATGAAAAATACTTTAATATAGTTTAAAAATAAACCTCAAAGGTGATTTATAACATTTAGGGTTTTCATGAACATATATTTTAATTGTTGCGGTGTTTTGGTGATAAAACCTAGATTTTTGAAAATTTATGGTATTTTTATGAAAACTACTGATTTTGGAAACTTGGTGGTATTTTATTTACAATTTTAATTTTTCTTTTAAAAATATAGTTTCTTAATTTGTTTTTATTGAAAATACGGATTTATGATTTTTATATAATTTTTCAAAAATTAGTTTTGTTTAGAAAAGTCGTGTTTCTTAAAAACCGTATTTTTATTTCCTTTCAAGACCGAATACTCCGTGAGGAGTTCTGCATCTCGCTCTACTGTCCTAAGAATATGCGATAATCTGCATTATCCATTAGCGGATCCCCTAACGAGAGTTGTAGAGACATAATTGCCAAGAAGTTTAAAATACCGATTTAAAATAAACCCGTTTTGAAAAGGTATAGTATTTTAATGAAAAGCTGTTACTTTGATTTACCCATATGCTTAGAATATCGTGTTATAAAACCATAGTGTGCGTGTGGGGTAGGTCATTACCCCGTGAAGGTTCTTAGGTTTGAATATATTAGATATCGAAAAGAGTTTACATTAAAGTTCATGGTATTTTAATGAAAAATTCGTTATATGTTTGTTTCATATGAAATTTTGGTTAAACTAAAACTAAATGATGTGAATGAAGGTTAAGATTATTATAGCGTGTTAGTTTGAACTCGTTTACTTATCACATGGCTTACAAATGTTAAGAAGAAGAGTACATCGGAGCTAACTTCACTTTTGTCGATTTGTTTTTTAAAAAATGTTTTGAGACAGAAAGAGAGAGGTATGAAGGGACTTACTAGCTTAGATCATTAACAAGAATGAGGGGAAGCTTTCGAGTGTCGTCGTTTCGTCGGAAATCTCCGGTCGTCGAGATTGGCTTGCTACTCCATTTAGGGGGCTTAACTCCACTTAGTACTTAGAGAGTTTGAGGGAATTTTTACTAGAAATTTCATAATGGTGAAGAGCTAGGGCATGGGGTGGTATTTATAGTGAAGAATTAGAGTTTGAGAATTCAAATTTTAGATTAAAATGCATTAAAAATGTGTTAAATGGTGAATTGAAGAGTCTTTGTTTGATTGCAGGAAAATCAAACAGTGCAGGAAAGTTAAGGAAAACCGAAGGGGTGTGTGTGCAAAGCACAGAGGGATTTAGCACCATCCCAACCATCGGTAGCGGCCATATAGGGACTTTGGGCGGTCGGATCTTGATGACCCGTCTCGAAATTCGTGCCACGTGTCAAGTTGGGTGTGTACACCTTATTGTGCCTGTTTGATTTTTCTGAAACTTTTCATTTCTCCTTGTATTGCACGTGCAACTCTTGGGCTTCCAAAAATTAAAAAGAAAAAATCTAAAAATAATTAGGTCTGATGGGATTCAAATGCACAGGCTATGTCACAGCAGTGTAGAGGGTTTACCAGTGAGCTACAAATTGCTTCTTGCTTTTATTTAACAAAAATAACTTTTAGCTCTTACACAGGCTGTAATACCCTTTTTTGTACAATAATAAGAAATTTATGTACAGTGATTTCAGAGTCGTTACATCTGCATCTCGAAATTATGCTCCGATCCCTAGAATGATGCTCCGCCTCCGGAATGATGTTCCACCTTGAAGTTAAACTCCCCACGAATAAGATCCATCAATTTCATGCACACAACACATACATGCAGTGTGCATTTATTGATGGGGGCATTTTGTTGGGATCAAAAATTATACCCCGGTTGACCAAGTCAAAGTCAACCCCAAGCCCATGCCCAAGTCGAGCCCGAACATGAAGAGGCTGGCCCTCCCCCATGCCAAGAAGAAAATTACATGATAAATAGGTTTGATGTAATTTTCATGCATGAATGTAAAATAAATGGGCAAAAAGCCAAATTTTTGTAAAGCCCATGGCTCATGTGCAAAAAGAAACAAGCATATGAGTGAGAAAAATGTCACTTTATAAAGCCTAAGGGGCTATATGTAAATTTGTAAGCCTATATAAGGTAACATTATGATGAAATAAAGAGGACTTTTGATTCCCCACAAAAATTAGGGTCCTTCCTCAAGCTTTTAAACCTACTTCTTTTTTTGAATTAAATCAAGAGTTTAACTCTTTTTTTTCCAAAAAGAAATAGTTTTTCATCATAAAACTCTTGAAGGGGAGCTCGGATATCCCATCAAATCTCTAAAAGGGGAGATTTTTAAATCTCACCCCCTTTTCTCTAAAATCTAGCAAACAGAGAGGAGGAAGAACAAGACCTATCTCCAAAAATCCCACTTTGGAAATATCCAAGGCTCAAGAGAAGATTCAGGACTCAAGGGAGAAGAAAGGGATCCCCTTTCATCATCTCCGAAATTCTTTTAGGAGTTTAACTCCGAACAAGAATCTCTTTTTTAGGAGTTTAACTCTAAACCAATGTCTGAGAGGCTCAACTCTAAGATCCAAATTCTTGAAGGAGTTGAACCCCAAAAATCTAGATCTTTTAAGAGTTTAACTCCACAAAAGATCCTTTTTTAAGTGTTTAACTCCAAAAGTCATTCGGGAGTTCAACTCCCAGTTCAGGGGCTAAGCCGCCCAGCGTCTGCGTGCAGGGCGCGTGGCCCGCTGGCGCCTGATCAGTCAAAAATAGTGCATTCTCAACACATTAATTTCCCTACTCTTATCATTCATATATAGGTGTTTATTGTAATTATAACACAGATTACGAATTCATCTGGAAAATACCAAATAACATGTGTTATAGTTATAATCGACATGCTAAAGGGAAATCACGTGTTTATTACTAATTGCATTGATCTGTATATATCAATCCTTGTCTCGAGATTGTGTGTAGGAAATTCTCCAGGTAAAAGAGCCGGAATTGCTAAAAAGTGCTGATAAAATACACCAAATCTAAGACTTGTGATCTGGCAGTAAACAAGAGAGTATAAAAATATTCCAGACATCAGGAAAGTACCATGAAGCCAACACAAAGCAGCACAGGAGAATTGATGCACTGAACCCATCAAACGGCCGCGGATCCGCGGCCGAGTCAGGCCGATCCGCGGCCGAGTTGACTCGTCAGCGGCAGAACTTTTCCCGAGGCTTCTATTCTCAACTACCAAACTTCTTCAAGACTCTTCAGTTTCTCGAATCATCCAGAAGCTTCCCTCTAACAGCAAGTCTTCTCTTGTAAGCTAGATAACTAATTTAATCTAGAAGCTTCCTCTCAACTACCAAGTTTACAAGGGAAGCTATACCTAGCTTCTAAAGGAAGCTAAAGGGAAAGACTATAAAAGGGGAGCTAAACCTAAGGTTTGAGGTTGTTCACCAATTAGGGTAAAAAATTATATTGAGATCCAAATCAATTCTAAACAAATTGAGTGACACAATTTGATCCAAATCAAGATCATCGAGTACCAAATCGAGCAAGCATCCACGAGCCTTTTGAAGCAACGCCGATCTTCATCCGAGTAAGAGATCCACGACGATCCGCGACTCAAGAAGACGATGCGAGGCTAGTTCGATAATTTAGTTCCTCCTCAATTCTTGTAGTTTTTGAGTGTATTGTAACAAAACATCGAATAATAAAAGGTGACAATCTTGATTCTTGCTTTCTATTCATTCTCGCATTATGATATTCTTAGTTCTTGATTGCTTTATAGTGATGCGCGAGTAAAACTCCGCTTGTATCGGAATCGAAAGAATAGGTAGATGATGTTGATGAATTCTTGAACGATTCTTAAGTCTTATGAGTTTTGTAAACCCTAGGAAATTGAATCAACGATAACCTAGTTTTGAGCGAGATACTTTCTTGAATGTTTTCGCTCTAAATTAGAGATCAACAATCGATGATTGAATTTCCTAGAGCCTAGAATTTGAATGCTAATTAACGAAAGGACAAGGGATGAGGATGAAGAAACCCTAGTTTCTTCAATAGATCCCTAAACCTTGTTGCTTGTCATCGATCTAGCAACAAATCTTCAATAGATAAGAATTTGTAATTAAAAGCATCAATCATCACTATCGATTCAATTGATTCCGACAAGCCTCTCTAAAAATCTTGATAACTCAAACAATTTGGATATTTTCTTGAACTTTAGCATTTCTTGATTCTAGATATATTTTTCTTGATGTTTCTTGAAATCAACTATTACAAATCTTGAATCAATTTTCTTTTATACTTTAATTTCCAACACAACTAAAACAAGATCGATCAAATCACACTTTCCCTGTGGACGATCTGCATTCACCGACGAATCTACAAAGACACTGTTAATTGATTGCGGTATAAATATTTTTGATTGTGATTACTTTTCATTCCATACAAATTCACGATACAAAAAGAACGATCAATCAAATAGCGCCGTTGCCGGAGATAGTGTGCTAATTTGTTCGTTTTTGTAATTTGAGTTGGAAAATTTATTATTCCATCAGTTTTTTAGATCAAAATTCGTAACAAGCGCTTAACGATTTGTTGTGATTTATTGCAAGGAGATCTGGAATCTGTGGTGCGAGAGAAAAAAATTTTCAAGACATCTCAAAAAGTCCAGAGAGTCAACAGGAATATTTCCTGATTTTTGTGCAGGGATCTCACTAGAGGACTGCGGAACCGCGGCATTAGAGCCTTATTGCGACGAAACCGCGGCGGGAATATTGTTTCAGTGCACCAAACTTTCTAGGTGAATCTCTGTCTTTCTTATCTCTTCCCTGCTCTGTCCATTAACCAATTTCTGCAGGTTTCTTTGCAAAAATTCGCAGCGCCGTAAAAAGAAAAATTGTTACGTGTTTGATCTTGGTTGTTTGCATTTTTAACACGGAAATTAAGGGGCACGACCAAAATTCAGATTAGGTCAGGATTTTATTACCCGTCCTAAGGCCCAAAAATCACAAACTTGCATCCGCATCACCCTCATTAACTAAAAAATATCTAGACAAGACTCTAAGTACTGTCGCGCTCACTTAGGACAGAAGGAGGTCGTGGGTAATCTATTGCTTATCCGCGTTTCTTTTGTGGTGTCTAGGCAAGTGTGTCTGAAGCAAGTGGTTACTTAATTAGGCCCACTACTTACATAGTGGAGAACTTCTCACTTACCTGGCACTTACCTGACCATAGAAGAGGCAAAGAGGCGGTAGAGGATCTATCTTGCGACTTGTCTTCTAGAAGTCTAGGAGCGGTCTAGAGACTTGACCTAGGTGACTACTAGAATTAGGCTTGTGCATTGTTTGTGTGAATTTTTCAAAAATCCGTATTTTTCAAAACCAAACAACAACACATCTTTTCCTTAATTATCACAACGCTGCCACTTGTACTATACCATTTAGTGCATGCTCGGCTGGACACAGGATTCTAGTGGCCGTCTTGTCCGTGTTCTTTCTATTGACTCCGAAGTCGGTATTTCTACGTTTACTTTTTCTACACCCCCTACCACATCCACTTCGATGGACGGTTCTCCATCGAACTTCTTTAACACTACTCTGCCACCGTCCGCAGATGCGCAGACCCCTCCCCGCATCTCTCTCCAGGAGAGATGCTACCCTATGCGAGGTCCTCTTTCGATTTGTCTCACCATTCCACCAGCCAATGGGGACAATTTTGAAATCAAACCCCAATACATCAATCTTTTACCCAAATTTCACGGTCTTGAGTCTGAAGACGCATATGTGTTTATTACCAAATTTGAAAATATATGCGCAATGATAGGTACTTCACAGCTTTCTGTGGATGCTATGAGATTACGTCTTCTCCCATTACCTTGTGCGATATAGCCGAGAAGTGGCTTTATAACATAGCCGTACATTCTATTTCGAACTGGGGAGAATTCGTAACAGCATTTCTTAAGAAATTCTACCCTAATCATAAGACAGCTCGAGTCCGTAGCGAAATAAATCAATTTATCCAGCTTCCAAATGAACCATTCTCGAAGTGTTTTGAACGCTTCAAGGATATGTTAGTCCAATGTCCACATCACGGAATCCCTAGATGGGATCTGTGCAGAATCATTTATGAGGGCATTAATCCTACAACAAAACAGAACCTTGAATCCATGTGTCAAGGCACCTTCATGATTAAAGATGATGGTGAAGCCTGGAGATTTCTAGAAGATTTCGCTGAAAAATCTTTACAATGGAAGAGTGTAAACCAGTCATCGTCTAGGGGTGGCATTCACCAAATTGATGTCTCTATAGGAGTTAGAGCTGAAATGGCAGCAGTGCAAAAGAACTCGAAGCTATGGAACATAAATTTTTAGCAGCCTCCCTAAATCAGATGTCATTTTCCAAAACTGTATGTGGATGCTGGTCTGATCCATCTCATCTTACGGAAGAATGTCCTTTAAATTCTCCGTTTCAAGGTCAAGAGCATACCAATGCTCATTTCCAACAAAGATCTAGAAACGATCCGTATTCTTCCACGTATAATCAGGGTTGGAGGAATCACACTAACTTTGCTTGGAACCAATCACAAACTCAAAACAAGGTTCCAAATCAAAACAATTTCCAAAGGAGCCCTCCACCACAACAGCAACCACATCAAATAAGTCAGCACCCCTACCAATCACAAAACTTTCAAACTCCGGTCAACACACCTGCATCGTATAATCCTTTGCAGTTGACCGGTACTGATGAACCATCTTCACTCGCACAAACCATGAATTTATTGCTGAAAAATTTCATGCAAGTGTCGGCTGACGTTAAATCTTCTGTCGATGATATAAAGAAAAACTCTGCATCCCAAGCTGAGAGTATAAAATCGATGGAAGCTCAAATTGCCCAATTGAAAACCGAAATGAGTGCTAGAGAGAAAGGGAAAGTTCCGTCTCAACCCCTACCAAATCCTGGGCATTCACAACACTCCAATGTGAATGTCATCACAACGTTGAGATCAGGAAGAGTGCTGAACAATCACGTTGGGAAAGAGATTGATAATCATGAAGAATTAATCGATGATACCCCGGCTGAGACTTTTCCTTCCACACACACTTCTACTTCTACACCTACTTTATCTACCCCACCGCCTTCTTACGAGCCTATTCTTCATTTTTCTCAAAGCTCGAACCCTCAGCATACCTCTTCTATTCCACCAAAGACGATCCTCACTCCTATTCTGGGATCAGTTCCACACACACCACCTTCTCCAATATTGGACTCAGCTATGATTGCTAAAGCTCCTTATCCGAATCGGTTAAGGGGTAACAAATCGAGTCCACATATGGAGAAGATTATGGAAATGTTCAAACAGGTTAACATCAACATCCTTCTCCTATATGCTATTCAACAAGTCCCCGCTTATGCGAAAATTCTTAAAGACTTGTGCACTAGGAAGAGAAAGACTCAAGTGCCTAAAAAGGTTTTCATGACTAATAATGTTAGCACTGCTTTTACCCCCACAGTTACCAAAGAAACGTAAAGACCCAGGATATCCTACAATATCGATTTCTATTGGGGGTAAAAACATCAACCGTGCTTTACTTGACCTAGAGCAAGTGTTAACCTGCTTCCATACTCTATTTATGAGCAGTTAGGGATTGGAGAGTTGAAACCAGCTCATTGTACTCTCCAAATGGCAGACCGTTCAATCACCAAACTTAGGGGTGAACTGGAAGATGTGTTGATTAAAGTCGGGGAATTCATATTCCCTGTGGACTTTATTGTTTTAGATACACAGCCTGTAGCAAACCCACAGAATCAAATTCCGGTGATTCTGGGTCAACCATTCCTTGCCACTTCCAATGCTGTCATTAATTGTCGAAACAGTTCAATGAACCTATCTTTTGGAAAAATGACAATTGAACTGAACATCTATAAAATTGGAAGTCAACCATCTAAACCCTCTGCTCATATACTTGATGTCTGTTCTGTCCACGAGATTGCTCCCGAAAGTTGCGAAGTTGATGAACTTTGCTCTGAAAATCTCGACGACACTTGCACATCAATATTTGATCTTTCACATCTTAGTGAGGACACATTTTCCATACTTGAGTCTGAAACTCTTGACTCTTCACCTTCCTAGTCTGTATCTTAAGCAGGCTACGAACTTCTCCTTGACTCCGAATATCATTCGATGACCCTATCTTCTATAGTTTCTCCGTTCGCATTAGATCTCAAACTTTTACCTTCTCACCTTAAATATGCATATTTAGGTGAGAATGAGTCTTTACTTGTTATCATATCAGCTTCTCTAGCCTTAAAACAAGAGAACGCTCTTTTGACGGTATTGAGATCTAATAGGCAGGCATTTGGTTGGACTATGGCGAACATCAAAGGGATTAGTCCCTTGATTGTTGAACATAATATACATCTGTTGGATGAAGCCAAGCCAACCCGAGAACCACGGAGACGGTTGAACCCTGTCATGAAGGATGCAGTGAAGAAAGAGATCGTCAAATGCCTTGATAATGGTATCATTTACCCAATCTCCGATAGCCAATGGGTAAGTCCAATTCATGTAGTCCCTAAGAAATCTGGCATTACGGTCATAACAAATGAGGCAAATGAGTTAATCCAGACACGCACTCAAACTGGGTGGCGTGTATGTATTGATTATAGAAAACCCAATGCCGCAACGAGAAAAGACCACTTTCCTCTACCTTTTATTGACCAAATGCTAAAACGCTTAGCTGAACGAGATTATTACTGCTTCATGGACGGATACTCTGGCTATAACCAGGTCGCTATTGCCATAAAGGATCAAGACAAAACCACATTTACTTATCCTTTTGGTACTTTTGCTTATAGACGCATGCCCTTTGGGTTATGCAATGCTCCCGCTATATTTCAGCGGTGCATGATAGGGCTATTCTCGGACATGGTCGAGAATTTTCTGGAGATTTTCATAGACGATTTCTCAATATTTGGAGATTCTTTTGCTGACTGCCTATCACATCTTGACGCAGTTCTTACTCGTTGTAAAGAGAAGAACTTAACCTTGAATTGGGAAAAATGACATTTTATGGTCCAAGAGGGAATTGTGCTTGGACATGTTATTTCACGGAAAGGCATTGAGCTTGACAAAGCTAAAATAGATGTCATTCAAAACCTTATCATCCCAAATGCGTCAAGGATATACGATCATTTCTTGGCCATGCAGGTTTTTACAGGAGATTCATTAAGGATTTTAGTAAAATTGCTAGACCTTTAACTCTTCTCTTGTCCAAGGACACAACCTTTCATTTTGACTCGGATTGTGAGGCAGCATTTGACTCACTCAAACACTCTCTCACTACATCCCCTGTTTTATCATCTCCAGCTTAGAACCACCCTTTTGAGCTTATGTGTGATGCATCAGATTTTGCAGTTGGTGCAGTCTTAGGACAGCACATTGAAAAGATACCACACATGATCTATTATGTAAGTAAGACCCTGAACGATGCTCAAATTAACTATACAATTACCGAAAAAGAACCTTTGGCAGTTGTATTTGTATTAGAAAAATTCAGGCCTTACTTGATTGGCTCACCAATTGTTGTGTACACTGACCACACCGCTTTGAAACATCTTTTGGCGAAGAATGATGCTAAAGGTAGGCTAATACGTTGGATCCTTCTATTATAAGAATTTGATCTTGTTATTAAATATAAGAAAGGATGTGAAAACGTTGTAGCCGACCATCTTTCGCGCGTCTCTTCTTCACCTGTGACCTTGCCGATCAATGATTCTTTTCCAGACGAACAACTCTTGAAAGTATCCACTGAACTTTGGTTCGGAGATATTGTGAATTATCTTGCTACGGGACTTATTCCACGTGAATGGTCAAAACAGGACAAACATCGATTTCTATCCCAAGTGAGACATTTTTACTGGGATGAACCGTATCTGTTTAAGTATTGTCCTGACCAGATCATTCGCCGATGTGTCCCTAATGATGAATTCAAGAGTGTTCTATCTTTTTGTCATGATCAGGCATGTGGAGGTCATTTTGGTCCTCGAAAGACGGCGTTGAAGGTTTTGCAATGCAGTTTTTATTGGCCGACTTTATTCAAAGATGCATTTGATCATTGCAAAACCTGTGCACAATGTCAACACACGGGTAAGATTTCCCGGAGAAATGAGATGCCACTTCAACCCATCTTGGTGGTTGAAATTTTCGACGTTTGGAGTATAGACTTTATGGGTCCTTTTCCCAACTCTTTCGGGAATCTGTACATATTGCTTGCGGTTGATTACGTCTCGAAATGGATTGAAGCTATTCCTTGTCGCACTAATGACAAAAAGGTTGTCATTAGGTTCTTAAAAGAAAGCATCTTTTCGCGATTTGGACACCCACGTGCTATCATTAGCGATAACGGGACGCATTTCTGCAATCGGTCTTTCGAGACTTTGATACGGAAATATGCAATCAACCACAAACTTTCTACACCCTATCATCCCCAAACGATGATATATACATCTTGCACGATTGATTACATATTGATTCATGACTTGTACCGTGCCATCCCGTTACTATTACCATTATCATGCTAATACCTATTTGTCGTAATATTTACCAATGCCAACAATCCTGACTTGACTTGATTGACTTGACATGTTGTCCTGATGGACGTATTATGTACCTTCTTGTTTCCGTGTTAGTATTAGATAGATATTATATCGTTACCTGACATGAACTTGAAATCTGAGGGAAAAGAAGAAATCAAGAATGAAACCGGACTTGTAACTCAACAGTTCACTACATGCCAGAGACTAATCAGTCGATACAAGATTCGGACTCTGGTGATCCTGACATCATTCATCTATACATAACATTGCTTTACTGTTTAGCGGCACGTCTCGGATTCAGCCCGAGAATCATGACCGCGGTCCCAGACACACACGAGATACTATTGAGTTTTATAGAGAATTCCATTGATTGGTTTCAAATACCTTTAGGATAGATAACATAGTGACATGAACCCTTATGATACACATGATATGGTTGATACTGATATCTTACTTACTGCATCATATGTACTGTTATCATTTATTGTTTATATTCAAGGCATCCCGTCCTTGCACATAACATACTATATCACCTATTGTTCATATTATTATTATGATATTTATGACGCACTGATGTCTGGATTTTGTAAGGCCCAGATCCTTTGACTTTAGGATAAGAGGATCGTGATTAATTCAACGGGATTGTCGATCGGTGAGAAGCATCCCACTGATCTAGTTCTTATTGATAGTTTAAGCATTCTTTTATTTCCTTAGATCATTATTGCTTCCGCTATCGTTTCCAGTTTTTGTTTATCGGGGCTATTAGACATGTTTAGAAATAGATATTTATATTATTGTTCTTGATTACTGATTGACTGCCTTAATATGATTATGAAAAAATATTTTCTTACCATAGATAGCATCACTGGCCGAGTTACGTCCCGAAATTTTGGTATCTTAGAAAGCGTCGCGGGAAATGTTATGTATTCTCTTTAGAAGGATGTGTCATCAATTGGCATGATTCGTTACATCCTACGGTAGCATTGTCTACGACGGAGGCAGGATATATGACCGTTGTTGGGGCTATTAACGAAACGATCTGATTGAAGGGACTATTTTAGGACCTTGATATTCAAAAGGATACCATAATAGTCTACTGTGATAACCAAAACGCGATTCACTTGACGAAAAATCAGATGCATCATGATAGGACGAAGCACATTGGTGTACGATACTAGTTTGTTTATGAAGTCGTTAAAAAATAAAAGATTATTGTGAAGAAGGTTGGCACACCGGATAATCCGGCCAACATGTTGACAAAGTCTCTTTCGGTTGTTAAGTTTGAGCATTGCTTGAACTTAATTGGAGTGTGTCGCACTCATTGAGCCTTAAAGGGATTTTATGGTGAAGATGGAGCTATTATTAATGTTATGGAGGAGTTTGTGGGAATGCGATGTAAGGTGGAAATTTGTTGTGTATGCTTTCCATTCCGAACTCTATTAATTTCCTGTTCGATCCGGCGTTATCACAGAGTTGACGAAGATTTAAGATTATCTGCAAGTAAGAAGGACAGACATCTGAAGCTATAGCTTCAGACGTCTGCCGACGCTCTGTATACACTGGATACTTTAGGCAAACGTCTGCAAGCACGTTATTCTTTCAAAAACTTCAAGACCCGATATCTGGAGACGCTCTGTTATTTTGATGACTTCTGGGCAGATGTCTAAGCATTCCTTCTTCAGACGTATGTCTTGTCTTGGACCAGATATTTGCTTATGTTAAGAAATTGGTTATTTGATGAAATTTTTATATGCTATATATATTGTAGCAAGTAGTAACTCTAGATCTGATAGCTTTTGTGATATTTTGAAAGAACCCTTTTGTTATTTGTGAGAGTTAGGATTTTGAGAGATTTGTAATTCGTCCACTGGTTTTGTACTCCTCCGTATTTTGTTGATTAATAAAAGTTTTGCCTTTGCCTATTTCGTAAGTACTTTTATTTCATATTTGACTGTAATTTGTTTGTGGTTTCTTCTCTATCATTTGCATATCTTCATGATCGTCTTGTCATAACACTAGGCCCAGTTGGTTTGAAGTCTGATACTTGGTTATGAAATAAAAGAGGCAAAAGCAAATAATATAGCTGGTCATTGGAAGTCTTATAGTAACATAAAAGCTGTAAACTTGCATTCCTATATCTCAGCATATGAACTTACAACCATTCAAGTATATGCATGCATGTCGCCCACGATTACCTAAAATCTTAAGCACATAAATTCAATGAGGCCCTATTTGGGTCTGGAGTTAAATTAGCGGAGTTTATTTTTCAGTGGAGATTGAAAGAATGCAAACTATGGTTTGCTCAGCCCGAACTCCAATTAAAAATAAACTCTAGTTATTTTATATGAGATGTGTATGATAAAGTGGAGTTTAGAAACCTTAACTCCATTACCAAACAAGACCTTGGTACCTAATGCATAAGTGCAATTTAACTCCATTCCCATACCGACCCAAGCCTGACCAAATATGTCATAAAAAAAACTCTGCTTCTGAACCTGTCCGGTCCTAGGTCGGATTTTCATTGAGTGGGTTCATCAGGTCCAAGTTCCACCCTTTTGAGGTCATAATCTCTGGAACATACTTCTATTCAAGTGTTTTACTTAAAACGAAAAAAATCCCTGACATGGGATTGTGGGGGGAGGGAGAAATTACCTCGAGACACATAAATTTTCCAATAATGTCTAGATAGACCTTACCGGGGTGTGCTTTCTTTACATATATAATTCAGTCAATATACACAATCTCCACGTATTTTTTTTGAATTAAGAGGCTGGACCCATGAGGGACCCACCATTTTGTTGGTTGCACGCCTTAAACTTGAGACCCCGTTGTAACAATTCATGTGCACTGCCAACTCTCACCTGTCGGGAGTCAAGTCTTTACGACAATTTTTTTTTCATGTACCATGTATTCACGAAAGACATCTAATCCAAATAAATATGTAGTAATAAAACATCACAAATGAGTAGGTACGATAAGAAAGGTCAAATGGTCAATAAATTACAGGAGCAAGTCTTCCAACTCCATAAATACATGCCTCAACATATTGAGCTTTCTGAACGACCCTGATCATTCGAGACCCTATACCTATCTTATCTTTCTTGTAGCATTTATACTTTAGCATATAAACAGACCAATCCAACATGGTGCATTGAAACTAGGTGATACTTTTTACTTAAGTTCTTTGTGTACCCTTGAACTCCAAACAGATCAACAAATTCATGTTATTCTCAAGAAATCAAATGATATCTTATAACGAAACGAGATGCCTTTATAATCATTTGCTCCTGGCTAAATGAGAAGACATCCCTTCACCCATCCCAGAAATCTAAATTACCAGAAGCCGCACTACAGACCTTTCTCTTGTATTGTGAATTTCAGCAGTTAATTTATTATGTTCGCATCTTGTTCATCTTTTATTTTTCAACTTGTTTGCAAGAAAACGATGTGCTAAAAGTTTTCTGCCTCCCCCCCACCCCATTTCATTCATGAACATAATTACCTTAAATCTCAAACAAGAAGCTTTTTTATTTCGATCTACCTATTTACCATAGATTCTTTTTACAGAAACGACTTCCTTATTCCTAGAAGCCTAATTTCTAGCAACGTAATCGGCCTAGGCTTTTTTTAATATATATTTAATTTAATTTCTCGACTCTTTTACTTACATCAAAAGGATAGAATGAAATCCTCAACTGATTAATTGCAAATCATAGACAAAAAGCAACAAATTCGAATAACCACATGAATACCCTAATTGGATCTAAGACTAAGAACAAAAAAAAACCTAGAAGCTTCAGATTGGGGGGAAATTACAAGGAAAAGAGATCGTGGTGACATAAAACAAAATCATTTGGAATATTATAAGTAAGGATCATGAAATTTAAAGGAAAAATTACCATCTTTTGAGCTTTGAAATTCGCTGAAGCGAGAAGACAAAAATCAAGTTGCGGAGCACGAACTCGCTGTTTTTGGCGGGAATTCGAGCAGCTGAAGCTTTATTAGATCTCGCAATTTTGAGCACGTGCAGTGCACGTTAATCTCTCTCTCTCACACACTAAAACAGGCCAATCCCAAATTTTGGGTTGGGCTAATTCTAGTTTTGAGATTTGTTCCTCTGATAAATCCTTGTGAACAAGTTTCCAAAAATCCTGGTTTCCTTTAAATGAAAATAAATTTCAGCTTGCTACACTTTAGTCTTATTTCACAAACAATACCTAAAATTTTAAACTAATAGATTGCTACCATGAACCGAGTCTCAAAAACTCCCTAATAGCGTTCACGGAACTCAAGATGACTATACTACTTATCATATGTATTTTAATTAATCTCATTTCTCTCTCCAGCCCAGATATATTGTACACCCGGTATACTGGATAATTTATTTGTTTGATTAGGATTCGAACCAGGTTTCTTTAATAACATCTTAAATATCGAAACCCAGGTCACTAGCTCTTGTTTGTTTTCTTTCAATTGATGATCATAATTTAGTCTCCTTTCTTGACTTCGTCCGATCAAGCCAAATCAGTATCTCCTATAAAAAGTTTCCAACGTTTGAACTCTAGGTACTATTTGAACTTCAACGTGTAAATGAAATAAACATCAATATATAGTAAAGCATACCAAATCAAAACCCTTCCTTTTGTCCACTGTTCATGGGAATATTCCCTTTTTCATGTTTCTGACTTAATGGTCTATATTGTTCGACTTACAACTGGCTGCCAATTTTGAAATGAACTTTCCAATAAACAAAGTACAAGAAGCTATTCACACTGATTTTGTAAAAGCAAGTGGGGCCAAAGATGATATATTAATTTTAATAGGGTTGCGGTCAATTACAGCAGTGGCATAACCTAGCCCCAACCATGGGTCCCATCACAATAAAGCCCTAGATATCTGGATTCTGAATGTCTGCTATTAGCAGTAAAACAGCACCCATCATATTGTATCGAACGGTCGAGATTTGTGTAAAAACATAGAGGCCTTTGGTGTTGGTTTATCTTACGTGCAAAGCACGTAGGATTTGTGGCTGGGATTATAGCAGAGCACCCCTGCTATTATTTTTAGTGGAGCATCCACTCATTTACCGAGATATCCACCTTCATGTTTCACCCCTCAACGCTGTGGTGACTGCAACGACATAAAGCTCAAATATAAAGTAAGGAAGATCAGGAGGTCAATAAAACTTACCCCCGTCACCGGTGCGCTTTTCTAAGGTTAATCAGTTTAATGATATAAAATTAGTATCCTATTATCATTCTTTTTTCTTGAGAGTAGAAACCAATGAGATTACCCCGCGTTCCATTGAAGAAATATTAAACAAAAAAACGATAAAGAGATGGTCATAACTTCACAAAAAGATTATAGACAAATCTGCAGTCACTATTTGTTTTCATACTTGGTCTACAATTATATTCATACATGCATGAGTCATGGCTCCCAAAAAAGCCATCTCACTTTTTGAATGTTTCATAGCAGACCATAAGGTAGGAAAGTACCCACAGGTTTTATTCATGTTAGAGAAATTAAAGGTTATAATGTTGACAAGACCTAGTAGTGCTAGGTTTTATTTATAAAATAAAAAATAAAAATCATTGCAATTTTGATCATCCAATAGATTTTAGAAAACCAAAGCAACTCTCACTTGAAATGCACTTTTGTAGTGGAAAATCGGTCCCCCTCTGTAGCTATCCTTGGATTCATGTGCTTTGGACCTTTCCATTTGATGAGCTGGAGAAGGAGAGATAAGAGACCTTTAGAACTGTATATTCTTCATGGATAGTTTAGTTTTACTGGATATTGGATGTTTTCTAGAGAGTCTGTTGAATGGAATTAAGACATAATATTGAAATGCAAACAGATCAAGCTCTTCCCATATCAATTTAAGTAGGGTTTTTTCCGCACCCTCCGGTTAGCTATTTACAAAAAAATCTCCAGTTTCAGCGTATTAAAAAAGAAACCACAATTCTTTTAGGCTCCAAAAAAAGCCTCTTTAACGGTTTTCATCCACCAGTTTTATTTTTTTTTCCTCTTTTAAATCCTTGCAAAAAAGTTAAATTGGTAAAAATTTAATTGATTAAATTTTAAACTCAATTAACAAATTTTAACCCTACCAAACAATAACCCAAGTGGCCTTCCCGTCTCCCTCCTTGACACCGCCGCCGCTGCCGCCGCCGCCGCCGCCGCCGCGACCTCCTCCTCCTCCTTCCTTCTTGATCATCATTTTCATTATCCCCCATCCGTCCTCTTCTCTTTGATCGTCATTTTTATCATCACCACCACCATCTTCTTTTTCATCCCCCGTCTCCTCCACTGATCACCATCACTACCATCATCATCATTATCTTCTTCCTCTTCTTCTTTCCCTCCTCCGTCATCGACCTCCCTCCTCCGTCATCGACCTCCCTCCTCTTTCCCGATCTCCACCCTCCTCCCCAACATCCTCATCCTTCACCTCCTCTTTCCTCTCCTCCCTCTCCCCTTCTCCATTGTCCCCTTTCCTCTCCTCTCCCTTGCCACCACCTCGGCCTTTCCCTCGACCTTCGCCACTCTTCCATGGCCCTCTATCCCATCCTTCGCCGCCGCTCCCTATCACGTCCCGCTTTCCACAATATGGAATACGGAAGACAACTAGACCAGCCATACTCCTACAATTAGGAAATAATCCCGCTGTAGCCATATTTCGGCTTTTAGCATTGCATGGTAATCAGTAAACACGGTACAGAAGTAAAGGAACATATCACTAGTTTATTGCATCAACTTTCATTGTTCACAATCCACAATAGTTCAACAAAAAAGAAAACTATTAACCAAGCGCGAATACAAGGTTGCTTTATGGAAAGCGGTAAAGATGTTGAAAGTACGACCGTTTAGATCTCTGTGAGCTTAAACGGTAGTCTGACTCCTGAGCCAGGTCATCTCCAAACTCTAAACATGCATACTCAGGTCGTCAGAGCTACGTGATAACAATAATATGATAGCAACAATGGGCATGAAATAAAAACGTAATTATACTGGAGACAGTGAATACATGTAATCGATATATCAATAATCAATGCGGTATATGATATGTGTTCATACTGGTCTCTAGGTCGATTTTTGAAATCGCATTGTGGAAAAGAGTGACCATATTTAACGAGGGTCACGTACGTATCCGAGACTACGGCCTACCGTTGCCCGGGACATAACCCTGTCAGCCAGACCGCTAAGTCCAAATCTAATATATATAAGAGCCGCTGTTCGAATGATCATCCTCCAAATCTCTAACCTCGCTAAATACAAGTTTCTTTCCACTTCGATTTCCCCCTTTTTCCTAGGTTCCAATAACTTTAAGTATAGGATAGTTGTGTATAAATACGCATCAATATCACTACTTTATTCACTATTCACTGTACCGTTCACTATCACAAATCGTTCACTTTTCACTGGCGTACTCGACCCAACTAATCCGATACCACTCACGTTCGACAATGCAATATTTACTAAGACTCAATAAAGCGTTTGCTCTCGCTAAAGGTATCACGGTTGGATAAATATGTGAATTATGCCGCTAAACAAATCATATGCAATATAAGTCATTACGCGTTTTAAGAATTTAGAAAAATCATATTAAATCGTACGATCATAATTAAACAAAATGATACAAAAGGGGTAGAAAGTAAACTTAATTAGCAATCCAACGAAATTAGTTTCAGGTTAATCGGGTTTTGTGTTTATGAATTACGGTCATTTCATTTTAAGTGTTCTCTGCTGGAAATTCAGTTCCCGAACTAAAAGTTCATTTCCTAACACACTTTTCATCTTGTTGGGATCATAATTAGGCGACGTTACAGTTGGATGATATTTAGATATATTAATTAGGTTTTCAACACATTAGAAGGATCGACGACATCCATTGTGTGCTGGGAGATAGACACTGTTTAAGATTAGGGTATACATTCTGTCCTTGTCTGGGACTGCAGTATGTAACGATGATTTAAAATATAATTGAAATGGAAAATGATAGTAAAAACAAAAAAAACCACCACCGACAGTTAGCTAACTTGATAATCTTCACAACGGTATAGGGATTCCCATACTTTCTGTTATGACCCGAAAGTGGCACGTGACAAACTTGGTATCAGAGCGTTTGGTTTAACCTTTGTTCGAGTCTGAGTTTGGCTATATGGAGTCTAGGCATACACTTTTGTTACCTAGGCTTGACCTTGTAGGACTTAGACTTGACTTTGGGGGTCTTATACACGAACTTTCGTTATATAGGATGACCTTGGTTGATGGAGTAGGTACTAAGTAGAGTGACGTACCGTACATATATTCCGCGGCATATTTACGATATGATACTCCGCCTAAATTACCTTAGGATTTATATCTTGAGATCTTCCTTCTATTCGTTCCGTTGATCTATCATCGTCAATACATGTGGATTGTTTCGGTCACCATGTTTACCTGAGCCAAGAGGGCTGCGATTAGAGATACGGTCAGGGCAGACTTGTCTGGGACAAGAACTGACAAGAGTGGCATTCCGGTGATATAGAGACATGTTGTTTATTCATATTTGATCGAGTTCTAATGTTGAAACGAGTTCTTCGGGATCCGCACCAGACGGTCGAGTCATTTCAGGAAATCAGCCGAACTTGAGGCGTGATGTTTTCTCCTCTACGAATATCGTGATGTTGAGTACTGTTCAGATAATGGTACCAATCGTTGTTGAGATTGTCGAGGTGTTGCTTTCAGAGTGCAGGAAGTTGACAGTCGTCAATGATTACAAGTGTAGCTGGATCAGAGGATTAGTAGTCATTCAAATGAGGGATTACTAGGACTTTTAATCCGTTGTGGCGCTCCGATGCGAGGTTGGTGAAGTTGATTAGCTTCTTCCGATGGGTCTTGCTCAGACCTGGTGCAAGTCGCTCGAGAAAGAGATCGTGTAGTGAGTTTTCCTCCGACGGATTGAGACGAGTTCTCGAAGGTGAGTTTAGCCAGATTCTTCTACAGAGTATCAGAGATGCCGGATTTGTGTTTTTGAGTTATATGAAGACTCCAAGCTTGGTCATAACCATGTATGACTTGCAATTCGCGTGACTATTGCGATATGCTCCTTAATTGATTGTTATTGGAGAGTAATGGAACAGGAGATTAGTGCGAAATTTCAGTGGGCAGTTTTTCTCCACCGTCGATATTGAAGACTTGATGCATATACTTAGATGCGTATGACTACACTTTCAGGAGGAGATCTTAAGGAAATGACAGTTATTATGAGGAGAAAGTGAACTCGGTGATGAGTGCTGGTTCCTAGCAGGATGGATAAATGATTTCAGCAGAAGACTTGATTGATTCTTTTCTAGTAGTTTGATAATAAGTAAGATTGGACCCAGGATTAGTTGTTGACGTACACATAAAGGTTAGAGATTTCCGTCGTCTATATATTGCGTTGAGAAAGACTGAACAAATTGTTAAGGAGATGTGGTGAGAGGTATGAGTAGTACGACTGATTGTGTCGTTGTTTCTCACCGGACGATAGTATAAAGAGGACATTGCATTAGAGATCCGCAAGAAGAATCTGAATTCAGAGATAGAGGACGTTAGATCATGGCAGACGGCAAGTGGAAATCCTTGCTATGCCAGTTCCGGGTGTATAAGCACCTTTTGACATTGAGGAAGATACACTTCGATATCATTGTTTTCGATTTACGTTTTTATGAGCTGAAGAAAATTTTTTAATGTTAAAAAGGAGATAACCGAACGTCCGTTATCTTGATTTACGTATTTTGAGGATTTGAGGGTCACATAAATGTTTTGTGCACACCATGTGCACTTGGTGAGATTTCAGTGCACAGTGATTGCACTTTGATGCATGTTTTGTGCTACCAGGTGCACTTATTTGAGATTTTTGTGCGAGGTGACTGCACTCGACTGTAGTGTTGTATACACCGGATGCACTAAACTGATATTTTCTTTGCACGTCGATTGCACATGAGTAAGGGATATTTTTTTATTATGCTTTAGGTATACTTGGTATAATTTTGTGCACCCCGATGCGCTTGAGATTTGTTTTGTGCACTCCGATACACTGGAGATTTATCTTTTGCATTTTTTATGCACTCGGTAATTGCTCCATGCACATTTAATGCAGTGGATATTGTTTTTGTGCACACTTGTTGCACTTGACGTTGTTTTTGTTTTTCACGCACACCGTGATGTGTGGTTTGAGATCTGCATGCAAACCCGTTAGGGTTGATTTTGTTTTCATGATTGCACTTGAGAGCATATCTTATAGATTTGATTTATATATTTTCTCTTAGTCGTGTGCTACCGATATTGCACTACGACTATGGCATTGATGATGTATTTGATATATACAATGGGTTTCGTATTTGGTGTTCTGTATCATAACTGGAGTAATTCTCATAGCAACCGTTAGAGTTACAGTTATGTAAGAAATTATATCTTTTTGATATTTCACGCACACTGTTGCGTTATATTACGTCTTAGCTCGTGTGGGACTTTGGAGTTCCGTTGTATTGAGCGGACGATGTGTTTTAAAATTTGGACCCCGGAAAATTGTTTTGAAATGAGTTGATTGGATTGAGAAAAATGTTTTAAGAAGGGGTTTAATTTAAATTCAGGGACCGAATTTCTTTAAGGGGGAGAGACTGTAACATTTTGGAAAATTATAAATATTAATTTATAATTTTAAATATGAATTTAAATAAAGTTTGCAAAGTGATATCACATACGACTTTTGGTATCGGAATTATATCCGTAAAATTATAATTATTTTGGTAAATATGAAGAAAATATGTGATATCATAAATATGATATTTTAATTGTTCTAAATATGACATGGGATGTTATTATAAGAGAATGGTATTTAAGTGTTAAGATAAGTATTTCATTCTTTTTGCATTTGAATTTAGATTTTTCATAAAAGGTTTTTAATTATTGTATGGTTGGTTATATCTTAATCTAAGTTTAAACCCTCACTCTCAACACACCCTCACCCTTGCTTAACTCCTTACACTTCCTCCTTCTTCATTTTACACCTCCTCCTTCCTCCATGCCACATCCACCCCTCAACCTCCACCTCATGCTTTCTCTACACAACACAACACCTAGGGAATCTCTTAGTTTTCTCAACTGAACACAACACATTCTTCAGCTCCCAACAAAAATTCCTAAGTGTTCATCAATCCAAATGAAGAAAATCTTAACCCCTTCATCAATTTGTGCATACGATCAACCTAGAAGCCACTACAAACCCCTAGATGATTCCACAAGCCCTTCATGAGCTGGTGTTCCATTGTACACAATCTTCATAGGTATATCTTCATCTCTCTTCACTTAATTATTTCTGTTCAATATCAGTTTTTGTGTACAGTATTACAAAAACAGTTTGTTTTGTGATATTTAGCTACTGTAATTGAATCTGGAACCAATAGGTGTAACCACTAGAAAATCTAGCAATACCATAAGTATCATAAGACCACTAGGAGAATACTATTAAAGCCCGAGCCCCTAACTCCCTACCAAGTCCGGCGGCATTCATTAGTTTTCCAAGCTCGCCGGCCCCCCTAGGCTTTTGGTGTTGGTTTTTCTCCTATAGCTTTGTTTTGGTATTTTATAAGCTATGGTATTGTTTGATTTGTTCCAGTATTTTTACAGAGAAATCTGGGAGTGATTAGTTAAGGTTTATCAAGTTTTCTGATATTCCGATACGGATTTTCCGTATTTTGTCCTGCGACTAAAACACCGACGTTTGTACGTTGATTTCAGTGGCATTTGTCGTTTTTTTTTGGTTAAGTATACTGTAGGTTCTAACTTATGGATGCTTATCTCGTTGTTTTGATTTGGATATGATATTTACGCCAATATTTCATAAATACGATTATAGGTACGATCGCGAAGGTTTTCGAGACAGAGATTGGCAGACATGGTAGCGTGGATTTCAGCGAGCTCAACGAGTTAGTGAGTAGATTTACATCTACGGAGGAAGTCGGGTGGATGGCGTATAACACCCCCGCAACCTTATACATATGTTACTATGATATATAGTTAGTTCTTTGGTGTTTATTTAAGTTAATGATATTGAAGTCATGTTGCATTTAGTGTATATTCATGTGCATAAAGTGTTATTGATGGTTTGGTGGATTGGTACGAGGAATCATACCGTACTTGTGATAATGAGATTTTTATGCTGAACAACGGCCAAGTTTCCTTTAGATTCGTAGAGTCCCGTTTTATTTCGTTTTAGAACGTAATACTTGTGTGAGCTATACTCTTTTAAAAACTAACGATTCGTTTCCCTTTTTAATGATAAATGACAAGGATGCGATACCAATTTCCAAAACAAATATCCATTTTCAATCCGAGGCAGCTTCCTAATTTCAAAACTAACGTTTCGTTCATTTTCAAAGATAATGGTATAACTCATAACAAGTATTTACATTTAATAGTTACGCTTAGATTTACTTTACATGTTCGCGTTATAATTATCAATGTTGTACGTTTCCGTAATACGAACACTCTGATAGAACACTGCACAACTACCAATGAGTATTATGTTGCACGAGCACATATGCATATGTTACACTACACCTCATTGGTACTATCATGTCACTGTAGAACTGTTATACTACGTAATGCGTATGCATATGTCGATACGAGTAGTCTTTATACACTTATAGAACACTTGCACAAATACTAATGATTACCATATTGCACTAGCACAGACGTGTATGCTACACTACACATCATTAGTATTGCCATGACACGGTAGAATTGATATGTTTATTGCTTCTAAGACTTTACTTATGTACTTTACCTTATTATCTGAAAAGCACCGCGAATACCAGTACCATGGGTATTCATATTTGATTCTTATAAGTTTTCTGGATGTTTTACTCTTGATGATATATATCAGTGGTATGGGACGCTGTTATATATGTATATATATAGTATATCATCAGAATGCTCTATGCAAGTATTCTTATTCTTTACTTGATGTTTCTGGATATGATGAGTTGACGTCCACCATGGGTTTAGTGTTTTCTGATTGTTTTATTCCGGACCGAGGGGGGAGCTATACGGTCGCGGATTTTTATACTATCCGGACTGAGTGGGGGAGCTATACAGCCGGATACATGGTGGACCCGGTCGAGACCGAGTGACAGGATAGCCGTATTGAGATGAGGAGCCTAGCGAGAATACTCGATACCGGAGATAGAGATGAGCACGGTAGATATCCCGGGGATACTGATCGGGGTTCGATTGGATACGGCTGATATCCAGAGAATACTGACCGATGCCAGGGATATAGGGTGGCGATCATCTGTTGAGATGGTGTCGACGGTATCTGCATTTGCGTGTTGGTGATGGACACGAGAGATTTGGGGATTTGCGTGTCGGTGATGGACACGAGGGACTTGTGATTTTGGGTGTCGATGCTGGACATCTATATACATTGATATGTTGTTATCATGAGGTACACAGTTATGTTATGAGTTATTGTGGCCGAGCAGGACTGATCCGGGGGACAGTACCTGCATACATTTTTACGAGTAGTTGCATATATAAAGAAATTCAAAATCGAGCTATAGCCTCATTATTTTGACGTGTCTGATATGACATTGAAATCTTTTAAATTGTAAATCTCTTAACACTATTCATTAAAACAGCAGGACGTATATCTTAAATAAGATATCTACTATATTTCATACTATCACGTCTGCTTTTATGCCGAGACATATGTATTCAGCGGCTATTTTAAGAAGAGGGTTATATATATTTTTTCGGCTGCTTATAGGTGTATACCTAGATACATGTCATTTGCATTTGATATATTCTATATTGGGATCATGTGATAGATAGACTTGCATTTATGATACATATGCATTTCATATATTATATTAGTACAGGATATGATAGTAATATACTTATGACATAGGTATCGTTGTGTATTCAACTATGTGATGTACTTTTATTTGCTGAGTCGGCAACTCACCTCCGTTGTGCCACAGTTTCTTGCAGGTGTTACCGCTTGAATTATAAGTGGCTTGGGCACACATTCTTCTTGGTGATTGCTTTGGCAGGTGGGTTACTGTTTTATCGTACTCATAGTTGTATATTCTTATCTTTTTGTATCTAGTAAAACTCCATCAACTTAGAAAGGGTATATTATGGACTTAGAAGCGAGACTTAGAGTTTGTGTTGTGATGTCACACTCATTGGAGTCAGCCTTTATAGATTGTTGATTTGTTTCGTTTTTGTTTTCTTCGCCATTGTGCATTGTATATTGTTGTTTGGTTGCTCCGCCGTTTGGGCGTGGAAGCTAGCTCCTGTTGGGATGCTATTTATATTATTATGTTGTATCGGGTTTTATACAAAATGCAAAGGAGGTGCTGTCGAATTTCAAAACGTCATAGATACTTTTCAAACATACTTAGTTAAACTTAAATGTTTATTTTAAACTGATTCCATCTGATGGCTGTTTTAAAACTCACCTCCAATATTTTCAAAAAGGGTTTAGATTCCGGGTTTCGGCTTACTTGAACCGCGTCGACGTCTTTAAATATCACGTGATTTAAGTGCCGGTCACGTGTCATTTACGGGTCGTGACACTTTCATTTTCATACAGCGTTATACAGTTAATTAGAAACAGGTATTAATATGAAATACCGCTCTGGACTGCAGTCTAGAGCCGCATTCCCGAATATTTTTCGTCATCGTGTTATAACAGTATCGAAATATAAATTACAGAGGGTTCTAAGGTGTCGAGTCGGATTCGATACGAGCCCCCGAACACTGCATTCCAGTATGTATCTGATTTACTATGATTTTCACTAGTTATATGTATGGGAAATTTCAGATCTGACGGATAAATGGAGATGACATTTCACGGTGTTAGGGTTCGTATTTTCATTCCAACATTTTACATATTATTCATTATCACTCAAGTAATCCAGTAACCATAAATTTCGCCACACTAGATTGGGTTTTCGCGCATGGTTCGTATCAAACACCTAATACAGTCATTTGGTATCAACAAAAACACACGTGTTCCCTGATTAAAAATCAGGAAAAGATTCAGAAGAGGCATCACGTGCTCACACGTGACCAGTGGTCACGTGTTGGCACGTGATGGTTAAGCAGCGGCAAGAGAACAAAGCACAGAAGAAGAGAAGCCCATGCCAAGGGCTACGTGCTCACATGTGACCAACGGTCACGTGGCCACACGTGACCGGCTTTAAAAGCCTTATTCTTTAACAGAATTAAATTCTGAGGAAAGATCCTTCAAATCTTTCCAAAATGGAGAAGAATTATTTGAAACCGTTGGATCAAGAATCTGAAGGTGATTAAATATCACCAACTTATGGAAAGATCTTGGACTTAGAAAGATTTTCCCCTAAATCTAACCGAAATAACAAAGAGATATCTTTGGATTTAAAATCCAATGGTGAATAAAATTCACCTAATAATCTAAAGGCCCAGATTAATGATGAAGATAAATCAAATCTCTCAATGAACAAATCAAATCTTTCAATGAGAGATTTACCAAACAGATTGATTCTTTTCCTTTTCCTATAAATAGGAGCCCAAAGAAAAGAGAAAGACAGATAGAAAGAGAGAGATATAGAGCCTTGGAATCTTGAAAATTCAGAAGGAAGAATTTGATTCCCTGCAAAAGAAAAACCCTAGCTAAGAAAAGAGAGGCTTTAAAAGAGAATTTACTTCTCAAAAGAGTTTAACTCTTATATAAAGAAGAAAAGAACTTAGTTCTTTCTCTGGTGGAGGATCTGCAAAGTGCACATCTCCCCATGAATTGAGAATTTAATTCTCATTGGGTTAAGATCCTACCATGCAGATCTAAAACACAGAGGAGGAACTGAGTTTTGAGAATTTAATTCTCACAGAATTATAGGAATTTAATTCCTTTGAGATAAAATTAGGGTTTAACCCTACATTATAGGAATTTAATTCCTTAAAAATGGACAGAACCAGGGTTTAGCCCTAATTGAGAATTTAATACCCTTAAAAAAAAAAAAATTAAGGTTTCACCATATGCCAGAATTTAATTCTTTACATATATAGGGAATTTAATTCCTACAGAAAAGAAATCAGGGTTTAACCCTATCTGAGAATATAATTCTTTAAAAGAAAGTGGGAATTTAATTCCTCTAAAAGTTATTACTAGGGTTTAACCCTATGAAGAATTTAATTCTTAAAAAAGATAAACACATCTTCAAACCGGCAAAGAAACAGGGTCACGTGCTACCACGTGACCCCTGTAAAGATTCACAGAAAAGAGCTTTGAGGCAACGCCTCACGTGCCCCACGTGCCCCCTAAAGCACACAGAGAAAAAGGCAAAAGAAACAGAAAAGAGCTCTAGGACGCCCTCACGTGTCACCACATGACCCCTAGTGAGCATTCTAACAGATCAGAGCGTGGGCCTCCATCACGTGCTCACACGTGATGGCCGTCAGAATTAAAAGTGTTAAACACTGATCTGCAGAATAAAATAAGGGAATCAGGGCGCTTTCACGTGTCCACACGTGACCCCTCTCTCCTTAGTGTTTAACACTAATTTGGTAAACTCTATTTGCAGTGTTTAACACTGATTTCCTTAGTGTTTAACACTAGTTTGAAAACTCCATTTCCAGTGTTCAACACTGATTTTCTTAGTGTTTAACACTAATTTGGAAAACTCTGTTCCCAGTGTTTAACACTGATTTGATTTAGTGTTTAACACTAATTTGAAATCTATATTGCCAGTGTTTAACATTGATTTGCTTTAGTATTTAACACTAATTTGAAAGTCCTGTTGCTAGTGTTCAACACTGATTATTTTTTAGTGTTTAACACTGACTTGCTAATCTTATTCCCAGTGTTCAACATTGTTGGTCTCTAGTGTTTAACACTAGTTTTAGCCCAATTGGCTAAGTTTCTAGAGGCAAAGCCTCTCCTTCAATGAACCAACAGAGGGCCAATATTCTAACATGATTGGACTTAGCCCAAGCAGGCCGTAAGTCCTCAATTCAAACTTAACTGGGCTAATGGGCTCATAATATAATTAATTGGTCTGGGTTCCAAATTGGGCCAAAGATTATTTAATCTAGCTTAGTTTAAGGGTACATCTCTTCACTCCTTTGGTACTTGGCGTTGTAATTCCTCAACGTCTTCAAAGAGGCGACGGGTCCCGATGACCACACATTGATCTGGACTGTGGGGTCCTTAAACTCATGGACTATGATGTCCTTATGTTAGTTATATGTATGCCCTAGAGGCAATTACTATACATGTGATGTATATTGTAGTGGATGCTTGGACATATATAGGGAGGACTTTCTTGCTCGACATGATAGTATGCTATCTGGTTACTCTTTGCCTTAACGTGTACACTGATTGTCTCTCTGTCACATGTTGGTAAAGCCCTTAGGATGTGTACTTGACTACCTGGACTATGATGCGGATCATACTAGTGGGGACATGGTAGTCCATAAGTACATCTTTCAAGGTCCCTAGTCGTGGGTGTATCGAGACGGGGCATCGATATACCAGAGTAGACTAGCGTATGCCTTCTCGACCCATACAGATGGGCGATGGATGATCCCATATCCATTGGTGTTTGACATCAGAGATGATATACGGGTGCTCAGTAGAGACTGGGTACACTGGACGAACTCGCCGAGAACTCCCAGATGGTATTATACCTTACGTCACATGGCAGTTCTCTGGTGACATTGGTACAGGTTAGTCTGTAGACCCGAGATCGTCATAAAGTCTTGTGTGATTCCCACTGTGCTTTGATTTCCACCTTACCACGTCCAAGAGGGCGTGCAAAACGGTGGTTTTTGGGTACAGTCCCGAGTCACATGGAGACAATGAGCGATAGGAGGGGTTTCGTCTCTCCCGGTATTGGGGGTTGATGTTGCGCTATGCTCGATTGGCCATAACAGGGAAGTCCCTGGCCAGGGCTGGTTTAGAGATTTACTGGTAAATGTTACCAGTAGTTTCTCGACCCGTTATGAGCCTCACATCGGCATGACTTATCGGTTATTGGGGTCTGACGTTTACCACCCCTAGACTTGATATGCGACATATCAGACGAGGAGACCGGACTGTACGGTAGTGTCACTGTCAGGCTTTTTGCAGGAGTTGGAGCGGGCTTGCTTTCTGATCTTCTGATCGCTCAATACCCGGGTAGCCGTTACGTCCAGCTAGTACCGCTGACGGCTTGTGGGTGCTTGATATGATCATCACCTGCTGCCGACGTATTGACGAGTCTTTAGAGTCCTACATAGAGGTTATACTGGCTCAGGCAAAACGAAATAGGAGCACATATGTGATATGTGCGGGACCGAGAATAATGCGAGTATATGATACCGTATTCTATTCTTGCGATGTTTGTATCGATCGGTTATATGCGATATAACCGGGATATCGAATCAAGTGTTGATTCGATAAGTCGATACATTGGATGTTAGTCGGTTATATGTGATATAACCGGATTATTAAGTCAAGTGTTGATTTAATAATTTAGTGTATAATTGTATGTGTGATATACTAATTTACATTAACTAACATTGGTTCACTTAAGCATTGATTTTTTCTCATTTGTGCACAACTTGATATATATATGTGATATATATATTTATTTGTGTTTACTATTTGTATCATGGTTGTTGATACACTTGACATGGGTGTATAAAACATACACCATTCTAATTTTAGTGGAGGGGTTATTGTATTTAAGGTAAATCTAAATTGATTGAATTTGTTAAGTGCATGAAGCTTGTAGAAGCTTTTAGTGCTTTGACAAATTCAACTCAATTTGTTTTACTTATGATATTTAGTTAACCCAACCACTATTATTAGCCATGGTTATGTCTCTACATGAGTTAAGTATATGATACTCACTCACCATGGTTAGTTCACTCTCTCTCTTGATAAGTTTCATTCTCATTTGAGCTCATCTTCTTCCTCCTTCATTTTTCTTTCTAGGGTTTGTAAAAGAGAGAGATACACAGTGAGAAAAGAAATTCTAAAGTGTACCCATTTCCTATCTCACCATCCTCTACTAGACTAGCACTTTAGTTTACGGTGTTTGCTTCACTAATTCTTTGGTTAGTGAAGTAGAAACGTGAGTTCGTATTCCCTCGACGTAGATCAGCTTCGGCCTCGAAGTCTTCAAGCAATCCCGTTGCAACTTTCTCATGGAGCCGTCCGAGAGTCCGGGAGTTCGATCATCGCAGCGAAGGGACTACTACAAGGAGCTTAAGAAGTGAAGAACCGATCTACAAAGGTTGTATTTCGTATTCACTTAGAGTTAATGAGTTTAACTTGCACTTAAAACCCTAATTTTCTAGCAAAGATCTTGTTTAGAGTTATTCGGCACGGCTAAAATTTTAATCCGGCATGGTTGATGCCTTGTAGATCCTTATTAGAGTGCCTAGTAACCCTACAGTGGTATCAGAGCCTAGCTAGAGCATTAGGCGATGTGTTTACGATGTTAAAACTCCGATCGAACCCCGACTTGACATAGTAAACCCCCTCTCTGGAAATTTTTTTGAAATATGAGATTTTTCTGAATTAAAAATGCTTTAAAAAATCATCAGGCAATTATAAGGAAAACTGTGCAAAACGACAAAGTTTGGCGCCCAAAGCGCCGCGGAACCGCGGCACGAGCATGGCTCATGCGGCGGTTCCACGGCCATAAGGTGACGTCACCCTTGTCGTTTTGCGCAGTAAAGTTCCTATTTAATTTACTGATATTTTCTGGGTATTTTTATCTGACTCAAGTGTTGAGTGTTCTGGGGTTTATTTTGTATTCGTAGATTCGATCGGAAGATTTAATTTCGTTGTGTTTTCCAGATAATTTAGAAAGTATTAAAATGTTCGAACGGATATCATTAACTCGATTTTTCCCGGCACGAAAAACATTCAAGTATTGAATTTTTCTCGAGTTTAAATCTTTCGGAAATACGTGCATGTGACGCGATGGACCCTCTAGAAGACAACAAACCTTAACTCGATTATGTGACCGTCTTGAACTGCCTTTTGAACCTTAGGGTTTGGGGCAGTACGGCGTGCCACATGTGAGGCGTTGGCTTGACCCTTCTACGGCTGGACCGTTGCTACTGTGACGTATTCTGGAATGTTTGAACTCCGCTCAAGTGTTGAGCTATTTTGGAAATCTTGGGTATTTGATTATTCGATCGGAAAGTTTAACATTGTCTATTTATCTGGAATGAGATACAATATTTGGAATCCACAAGTAGTTATGAGATAACTGATTTGGATGTTATAAACATAGCAATTTAGTCTCAAATGATCGGTTGCCACGGAATTTTGATAGGATCAAAAGTCTGCCGCAATCACGTAGCGTACGCGGATACTCGCCGGGTAAACTTAATAGATAGATACGCCCCATAGCCCCGACCAAGTGACTGTAGGAGAACCCCGTCGTCAAAAGCATCCGTTCGGGTGCTCGCGGCAGCGGTGTTCCGCCTTAGTGCACTTCGTCGACGGCATCCGGGGGTGCGGCCGTCTACTAATGTTTGCGACGAGCATTCGATCAAATTATCGGGAATCTTGTTGAATTGCCCGACTTGATATTGAAAAGTGTTTTCGATATAGAGACTAAAATGCGGGGTTTATAATTGTTAGGCATGCGATGTCTAAGGAGGTTGCGGATTCCAACTGTTGTAGTTTTACACTTTCTTTTCTGCGACCGTAAGTATAATATGTGATATCGCCGGTTTCGTTGCTATATGTCAATGACAATTGGGATGCGCATATTTACTTACATTGATGACATGTGATGTTATGTGTTGCTGGATATGTTATATTGGATCGTCGCGTTTTGAATAGCCGAGGGTTTTATGTGAGATGAGAGTTTTTATTTTCATTCATGTAAATTTAAATGTATGTAATATTCTTTTATTGGGGCACTTCCGGGATGAGGTCGATGTCACCATTTGTATATTATTTACTTTTCCGCACTGGGATAGACCCAAGGAGGAGAGCACAAGTAACCGGGTTCTAGAGTCCAGTGGGAGACCAACTCGAGGAGTCGAGTCCGGGTCTCCTAACTCTAGAATTGGTAGGGTTGCTTGCCGCTCTCGTAGGGGTCTAGGGGTGTGGGTTTGGCTATTCATCGCGACCGTGGAATCCGTGTTTTATACAGGCTCAAAATAAAACACGGACGTCCTAGTATATTCAATGTTTCATATGTTTCTTCTGCTGCGATATCTGTGATGTGATCGATTGATATGTTATGATAAATATTGTATATAGTATATATGATATATTATATAGACGTTACTTATATTTTACACCCGCGCTAGCCCTGCCCCGCTCTGCCGTTAGTTACCTAACCTAACGGTGCACGAGGGGACATCGAGGCGAATGCGGATGGCATAAGTTTACGTCGTATTTATCTGTGATGTTTAGGTGATTTAAATGATGGGACTTCATTAATATGATTAATGAAAGAAAAGAAACCTAAAAGATGTTGTGGAATCGAATTTTCAAAAACAGGTAGCTACAGTTCTTGCTTTGCATCGCGGTGTTCCTTGTAGAACATCCTGCACCTTATTCGATAAGGAAAGGGCCGAGATCCCTTCACCGGGAGTGACCCCTTTAGCAATAACTGGCAGATGCTACACCCCTCGGTTTAGTCTTTTGATTGCTTTTCTAGTTCTTTCTTTGCGCAGTGATATATATGATATGTCCTGCACCTCGTTCGACGAGGAAAGAGCCGAAATCCCTTCACCGGGAGTGACCTCTTTAGCGAAACTAGTAAAAGCCTCAAAAACACTCCATTTTAAAATCATTTGATTCTACAACGATATCAAGTTCATTACGCAATAGGTTTTCAGAAAAACCTGTCGTAGCCCTCCGTCATTTCAGATAAGTTATATATAGTATTCGTGCTACATTTGTTGGCTTTCGTCAAGGTGTAGTGTGCGGTAGCTATATGCTGCTTATTTGCTGCATACGATATGATTGGATTAGGGTAGTCGTACGGCTTTGTTGGCTTTCGTCAAGGGTCGTGCGGGTGGGTTTAATTCAGTCAAGAAATGTACGGGTTGAACTTGACTAGCGGGCTATGGTTTGTTGGCTTTCGTCAAGGTCATAGCACGTTAGGGGCAAAATTATCGGGAATTTCAAGTGTTGAAATTTGCAATGAGATTGCATACCTTCTATGAGATAATTGGATCCCGATACCCACTGTGAGTAATTGTTACTCCTGGGAGAGTTTTACACATTACAATTAGCCGATCAAGTAGGTGTCTAGAAAGGTGTCAACGGGGTTACGCCTCTGGGAAAACGAGGTTTACTTTAATTAGGTTCGTGCGAAAGCACGGGGAACCTCCCTCAAAGTACCGACACTGGCCTGGCTGAAAGATTGGCGAAGTTGTAGGGTGTAATTAATCCCGGCTAGTATTTCCTTTTAGGGTTTGAAGGAAGATTTGATAAAAACAGTGGGATCCATCCTGATTAGATAAAATAATAACCAATCTGATCTTGCAAGAGCGCGCGCAGAGTGTTTTCTTCTCTCTCTCTCTCCAGGTAGCGACCATGTCACGCCTTAATCAAGATAATAATACGGATGTATTGACCGAACCCGCTTGTTATACTATGCTGGGGAACGTTGGTCCCGCTCCAACTTATAATTGTTATAAGACAGAGCAGGAAATTGGGGATTACCAGAATTCCCGTGCCGCCCAAACGAAGAAAGTGCATGCTGATACATCATCTTCGGGTGTGTTCATTACAGAAAACTGTTTCTCAGTATCCTTTACGTCCTGGGTATGTGATACCGGACCAGGATCCCGCAAATGTAATCCGTTACATGGGCTACAGATAGGTAGAGAACTGAGAACGGGTGATAAGTTTCATGAGATAGAAAACGGTGCAAGTGTTGCAGCCAAGTTTGTCGGTCACTATCACCATGTATTACCAGAATACATTGATTCTGAACGAATGTTGTTAGATACCGAACCTGATATACAACATCATATCGGTCTCTTTATTAGTAAAGAAGGATATAATTTTGTATTGTTGGATAATGTTTTGAACATTTCCTATATCAAAAGTTGATCGGTTCAGGCACGTTATCTAAAAAGCATTGACGTTCTAAATCAAACTACAGTTCTTAGTATACAGAACACACACAAGAGGAAGAGTTCAGAAATGAATGAATCCTTCTTGAGGTATTGTAGACTAGGTCATATCAATGCGACCCGACTAGCTAAAGTTACATATAGATGCATATTTAAATTAGTTTGAATTTACATCTTATGAAACTTGCCGGTCATGTCACAGAGATAAGATGACCATAGCTCCGTTTATTAGAAACAGAGAAAGAGTTAGTGAACTCTTGGGATGATACATGTTGATGTATGAAGGTCCCCTGTCTACACATGCCAAGACCGGTTCTTTGTACTTCATTACATTCTCTGATGATCTCTCAAGATTCAGACATATGTTCCTGTTGAAACACAAGTCCGAAGCTTTTGAGATATTCACAGAATATAAGTTAGAAGTAGAGAACCAAAATACGGGTATAAGTAATATGTCCTTTGATGTGATCAAGGAGGAGAATACGTGAGCACGGAATTCCTGAATTATTCTAAAGGAGAATGAGATTCTCTCTCAGCATTATTCCTCCGCATACACCACAGCACGTCGGTGTATCGGGGCGGAGCGATCACACCCTATATGATAAGGTGTGCTCTATGATGAGTACTACTGAGTTACCTATTTCCTTTTGGATGTTATGCGCTTGAAAAGCTGCATACCTATTGAATAGGGTTCCGATCAAATCAGTTGCCTACCACTTCATATGAGATATGGAAAGGGAAGAGCCCATATCTTAAGTTTGTTAAGATTTGGGGTTGTCCAGCCTATGTCTAAAAGCATAATCCGGACAAGCTCGAGGCAAAGTCAGTTCTGTAGAAGTTTGTTGGATATCCCAAGCATTCGCAAGGGAATATCTTCTACCAAACCGAGGAACAAAAGAAGTTTTGTTTCTCAGCATGCCACCTTTGTGAAAAGGAATTTCTTGTGAAGAAATTAGTGGACATGAGGTAGAACTGGAAGAAGTTTCAGCTATACAAACTGCAGCTGATGATTTGGTAGAACCAAAGGATTCAATAGTTTCCAACGAACCGCAGCCTCTCCGTCGATCTAGTAGGGTTCCTCACCCACCTGAGAGATACTTCGGTTTCTCTATGACAGTGGGAGCGATGATTGCATCATGAGATGATGATCCAACTAGTTTCGAGCAGGCCATCAGGAGTGGGACTCTGTAAGAATGGCTAGATGCTTAGCGATCTGAGATGGAATCCTTATACACCAACAAAGTATGGACTTTGGTTGCTTTATCTGAAGGGTTAAATCCCCATCAGGAGCAAGTATATCTTGAGAAGATTACTTGGTGTACATGGAAAAGTTGAGACTTTCAAAGCTATGCTTAAGTCCATCCAGATCCTACTTGCCACGGCTACATACCATGACTATGATATCTGGCGGTTGGGTGTCATGACTGCTTTTCTAAATGATGTTTTAGAAGAGAGAGTCTATAAGTACACAGCCAGAGGGCCTCGTAGACAGTGGGAGCAGCGGAAATGTGTGCAAGATGTTTTATGTGATAAAGCAGGCATCGCGGAGTTGGAACGTCTGTTTTGATGTGTTAGTCAAAGAGTTTGACATCATCAAAATGGTAGATGAACCTTGTATAAACAAAAAGGTAGTAGGGAGTATTGTGGTGATCCTCGTAGAGTACCTGGATAACATACTCTTGATAGGAAAGGAGTTTCCTATGCTACGCTCGATCAATCTCCGCTTATCACAATGATTCTCCGCATAGGATCAAAGTGATACCTACTAAATCCTGGGTTTTGGATCTATGAGATAGATCTAATTGGATGTTAGGATACTCACTAGTTATAGTGAGATGGTATCAATCGATCCTGGGGAGAATCACTGGAAGTGTTCCAGAGTGATAAGGACGACTGAAAGTCAGTCACAAGCATTGTCTTTACCCTCAGTAAAGGGACGGTATGTTGGAAGAGTTCCAAGCTATATACCGTGGCATACTAGACGATAAAGGCTAGATACATCGCTACCAAAGATGCTACCAAAGAGGAAGTCTGGGTGTATATTAGTTCATGAGATGAACTTCGTTCCTACCATTGTGTGACAATGGAGTTGTGGCTTATGCCAAGGAACGCCCGTCCCATCAGTGATCCAGACATATTCTAAGGCAGTGTCACCTGATCATGGAGATGGTTGATCTCCAGGGGATAAAGGTTAGGAGAGTAGACTCAGAGGACAACACGGCGGATCCACTCACAAAGGCCATTTCCCAGAGAGAGACTTTTATGGGATGGTTGAGTATGAGATACTACAACCACTGTTATCAGATGGCCCTAGTGCAAATGGGAGATTGTTAGTTATATGTATGCCCTAGAGGCCATTACTATACATGTGATGTATATTGTAGTGGATGCTTGGACATATATAGGGAGGACTTTCTTGCTCGACATGATAGTATGCTATCTGGTTACTCTTTACCTTAACGTGTACACCGATTGTCTCTCTGTCACATGTTGGTAAAGCCCTTAGGATGTGTACTTGACTACCTGGACTATAATGCGGATCATACTAGTGGGGACATGGTAGTCCATAAGTATATCCTTCAAGGTCCCTAGTCGTGGGTGTATCGAGACGGGGCATCGATATACCAGAGTAGACTAGCGTATGCCTTCTCGACCCATACAGATGGGCGATGGATGATCCATATCCATTGGTGTTTGACATCAGAGATGATATACGGGTGCTCAGTAGAGACTGGGTACACTGGACGAACTCGCCGAGAACTCCCAGATGGTATTATACCTTACGTCACATGGCAGTTCTCTGGTGACACTGGTACATGTTAGTCTGTAGACCCGAGATCGTCATAGAGTCTTGTGTGATTCCCACTGTGCTTTGATTTCCACCTTACCACGTCCAAGAGGGCGTGCAAAACGGTGGTTTTTGGGTACAGTCCCGAGTCACATGGAGGCAATGAGCGATAGGAGGGGTTTCGTCTCTCCCGGTATTGGGGGTTGATGTTGCGCTATGCTCGATTGGCCATAACAGGGAAGTCCCTGGCCAGGGCTGGTTTAAAGATTTACTGGTAAGTGTTACCAGTAGTTTCTCGACCCGTTATGAGCCTCACATCGGCATGACTTATCGGTTATTGGGGTCTGACGTTTACCACCCCTAGACTTGATATGCGACATATCAGACGAGGAGACCGGACTGTACGGTAGTGTCACTGTCAGGCTTTTTGCAGGAGTTGGAGCGGGCTTGCTTTCTGATCTTCTGATCGCTCAATACCCGGGTAGCCGTTACGTCCAGCTAGTACCGCTGACGGCTTGTGGGTGCTTGATATGATCATTACCTGCTGCCGGCGTATTGACGAGTCGTTAGAGTCCTACATAGAGGTTATACTGGCTCAGGCAAAACGAAATAGGAGCGCATATGTGATATGTGCGGGATCGAGAATAATGCGAGTATGTGATACCGTATTCTATTCTCACGATGTTTGTATCGATCGGTTATATGCGATATAACCGGGATATCGAATCAAGTGTTGATTCGATAAGTCGATACATTGGATGTTAGTCGGTTATATGTGATATAACCGGATTATTAAGTCAAGTGTTGATTTAATAATTTAGTGTATAATTGTATGTGTGATATACTAATTTACATTAACTAATATTGGTTCACTTAAGCATTGATTTTTTCTCACTTGTGCACAACTTGATATATATATGTGATATATATATTTATTTGTGTTTACTATTTGTATCATGGTTGTTGATACACTTGACATGGGTGTATAAAACATACACCATTCTAATTTTAGTGGAGGGGTTATTGTATTTAAGGTAAATCTAAATTGATTGAATTTGTTAAGTGCATGAAGCTTGTAGAAGCTTTTAGTGCTTTGACAAATTCAACTCAATTTGTTTTACTTATGATATTTAGTTAACCCAACCACTATTATTAGCCATGGTTATGTCTCTACACGAGTTAAGTATATGATACTCACTCACCATGGTTAGTTCACTCTCTCTCTTGATAAGTTTCATTCTCATTTGAGCTCATCTTCTTCCTCCTTCATTTTTCTTTCTAGGGTTTGTAAAAGAGAGAGATACACAGTGAGAAAATAAATTCTAAAGTGTACCCATTTCCTATCTCACCATCCTCTACTAGACTAGCACTTTAGTTTAGGGTGTTTGATTCACTAATTCTTTGGTTAGTGAAGTAGAAGCTTGAGTTCGTATTCCCTCGACGTAGATCATCTTCGGCCTCGAAGTCTTCAAGCAATCCCGTTGCAACTTTCTCATGGAGCCGTCCGAGAGTCCGGGAGTTCGATCATCGCAGCGAAGGGACTACTACAAAGAGCTTAAGAAGTGAAGGACCGATCTACAAAGGTTGTATTTCGTATTCACTTAGAGTTAATAAGTTTAACTTGCACTTAAAACCCTAATTTTCTAGCAAAGATCTTGTTTAGAGTTATTCGGCACGGCTAAAATTTTAATCCGGCATGGTTGATGTCTTGTAGATCCTTATTAGAGTGTCTAGTAACCCTACACCTTAACCTTGACCGGGATGTCTTAAAACTAACAACGGACTATGACGTCCTTAACCTCGACCGTGATGTCTTAAAACTAACGCCGGACTGTGGAGTCCTTAAATCCATGGACTATGATGTCCTTAACCTTGACCGCAACGTCTTAAAACTAACATTGAACCGCAATGTCCTTAAACTACCTATTGACCGCAATGTCACTAAACTAAACAACAGGCCCCCCTTAATTGCTCTCTTGTTGGATTTAAACGATCCAATTAAGTTGATCTTAGTCTGAAAGCTAGAATAACGTATCCTTAACAAACGTTTAAGTCGATCTTAGTCTCAAATGAGGCTAACGTATCCTTAAACCCAAACCCCCAAACCCAAATCTAAGATAATACGGATTTGGACTAGTCCACGCAATACGGGCGACGACATAACTCAGTCTCCGTATACAATCCACGGGCAACCAAACACAAAACAAACACACACGACACGAAGTGATCATCTGGAGAAGGAAAAAGTTGTTACCGCAATGCGGTAGCGTAATTAACTGCAGGGGCTTGCGCCTGCAGGGAAGAGCGTCCCCACAATCAAAAAAACCCTCAAGCGAGGGGGAATCCGACGAAGTCTGCTACATCGGACGCATCCGTCTAAACCTCCGATACACGGTGCCATAAATCAACTTGGCATCTTCGGAGAGGTAGATGGATAGCACCTATTAGCATCTGCCCCGAATTTCAGGCAAGACGTCCCTGCGTCGCGCCGTCTTTCGGAGGGGAACAACACGTTTCCTTAGATTTCTCGAATCTGGTCGTTATCTCTAAGATTTTCACGTGATATCAACCTGTCATAAGTCCAGTCGGACTTATCAGCACCATTACCATGAATGTACACTATTGAGTTTGAATTACGATTTAATTACTTCTATAACTAATCACAATAGTAATCATAGCATGATAAGCAAGTTTTGAAAACTTTCCTGATGATGACGATCGGTGACACGATAGCAGTGAACGGTGATAAACGGCACGGCACGACGCATGCACGGCTAGGCACGACACGACAAGCTTGACCTCGGTTTTGGCTGGAGCATGTTGTGCAGGGAGGTCGGCGGTGTGGTCGTCGACGACGGCTCTGGCGACACTAGGTGGGCGCGGCGGAGGCAGCAACAGCGAGTGGAGGTCGGTGGTGCTGATGAAGAGGGTAGCTGGGGGTCTTGAAGGCGAGGATGGTGGTTGCTGTTGTCGACGCTGTCAAGGATCGCCGACGAAGATGGGGGATAGAGGTTGCGTAGCGAGTTGATGAGGGTGGCCGGAGGAGGGAGTGGGTAGCATTGTTGGGTTGAGATGAAGCGGAAAGGGTGCTGGCAAAGGTGAAGACGAGGGCGATTGGTGGTTAGGGTTCGTCGGAGGTCGGGAAGGGGGTTGCTCCGGTGATGGGTGCTTGGTGGGAGTCGAGGGAGATGTGGTTCGTGGAGGTGACAAGGAGAGGGGTGGTGGTGAGTTTGGGTCATCGTTGGGGAATAGTCGTGCAGTGGTCGGTGAGTTGGTGCGGCCGAGGGTGATGGCGGCGGCTCCGGTGGGGTTTTGATGACGTTTTGAGAGGGAAAATAAGAGGAAGAGGGATGGGGTGAGATCGAGATGAGAGAGTTAGCAAGAGAGATAGATAGAGAGTATAGAGAGAGAGAAAGAGAAATTAATAATTAATTAAAAGAAATAAATATGAATTATGGTGATTAATTTGGGATATAGGAATTAAATGAGAATTGATTTGGGTATTAAGTGAGATTAATTTGGGGATTTCAAAAGAGAAAGTGACAGTTGGGGAGAGGGTTGGAGCTGAGTTATCGGGGGTTGGGCTTGGGTCGAGGATATAGTTTAAGAAATAAATATTAGGATATTAAAATTAGGTTAGAGTCTGGGAAAAATAATTGAGATTTAATTTAGGAAAAATAAAAATAATTGGAAGGAATATATTAGGAGTAAATTAAATAGAAAATAAAGGAAATAATTATTATTAAAATATGAATAATAGAGTATCGAATGACTGGGTAGTGCACTCCTCCTTCTCCGCCCTTTGCTTCCTCTCCCCCTTAAACCTTCTCTCATCTCGTCCGCGGCCTCTCCTCCGTCATCCATAGATCCCATCCTCGATTCCCATCAGCGCTCCGGCCTCACCTGGCTCGCCGGCAACTCCAATCTCCGATACTTAATTTTTTATTGATCTTAATACTTTAATTATAAATTAAACGATTTTTAAATAAAAATTAAACAAAACAATAAAAAATTAAACAAGGTTAACAGAATATTCGGAGAATATTCTCTTTTTGGATTGCTTGGGTTTTTTGAGCCTAAAAGAATTGGGGGTCTTTTTGTGATTCGCTAAAACTGCAGGGCTTTTTTGTAAATAGGTATATTCGGGAGCGCTTTTATGTCAAAAAACTATTCAAGCATTAGTGAACGTCAACAGAAGACGTGTCTTTTGCTCTCCAATTTTTTTTTTCTTTTGCAGAAAAAATAAATAAAGCTATGTAAATAGAGGGTTTTTTCTATTATCGGCCCAAAAACATATTATTTGTATAGTTCACCCTCAAAACAATGCAATTCCATAGTCCAATCCTATTCTTTAACTAAAAATTCTCCTAGCTGTTTAAAGTTTCAAGCATGGAGCAAATTGGAGAGCAAGAAAAAAACACTTGTATGGAAGGGTGGGGGAACTAATTTCTCAGTTAGAACAAGAAAACCCCAAAAAAATATTTGAGAAAAATGGATTGGGTCAAAAATCCCTAATCAGATAAACAAGAAAACCCTAAATTTTAAGTTGGTGAAAAAATTATCACCCTAAATTTTAAGTTGGTGAAAAAATTATCAGTTTACAACTTGGATGAAAATGATGGAGAAGAGGATAAAACTGGCTTTGGAGGTTATCTTCCTCAATTTTCAAAACCAAAACGACTTATTATTCAATTAAAACTAATCAGAAATATTTATTGGAGCAACTCTAAGAAAATTAAGGGTGAAATATGAAATCAAGAATCTTTGAAGGTCAAACATAGAAATATGTAAATTCGAGAGGCTACATATGAAAATTCTAAGAATAAAAAGAAAACATAGCATATAAGAATTTTCTGCATTGGCGAGACACATGGCAGGATGCCATTCGTTGATCCATGCCCAACTTTATTTTGCAAATACAAGAATTTTTAAAATTAAAGTGAAAAAGCTAAAGTGAGATGGACTCGTGGATAACGTGTTTACATGTTTCCCCTCAGTGGCTGCATTCTCAAAAGTGAATTAAAAGACGCTCCTATTTAATAAGAAATCGAAATATGAAACCTAAATGATTTATGCTTCTACAATAAAGCTCGAGAATATGTGCCCAAAAATAATAACAAAAGATCTTAGCTAATGAATTAAAACGATAACTAGACAGTGAGAAATATACAAATACCTAAATAAAGTAGTGGTAATTAAATATTATGATTAGAGGAGATATCTCTTAAGCTGAAAGATGCCTTTGGATGGTTTTTACCTATCAATAGAGGAGATATCTCTCGAAACCTTTAAGTTACTCTAAATCGGTCCTTGTTTTTTTCTACCTAAAATTAATATTCAGTCTATGCTCTCTTATTAGGATTTTTTTACCTCCTTAATTTCTGTTACCAACATTATTCAACTCTTCAGCTTTAAAAATGAGAGAGATGAAAACGAGGGCAATATATAGATAGGGTGGATTAATGTCACCTAATGATAGTTAGGCCTTTTATCATATATATGGTCAAGGGGTTAACTGGTGGCTGAGTTTAGTGGATAAAAAAAGCTTATTTAGGATAATTCAAAATAACTTAAACGATTTGAGAGACCCTAGCGCGGATGAAAAGTTTTAAGGGACTAATATGAAATTCTAAAAGATTCGCATAACTTATTTAAATTTTAGTACTAGAATTTGATGTTGTTGATTTATTAAAGAAATGATTACAATCTTATTCAGTCACAATCCCCTATCGAAATAATGACTTTCTTGCTTCTTAAGTGCCAATAACAAAATGACTTGTATCTAAAATTAATATAAATTCAAGTTCATCACGAACCAAAAAAAAAAAAAAAAAACATCAAAACAAATATAAGAAGGTGCCAAGGGCATGATTGAGAAAAAGGTTCTCTTCCCCTATGTTGATCTTCTGACATATTCAAACCATACACATGGTTCTTGCATGAAAATGAAAGGAAGGAAAAAAAAAAGTATTTGGCAATGAAAAATCACATCAAGGGAGACAAAAATAACATATAGGAGAAGGAATCTCTATGTTTTGAAAATTAAAACTTCTGTTTGCTATGTTTCCTTTATCATTTTCATCTTTGAATTGTCCATGCAAATTTCATGACAAGTGAAATTACTAATAATAATTCCATTAACAATAATTAGATGTCAATCAAGCCCATAAATTTTTACAAGCGCAAGAAATTAAGCACTAATCTATCTAAATACTTGATAGCTAAATAAGCCTTTGCTTACAAACTAAACCTGATGATGAGTAGAACTGAGCATTCAATAAATCGCCGTAATTTCCAAAACACATCTCCGAAAAGAAACCGTCCTCGTTGTTCTCTATAGAAGATGAAGCAGCAGAGCTTTCGTTAAATGTCGGCAAAAGCGGTAACTCCGGTAGAATCGGATACGGGTCTTGATCAACGAAACCGAACCCCCAATCGAAAGGGGAAGCATTGTGATTATCATCATAAGCAAGCAGAGGAGTTTGTTTTGGTTTTTGCGCAGGGCTGAGCTTCTTCTTTAGCTTTGTGTTCCAGTAGTTTTTTAAGTCGTTGTCGGTTCTTCCGGGCAAATGAGAAGCTATAACAGACCACCTAGTTGTAACACAAATCGGAACATTTTTTTAAAGAATAGGCTAAGAACAAGAATTATATAATGGAATTAGTGTTGATGAATTTATAATATGATACCTGCTACCAATTTTGTTGAAGAGAGTATAGATGATGTTATCTTCCTCTTCAGTGAAGCCGCCGTGTTTTATGTCGGGCCTGAGGTAGTTGAGCCAACGCAACCGGCAGCTCTTGCCGCATCGTTGAAGGCCTAAGAAAAAGAAAATTAGCTTAAAATTAAGTAAGGTGAAAATATTATGAAAATTAAAGGAAACTAGAAAATGATGGGACTAAAGTTAGAACATTAGAACTTTTTGGGTATTTTGACAATGGTTAGAAAAGTTGTTTCTTTTAACAAATGTGAAGCCAGGAAAGAACAATTAGCATTGACATTGATTATTGAACAAAAATTATGGGGGAAAAAAATGAAGATGGGATTTTCATCAAGAGAAAAACAACATGAGATATACGGGTATGTCACAAAATTTCAATAGAACCACAAAATATGATACAAATTCAATAGAACAAGATATATCACAAAAAAAGGAGGAAAAAAAAACATATATCACAAAATTTTAAGAAAATACCAGCTTTTTGTGGGAGAGCAATCCAGTTGCCACCAATCCCATGGGTCTCAATATAGCTTCTAAGGGTTGCATCCTCTTCAGGAGACCAAGGGCCTCTCTTGACACTAGCTTTGTCACAACAAGGAGCTCTGCCCATCACCAAAATTAATTAAACACGGCAAAAAACCTAAGTTGAGAAATGAAGTTTGGGTATTTTATGTGTAAAAATCGGTTTGGGCCCACGACGCATGGGCCCACATATGGATGCACACGGGCTTCGATATAGTGGGACTCCATCCAAAAGACACAGGGGCTTGTAGAGTTTTATCCCATGGGCTTCGATATAGTGGGACTCCATCCAAAAGACTCAAGCCTTGTAGAGTTTTATCCCAACTTATATTTTATACCTATATGCATCCACAATGTTCTTGTTATTGGACTATATTAACCACATTCTCAAACACATGCAATGATGACTCCATATGCGAGGGCTCGAATCGCATATATGCATATGGACAAACGAACACCCGGGCTTTGATACCATATAAAACTCGGTTTGGGCTCTCAGATGGATGCACATTGGCTTTAAGTATAGTGAGACTATATCAAAAAACCTCAAGCTTTATGGAGCTTTATCCCAATTTATATTTTATATCCATATGCATCTCATAATTTTTCCAATATGGGACTAAATGTTAACCATATTCATACAGGGTTCAGGAGGTCTTGGGTTCAAACCTCGTAATTCTCAATTCAAATTATATTGTTTGTACCCATTTATTTGCCTTTACTAGCAAGAATTTCCGCTAGAGACCTTTCAACGTGGCCTGAATTTCAAAGGCTCACGTAAGAGAGAGTATTAAAGTATCATGCTATTCGTTTGATATATATTGTTAACCCACAATCTAACGGTCTAAGCTTTTGGATTGACCGATTCTTAATATGGTATCAGAGCTCGGTTGCCTTTTTATCCACGTTGCACATATGAGATTTGAGCCCTCGCACGTGAAATCCTCATCGCATGTGCACGTTTGCACGTGAGGAGAGTGTTGATAATGTGGTTCACATTTAACCTCACATTGGAAAATTTGTGAGCTGTATATGGGTATAAAATATAGGTTGGGATAAACCTCCACACGGCTGGAGACTTTTGGATGTGGTCTCATTATATTAAAAGCCAATATGGATCCATATGTGAGCCCATGTGTCGTGGACACAAACCGAGTTTTACATGATAAAAGGTCTAAAAGAGAGAAGAGAGCTACTTTTAGGTGCTACAAAGACAAAGTCATGAGCCTTGAGGTTGGTAAGTTTGTGCATTTAAGGCAGGCTGAAGCCATCACTTTCCTAGTCTCTCTTATGTTTTTGGTTTTCTTGAGCAAGAGAGGAAAATTGAGAGTAAGGTGCAGAAATTTTCTACCCAGTCAAGATGATTCCGCGTGCTTGGACCATTGAATACATGTTAGCTTGCTTTAAGAGTCGTGTTTACGTCCGCCTTTCGTGATTACCCTTAGGTCAGGTACTGATACGCCAGTCTATACAGATCGTTATATCAGAATTTTATGCAAAGTATATTGTACATATGACTATATGAGAAAATATTGAGAGGCATGTCCTTTTTGTCTCTGTAGACCAGTTGACAAATGCTAAAAAATTGAAGATATATATTGTTACTAAAGGAAAATATGATTAATAATCTGTACACTCAAATGCATTTATGTATTCTTAGAGATGCCATGATGGCTCAGCGATTTTAGAACACTCGTTGCATTTTTGTTGATTATTTACAAATTTGTTTATTGCTGCATGCAAATAAGGAAAGCCAGCTATTATGGTTAGAATATAGAAATAGCCCTCTCAATACTTATTATGGTTTTACCAACTGATGATGCTCGGTACTGAGCACTCCCCAGATCATGACACGTGGCAGATGACGTGTCCCAAAATTTACGGGAAAGGAGCAGAAACGGTATATTGGAAGCATTCTCCAGGCCTTCGACCCGAGAATGTTCCTGACCTTCAGTGGCCTTCCCGACCACTCCTGTGCCCGCCTTACAAACAACTATTGGCTCGCCTCCGAGCCCTCCCGCACGCTGAGTTCCCTCAGCCCTCCTAGCTCGTCTCCGAGCTATCGCATGAACCAAGCCTGCTCGGCCTCCCGCTCGTCTCCAAGCTTCCCGCCGAGCTTAGGTTCCTCGGTCTCATCGACCGACCCACAGCACAGGCCACAGGCGTCTCCGCCATGGCTCCGCAAATCTCGCCTGACGCGAGATATTCGCCGTCCACGATCCCGCGTTCCACGCCATCGCGTTCCCTCATTAACGAGCATATCTTGTCATTAATGGGAAATCCCGCCTTTCACGCAGGCGTAACGGCCGGCGTGAATTTCGCGTCCGCCAGCCCACGGTTGCCACTATATAAACCCCTCTCTTAGACGACTCAGGTAAGGCAATTTTACCCTGATAAGCCATTACTCTGCCCAAATACTTCAACTAACCTGATCGTCGGAGGGTCCTCGGTGGTACAACCATCCCGGGACTTCCTTGCAGGTAGCTCGGCTTCATCCTCAAATCAAGCCAATTGAGATCCACACACATCAAGGGGATACCCTCAGATCCAATCTCAGCCACTCATCACCACTCGCCGCGGATCAATGGAAGGTAACATCTGAATGAGAACCAGAGCTCCATCAGTTGGCGCCATCTGTGGGAAACGCTTGTTCCACTCAACGGAAGTTCACTTTTCGATCTCGAATTCATAGCGAGCGATAACCGCGACGATCCGAGTACTAGCTGTCGCCCTCCTCACAACGGGGGCACGGACGGATCGTCTCCTCCTCCGAACACCATTCATGCCCTGTCCGCACGGATCGATAGGCTCGTGTCCGTCGTAGATGCGCTTGTCCGTGTCCAAACGGCTGGGCAAGCTCCCCAGGTCACCGTTCCCCCACTTCAGGACTGGGACCCCTACAGAGGGAGAGAGGGCATCGCCCACGCCGGCGCGACCGAGCACCGCATCGCTATCTCCGGCAGACACAGGTCCCCTGTGGCGACCAATTCAATGACCCGCTGAGCGCCTCACAGCTCCACACCGATGTATCTTGCCAGAGCACCCCGCCCTGATGCCCATCGCGCTCCTGTCCCTCTAGAGGAGGTGTAGGGCAGCTCGCCTGCATCTAGGCATGACCAGTGCCCCCTTCCTCGACAGGGTCACGCGGACGGGACTCACCACGGTAGCTCGAAGGCGACCTCGCCAGGGAACCTAAGGAACCTCTTCGAACGGAACCGGAGCCGCGGCCAGGCTCGGGTCGCCAGCAGCAGAGGCCATAAATCAGAGTATGCCGAATCATCGGGATATCACGACCGACTCGATGCCCTTGAAAAGAAGATCGAGGGCATACATCGGGAAAATCGTCCTTCAAGCGACGGGGCTAGATATGCCCAACTCGCTCATGAAGCTCTTCACCAAAGAGCTTCTCGCTGTCCAAGTCTCCTCCCGGAACAAGCCCCCGAAGGTCTCCCTCTTCGACGGGAAGTCTGACCCCAAAGACCATTTGGACGCGTTCATAGCCGGGATGAGTTTCGAGGACAATTCCGACGCCGCGCAATGCCGTGCTTTCCCCGCCACTCCCATCCGCTCTGGACAAGACTGGTTCCGAGGACTCGTGCCACGCTCAATCTCTACCTTAGACAAGCTGGCCAACGAGTTTCTCGGCCATTTCGTCGGGAACAGACGGCAGAAGCGGATCGTCGATCATCTCTTCACCATAAAAAGCGGGGACAAGGAATCCTTCAAAGGATACGTCACCCGTTTCTACAACGCTCTCCTTGAGGTCTCGGAACACCGGGACGAGACGGTCATCACTGCCCTTGGGTCGGGTCTTAGGCACAAGGAGTGGCTCCGCTCCTTTGCATTAGCGCAACCTAAGACCATGGCCGAGGTAAAAGCCTGGACCGAGCGAGAGATCTAGCTCGAGTCCGAGGTGAACGCAAACCTACCTCGGACAGACCAGACCGACCAGAAGAAGAGGGCAAGGGAGGAGAAAAAGGAGAATGAGCGGCCAAAGCCCTACTCCCCAAAATTCCAGGAGTATACCCCGCTCAACGTATCCCAGACAGAGCTGTTGAAGGAGGAAAAGAATGAGAGATTCTTCAAACTCCCCCCGGTCGACCATAACGTGGCAAAACGAACACGAGGCCCCTATTGCGCTTTCCACAGGTTGCAGGGACATCCCACCGAGAACTACAAACAGCTCCGAGACTACATCGAGGAGTTAATCCGCTCGGGGCACCTGGAAAGATACTTGCGGGACAAGCGACAAGCCGACCGAGAGCAAGAGCGCCATCCCCTCCCGGCGAGTTGACGATCGGTCAAATCATGGTTGTATCATCAGGGGGTGCGTCTGGGCCCGACGAGACTAGGTCTTAAGGCGGAACGAGTTTGTTGATCAAGGTAAGCTGCACAAGTTTTCTCCGAAGTGGGATGGCCCTTTCCTCGTCTCTGAGGTCCTTCCCGGCGGGGCTCATCGCTTACAAGACGCTGCGAGTCGCAAGTTTCCACGGCCCCGCAACGCCGAGAAGCTTAAGTTGCGCTTTTAAAAAGCATGCCTATGAAAACATGTTTCTCCTTTTACGAAGCGATGTAAATTTTTCTAAGTTCTTTTTAATAATAAGAAGAAACTCCCCCTATTTGTTTTCCCATTCCTCGGTCCAAAGTTCATGAGTTTCGCTCCATGGAATTACTCAAATACACCCAGAAGACAAAAAGGAAAACCATAGAACGTTACAAAAAGGAGAGCTTTATTTATTCATCAAAAGGTATTATGGGCTCCTCAGCCTTACATAAAAGTTGAAATTACAACAACGGGGGAAGAGGGTGCAGGAAGCATTGCTTGTGGTACTCCGAAGAAAAGGCCGCCAGCCGAGCCTTGGCGCTTCGGACCTCTGCCTCTGATGCTGCCCGCAAACCCTCGACGCTACAGGCGGGCCGGAGGACTCTCCAGCCGGTCACCCATCAGCGAGATGCCTCAGTTGGTAACACTTGAAGACGAGGGCCACCGAGCGTTCGCACTGACTTTTCAAGATCAGGCCGAAACGGCATAGCGATCTCAGCTTGCCAACCGCCTTGTCCTTCAGTTGCTCAGACAAGGGGTTGTGCAGCCCCGGGGACGCTCTCCAAATTGAGTACTTCAGTAGTTGGAGCATGGGTGATCTCTTAGGAAGCAGGCAGCCAAAGTGGTCCTCCACACGGCGAACCACCGCCTGAAGCGTCTCCTCAGAGCTCAGCTGGTCGTACAAGTATACATCTTCGAAAGAAATGATATCGGGGATGGAGAAAGGGAATTCATCCATCCTTATGTTTCGGGGCGCAAAGTTAGGAATGATCAACATACCCTCCCTATTTATAGCATCCGCAGAATCCCCAGGAGTCCAAATTTGCACGTGCATGGGCGCGAATCCTAAGATCCGCTCGATTCTTCCAATATCACATCGCCGCGCGGCAGGTATCCCGTGTTTCTCGGTGAATCGAAGTCGGAATGACGCGAATCCTAAGATCCGCTCAATTCTTCCAATACCACACCGCTACGCGGCAGGTATCCCGTGTTTCTCGGCGAATCGAAGTCGGAACGACGCGGATCTTGGAACGCCTCACTTCACCTATATGCCTCCGTCATGTGCCGGCCGCGACGGTCACTCTTCCCGATATTCACACATCTCGGAAGGGCGGGCAGAACCTCACGAAACCGAGCAGCTACCCTGCTAGGTCTATCCTTAGCTGGTAACTTCTTACCCATCCATGCTAAGGATCAAAGCCTTCGCCAAGAGGCATCCGAGCAGCTACCCTGCTCGGTCTATCCTTGGCTGGTAGTCCACTACCCCACCGACGCCAAGGATCAAAGCCCTCGCCAAGAGGCAACCGAGCAGCTACCCTGCTCGGTCCATCCTTGGCTGGTAGTCCACTACCCTACCGACGCCAAGGATCAAAGCCCTCACCAAGAGGTAACCGAGCAGCAACCCTGCTCGGTCCATCCTTGGCTGGTAGTCCACTACCCCACCGACGCCAAGGATCAAATCCGTCGCCAAGAGGCAACCAAGCATCTACCTTGCTCAGTCCACCCTTGGCTGGTAGTCCACTACCCCACCGACGCCAAGGATCAAAGCCCTCGCCAAGAGGCAACCGAGCAGCTACCCTGCTCGTTCCATTCTTGGCTGGTAGTCCACTACCCCACCGACGCCAAGGATCAAAGCCCTCGCCAAGAGGCAACCGAGCAGAAACCCTGCTCGGTCCATCCTTGGCCGGTAGTCCACTACCCCACCGACGCCAAGGATCAAAGCCCTCGCCAAGAGGCAACCAAGCAGCAACCCTGCTCGGTCCATCCTTGGCCGGTAGTCCACTACCTCACCGACGCCAAGGATCAAAGCCCTCGCTAAGAGGCAACCGAGCAGTAACCCTGCTCGGTCCATCCTTGGCTGATAGTCCACTACCCCACTGACACAAGGATCAAAGCCCTCGCCAAGAAGCAACCGAGCAGCAACCCTGCTTGGTCCATCCTTGGCTGGGAGTCCACTACCCCACCGACGCCAAGGATCAAAGCTCTCGCCAAGAGGAACTGAGCAGCAACCCTGCTCGGTCCATCCTTGGTTGGTAGTCCACTACCCCATCGACGCCAAGGATCAAAGCCCTCGCTAAGAGGCAACCGAGCAGCTACCCTGCTTGGTCCATCCTTGGCTGGTAGTTTACTACCCCATCAACGCCAAGGATCAAAGCCCTCGCCAAGAGACAACCGAGCAGCTATCCTGCTCGGTCCATCCTTGCCTGGTAGACCACTACCCCACCGACGCCAAGGATCAAAGCCCTCGCCAATAGGCAAACGAGAAGCTACCCTGCTCGGTCCATCCTTGGTTGGTAGTCCGCTACCCCACCGATGCCAAGGATCAAAGTCCTCATCAAGAGGCTACCGAGCAGCTTCCCTGCTCGGTTCATCCTTAGCTGGTAACTTTCTACCCATGTACGCTAAGGATCAAAGCCCTCATCAAGAGGTCACCGAGCAGCTTCCCTGCTCAATCCATTCTTAGAGGGTGACTTCCTACCCGAATTTACTAAGAGATGTGGTCACCGGTCCCACTCGAGAGAACGGGCAAACCTACACCTTTCTGCTCGGAGGGTCACGCCAACATACCTTCAACAAGTGATCCCCACCTTGACTTCGGGGCCATGGAGATGCCGACCTTGCACCGATCTTTGCACACTTGGAAAATGGTTGAGTTTAACTCGACATGCGATCGCCAGATGAAGGACCGGTCGCCGACCTAACGCATCGTGAAAGCAGTACCGCGCAAATGGAGATTTTACCACAAACAGAGTGAAAATATGTACGTAAAGATTCCTACAAAATGATTTCATTCACAAAGGTCGTAAAATGATTTCATTCACAAAGGTTGGAAGTCTTTACAGAGGTATTATGGGCTCCCCAGCCGTACAAAAACGCCCGGAAACTTACAAAATTTCAGCGCAAAAGAAAATAAGAAGGAGGCGAGAAGATTCAGGCCTCGGGGCCGGGAAGAACCTTGACAAGCTCCGCTTCCACCACGATAGCCGGGGTGGCGGCTTGAGGGTCGGCGCCCACCGCAGGAGCCTCGGCGGTGGGAGCCGGGGTGACCGACTTCTCCCCGACGCTCCCACCAGGGGCCTTTCCCCCGGTGGCGCTTCCGAGGGCATTCCCTAGCCCCTCACCCTCGAGGGGGTACTCACCCCGGAGTTCGCCGTTAGGAAACTCCGGCATCAGGGCCTTGACGGCGTCAAGGGGCTCATGCCAAACGAGGGCAGCGGCTTCAGCGAGGTAAGTGTAGTACCGGTCCGACTTCTTGTAGTTCTCCACCGCCTTCGACGCCGGAGGTCGGCACGCCTCACTCCTTCTTTCGCCGCCTCGTTCTCCCTCTTGAGGGTGCTTACCGTCTTCTTCAGGGTGGTGGCAAGCACCCTGGCGTCTTCTAACTTGGCCTTGGTGGCTTTGTTTGTGCAGATTAGATGCACCTGATATTGTTGTCGTGCATGCCCGTTGCACTTGACAGATGTTTTTGGTGCACACCCGTTGCACTCAGTTTTGTTTCTGTGCATATTCATGGCTTCTGTATTTGGTTTCGATTTTTGTGCGCATCGGACGCACGAGGTATTTGTATACTGTATTTGAGATTGATTTTATTTTGAGCAGCATATTTTTATGATAATTACTATTTGGTTTAGTAACCAGGCGGGACGTGTATGTTAAATAAAAGATATATATGTATAGCTATTTTTCTAAATGAACGTCCGCTACTTATGCCGTGACACGCGCATCGTACGGTGATTTTAAAAAGGGGGAGGGGGGTTTGCATGGATTTCTTTTTTGATGTTTGGACGATTTTACTACGAGACGTACTATATGTACATGTTATAGTTTTGAATATGTCATGTTGATTTCGTATTGGACCTTGATATTGTATTTTCACCATAACTCTGATGATTGCGTTATGCTTGACGGAGTTTTGATTTTGAGTTTTGATCTTAGTACCTCAAATCCACGGGCAACCAAAAACAAAACAAACACCCACGACACGAAGTGACCATCTGGAGAAAGAGAAAGTTGTTACCGCGATGCGGTAGCGTAATAACTGCAGGGGCTTGCGCCTGCAGGGAAGAGCATCCCCACAATCAAAAACCCCTCAAACGAGGGGGAATCTGACGAAATCTGCTACATCGGCCGCATTCGTTTAAACCTTCGATACACGGTGCCATAAATCAACTTGGCATCTTCGGAGAGGTGGATGGATAGCACCAATTGACATCTGCCCCGAAATTCAGGCAAGACGTTCGCCGCGTCTTCGTCGCGTCTTTCGGCGGGGAACAGATTCTGGCATGCCCGGTGGGACCTTTTCCTCTTTCCACTCCACACTTCGTGTGTCGTGTTCGCGAACGAATCGCGGTTTGATATGGTTGCCCTTGGGTTTGAGGTACTAAGATTTGGTGTCTTGCTCCGCCCAGAAAACGAAACATCAATGGCGTCTACTTGCACGAAGTGTTCCAACTGCAGTTGCAACTCACGCTCCGCCTCATATGGAAGCATAGCTTACGGTCCCCAAGCGGCCTCCCTGTTCACGATGCCGGTGGACCAGGTGACTCAGGCCACCACTGGATTGTTTTTCGGGACCATGCTCCCACCGATGAGCTTCAGCTCTCCTATACCACTACAAGAACCTCCCAAGAAGTCGGTCTTTGATCGGCTTTCAACTACAGCGGCCCCCCTCAATGGGTCGTCCAGCCCTAGCGCCTCAGTCTTCGCCAGATTGGGCTAAAGTTCATGCGGGCCCATGATGAAGCCTGCGGTTCCAGAAAAGGTTATTCCGAAAAGGATAGCCATCCCTGCTCCCGAAGTCGGCAAGGCGGCTTCTCCTGCCAAAGGGTCGGTCTTTATAAGACTGACTCTGTCAGCTCCCACTCCAGCTCCCGTCCCTGCTCCAAAGTCTGTCTTTGACAGATTAGATACTGCTACTCAACGGACATCAGTTTTTAAGAGGCTGACGTCGGCAACAGCCCTTCTCCAAAACATGGGGCACGACGAAGCCATCCCCATCGCTGAATCAATCGCAGAAGCTCGGCACGCTCGACGTCGCCACTGGCGCCGAGTAAGGAAGGCTGGGGGCAACTCCCCCTCTGGACTAACTCCACCAGCCCCAACGGTGGAAGTCAATGCTGCTGTTCCAACCGGGAACACCTTTGAACTGCTGAACAAGGTGCGCAGGAACTCTCCTACCGCCGTACTGGAAAGATCTCCTCCACCGGTGGAAAATGTTACAGAAATAAAGCCAGGTCATCCCTCTCAATGGCTGTCCTCCAAAGTTTACAAAGTCTGGCGACGGGTCCAGGAGTCGGTGATTGATCAAGACTATCCCTGCCGACAGAAAAAACTGAAGGTTCAACAGGAAGAGAACCATCCTGTCAAGCCATAAGGACGGCAACTACCTGGGTGCTCGCTGCAACGGCCCCCTCAACGTCAACTGCTCAAAAGAGAAGGAGGCCAGAGAAAGCCCATGTGATTATGGCAGATCGCAAAGACGCTAAGCCCAAACGCCCTAAGTCTGGGGGCATAACGGTCCATACTGTTTACATGGCTTCCGAAGAAGAGGAAAGCTGCGCTTCGACGGGTCACTGACCGCTTACTCGATCCGTGACCAAAGCTCAGGAGCAACAACAGAAGCTTCTGGAAATGCTGACGCAAATGGCCGCACTCACCGGGCCAAAAGAAAGCCCAGAGGTATCATCAGAGCAGCGTCACGAACAAGAAACCGATGCTGATTTCCTACGCAGAGTCCTCGAAAAGAAGAACAGAGAAGCAGCAGAACAAGCTGCCAACATAAAACGAATAGCACTTCTCTTCCAAGACATGGTCGGGATAGTGTTACAGCCGGATCCTCCAGCTGGAGACCCTCCGATCATTATTGAAGACGACAGAGGGGAGACATCGAACCCTCCTCCGGCTCTTTCAGCAGCCAAAGAGGAAACCATTTCCAAGGCCGCTCTAGATGACCACATAGCTCAGCAAATACGAGCTCACCAGGCGAATGAAGCGGCCGGCCAAGTTGTTAAAACTGGGCGACCGTATCCAAGCTGGTATGACCAAATAAAGTACCCGCCGGGATACACGATCTCCAAATTCCATGTGTATAAGGGGACAGTCAATCCCCACCAACATGTCGCTCAGTTCAGGGCTCTTTGCGGCAACACCGGGGGTGATGATAAAATTTTGCTCCGTTAGTTTGTTGGCAGCTTGTCGGAGACGGCATTTGAGTGGTACTCCGAACTTCCAAACGACTCCGTCAAGACTTTCGCAGAAATGGAGTTGTTATTCACCCAGCGATTCATGAGTGCTAGTGAACGCACCCCAATAACGGCATTGATCAATGCTAGGGTGAAGCCAGGCGAGACGTGGGTTCAATACGCAATCCGATGGCGGAATCTGTGGTCGAAATGCGAACATCGCATCGAAGAAGCACCGGAGGTGGGCATGTTCGTGGGCACCCTAGACCCTCATGCAACTATTTCACAATTCATGATGTTCTTTAAGCCGACCACATTCCAAGCCTTGATCGACAAACTGGCCCAAATGGACCAGATGGGTCATAGACCATCTCCTCCAAAGCCGGACTCTTGAAATGAGAAGGGAAAGGGGAAAGCGATCGTCGTCGCCAATGCTCAACAGCAGCCTAGTGGCCTGAGACCAGTTGATCGCCAAAATAACAGAATTCGATCTCTCAAAGATAAAATGAGACGCCCTTACTAGTTCCCTCGAGACAAGATGAAGAGGTTGTTCGAACTTGCACTGCGCAACAGGCTCATTACTCTGCCAGAGCCAAGACGCCCAGCGCAACCAGGCGACACTAGCAATCCTAACTATTGCCCTTATCACCGAATGTTGGGTCATCCGATCGAAGATTGTTACATCTTCAAAAGTTGGATAGAAGATCAGTACCAGCAGGGCAAGTTCGTATTATCCGAGAATTGGAAGGTGAACCTGCCTCGGCCACACACTCCCAAGAAGACGGATACACCGGGGGCATCATGCACTTTCGTAGAAGAAGCTCCATGGGAGGTCGCTCTTTCAGCCAAGATGAAAAGAATGCTGAAGGATCTCCAAACATGCCCGAAAATTACGTGGAAAAATCCACTCGAACCCGAGGTCATCAAAGGAATGTTAAAACCACGTCCAACTCCAAAGATCGGTGGTGATAGCCAAAGCACTCACACCCAGCCATCGAAATCTTCGAAGAAGAAGAAAAAATCCAAGAAGCCCGTGAAGCCTGGTGACAAGCGCACGGACCTGCAAAAGCAGATTGATGCGTTGGAAGAATATAATCAAAAAGCGCGGATTCCAGTCACACTCCAAGAATTTCTCAGCCACGTCCTTGAGGATGGAGATGATGACAATGGAGAAGACTCGTCGGATGAATCTGAAGGTCATGTAGCAAGCTGCCATGTGATCTCTCACTCGTCGATAGACGATGAAGAGGCTCCTTACATAAAGAAACTGGGGACAAATCCTGAACCGGAACTTCTGGGGCCATCAGATAAAACGATTGATGCATTCCTGAACGAAGCTCTTCTTAAAAGCAAAGCTGCTCGAGAGCGTGAAATGGCCATATTTGAAAAAGCCAAACGCCGGCGACTGAACGAAGGAGTTGAAACACTCCCGCCAGAGCAAAGTACATCCGCCGCAAATAAAAACAGGTTCAAGATGAGGAAAATGTTCGCTAAAGCCATCTCGATGGGAATGAAGCTGCCACCCTCCGAAGCGAACGCTCTCGGTGAAGCGGAAATGCATCCTAGCTACTGCTTATATCATTGAAAGATTGCGCACCCCACTGAAGAGTGCAACGCTTTTAAAAGATAGTGGCATGGATATGTTGCCCACTGACAACATTTCAAGCGGATGAAACGCAAAGCTCGTCGGGAGCAAAGAAATACGACCGAGGAGCATAAAAGAACTACTGGCAACTGTCACATGATCGGCGCTGTGGGATCGCAAGTTCTCACCTTTGGGAGCGATTCTGATGAAGAAATGACTCTTGGCCCTCTCTTTAAAGAGTCCACCTTGGGAAAAGAGGAAAAACCGAAGACCTGTGAAAATATTCAGCTGCGCAATTGTACGCTGCCCGAAAAGAATCTTGGGCCCTCGAACAGTGGGTCGAGTAGAAAAGATAAGGGAAAAGAAAAGGTCTCTGAGGATATCATCCTTGATGACCAAGCCGTCAAAGAGCTGACAGCCAAGGACCCGCCAAAGAAAAACAAGGTGGACTACAACATTCTCGCACACTTGAGGAAGATACCCTTGCAGCTCAGTATTCTCGACGCTCTTCTGCTATCCAAAGAGGCGTGAGATTCTTTAATCAAGGCACTGGAAGAGCCCGAGCAATTCCAAGCTTTCCTTGCCGAAGAAAAGATGAAGGACGAGCTGGAAGAAGTACACACAGCCGATATCACCTTCGGCGATGAAGATCTCCTCCTTGGGACATGCGAGCACAACCGTCCCCTATATGTCTCCGGATACTATCAGGACATCAAGATAGGAAAAATCCTGGTCGACAATGGGTCCTCCGTCAACCTCTTTAACGTAATGGTGCTAAAGGAAATCTGCATGAGCTTTCAGCACCTCGATCGCGACAAAATCACCATATCCGGGTTCGACTCTCAGTCATCACGGATGCTTGGGTCTGTGATATTGACACTACGCTTTGGGCTACTTGTCACGGACATTAAGTTTCACGTCATTGACGCCAAGACGTGCTACAATGATTTACGCGGCCGACCCTAGTTACACGAGTACAATATCATCCCTTCTACACAACATCAGTGTATGAAGTATTTCAAGGATGGTCTCGAGTATACCGTAACAGGAGAGCTGAACCCATTCTCCGTGAACGAAGTCCGAAAGTACGAAGATGCAAAATACTTCTTACCAGATTTCGAAGACACAGAAAGATGTCACAAATCGGAGGACAAGAACAAAACTATCACCACTATTCCAGTCTTCGGGAGTGATACTGAGGAGGAGGAAGAAATAGTTTATTCAGGTCCGCCCCAGTGCAGCAAGCCGGGACCGTCCACTCCTATGTTGATCTTCGGCAGCGATTCGGAAGATGAGGTCAATGCCATATTCTCTGCTCGGCCATCAATACAAACCTTCGCTGATGAAGATCAAAGTTTGCAAGTTGCCATGGTTCCGCCCAAGCATCATAAAGAACTAGATGCGCTAGATACCTACAGTGTGGAAAAACTGCAGACATTCTACGTCCCTCCCATGCGAAAAGGTGAAAAGGCGATCCTATTCTACCGATCCGGGGAGACCAAAGTGGAGAAAGAAATCTGTCATAGCGCGGATTCTACACTTGACAGGTTCCAATCCATCCGTTTGCCCAGATATTACACGGACGGATTAAAGAGACTCTTGAGATGCTAAGGTGTACCCCTTAAGCAAACTGCGCGACAAGCATGATTCAATAACAGGATCTGGAACGTTTCCGGAACTCAATGAAAGCTGCCCAATGGAAGAATGGAAACGACCGGGCTTGGGTATGTTCAATCCAAGAAACGGGAGCTAATTCGCGACTGCCACGTCATACATGACTTTGATGAAGAAGGAGATGCTCTATGGGAAGACGCTAATCCTGAACCAGAACGAGCTCCCGTCGTGAAAATGCCAAGTCCGTCGTTCGAAGAATAGATGGACAAGCTTATAAGGGAAGCAGGTCAAAAGGTTCGAGATGACCATAATCGCGAAATGACCATCTACGAGAAAGCCAGGACGCAATGCCTCCTTCAACAGGCTGTGAAAAATGAAAATGCTCCTCCTTGTCAACCCGTTGTACAAAAGGCCCGACGCAGAGGCAGAAACAAAGGCGTTCGACAGCGACAAAGCGGGTCCAAGAAGCCACGCGATCAGGAATCGAGCGGTTAGGATTCGACTCTTATAAAAAAGATGGGTCGAGCATATTCTTTTCCCCAAGACAAGACAAGGAAGATATTCGATCTTGTCATAAAATATCAAATGATGACACTCCCGGAGTCCAAGCACCCCGAGCAAGCAGGCGAAATCTCTCACCCGGACTATTGCTCCTATTATAGAGCAATAGGACATCCTCTCGAAGACTGCTTCACATTTAAAGACTGGGTAGAAGACCGGTATCAGCAAAACAGGTTCGCTCTATCCAGCAGCTGGAGGGTAACCCCGCCGCAGAAGCATGAACCCAAAGCCGCGAGAGTAGAACCAGATCAACATCGATCTTGGAAGCGATCTCGTACTTGTCATATGATATTGTTGTCAGAAGAAGAGCCCGAGAATATGGATGACTCCCCCCGGTGCTTCGACAATGCTGATGACGAGCTAATCTCAGAATTTCCACCGGCACCAAAGGAGCTGGAAGATGGGATACATACTACTGCAGATAACCTCAAGAAAATTGATTTGGGGACGGCAAGTGACCCGCGGCCGACATTCGTCAGCGAGATGTTGTCTGATGAAAGGGTGGCTACGCTAAAAGACATGCTCATGAAGCATAAAGATTGCTTCGCATGGAACTATTCCAAGATGCCGGGATTAGATCCAGAGATTACTGTGCACAAATTGGCGATATCCCCGGACGTCAAGCCGATCAAACAGGCACCGAGAAGAATGCGGCTCGAGCTTGAGATGAGCATCAACGCCGAGGTCAAGAAGCTAATCGACTCCGGCTTCATCCAAGAGGTTCAATATCCTGACTGGATCGCCAACATCGTCCCAGTGATGAAGAAGAATGGGACGGTGCGCATATGTGTGGACTTTCGGGATCTCAATAAAGCCTGCCCGAAGGACGACTTCCCAGTACCAGTCACTGAGCTGATGATAGATAACACGTCCAATCACGAAGTTTTCTCCTTCATGGACGGCTCATCAGGATATAATCAGATAAAGATGCATCCCGAAGACCAGAAACATACTGCTTTCCGGACCCCTTTGGGCATATTCTGCTACAAGGTGATGCCCTTCGATCTAAAGAACGCCAGTGCTACCTATCAGAGGGCCATGACGAAGATCTTCGATGACCTCATACATGAAATCGTCGAATGCTATATCGACGACCTCGAGGTTAAAAGAAAATCATACGAGGAACATTTAGAGCATCTGAAGATCGTGTTTTAGCGCTTTCGGCAATACAACTTGAAGATGAACCCTCTCAAATGCGCGTTCGGAGTTTCCTCGGGCAAATCCCTAGGATTCATCGTACGACATCGAGGCATCGAGATAGACCCGTCAAAAATCAAGGCGATTATGGAAATGCCTCCGCCAAGGACTCTCAAGCAGCTGCGGTGTCTCCAAGGAAAGCTCGCATATATCCGGCAATTTATAGCCAATCTCTTAGGCAAGTGCCGTCCTTACAGTCACCTGATGAAGAAGGGAACCCCGTTCATCTGGGATCACAAATGCTAAAGCGCGCTGGACGAAATCAAGCAGTACCTGCATAATCCGCCAGTGCTGGCTGCTCCGGTCAAGGGAAAGCCTCTCATTCTGTATACAACAACCCTCGAAGGTTCTTTAGGCGCGCTATAGGCATAAGAGAACAACCAAAGGAAGTAGAGGGCCTTTTATTATCTAAGTCGAGTTCTCCTGGGGCCAGAAAGCAATTACTCTCCCATTGAAAAACACTGCCTGGTGTTGATCTTCGCAATAACGAAGCTCAGACACTATGCATTGGCACATGAGGTCCATCTCATATCAAAAGTGGATCCTCTCAAATATTTGATGTTGAAAGCCATATTAATAGGATGACTCGCTAAATGGGCCTTGCTTTTGATGGAATTCTCGATAACTTATCGACCCCTCAAAGCAGTGAAAGGCCAGGCCATCGCCGACTTCCTAGCTGAGCATCCGATACCTGCCAAATCTCCCTTGAACTGCGAATTGCCAGACGAACACGCGTTTGACACGATCGACGAGGAAAGAAGAGAGAATGATACCCGGTGGGAACTCTATTTTGATGGGGCGTCTTCCATAAAGAAGCGCAAACAAAACACCCCTATAATCAAATCGGGGGTAGTTCTCATCTTCGTAACTCCACAAAGAGGGATAATGCGCTTTGCTTTCCCCTTAACAGAGCCGAGCACGAATAACGAAGCCGAGTATGAAGCTTTGATAGCAGGTCTCGAGATCGCCATTGACATGGGAATTGAAAACCTCCTAATATACGGAGACTCCCAACTGATCGTCAGTCAAGCAAATGGCGACTACCAGACGTGCAAACCTGAGTTGGTGAAATACGGCGAGAGTGTACAGCGACCGCTGACTCAAATTCCTTCCTACACCTTGGAAAGTATACCACGTGCGGAAAATAGCAAGACGGATGCATTAGCCAAGCTCGCTAAAGAACTGGCTGACGAGAACCTCGATGACGTGAGAATCATTGTGCAAAGCCGTCGGGTTCTTGCACCGGCGGAAATATCTCCGGAGTCTTCCGAGGAAAGGGGAGCAACCGAGCAGACAGCCCTACAAATAAAAGACCAGGAAAAGGTTACGGATTGGAGAGAAGTCTTTATAGATTATTTTAAATCCTGTCGAACACCTGAAGATGCGTCCTCAAGACATCAACTTATAAATCGAGCTCTGTCTTTTGCTTTCGTCAATGATACTCTGTATAAGAGGTCATTTGATTCTCTGTGGCTAAGATGCCTGGGACCTGAAGAGCCAAAGAGAGTCGTCTAAGAAACTCATGATGGACTCTGTGGTTCTCACCAAGCCGGGCCGAAGATGAAGCTGAAGATCAAACGGATGGGTTATTATTGGCCCACGATGATCCAGGACTGCCTCGAATACGCGAAGCAGTGCCACTCATGCCAGATTCACGGGGACTTTATCCATCAGCATCCAAATCCACTGCATCCAACAATTGCTAGTTGGCCTTTCGAAATGTGGGGGACTGACATCGGCCCCATCGAACCAGCATCGTCTAGAGGACATCGATTCATTTTGGCGACAACTGATTACTTCTCTAAATGGGCAGAAGCAGTACCGCTGAGGGAAGTGAAGATGGAGAATATCCTCCATTTCTTCAAGACACACGTCATTTATCGGTTTGGAACTCCACGACGGATTATCTCCGATAACGGGCCAGCCACAGAAGCCACAAGATCAGCCGCTTCGCACAACAGCATAACATAGACTGGAGATACTCTTCAGTCTATAATCCCCGAGCTAACGGTCTAGCTGAGGCTTTCAACAAGACTTTGACAAAGATCGTGAAAAAGACGTTGTCCCGAAATAAAAAGGACTGGCACGAGAGACTGCATGAAGCTCTCTGGGCGTATCGAACTACGTTCAAAACGGCCACGAACACAACTCTGTACGCATTGGTATTCGGTACAGAGGCGGTACTTTCCCTCGAGATAGAGCTACCCTCTCTACGAGTGGCGGTTCACTACAAGCTGACGGACGAAGAGAATGCTCACCTTCGACTTGAGGAGCTCGATGCCCTTGATGAAACCCGGTTCATAGCGCAATAAAATCTGGAGGCTTATAAAGCAAAAATGACGCGCTCATACGAAAGATTGACTAGGTCGAGGACATTCCGCCAAGGCGAACTCGTGCTAGTGGTCAAAAGACCTATGATTCCCAATCGTGCCAAACGGGGGAAATTCGAGCCGAACTATGAAGGCCCGTATATCATAGACAAGGTCTACCAGGGTGGGGCCTATCTACTCATGGATATGCATGGTGAAAGACCCTTCAGGCCAATAAATGGTCGCTTCCTGAAAAAGTACTACGCCTAACGAGTCACGGCCTAGGTCAATGATAGACGACGACGACTATGTCCGCTCGCTATCTTCCCAAGCCCAAACTCTATAAGTAGTAGCCGGCTAACGGATCGAAACGTCCTTAAACTAACAACGGACCGAAACGTCCTTAAACTAACGATGGTCCACTATGTCCTGAAACTAGCTGTTGACCGAGATGTCAATAAACTACGGTGGATTGCAGCATCCCAAAGCTGATACAAAAAAAAAGAATAAAAAAAAAGAGACAAAAAACGGTATGTCCATAAGCAAAATGGGCACGGATGAAAACCCGAAAGGGCTCCGTAAGTAAAAACAGCAGGGCTGCCGGCGAGTTTTGTGAAAACCCGAAAGGGCGCAACCTTGTTAGAATAAAAAAAAGAGAAAAAAGAAAACGGTATGTCCATAAGCAAAATGGGCACGGATGAAATCCCGAATGGGCTCCGTGAGTAAAAACAGCAGGGCTACCAGCAAGTTTTGTGAAAACCCGAAAGGGCGCAATCTCGTTAAAAAAAAAACACTTGCAAGGTTCTCTCGACTTTGTAAGGAGAAACCACTTGCGTGAGATCCTTACGACTCACAAGGGAGCAACACACTTAGGGATCCCCACGATCCTTAGGGAGAAATTACACTTGCGAGATCCTCACGACTCGTAAGGAGAACCCTCTTGTGAGACCCTCACGGCTCATAAGATTTGAAAGTCTTAAGCTACAGGGATCTGAACCTATTCTTAAGCAACCACCACAACCTCCAACACTGCCCTTCAAGCGGTTCAGTATTGACCCTTGTATACAATCCACGGGCACGAATAAACATTTCCCTAACAAAGTCCCATCCGTGACTAGGGATATGTTTGCACGGTGAACCCCCTTGTAAGCCCTCTCGACTTATGAGGAGAAAATACTCTTGTAAGATCCTTACGACTTACGAGAAGCCATACACATAGGAGTCATCACGATTCCTAAGGAGAAAACGCACCTATGAGATCCCCACGACTCGTAGGGAGAAAAACCTTTATGAGACCCTTACGGCTCATGAAGTCAAAATCCTTAGTCGACAGGATCCTAACCCTGTTCGCTAAGCCACCTTTGTTCGACATCGACAGAGGCAAACGATGATTCGCTCCTGGCAATATTCCAGTTGTAGCGGTGCTGATGCCAAAATCGGTATCTGATTCCAGGCTTGCAACGAGAAGCTAGCGAGCCACACATGCATACGAAATAGCCGAAATGATGGGGCAACTTGCAACAAAATCAGCAAGTAAAAAAAAATGCATGCATGCAAAATAGCCGAAATGATTGGGCAACTCGCAATAAAAAGCAGCGAGTAAAAATAAAATAAATAGCCGGAATGATTGGGCACCGCGAAAAATAGCCGAAATGATTGGGCAATCGCGACCTTCGCGATATAAAAGCTGAAATGATAGAGCATCACGGAAAGAAATAAAATAAAATGAAATTTATGCCCTACAGGCGATATCACATTAATCCCTGTATACAATCCAGGGGCACAAACAAAGAAGGAATCACACCTTCCCTCCCCAGGCTCCATCAGAAAACGAAGCCAAATCTTGACGGTTCAGGGATAGCCTAGAGATCATCAACGGCGTTCCTCCCCATTCCAGCAGGATTCACACGCTGCAATCAACCCTGGAGCTACGGTAAAGCCCCTACTCCAAATCTCAATGGCTCCCAGACAACCTGGAGACCACTTCGATATTCGTCTCATTACAACAGACAATACGTCATCCACATGACCCTGTCTCGGAAATACGTCATCCACATAACCCCGTCTCGGAAATACGTCATCCACATGACCCCTTCTCGGAAATACGTCATCCACATGACCCTGTCTCGGAAATACGTCATCCACATGACCTCGTCTCGGAAATACGTCATCAACATAACCTCGTCTCGGAAATACGTCATCAACATGACCCCGTCTCGGAAATACGTCATGCACATGACCCCGTCTCGGAAATACGTCATGCACATGACCCCGTCTCGGAAATACGCCATCAACATGACCCCGTCGCGGAAATACGCCATCAACATAACCCCGTCTCAGAAATACGTCATCCACATGACCCCGTTTCGGAAATACATCATCCACATGACCCCGTCATGGAAATACGTCATCAACATGACCCCGTCTCAGAAATACGTCATCCACATGACCCCGTTTCGGAAATACATCATCCACATGACCCCGTCATGGAAATACGTCATCAACATGACCCCGTCTTGGAAATACGTCATCCACATGACCCCGTTTCGGAAATACGTCATCCACATGACCCCGTCGCGGAAATACGTCATCTACATGACCCCGCTTCGGGAATACATCACCCAATGACGCCGTGAAATGCGGATAACGTCAATCTCATTAAACACTTACGGGTCCTCTCGATTCGTAAGGAAGAAAACTCTCTTATAAGATCCTTACGACTTATAAGGGAAAACACACTTAGGAATCCTCACGATTCCTAAGGAGAAATTACACTTACGAGATCCTCACGACTCGTAGGGAGAAAAGTCTTCATGAGACCCTCACGACTCATGAAATTGAAAAGTCTTAAGCAGCAGATATGAACCTGCTTCCTAAGCCGTCACTACCTCTCGGAGAGTTCAGGATGAAACGTTCTTTATTATCTACAGGCCACACTTACCAGAGTAACATATCAACAACACAGCAAAGAGAAGAAAACGACAGTGGGAGATAAGAAAAATGTGTCTTTATTCATGAACTCAATTGAATACAAGATACATCATATAAAAGAATAAAAAAAATGGATACATGCTATTCAAAATATTATAAGTGTTTAATTGATGCAAAGGCAGCTACTAAGAAGGAGGCGTTTTCAATAAGTCAGCCAGTTGCTCGCGCACTCCTCTCAACTCCTTTTCGAGGTCAGCCGTCGCAGCCAGCTCCGCTTCAACTCGGGCCCGTTGTTGCAGACAGGATGAAAGTTTCTCATCAATTTCTTGCTGAACAGCCCCCTGACTCTGCGCGACCTGTTCAGTAAAGTCAAGCTTCTTCCTCAGCACCAGCCCGTCGGAAATACATCGTTGAAGGCTTTCAAAGATAGAGTTCAGCTGCGCAGCATTCGCTTCGACCTAGGCACGCAGTTGGATAAACTCAGCGGAAGTCTCCTCACGTTCCTTTTTCTTGAGGATCGCCTCTTGTTCGAAATGATGAAGGAACATGGCACTTTGCTCAACCACGCAGCCCGCTGGGAGTTCCCGGCCAGAATTTCAGGAGCAGGACGCTTAAGCTCAAGCTCATGCTGGCAGGCCTCAATATTCCTGCAATGATTAACCCAAGACTCGACGACGCCTTCATTATGGAAGTTCACAAGCGTCGCCAGCATTGGATTGACCTCGGCAGCGAAATCTGCGGCAGATGTAGGAACCTCCGCGTCAAGCTCCTCGACGTATTCGCTCAGCATACGCAAACTGATCACAGCACCTTTTGATGATGGACGTCTAGAAAATGGCCCTGCCGGTATCATAATGCAAGACTCGAACGGGGCTGGAGTTGATGTGATTGCTGCAAAATAGATCATAGTCAGATGTCGGCTCAGGAAATAAAGAAAATACACGAAAAATAGAGTCTACTATACCGGCTGCAACAGGGGGCAGAGCTGGGAGTACTGGTGGCGCAACGATAGCCACTTCCCCGCCTTTGATTTGTAAGGCTGCAAGCAATACGAAGAAGGATTAGCAATAATGTGACTGCCCATTAAAGAGAGAACGTCGTTTAGAAAAGATACTCACCGACACCACCAGGCGGACTAATCTCTGATAGGAAGGAGAAGTGTCGGTGCAACACCTGGTACAGGTGGTCAAAAAGTACTCCTGCAAAAACGCAGTAATGCAATGTCAGTACATAAATTATACAGCCTAGAAGTAAGACTGAGGGGTCACAAATCCGTACCTTCCAATATTTGAGACGGTGCGAGAGGAGGTAGAGGAGGAGTCACCGTCAAAACGGTAACTGATGGCGTTGCCTCGGGTAGCGCGACCTCAGCGCTCGCCGCACCTGCATTAGAAATAAGATAAATACTGTCAGGAAAGATTGAAAAGGATTGCAGAATAAAGAGAAAAGTAACGACCCAAGATCTACCTGGTGAGTCGCCGGTTGGAACCGCGACGAGGGCGTCACTTGATACAGCGACGGCTTCTCCCTCTTCCATCGGGATGGTCTCACCTCCCGTCGCCTCATCCCCTGACTCTACGAGAGCCGTCGTAACGCTTGCGATGCCAGGAGATGGCAAAGAGCCGCAGGCGGAAAGAGCAATGATCAGGACGGTGCCCGACTCTTGAGAGGGAGCGGCCACCTCGGGCTCAATAATTGTGGCTATCTCACCCATCGCCACCTCGGGCTCGGCAATGGTGGTCATCTCACATACCGCCATCTCAGGCTCGGCGATCATGACTGTCTCACCTGCCGCTACCTCGAGTTCGGCGATCGCAGCCATCTCGCCTACCGCCGCCTCGGGTTCGGCAATCACGGCTACCTCCTCTACCGCTACCCCAGGCTCAGTGGCCGCCGCCACTTCTTCGATAAGACTCGGCCCTGCAAGATAAGATATATGAGAACTGGTAGTTATAACTTTGACAACGGAACCCCATGTCACATTATCTTGAGTTAATCTTCCGTTTGCTTCCCGAGCCGCACATGGTGCCCGTCTATAGGCAGTGGACAAGGCAGCCGGGGATTCCTCCGAAGGAGTAGGGGCAGGGGTAGCGGTGCTCGAACCCGCACCCGCGGCTAAGGCAGCACTACGCTCCCTTGCCGCCTGCATTCGGCGCTTCCTTTCCGCCCGAGCCATCAAAGCGGACCTTCTAGACGCCTCCATCAACAGGACGTCATCGTCCGCACCAAGGGTTACCTCTGGAGCCGTCAGGGCTTCCGTCATAGGTCGTTTGAGTAAGGCCTCTTTCGGCAGTGCCGAAGAGGCCGGGACTCCGGTGGCTGGCCCGGGAAGAGTCTCCGCATCAGCTTGCGGGATCGGCATTGTGGTCCCTATGATAAGATAAAGCGGGGTCTATAAAAAAAACGGGAGCGGAGACACGATAAACCAAAGCATATCGATGCCTAAGGATGCTCGAAGTCTTTCCTCTTCCTCAAAAGTCTTGAGAGAAGCTGCGAGAGCTTCTTCAGTGGAAATGCCTGTTAAAGAAGGAAAAGTGTCAGTCAAAACATGATGATAGAAATATGATGCAATGACGAAAGATACAACTAATGGTTACCTGATCGCGCGAGGATAGCCTGTCCCGCTTCATGGCTTGCCAATTGCTCAGAGGCTGCAATGGCAACCGCCAGATCAGTATCATCCGGCGGCATGAATAAGCCTTTATTTGTCCCATACTCGCTCAAACCCTCGCCATAAGGAGCGTGAAGCTCCTGGCCAAGTACAACGTCGACTGAACGGATCGATTTCTTCTTCTTCTTCTGTGAGTGAGCTCTGGTCGCAGCCAGCACCAGCTTGCGCTTGGTGGGCACTTCGGGACGGCGAGTCCGCTGTCTGAGCCCACGCCAGATTCGGGAGAAGCTACATTTACCGTCTCCGCGGGAGCATGGGGCACCGATGGTACATCCACCGTCTCCACAGGAGCATGGGGCAACCCGCGCGTAGGGCTTAGCACACGTGGAAGCTTAACTGCAGCGACCTCTCTTAGCAGAGGGGGGACAGTGGTCCGTCGCTTCAAAGGGACGTTGCGATCGCCGGCAGGGGGTGCACTCTTGCGATCGAGCAGCAGCCACCTCTTTTTCCTGATAACAGCACCCATTGCGTGTTGATACCAGGCCACGTGTACGTTGAGGGCCCTCGGGACATAACTCGGCTCACTGATAAAGAAGTGAGAGCCCGTATTCAAGCGCATGAAGTGATGCAGCGCACCCCGCATTCCCTTTCTGGTGGCAGCGGGTTCTACCAAGAAAGCCTCCAGCGGGACCCCCTGATTATAACTCAGCTGCTGGGTAAAATGATGGGGGCTATATCTCATGAATAGCGTCGCATCATTTTGCCTGAATACAAGAAAGCCCGGCCTGATGGAGTATAAATGGAGAATCTCCCCGGCTTTCAACACGGAGGCCCCGTCCTTAAAAACGTCGCGCAATGCCAGCACCGTCTTGGAAGTTTCCTGGCCGATCGTCAGGACTTTGTCCATAAAAGACATACCATCTCTGACCGTGCACGGATGAAGGTGCAAGCCCCTAGCTTCCCGCTGTGACGGACTCACGATGGAGGCGTCAACCAGCCGCATAATTCGTGGGAACTTGCATCTCTCGTAAAACGAAGGTCTCTTGTGAATGCCAAAGACCCCGAGCACGTGCATCTCCATCCACGAAGTGAAGTAATGCATCGGGAAGTTGGCAGGATGCACCCCCGGCTCAGTGGTATCCGCCGCTACGCTAAGACCATGGTATAAATGGGCTAACCCGGCGATCCCGATGGCCACTTGTATTCCGGCAACCATGCGATGCGCGGGGTAGAAGACGGAAGGCCTTATATAACGAGGATGCATAGGGAGCGCGAACCAGCTCAACCATAGCCCAAGAAACCCAAGAAAGAAAGCCTCCTCGTCAATGCCCGGAGCAGCGATTTCTGACAGAGGGATGATCATAGCATCAGGAAGAAAAAATCCGTTCTGATCAGTTTCCAGTACCGGCTGACGGTCCAAGCCAAAACCGAAGGGATCATCGAGATTAGCAAACTTTTCACCTCGTCGCGACAAAATCTCCGGGCGAAGAAAACGGGCAATGAAGTCCGCAAAACTGACCCCTCGGCCTCCGGATTCCAGGAAGAGGCTCTCGTACATGTTCAGCACCTTTATCAGACTATGGAACTGGTGCTGAATGGCGTTCTCTGGCATGAGGCCCATCACCACTGGCTTGGTGGAAAATACGTATTCATCCGGAGGAAGCAGCTCCTCGTAGTGCTCCCCCTGACCGGTAGACTAGAAACCTCGGTGAATTCTTCCAAGGAAATGGAGACCTCTCTGTCCAGTAGAAGGAAGGTATGGGTCGGGATGTTCCATTGCTCCAAGAACGCCTTAATCCACCATATGGGAGGTGCAGAATATTGGAACAATGAAGCGTAGACCGCAGAGTATAGCCCAAGCCTTAACAGCTGCGATCTCTTCGCCGACAAGATGTACCGGGCCCACTGCAAGTACCTGGCCGGATGACGGGGAGTTAGCCCGATGTTGTAGGGCTGTCCCCAAGGGCGCGACTCGTCCTGGCATATGCGCCGCCCCAGGGTATCCAAAGCCGCCGGCGGCTGCATGGGTACGGCGACAATCGAAGGTTGAAGAAGACCCTTCGAAATCCAATTGACAACCTCCACGGCATGGTTCACCAGGGGTGCATCTGCATACGGAATCGCCGGGATAGGCTCCGATGGCATTGCACAAGAAAAGCTTTGACGACCTCTGATAATCTGGTCGTACCATCTACTACACAAGTGAAGATTTTTTTGTTCTGGGTCACGGTCTTTGATGAATGCGAGAACCTCCCGGTGCCTCAGGGAATCCTCCCTCTGAACGGACAAATGGAAACGTAGCATCGAAAGACATGTCGCCCGCAAAAAAAGAGGGACAGAAATCAACTGTCAGTACTATAATTTAATTTTAAAAATTCTGATACTCGGTACTTTAAAATTTGTACCACACTGCAATGCAGTGGAAAGGGGACCAAAGGAGGGACCCACAAAATCTAGATGACAATGCATCAATTAATAAAACAGCCTCATCATTGGATGAGACTGTTAATTAATGAGGAAATCCTCAAGAAAATTCTCATTGAATGAGAGATCCCTCGGGAAAAGGAGAAAATCTCCCTTTGAGAGCAAAGCTCTATGATAGAGTGACACTTGTCAAACTCTAATCATGAAGGAATAAGATTCCTTAAGAGCCTGGCTCTGTAATGATGATGGAAAAATCCATCAAGAATTAAGTAAAGTTAATTTTTATGAATTAAAAATTCTGGGATCTTCAAGATCCATGAAAAAACTCTTAAGAGTTCTCCATCAAAGATTAAGAAATCTACACATGATTCAAAAGAGTAAGGCTCTGTTTATGGGCTAAGAAACCCCAAAAGATCTCTTTAGATCTATGGGTTCATGAGAGCAAAGCTCTTCTAATGAAACCCTAAATGGGTTTTCTGTAGATCAAAGATCTATAAAGAGCAAGGCTCTGTTAATGGGTAAAACCCTAATTTATTAAAAATTTTAAAACTTTACCTAAGTTTGGAAAGATTTTTTACTCTTGAAAAGTTCTTAAACAGAAGAGCACACAAAAATCCTTAAAGAAAGAAAATGATAATCATCTAAGGGACCAAAGGTCCTATTTATAGGCATTAAACCGCCTCTTCAACTTCTGAGTTGATCCAAGAGCTCAGATGCTGCCACCGTTGCACTCACGTGTGCGCCACGTGAGCGCAACGGTGGGGGGGGCATTTGTTTCCCCCAATCAGAGCAAAGCTCTGTTTTAAAATTCAAAATTTAAAACTTGAAGCAACGCTTCAGATTCAGCGCTAGGCTCGTTGCGCGCCACGTGTCAAACACAGACACGCTGGCGCCAGGTGCGCTGCGCCCTAGGAAGCGCACCCCCAATCAGAGCAAAACTCTGTTTTAAAATTCAAAATTCAAAAAAAAGGAAATTGATTGAAGCAATGCTTTAGATCCAGCGCTAGGCGCGCTGCGCGCCACGTGTCAAACATGGGTGCCCTAGCGCAGGCTGCGCTGCGCTCTGCGCTGCGTGCCACATGTCAAACGTAGGTGCGCTGCGCTCTGAGCAGCGCACTACATGCAAAACACTGGTGCGCCAGCGCTGGAATTAAAAATTCCCCACCATTAGATCAAAAGATCTAATAATGATAAATCATTAATTAATCAGAATTAAATTCTGTTATGGAAAGATTTTCCAATCTTGTTAAAAACAAGAAGATTGCCTTCTGTAAAACAGAAGCCCTAGGATCAAAAATCCAACGGTGGGGAAATATCCCCAAATCAATCAGAGAAAGATCTCTTTAACTGATTTAACAAATCAATTTGCCCTATATAAAAGCCCCAAGACTTCAAGTCTGGCATGTAGGGTGTTTTTCGTTACTCCATTGAGATGGGAATACGCGCGCGCTTGTCAGGCGTATACTACAGATTCCCCCTGCCTAGGATAGGCCGGAGTTTATTGATTGTGGGGATCCGAATCTCCGGCAGCCGCGGACTAAGCTGCCGTTAATTACCCCTCGCCTTTGGGGCGAGGGAACCTCCGATTGACGGGTTAAACTGGTCATGCGAACTCAATGTGCAGTGTACGTGTGTTCTGTTTTGGAGGGGGGTTTAAATATATCGGGAGCCATGCAGAGTTTTTACGGGGGTCCCGCTACCCGGATAGCGGGCTGGGGGTCAAGGGGGCTAGCAGTCCCCTTACGGGGTGCGGGGCAGCGCCCCGTTAGAAATTTTTTTCTAACAGAGACAGTATCGTGGAGCACGTGTGTATGCAAATATGTATACATATGTATATGTATATGTATGTACATAAAAAGAGGGGGAAAAGGCATCCAAAGGATGCGTGGGGCAGCACCTTGGGCACTGTGCGCCTAGGTGCTGTGCGCCCAGGCGTTAGAGTGCCACGTGTCGGCACGTAGGCGCTCTGCGCTTGAGCGCTGGGCGCTTGAGCGCAAGCGCGCCACGTGTCGGCACCGGGGCGACTTGCGCTGGAGCGCTTGAGCTCGAGCGCAAGCGCGCTACGTGTCGGCACGGGGGCGAATTGCGCTGGAGCGCAATCGCGCTACGTGTCGGCACCGGGGCGACTTGCACTCGAGCGTTTGCGCTTGAGCGCAAGCGCGCCACGTGTCGACACGCGGGCGCTCTGCGCTTGAGCGCCGACGAGAAAAAGAGGCTTTTAGCCTAAAAAAGATTTCTCGAAAGAGAAATCAGAGAGGAGTTGGACTCCTGAGTGTGTTTTTGGGGTTAATGGAAGGGGTTCTTCTTCTTCCTCCTCTGTTAGCTGGATCTTGAAGATCAAGAGATGTGAGATCTCAAAATCTCTCCTTTTTGAGATCTGATGACAGATCCAAGTTCCCCTTTGTGGGTTTGGTGGTGAAAAACTATTTTGTTTTTGAAAAGGAAGAGTAAAACTCTTGATTTAATTCAAGAGAAAGAAGAAGGTTTTGGAACCTTGAGGAAGGAGAAAAGATCTCAGATCTAATTTTTTTGGAGAGAATGAAAAGTTGTTTTTTTATTCATCATGTTGCCTTTTATAGGCTTACATATTTACATATAGCCCCTTGGGCTTCACAAAATGGCATGTTGCCTATCCCATGGCTCATGTGCCATTTCATTTGTGTACATAAGCCATGGGCTTACAAAAATTTGTCTTTATGCCCATTTTACATACATTCATGTATAAAAAATTACATAAAAATTATTTATTACATGATTTTGTTGTTGGCATGGGGGAAGCTGGCCGCGGGCTCGACTTTGGCATGGGCCCGCTTGACCTGGGCTTAGGCCTACCTAGCTTGGGGGTTGACCCTGACTTTGACTCGGTCAACCGGGGTGTAAATTTTTACCCCAACAAAGTGCCCCCCATCAATAAATGCACACCGCACATTTGAGTTGTATGCATGAAATTGATGGATCTTGAAGTTGGACTTCGAGGTAGAACATCATTCCAGGGGCGGAGCATCATCCCGGGGAGCATGATTCCCGGGGATCGGAGCATCATTCTGATTCGCGGAGCATAATTCCAGATATCGGAGCATCGTTCCAAAGGGGGAGCATAATTCTAGGGTTCGGAGCATCGTTCCGAAGGGCGGAGCATAATTCCAGAGATCGGAGCATCATTCCGATTCGCGGAGCATAATTCCAGATATCGGAGCATCGTTCCGAAGGGGGGGGCATAATTCCAGGGTTCGGAGCATCGTTCCGAAGGGCGGAGCATAATTCCAGAGATCGGAGCAGCATTCCGATTCGCGGAGCATAATTCCAGAGATCGGAGCATCGTTCCGAAGGGGGTAGCATAATTCCAGGGTTCGGAGCATCGTTCCGAAGGGCGGAGCATAATTCCAGAGATCGGAGCATCATTCCGATTCGCGGAGCATAATTCCAGATATCGGAGCATCGTTCCGAAAGGGGGAGCATAATTCTAGGGTTTGGAGCATCGTTCCGAAGGGCGGAGCATAATTCCAGAGATCGGAGCATCATTCCGATTCGCGGAGCATAATTCCAGATATCGGAGCATCGTTCCGAAGGGGGGAGCATAATTCCAGGGTTCGGAGCATCGTTCCGAAGGGCGGAGCATAATTCCAGAGATCGGAGCATCATTCCGATGATCGGAGCATGATTCCAGGATTCGGAGCATCATTCCGAAGGGCGGAGCATAATTCCAGGGGATCGGACATCATTCCGAAGAGCGGAGCATGATTCCAGGGATCGGAGCATCATTCCGATGAGCGGAGCATCATTCCAGGGGATCAGAGCATCATTCTGATGAGCGGAGCATGATTCCATGGATCGGAGCATCATTCCGATGAGCGGAGTATGATTCCAGGGATCGGAGCATCATTCCGAGGATCGGAGCATTATTCCGAAGGGCGGAGCATAATTCCAGAGATCGGAGCATCATTCCGGAAAGAGGAGCATAATTCCAGAGATCGGAGCATCATTCCGATGAGCGGAGCATGATTCCAGAGATCGGAGCATCATTCCGAAGAGCGGAGAATGATTCCAGGGATCGGAGCATCATTCCGAAAGGCGGAGCATGATTCCAGGGATCAGAGCATCATTCCGAAGATCGGAGCATCATTCCGAAGAGCAGAGCATGATTCCAGGGGATCAGAGCATCATTCCGATGAGCGGAGCATGATTCCAAGATTCGGAGCATCATTCCGATGAGCGGAGCATGATTCCAGAGATCGGAGCATCATTCCGATAAGCGGAACATCATTCCAGGGATCGGAGCATCATTCCGATGGGCGGAGCATCATTCCGAAGAGCGGCAGACATTCTGACCGAAGCATGATTTCGATACAGAGGTAGATTCCTAGGCGAAGTATAATTCCGACAAGGAAGGCAAATATTCCGAGGCGAAGCATTGATTTCGACACGGGGTATATTCTGAGACGGAGCATGATTCCGGCGCAGAGCTTGCTGGTTGACTTGATTCCGAGACGAAGCATAATTTCGACAGGGAAGGCAAGTACACCGAGGAGAAGCATCATTTCGACACGGGGTGCATTCTGAGACGAAGCATAATTCCGACGCAGAGCTTGCTGGTTGACTTGATTCCGAGACGAAGCATAATTTCGACAGGGAAGGCAGGTATATTGAGGCGAAGCATCATTTCGACACGGGGTGCATTCTGAGACGAAGCATAATTCCGACGCAGAGCTTGCTGGTTGACTTGATTCTGAGGCGGAGCATAATTCCGGCAGGGAAGGTAGATATCCCGAGGCAAAGCATGATTTCGACACGGGGTAAATTCTGGGACGGAGCATGATTCCGCCGTAGAGGTTGTTGGTTTGATTTGATTTGGGTTGACATCAGCATCGCTACACTGGAATATGGTACCAGGAGCGAATCATCATTTGTCATGAGAGGATTTGGGAATTGGTTTTTTTTTTGTTTGGCATCAGCATCGCTACACTGGAATATGGTACCAGGAGCGAATCATCATTTGCGTTTGCTTATTAGGAAACGATGGCTTAGGAGACAGGTTTTAGGTCCCTATCACCTAAGACTTTTCAATTTTGTGAGCCGTAAGGGTCTCACAAAGCATTTTCTCCCTACGTGTTGTAAGGATCCCGTAAGTGTATTTTCTCCTTAGGAGTCATGGGGACTCCCAAGTGTGTTGCTCCTTTATGAGTCGTAAGGATCTCACGCGGGAATTTTTTCCTCACAAAGTCGAGAGGACCTTGTGAGTGCATTTTATCTCTTTCTCACGAGTTTGCGCCCTTTCGGGTTTTCACAAACTTGCCGGCAGTCCTGCTGTTTTTACTCACGGAGCCCTTTCGGGTTTTCATCCGTGCCCATTTTGCTTGTGGACATACCTTTTTTTATTTTTATTTTATTATTTTTGGAGAGATTGGGATTGTTTTACGCCCGTGGATTGTATACGGTTTTGCAGGATGTATGATCCAGACCGTAGGGCCATAAAAATTTCGGGACTTTGTAGGCGTCTGCATCGCTGCACTGGAATATGGTACCAGGAGTGACTCATCATTCGCCACTTGGGGATTTGGATTTGGAATTTGGCTGGCGTTTGCATCGCTGCACTGGAATATGGTACCAGGAGCGACTCATCATTCGCCATTGGGGTACAGGATTTGGAATTTGGCTGGTGTCTGCATCGCTGCACTGGAATATGGTATCAGGAGCGACTCATCATTCGCCATTGGGGTATGGGATTTGGAATTTGGTTGGCGTCTGCATCGCTGCACTGGAATATGGTACCAGGAGCGACTCATCATTCGCCCCTCGGGGATTGGGGAGCGATGGCTTAGGAGAAAGGCTTGGATCCCTATCGCCTAAGGCTTTTCAATTTTATGGGCCGTAAGGGTCCCATAAACTATTTTTTCCCTACGAGTCGTAAGGATCCCGTAGGTGCATTTTCTCCTTAGGAGTCGTGAGAATCCCCAAGTGTGTTCTTCCTTTGTGAGTCGTAAGGATCCCACAAAGGCTTGTCCTTCTCATGTATCGTGAGGACATATGAGTGGGTCTTCTCAATGGAGCATAATTCCGAAGGCGGAGACCTGCCGCATAACTGGTGGTTGCGGTGGGGAAAGGGTATGCTGAGAATTATTTGAGCCCGTGGATTGTATACGGCAGTCAATTTGGGGACTAGCCGTAGGGCCGGAAGAATTTTGAGAAATTGGATTTTGGTTGGCGTCTGTATCGCTGCACTGGAATATGGTACTAGGAGCGACTCATCATTCGCCGTTTTTCTTTCTTTTCTCTTTTTTTTGTTGTTTTTTTTACCGCGATTGCTCTATCATTTCAGCTTTTCTTATCGCGAAGATCGTGATTGCCCCATCATTTCGGCTATTTATTCGCGGTTGCCCTATCATTTCGGCTTTATTTTCATCTTTATTTTACTCGCTGATTTTTATTGCGAGTTGCCCCATCATTTCGGCTTTTCTTTTTTTTCTTTTTATTTACACATTTTTTTTTTATTTACAAATTTTTTTTTACATTCCCAGTTTAACGACTTAGAGGTCGACTGTTCCCAGTTTAATGACGTGGTGGTCGATTGTTTCCAGTTTAACGACTTAGAGGTCATCTGTTTCCAGTTTAACGACGTAGTGGCCATCTGTTTCCAGTTTAAAGACTTAGAGGTCTGCTGTTTCCAGTTTAACGACTTAGAGGTCATCTGTTTCCAGTTTAAAGACTTAGAGGTCTGCTGTCTCTAGTTTAACGACTTAGAGGTCATCTGTTTCCAGTTTAACGACTTGGAGGTCATCTGTTTCCAGTTTAACGACGTGGAGGTCATCTGTTTCCATTTTAAAGACTTAGAGGTCTACTGTTTCCAGTTTAACGACTTAGAGGTCATCTGTTTCCAGTTTAAAGACTTAGTGGTCATCTGTCTCCAGTTTAACGACATAGATGTCATCTGTTTCCAGTTTAACGACTTAGAGGTCATCTGTTTCCAGTTTAAAGACTTAGTGGTCATCTGTTTCCAGTTTAAAGACTTAGAGGTCGACTGTCTCCAGTTTAACGACTTAGAGGTCATCTGTTTCCAGTTTAAAGACTTAGAGGTCTACTGTCTCCAGTTTAACGACGTGGTGGTCAACTTTTTCCAGTTTAATGACATAGAGGTCATCTGTTTCCAGTTTAGCGACGTGGTGGTCATTTGTTTCTAGTTTAAAGACTTAGAGGTCTACTGTTTCCAGTTTAACGACTTAGAGGTCTGCTGTTTCCAGTTTAACGACTTAGAGGTCATCTGTTTCCAGTTTAAAAACGTAGAGGTCATTGATGGAGCTTGCATGAGATGCCTTATTACTTTGTCGATGTTGATGGCCTTGCCCCCAGCTGGGGCCAAGAAAAGTCGTCCAAATACCGACTCGCATTCGAATATGGCAATTGGAAATTGTTAACCCCTGCAAAAAGAAGCAATATTTCAGTACAGGTAATCAATCTATATTGATTGAGTTCGCATGAATATTTAACCTGAAATATGGGAGGAGAGATTAGGTCCCACCGGGCGTGCCAGAATCTGTAGGGTGTTTTTCGTCACCCAATTAAGATGGGAATACGCGCGCGCTTGTCAGGCGTATACTACAGATTCCTCCTGCCTAGGGTAGGCTGGGGTTTATTGATTGTGGGGATCCGAATCTCCGGCAGCCGCGGACTAAGCTGCCGTTAATTACCCCTCGCCTTTGGGGCGAGGGAACCTCCGATTGACGGGTTAAACTGGTCATGCGAACTCAATGTGCAGTGTATGTGTGTTCTGTTTTGGAGGGGGGGTTTAAATATATCGGGAGCCACGCAGAGTTTTTACGGGGGTCCCGCTACCCGGATAGCGGGCTGGGGGTCAAGGGGGCTAGCAGTCCCCTTACGGGGTGCGGGGCAGCGTCCCGTTAGAAATTTTTTTCTAACAGGGACAGTGTCGTGGAGCACGTGTGTATGCAAATATGTATACATATGTATATGTATATGTATGTACATAAAAAGAGAGGGAAAAGGCATCCAAAGGATGCGTGGGGCAGCACCTTGGGCACTGTGCGCCTAGGTGCTGTGCGCTCAGGCGCTAGAGTGCCACGTGTCGGTGATTGATCGTTTTTCCCGTTGTGTAGTATATAGAGAAATTTGTAAAGAACTTCACAACCAAAAACTATTTTGACCGCAATCAAACTACGGTGTCGGATGTAGTTAATGAATGAGTGCGGATCGTCCACAGGGATTGCACGATTCACTTATATTTTGATACGTTTGAAATGAAAAGTTAAGCAACAATAAAAGAAAACATGATTCAAGAATGATTTGTATTCGAGTGTCACTATTCTTTATGCAAGAATCAAGAAACTATAAACAATCAAGAATCGGTTGTTTTGATAATATTTCCAATCAACAATCAAGAATATAAGAGAGGCTCGTAGGAATCGATAGGATCGATAGACGTGATGTAATCTAAAGATATCGTGTTCTTGTCCTTCGAAGGATTGATACTAGATTGATGATGATCGACGAGAGTTGGGGCTTTCTCGTGAAACTAGGGTTTCATCCTATAACCCTTGTTCTTTCGTCGATATCATTCACATTCTAGCCTCTAGCAAATTCAAGAAACGATCGTAACTCCCCAATTTCGATCGATGTCAATCAAGAAAGCATCAAAACGAAATAGGTCGTCGTTTCTTGAACTAGCTAGGGTTTACAAAACTCGTGGGAATCAAGAATCGATTAAAGCTATGTTACATCATCATTCTATTATCCGTCTCGACTCCTCGACGAGCGGAGTTTTATTCACACATCACCACAAAGACAATATTAAAGATTTGTAAAGATAACATGATGCGGAATTTAAAGAAAACAAGATAAAAGAATATCACCTTTTATTTAATCAACAATTTCAATACATTCTTTCAAGAATCTACAAGAAGAAGAAATCGATCGTTGACTCGGCTTCGCTCGTCTCCGTGGATCGTGGATCTACTTTGATCTCTTGCCCGATTGAAGATCGGCTCGGCTCATAAAAGGGTTGAAGGCATCTTGCTTGGCTTGCACTCAAGATCTTGAATTGTGGTTGGATTTAGGGTTAGGGTTTCCTACAAGCTCTCTCACTAAACTTGAGGAAGAGGGGATGAAGAAAGAGATTGATTTTTCTAAACTTTCTTAAGGTTGCCAAGATGTAAGATCAAAGATGAGAAATGAGTGAGCCTAGGGTCTTATTTATAGAACTCCCAAACCCTAGGCTTAGGTTTGAATTGGAACTTTCCCTCCCAAAGTTTGTTGAAGAGTTTCTAGAAGGAGTTTGTTAGGAGTTAGCTTAGGGTTTAAGCTAGGGTTTAGGGAAAGTTCTAGAAGTATTAGGCTAGTTTGGGTGTTTGCTGATCTGGTGGAAGTATCTGGAATCTTCTGGAAGTTTGTGTGCATTATTGAGCTGTAGCCACTGAAACAGGAGTTGTGGTGTAAAATTGAGGAGCTGAGTCCCTGTAGCCGCCGCGGATCCGCCGCAATGACTAGGCATTGGCCGCTCTTCCGCGGCTAATTGATGGCATTGGGATCTGTGCTTTCTGGTGAAGCTTTGCACTGTAGTTTGGGCTTTTCTTTGATGTTTAGAATTGCAATTTCCCTTCTGTGTTGTTACCAGATTTGCGTTCAATGAGTTTACGAGCAATTGTAATGGTCGAGCAATGTAATGATCGAGCAAGCTTCTCTTTTCCTGCACAGACTACGAAACACGGGTTGCAAGATATAGAAAATATGCTATGTGATGAAATGCAGTCAATTTCCCTAGAAATGCCGGTTTTAAGGCCGAATACATGTAATCTGATATTTTGCGACCGATTTGCTAATATGTGAATTATGAATACCGTACACTTCTATATGGATGCAAATGATAAGGAAATTGCCGGTTAAAATATGCAATATTTTCGACTGATCAAATACCCCCAAACTTAATTTCGATCGTCTCGAGCGAATGTTTTATTAAAAAGAGAAGGAGAAAATAAAGAGAAAAACTAACTAGCACACTTTCGTAGGCAACACGATTGCACTGAGCACGTGCAACAAGCCTTTAAACCTCTAGGTGTCCCTAGTAGGAGGAGTGTTGTCTCCTGAGGGTTTTCAGCGGATTGCACCCACAAAATCCAATAATAAAAGCAAGATCATGAATATTACATTTAAAGAAGAGAATCGTAAAAGAAAGACTTTGAAAATTAAGGTTTCCAACTAAGCTAGCTTTTCGGTTGTCATGAGCCCTATCTTAATGGTCATGAAAAGATGTTAGAAATCACGTCCTCCCTCAATAAAACATCGTCTTATTCTTCATTCCTATCTTTATTCCAAACATCGATCATATCACCCTGCGTGTGTGTAAAGACATCCCTACACCCGGAGAATTCAATTCAAGCTATCATACCCTTGCCCATCGGCCTCAGTACTTCTTGGCAAACGAGATTGCTTACACACTTTCATGCGACCGTTAATACTTCTTGAGGTACTAACCGACCGATTACTAATGTGCTTGCATGCTTGGTGTATTTTCCTCGTCTTGCACCACCTCAGGCATAGCAGTGACTCCCAGACCAGTTGATCTTGGGGCACTAGGTGAAGAAGCACCCTTTTGCTATATATTTTTATTGCCCTCGGTGATAACAAAACCAGTATCCATTTTTCTCACCACTTTAAAACACATATTTTTTTTTCCATACTTTTGGCTTTAAGACAAGAGCATTTCAAGGTATCCTCTACTATCCCAGGCTTCAAGACGTGTGTAAGTGCGAATAGCAGGGTAGCCACGTTCAAAATGTTTGGCTTCCAGAATAGAAACTATTTTTCAGACTTATTTTTATCCTCAGATTAGTGACGTCCTTCATCTTACTAACCCTTGGGACAACGGCTCATAACTACTTATTACTAGTTCGTATAAGAAAACTTCTAATTTTCTTAGTTTTCTAAAATTTTTCTAATCTCATGGATGTAATTGTTCACTATCTAAACTTTCATTATCTTTATTTATATACAAAAAGTGTAAATATTAAAATTATTTTTATATTTGAAAATTTTTAAATTTTTATGGGTTTTGAAAATTTTTCAATTTTTATAGATTTTTAAAAGAAATGTTTTGTGCTTATGCAGATGATATGCAAATGATGCAAAAATAAGCACAAACCTCCCCCAAACTTGTTTTCAACAGTGTCCTCACTGTTGCCGACAGCTATATCTACAAAACCTGTAAATCTGGGGGGAATTATTAGTGGGGGCAAAATATATAAGTGAAGAACTTCCCCCAAACTTATCTTTCACTCACCTTCATTCAAAAGATGATGCAATGATATACAGGATATAAAGGTGAGACGGAGGAATTTTAATCCAAATAAACTGGCTCTTGTAAGAACAAAAGCTCCTCCGTGGGGTCAGTGGAAAAATACGGCTTTAATCTATGTCCATTTACTTTGAAAACAGTGCCGTTTTTAACATTTTCAACTTCTACTGCCCCGTGCGGGTATACAGACCGCACAACAAAAGGTCCCTTCCAACGAGATCGGAGCTTACCCGCGTGAAGGTGTAATCGTGAATCATAAAGAAGGACTTGTTGACCAGGTAAAAATGTTTTCCTTAAAATGCTTTTATCGTGAAAAACCTTAGTCCTATTCTTTGTGATTACAGCATTATCATAAGCTTCATCGCGGAGTTCGCTTAGCTCGTTAAGTTGCAGCTTCCGAAAGTTGCAAGCAAGGTTTAGATCAAAATTTATTTCCTTTATAGCCCACAATGCTTTATGCTCTATCTCGACAGGTAAATGACATGCTTTTCCAAACACTATCCTATATGGAGACATTCCTAGGTCGGTCTTATATGCAGTCCTGAATGCCCAAAGAGCATCCGTTAATTTGGTCGACCGGTCTTTTCTATTCTTGGCAACAGTTTTCTCCAGGATAAGTTTGATTTGTCTGTTTGAGATCTCAGCCTGCCCGCTTGTTTGGGGGTGATAGGGTGTAGAAAGACGGTGGTTGATTGAGTATTTTCGCATCAGAGTCTCGAAAGATCTGTTGCAGAAGTGTGTCCCATTATCGCTAATGATAGCGCGTGGGTGTCCAAATCGCGAAAAGATATTCTCTTTTAAGAACTTAATGACAACTTTCCTGTCATTAGTGCGACATGGAATGGCTTCTACCCACTTTGAGACATAATCAACCGCCAGCAATATGTACAGATTCCCAAAGGAGTTGGGAAAAGGACCCATAAAATCAATGCCCCAAACATCAAACATTTCAACAACCAGAATGGGTTGCTGAGGCATTTCATTCCTCTGGGATATTCTACCCGTATACTGACATTGTGTACAGGTTTTGCAATACTCAAATGCGTCCTTGAATAAGGTCGGCCAATAAAATCCACATTGCAAAACCTTTTCCGCAGTCTTTCTAGGACCAAAGTGACCCCCACAAGCCTGATCATGACAGAATGAAAGAACACTCTTGAACTCTTCATTCGGGACGCACCGGCGAATGATCTGATCAGGACAATATTTAAACAAATAGGGCTCGTCCCAGTAATAGTGTTTTACTTGGGAAAGAAAACGATATTTGTCCTGTTTTGACCAATCGCTCGGTATAAGTCCCGTGGCATGATAGTTCACAATATCCCTAAACCATGGTTCAGCGGATATGCTCAAGAGCTGTTCATCAGGGAATGAGTCATTAATCGGCAGGGTCACAGGGGAAGAAACGATGCGTGAAAGGTGGTCAGCTACTACGTTTTCACATCCTTTCTTATCTTTGATAACAAGATCGAATTCTTGTAAAAGAAGAATCCAACGTATTAGTCGACCTTTTGCATCTTTCTTCGCCAGAAGATGTTTTAAAGCGGAATGGTCAGTATACACAACTATAGGTGAGCCGATTAAGTAAGGCCTGAATTTTTCTAAAGCAAATACAACCGCTAAAAGCTCTTTCTCGGTGGTTGTATAATTGATTTGCGCATCATTCAGGGTCTTACTAGCATAGTAAATCACGTGTGGCATCTTTTCGATGTGCTGTCCTAAGACTGCACCTACTGCAAAATCAGATGCGTCACACATCAGCTCAAAGGGGTAGTCCCAATTTGGTGATGATAAAACGGGGGCTGAAGTGAGTGAGTGTTTAAGTGAGTCGAAAGCTGTCTCGCAATCCGAGTCAAAATGGAAGGTCGTATCCTTGGCCAGGAGTAGTGTTAAAGGTCTAGCAATTTTGCTAAAATCCTTAATGAATCTCCTATAAAAGCCCGCATGGCCAAGGAAAGAGCGAATATCTTTGACGCTTTTGGGATGAGGCAGGTTTTGAATGACATCTACTTTAGCTCTGTCAACCTCAATGCCTTTCTGTGAAATGACATGTCCAAGGACAATTCCTTCTTGGACCATAAAGTGGCATTTTTCCCAGTTTAAAGTCAAGTTCTTCTCTTTGCAACGAGTAAGAACAGCGTCCAGATTTGCTAGGCAATCAGAAAAAGAGTCTCCAAAAATCGAGAAGTCGTCCATAAAGATCTCCAAAAAATTCTCTACCATATCAGAGAATATCCCCATCATACACCGCTGAAAGGTAGCGGGAGCATTGCATAACCCGAAGGGCATGCGACTGTAAGCAAAGGTACCAAAAGGACAAGTAAAAGTGGTTTTATCTTGATCCTTTTTGGCGATGGGGACCTGATTGTAGCCTGAGTATCCGTCCATAAAACAATAAAACTCTCGTCCCGCTAAGCGTTCCAGCATTTGATCAATAAATGGTAGAGGAAAATGGTCTTTCCTCGTAGCAGCGTTGAGTTTTCTATAATCGATGCATACACGCCACCCAGTTTGGGCGCGTGTCTGAATCAACTCATTCGCCTCATTTGTGATAACTGTGATGCCGGATTTCTTAGGAACGACATGTATAGGACTCACCCACTGGCTATCGGAGATGGGGTAGATAATACCACTATCTAAGCATTTGACGATCTCTTTCATGACAGCTTCCTTCATGACGGGATTCAACCGTCTCTGTGGTTCTCGGGTCGGTCTGGCATCATCCATCACATGTATATGATGTTCAACTATCAAGGGACTAATCCCTTTGATGTCCGCCATACTCCAACCAAACGCCTCTTTGTTAGATCTCAATACCGATAAAAGGGCATTCTCTTGCTCTGATGCAAGAGAAGCGGAAATGATAACCGGTAATGACTCGTTCTCACCTAGATATACATATTTCAGGTGAGAAGGTAAAATTTTGAGATCTAACTCAGGCGGAGAAATGATAGAAGGAAGGGTCATAGATTGATTTTTGGATCTACAAAGAAGCTCAGAGCCTGTGAAAGATACAGACTCGGGTGGAGAAAAGTCAGAAGTGCAGGACTCATGTGTAGCTAAAGTGTCCTCACTAAGATCTAGTGCAAAGTCAAGCAGAGATGTGCTAATGTCATCGAGATCAGTAAAGCAAAGATCCTCAGCTCCACAACTGTCGGGAGCGATCTCATGGACAGAGCACACATCTAAAATATGAGCAGAGGGTTCTGATGGCTGACTTCCAACTTTATAAATGTTTAGTTCAATGGTCATATTTCCAAATGATAAATTCATTGAACCATTTCTACAGTTTATAACAGCGTTGGAAGTGGCAAGGAAAGGACGACCTAGAATCACCGGAATTTGGCCCCGAGGGTTTGCTACAGGATGTGTGTCGAGCACAATGAAGTCTACAGGGAAAACAAATTCCCCAACTTTTATCAACACATCCTCTAATTCATCCCTTGGTTTGGTGATAGATCGGTCTGCCATCTGGAGAGTGCAATGAGCAGGTTTCAGCTCTCCAATCCCTAATTGCTCATAGACAGAATAAGGTAACAGGTTAACACTCGCGCCAAGGTCTAAAAGAGCACGATTTATGTTTTTACCCCCAATCGAAATCGATATTGTAGGACAACCTGGGTCCTTTCTTTTCTTTGGAAGCTGGGGTATAAAAGCAGTGCTGATGTTATTAGACATAAAGACCTTCTTCGGCACTTGGGTCTTCCTCTTCCTAGTGCACAAGTCCTTAAGAATTTTCGCATAAGCGGGGACTTGCTGAATCGCATCTAGGAGAGGGATATTGATGTTAACCTGTTTGAACATCTCTAAAATTTTCTCCATATGAGGACTCGTTCTATTAGCCCTTAGCCGGTTCGGGTAAGGTGCTTTCGCAATAAGCGCGGGGTCCATCATAGGAGAAGGAAAGGGGGGTAGACGAGGTCCCAAAGGAGGTGTGGGGACCGTCTGTGGAGAACTATAAGGGTTGGGTGAAGGTGTTGAGCCTAAAGGGAAATGGAGAATAGGCTCGTGCGAAGGTGGTTTGGTAGAAGAAGAAGGATCAGAAGGTGAAGTGTGTGTGTGTGGGAAAGACTCAGCCGGGGTGTTGATATGATTTTCAGTATCATCAATACCTTCCCCGACATTATTATTCAGCACTCTTCCCGATCTCAACGTGGTAATGGAATTTACATTGTAATGCCCAGGATTCTGTAGGGGTTGAGAGGGAAGTTTCCCTTTTTCTCTCGCACTCATTTCGGCTTTTAAGCGTGCGATTTCAGCTTCCATCGTGCGAATACTCTCAGCTTGGGACGCTGAGTTTTTCTTTATTTCACTGACGGAAGATCTAACCTCAGTCGAAACATCCATGAAATTTGATAAAAGTGATTTCATGGTTTGAGTGAATTGAGAGAAATCGTCAGCACAGGGCTGCATAGGATTAGACTGTGCAGGAGTGTTGCCCTGATTTTGGAAATTTTGTGACTGGTAGGGGTGCTGAGTGAGTTGTAGGGGTTGCTGTTGTGGTGGAGGAAGAGCCCGTTGAAATTGATTCGTGTTTGGAACCGTGTTTTGAGATTGGTTTTGGTTCCAAGCAAAATTCGGGTGGTTCCTCCAACCCTGATTGTACGTGGAAGAATATGGATCGTTTCGAGGTCTTTGGAATGCGGCATTAGAATGCTCGTGACCTTGAAACGCAGAGTTTAAAGGACATTCTTCCGTTAGATGTGACGGATCAGAACAGCACCCACAAACAGTTTTGGGGAGCGACATCGGGTTTAGGGAGGCTGCTGCAAATTTGTGTTCCATAGCGTCGAGCTTCTTTTGCATTGCTGCCATTTCAGCTCGAACACCTATGGACACATCTATTTGGTGTACGCCACCCCTATTCAATGGTTGTGTTCCACTCTCCCAAATTAGTGATTTTTCAGCGAACTCTTCTAAGTATCGCCAGGCTTCCCCGTCATCTTTAGTCATAAATGTACCTTGACACATGTTTTCAAGGCTCTGTTTAGTGCTAGGGTTACTGCCCTCATATATGATTCGGCAAAGCTCCCATCTCGGGATGCCGTGGTGAGGACATTGAACCAATAGATCCTTGAAACGTTCAAAGTATTTTGAAAATGGTTCGGCAGGGAGCTGGGCAAATTGGTTCAGTTCGCTACGGATTCGAGCCGTCTTTTGGACTGGGTAAAATTTCTTAAGGAATGCAGCGACGAATTCTTCCCAATTCGTAATAGAGTGTGCGGTGGTGTTGTATAGCCACTTCTCGGCTATATCGCACAAAGTAAATGGAAGAAGTCGTAGACGCATCGCATCCACTGAAAGTTGTGACGTACCCATCATTGCGCATACGTTTTCAAATTTGGTAATGAAAACGTAAGCGTCCTCGGTCTCGAGTCCGTGGTATTTGGGTAAAAGATTGATATACTGGGACTTAATCTCAAAGTTATCCCCATTGGCTGGTGGTGTGGATAAGCAGGTCGAAAGAGGACCTCTATGTGGATAGCATCTTTCCTGGAGAGAAATGTGGGGTGGAGTAGGATTCTGCGCACCAACGGACGGCGGCAGATTAGGGTTAAAGAAGTTCGATGGATTCGGATCCATCGGAGTGGGTGTGGTAGTGGGTAAAGAAAAGGTAAATGGAGAATTATCGACTTCGGAGTCGATAAAAGGTACGCGGACTAAACGGGCACTAGAATCCCGTGTCCAGCCTATCTTGTACTAAAAAGGGTTAGTACAAGTGGCAGCGTTGACTTATAATTAGGGGTAAAATGAATGCGGTGCTTGCTTTAAAAAGGGACGGATTTTGAAAAAATGATGCGACAAAACAAATGCAGCACACAAACCCTAGAATCTAGTGGTCACCTAGGTCCGATCTCTAGACCGCTCCTAACTGCCAAAAGACAAGTCGCAGGATCAATCCTCCACTGCCTCTTTGTCCCCCTGTGGCCGGATAAGTGCCAGGTAAGTGGGAAGGAACCACCACTACAGTGGACCTAATTAATAACCACTAGCCTTAGACACACTCGCCTTAGGCACCACAAGAAAACGCGGATAAGCAATGAATTACCCACGACCTTCTCTTGTCCTATTGAGCGCGACAGTCCTTAGAGTCTTCTCTAGATTTCTTTTAGTTAATGGAGGTAATGCGGATGCAAGTTTGACGATTTTCGGGGCCTAGGAAGGGTAATGAAATCCCCACCTAATTTGGATTTGGCCGTGCCCCTTAAATTTCCGTATTAGAATGCAAACAACCAAGAAATCAAAATCACACACAATTTTTAATTTGCTTTTGCGCGCTGCGATTTATTTGCAAAGAATCCTGCAGCAAAGGGTTAATTGGAGCTAAAAAGGGCGAGGGGAGAGAGCAAGAAATCACCTGCTGGAAAATTTTCCAGAGAACCCTCAAGACTGCGGCGGTTCCGCCGCAATAACCATGTATATGCCGCGCTTCCGTGGCTTGTTGATGGGTTCACTGTACCAAACTTCTTCAGCTGCTTTCTGTTCCTATCTCCAGCTCTCTGGTATATCCCAAATAATTTTTCCACAGCACAGAATGCTCCAGATCTCCTTGCAATCAAATCACAACACACGTGTAAGAGTTTGTACGAATTTTGATTTCAAGAAGTAAAACGTAATAATTCTTTCACTTCAAACTATAAATGCAAATGAATTAGCGCGTAATCCCCGGCAACGGCGCCATTTTGATTGATCGTTTTTCCCGTTGTGTAGTATATAGAGAAATTTGTAAAGAACTTCACAACCAAAAACTATTTTGACCGCAATCAAACTACGGTGTCGGATGTAGTTAATGAATGAGTACGGATCGTCCACAGGGATTGCACGATTCACTTATATTTTGATACGTTTGAAATGAAAAGTTAAGCAACAATAAAAGAAAACATGATTCAAGAATGATTTGTATTCGAGTGTCACTATTCTTTATGCAAGAATCAAGAAACTATAAACAATCAAGAATCGGTTGTTTTGATAATATTTCCAATCAACAATCAAGAATATAAGAGAGGCTCGTAGGAATCGATAGGATCGATAGACGTGATGTAATCTAAAGATATCGTGTTCTTGTCCTTCGAAGGATTGATACTAGATTGATGATGATCGACGAGAGTTGGGGCTTTCTCGTGAAACTAGGGTTTCATCCTATAACCCTTGTTCTTTCGTCGATATCATTCACATTCTAGCCTCTAGCAAATTCAAGAAACGATCGTAACTCCCCAATTTCGATCGATGTCAATCAAGAAAGCATCGAAACGAAATGGGTCGTCGTTTCTTGAACTAGCTAGGGTTTACAAAACTCGTGGGAATCAAGAATCGATTAAAGCTATGTTACATCATCATTCTATTATCCGTCTCGACTCCTCGACGAGCGGAGTTTTATTCACACATCACCACAAAGACAATATTAAAGATTTGTAAAGATAACATGATACGGAATTTAAAGAAAACAAGATAAAAGAATATCACCTTTTATTTAATCAACAATTTCAATACATTCTTTCAAGAATCTACAAGAAGAAGAAATCGATCGTTGACTCGGCTTCGCTCGTCTCCGTGGATCGTGGATCTACTTTGATCTCTTGCCCGATTGAAGATCGGCTCGGCTCATAAAAGGGTTGAAGGCATCTTGCTTGGCTTGCACTCAAGATCTTGAATTATGGTTGGATTTAGGGTTAGGGTTTCCTACAAGCTCTCTCACTAAACTTGAGGAAGAGGGGATGAAGAAAGAGATTGATTTTTCTAAACTTTCTTAAGGTTGCCAAGATGTAAGATCAAAGATGAGAAATGAGTGAGCCTAGGGTCTTATTTATAGAACTCCCAAACCCTAGGCTTAGGTTTGAATTGGAACTTTCCCTCCCAAAGTTTGTTGAAGAGTTTCTAGAAGGAGTTTGTTAGGAGTTAGCTTAGGGTTTAAGCTAGGGTTTAGGGAAAGTTCTAGAAGTATTAGGCTAGTTTGGGTGTTTGCTGATCTGGTGGAAGTATCTGGAATCTTCTGGAAGTTTGTGTGCATTATTGAGCTGTAGCCACTGAAACAGGAGTTGTGGTGTAAAATTGAGGAGCTGAGTCCCTGTAGCCGCCGCGGATCCGCCGCAATGACTAGGCATTGGCCGCTCTTCCGCGGCTAATTGATGGCATTGGGATCTGTGCTTTCTGGTGAAGCTTTGCACTGTAGTTTGGGCTTTTCTTTGATGTTTAGAATTGCAATTTCCCTTCTGTGTTGATACCAGATTTGCGTTCAATGAGTTTACGAGCAATTGTAATGGTCGAGCAATGTAATGATCGAGCAAGCTTCTCTTTTCCTGCACAGACTACGAAACACGGGTTGCAAGATATAGAAAATATGCTATGTGATGAAATGCAGTCAATTTCCCTAGAAATGCCGGTTTTAAGGCCGAATACATGTAATCTGATATTTTGCGACCGATTTGCTAATATGTGAATTATGAATACCGTACACTTCTATATGGATGCAAATGATAAGGAAATTGCCGGTTAAAATATGCAATATTTTCGACTGATCAGTCGGCACGTAGGCGCTCTGGGCGCTTGAGCGCTGGCCGCCACGTGTCGGCACCGGGGCGATTTATGCTTGAGCGCTTTCACTTGAGCGCAAGCGCGCCACGTGTCAACACGGGGGCGACTTGCGCTCGAGCGCTTGCGCTGAAGCGCTCGAGCGCTTGCGCTGAAGCGCAAGCGCGCCACGTGTCGGCACCGGGGCGACTTGCGCTGGAGCGCTTGCGCTGGAGCGCTTGCGCTGGAGCACAAGCGCGCCACGTGTCGGCACCGGGGCGACTTGCGCTCGAGCGCTTGCGCTCGAGCGCAAGCGCGCCACGTGTCGGCACGCGGGCGCTCTGCGCTTGAGCGCCGGCGAGAAAAAGAGGCTTTTAGCCTAAAAAAGATTTCTCGAAAGAGAAATCAGAGAGGTGTTGAACTCCTGAGTGTGTTTTTGGGGTTAATGGAAGGGGTTCTTCTTCTTCCTCCTCTGTTAGCTGGATCTTGAAGATCAAGAGACGTGAGATCTCAAAATCTCTCCTTTTTGAGATCTGATGACAGATCCAAGTTCCTCTTTATGGGTTTGGTGGTGAAAAACTATTTTGTTTTTGAAAAGGAAGAGTAAAACTCTTGATTTAATTCAAGAGAAAGAAGAAGGTTTTGGAACCTCGAGGAAGGAGAAAAGATCTCAGATCTAATTTTTTTGGAGAGAATGAAAAATTGTTTTTTTATTCTTCATGTTGCCTTTTATAGGCTTACATATTTACATATAGCCCCTTGGGCTTCACAAAATGGCATTATGCCTATCCCATGGCTCATGTGCCATTTCATTTTTGCACATAAACCATGGGCTTACAAAAATTTGGCTTTATGCCCATTTTGCATACATTCATGTATAAAAAATTACATAAAAATTATTTATTACATGATTTTGTTGTTGGCATGGGGGAAGCTGGCCGCGGGCTCGACTTTGGCATGGGCCCGCTTGACCTGGGCTTAGGCCCACCTAGCTTGGGGTTGACCCTGACTTTGACTCGGTCAACCGGGGTGTAAATTTTTACCCCAACATGGCATAGAGATACCCCCCTACAAACTTGGAGAAAACTCAAAAAAAGAAAAGTAAGCTTTTAGCAAAAGAAGATCATTTCTTCAAGGTAAAGAACATGAGCAATGAACACAGAGATGAAATCATCTCATGAAAAGGAGAACTATCTTCTAAAAAAGATCATAGATCTAAAAAAGACCAAGGTCTTTTATAAAAAGAGATCAAAAGATCTCATCATAAAAACAAAAGAAGTATTTACTTCATTCACAAATCATTGATCTACAAAGGCAAAACCCTTTTCAAAAATAAGAACTATTGTTCTTGAATCTTGAGGCAAAACCTCCTTTAAAAAGAACATAAACTTGTTATCTGATCATAAATTTGATCAAATGCGCTTTGCGCTACTGAAAAGTGCCTTGTTGAACTGCGCTTTTGCGCTCCTTGGACTGGCGCTCATCGCCAAAACGCGCCACATGTCAACCACGTATGCAACTTGCGCTTTACGCTTCTGAAATAGCGCACTGCGCTCATGGGCTGGCGCTCAGCGCCAAGCGCACCACGTGTCACTCACTGGTGCGCCACTAAACTAGCGCAACGCACTCACAAAGTGAAAGCGCAATGCGCTCATAAACTGGCGCTTAGTGCTAAACGCGACATGTGTCTTTTTCGTGTGTGCTACTTGGCAGAAGCGCATTGCGCTCTTTGACTGGTGGAAAGCATCTGTTGCGCCACGTGTTGCGCTGTCAGAACATAAATTGTTCTGATGAATGCTCTACATTCAATACAAGACAAAAAAATGTCAAGATCTAATGCTCAACATTGATTAAAAGGGCCAAGCCCAAATGAAGGCTCAACAGCCCAGAACAATGAAATGTTAAACATTCTTTGGACTTAGCCCAATATTGGCCATAAGTCCTCAACTTATATTTAATTGAGCCCATCTGCTCACGAATATTTAACAGATCTTAGTCCCAAATTGGACTATAGATCTTTCAACCAACTCACACCGGTTCGAGGGTACATCTCTTTACTCCTCTGATATCTGTTGTTGTAATCCTTCAACGTCTTCAGAGTGGTGACGGGTCCCGACGACCACACATTTCACGGACTGTGGGGTCCTTAAACTTATGGACTATGATGTCCTTAAACTTCATAGACTATGACGTCTTTAAACTACGGACTGTGGGGTCCTTAGACTTATGGACCGAGATGTCCTTAACCTGGACCGAGATGTCCTTAAACTAACACTGGACCGAGATGTCCTTAAACTAATCGACTGCAATGTCCCTAAATTAAACAATAGAGTCCAAATGCTCTTTTGTTGGATCTAAATGATCCCGTTAAGTTGATCTTAGTCTAAAATCAGGCTAACGTATCCTTAAACCCAACCCCCAAACCCAAATCTAAGAAGATACGGATTTGGACTAATCCACGCCCTACGGGCGACAACATAAATTAGTCTCTGTATACAATCCACGGGCAACCAAAAACAAAACAAACACCCACGACATGAAGTGACTATCTGGAGAAGGAGAAAGTTTTTACCGCGATGCGGTAGCGTAATTAACTGCAGGGGCTTGCGCCTGCAGGGAAGAGCGTCCCCACAATAAAAAACCCCCTCAAACGAGGCGGAATCTGACGAAGTCTGCTACATCGGCCGCATCCGTTTAAACCTTCGATACACGGTGCCATAAATCAACTTGGCATCTTCGGAGAGGTGGACAGATAGCACTAATTGGCATCTGCCCCGAAATTCAGGCAAGACGTTCGCCGCGTCTTCGTCACGTCTTTCGGCGGGGAACAATCTTTTATTGATATAATCAGCTTAATGCTAGTCTAATATAATATTGTGTGATTACTCTCATGTGCTAGTTTAGACATTGCATTTATTACTTAGACACTTCATGCATTCACATATTCATATTGTCATGCAGTATTGTGGGGCTTATGCCGATACTCATTATTTACTTACTCATGATTTTGAGATTTTGGATTTCTATGAGATTTCTAGATTTTGGGGGAAAACCGCAAGAATTTAATTAAAGCTTAGTATCATCATTTTTAAAAATGCAAGTTGCGGTTTTCTCGTGATGTATGTGTCGTCCACCATGAGATTTCTTGTTTTCTGTTGGATTTCGAGACCCGATTCGAGGAGTGGATGAACCATTTCGGGTACATGGTGAGCCCGGTATGGTATCCCGGGGCAAGAAGCTCAAGTTGTAGACGATGAGCCTGGCAGGGGAAGACTACCTACCGGTGATGTCTGGTGCGGCGGATATCTGGAGGATACCGACCGTTGTCGTGAGATTTGATGATATGGGCCGATCCGGACTGTCGGAGCCCGAGATACAGAGATATTGAGATTCGAGATACAGAGATATTGAGATTTGAGATACAGAGATATGAGATACAGAGATATACCTATTTTGTGTCGATGTTTGACACGGATTTCTGTCGATTTCACTGATGAGGTTTTCAGTTTTATTATACCAGATGCATTGATGTTTTTCTTATATCGGATTATTCAGATTTCAGGGTTGATTTTCTCATTCATGATACATTCATACATCAGATCATTCAGGGTGATTTGCTTGGTAGGTTGGTTCATTGTATCGGGACCGCCGTTGTACTTTTAGTATTTCAGTTGTATCTAGTAAGCTCCATCAACCAGACTTGTATTACTTGATAGATTTAGAAGATCAGTTGTTTATTCTTTCGACCTTAGAGTCGTGCTTGTACTATTATGGTTTCTGGTGGTTTTGATGGTTTTCTTTGAGTTTTGTTCCTCGCCCTTCGGCGTTGTATATTATATTGCTTGCGTGGTTGTGACCGCCAATTGGTGAAGAGCTAGCTCCCGCTTGGGGATACCTTTTTATTATTGCTTATATATATATTCTTATTTGTACCCGTTTAGGGCCAGTTTTTACAAAGGAGACTCTGCCGAAATTTTTAAGAAATTTGATGTTGCTATTAAAACATGTTTTCCTACACTTCTTCTTTTAAAATATTTTAGATTTCTGGGTTTCGGCTTGCTTAAATTATGTTACGCCTTTAGACGTTTCATAATTTAAGTGCCGGTCACGTTCCGTACCTTCGGGTCGTGACATTGTTGGACTCCCTCAAGACTCGGACGGCCTCTCAGCAGTTGGAGTTCTCCCGATCCCCGGCCGCCACCCGGTCTTCGAGGGCGGCGATCCTCTCCTTCACCGCTTGCATCTCCAGCCTCGAGCTCTCTTCCCGCGAGGAGGACTCGCCCGCGATCTGCATCGCCGGGGCAATCTCCTCGTGCTCCATGCTGACGATGAGGGCACAGTGCTGGAGGACCTGGGGAAAACAGGAGGGGGGGTTAGAAAGGTATCTGATCCTGCGAGCAAAAAGTACTTAATAAAAACCCGAGAGGGAGGTGGACACTGACCTTCACGGCCTCCTGAGCTATGGCCGCCATTTGAGCCTTGAGGGTCCCCCGGGGAATCTTGCCCCCAGCCGACCGCTCCATCTCCGAGAGAAGGCTGTCGGTGACGGAAAGCCCCGAGGGAATCTCGAAGCGAAGATCCCCCTCCTCCACGACGATCAAGGAAGCCAGAGAATGGGGCACCGTCTTGTGGTACCTCTTGAGGAGGGGCGCAGGAGGATCGGCCTCGCCTCCCACCTCCAGGACCCGAGGCTCCTGCTCCCGAGCGCTTTTTCGGCTCTGCTCGGGGCTAGCCTCTGAGGCCCGGGGCTTGCTGGAGCGTCTCGCAGGGGCGGCCACCGGTGGGGCCAGACTCGATGATGGGCGGGAGGGGTCGGCACCTCCGGCCTTCCTTTCTTCTGTTCGACCAGGGCTATCGGAAATTTAGCTCGGTCCATGGGTTCTGCATAAAGCGAAAATACAAAGGAGTTAGCAATGACAGAAAAAGTGGAAGAATACACAAGTCTAAACAGGTCACCTAAAACTCCTAACTTACCCGCAAATTGAGCGGGGCTGAGCCCGGCCCAACTGAGGGCCTGCTCAGACAGCAACACATCGGCCTGGGGGATGGGCTCCCACTCCGACACTGCCACCGTGTCGGGACCATTGGACCGTCTCACCCGCGGGCAGTTGGCCATGTGCCACTGGATGGGCACAGTCCAATCCTCACCCTCGGGTGGCCCGACAAACAAAAACTTCTCCTTCCACTCGTGAATGGAAGAAGGTACTGCGACGACACCCGACCTGGACGCACCTCCCCGGTGCTTTCTAAAAGAAATGTATATGCATCTCGGCTCGTCCTTGCGAGTGCCGGGGTGATTTTTTTAGCAGAGAGAAGAAAGGAGAAGGTTCAGACTGAAAGGGATCTCCCGCAATTTCAACCGGACGAGGAACCCAAGGAGAATCCTCCAGGAGTTCGGCACTAACTGGCCCGGGGCTAACTGAAAACAATGCAACGCAACACTCACCTCGGGAGAGAAGGACAGGCGCATTCCGGCCCAAAAGACATCCAAGTACAAAGCAACCTCCTTGCCCTGTACCTGATCTGCCCTCATTCCTGCCCCGGCCAAATGAAGCGAGTAGCCGGGGGAGAATGTGGAAGCGAGCCCGGATTGTGGTGAGCTCATCCACATGCCTCATAAGGGAAACTACGTCGCGGACACTCCTAGCACTCGCTTTGGGGACCGTCCCCGTCGCACGACCTCGGGAAGCGCGACTAACCCTAACTTCCCGGGAAGATTCCGACCCGGACGAAGAAGAGGAAGCTGCATGAGATTCCTTAGACTCTACCCGAACTATTTCTACGGACTCCTCAGAGGAAAACATCTAACCTGATCAAAAGAAGTGGTCCTCCGAGGAAAGAACGCAGGAAATCCGACCTAGGGGGAAGAGCGCCGAGCTAACACACGAAGGGAAGAGGAAATTATAGCGAAGTGTGGACCCTCGGGGGGATCCCACCTCTATTTATAGCAGTCGGCGAACATATCCAGCGGTTCCGATCATCTCCCGCCAAAATGACACTTCGCATTCAACGGCCGTCAACGCTCCACCTGTCACAAGTGCATTGAGCGTGTCCTATCGGGCGCGAAAACACCGGCGGCCCGTCATGTCAGCCAACCAGCGTTAGACACGTGACCTGGCGCTCAGACGAACGCACGCCCGAATCGGCGCTTTCTCTTTAATGCAAGATCTCTTCCCGGATCCGCTGACGTCATCAAAAAAAAATACGACTAATTGCCCAGGAATTCAAGCCAACGCTGTCTTCAAATAAGAACTTAGCCCTGGTGACCGATTAGACCACTCTCGACCTGATCCATAAATAGGTCAGGACAAGAGTGGGGGCTAATGATGATGCTCGGTACTGAGCACTCCCCAGATCATGACACGTGGCAGATGACGTGTCCCAAGGCTTACGGGAAAGGAGCAGGAACAGTACATTGGAAGCATGCTCCGGGCCTTCGACACGAGGATGTTCCCGACCTTCAGTGGCCTTCCCGACCACTCCTGTGCCCGCCTTACAAACAACCATTGGCTCGCCTCCGAGCCCTCCCGCACGCTGAGTTTCCTCAGCCCTCCTAGCTCGCCTCCGAGCTATCGTATGAACCAAGCCTGCTCGGCCTCCCGCTCGTCTCCGAGCCTTCCGCCGAGCTTAGGTTCCTCGGTCTCATCGACCAACCCACAACACAGGTCACGGGCGTCTCCGCTACGGCTCTGCGAATCTCGCCTGTCGCGAGATATCCGCCGCCCATGATCCCGCGTTCCACGCCACCGCGTTTCCTCATTAATGAGTATATCTCGTCATTAATGGGAAATCCCACCTTTCACGCAGGCGTAATGCCAGGGGCGTAACGGCCGGCGTGAATCTCGCGCCCGCTAGCCCACGGCTGCCACTATATAAACTCCTCTCTCAGACGACTTAGGTAAGGCAATTTTACCCTGATAAACCGTTACTCTGCCCAAATACTTCGACTAACTTGATCGTCGGAGGGTCCTCGGTGGTACAACCATCCCGGGACTTCCTTGCAGGTTGCTCGGCTTCATCCTCAAATCAAGCCCATTAAGATCCACACACATCAAGAGGATACCCTCAGATCCAATCTCAGCCACTCATCACCACTCGCCGCGGATCAACGGAAGGTAACATCTGAAGGAGATCCAGAGCTCCATCACCAACGATATTGCTCAGTTGGTACAGACACTTTCCTTCTTGGAGAGAGTGGAGGGTTTGAACTTCAGGAACCCCAGAGAGGATGTGGTCACAAATTAACGTTTTCGGTGTAAATTTGTGGGACTGCTGGGTGCGTGTGTGTTGTATGCTTGTGTGTGGTGTGCGTGGATGTGCAGTGTGCATTGTGTATTTAGGTTAGGGCTTACGGGGTTGGTGCAAAAAAATAAAAATACTTATTATAGTTTTGGGGTTTAGATGCATTTGCAGGACACTTTAAGATTGTATCATTACAAGGTCCTTAACCGGTGATGGCAGTGTGCTTGGTGGTGCTTGGTCTTGGCTTTGGAAGGTGCTTGCCTCGCCTAGAATCCGTACTTGAAATCAAATTCAAATATCACCATTCATGCATTTAGATAGCAGATACAAATTTTTTTAAATATCACAGCGCAAAAGCATATATCACATCCCGCGCATAAGACATCCAACCAATTAGGGACATGTTATAGTATACAAATATATCTTTCATCCCAATCCTCATACTTTGGAGTTTTGATATGGTAGCAAAGACTTTAAGAAAGACTTCATGCACATGAACCGGTATCAATACACACTAATCAATCTACCGACTGGTATGACGGTGGGCCATTATAATAAATTTTTCAAGATGCAAATAGTTTAGAATTGTATATTAACCCTTATTTCTTAGGTTGAAAATGTAATATTTCATTTTTATTTTATTTTTTCAGATCTTAAACTTATAAATCGACTTTTTGACTGAAGTTTGAATTGGAGTCTATAATTGTTTGCTGTTGTTTCAAACAACTGGATATATATAAGCAGGAGCTGATGATAACAGAGAAGTTCTAGAACATAGGACTTTTCAGAGAGTCTCAATCAAGTACGACGTGATTACACAAAAAGTGGCTTTTGGTTGAGCGGACCGAATTAGACAGCATAGAGAACAGATAGTTTGTCCCAAATTATTTAGGACCGAATCGGTTAACTAAGCAACTGGATCAATAGGATCAAGGGAGATACGAAATATCATAATAAGGTGAGATTTGCAATCAATCAGAAGTCGATGGTTACGGAACTAAAACACCAAGCAAGAGTGTAATTGATGCTCGAATCAAGGAAAATCTAGGGTTTTGAATTATTTTCCAACAAACCGTAGTGTTATAAAAGCCATAGTTGAAGAAAAGAAATTGAGGTCTCTCAATCAACCAACCAATTATCAATTTTCCTAGTTCTTGGACTTCTCAGCCACCCTGCCGTAGTTCATGTAACCTTAATTCCGGTGACTAACGCCATCTCCATCGAGACCGCGTTGAGAGTTGAGACGATCATCCCTCTTTGATCAGATATGCCTCCATGTTCCTTTAGATCTACAGAAAGCAGTGCATGAAAAGGAAGGAACGCCCATCGGCCTTCCTTTCGGTGCACCATCACCCATATAACGTCGATTGGGGTGTGACCGAGGGCGCCGATGGCTGGATCAGGACTGTTATCATGCCCACGAAAGGTTCAGACGTCCATCCCTACTCTCGTAACATGATAATAGAACTGATCTCGGCCTCTGGATGTATCAAGCTTGGTGGTCACTATACAGTGGATTTAGACGTTCATTCCTAACCTTGTGTTGTGATTCCGGGATTGGTCTCGGTCTAGGTAAGGCCATTGGCCCTCCGCTCGGTCTGGTAATAAACGACCGAGCGATTTAAACATCCATTCCCGCGCTAGGGTATTAAGAGCAGGTCGAGCAGTGTGGCTTATGTATCATAATTCGGCTTGAGGCTCGCGGTGCAGGAGATTTAAATGTCCATCCCTACTCTTGCACTTGGCCTTCAAGACGAGGTCATGAACTAAGGGTTTTAGAGTTTCTTATTATCGTTAAATCATATATAACTGTAACCCAATTTGTATCAATAATATGATTATTGGATGACTATTATTTTTGTTGTGTCATTTATAAATTTATATTTATGCAACCAAGGGGTCTATTTTTATTTTATCAAGGAATAATGTTTTCCATTTTCTCTAACAACGGCCCATCCGTTGAGGGAGACAATGTCGCACTAATTAATTTTGTCTTTAGTGCAGATCTAATTTTAGAGCGAACGCCTTTTTTGCATGCCAGGTGGGACCCCACTGTTGTATGGTAAAAACCCGATCCGGTACCGGCAAAGATCCAGATTTCTAGCACTTGTTGTTTCCAGAAAGGGCCACGCGGAGGAAAACTAAGTGGTCAAAGAAGATGAGTGACGACAGTAATAACCAGAGTCAAAATAAAGTACTTCCGAACGAAGGCGACTCTACTGCGTCAAAAAGGGCTTCAAGTTCGGCGAACCCTCTGCCGAACAACGATGACCCGCTGACGAATCTCACCAACATCGAACTGCTCGAGGGGATTAACCGGTAGATTGACCAGATGGCGGCTGCTTTTGGTCACCTGATGATGGAAGTGAACCAGCAAGCCTTCCAGGCTTTACCGGTGATGCTGATCCAGGCGCAACAACCTTTGCAAGAAGTAATGAACGCTATCAACAAAAGTTCTTATCAAATGGTCACGACTATGGATAGGTTAGCGGCAGCCGCTAAGTCTTGGGGAAGTAATCCACAATACTTTGGTGTCCCGAATGCTGCGGCTCCTACTGCCGAATCGGTTCCAAATGCACCAAATAATAACCTCGGTGGGCATTCTCAGCGTAAAACCACTACACCGGGAATTCCCCCGTTCCAGGAGCCAAACCACACTTACCTGAACCAAAATCATGGGGCCAATCTTGCTCTCCCGCCCATATTCTAACCCACTGCTCTAAACTAGATCGGGGTTAGGCCGAACGACGGACATGGATTGCCTCCTAGAAGGCAGACTTGGTATTCTCCGGCAGGCGGCCAGAATTTCGGCCGACAACACCGCAATACACCGACCGAGGACCGTTTAATGCGCCAGCTACAGTGTTTGGATGGTTCGAAGATGACTCTGATCCTAACGAAGAACCAATGTACTGTACTCAGCCGATCCGACAAGCTTTCCCCAATGCACCTCAGCCGCGGGATAGAGAACCATGGAAATGCTATAGAAAGCCCTATCTGGATCACTATGATCAGACATATGAGTATCCGAGTGGTTTCAAAGTCCTCGACTTCACGCTATTCTTAGTTGAAAATGACCAATCGGCCGACGATCACATTACTAGATTTACCATTCAGTGTACGGAGGCCGGCAGCTTTGGTATGTACAAGCTTCGATTGTTTAGTGAATCCCTCACTGTGGTAGCATTCGATTGGTATCGAAATTTGGTGCCATCTTTTCTCTAAGACTGGCCAACTATGGAGCAGAGCTTCAGGGCCCAGTTTATCACAGTCATCGTCGATATTCCAGTGGCAGATATCGCTAAGATATACCAAAAGAACAATGAGCCAGTAGAGGAATTCGTTGCCCGAATATTGACGGTTAAGAACAAATGTCGGGCGGCCTCACACTATAAGGAATACGTGAAGATGGCATAAAGTAACTTGATCCACGATGACAGGAAACATTTCGGTGGTATGAAGTTAAAAAATATAAGCGATTTAGTAAACCATGTGGTACCTTACGAACGTATGACTCACGATGAAGAGATAAAAAGGAATTCCTCCAGAAATTCCAGGTTCAAAAAAAAGTTCGGCGTGACAACTGACGAGATCCAAGAAGGAGAGGAAGCCGATCTTGATACCGAGATCGAGGCTAATGTCAGTATTGTCGAGTTCCTCCTAGGGAAGATCTACACTTGCACCATGCCCAAAGAATTTACGGATTCGACGTCTAAAAGGGGATCCGTCAAAAGTAATTATTTCGAGGGGAACCGAGACTACGTTTATGACATAATAAAGGCTAAAATGATTTTCGATATGCTCTTCAAAGATAAGCAACTCAAGGTATCCCATCGAATTCCAAGCGCTGAAGAGATCGCGAAAAAGAAAGATGATTGTAAATGGTACATGTTTCCCCAATAAAAGAGCAAAGCACTGTTCAAAATTTGAAAGGCAGCGCCAAGAGTTAAAAACTCTGAGGTGGCGCCTCCCGTGCCTTGGACGAGGGCCCCAGCGCCCAGAGTTAAAAACTCTGAGGTGGCACCTCACGTGCCTTGCACGAGGGCGCCAGCGCCCAGAGTTAAAAACTCTAAGGCAGCGCCTCACGTGCCTTGCACCAGGGTGCCAGAGGCGGCGCCTCACGTGCCTTGCACCAGGGTGCCAGCGCCAAGAGTTAAAAACTCTGAGGTAGTGCCTCACGTGCCTCGCACGAGGGCGTCAGCACCAGAACTAAAAGCTCTCTGATTAGACAAAGCCGTTGGATCAAAGATTCAACGGAGGTGATAAATCACCAAAGTGCAGAATTAAGTTCTGCTGAGGAAATATTCCTCAAATCTTTCTAAACAAGAAATATTACTCTCTGTAAAACAGAGCACCGTTGGATTAAAAAATCCAATGATGATTAAAAAATTACTTATCTGCAGAATAAATTCTGTATGGGAAAATATTTCCCCAATCTTGTTAAAAACAAGAAAGATATCTTCTGTAAAACAAAAGTCCTTGGATCAAAGATCCAACGGTAGATAAAATCCCTAAATCAATTAAAGATCTCTCAATGAGAGATTTTTTTAACTAAATCAACAAACCTGCCTCTACTATATAAAGGACCCAAAACTTCAAGTCTTGTACAAAGAAACACCCCATAAGCTTTAGAGCAAGCAAGAAGAAAGTTTTAAGAGGGAAGAAGAAGAATACCTCTCTTCAAGGTAAATAAAAATGATAATAGCGATCAGAACATCTCATCTGCTTATCCAAGAGTTTAACCCTTATAAAAGAACTTAGTTCTTTCCCTGGATCTGAGATCTATGAGACAAGTCTCCCATAAATGAGAATTTAATTCTCATAGGGATGAACTTATTCTTGGGGATCAAAGATCCAGAAAAGAATGGAGAATTGAACTCTGAAAAATAGAATGCACGAAGAAAACCTAGCGCCAAGCACCTCACGGGTCCCTCACGTGGGCGCTGCTCAATAAAGAGTGCTTAGCACTCAATGGTTGGCGCTCAGCGCCAAGTGCCTCACGGGTCCCTCACGCGGGCGCTGCTCAATAAAGAGTGCTTAGCACTCAATGGTTGGCGCTCAGCGCCAAGCGCCTCATGGGTCCCTCATGTGGGCGCTGCTCAATAAAGAGTGCTTAGTGTTTCTCCCAATCAGAGCAAAGCTCTGTTTGAATTTCAAAATTCAAAATTCGAAGCAACGCTTCAGATTATTTGCGCTGCGCGCAATGCGCCACGTGTTAAAAGCTGATACATCAGCGCAGCGCCCAAGACAGCGCGCCCAATCAGAGCAAAGCTCTATTTAAAACAAAATTAAAGGAAACAACGCTTCAGTTGCGCAAGCGCTGCGCGACACGTGTCGGCGCAGATGCGCAAGCGCAGTTGCGCTGCGCGACACGTATCGGCGCAGTTGCGCAAGCGCAGTTGCGCTGCACCGTGCGCTGCGCGACACGTGTCCGCGCAGTTGCGCTGCGCCGTGCGCTGCGCGACACGTGTCACGCGCTGGGGCATTTGCGCCAAACAGAATTAAAATTTTAAAGAAATCTTTCTGTTCTTATTAAAACAAGAAAATTTTCTTCTGTAAAACAGGAGCCCTTGGATCAAAGATCCAACGGTGGGGAGAATTCCCAAATCACTCATAGAAAGATCTCTTTAACAAATTTAACAAATTTATGGGCACTATATAAAGGCCCCTAGACCCCAAATCAAAGGCATGAACATTGTGAGAAATCAAGAACTTCAAACAGAGAGAACTCTGAAGAAATTTCAAGAAGAAAAAGGTAAAAACCTTTAAGATAGAAGAATTTCTTCTAATAGATCATTGATCTAAGAACAAGATCAATGATTTTCAATAAAAAACAAATAAAAATAGTGCTTTGCACTTATGAACCATTGGTTCTGGAATCTAAAAGATTCTCAAGTTAATAGTGCCTTGCACTTCTAAAACTGCACTGTTGCGCTCTTAGGTTGGCGCAAGCTGTTCATATCAGATTTTTTCATTTTCATACCACCCAATTTTTATCACATTGCATATCGGTAGGTACTCTTGAGCCGTGTTTGCTAGTCAATTACAGGATACAGGTTCTTGGCTCTAAACGGTGAAATTCATGGAAAAAACGACAAAACCCGGGTTCCTGCCAACCACAGATAAAACACGGATCTCCGCTCTTTATCCGTCTGTTGCCACACACCAGTTTAAGAGACAAAATGGCAAATCAATGTCATTTTCATGCACAAGGCTCAATGGCAACACAAGATCTAAGAAATCTACGTGGAGCTCGAGGAAATCATGACAAAAAGATCCACATCAAATCACCTTTTGCTCAACAGAAATTCTGGAAAAATCGTGAAGAAAATCTGAGAAAACACATATACCAGAATAAAGTACAGAGAAAACCAGGGAAGCACAGAAAGTTGGAGGGCCCAACTCCTCCATACGGCCGCGGAACCGCGGCCAATGGAGGGTCTAGGCCGCGGTTCCGCGGCCATACTGGCGCCGCAGTCGGCCAAACTTCAGGGGTATATTTGTCTTTTCGTGAAGGGTCAGAATTTTGCCCTAGATTTCCATCCCCCTGTCTATAAATAGTCCAGAACCTTGTGAAGCCAAGGGTGCTTAATCTTGTATTTTTTAGGATTTAGAATACTTGTTCTTCTTCCTCTTCTCATCTCTTCTCCATTGAAAAACTTGTAGTGAGCTTTTGTGAGTGAAGAATGATGAATAAAGAAGTTCATTTTGTTATTATACTTGTCTTGCTCTTTTTATGTTAATCGCTTGTAATCGTTAATTGATAAGTAGTTGTTGTTATTTATTGTTGTTTCTTTCTTTTCTCTTTTTCTTTATCCTTAAAACAACCATGATGCTTACGCTTGATCCTTGCCAAGGTGAGGTCGCAAATAGCTAGTTGTTATCTTCTAATCTCTTTCTTTCTATCTTCCTCTTTGTTTTATTTTCTTTTCATTATGATGTGTGAGTAGTTTCCATACTTGTTAGGGTAGGATAAGGGAAGTTTGAGAGAAGGAAATCTCTCTCACTCTTTTCTTGCCCAACATCTTAAATCAACTCCTGTTAATTGAACCACAATCCGCTCCCTACGGCACCCTATCCTACATGATAGCGGTGATTCCGTAGTGAGACCGGTTGTGGTTGAATTAACCGGAGGTTATGGCTAAGAGCCAAGAACGGACGGACAAGCACCAAAAGGAAGAACTTAAGCATTGGAAAGCCTAGCTTATACTCGCAAGTTCCTTCCTAGTCGTGCTAATCCCCGTTGTTGCCGATTACCGTAACACCGATATTAAGAGTGGCAACGAAAGAAGTGAGCGACTCCTAACTCAAACTAACCTAATCCTAACCCTGACAAGCTCTCTTTACATATCATTTTAACACTTAGATAATCACAAACAAATCTGGAAAATTGGACTTAACTCGTTAAAGCACATAGAAAAAGATTCCCATCTCCCTGCGGACGACCCGTACTCAACCGGCTAGCTACAAGCGAAACCGTTTTGATTGCGGTAATTAACTAAACTTAAACACGCAGAATCTCTACCAATCAAATGGCGCCGTTGCCGGTGAGACGGTAGTTTATTTCTTTGTGTAATTTCGGGTTAACTTGTGAATATAAATATAACCAAAAAAAAAATACTTTGTAAAGAAAAATCATCTTGTTATTTTTGATTAGTTTTTGTGCAAGTGTGCAGGATAATACGGAGTTCGAGTTCAGTGCCAAAGACGTGGGAAGATAGACCCACATTTCGCGGCCACACCGCGACGGATCAAAACGAAGCAAACGGTCTACTGTAAAAATCTGGAGCAGATACAGTAAGCAAGTCAAAATTCAGCACATCCAGACAAGCAGAGGACACCCAACAGAGCACACCCAAAAATTTCAGAAGCCCAACTCCACCCTACTGCCGCGGAACCGCGGCATAAGCTGGCTTAGGCCGTGGATCCGCAGCCGTTTGGTGGCCTCAGGGTGCTAAAATCCCTGTAAGTGTTTCTCTCCTCACTCCCACTCCTCTGGACTCCAATAAACTGTGTTTTATGCAGCATTCTTTGCGCAAATTCTCTTCCCCCTTCCAATAAACTGTTCTTGTGCAGGATTCTTTGTGCCGCGCTAAAAATAAAAATTGTTTGCAGTTGATTTGTTACCGCTTTGCATTCATTAATACGGACTTAAGGGGCTTGAAACCAATTCAGATTGGGTGGGGATTTCATCACCCTTCCCAGGACCCCAGAAATCACAAAAAGCATATGCATTGACCATTGTTAAATTAAAAAAATACTAGACTCAGCCCTAAGGACTTCGCGCTCAATAGGACAGAGGACTAGTTACAGGCATCGGCCGTTTATCCTATCTGACTTTTGCGGTGTCTAGGCAAGTGTGTCGAAGGCAAGTGGTTATTTAATTAAGGAACTTCGCGAAAGCGTTGGACAACCTCCCACTTACCTGGCACTTACCTGGTCGCAATTGACGGAGAAGAGGCGGTTTGAGGTCCTATTTCTAGCCCTCTGGAACAGTTAGGAGTTGTCTAGCAGACCTAGGTGACCCTAGATCTAGGTGTGATTGTGCATATCTTGTTTGTGATTGCTTAAAGCCGTAAGTCCGTACATATTTCTGTAAAGCTCTTTCTAAAAATAAAATAAAAGAAAGGAAAAAATCAAAAACTTTTATAAAAACTTGCCCTTTGTCGCCAAAATCCATTTTTCACCCACCACCCATCGCCTTTCTCCATTGACGTTTTCTTACCCTCACTTTCTCCGCTTTGACTATACTAAACTCGTTTAGTGTATGTCCTCTTGGACTCGGGACACTAGCGCCCGCCTAGTCCGCGTTACGTTAGTCGCTACCGACTACGCGATCGACTCAGACATCGAAACTCCGTCCACTCCTCTTTCACCTTTACCTTTGCCGGCCAACTCCGACGTTGACCGGAATTCTGTTCATACATCTTCACCTTCACCATCACCAACCTCTTCTTCCGCGATGTCAGGATTTAATCCGAACATCTCTTTGACTACCCCTGGATTGGCTCCACCTCCTACGGAGACCAATAACCCACCACCACCGTCTGTTGTAGCGCCGCAGCGAATTGTGCTCCAGGATCGTTTCTATCCCACCCGTTCTTCACTTCCCACCTGCCTTTCTCTTCCACCGGCCAATGGGGATAATTTTGAAATTAAGCCCCACTTCATCAACATGCTTCCACGATTTCATGGGCTTGAATCTGAAGATGCCTATATCTTCATCAATAAATTTCAAAACGTTTGTGCCATGATGAAAACTACCCAACTGTCGGACGATGCTATACGTCTACGGGTCATTCCGTTCACTTTATGCGATCTTGCTGAAAAATGGCTGTATAGCACCGCTTCCCACTCCATAACCAGTTGGGACGAGTTTGTTAAAGCGTTTCTCAAAAAGTTCTATCCGAATCATAAAACTGCAAGGATTCGCAATGAAATCAACCAATTCTCTCAGCTTCCTTCTGAACCCTTCTGGAAGTGCTTTGACCGGTACAAAGACCTTCTTGTTCAGTGTCCTCACCACGGTATAGAGAAATGGCAACTTTGCCAAACCTTATACGAGGGCCTGAACCCAGCAACGAAGCAGTTGTTGGAAACCATCTGTCAGGGCCACTTCCTATCAAAATCTGACGAGGAAGCGTGGCAATTCTTTGACGACCTTGCGGAGCAAACGCTACAATGGGAGAGCACCAGACCGACTTCTTCTTCTTCTACCTCCACTTCTACCGGTCAGTCTAGGGTAGGAATTCACCAACTTGATGTCTCTATTGCGATGAAAGCTGAAATGGCTGCAATAACGAGAAAGCTTGAAGCCATAGAGAGCAAATTTTCTTCTCCTTCTCCTGCCCCTGTTCTTCCCCTTCGTACCATCTGCGATTGTTGTTCCGATCCTTCTCACTTAACCGAAGAGTGTCCTTACAATCTACCATCGCAAGGACAGGATCAGGTTAATGCTGCATTCCAGCAAAGACCGAGGAATGATCCATACTCTTCCACCTACAATCCCGGTTGGAGGAACCACCCCAATTTCGCCTGGAATCAGAATCAGAATCAATTCCAAGGCAACAATTTCCAAAGGCCGCCTCCGCCGCAACAACAAGCGCAACAACAAACTCAACATTAATTTCAGCAGCCCTTCCAACCCCAACCTTTTCAAAATCAGAAGAACAACTTTGCACCCAACAATTCTTTTCCACCAAACAACTTTGTTCCGTCAAACAACGATAAGGTTTCCTCGCTCGAACGAAGTCTGGAGGCGTTCGTTAAACAATCGACACAATCCACTGCCAACATCCAGTCTTCCATTCAGTCCTTAGTGCAACACACTGCCGCTCACGGGCAAAGCATCAAGACCATCGAGGCCCAGATTGCACAGCTGAATGCGGCCTTAAGCGAGCGAGAGAAGGGGAAGCTCCCGTCCCAGCCACTCCCAAATCCCGGTCACCCACAGAATGTACATGTTGCTCTTGAACAACAGAACCATAATGTGAGTGCCGTGACCACATTGAGATCGGGAAGGATGCTGCAAAACAACATTGGCACACGGATCAACGATGACACCCCGGCCGCTTCTTCTTCTTCTTCTTCTCCTGCTTTTTCGTCTTCTGAGCCTATTCTCCATTCTTCAAAAGGCTCTCCTTCTTCTTCTTCTTCTTCTGCTCTGAACGGACCCACTTCTCACTCCACGAAAACACCTGTTCTAGGATCCGTTCCAACTCCACAATCTCCTCCACAAGTATTAGACTCAACCAATTTTAAAAACGTCCCATTTCCAAACCGGTTGAGGTCTAATAAACAAAATGCTCAAATGGAGAAGATTCTGGAGTTATTTAAGCAGGTTAACATTAACATCCTCTTTTAGATGCCGTCCAACAAGTCCCATCCTACGCGAAAATCTTAAAGGACTTGTGCACGAAAAAGAGGAAGTCTCAGGTACCAAAGAAAGTTTTCTTGGCTAGTGCTGTGAGTGATGCTCTTACCCAATCTTTACCACAAAAACGGAAGGACCCTGGCTGTCCTACGATTTCTATTACCATTGGGGATAAGAACATCAACCACGCACTATTAGATCTTGGTGCCAGTGTTAATCTGCTTCCGTACTCAGTATACGAGCAATTAGGCGTAGGAGAGCTGAAACCCACACACTGTACTCTCCAAATGGCCGACCGATCGATCACCTATCCTAGGGGTGAGCTAGAGGATGTGTTAATCAAAGTCGGGGACTTCATATTCCTCGTTGACTTCATTGTATTAGACACACAGCCTGTAGCTATCCCCCGGAATCAAATTCCGGTGATACTCAGTCGCCCATTCCTTGCAACCTCAAATGCTGTGATCAAGTGTCGCAATGGTTCGATGAACCTATATTTTGGAAATATAACAATTGAACTCAACATTTTTAGGTTGGGGAATCAGCCCTCCGAACCTAATGCTCATATACTGGACGTCTGCTCGATCCAGGAGATCACCCCTGAAGAGTGTGAATTCGAGGAGTTTCTGTTCGATCATGCTAACCTTAACGCCACTAGTGCGTTCCTCCTCGAACCTGCTGCTGTTTCTGCGCCCGACAACGACTACGAGTGTTTCACGTTCTTGAACGATCTTAGCAGCTCGCAACCCGAGTTTGAATCCTTCGAATTTCCGGATGAGTTACCTGAACCATCCGACTCGGTCGCTTACACTCGTTTTGAACCTTTGCTGGAGTCCTTTGAGTTCGAGACCTCTGCACCAATCTTGCCTTCAATCGTTTCACCTCCGACGCTCAAACTCAAGCCTTTGCCGTCTCACCTTAAGTACGCTTACTTAGGTGAGAACGAGACCCTCCCTGTCATCATCTCGGCTTCTCTAGTTCCAGAGCAAGAGAAAGCCCTTCTCGCGGTCTTGCACAGCAACAGGCAAGCTTTTGGCTGGTCCATGGCGGACATCAAGGGGATTAGTCCCCTGATCGTTGAACATCACATTCATCTGATGGATGATGCCAAACCAGCCCGGGATCCATAAAGACGTCTCAATCCAGTCATGAAAGAGGCTGTGAAGAAGGAGATCGTAAAATGTCTGGATAGTGGTATCATTTATCCTATCTCTGATAACCAGTGGGTTAGCCCCATTCACGTTGTCCCCAAGAAATCAGGTATAACGGTCATCACTAACGAGGCGAACGAGTTAATCCCTACTCGCACCCAAACTGGGTGGCGAGTATGCATCGATTACAGAAAACTCAACGCCGCAACGCGGAAGGACCACTTTCCGCTACCTTTCATTGACCAAATGCTTGAACGATTGGCCGGACACGAGTACTACTGCTTTCTTGATGGCTACTCCGGCTATAATCAGATTCCCATCGCCGAAAAAGACCAGGACAAGACCACATTCACTTGTCCTTTCGGCACGTTTGCATATCGTCGCATGCCCTTTGGGTTATGCAATGCGCCCGCTACCTTCCAGCGGTGTATGATGGGATTCTTCTCAGATATGGTGGAAAAATTTCTGGAGATCTTCATGGATGATTTCTCCATCTTCGGCGATTCCTTCAACGAGTGTTAGCTGCATCTTGACGCTGTCCTTACTCGATGTAAGGACAAGAATCTCACTTTGAATTGGGAGAAGTGCCACTTCATGGTGCGCGAAGGTATTGTCTTAGGACATATCATCTCGCAAAATGGCATAGAGGTTGACAAAGCGAAAATTGAGGTCATTTCCAATCTCCTTCCTCCTCGATGCGTCAGAGATATCCGAGCCTTCCTTGGCCATGCCGGTTTCTATAGACGGTTCATCAAGGACTTTAGCAAGATTGCTAGGCCCTTGACTCTTTTGCTGGCCAAGGATACGCCATTCGACTTCAACTCGAGCTGTGTGACTGCATTCGAGTCATTAAAAAGCTCACTCACTTCTGCTCCCGTTCTTTCTTCGCCTGACTGGACGCACCCATTTGAGATTATGTGCGATGCATCCGACTTTGCCATTGGTGCTGTCCTTGGACAACACATAAACAAGATGCCGCACGTAATCTATTATGCGAGCCGAACCCTGAACGACGCCCAACTCAATTATACAACAACTGAGAAGGAATTCTTAGCTGTTGTATTTGCTTTAGAGAAGTTCAGGCCCTACCTCATCGGCTCTCCAGTCATTGTCTACACAGACCATTCTGCTCTGCGCCATCTTTTTGCGAAGAAAGATGCAAAATCTCGGTTAATACGTTGGATCCTCTTGATTCAAGAGTTTGACCTTGTCATTAAGGACAAACGAGGATGTGAAAACGTAGTTGCCGACCATCTCTCACGACTTCCTTCTTCGCCTTCGCTTCCAATTCCGATCAACGACGTTTTCCCGGATGAACAGCTCTTGACAGTATTTTGCGAACCCTGGTTCGCAGATATTGTGAACTATTTGTTAGTTGTATGTATGCCCTAGAGGCCAGTATTGTACAGATGATGTATATTATATTGGATGCTTGGACATATATAGAGATGACTTTCTTGCTCGATATGATAGTATGCTATCTGGTTGCTCTTTATCTTAACATGTACACTTGTCTCTTTAAACTGTCTTATAGTTACATGTTGGTAAAGCCCTTAGGATGTGTACTTGACTACCTGTACTATGATACAGATCATACTAGTGGGGACATGGTAGTCCATAGGTACATCCTTCAAGGTCCCTAGTCGTGGGTGTATCGAGACGGGGCATCGATATACCAGTGTAGACTAGCGTATACGCTTCTCGACCCATGAGATGGGCGATGGATGATCCCATTGTTAGTTATATGTATGCCCTAGAGGCCATTACTATATATAGGATGTATATTGTAGTGGATGCTGGGACATATATAGGGAGGACTTTCTCGCTCGACATGATAGTATGCTATCTGGTTACTCTTTACCTTAACGTGTACACTGATTGTCTCTTTGTTACATGTTGGTAAAGCCCTTAGGATGTGTACTTGACTACCTGGACTATGATGCGGATCATACTAGTGGGGACATGGTGGTCCATAAGTACATCCTTCAAGGTCCCTAGTCGTGGGTGTATCGAGACGGGGCATCGATATACCAGAGTAGACTAGCGTATACCTTCTCGACCCATACAGATGGGCGATGGATGATCCTATATCCATTGGTGTTTGACATCAGAGATGATATACGGATGCTCAGTGGAGACTGGGTACACTGAACGGACTCACCGAGAACTCCCAGATGGTATTATACCTCACGTCAGATGGCAGTTCTCTGGTGACACTGGTACAGGTTAGTCTGTTGACCCGAGATCGTCATAGAGTCTTGTGTGGTTCCCACTGTGCTTTGATTTCCACCTTACCACGTCCAAGAGGGCGTGCAAAACGGTGGTTTTTGGGTACAGTCCCGAGTCACATGGAGGCAATGAGCGATAGGAGGGGATTCGTCTCTCCCGGTATAGGGGGTTGATGTTGCGCTGTGTTCGATTGGCTATAACAGGAAATCCATGGCCAGGGTTGCTGAGATTTACTGGTAAGTGTTACCAGTAGTATCTCGAATTGTTATAGACCTCGTATCGACACGACTTATCGAGCTATTAGGGTCTGACGTTTACCACCCCTAGGCGAGATATGCGACATATCAGACGATCAGACCGGACTGTACGGTAGTGTTACTGGTTGGATTCACTGGAGTGTGAGCGGGCTTGCTCGTCGATCTTCTGATCGCTCAATACCCGGGTGGCCGTTACGTTTAGCAGACCGCTTGCGGCTTGTGGGTGTTTGATATGATCATCACCTGCTGCCGGCGTATTGACGAGTCTTTAGAGTCCTACACAGAGGTTTCCTGGCTCAAGCGAAACGAAATAGGAGCGCATATGAGATATGTGCGGGACCGAGAATAATGCGTGTATGTGATACCGTATTCTATTCTCGCGATGAATGTATCGAATGGTTGTATGCGATATAACCTAGTTATCGAATCAAGTATTGATTCGATAAGCCGATACATTGAATACTAGTCGGTTGTGTGTGACATGACCGAATCATTGAATCAAGTGTTGATTTAATGATTTAATGCATAATTATATATTTGATATATTACTTTGCACTAACTAGTATTGGTTCACTTTAAACGGATTTTCTCACTTGGTTTGTGCACATTGTATATGTGATATACTTTTGTACACATGATTGTATCATGTTTGATGATACATTCTTTTTGGTTAAGTGTAAAGAATTAAACCATGGTTAAGTTGGAAATTAGGGTTTTGTTTTATCCATTATTTATTCATTTATTTATTTTGGAAAAATATTAAGCATAAAGAAATGAAATGGTGGCTAATTTTGGACTTGCATGTGGAAGCTTCATGAAGCTTTGACTTAGTCACCATTTTGTTTCATGCTTAACCCTAACCACTCCACTAACCCTTGTTCACTCTCTACACTTTACCATGGTTACCTTTATGATAAGAATGATTATTCTTTTCTTTTCTAATTAATCTTATCATAACATTATTCTTCTTCTTCTTCATTTCTTCAAGTGAAGAAAGCTTGCCTCCATCAATGGCAAGTGATGAAAAAGAGTGAGAAATCCAAATCTAAAATGAACCCACCTCCTATTTCTTCATCCTCTACCTCTTGCCAAGTAGTAGAGTGTGTTTCCTTCACAAGTTTTCATGGCTTGGTGAAGGTGGAGCTTGATCTAGCGATGCCTCGACGTAGATCATCTTCGGCATGGCCATCGACGACCTAGCTCGCCATTTCTTCGATGAAGCCGACGCTAGAGCCCGGGAGTTGATATGGACAGCGCAAAGGACTTCGTTGCGGAGCTATGGAGGTGGAGCACCGGATCTACAAAGGTTGTATTTCCGTATTCTTTATAGTTAAGTTGTTAACTAGTTTCTTTTTCGCCTAGAAATCTAGCCAACGATCCGTTCTAGGGTTTCTCGGCACCGTTTAAATTTGAAATTGGCATGGTTGATGCCTTGTGAGACCTCTTGAGAGTGTCTAGGAACCCTACAGTGGTATCAGAGCCTAGCTAGAGCCTTAGGCGAAGTCCAGACGAAGTTTGAAACCCGAACGAACCCGAAACCCCAACTCAAATGTGCTTTCTGGACGTTTTCTGAAAACGTGGATTTTTCCAAATTAAAAATTCGTAAAAAATTCAGCAGGAAAAACTAAGAATTACGATACAAAATTTTTCCATTGAAGCTTCCAGAACGCGGCGGAACAGCGGCATAAGCCCTGCTTATGCGGCGGTTCCGCGGCCGTATTATTGTATTGTCCTATAATTTTTGTACAGTAATTCATGGTTTCGGGTGCTGGATTTTCTGGGATTTTTTAATATTTATTCAAGAGTTGAATTTTTTGGGATTGTTTTGGGGATTCGGTATTTCGATCGGAGTATCAAATTTTGTCTGTGTGGCTTTCCGGATAAATTTTAGAATATGTTAAAAAGTTCGACCAGATATAAATACCCAATTTTTCCCCTGTCGGGAAATTTCCAAGTGTTGGATTTTTCCGTAGTTTAAAGGCGTTCTAAGTAGTGCAAGTAACTCGATGGACCCTCTAGAAGACAACAAACCTTAACTCGATTATGTGACCGTCTTGAACTGCCCTTTGAACCTTCGAGTTTGGGGCAGTACGGCGTGCCACATGTGAGGCGTTGGCTTGACCCTTCTACGGCTGGACCGTTGGTACTGAGGCACGAACTGAATGTTTTTAGACTTGTTTCATGTGTTGATCTGTATCGGGAAAACTTGGGTGTTCGATTGTTCGATCGGAAAGTTTGACATTTTCTATTTATCCGGAATGGGATACAATAATTGGAATTCACAATAAGTTATGAGATAACTGAATGAATGTTATAAACATAGCAGTTTAGTCTCACTTGATCGGTTGCCAGGGAATTTTGATGTGATCAAAAGTCCGTCGCAATCACGTAGCGTACGCGGATACTCGCCGGGTAAACTTAATAGACAGCCTCACTCCATAGCCCCGACCAAGTGACTATAGGAGAACCCCGTCGCCGAAAGCATCCGTCCGGGTGCTCGCGGTAGCGGTGTTCCGCCTTGGTGCACTTCGTCGACGGTATCGGGGGTGCGGCCGCCTACTGAAGTTTGCGACGAGTATTCGATCAGGATGTCGGGAATCTTGTTGAATTGCCCGACTTGATATTGAAAAGAGTTTTCAATAATGAGACTAAAATGCGGGGTTTATAATTGTTAGGCATGCGATGTCTAAGTAATTCATTTGATTAGGCATGCGATGTCTATGCAGGTTGCGGATTCCAACTGTTGTAGATTTACACTTTCTTTTTTGTGACCGTAAGTGTAATATGTGATATCGCCGGTTTCGTTGCTATATGTCAACGACAATTGGGATGCGCATATTTACTTACGTTGATGACATGTGATGTTATGTGTTGCTGGATATGTTATATTGGATCGTCGTGTTTGAATAGCCGGGGTTTTTTTTATGTGAGATGAGTGTTTTTTTCATTTTCATTCATGTAAAAACTTGTATGTAATATTCTTTTATTGGGGCGCTTCCAGGTTGCGGAAGTTGTCACCGTTTGTATATTATTTACTTTTCTGCACTAGGATAGACCCAAGGAGGAGGGCACAAGTAACCGGGTTCTGGGGTCCAGTGGGAGACCAACTCGAGGAGTCGAGTCCGGGTCTCCTAACTCCAGAATTGGTAGGGTTGCTTGCCGCTCTCGTAGGGGTCTAGGGGTGTGGGTTTGGCTATTCATCGCGACCGTGGAATCCGTGTTTTATACTGGCTCGTATTGAAAACACGGACGTCCTAGTATATCCAATATTTCATATGTTTCTTCTGCTGCGATATCTATGATGTGATCATGTGATGTTCTCTGATAGATACTGTATATAGTATATATGATATATTATATAGACGTTACTTATGTTTTACACCCGCGCTAGCCCTGCCCCGCTCTGCCGTTAGTTACCTAACCTAACGGTGCACGAGAGGACATCGAGGCGAATGCGGATGGCATAAGTGTACGTCGTATTTATCTGTGATGTTTAGGTACTTAAATGATGGGACTTCATTAATGAGATTAATGAAATAAAAGAAACCTAAGATGTTGTAGAATCGAATTTCAAAATAAAACAGGTAGCTACAGTTCTTGCTTTGCACAGAGGTATATGTGATATATCCTGCACCTTATTCGATGAGGAAAGGACCGAGATCCCTTCACCGGGAGTGACTCCTTTAGCAATAACTGGCAGATGCTACACACTCGGTTTGTCTTTTGATTGCTTTTAAGAGTTTTTGCTTTGCACAGTGATATATATGATATATCCCGTACCTCATTCGACGAGGAAAGGACCGACGATCCCTTCACCAGGAGTGACTCCTTTAGCAAAACTAGAAAAGCCTCAAAAACACTCCATTTCAAAATTCATTTGATTCTACAACGATATCAAGTTCATTACGCAATAGGTTTTCAGAAAAACCTGTCGTAGCCCTCCGTCATTTCAGATAAGTACTAGTTAGTATTCGTGCTGCGGTTGTTTGGCATGCGTCAAGGCGTAGTGTACGGTAGCTAACTAGTGCTTATCTGCTAGCATACGATGCGATTGGATTAGGGTATTCGTACGGCGTTGTTTGGCATGCGTCAAGGGTCGTACGGGTGGGTTTAATTCAATCAAGAAATGTACGGGTTGAACTTGACTAGCAGACTATGGGTTGTTTGGCATGCGTCAAGGTCATAGCGAGCTAGGGGCAAAATATTATCGGGAATTTCAAGTGTTGAAATTTGCAATGAGATTGCATACCTTCTATGAGATAGTTGGATCCCGATACCCGCTGCGAGTAAGAGTTACTCCTGGGAGAGTTTTACACATTACAATTAGCCGATCAAGTAGGTGTCTAGAAAGGTGTTAACGAGGTTACGCCTCTGGGAAAACGAGGTTTACATTAATTAGGTTCGTGCGAAAGCACGGGGGACCTCCCTCAAAGTACCGACACTGGCCTGGCTGAAAGATTGGCGAACTTGTAGTGTATAATTAATCCCGGCTAGTCTTTCCTTTTAGGGTTTGAAGGAAGATTTGATAAAAAGCAGTGGGAGCCATCCTGATTAGATAAAATAATAACCAATCTATTCTTGCAAGAGCGCACGCTGAGTGTTTTCTTCTCTCTCTCTCCAGGTAGCGACCATATCACGCCTTAATCAAGATAATAATACGGATTATTGACCGAACCCGCTTGTTATACTGAGTTGGGGAACGTTGGTCCCGCTCCAACTTATAATTGTTATAAGACAGAGAAGGAAATTGGGGAATACCGGATTTCCCGTGCTGCCCAAACGAAGAGAGTGCATGCTGATGCATCATCTTCGGGTGTGTTCATTACAGAGAACTGTTTCTCAGTATCCTTTACGTCCTGGGTATGTGATACCAGAACAGGATCCCAGATATGTAATCTGTTACTGAATGGTCAAGTCAGGACAGACTTTGCTTCTTATCCCAAGTAAAACACTTTTACTGGGACGAACCCTATCTGTTCAAGTACTGTCCTGACCATATTATTCGTCGGTGTGTCCCTGACGAGGAATTCAAGAGTGTGCTGTCATTTTGCCACGATCAAGCATGTGGCGGGCATTTTGGCCCCAGAAAGACAGCTGAGAAGATCTTGCAATGTGGTTTCTACTGGCCACAACTCTTCAAAGACGCTCATGACTATTGCAAGACTTGCTCCCGGTGCCAACACTTGGGCCGGATATCCCGGAGGAACGAGATGCCTCTCCAACCGATCTTGGTTGTGGAGATTTTCGATGTTTGGGGGATCGATTTCATGGGGCCGTTTCCCAGCTCTTTTGGGAACTTGTACATCCTTCTCGCTGTTGATTACGTCTCTAAGTGGGTCGAGGCTGTGCCCAGCCGGACTAACGACAACAAGGTTGTCGTTAGGTTTCTTAAAGAAAACATTTTCTCCCGTTTTGGGCACCCCCGAGCGATCATTAGCGACAATGGAAGTCATTTCTGCAACAAGACTTTCGAGGCCTTGATGCGAAAATATTCTATTAATCATAAGCTCTCTACGCCCTACCACCCCCAAACCTGCGGGCAGGCTGAAGTTTCAAATCGGCAAATCAAGCAGATACTGGAGAAGACGGTTTCCAAAAACCGTAAGGATTGGTCGCTGAAACTCACTGATGCCCTTTGGGCCTTTCGAACCGCTTATAAGACCGATCTTGGCATGTCTCCCTATCGGCTTGTGTATGGAAAAGCGTGCCACCTACCAGTCGAAATAGAGCATCGCGCATTTTGGGCGATAAAGGAGCTGAATCTGTCTCTCGAAGATGCGGGCAGCCATCGGAAGCTGCAGTTGAACGAATTAAGCGAGCTTAGGGATGAGGCTTACGATAACGCAGTTGTCGTTAAGAACCGAACGAAGGTGTTTCACGATAAACACCTTTTGCGCAAAACTTTCGTACCTGGTCAACATGTACTGCTTTACGACACCAGACTACACTTCCATCCAGGAAAGCTCAGATCTCGCTGGAAAGGGCCGTATTTTGTGCGGAATGTGTATCCGCATGGCGCTGTGGATTTGGAGAATCCAAAGGACGGTTCATTTTTCAAAGTGAACGGACACCGACTAAAACCGTACCTTAGCGCCGAACCAACAGAGGAGCTCCTGTTCTTACAGGAGCCGGTTTACCCTGCATAATCTTCCTCTGTCTACCTCCAAACTTCGGTTATCCAGCCAAGAACAAGTGGACACTGTGCCAAATAAGTTTGGGGGTATGTATATACCATTTTGTACATTTTTGTAGATATTCTTTTTATTTTTCTTTTTCTTAAAACCAAAAACACAAAAAAATAAAAATAAAAATTTTGTGTATATCTAACCTACAATTTTGACCCTTCAAATGATCTCTTCATGCAATGACAGTGAGGACACTGTCCAGTTTAAGTTTGGGGGTATGCTCGGTACGCATTTCTAACCTTCGCATTCATATGTATATTTTGCATCTGCATGTTAAAATCCATAAAATCCATAAAAATCTGAAAATTTTCTAAAAAAACATAAAAACTTTTCTGTCAAGTTAGCTAGTGGGAGGACTCTGATTCAACATTTCGACGGTTTTGTTTGATAAGATAAGAATAAATAAATCTTATGTTTAGATTTTGAAAATCTGAAAGATAACTCTCCTTTGAAGTTAACTATAGCTGATATACGTCTTTACATCACACTACACGTGTCGTGAGTTTTGGAAATTAGATGACAAGTCTTTTATGTCTAAAAAACTTTTAAATGGATCAATGATTTTCTGAGGATCAAATAGGTTTGTTCTGAAATAAGTAATATCAAGAATAGTTTATGAAGTGAAGTGAATATGAAGGAATGTTATTGATGCCTTAATTAGAACTAAGTCTGAAAAATAACTCATCTGAAACTTGATTGGAATGATTACACACCGAACCCACTAAACACGTCTTTTATTCAAAAAAATAATTGAACTGCCGATTATGTCTCCGTTCGTATTGAATCATCATGATTTTCACGCCAAACTGTCTTTTGTTTTTGGACCTATGTAACTTGAGTAATTAAGTCCGCTGGGGTGTTTCTACACCTAATGCCCTAAAGCCAACTGGTTTGGGTGCATTGGCCCAAAGCTCGCTAAGAAGCCTAGAAAGTCCAGATTAAAACAAAATCAAGCAAGTGTTCTCTCCGAGTTAAAATTCCTAACGGTTCTTTGTGTGAGAATAATCTTGATAAAAGACAGGCTTTTATAAAAAAATTTAGCGGAGATATGAAGGTTTTATTCTATGATAAAGACTACTGCACGTTCACAGAGGTGTGTATGAAATGAAAACAAGAAAAAGGTGGAGTGAAAAATAAGACCTAGTTTCCTGTTAAGGAAGATAGAAATTCTAAAGTTGAAACTTTACTGGAAAACGAAACTTGAAAAATGCTTAACTCTTTATAAAACTTATGTGATCCTTTCAAAAAAATTTATCTGGGCTTTATTGTGTGACATGATGACGTAAATCGATCCTTCTGGAAACTTAACGACACTATTTGCACTGCACGTAAAGACATATAAAATCTGTAGTTAAATAAGAAGCGAGGTGTGAAAAAAAAAGTTCGATAGTCTAGACTTAGGATAATAGAATTGTTATTTTCTGAAACAAAACTTTAGGGTTTGAATCTTAGTTATTTTACAAAACCAACTTGACCGGATTTTGTGGGTAGTATCCGCGGAAAACCCTCAGGAGAACACTCCTCCTGCTAGGGACACCTAGAGGTTTAACGGCTTGTTGCACATGCTCAGTGAACTCGCGTTCCCTGCGAAAGTGAGGTTAGGAAATTTTTTTTGTGAATAAATTGGCTTTGCTCGGGACGAGCAAATGATAAGTTTGGGGGTATTTGTTCATATCAGATTTTTGCATTTTCATACCACCCAATTTTTATCACATTGCATATCGGTAGGTACTCTTGAGCCGTGTTTGCTAGTCAATTACAGGATACAGGTTCTTGGCTCTAAACGGTGAAATTCACGGAAAAACACGACAAAACCCGGGTTCCTGCCAACCACAGATAAAACACGGATCTCCGCTCTTTATCCGTCTGTTGTCACACACCAGTTTAAAAGACAAAATGGCAAATCAATGTCATTTTCATGCACAAGGCTCAATGGCAACACAAGATCCAAGAAATCTACGCGGAGCTCGGGGAAATCATGACAAAAAGATCCACATCAAATCACCTTTTGCTCAACAGAAATTCTGGAAAAATCGTGAAGAAAATCTGAGAAAACACATATACCAGAATAAAGTACAGAGAAAACCAGGAAAGCACAGAAAGTTGGAGGGCCCAACTCCTCCATACGGCCGTGGAACCGCGGCCAATGGGGGGTCTAGGCCGCGGTTCCGCGGCCATACTGGCGCCGCAGTCGGCCAAACTTTAGGGGTATATTTGTCTTTTCGTGAAGGGTCAGAATTTTGCCCTAGGTTTCCATCCCCCTGCCTATAAATAGTCCAAAACCTTGTGAAGCCAAGGGTGCTTAATCTTGTATTTTTTAGGATTTAGAATACTTGTTCTTCTTCCTCTTCTCATCTCTTCTCCATTGAAAAACTTGTAGTGAGCTTTTGTGAGTGAAGAATGATGAATAAAGAAGTTCATTTTGTTATTATACTTGTCTTGCTCTTTTTATGTTAATCGCTTGTAATCGTTAATTGATAAGTAGTTGTTGTTATTTATTGTTGTTTCTTTCTTTTCTCTTTTTCTTTATCCTTAAAACAACCATGATGCTTACGCTTGATCCTTGCCAAGGTGAGGTCGCAAATAGCTAGTTGTTATCTTCTAATCTCTTTCTTTCTATCTTCCTCTTTGTTTTATTTTCTTTTCATTATGATGTGTGAGTAGTTTCCATACTTGTTAGGGTAGGATAAGGGAAGTTTGAGAGAAGGAAATCTCTCTCACTCTTTCCTTGCCCAACATCTTAAATCAACTCCCGTTAATTGAACCACAATCCGCTCCCTACGGCACCCTATCCTACATGATAGCGGTGATTCCGTAGTGAGACCGGTTGTGGTTGAATTAACCGGAGGTTATGGCTAAGAGCCAAGAACGGACGGACAAGCACCAAAAGGAAGAACTTAAGCGTTGGAAAGCCTAGCTTATACTCGCAAGTTCCTTCCTAGTCGTGCTAATCCCCGTTGTTGCCGATTACCGTAACACCGATATTAAGAGTGGCAACAAAAGAAGTGAGCGACTCCTAACTCAAACTAACCTAATCCTAACCCTGACAAGCTCTCTTTACATATCATTTTAACACTTAGATAATCACAAACAAATCTGGAAAATTGGACTTAACTCGTTAAAGCACATAGAAAAAGATTCCCATCTCCCTGCGGACGACCCGTACTCAACCGGCTAGCTACAAGCGAAACCGTTTTGATTGCGGTAATTAACTAAACTTAAACACGCAGAATCTCTACCAATCACAAGCCATCAGAGAGCGCCACGTGTCAGCATCTGAACCACTTGCGCTATGCGCTTTTGAAATAGAGCCTTGCTCTCTGAAATTGGCGCAATTCACCAGAGCGCGCCACGTGTCAGCAGCGCAAGCGCAGCACACTGATGCAGCGCACTGCGCTTGCGTGACACGTGTCATCACCGCAAGCACTTGCGCTCAGTGATTGGCGCAAAGCGCCTGACAAATGCAAAGCATTATTTACTAAAGGGCCAGGCCCAAATCAAAAAGGCCTAATAGGCCAAATTAAATTGCAATGCAATAAAAAGGGTAGAGCCCAAACAATATTGATGCTCTGTATCATTTATAAAAGGGCAGACCCTAAACAAAATTGCAAAGCAATAAATAGGCAGAGCCCAAGTAAAATCGATGATCTGCATCATTTATAAATGGGCAGAGCCCAGACAAAATTGATGATCTGCATCCTTTATGGGCAGAGCCCAAACAAAAATAAAAAGTAATGCAATGCATTATTTAAACCAGGGCAAAGCCCTAGCACAGGTCTAATAGACCAAAAACAAATAAAAGCGTTGAATATTTTTCAACTGGACTTAGCCCAATCATGGCCGTAAGTCCTCAAATTAAATTGACTGAGCACAGCTGCTCTCTTAAATCAATTTACATCCGGTTCGAGGGTACATCTCCGAACTCCTTTGACTCCTATCGTTGTAATCCCTCAACGACGTCAGAGAGGTGACGGGTCCCGACAACCACACATCAATACGGACTGTGGGGTCCTTAAACCCACGGACTTAAGCGTCCTTAAACTAAAATACGGATTGTGGGATCCTTAAACCCTCGGACTTAAGCGTCCTTAAACTAAAATACGGATTGTGGGATCCTTAAACCCGCGGACTTAAGCGTCCTTAAACTAAAATACGGATTGTGGGGTCCTTAAACCCGCGGACTTATGCGTCCTTAAACTAAAACACGGACTGTGGGGTCCTTAAACTCACGGACTTAAGCGTCCTTAAACTGAATATAGACCATCATGTCCCTAAACTGGAATATGGACGCAACGTCCTTAAACTACTTATTGACCGCAACGTCATTAAACTAAACAATAGAGCTCCCAAATGCTCTTTTGTCGGATCTAAACGATCCCGTTAAGTCGATCTTAGTCTCAAATCGGACTAACGTATTCTTAACAAACGTTTAAGTTGATCTTAGCCTCAAATATGGCTAACGTATCCTTAAACTAAAACACCAAACCCAAATCTAAGTAAATACGGATTTGGACTAATCCACGTTCTACGGGCGACGGCATCACTTAGTCTCCGTATACAATCCACGGGCATCCACAAACAAAACAAACACACACGACACGAAGTGAAATTCTGGAGAAGGAGAAAGTGGCTACCGCGATGCGATAGCGTAATTAACTGCAGGGGCTTGCGCCTGCAGGGAAGAGCGTCCCCACAATCAAAAACCTTTCAAACGAGCGGGAATCTGACGAAGTCTGCTACATCGGCCGCATCTGTCTAAACCTCCGATACACGGTGCCATAAATCAACTTGGCATCTTCGGAGAGGTAGGCGGATAAAACCATATAGCATCTGCCCCGAATCTCAGGCAAGACGTCTCTCACGTCTCGGCCGCCGTTCGGAGGGGAACACTTAGCACTCAAAGGATGACACTTAGCGCCAAGCACCTTACGGGTCCCTCACGTAGGTGGTACTCAATAAAGAGTGCTTGGTACTCAATAGTTGGCGTTCAGCGCCAAGCGCCTCACGTGTCCCTCACGTTGGCGCTGCTCAATAAGGAGTGCCTAGCATTCAGTGGTTGGCGCTCTGCGCCAAGCGCCTCACGTGCTCCGCACGTGGGCGCCATAAAGAGTGTTTAACGCTCATAAAAACAAAAAAGGAAAATAAAGCAAAGTATGAGTGTCAGAACCCATATGAATGATCATCATTGTTTGCACAGAAAAGGGGCCGAGCCTAAGCAAGTGTTTAACACTTTATTCAAAGACTGAGTGGACCGAGTCCAAGTTGACCAAATCCCTAATTCAGATCAACCGAGCCCATGTGATCATCATTTTCCAAATTGATCTTAGTCCCAAACACGACTATTGATCTCCCAACGGACATTGGTTCAAGGGTACATCTCCTTACACCTCTGATACATGTCGTTGTAATTCTTCAGCATCTTTAGAGAGATGGTAGGTCTCGATTACCAACAACTCTTTGGTGCACTCCCAAGTTGACGGTCACATCCCAATACAGACCGCAACGTCCTTAAACTAGCCACGGACCGCAACGTCTTTAAACTAGCAACGGACCGCAACGTCCTTAAACTAGCAACGGACTGCAACGTCCTTAAACTAACACAATGGAGTCCAAATGCCCTTTTGTTGGGTCTAAATGATCCCAAAATCTTGTTGAGTAGATCTTAGTCTAAAATTAGAATAACGTATCTTCAATAAACATTTAAGTTGATCTTAATCTCAAACGAGATTAACGACCCTTAAACCAACCCAAACCCAAATCTAAGAATATACGGATTTAGACTAATCCATGCCCTACGGGCGACAACATAAATTAGTCTTCGTATACAATTCACGGGCAACCAAAAATAAAACAAGCAAACACGACACGAAGTGACCTTCTGGAGCAGGAGAGAGTGGTTACCACGATGCGGTAACGTAATTAACTGCAGAGCCTTGCGCCTGCAGGGAAGAGTGTCCCCACAATCAAAAACCCCTCGCAAACGAGGGGGAATCTGACGAAGTCTACTACAACGGCCGTATCCGTTCAAACCTCCGATGCACGGTGCAATAAATCAACTTGGCATTTTCGGAGAGGTGGATGGATAAATCCAAATAGCATCTGCCCCCAAATTCAGGCAAGACGACCTACGTGGTCCGTCTCCCGTTTTCGGCGGTGAACAGATTCTGGCACGCCCGGTGGGATCTTTTTCTCTTTCCACTCCACACTTCGTGTGTTATGTTCGCGAACAAATCGCGGTTTAGTATGGTTGCCCCTGGATTCGAGGTACTAAGATTTTGCGTTTTGCTCCTGTGCAGAGAAAAGAAGATCAATGGCTTCCAACTACACCTGCAACAGCAACTCCCATCCCATCCTCGCCGGAGGAGTGACTTATGGGCCCCAAGCGGCCTCCATCTTTGCAATGCCAGTGGAGTAGGTGACTCAAGCCACTACTGGACTATTCTTTAGGATGATGATCCCGCTAGAAAGCTTCAGCGCCGCGGTGCCATCACAGGAAGCTCCGAAGAAGTCGGTCTTCGATCGACTTGCAGCCACCATGTCCCCTTTCAACGGGTCGTCCAAGTCTTCTACCTCAGTTTTTAACACACTGAGCCAAAGCTCCAGTGGGCCTGCAAAGAGACTCGCAATACCTGAAGGGGTTATCCCGAAGCGGATAGTCATTCCAGTTCCGGCAGATGAAGTCGTCAGAGGGGATTCTTCTGCTAAAGGACCTGTCTTTGCAAGATTGGTCGTTCCAATTCCTGCTTCCGGCGAAGTCATCAAGACTGCTTCCTCTACCAAAAGGTCTACCTTCGAAAGATTGACCGTCCTCTCTCAACAGACGTTAGTTTTCAATAGGCTGGCACCAGCAATAGCCCTACATCAGAGCAGGGGGCATGACGAAGCCGCTCCCATGACAGAGTTGGTTCCGTCTGCACGACATGCTCGACGTTGCCACTGGCGCCGAGTAAGGAAGGCTGGGGGAAGTTCCCTCTCTGGACTTATCCCACCAACTCCAATGGTGGAAATTGACGATGCTGTTCTAACTGGGAACAATTTCGAGCTGCTCAGGAGGGTGCGCAAGAACTCTCCAACCGCTGTATTAAAGAAGTCTCCTCCGCCTATTGAAAACATAACGCAGGCAAAACTGGAACAGCCTCCTCAGCGGCTGTCCTCAAAATCCACAGGGTCTGGCAGAAAGTCCAAGACTGTGTAATTGACAAGGACTACTCTCGCTGACTAGAGGAAAAGAAGACTCGGTAAGTGGAGGACCATCCCTCTGCCATACAACGGAAAGCCCCGTCTACATGGGTGCCTGCTGCAATGCCCCCCTCAACTTTGACCTCCCACAAGAGGAGAAGGCCGGAGAAGATCCCCATGCCTGCAACAAATTTTAAAGGAAATGAACCCAAACGCCCTAAGTCTGGGGGCATGAAAGTGCACATCGTCTACATGGCTTCCAGGAAAGATGTAACACCCGAGCCCAATAATACTAGTTATATTACAAGTCGAGGGTTTTATATTGCTTTTTCCAATTTTCCTGATTTTCTGGTGTTTATGGCTAAATTATAACCGGTTAAGTCATTTTGGCACATAACAAATTTTAACTCCTAAAATGAAATTTAAGATGTCCATGTTGGCCTACTCGTCGCCACTAGTCGCGTGGTAGCGTCCGCGTGTCGAGATTCCGTCCCGTTTGGCTAAACGGGCAAGTTTGGAGGTCTACGCATACGTGCAAGTGTCCGACTTGGGGGCATGCATTTTAATCATTAAACACCTATTTTCAAAATTTGGAACCCGCTTAAAATCCTATAATTTGAATTTGGAACATTTGGGCGCAACCCGGGCGCGATTTGGAAATGTTTCATTTCGCGCCAAAATGGCCCATTTAAATTTAATATCTAAATATATATTTATATACGAATCTAATTTCCTTAACTTAAAACCCTCACAGATCCTACGCATTTCATTCTCAAATCCCTTTTAATTCGTGATCAGCCAATCACGAGCTCCTATTTGAGCTCGTGGGCCCCGCCTCGTTTTCCCCATCTCTCTCTCTCTCTCTTCCCACAATATTTCTCTCAATCTCTCTCTCTCTCTCCAATCCCTTTCTCTCTCTTCCTCTTTAAAAAGCCCATGCAGCAGCCGCCTTACCCCCATCACCCTTCGCGACCACGAGAACCCAACAAACCCTAACCCTAGCCTCGTTCTCGCGCAGCCACCGTCGCCACCGCGACCTCGCCGTCGCCGCCAGCAACGCCTCCTCGACCGCCGCACCCTCCTCCTCCTGTTCTCCCGACGATCCCGCGCCTGCACCCATTCCCGACCTCGCCTCCAACCCTGCATAGCCGACGTCGACGCCGCCCCTCGCCGCCGACGCCTCCCGCGACACCCTCTCACCCTACTCGACCCGACCTCGTCGTCGTTTCCCTCCTCCCCTCGCCGGAACACCCAACACGAGCCCTAACCCATCGCCTACCCTGCTGTTCACCAGAGAAACGCGCCGGCGACCTCGTCGACACCACCTCCGACCACCTCCTTCTCTCCCTCGACCACCAGAGCCGACCACACTCTTCCCCACTCACCGCAGCACCCCTTTCCAGCGACCCCGAGCCCTTTCAGCCGTTCCAGCACCCTCGCCGCACCTCCTGTTCACCGCCAGTGGGTCCATCGCCGTCGGGCCCGTCATAGTTACCCCTGTTTCTCCTCTCGAAGTCCCCTGGTCCGTGTGATCCCGTTGACCTCTGTTGGGACTCGATCCGTGGCCCGTGCTATCTTATCGTGGTTTTTACCGACGTCGCATCCGTGTTCCAGTTTGCAGACCGTCGAGGCAAGTATCTGAATACTTGCTTGAACATGCTAACGTGCGAGATCTAGTCTTGCCACGCAATTTAATTCACACTATTTAATCCCGTAACTTAATGATGGTAATGGATATCATATTATTGCAGTTATCTTAACCTGGAATCGCTACAACAGTTCCTAGTAATTAATTAACCCACATCACTCCATGCTTTAACTAAATAAAACGACTGAATCATATCTGCTTGAACTGTTAAACTATTCTTGAGATAATTATTATACTTAGTATAATTTCATGTAGTTCCTTAATTTATAATTGTGAATATTGCTTTACCTTGTGGCTTTTGCACCCTAAAGATGATTGAACCTGTTAATAAGAGAATACGAAACATCACTGTGTTTACCTAGATTAATATTGTTATTTACTGTTTCCTGTTACTGTTCATTATTGATTGCATACCTGTTGCGAGCACACACCTGATTGCATTACATATTGACCGATCTTGATACACATGACACATGTACTGATACACCGGACATGACACCCTGTGCATATCGACTCGACCTGTTGAAAGTAACCTGACCTGTTACCTGATTTCATGCCTAATGCCGACAAACCTGACCATTCCCGCTGTCTATCCAGACAGACCTACTCTTACTGGATCTTGCGTTGGCATTAGTCCTTGACAACTGAATACCTGACCTGACATACATAGCTTGGGGGTATGGGGAAATCAAAGGTGAAACCGACTTGTAACTCAACAGTTCGATACTTGTTCTGATCAGTCTTACGGGCTTGGCCAGCTCCGGAGTGTTGATGCTGACATCACTCATCTATCCTACTACCTTTTACTGCTTAGCGGCACGTCTCGGATTCAGCCCCGAGGATCATGACCGTGGTCCCGGGCATGCACGGGATACTATTGAGTTATATCGACGATTCATCAATTGGTTTCAAAGACTATAGAGTAGAAAACCTGATAGGACAGTTTAGTCACCACTGCACATTACCCTGTTTATTACTTCTTATTGCTGCTTTATTCATGTTCATGCTTGCATTGTTTATTACCATGTTTATGCTATATACTTGATATCATGACGCGCTGACGTCTGGGTTTTGCATGGCCCAGATTCCGTACCTTTGTCGTCGACCGAGCAGGAGTACTTCAGCCAGCAGGCTGAACTGTGAGTTCCTTAGAGTTTAGTTTATTTACGTCATTTCATTTCCAGATGTGAGCCCGCATTATGGGACATACTGTTTATTCATTGTATTGGATCATTAGCTTCCGCATTTATTGTTTATTGATTCTTGTTATTATGGATTTGGACATGTATTAGATTAGCTTTTTATCTTGTTCTTTATAACCTTACAACCGTAATGTGACTGTGGACGGATACGTCCTACCCACAGGTAGCATGGTTGGCTATGTCACGTGCCCAAATCTTGCGTACTCTGGGAAGCGGGGCGTGACAAAAGAGGAACGCCGTGCTTCCATAGGTTATCGACCACTCGGTCGTTGACAAAAGCTCAGGAGCAGCAGCAAAAGCTCTAAGAGATGCTAATGAAGATCTCAGCACTCACTGGGCAAAAAGAAAGCCCGGAAGTATCGTCTGAACAGCGCCGGGAGCAGGAGATTGATACGGAGTTCTTACGAAGGGTGCTAGAAAGAAAGGATAAGGAGGTCACAGAACAGACCGCTAATATAAAGTAGATGGCGCTTCTATTCCAAGACGTGGTTGGGATGATGATCCAGCCGGAACCTCCAGCCGAAGACCCTCCGATAATCATCGAAGACGACAGAGGGAAAACGTCAAACCCTCTTCCGGCCGTCTCAGTGGCCCAAGAAGAGACAATTTCCAAGGCTGCCCTTGATAACTGCATAGCTCAACAAATATGAGCTCATCAAGAGAGTGAAGCAGTTGTCCAAGTCGTCAAAACTGGGAGACCTTATCCAGGCTAGTACGATCAAATCAAGTACCCGCCAGGATTTACGATCCTTAAGTTCCATGTGTATAAGGGGACAGGCAATCCACACCAGCACGTTGTCCAATTCAGAGCTTTGTGCGGTAATACTGGAGGTGACGACAAACTGCTGCTTCGCCAGTTTGTTGGCAGCTTGTCGGAGACGACATTTGAATGGTACTCCGAGCTCCCAAATGACTTTGTCAAAATATTCATGGAGATGGAATTATTATTCACACAGCGGTTCACAAGCGCAAGCGAGCGCATCCCAATCATGGCATTAATCAATTCTAGGGTGAAGCCATGAGAGACCTGGGTTCAAAACGCAATTCGATGGCAGAACCTATGGTTAAAATGCGAACAGCGCATAGAAGAAGCTCCTGCCGTGGGCATGTTCGTGGGGACTCTTGATCCTCAGGCAACTATATCCCAATTTATGATGTTCTTCAAGCCGACCACCTTCCAGGCCTTGATTGACAAGCTGGCCTAAATGGACCAGATGGGCCATAGGCCGTCCTCTTCAAAAACGGATCTCTGGAATGAAAAGGGCAAAGGGAAAGCGACCTTCGTTGTCAACGCTCAACAACAACCGAGTGACCCGAAACCGGTTGCTCGCCAAAACAACACAAGCCGATCCCTCGAAGAGAAGTGGAGATGTCCTTACTCATTTTCCCGAGATAAAACAAGGAGACTGTTCGAATTAGCGGTGCGCAACAAGCTCATCACTCTGCCGGATCCGAGACGCCCACTGCAACCTGGTGACGTCAACAGTACCAACTACTGCCCCTACCACAGAGTAATGGGCTACCCAATCAAAAATTGCTAAGTCTTCAAAAACTGGGTTGAGGACCAGTACCAACAAGGCAAGTTCGCGATGTCCCAAAACTGGAAGGTAAACTCGCCACAGCAGCACACTCCTAAAAAGGTAGATACGCCGGGGGGCATCATGCTCATTTGTAGAAGAAGCTCCATGGGAGGTTGTCCTTTCGGCCAAAACTAAAAGGATGCTGAAGGATCTTTAGGTATGCCCGGCGATCAGGTGGAAAAGCCCGCTGGAGCCCGAGATCATTGACAGGATGATGAAACCGCGCCCAACACCGAAAGTTGGTAGCGATGGGCAAAACACCCCGGTCAGGCCTTCAAAGTCTTCAAGGAAAAAGTAGAAGACCAAGAAGCCCGTGCAGTTCAACGATAATCGTATGGATCTGCAAAAATACATCGACGCATTGGAGGAATACAACCAAAAGGCGTGGACTCTAGTCACACTTGAAGAGTTCCTCAAGCATATTCTTGAGAATGGAGACAGTGACATTGATGAAGGAAACGGCTCGTCAAAAGAACCCGAGGATTATGTAGCGAGTTTCCACATGGTCTCTCACCTGTCGTTAAAAGGTGAAGAAGCTCCCTCGGTTTCGGAAAGCAACGCAGAGGAACTGGGGACAGGACCGGCGCAAAATCCCTGGAACCGTCAGACGACTTGATTGACATGCTGCTAAATGAAGCCCTTCAAAAGAGCAAAGTCGACCGAGAACGTGAAACGGCCATATACAAAAAGTCTAAGCGTCGGCGTCAGGACGAAGAAGCCGTGGCAAGGAAGAGTCACAAAGTACTCCAACTGGATCGAAGCACACCCGCGGCAGACAAAAGCAAGTTTAAGATGGGGAAACGGTTTGCCAAAGCCCTGTCAATGGAAATGAAGCTGCCACCTTTCGAGGGAAATACTACCGGGAGTACGCGCCTTGACGAAGCGAATGTACATCCGAAATACTGCTTATACCATCAGAGGGTCATACACCCTACCGAAGAGTGCAATGCCTTCAAGAAGTGGTGGCAGGGATGAGTTGCCCATCGACAACACTTCAAGCAAATGAAGCGCAAAGCCCGTCGGGAACACAGAAGCACGACATATGAGCGTAAAGGAACATCCAGTAACTGTCATATGGTTGATGCCATTCCGAAAAAAAGGAAATCTCAAGTTCTTACCTTCGGGAGCGATTCTGACGAAGAAATAGCCCTCGGCCCTCTCTTCAAGGAATCTATCTCTGGAAAAGAAGAAGAGGTCAAGGACTATGAGAATATTCAGCCGTGTAACTGTACGTTGCCTGAAAAGAATCTCAGACCCTCAAACAAAGGTTCGGGTAAGAGAGACAAGGGGAAGGAAAAAGTCCCCGAGGAAATTACCTTCGATGATAAAGTCGTTAAAGAGCTCGCAGCCAAGGAACCGCCTAAGAAAAATAAGGTGGATTACAATGTTCTGGCACATCTGAGGAAGATACCCTCACAACTGAGCATACTGGATGCTCTCCTCCTGTCCAAAGAGGCAAAAGATTCTCTAATCAAGGCGCTGCAAGAGCCTGATCGGTTCTAAGCTTTTTTTGCGGAAGAAAAGATGAAGGACGAGCTGGCAGAGGTTCATACAGCTGACATCATATTCGGTGATGAAGATCTCCTCCTCGGAATGTGCGATCCTTTATATGTCACCGGGTACTGCCATGACATCAAGATAGGGAAGATTTTGGTCGCCAACGGGTCTTCCGTCAACCTTCTCAACATGAAGGTGCTAAAGGAGATTTGCATGAACGTTCAGCACCTGTCCTGAGACAAAATTACTATCTCTGGGTTCGACTCGCAGTCATCACGGACGCTTGTGTCCGTAATACCGACATTACGCTTCGGGATGCTCGTCACTGACATCAAGTTTCATGTCATCGATACCAAGACTTGCTACAACGCTCTGCTCGGCAGGCCTTGGTTACATGAGTACAATATCACCCCTTCTACACAACATCAGTGTATGAAGTACTTCAAAGACGGCCTCGAGTACACAGTTACGAGGGAGTTAAACCCATTCTCCGTAAATGAAGTCCGTAAGTATGAAGACGCTAAGTACATCCTACCGGACTTTGAAAATACGGAAAGATGTCGTAAACCGGAGAATAAACAAAAAGCTGTCGCCACCATCCCGATCTTTGGGAGCGATACCGAGGAGGATGAAGAGATAGTTTTCTCGGGGCAACCCCAAGGCAGTAGGCCAGGCCCATTTACTCCTATTTTGGTCTTTAGCAGCGACTCTGAAGACGAGGTCAACGCAGTGTTCTCTGTCCGTCCATCAATACAAACTGTCACTGGAGCTGATCAGATTTTACAAATTACCATGGTTCCGCAATAGCATTACAGGGAACTTGATGCGCTCGATACATACGGCGTGCAAGAGCTGCAGACCTTATACGTTCCTTCTATGTGAAGAGATGAAAAGACGATCCTCTTTTAACAATCCATGGAGACTAAAGTGAAAAAAAAGTCTGGCATGGTGCCAATTCTGCACCCGATAAGCTCCAACCAATCCGTCTGCTCAGATATTACGCAGAGGGATTGAAAAGGCTATTAAGAAGCCAAGGTGTACTTTTCAAACAAACCGCTCGAAAATCCCAGTTCTATAACAAGATTTGGGACGTTTCCGGGACTCAGCAAAAGATGCCCAACGGGAACATGAAGTCGACGGGACCTGGATACATTCGGTCAAAGAAACGGGAGAGATTCCTTGGCTGCCATGTTATAAATGATTCCGGCGGAGAAGGGAAGGCCCTTCCAGATAGCGCTGATGTCGAACCAGAGCGAGATCCCGCCATAAGAATGCCAAGTCCGTCATTTGAAGAACAAATTGACAAGCTAATGAAAGAAGCCGGTCAAAAGGTTCGGGATGACCACAGCCGTGAAATTGCCATTTATGAGAAAGCCAGGACGCAACGTCTTATTCAGCAGTCCACAGAAAGAGAAGACTACGATGTCCTTCACCCTCAGCCTACTGTGCGCTCTCGTGGCTAGGAAAAAGTCCGACGCAGAGGCAACAACAAGGTCAAAAATGGGAATAATGTTCAAAAATAGCGAAACTGATCCAAGAAGCCACGCGATCAAGAAAAAGTCAGCTGGAACCCGTCTTTTATGAAGAAGATGGGTCGGGAGTACTCGTTACCTCAAGACAAGAAGAGGAAAATATTCAACCTTGTCATGAAGCATCAAATGATGACGCTCCCGGAGTTGCGGCACCCCGAACAGATAAACGAGGTCCATCACCCGGATTATTGCTCCTACCACCGAGTAATAGGATATCCTCTTGAAGACTGCTTCACTTTCAAAGACTGGATCGAAGACCAGTATCAGTAAGGCAGGTTTGCTCTATCCAAAAGTTGGAGGGTAACCCCGCCACAAAAGCATAAGCCAAGAGCAACCTATACTGCGAGGGAAAGTCCAGATCAACATCGAGCTTGGAAACGAACTCGTACCTGTCACGTGATAACATTCTCAAAGGAGGAGGAGCACGAGAATATGGACGGCCTCTACTACTGCTTCGCAGAAGAGGATGAGGATGAGGAAATTTTAGAATTTCCACCGGCGCAAAAAGAGTTGGAAGATGGGATACACACCACAACGGACAACCTGAGAAAAATCGACTTGGGGACAGAGAACGAGCCAAGGCCAATGTTCGTCAGTGAGCTGCTGTCTGAAAAACAGGTGGCCACGCTAAAGGGCGTACTTACGCAATTTAAAGACTGTTTCGCATGGAATTATTCTGAGATGCCGGGACTAGATCCAGAAATAGCGGTGCATAAACTGGCTATATCGTTGGATGTTAAGTTAGTCAAGCAAGCGCCAAGAAGAATGCGGCTCGAACTCGAGATGAGCATCAATGCCAAAGTCAAGAAACTAATCGACTCCAGATTCATCCAAGAAGTTCGATATCCCGACTGGATCGCCAATATTGTCCCAGTGATGAAGAAAAATGGGACAGTACGCATCTGCGTGGACTTCTGGGACCTCAACAAAGCTTGCCCGAAGGATGACTTCCCAGTACCTGTTACCGAGTTGATGATTGATAACACGTCCACTCATGAGGTATTCTCCTTCATGGATGGATCTTCAGGCTACAATCAAATAAAAATGCATCCTGAAGAACAAAAGCACACCGCCTTCCGAACTCCGCTAGGCATATTCTGCTATAAAGTGATGCCCTTCGGCTTGAAGAATGCAGGCGCTGCCTATTAAAGGGATATGATAAAAATCTTCGATGACCTCATACATGAGATCGTCGAATGCTACATCGACGACCTGGTGGTGAAAAGCAAGTCATACGAGGAACATTGGGAACATCTAAAAATAGTGTTTCAGCGTCTTCAGAAATATAATCTGAAGATGGAACCCTCTGAAATGCGCGTTTGGAGTCTCCTCAGGAAAATTCCTAAGATTCATCGTACGACACTGAGGCATCGAAATAGACCCATCAAAGATTAAGGCGATTATGGAAATGCCCTCGCCAAGAACTCTTAAGCAACTGCGGTCTCTCCAAGGAAAGCTCGCGTATATCCGACGGTTCATAGCCAACCTCTCCAGAAAATGCTGCCCCTACAGCCATCTAATGAAGAAGGGGACCCTGTTCGTTTGAGATCGTAAATGCCAAAGCGCACTGAATGAAATCAAGCAATTCCTGCAGAACCCGCTGGTACTAACCGCTCCGGTCAAGGGAAAGCCCCTCATCCTGTACACAACAGCCCTTGAAGGTTCTTTAGGCGCGCTGTAGGCACAGGAGAACGACCAGGGGAAGGAGAGAGCTCTCTATTATTTGAGTCGAGTTCTTCTGGGAGCAGAAAACAACTACTCCCCCATCGAAAAGCATTGCCTGGTACTGATCTTTACGATAACGGAGCTTCGACATTATGCCTTGGCGCATGAGGTCCATCTCATATCAAAGGTAGATCCTCTCAAATATTTGATGTCAAGAGACATACTAACGGGAAAGCTTGCCAAATGGGCCCTCCTCTTGATGGAGTTCTCGATAATCTATCGACCCCTCAGGGCAGTGAAGGGCCAGGCCATCGCTGACTTTCTTGCTGAACATCCAATACCAGCTGACTCTCCCTTAAATTGCGAATTGCCAGATGAACACGCGTTCGATGCAATCGACAGGGAGGAGGAAGGAAATAATGCCCGATGGGAACTCTACTTCGATGGAGCATCTTCCCTGAAAAAGCGAAAGCAAAACACCCCGATGATTTAAGCCGGGGTGGGCCTTATCTTTGTGGCTCCGCAAGGAGGGATAATGCGTTTTGCCCTTTCATTAACAGAGCCAAGAACGAACAATAAGGCTGAGTACGAAGCTTTGATAGCAGGTCTTAAGATTTCTATTGACATGGGGATCGAAAACCTCTTCATATATGGAGATTCCCAGCTAGTCGTTAGCTAAGTAAATAGCGACTATCAGACATGCAAGCCAGAGTTGGTAAAATATGGCGAAAGCGTGCAGCAATTGCTGACTCAAATCCTCTCTTACATCCTGGAAAGTATACCGCGTGCGGAAAATAGCAAAGCGAATGTATTAGCCAAACTCGCTAAAGAACTGGCTGACGAAAACCTCGATGACGTAAGGATCATTGTGTAAAGCCGCCGGATTCTCGCGCCAGTAGAAATATCTCCGGAGCCGTCTGAAGGAAAGGAAGCGACCAAGCAAGCACCCTTCCGAATAGAAGATGAGGAAAGGACTAAGGATTGGAGAGAAGTCTTCATAGACTACTTCGAATCCCATCAAACACCCGAAGATGCGTCGTCAAGACATCAGCTCATGAAACGAGCTCTATCTTTTGCCTTCGCCAATGATACTCTATATAAGAGATCATTCGAATGTCTGTAGCTGAGGTGCCTCGGAACAGAAGAAGCAAAAAGGGTCATCCAAGAAACTCACGACGGACTCTGTGGTTCTCATCAAGTCGGGCCAAAGATGAAGCTGAAGATCAAAAGAATGGGTTACTACTATTCCACAATGATTCAGGACTGTCTCAAATATGCGAAGCAGTGTCACTCGTGCCAAATTCACGGGGACTTCATCTACCAGCATCCAAATCCGCTACACCCAACATTGGCTAGCTGGCCGTTCGAAATGTGAGGAACCGATATAATCGGGCCCATCGAGCCAGCATCATCTAAAGGACATCGGTTCATATTGGCAACAATCGATTACTTCTCTTAGTGGGTAGAGGCAGTACCGCTAAGGGAGGTGAAGATGGAGAACATCCTCCATTTCTTCAGGACGCACGTCATCTACCGGTTTGGCACTCCGCGACGAATCATCTCGGATAATGGGCCAGCCTACAGAAGCCATAAAATCAGTCGCTTCGCACAGCAGCATAATATAGATTGGAGACACTCTTCAGTCTATAATCCCCGAGCTAACGGTCTAGCTGAGGCTTTCAACAAGACCTTGACGAAGATTATAAAGAAAACGGTGTCCAGAAACAAAAAGGACTAGCACGAGAGACTGCATGAAGCTCTCTGGGCATATCGAACCACGTTCAAAATAGCCACAAATACAACGCCATTCGCGTTGGTATTCGGCACGGAAGCAGTACTTCCTTTGGAGATAGAGCTACCCTATCTACGAATGGCGGTTCGTTATGAACTGACGGATGAATAAAATGCCCATCTTCGACTTGAGGAGCTCGATGCCCTCGATGAAACTCGTCTCATGGCGCTGCAAAACCTGGAAGCTTACAAAACAAGGATGACGTGCTCATACGAAAGGCTAACCAGACGGGGAACATTCCGCCAAGGTGAGTTCATGTTAGTCGTAAAAAGACCCATGATCCCTAACCGTGCAAAGCGAGGGAAATTCGAGCCAAACTATGAGGGTTCGTACATCATAGACAAGGTCTACCAAGGTGGGGCCTACTTGCTCATGGATATGCACGGCGAAAGACCCTTCCGGCCAATAAATGGCTGGTTCCTTAAGAAATATTACGCTTGACAAGTCATGGCTCAGGTTAATGATAGATGACGATGCTCGTGTCCGATCGCTTTCTTCCTGAGTCCAAACTCTATAAGTAGTATCTGGCAAAATTTCGCCTCGAAGCTACCTGTTCACCGCCGAAAGACGCGACCAGGACGTTTAGGACGTCTGGCCTTAATTTTAGGGGCAGATGCTATTTGGATTTATCCGTCCACCTCTCCGAAGATACCAAGTTGATTTATGGCATCGTGTATCGGAGGTTTGGATGGATGCGGCCGTTGCAGCAGACTTCGTCAGATTCCCCTTCACATGTGGGTGCAGCGATGGCACTTTTCTGAGAATTCAATTATCTTTCCAGAGCTTAGATCTCTGTCCAAGGAAACTCTTTTAGAGTTATAACTATGTCCAAATTTTTTTGGTAAGGATCATAATCGAACCCATTAAATAGAGCTTTGCTCTTCTTAAATCACCGATCTTTTAAGTTGTATTTTAGGGTTTCTTTAAGCCGTTAATTAGAATAATGCTTTGCTCTTCTTAGACCATAGATCTAATGAAATCTTTCTTAGGGTTTCTTAGCCCGTTAATGAAGGAATCTTAGGGTTTCTAGGATTTTTACTTTAGATCTCAAAGATCTTGTGGTTTTACAGAGCATAGCTCTTTAGAAATTTTTGGGGAATGGGGAATTTTGTTCCCTACTTAATTGACAGATATAAATTCTGTCTGCAGAGCACTGCTCTCGAGGGAGTTCAACTCTTTGGCCCAATGATTCTCTCATTAAGTTAGAATCTTCTTAGGATTTCTTCCTTAATGAGTGACTGTCTCATCAATGATGAGCCGTCACTTTGATTTTTTGGGCCCCCTTTGGTCCGTTTCCACTGCATTGCAGTGTGGTACAAATTTAAAGTACCAAGTGTTAGAATTTGGACCGTAGCATTGACAGCTAACCCTCATTCCTTTTCGCGCAGGTACTATATCTTTCGACACTTCTTTTCCATTTGCTCGCCCCAAGAGTGCATATGCCGACGCGTCCGTGGATCGGGAAGTTTTTGCACTTATCAAAGATCACGACCTGGAACAGAAGTCTCTTCACTTATGGGGGTTATGGTACAACCAAATTATTCGGGGTCGGCGCAGTTTCTCTTGTGCGATGCCTTCAGAGCCAATTTCTGCCATTCATTATGCTGACTCACCCCAGGTGAATTGCACAGTAGAGGAGGTTAACTGGATTATGGATGGACGCCTCCAGCCCTCGATAGGCTCGATACCTGTACAGCCGCCGATGGCTTTAGATATTCTGGGGCGGCGTATATGCCAAGGCGAGTCGCGCCCTTGGGGACAGGCATACATGATAGGCATGACTCCTCTTCATTCAGCCGGATACTTGCAGTGGGCTCAGTACATCTTGTCGGCCAAAAAGTCGCTGCTGCTGAAGCTCGGATTGTACCCTGCTATCTATGCGTCTCTTTTCCAGTATCCCGCGCCTCACGTATGGTGGGTCAAGGCTTTCTTGGAACAATGGAATACTACGACTCACATCTTTCTTTTATCGGACCGGGAGGTTTCGATTTCTTTGGAGGAATTTGCGGAAATTTCGGGCCTACCTGTCAGAGGGTAACATTATGAGGAAATACTTCCCCCTGACGAATACATCTTTGCCACCAAATCAGTGGTGATGGGTCTTACTCCGGAGAATGCTATTCAACACTGATTCCCGAGTCTAATCAAGGTGTTAAATATTTATGAGAGTCTATTTCTCGAGTCCGGAGGGCACGGGGTCAGCTTCGCGGATTTCATCGCTTGCTTTCTTCGCTCAGAAGTCTTGTCAAAACAAGCTGCGAAGTTCGCCAAGCTTGACGATCCTTTTGGTTTTGGCTTAGATAGACAGCCGACAGCGGAAGCAAATCAAAGGAATTTCTTCCTCCTAGATACCCTAGTCATCCCTATTGCAGAGCTCGCAGCTTCAGACATTGACGAAGAGGCGTTCTTTTGGGGGTTTCTCGGCCTATGGTTAAGCTGGTTTGTGCTCCCAATGCACCCTCACTATATGAGGCCATCCGTCTTCTATCCGGCTCACCGAATGGTTGCCAGGACGTGAGTGGCCGTCAGGATCGTTGGGCTGGCTCAGTTGTATCATGGCCTCAGCTTAGCAGCAGACACCACTCAGCCCGGGGTACAGCCCGTAAATCTCCCGCTGCACTATTTCACGTCATGGATCAAGCTGCACGTGCTCGGTGCTTTTGGAGTCCACAAATGGCCCCGTTTCTATGACAGTTATAATTTCCCTCGGGTTATGTTCCTAGTTGACGCTTTTGCTTTAGATCCGTCACAGCGAGAGGCTCGGGGTCTAGTCCTTCACCCGCGTATGGTCGGGGAGAGCATGACCTTCATTGATAAGATCTTAACCATCGGCAAGGAATCCACTAAAACGGTGCAGCCACTGCGCGATACCTTCAAAGACGGGGCTCCTATATTGAAGGCTCGGGAGCATCTGCATTTGTATTCAATCAGGCCGGACTTTTTAGTGTTCAGGCAGAACGACTCGGCGTTGTTCATAAGGTACAACCCGCACCATTTCGCTCAGCAGTCGAGTTACGACCCGGGTGTCCCGCTTGAAGCCTTTCTAGCTGAGCCAGTTGCTACGGAAGAGGGTATCTGCAGCGCGCTGCACCATTTCATACGGCTAAACACTGGGTCCAACTTTTTTATCAGTGAGCCGAGTTGCTTTCCGAAAATCTCGAACGCATACGTGGCGTGGTACTAGCATGCGACGGGTGCTATTATTAGGGAAGAAAGGCGGTTTCTGCTCGATCGCAAGGGTGCGATCTCTGCCGGTAATCCAGCTGTCCCCTTAAAGCGATGGACCACTGTCGGTCCTTCCTTAAGAGAAGCTACTGCGGTTGTGGGCCCGTGCACATTTCTTGAGAAGTCTCTACCCCGTGTTCTTGTAGAAGCGGTAGCTGCAGCGTCCCCGGAGTCTGGCATGGGTATGGAGATCGGGACTCGTCGCCCAAAAATGCCCGTCAAGCGCAAGCTCGTGTCATCGGCCGCCGGCGTTCGCTCACAGAAAAAGAAGAAGTCGCTCTTTTCTGCTGATGTTGTACTCGGCCAGGAGCCCCATGATCCCTACAGTGAAGGCTTGTGTGAGTACAGCACTAACGATGGCTTGTTCGACACGCCTGCGACCGACATCGATCTGCAAGCTGCCTTTCTGGCCTCCGAGCGACTGGCTTGCAAAGAAGCGGCGCTAATCACCATCGTGAAGTCAGGTATACTTCAGTTGTACTTTTCCGCGTTCATTCCTTCCTTATTATGCTTTTACTAATGCCCTTTTCTTCAACAGGTATTTCGGCCGAAGAGGCTCTCACGGCTTCCATCAAGACTTTCGAAGAGGAAGAGAGGCTCCGCGCTTCTTTGGGTCTTGGTATAATTCAGCTCATTGTGCCTTCATTCCCCTTTTTTTATTCGTGCTCTGACCCTCTCCTTTATTTTGTTGCAGGGACTACCTTGACTCGGGTTATTCCGAGTGTGGTACCAATCCCGAGCGGTGGTGCAGCGACGCTTCCAGAGCCGGCTATTGTGGACCCAGCTCCTCCAACATTACCACAGGAGGCTTCGCTAAAGCAACCGATGTTGGACGCCGTAACGGTGCCGGAGGAAGAGCTCTATTCCGACGACGACGTCCCTTTGTCGGAGGTCCTGAGGAGGTCAGTTCTTATGGCCCAGACCGACAGGAAACGCAGGAAGCATGCAGCGAAGGAACGTGATGCCGCTTTGGTTGTATATATAGGTTTAAGCACTACTCCATATGTTGCTATTTCTTTAGAGGGTACTCCAGCTATCCTGTCTACCGCCCATAGACAGATTGCGCGCGCGGCTCGGGAGGTAACCGAGAGTCTATCACAAGGTAACGTAATGCCCAGTTTTTTTATTAGAACTCGCTCTGCAAATTATTATATATCATATCCTGCAGGGCCAAGTCCTGGCGGTGAGATGGCAGGGCGACAATAGAGCCTGAAGTGGCTACTTCTCTCGGGAGTCTGGGATTGCCCAAACCGCCGCTCTTTCCCCTTATGGCTCCCTGGTATCGGCGGGCATCGCAAGCGTCATGACGACCCTTGTCGAATCAGGGGATGAAGCCATGGATGCAGAAACTATCCCACTGAAGGAGAGCGAAGAAGCTGCTATGCCTGGTGATGCTTCCGTCGCGGTTTTGGCCGACGACCCATCAGGTAGGTCTTGCGTCACCGTTCTCTTTTTATTTCTCAATCCCTTTCAGCCCCCTCTGACGATATTTTTTTTTTGTTTTGAGTGTAGGTGCAGTGAACGCTGAGATCGTGCCATCTGAAGCACCTCTGGTCACCGCCATGACGGCTGTTGTTCCGTCGCCTTCTCCTATGCCCTCTGGAATGCTGGAAGGTATAGGTTTATGATTTATCGGTTTCATTGTGGGTATCCTCCTCCTTGTACTGACAGTATATTGTCACAACTTTGCAGGAGTTCTTTTTGACCATCTGTATCAGGTGCTGAACCCGCATTTCTCCTTCCAGTCAAAAATTGTCCTACCTGCTGGTGTCGGTGAGTATAGTTTTTAAATGACATCCTTTCTTTTCTTTTACGGGTAGCCATGTCCTTGCTAATTCTTCTTCATATTGAATATAGCGTCACGGGTCAAAGGAGGAGGCGAAGGAATAGCCGTGGCTCCGACACTCCCCCTCTTGCCACCTGCAACAGCCGGTATAGTAGACTCCATCGCTTGTGTATTTTCTTTAGCTCTCGAGTCGACATTTGACCATAATTTGTTTTGCAGCAATTGCACCGACTCCAGCTCCCTTTGAGTCTCGCATCCCAATGCCTGCAGGGCCCTTTGCTAAACGCCCATCTTTCAGGGGCGCTGCGACTAGCCTGCGAATGTTGAGCGAATTCGTTGAGGATCTTGACGCAGAGGCCCTCGTATTTGCTGCAGATTTTGCTGCTGAGGTTAATCCTATGCTGCGACGCTCGTGAACTTCCATGATGATGGTGTCGTTGAGTCTTGGGTTAATTACTGCAGAAAGATCGAGGCTTGCCTGCATGAGATTGAGCTCAAGCGTCCCGCTCCTGAAGTATCAGCTCTGAACTCCCAGGGGGCTGCGTGGGTCGAGAGTATTGTTCCTTTCATCTGCCATTTTGGACAAGAGGTGACCCTTATGCGAAAGGAACATGAAGCGGCTTCCAGCGAGTCTGTCCAATTACGTACCCAGGTCGAAACGAATGCTGCGTGGCTGAAAGCTATTTTTGAAGACTTCCAACGATATATTTCTGACGGGCTGGTGCTGAGGCAGAAGCTTGACTTCACTGAGCGGGTTACGCAGAGTTGCGAAGCTGCTCAGCAGGAAATCGATGAGAAGCTTTCATCCTGTTTGCAGTAACGGGATCGAATTGAAGCGGAGTTAGCCGTGGTGGCTGACCATGAAAAGGAGTTGAGAGGAGTGCGCGAGCGGCTTGCTGACTTATTGAAGATGCCTCCTTCTCAGTAATCACTGTTGTATCGACTAAAAATTTGTAATCTATGAATAACATGCATTCATTTTCATTCATCATTTCATTTTTTTATTCTTTTATGTGATGTATCTTGTACTCGATTAAATTCATGAATAAAAGGCACATTTTATCTCATAATATCGCTTTCTTTACTTTGCAGCGTTGTTGGCGTGTTACTTTAGTAAACGTGGCCCATAGATGGTAGACAACAGTCCATCTTAACCTCTTTGTTGGGTAGCGATGGCTTAGGAAACAGGTTCAGGTCTGCTGCCTAAGACTTTTCAACTCTATGAGCCGTGAGGGTCTCATAAAGACTTTTCTCTCTACGAGTCGAGAGGATCTCGTAGGTGTAATTTCTCTTTAGGGGTCGTGATGGCTCCTAAGTGCGTTTTCTCTCGAGAATCTTAAGGATCCTACAAGAGAATTTTCTTTATGTACAGGGACACTGATTTCCCCGCAGGCTGAGACGAATCGAGAGATTCTTGCAAAGACACTGATTTCCTTGCGGGCCGAAACGAATCGAGAGGTTCTCACCAAGGATGCTGATTTCCCTGAATCGAGAGGTTTGTGAGTTGACTTGTTTCCAGACGGAGCATTGATCTGGCGGGGAGGTCATTGGCTGACTTGTTTCCGAGTCGAAGCATTGCTCCGACGAGGAGGTCATTGGTTGACTTATTTCTGAAACGGCGCGTTGTTCTGACGGGGAGGTCATTGGCTGACTTGCTCCCCTTTCTGCGGTGTCGGGGCTGACTTGCTCTACTTTCTGCGGTGTCGGGGCTGACTTGCTTCGCTTTCTGCGGTGTCGGGGATGACTTACTCCGCTTTCTGCAGTATCGGTGCTGACTCTAAGTTATCTGTGAACCGTAGAGTCTTGGAACCGGAGACTTTGCCGTGGCTCCGATCGGTGATGTCACGTCCGTATCATGCTGGAATGCTGTAGACGCCGTCGAGATTTGGAACTAGGGACTTTGCCGTGGCTCCACTTCGTTGCGACCTTGAGGTCGGTTGTTGACGTTACGTCTGCATCCTGCTGGAGTTGAGAAGGAACGCCGTGTTGATCTTCTGGGAGGCAGATGTTGCCGTCGAGATCTGACTCTCCCTTTGACAGAGTTTGGTGGGGAAATGTGGTTCCCTTTTCATTTATGCCCATGAATTGTATACAGGGGTTAGTATGGACTCACCTGTAGGGCACTAGTTTCATCTTTTTTTTTGTTTCCTTCTGCGATGCTCTATCATTTCAGCTTTTTATATCGCTAAAGTCGCGATTGCCCAATCATTTCGGCAATTTTTCGCGCCCAATCATTTCGGATATTTTCCTTTTTACTCGTTGTTTTTATTACGAGTTGCTCAATCATTTCGGCTATTTTTATTTTTTATTTTTTTTGGCTCACTAATTTTGTTACGAGTATGGACTTGAGATCTGATACCAATATTAGCATCAGCATCGCTGTGATTGGAATATTGGCAGTGGCGAATCATCATTTGCCATGAAAGGACTTAGAATTTGTTACCGATTTAGGTACAGCATCGCTACCACTGAGATATTATCAGGAGCGAATCATCATTTGCCTTTATCGGTTCAAACAAAGGTGGCTTGGCAATCAGGGTTAGGATCCTGTCGACTAAGGCTTTTAACTACATGAGCCGTAAGGGTCTCATAAAGATGTTTCTCCCTACGAGTCGTGAGGATCTCACGGGTGTGTTTTCTCCTTATAGGTCATGAGGACTCCTAAGTGCGTTTTCTCTTGAGAGTCGTAAGGATCTCTCAAGAGCATTTTCTCCTTGCAAGTCGAGAGGACCTACAAGTGTTGTTCACCAAATAGGGGAATTTCACACTGTTGGTGGAACTGGGCAAGGGAACGCTTATTTATACCTGTGGATTGTATACAAGGGTCAATATTAACTGCCTGTAGGGCAATTTGGGGGGATATAATGGCTTAAGAACAGGTTCAGGTCCCTGTATCTTAAGACTTTTGAATCCTGTGAGCCGTGAGGGTCTCATAGGGGGCATTCTCGTTACAAGTCGTGAGGATCTTGTAAGTGTAATTTCTCCTTAGGGATCGTGAGGATTCCTAAGTGTTTTGCTCTCTTGTGAGTCGTAAGTGTAGGGTGTTTTTCGTTACCCCATTGAGATGGGAATACGCGCGCGCTTGTCAGGCGTACTACAGATTCTCCCTGCCTAGGGTAGGCCGAGGTTTAATGATTATGGGGATCCGAATCTTCGGCAGCCGCGGACTAAGCTGCCGTTAATTACCCCCCGCCTTTGAGGCGAGAGAACCTCCGATTAACGGGTTAAACTGGTCATGCGAACTCAATGTGCAGTGTACGTGTGTTTTGTTTTGGAGGGGGGTTTAAATATATCGGGAGCCACGCAGAGTTTTTATGGGGGTCCCGCTACCCGGATAGCGGGCTGGGGGTCAAGGGGGCTAGCAGCCCCCTTGCGGGGTGCGAGGCAGCGCCCCGTTAGAATTTTTTTTCTAACAGGGACAGTGTCGTGGAGTATGTGTGTATGTACATATGTATAGATATACATGTATATATATAAAAAGGGGAAAAGACATCCAAAGGATGCTTGGGGGCAGCACCTTGGGCGCTGTGCGCCTAGGTGCTATGCGCTCAGGCGCTAGAGTGCCATGTGTCGGCACGTGGGCGCTCTACGCTTGAGCGCTGGATGCTTGAGCGCAAGCGCGCCACGTATCGGCACATGAGCGTTTTGCGCTTCAGCGCCTGACGCTCGAGCGTAAGTGCGCCACGTGTCGGCATGGGGGCGACTTGCGCTTGAGCGCTGGGCGCAAGCGCGCCACGTGTCGGCACGGGGGCAACTTGCGCTCGAGCGCAAGCACGCCACGTATCGGCACCGGGGCGACTTGCGCTCGAGCGCTTGTGCTTGAGCGCAAGCGCGCCACGTGTCGGCACGCGGGCGCTCTGCGCTTGAGCGCCGGGGAGGAAAAGAGGCTTTTAGCCTAAAAAAATTTCTCGGAAGAGAAATCAGAGAGGAGTTGGACTCCTGAGTGTGTTTTTTTTTGGGGTTTAGTGAAAGATGTTCTTCTTCTTCCTCCTCTGTTAGCTGGATCTTGAGGAAAAAGAGATATGGGATTTTTAAAAATCTCTTCTTTTTCAGATCTAATGGAAGATCTGAGTTCCCCTTTATGGGTTTTGTGGTGAAAAACTAATTTGTTTTATAAAAAGAAGAGTAAAACTCTTGATTTAATTCAAGAGAAAAAAAGGTTTTGGAACCTTGAAGAAGGAGAAAAGATCTCAGATCTGAAAATTTTTGAGAGAGAGTGAAAAGTTGTTGAGATATTTCATTATCTTTGCCTTTATAGGCTGTACACTTTACACATAGCCCCTTGGGCTTCACAAAATGGCATTTTGCCTATCCCATGGCTCATGTGCCATTTCTTTTTGCACATAAGCCATGGGCTTTACAAAAATTTGGTTTTATGCCTATTTTTTTCTTACATTTATCCATAAAATAAAATAAAAGAAATACAAAAAAATTATTTATTACAAAATTTTTATCTTGGCATGGGGGGAGGCCGGCCGCTTCATGTTCGGGCTCGACCCGGGCATGGGCCCACTGGATCTGGGCTTGGGCCCACCTGGCTCGGGGTTGACTTTGATTTTGACTTGGTCAACCGGGGGTGTAAATTTTTACCCCAACAGTAAGTATCTCACACGGGTATTTTCTGGACCCTGCAAGTGCACAGGAAGATTTTTATGAGTCTGCGTCCTTTCGGGTTTTTACAACCCGCCGGTAGCCCCACTGTTTTTACTCACGGAGACCTTTCGGATTTTCATCCGTGCCCATTTCTTTTATGGACATACCGTTTTTTTATCGCGTTAGCCTAAGAATGCTGCGGTTCGTAGTAGTTTAAGAACGTTACGGTCCGTTGTTAGTTTAAGGACATTATGGTCCATTGTTAGTTTAGGGACATTTCGGTCCGTAGTTAGTTTAAGGACATTACGGTCTATTGTTAGTTTAGGGACGTTTCGGTCCGTAGCCAGTTTGAGGACATTACGGTCCATTGTTAGTTTAGAGACGTTTCGGTCCGTTGCATATTTTTGCGGCGAAGCTTTGCCAGATAGCAGTTACAGAGTTTGGTACTCAGGAAGACAGCGAGCGGACACAAGCGTCGTCATCTATCATTAACCTGGGCTGTGACTCATCAGGCATAGTATTTCTTAAGGAATCAGCCGTTTATTGGCCGGAAGGGTCTTTCGCTATGCATATCCATGAGCAAGTAAGTCCCACCTTGGTAGACTTTATCTATGATGTACGGGCCCTCATAGTTTGGCTCGAATTTCCCCTGTTTGGCGTGATTGGGGATCATAGGTCGTTTTAAGACTAGCACGAGTTCGCCTTGGCAGAATGTTCTCGGCCTAGTCAATCTTTTGTATGAGCGTGTCATCCTTACTTTATAAGCTTCTAGGTTTTGTTGTGCCATGAGACGAGTTTCATCGAGGGCGTCGAGCTTTTCAAGCCGAAGATGAGCATTCTCTTCATCTGTTAACTCATAACGAACCGCCACTCGTAGAGACGGTAGCTCTATTTCCAAGGGGAGTACCGCTTCCGTGCCGAATACTAATGCATATGGTGTTGTATTTATGGAGAACGTAGTTCGATTTGACCAGAGAGCTTCATGCAGTCTCTCGTGCCAGTCCTTTTTATTTTTGGACACTGTCTTCTTTAGGATCTTTGTCAAGGTTTTGTTGAAAGCCTCAGGTAGACCGTTAGCCCGGGGATTTTAGACCGAAGAGTATCTCCAGTCTATATTATGCTGCTGTGCGAAGCGGCTGATTTTGTGACTTCTATAGGCCGGCCTGTTATCAGAGATAATCCGTCGCGGAGTGTCGAACTGATAGATGACGTGTGTCTTGAAGAAGTGGAGAATGTTCTCTGTCTTCACTTCTCTTAGCGGTATGGCTTCTGCCCACTTAGAGAAGTAATCGGTTGTCACCAATATGAACCGATGTCCTTTGAACGACACTAGTTCGATGGGTTCGATTATGTCGGTTCCCTACATTTCGAACGGCCAGCTAGCTACTATTGGGTGTAGCGGGTTTGGATGCTGGTGGATAAAGTCTCCATGAATTTGGCACGAATGGCATTGCTTCACGTATTCAAGACAGTCCTGAATCATCGTGGGCCAATAGTAGCCTATTCTTTTGATCTTCAGCTTCATATTTGGCCCGGCTTGATAAGAATCGCAAAGTCCGCCATGAGTTTCTTGGACGACTCTCCTTGCTTCTTCCGGTCCCAGGCATCTCAGCCACAGATAGTCGAACAACCTCTTATATAGAGTATCATTGACGAAGGCGAAAGACAAAGCTCGTTTCATGAGCCGATGTCTTGTGGATGCATCTTCCGGTGTTTGACGGGATTTGAGGTAGTCTATAAAAACTTCTCTCCAATCTTTAGCCTTTTCTTGGTCCTCCATTTATAGGGTTATTTGCTTGGTCTCTTCCTTTTCTTCAGATGACTCCGGAGATGTTTCTGCTGGTGCGACAACCCGACGGCTTTGCACAATGATCCTTACGTCATCGAGGTTTTCGTCAGCCAGTTCTTTAGCGAGTTTGGCTAGTGCGTCCGCTTTGCTATTTTCTGTATGCGGTAGCTTTCCAGGGCGTAAGAGAGAATTTGAGTTAGTAACTGTTGCATTTTTTCCCATACTTCACCAACTCTGGTTTCCACGTTTGATAGTCGTCGTTTACTTGGCTAACGACCAGCTGGGAGTCTCCGTATATGAGGAGGTTTTCGATTCCTATGTCGACAACGATCTCAAGACCTACTATCAAAGCCTCATATTCTGCTTCATTGTTTGTTCTCGGCTCTGTTAAGGAAAAGGAAAAGCGCATTATCCCTCCTTGTGGAATCACGAAGATGAGGCCTACCCCAGATTTGATTATGGGGGAGTTATGCTTTCGCTTATTCATGGAAGACGCCCCATCGAAGTAGAGTTCCCATCGGGTATCACTCTCCCCTCTCTTCCTGTCGATCGTGTCAAACGTGTGCTCGTCTGGCAATTCACAATTTTGGGGTGAATTGGCAAGTATCGGATGTTCAGCGAGGAAGTCGGTGATGGCCTGGGCTTTCACTACCTTGAGAGGTCTGTATGTTATCGAGAATTCCATTAAGAGTAGGGCCCATTTAGCGAGCCGTCCTGTTAGTATGGCTCTTGACATCAAATGCTTGAGAGGATCCACCTTTAATATGAGATGGATCTCATGCGCCAAAGCATAATGCCGAAACTTTGTTATCGCGAAGATCAATACCAGGCAGTGTTTTTCGATAGGGGAGTAGTTGTTTTCTGCCCCCAGTAGAACTCAACTCAAATAGTAGAGGGCTCTCTCCTTCCCTTGGTCGTTCTCCTGTGCCCATAGCGTGCCTAAAGAACCTTCAAGGGCTGTTGTGTACAGGATGAGAGGTTTTCCCTTGATCGGAGCAGTCAGTACCGGTGGATTCTGCAGGTATTGGATGATTTCGTCCAGTGCACTTTGGCATTTACGATCCTAAACGAATGGGGTCCCCTTCTTCATTAGATGACTGTAGGGGCGGCATTTGCCGGAGAGGTTAGCTATGAACCGTTGGATATACGCGAGCTTCCCTTGTAGAGACCGCAATTGTTTTAAGGTTCTTGGAGTGGGCATTTCCATAATCGCCTTGATCTTCGATGGATCTATTTCGATGCCCCAGTGTCGTATGATGAACCCTAGAAATTTTCCAGAGGAGACTCCGAATGCACATTTCAGAGGGTTCATTTTCAGGTTATACTTACGAAGACGTTGGAATACTATTTTCAAATGCTCCCAGTATTCCTCGTGCGATTTGCTTTTCACTACGAGTCATCGATATAGCATTCGATGACCTCATATATGAGGTCATCGAAAATCTTCGTCATGGCCCTCTGATAGGTAGCACCGGCGTTTTTCAGACCGAAAGGCATCACTTTGTAGCAGAATATGCCCAGAGGAGTCCGGAAAGCGGTATGCTTCTGGTCTTCGGGATGCATCTTTATTTGATTGTACCCCGATGATCCGTCCATGAAAGAGAAGACTTCATGAGTGGACGTATTATCTATCAGCTCAGTAATCGGTAGGGGAAAGTCATCCTTCGGACAGGCTTTGTTGAGGTCCCGGAAATCCACGCAGATGCGCACCGTCCCATTTTTCTTCATCACTGGGACAATGTTGGCGATCCAGTCGGGGTATTGAACTTCTTGGATGAAGCCGGAGTCGATTAGCTTCTTGACTTCGGCGTTGATACTTATTTCAAGTTCGAGCCGCATCCTTCTTGGTGCTTGTTTGACTGGTTTGACGTCCGGAGATATTGCCAATTTATGCACAGCTATTTCTGGATCTAGTCCCGGCATCTCAGAGTAGTTCCATACGAAGCAGTTTTTATACTGCATGAGCACATCTTTTAGCGTAGCAACCTGCTTTTTAGACAGTAGCTCACTGACGAACGTAGGCCGCGGGTCGTTTGCCTTCCCCAAGTCGATTTTCCTTAGGTTATCCGCAGTAGTGTGTATTCCATCTTCCAACTGTTTTGATGCCGGTGGAAACTCTGAGATCAACTCATCTTCATCCTCATTTTCGAAGCACCTTGAGAGGTTATCCATATTCTCGTGCACTCCTTCTTCCTGTTAGTGTATATGCCCTAGAGGCCATTACTGTATCATACTAGCTTGTATATTACTTAATGGAAGCTTGGGATATTCACAGTTGTATTGACAGTCTTGCTCAAAATGGTAGTATGCTACTTGGTTTGTCTCTACTTCAATATGTGCATGTGTTTCTTTTAGCATATCGCTTATATACATATTAGTAGAGCCCTTAGGATCTTTGCTTGATTACCAGCGTTGTGATGGCAGTCATACTCGTGGGAGCTGGGTAATCCATAAGCACATCCTTATACAGGTCCCTAGTCGTAGGACTATCAAGACAGGGCATCGATACTCCGGAGTAGACTAGCGTATGCGCTTCTCATCCCAGCGGGGGAGACGGTCTGTCCCACAGCCGTCAGTACGTCGTACTTGAGATAGTATGCGGGTGATCGTTAGGTTACGAGTACACTGGACAGGACTCGTCGGGAACTGTTGGTTGGTATTATACCTATCGTCGGTTATCAGTTCCCAGGTGACATGAGTACAGCTTAGTCCGCCGACTTGACACTGTCACTTCGCCTCGAGTGTGTTCCCACTGTACTTAGATTACTACCCTACCACGGCTCAAAGGAGTCGTGCAAACAGGTAGTAGTTGGGTGCAGTCCTGAAGCACTTGGAGGCAGTGACGGTTAGACAGGATTCGTCTCTCCCGTTATTGGGGGTTGACATCGCGCTGTGTCTAGGAGAGCCATTACACGAGTAGTCCCTGGCCAGGGCAAGCGAGATATACTGGTAGGTTTCCAGTGTTATCTCAGGGTGTTCTGGGCTTCACTCCGACACGACTTGTACCGCTATTAGGGGACTGACGTTTACCGCCCCCTAGGCCCGCCATGCGATGTATCAGACGAACAGACCGGACTGTACGGAGATTGTCACATACAGGCTCAGTAGGAGTTCGGATGGGTTTACCTCATCGGCCTTCTTATCGACATCTACCTGGGGACCGTTACGTACAGCTAGTGCCGCTTGCGGTCTGTGGTTAAACCCACTGCCAGCGTAGTGTCGAGTCTTTAGAGTCCCACACAGAGAGTTTCCCTGCATTGAGCGAAACGTGTAGAGGCCGTATGGTTTTACGGCAGGGCTGCGATCACTTGCGTACACTTGTGTGCGTATGTTGTTCGGGCAGGCAATACTAGTGGGCTTTGGTTTAAGTCGGATCCTAGTATTGCACGGATGGATTTGTTTTGTCTTCAGTGCATTCGCATTCTACGGAATGCGGATGCGGGTGTGTATGCACAGTTTTGAGGAGTGATGAAGGAGGAGGTGCCTTATTAGGGTTTTGGCAGTTGGTTCGGCCAAAACCGTTATGTGGCAGGCTCATTAGGGTTTTGGCAATTCGTTCGGTCAAAACCATTATGAGCCGGGGACATTGTTTACTAATCCTTTTAGTGATAATTTTATGATGGCTAATTGCATTGACCATTTGACCACCATGACCTCTCTTGACTTTGTTGACCGGTTGACCGGGGTTGACCATTGACCTTCATGAGAGATCTACACTCTTCTTTTGATTTTCTTTCTCTTTTGATTATGAAAATGGTCATTTCAATGTAGCCATCAACTTTATCTTGATGGGATTAGTAATGATAATGTTTTTGCATTATTGAACCATGGCTCATTTTCTTTAGCTCATAATTCATTCTCATTTCTCTCTCTTGATCTTTCTCATGAGAAGAAAAGAAAATGAGCTCTCATGGTTGCTAAGTTCTCCTCCTTCTTCCTCCTCTTGATTCTATCTTTTGATCTCATGTGTTGAGAGAAAAAGATCCCACAAAGACAAACACATCCATACATCACTTCTACACAACCTAGGGCTTCTAGATTAGTGATCTCGTCGCCCTAGTTGCCTCGGCTCGAGGTGGAGCTCGGTGTACAACCCTCGGGTGGATCGTCTTCGACTCAAGAAGGCCGCGGAGGTGCCCAAGGTCCGGATCGACACTTGGAGCTTGGATGGACGAGCGGGACAGCGGAATGAAGACCCGAAGGACCGGCTTCGTAAGGTATACTTTCTACAGCATAGTAGTTAAAGGCTCTAGTAGTTTACTAGTTACTAGTTTAGCAAAGATCCGTGCTTTAAGTCCATGTTGCCTTGCGCCAAATCATTGTTTTTCGTCGTTTCCGCCTCCCCGTAAGAACTGGGATGAGCAACGTGGACTTACAGTGGTATCAGAGCCTCGCTAAACATAAACTAGTAAGTTAGCAAAGTGTTTAGAATATCGATCGGAAAAAAGTCGCAAAACACGTCCGCAAAACCTCTAGTTTCTGTCGATTTTCATACTGCTCAAAAAGTGATTTAAAATATATGAAAAATCGTCTCAGGGTTTTGTGAAAATACTGCAGAAAAACGAACCAGTGATTCGATCAAACGACCGCGGTTCCGCGGCAATGACATGCTCATTGCCGCGGTTCCACCGCCGTTTTGACTCGGCACTGGATCGGATTTTGTGCAGTGTTTTAGTTTGGCTGTTTTGGGATTTTTAATACATGTTTTTTCTACCCAGATTTTCCAGAGAGCAAATTGACTTTTGGGGTGGTTAAAAATCCGTATTTTGATCGGTATTCCGTACACTTTGGCTAATGGATATTATCTGTGATGTGATATATGTATTAAACGTCTACTAATCGCTATAAGTCGATTAGTGGGGGTTATACATATCTGTGATCTGTAATGTTAATGGTTTGTGGATATGAACACGATGGATTGTCGCGGATGAATAGCCGGGAATGGGTGTGAGAAGAGAGTTTCTTTTTCTTTCATTCATTGTAAAATTTGTAAATTGATGTAATATTATTTGTATGGCCGCACAACCGGGTCGGGGTTGTAGCCGTCATTGTATAATTCTTTTTACTGTTTTTGCTCCTAGGATAGACCCATGGTGGGGTGCACAAACTACCGGGTATCTCGAAGTGCCGAGTGGCCTACTCACGTCATTGAGGGAGGTTGCTTCGCTTCGGGTACTTGGCGGGTAGTTTGCCGCACCCGTAGGGGTCTTGGATGGGGTTTGGCTATTCATCGCGACCGTGTAATCCGCTTTTCGTTGTAGGCTCGAACGAATCGCGGATTCCTAGTATATCCAAAGTGTTCATCTGTGATCTGGATTGGCTATCATTGCTATATATCTATAAACGATATCTATTTAGGCGTTGCTTATGTTTTTCAGCCGCGCTAGCCCAGCCCCCGCTCTGTCGTTAGTTAAGTAACCTAACGGGTGATGACGGGGCCCCGTGGCGAATGCGAATGGCATAAGCGTACGTCATATTTTGGTTGTTTTCTGCAATGGTAGGATTAAATGATAGGACGCATTAAAAGAACTAATGCAAGAAAAATAAACCAAGTAAAAGTCGTTGGAACACTTTGAAAACCACTCGGTTCTTTTCAAAAACCAGCATTTTAAACGCGGAGCTTGAACCACTCCTTTTAAAATCTATCTCGTTCCATCGATTATATCAAGTTCACTACGTTCACGGTTTCGCCAAAACCATCCGTAGCCCTCCGTCGTTTCATATGAATATTCAACAGTATTCAAGCTGTGTTTGTTGGCCTTAGTCAAGGCACAGTGTTTGGTAGCTGGTGGGTATTCATATGTTGCATAGATAGAATGCGTTGGTTTGGGACAGTCGTATTGCTTTGTTGGCCATAGTCAAGGGTATATACGGGTGGGTTCAAATCAACCTGGACAACGACGGGTAGAACTTGACATGTGACTTATGCTTTGTTGGCCTTAGTCAAGGTCATAAGAGCATGGGGCAAAAATCCACATCGGGAGTTTCAAAAGTACTGAAACTTGCTAGCGCTGCATACCATTTGGAGTGTGATGATTCTGTTAGGATTCCTTCAGTTTTGTCACGCGATGATATTTGGATCCCGATCCTACTGTGAGTATATGCTACTCCACGGGAACTTTCTCACTTAACGATCAATGCTATAAACCTAGTAGGTGTCTAGAAAGGTGTTAGCGGGGCTACGCCCACAGGGAAAAGAGGTTACCTAATTAAGGAACTTCGCGAAAGCGTTGGAAAACCTCCCTCGAAGTACCGACACTGGCCTGGTTGAACGGTTAAGCAAGTATTGTACGGTGAGATTGATCCTGACTAATTCTTCCTTTATGGTTTGAAGAGGGATTTGAGAGACAGTGGGAGCCATCCTGTTTAGATAAATTAAAAACCAATCTAAACTTGCAAGAGCATCATGCTGAGTGTTTTCTTCTCTCTCTCTTAATTGCAGCGACCCAATGACCGCACCTAGGTTACATCTAGATAATAAAATGACTGAATCTGACTGTTATGACTGGCAAAGGTCTGTCCAGATGTCCATTGCCCATGACAAACTGGGACACCTCTTCACTGATCCAACCCCTGCCGTCTCAGGTCCAGTTTCCCCTGTCACGGATATTGATATCCATAGGACATCAGAAGAAGACTGTGCGAAAGCCAAGTGCCTCGTGTTAGCCTCAGTTGATGGTATATACCAGAGGCAGCACGAGAAGATGGACTCAGTTTCTATCTTCTTCCATAACAAAGATTCATATGGAGAGCAATCTCGTATCGCAAGATATGAGACCTCGAACGAATTGCTTCCAGCGAGGTTGGCTATCGGGTCATCTGTAAGGGGCAACGTCCTTACAGAGACCAGCTCTTTCGAGCTCACGGACCTGAAGACCGCGTTGAAGAACGGGTCAGATACTGACTTAGTTCAACAGTCTCTACCTACTACCCTGAAGGAAACCAGGGAAGTAGAAAGAAAGGGAAGGGCAGAAGTTTCGGGAATGGATATAGTAAAAGAGGGATGTTCCTATTGTTACGGGAATGAACATGGGCAGAAGGATAGCAGGGCTTGCATAGCCAGTAGCCAGAATTCGAAGCATGTTGTGGCTTCGGCTTCGGGTGTGTTTGTAATTGAGAACTGTATGTCAGTTAACCCTACTTCCTGGGTATTGGATACCGGATCAGGATCTCATATCTGTAATTCGTTACAGGCTCTGAGAAACCGTAGGGTTATCAAGAAAGGTGATATGACTCTCAGGGTTGCTAACGGAATAAGCATGTATGCTGAATCCGTAGGGGAATATCATCTAGGACTGACAACTGGGCAGATATTGATTCTGCGTGACTGTTTTTATGTACCAGGTGCGACTTGTAATATCATATCTGTATCCTTACTTTCTAAGGAAGGATATGATTTTACTTTTGTAAGCGATGTAGTGAACATCCACCTAAATCAAGTACTGATTGGGTCAGGTACATTGAAAAACGGTATATACGTTTTGAATCAAGCTCAGGTCTTCAGTGTCCAGAACACATCTAAAAGAAAGTCTCCGGAATTAAATCAGGCTTTCTTATGGCATTGTAGACTGGGTCACATTAATGAGACACGGTTGAATAAGTTACATAAAGAAGGATACTTGGATCTGTTCGAGTACCAGTCTTATGCCACTTGTGAATCTTGTCTCATGGGAAAGATGACAAAGACTCCGTTCACTGGACACGGAGAAAGAGCGAGCGAGCTCTTGGGACTCATACACAGTGATGTGCGTGGTCCATTGTCTATACATGCACGAAGTGGTTATTCATACTTCATTACTTTCACAGATGATTTCTCTAGGTATGGGCATGTCTTCTTGATGAAGCACAAATCCGAGGCCTTTGAGAAATTTCAGGAATACAAGAATGAAGTTGAAAAACAAACAGGCAAAAGTATCAAGACACTGAGATCTGATCGAGGTGGTGAATACTTGAGTGCCGAGTTTCTGGGTTTCTTAAAAGAGAATGGAATTCTCTCTCAGCTTACTCCTCCATACACACCACAACACAATGGTGTATCGGAAAGGCGGAATCGAACCCTATTGGATATGGTTCGATCCATGATGAGTAAGGCCGAGTTACCGCGATCCTTCTGGAGTTATGCACTAGAAACAGCTGCATATCTTTTGAACCAAGTTCCTACTAAGTCGGTGCCTACCACACCATATCAGATGTGGAGTGGGAAGAAACCTAGTCTTAAACACTTTAAGACATGGGGATGTCCATCTTTTGTAAAAAAGCAGCATGCGGACAAGCTCGAGGCACGTTCAGTACAGTGTAAGTTTGTGGGATACCCAAAGAACTCCAAGGGGTATCTTTTCTATTACGCAGAGGAACAAAAGTTTTTGTTTCTCGTCATGCCTGCTTCTTGGAAACTGAGTTTTTGGAAAATCAGATAAGTGGGAACGCAATAGAACTGGAAGAAATTCCAGAACCACGAGCTATTACTGAAAGCTTAGTAGAACCAGAAGGTTCGAAAGAACAGGACATTCCTACGCCACTCTGCAGGAGTAGTAGGCAGTCTCATCCGCCCGAGAGATACTATGGTTTTCTCATTGACGGGGATAGAGAGGATTGCACCATGGATTATGGTGAGCCGACTAGCTTCCAGCAAGCAATTCAGAGCGGTGACTCGGTAAAATGGCTGGATGCAATGCAGACCGAGATGGAGTCTATGTACACCAACAAAGTTTGGACTTTGGACTTTGCTCCAGAAGGGGTAAAACCCGTAGGATGCAAATGGATCTTCAGAAAGAAGATTGGTGTAGATGGGCAGGTTGAAACCTATAAAGCTAGACTTGTTGCAAAGGGTTTTCGTCAAAGACCTGGTTTGGACTATGACGAGACCTTTTCTCCTGTGGCTATGCTGAAATCCATTCGGATCCTTCTTGCCATTGCTGCTTTCCACGATTATGAAATCTGGCAGATGGACGTAAAAATGACTTTCCTAAATGGAAATTTAGAAGAGTGCGTCTATATGGATCAGCCGGAGGGATTCATTCAGAGTGGGAGCAGCGGTAGAGTATGCAAGTTGCTAAAGTCCATCTATGGACTTAAGCAGGCATCGCGGAGTTGGAACATCTGCTTTGATGATACTGTCAAGGAATTCGACTTTATCAAAAACCCAGATGAACCATGCATTTACAGTAAGATTGTAGGGAGAACTGTGGTATTCCTCATCTTGTACGTGGATGACATTCTCCTAATAGGAAATGATATTCCTATGTTACAGTTAGTCAAAGGATTCTTGTCGCAGAGGTTCTCCATGAAGGATCTGGGCGATGCCAACTACATTCTGGGGATCCAGATCTATCGTGATAGATCTAAGAGGATGTTGGGACTTTCACAGTCCAGGTACATTGACACCATACTGAAAAGATTCAGTATGGAGGATTCAAAGCGCGGTAATCTACCGGCTTGTCACGGAATCACCCTCTCCAAAGAGATGTCTCCCAAGACTGATTTGGAAAGGGATCGCATGTCTATTATACCCTACGCTTTTGCGGTAGGCTCTATAATGTATGCGATGTTATGTACCAGACCAGATGTAGTATACGCATTGAGCGTTGTAAGCCGGTATCAGTTGGACCCAGGGGAGAAACACTGGATAGCGGTAAAGAACATTCTCAAGTACCTGAGAAGGACTAAGGAGATGTTCTTGGTGTATGGCGGAAAAGACCTCCAGATCGAGGCCTTTGCTGACTCCAGCTTCCAGAGTGACAAGGATGACTCCAAGTCCATGTCGGGTTATGTCTTTACCCTCAATGGAGGGGCGGTTTGCTGGAAGAGTTCCAAGCAGGAGACCGTTGCTGACTCAACTATGGAAGCGGAGTATATAGCTGCTTGCGATGCCGCAAAGGAAGGTTTCTGGATGAAGAAGTTCCTCACGGAGCTTTAGGTGGTTCCTACCATTGTTGATCCAATACCGCTGTATTGTGACAACAACGGAGCTATAGCTTTAGCGAACGAACCCAGGTCCCATCAGAAGTCCAAGCACATTTTGAGGCGGTACCACCTGATCAGGGAGATCGTAGATCGCCGGGAGATCGAGGTGAAGAGAGTAAATTCGGAGAATAACACTGCAAATCCACTCACGAAAGCCCTACCCTAGACTCAGTTCGAGCGGCTGATCGAGATGATAGGTCTTCGATACGCCAATACATGGCCTTAGTGCAAGTGGGAGATTGTTAGTGTATATGCCCTAGAGGCCATTACTGTATCATACTAGCTTGTATATTACTTAATGGAAGCTTGGGATATTCACAGTTGTATTGACAGTCTTGCTCAAAATGGTAGTATGCTACTTGGTTTGTCTCTACTTCAATATGTGCATGTGTTTCTTTTAGCATATCGCTTATATACATATTAGTAGAGCCCTTAGGATCTTTGCTTGATTACCAGCGTTGTGATGGCAGTCATACTCGTGGGAGCTGGGTAATCCATAAGCACATCCTTATACAGGTCCCTAGTCGTAGGACTATCAAGACAGGGCATCGATACTCCGGAGTAGACTAGCGTATGCGCTTCTCATCCCAGCGGGGGAGACGGTCTGTCCCACAGCCGTCAGTACGTCGTACTTGAGATAGTATGCGGGTGATCGTTAGGTTACGAGTACACTGGACAGGACTCGTCGGGAACTGTTGGTTGGTATTATACCTATCATCGGTTATCACTTCCCAGGTGACATGAGTACAGCTTAGTCCGCCGACTTGACACTGTCACTTCGCCTCGAGTGTGTTCCCACTGTACTTAGATTACTACCCTACCACGGCTCAAAGGAGTCGTGCAAACAGGTAGTAGTTGGGTGCAGTCCTGAAGCACTTGGAGGCAGTGACGGTTAGACAGGATTCGTCTCTCCCGGTATTGGGGGTTGACATCGCGCTGTGTCTAGGAGAGCCATTACACGAGTAGTCCCTGGCCAGGGCAAGCGAGATATACTGGTAGGTTTCCAGTGTTATCTCAGGGTGTTCTGGGCTTCACTCCGACACGACTTGTACCGCTATTAGGGGACTGACGTTTACCGCCCCCTAGGCCCGCCATGCGATGTATCAGACGAACAGACCGGACTGTACGGAGATTGTCACATACAGGCTCAGTAGGAGTTCGGATGGGTTTACCTCATCGGCCTTCTTATCGACATCTACCTGGGGACCGTTACGTACAGCTAGTGCCGCTTGCGGTCTATGGTTAAACCCACTGCCAGCGTAGTGTCGAGTCTTTAGAGTCCCACACAGAGAGTTTCCCTGCATTGAGCGAAACGTGTAGAGGCCGTATGGTTTTACGGCAGGGCTGCGATCACTTGCGTACACTTGTGTGCGTATGTTGTTCGGGCAGGCAATACTAGTGGGCTTTGGTTTAAGCCGGATCCTAGTATTGCACGGATGGATTTGTTTTGTCTTCAGTGCATTCGCATTCTACGGAATGCGGATGCGGGTGTGTATGCACAGTTTTGAGGAGTGATGAAGGAGGAGGTGCCTCATTAGGGTTTTGGCAGTTGGTTCGGCCAAAACCGTTATGTGGCAGGCTCATTAGGGTTTTGGCAATTCGTTCGGTCAAAACCATTATGAGCCGGGGACATTGTTTACTAATCCTTTTAGTGATAATTTTATGATGGCTAATTGCATTGACCATTTGACCACCATGACCTCTCTTGACTTTGTTGACCGGTTGACCGGGGTTGACCATTGACCTTCATGAGAGATCTACACTCTTCTTTTGATTTTCTTTTTCTTTTGATTATGAAAATGGTCATTTCAATGTAGCCATCAACTTTATCTTGATGGGATTAGTAATGATAATGTTTTTGCATTATTGAACCATGGCTCATTTTCTTTAGCTCTTAATTCATTCTCATTTCTCTCTCTTGATCTTTCTCATGAGAAGAAAAGAAAATGAGCTCTCATGGTTGCTAAGTTCTCCTCCTTCTTCCTCCTCTTGATTCTATCTTTTGATCTCATGTGTTGAGAGAAAAAGATCCCACAAAGACAAACACATCCATACATCACTTCTACACAACCTAGGGCTTCTAGATTAGCGATCTCATCGCCCTAGTTGCCTCGGCTCGAGGTGGAGCTCGGTGTTCAACTCTCGGGTGGATCGTCTTCGACTCAAGAAGGCCGCGGAGGTGCCCAAGGTCCGGATCGACACTTGGAGCTTGGATGGACGAGCGGGACAGCGGAAAGAAGACCCGAAGGACCGGCTTCGTGAGGTATACTTTCTACAGCATAGTAGTTAAAGCCTCTAGTAGTTTACTAGTTACTAGTTTAGCAAAGATCCGTGCTTTAAATCCATGTTGCCTTGCGCTAAATCATTGTTTTTCGTCGTTTCCGCCTCCCCGTAAGAACCGGGATGAGCAACGTGGACTTACACTTCCGACAGCATTATCACATGACAGGTACAAGATTGTTTCCAAGACCGATATTGATCTGGTTCTACCTTTGCTATATACTCTGCTTTTGGTACATGCTTTTGTGGTGGGGCTACCCTACAACTGTTGGATAGAGCGAACCTGCCGAGTTGATATTGGTCTTCGACCCAGTTTTTAAAGGTGAAGCAGTCTTCAAGATGATGTCCTATCGCTCGGTGATAGGAGCAATAATCCGGGTGATGAACTTCGTTTGCTTGATCGGGGTGTTGAGACTCTGGGAGTGTCATCATTTGATATTTCATGACAAGGTCAAAGATTCTCCTTGTCTTGTCTTGAGGGAAAGAATATGCTCGATCCATCTTTTTCATAAGAGATGGATTCCGGCTGATCTTTTCTCGACCGCGTGGCCATTTGGATCCGTTTTGCCGCTGTCGAACGTTTTTTCCGTTCTTTTTTTTTGCCTCCGCGTCGGGCCTTTTTCTTGCTTTGGGAATGCATGGCAGGCTGATGGTGAAGGGCATTGTCATACTCCGTAGCCTGCTGAAGGAGGTGCTGCGTCTTGGCTTTCTCGTAAATGGCCATTTCGCGGCTGTGGTCGTTCCGAACCTTTTGACTCGCTTCCTTTACTAGCTTGTCCATCTGTTCTTCAAACGACGGACTCGACATTTTTATGGCAGGACCTCGTTCTGATTCAACGTCAGTGTCTTTTAAAAGAGCATCACCTTCTTCATCGAGGTCATTTATGACATGGCAGTCATGGAATTGCTCCCGTCTCTTGGATTGGACATATCCAAGCCCAATCGTTTCCATTTTCCCGTCGGATAATTTTCGCTGAGTTCCGGAGACGTTCCAAATCCTGTTGTAGAACCGAGCTTGTCGACCTATCTGTTTGAAAGGTATGCCTTGGCATCTTAACAACCTTTTCAATCCTTTCGTGTAGTATCTAGGCAGGCGGATGGGTTGGAGCCTGTCGATCGCAAAATTGGCACCATTCCAGACTTCTCTTTCGACTTTAGTCTCCGTGGATCGATAGAATAGAATCGCCTTTTCATCTCTTCGCCTGGGAGGGACGTAGAATGTCTACAGCTCTTTCACGCTATATGTCTCAAGCGCATCAAGTTCTCTATAGTGCTGCCACGGAACCATGGCGATTTGTAAACTCTGATCATCTCCAGTGAGGGCCTGCATTGATGGACGGACCGAGAACACTGCGTTGACTTTGTCCTCAGAGTCACTGCAAAAGACCAAAATAGGGGTAGATAGTCCTGGCCTATTGCATTGTGGCGGCCCCGTATAGACTATCTCTTCTTCCTCCTCGGTATCGCTTCCGAAGACCGGAATAGTGGTGATAGCTTTTTGCTTATTCTCCGGTTTATGGCATCTTTCCGTGTCTTCAAAGTCTGGTAGGAAATACTTTGCATCTTCGTACTTTTGGACTTCATTTACGGAGAATAGGTTTAGTTCCCCCGTTATGGTATACTCGAGACCATCTTTCAAATACTTCATACACTGATGTTGTGTAGAAGGAATGATGTTGTACTCGTGTAACCAAGGCCTGCCGAGCAAAGCGTTGTAGCAGGTCTTAGCGTCAATGACATGAAATTTGATGTCAGTGATGAGCATCCCAAAGCGTAATGTCAGTATTATATACTCGAGCATCCGTGATGACTGGGAGTTGAACCCGGAGATGGTGATTTTATCCCGAGCGAGGTGCTGAACGCTCTTGCAGATTTCTTTTAGCACCCTCACATTTAGGAGGTTGACAGAGGACCCGTTGTCAACTAAGATCTTCCTTATCTTGATTTCATGGAAGTACCCAGTGACATATAGGGGACGGTTGTGCTCGCATGTTCCGAGGAGAAGATCTTCATCGCCGAAAGTGATGTCAGCTGTGTGCACTTCTTCCAGTTTGTCCTTCATCTTTTCTTCGGCAAGGAAAGCTTGAAACTGCTCGGGCTCTTGTAAGACCCTGATCAGAGAATCTCGTGCCTCTTTAGACAATAGAAGGGTATCCAAAATGCTTAGCTGTGAGGGTATCTTCCTCAGGTGTGCCAGGACATTGTTATCCACTTTGTTTTTTTAGGCGGGTCCTTGGCTGCAAGTTCTTCAACGACTCGATCATCGAGGGCGATATCCTCACGGACTTTTTCCTTCCCCTTATCTTTTTTGTTCGATCCCTTATTTGTAGGTCCGAGATTCTTTTCGGGCAACGTACGATTACGCAGCTGAATGTTTCGCAATTCTTTATCTCTTCCTCTTTTTCCGGGGTGGATTCCTTGAAGAGAGGGCCGAGGGCTACTTCTTCATCAGAGTCGCTTCCGAAGGTGAGAACTTGAGATCCCCTGGTATCAATTACGTGACAGTTTCCGGCAGTTCTTTTGTTCTCATCTGTCGTGCTTCTCTGCTCCCGACGAGTCTTGCGCTTTATCCGCTTGAAATGTTGTCGGTGAGCAACGTATCCCTGCTACCATTTTTTAAAGGCCATGCATTCTTCAGTAGGGTGTGCGATCCTCTGATGGTATAAGCAGTAGTTAGGATGTGCATCCGCTTCATCAAGGTGTATACCGCTAGGAGTATTTCCTTTGAATGATGGCAGCTTCATTCCTATTGATAGGGCTTTAGCGAACCGTTTCCTCATTTTAAGCCTGTTTTTGTCTGCTGCAGGCGTGCTTCGATCTGGTTGGAGCGCTTTGCGACTCATCCCTACCCTGATTTCTTCAACTTGACGCCGATGCCTGGCCCATTCAAATATGGCCATTTCACACTCTTGATCAACTTTGCTCTTCTGACGGGCTTCATTCAGCAACATGTCAATCATCTCGTCTGATGGTTCCAAAGATTTTGGCACCGACCCTGCCCCCAGCTCCTCTGTATTATCTTTTGATGCCGAGTGAGTTTCTTCGTCATTTATTGGTGAATGAGAGATCATGTGACAACTTGCCACATAATTCTCGGGTTCTTCTGATGAGTCTTCTCCCTCATCATTGTCGTCATCTCTGCCCTCAAAGATATGGTTGAGAAATTCTTGGAGTGTGACCGGGGTTCACGCCTTCTGGTTATATTCTTCCAGCACGTCAATATACTTTTGCAGGTCCGTGCGCTTGTCATCAGACTGCGTGCGCTTTTTGGTCTTCTTCTTTTTCTTTGAAGACATTGACGGCTAGGCCTAGGTATTTTGCCCATTTCTACCAACTCTCGGCGTTGGGCGCGGTTTCAGCATCCCCTCAATGATCTCTGGCTCCAGTAGGCTCTTCCATCTAATTGCCGGACATGCTTGAAGATTCTTGAGCATTCTCTTAGTCTTGTCTGAAAGAACAACCTCATATGAAGTTTCCTCTATAAATGAGCATGATGCCCCCGGCGTGTCCACATTTTTAAGAGGGTGCGGTTGTGGGGGGTTTACCCTCCTGTTTTCAGACAACGCAAATTTTCCTTGTTGGTACTGATCCTCAATCCAGTTTTTGAAGATGAAGCAATCTTCGATTGGGTGGCCCACTATCCGGTGGTAGGGGCAGTAAATAGGATTGTTGACGTCACCGGGCTGCAGTGGGCATTTCGGATTCGGCAGGGTGATGAGCTTGTTGCATACCGCTAGTTCGAACAGTCTTCTCGTTTTATCTTGCGGAAAAGAGTAAGGACATCTCAACTTCTCATCGAGGAATCGCGGTTTGTTGCCTTGGCGAGCAACCGGTTTCGGGTTACTCGGCTGTTGCTGAGCGTTGGCGACGAAGGTCGCTTTCCCTTTACCCTTTTCGTTTCGAAGTTCCATTTTCGAAGATGGCGGTCTATGGCCCATCTAGTCCATTTGGGCCAGCTTGTCGATCAAGGCTTGGAAAGTGGTCGGCTTGAAAAATATCATAAACTAGGATATAGTTGCCTGCAGATCTAAGGTCCCCACGAACATGCCCACGGCAGGAGCTTCTTCTATGCGTTGTTCGCATCTCGACCATAGGTTCCGCCACCGAATTGTATACTGAACCCATGTCTCTCCTGGCTTCACCCTGGCATTGATCAATGCCGTGATCGGGGTGTGCTCGCTAGCGCTTATGAAACGCTGGGTGAATAGCAACTCCATTTCTGTGAATGTTTTGATGGAGTCATTCGGAAGCTCTGAGTACCATTCAAATGCCGTCTCCGCTAAGCTGCCGACGAACTGGAGCAGCAGGAGTTTGTCGTCAACTTCAGTATTGCCGCATAGAGCCCTGAACTGAGCGACGTGCTGATGGGGGTTGCCTATTCCCTTCTACATGTGAAATTTAGGGATCGTATATCTCGGCGGGTACTTAATTTGATCATACCAGCCTGGATATGCTCGCCCAGTTCTAACGACTTGGCCTGTAGCTTCACTTGCCTGATGAGCTCGTATCTATTGAGCTATGTAGTCATCAAGCGCAGCTTTCGAGATCGTATCCTCCCTGGCTGCTGATAAAGCCGGAAGAGGGTTTGATGTCTCCCTTCTGTCGTCTTCAATGATCATTGGGGGATCTTCGGTTGGAGGGTCTGGCTGGATCATCATTCCCACCATATCTTGGAACAGAAGCACCATTTGCTTTATGTTGGCAGCTTATTCCGCGACTTCTTTATCTTTCTTTTCGAGCATTCTTCGGAGGAATTCGGCGTCGGTTTCCTACTCCTGGTGTTGATCCGACGTTGCTTCCGGACTTTCTTTCTGCCCAGTAAGTGCGGCCATCTTCGTCAGCATCTCCAGGAGTTTCTGCTATTGCTCTTGAGCCTTAGTTACTGATCGTGTAAGTGGTTGATGACTCCCAAAAGCACGGCTTTCCTCTTTTCCAGAAGCCATGTAGACGGTGTGCACTACCATGTCCCCAGACTTAGGGCGTTTAGGTTCAGTGTCCTTGAGATTTGTCATAGGCATGGGGATCTTCTCCAGCCTTTTCTTTTTATGAGCGGTCGAAGTTGAGGGGGCTATTGCAGACGATACTTTCCGTGATACAACGGCGGGATGACCCTCCTCTTGCCGGACCTTCATTTTCTTTTGTCAGCGGGAGTAATCTTTGTCAATTACAGAGTCTTGGACTCTTCGCCAGACCCTGTGGATTTTGGGGGACAGCCGCTGAGAGAGCTGTTCTGGGTTTTCGTTTGTAACATTCTCTACAGGTGGAGGAGACTTTTTCAACACGGCAGTTGGAGAGTTCTTGCACACCCTCCTGAGCGGCTCAAAGCTGTTCCCAGTTGGAACAACAGTATCAATTTCCACCATTGGAGCTGGTAGGATAAGTCCAGAGGGGGAATTGCTCCCAGCTTTCCTCACTCGGCGCCAGTGACGACGTCGAGCATGTCGTGTAACCGGGACCACCTCTGTTGTGGGAGTAACTTTTTCATGTCCCCTGCTCTTATGAGAGGCTGTTGTCGGCGTCAGCCTATCGAAGATTGACATCCGCTGGAAAGGAATGGTCAACCTGTCGACGGCCGACTTTCGAGTATGGGAAGTAGTTTGGACGACTTCACCTGCAGAAGGAGTCGGGATAGCCTTCTCCAGTATTGCGAACCTCTTCGCGGGCCCATTTGAGCTTAGTCTCAGCCTGTCGAAGACTGAGGCAGTGGACTTGGACGACCCGTTGAGAGGGGCCGTGGTAGTTGCAAACCGATCGAAGACCGACTTTTTCGGAGCTTCCTATGATGGCACTGGGGTGTTGAAGCTCATTGGTGGGAGTATGGTCCCGAAGAACAATCCAGTGGTGGCCTGTGTCACCAGTTCCACCGGCATTGCGTAGATAGAGGCCGTTTGGGGCCCGTAAGTCACTCCTCTAGACAGGACGGAGCGAGAGTTATTGTTGCAGTTGGTGCAGCTGGAAGCCATGGATCTTCTTTTCTCTGCACGGGAGCAAGACACCAAATCTTAGTACCTTGAATCCAGGGGCAACCATGTTAAACCGCGATTCGTTCGCGAACACAACACACGAAGTGGGGAGTGGAAAGAGGAAAAGGTCCCACCAGGCGTACCAGAATCTGTTTACCACCGAAAGACGCGACCGGAATGTTTAGGACGTCTAGCCTGAATTTTTGGGGCAGATGCTATTTGGATTTATCCGTCCACCTCTCCGAAGATACCAAGTTGATTTATGGCACCGTGTATCAGATGTTTGGATGGATGCGGCCATTGTAGCAGACTTCGCCAGATTCCCCCTCATTTGCGAGGAGTTTTTTGATTATGGGAACGCTCTTCCCTGCAGGCACAAGCCCCTGCAGTTAATTACGTTACCGCATCGCGGTAACAACTTTCTCCTACTCCAGATGTTCACTTCGTGTCGTGTGTGTTTATTTTATTTTTGGTTGCCCGTGGATTGTATACGGAGACTAATTTATGTTGTCGCCCGTAGGGCGGGGATTAGTCCAAATCCGTATTTTCTTAGATTTGGGTTTGGTTTGATTTAAGGATCGTTAATTTTGTTTGAGATTAAGATCAACTTAAATATTTGTTAAGGATACGTTAGTCTAATTTTAGACTAAGATCTACTTAATAAGGTTTTAGAATCATTTAGATCCAATGAAAGAGCATTTGGGCTCTATCGTTTTAGTTTAGGGACATTACGGTCCATTGGGTTTAAGGACATCATAGTCCATCATAGTCCATAGAGTTTAGTTTAAGGACGTTGTGGTCCATTGGGTTTAAGGACATCATAGTCCATGGAGCTTAGTTTAGGGACATTGCGGTCCGTTGGGTTCAAGGACATCATAGTCCATGGAGTTTAGTTTAGGGATGTTGCGGTCCAGGAGTTATTGGTTATTGAGACCTTCTACCTCTCTGAAGACGTTGAAGAATTACGACGACATGTATCTGTGGTGTGGAGAGATGTACCCTTGAACCAATATTGGCGGGAAAACCTGTAGTTAGGTTTGGGGTTAAGACCAGTTTGGAAAATTATGAGCATATGGGCTCGGTTGATCTGAATTAGGGACTTTTCGTCAACTTGGACTCAACCCACTCAGTTTTGAATAAAGTGTTAAACACTTGTTTAGGCTCGGTCCCTTTTGTTCAACAATAACTGAGCATTGATATGGGCTTTGATGCTCACCCTTTCTTTTTGTTTTTTATTGTGCATAACACCCAACCATGGTCAAGGAAATTGATGCCGAGATGGAATATTAGAGGATCCTCGAGACGGTGATGTTAAGAGTTCATCGTGGCCGGAAGAGAGGCATGTCGCTTCGACATAGAGAATTTAAGAAGTTAAGAAGAAAAGGAGATTGGTTGTGAAAAAATTCGAAGATGTTGAACCCCATATTTATATGATTTTTCGCAAACTGATTCAGATTCGTATAAAAATTGTTTGACTTCTAAAAGCCGCTAAAAGTAGTGGAGAAAATTGTTCTTCTTAAAGAAAAATCTTTCTGAATCTCAGAATAATGATTGCACAGAATTTTCGTAAAATATTGGTAAAAGATTTCTACAAAATATTTAAAGCGGATATATTATCAAAATGAAAGTTCTAGGCCGATTCAGCCAATTACAAAGAACAAATCAATCCGAAACAAGAAGGCCGACCATAAGACGTTTCAGTCGACTTAACGCAATCAACATAAGAGTTTAAGCAGTGCATTTACAAACCAAGCTTGGCCTTCACTTTGGCCACCAGTGTCGGCATCTCTGTGTTGGAAATTTCAAGATGTCGATGAAACAAATAGAGAGATTTTTTTCCCCCGGAGTGATCTTGGGCCAGATCGAGCGGGTTGGCGGGCCCGCATGTCCTCCTTTCTATAGGTTCGTTTTGAAGCCAATCTTCCACCTTGATAAACCTCTGCTTGGCCGCCTCAAGTTGGATATGGAGACCCACAACCTCAGTTGCGGCACGATCCCGATCATCTCGAAGAATGGAGACAGGTCCCCCAAATCGGCCGATAATTGCTCATACTCGTTGGGCAGATTCTGGTGTTGTACTATGATGCCGACTTTGTGATCGTAGAAAGAATGTTCCCCTACAAGCTGCTCAACTAGGTCTTTTACTTCACCGACCACGTTCGAGAGGGTTTCGGATGGCATTAGGTGGAGGACCATGTTTAGTACCTCCTCTAAGAAGGAACGGGATAAATCCTGAATCTGCCCGGCTAGAGCATCTAGGATCTCTTGTAGGCTGGCGCGTATTTCCTCTGGGGCCGATTTGGTAGGGGAGACGCCAGAATTAGAAGCCTCACCAGGGGTCGAAGAAGAAGAAACATCGGCCAAGGGGGTATGAGCGGTTGGGGAATGGCAAGATTCAGCATGGTTGTCATTTGAACATTAGTTTCCTGAAAATATAGAAGACATGAGTCTCAGGGAGGGTAAAATATAAAAGAAGCGGGATGAACAATATCACATTTTACCCGATGGTTGAGGGGAGGCGATACCTGATCATCGACTATGCTAATGATAGTTGTCGGAGATGAGTGAAGAGAAGGAGCGGTAGCCTCCGTCTTGAGCATGGGCAAAAGGGACAGATTGTTAATATGACATTAAATGCAATATAAAGAAATGGCAGCGGGTTCAGAATTTATATACATGTTGCTCTGTGTTGTGGTCAACAGGAGCCGACGAACTCACGGGTAAGGGAGAACGAACGCCTTGATTAGCAGCTTCTTGCTCAGCTTCAGGAAAGGGGGCTGTAGAAACCCCACCTTCGACACCAGCGACATCAGTCGAGGGGTGGCGAGTTATCATCAGCCGATAGCTCTTCTATGTTAACACGCCTTGGTCGGCGGTGTAGTGGCTCCTTCTCGTGAGTAACTTCTTCTACTTCTCCTTCACCAATTTCCCTTTCGATGCCCACCATATGATCTTCTGGCAAGGGCAGTAGATGAGTCATCTATTGTTGAGATAAGGAAAAGGGGAACAACCTGAATGGAAAGGACGACCTGGGAAGCTGAGGAGGCTGCTCCTGAAGTTGCAGAGTTGGAAAGGACAACCTGCCGGACTTCTCGTGTGTCCGGCAGCCTTTTCCTTTCTCTTTCAGCTAGAGGAAGCTGAGGAGGCTGCTCCTGAAGTTGCAGAGGTGGCTGAAGTATGAGTGGTCCGCCCACGGTAGAAGATCAGGGTTGGTCAGTTGGCCTAGAAACCTCTTCTACATCAGAGTTTCGGCAGAGAGATGGGTTTGGAAGCTGGGGCACGTAAGATATAACCGAGTCGTAGGGCCGAGGAAAGAAACGAACCCAGAATGATGACCACCAGAAGCTAAAGGCTGGGAGGCGAACCACGTATGAGGCTGAAGAAGGTCTATAATTAATACTGTCACGACCCAAAATTTAGGCACGTGACCGACACTTAAACCACGTAACGTCAACAGGCGTAACACAATTTAAGTAAGCCGACAACCCAGAAATATAAACCATCAAAAGTAGTAAGTGACAAAAACATTGTTAAAAACATTTGGAAATCTCAAATAAAAATATTTAAACTTAAGTTTATTTTTTTAAAAATTTCGGCAGCACCTCCTTTGTAAAAACCAGCCCCGAAACGGGTACAAACATATGATATAAGTAAAGCATCCTCAAACGGGAGCAAATCATGCCCAAGGGCGGAAACGACCACAACGAGTTTATATAATGTAGATATACGACGCCGTAACGAAAGAATAAGCAATAAAGAAGTGAAATAACATCACAACAAAATAAAACAGTAGACTGAACGAGCTCGACACCCAAGTCACAAATAATTCAACACCGATCCTCACAAACTCATCTCTAAGTCAATATACATGAAAGTGGTGGATGGAGAGTACTAGATACAATAAGATACACAATGAGATCATACGGATAACCGCAAAACCACCCACCTATCCAAAATGACGACCAACAACAGCGGTATCCGTAGAAGAAAAATGAGAAGCCCTGCCGCGACTATACTGAGGGTCAAGCCTGCAAAACATTGTGGCACAACGGGGATGAGTTGCCAACTCGTGAATAGTAAGTAACATCATACATATAATCACAAGTATGCATGAACATCGATAATCTATCACATGCAATCTGATAGCATAAGTATGGCAATATGGATATGCAACAATCATGATCAAGGTACACCACCAGGGTGCTACAACTACATGAAACAATGCATATCATATAACTACTGAGTATGGGATAAAACATATCATCATCGATGAATCATCATTGTGGAAAAACCGGTGTCCATCAACGACACCCCCAAATCCCAATACCTCAGGCACCGTCACTCTGATCGGCCCTCATATCTGTAAATCTCATGAAACCTGAGTGCGCAACATCGACACTCGAAACATCATAAAATCCCGTGTCCAACATCGACACGTAAATCCATATAACTCGGGCTCCGTCAGTCCGGATTGGCTCATATCCATCTCTCGACTCCGGTTGGTATCCTCCGGATAACCGCCAGGTCCAACCAATCACCAGTAGGTAGTAGTCCCTCTGTCAGGCTCATTGTCTACACCACAAAAATCCTTTCTCGCCCCGGGGTACCATACCGGGTCCACCATGTACCAGCAGACGGTGCCTCCCGCTCCTCGAATCGGGTTTCTATCACATATCTCAGAACTGAGAAAACGCATGGTAGACGTACTGAAATATCATATCAAGAGAAACCGGGTTTTCAAAACAATGCATACTTTTTTGAAATAATACCACGGTTCTCAAATCCATAAATCACATGAAATCCGTATCTCAGTGCGTAAATCCATGAAATATGATATATACAATATAAAACCGTAATATGAGCATATCGAGGGAAAACCGCTCTTTTAAATGAATCCAGTTTTTAAATATATCATGCGGTTCTCAATTCCTCCAAAATCAAATCCAACATCATATAAGGTGTACATGTAGCTATAGCAAGTATGGGGGTATACATGTAAGTATGCATGCACGATGTATCTCATATGCGCAATAGAACAATAATCAATGTGTCAATATCAGTAACAATACAATACTGCATATGTGTATAGGTTGTGCGTGTCATGGCAATTACCGACGGTGTGGATGTAGCGTACAATTTAGTGCTCGTGCAATATGAACCATCAGTAATGGTGCAGTGTCCACTAGGTACTAAGTCAAGGCATAACAAGTAATGGTATGTAATGATACTCATGCATAATCAACATGTATGCATATAAACATGTGGCTATAATATCATATCTAGCTCTGACGCTTAACGCCATACGGGCGATTTCCCTGTAGATGTAAATCTACTCACCGATGATCTCGAGCTAAGTGAATCCAACCACCTACTTTCCTTTCTTCACAGCGTCCGATGTCCCCGCCTGCGATTCTATTAACACACGAAACATAACAAGTGTAACTTAGAAATCGACCAATAATACGTACATCTACGCTTAAATCGACGCACCGACTCCAACACCTTCTCAAGTGTTCGCTTAGTGGCTAACGAGTGTAGCGACAATCTAAAACAACCCTAAGTGCAGAAATCACACGAAGCACAGAAACTGAGTCGGACACCGTGTCGGATATCGTAACACGCGTAGTCGAAATACTAAAAACTAGCTAATCCATCCCAGATTTTACCCACAGTCAAAACATCAAAATCTAGCAGTACCAACCACCTGGAGTAGCACACAGACAGCTACCTACAAAAACCCAACACCCAAGTCCCCCATCGGGCCGAGCTCGCCGGAATTTCCCTAATTGCCGCCGGCCGAACAGTGCATGGTTAGGTCAGGGTTTTAGGTGAACACTCAGGGCCTCTAGTACAACACTACTATACTGCTAGTTTTTCCAGTAAAATTTCATGGTCATAGCAGATCACAGTGACTCAAAAATGACCTTAAAAATATGATATGTGCTCGAAACTATAGCTTAGTGTTTAGAACCTGAACTAATAAGCATACAAACTTCATATAGCCTAATAAAGAGTCAAAGATCACTACCTCACCCAAAACTTGGGAAAAATCCTAGCTTTCCAAGCTCCAAGTCATCACAAGCAAGATTAATGAAAGTTTTAGTGAGATTGATGAAGGTTTAGGCTTTGGATAGTGATGCAAACATATAATTTCAATGGAGAACTTGATGTGTAGTGAAAGAGAGAGGAGCGACTGAGTTGGGATTAATAATAGAGAGAGTGAGGTGAGAATAAGATATTTTTTGAAGGAATTGAGAGTATAAGTGTTGTGAGGTGAGGGTATGTGAGGGTGAGTGAATGAGGTGAGTGTAAGTGAGGGATATACTCACTCTCCCTCCATTAAAGCCATTAATGGCAGCCATCCCCCTTAGTCTCCTTAGAATTCAACCCTTCTTCCCTTCTATTCCTTTTTATTCTCTTCTATTCTTTTTATTTTAAAACAATAACCTTTGTTTGAATAATTTAAATAGATAAAGTGTTAAATTTTGCATAACATGATAAAAAGAGAGGGTTAAGCGTGCCATAACTATATGAGCATGGTTAACACTTCTTAAATCCCAATTCAACATACACACGTGTGTGCACGTAAAAAAATAATTAAGTAAAATATTAATTATTTAAATAAAATGTGAAGAAAATATTTATTAGTTAAATTTCATTAAAAAACCGTATTATCGCTTAATTAACACCATCCGCATTCTAAAGTGTTACAATCTTCCCCCTTAAAGAAATTTGGTCCCCGAATTAAAAAATCTTACTATGCGTACCTTCAAAGAGATGAGGCAAATTCTTCCGCATCTCACTCTCGGCCTCCCAAGTGACCTCTTCACCATTTGGGCTATGCCAAAGTACCTTCACAGATGGTAAGACCTTTGATCGAAGTTTCTTCACCTGCCGATCCAATATTCCTACCGGCTGCCCGGTGAACGAAAGATCGTGCTCTAACTGAACGGTCTGGTGCTGAATCATGTGAGAAGGGTGTTGCGAAGTATCGACACATGGAATACGGGGTGAACATTCGTAAAACTGGGCAGAAGTGCCAAACGATAGGCAACGACACCAACTCGTTCAAGGATCTCAAAAGGACCTACAAATCTGGGACTAAGCTTCCCTTTCTTCCCAAATCTCATCACACCCTTCATCGGAGAAATCCGTAGGAATACATGATCTCCCATTGTAAACTTGAGCCTGCGACGACAACGGTCGGCCTAAGACTTCTGTCTGCACTGGGCTGCTCTCATCCTATCCTGCATCAACCGAATTTTCTCCGTAGTCTCTTAAACTAGCTGGGGTCCCAAAATCCTGCTCTCGCTAAGTTTGGTCCAACAGACTGGCGATCGACACTTTCTACCATACAAAGCCTCAAAAGGTGCCATCTGAATCGTCTCCTGGTAACTGTTATTGTAGGAGAACTCTATCAATGGCAAGTGACGATCCCAACTGCCACCAAAATCAAGCACGCACTCACTAAGTATATCCTACAGAGTCTGTATAGTCCGCTCTGACTAACCATCGGTCTGCAGATGGAAAGCGGTGCTAAAGCTCAAATGGGTACCCAAGACTTCCTGAAGCTTCTGCCAAAGATGGTTAGTGAACTGGGTGCCCCTGTCGGATACAATGCATGTGGAAATACCGTGCAAACGCACAATCTCATCAATGTACAACTGAGCATACTGAGCATAACCGAAAGTGGTCTTCACTGGAAGGAAGTGAGCCATTTTCATCAATCGTTCAACAATCACCCAAATGGCGTCATACCCTCGACTGGACCTGGGTAGACCCACAACGAAATCCATGGAGATCTATTTCCATTTCCACTCCGGAACGGGTAAAGGCTACAACTCTCCAGCTGGTCTTAGATGCTCAGCCTTGACTTGCTGACAAGTTAGGCACCTCGAAACGAAGTCCGAAACATCCCTCTTCATCCCTTCCTATCAGTATATATCTCTCAAGTCTCGATACATCTTGGTGGAACCTGAATGAACACTATAAGCTGACTGATGTTCCTGCTCTAGGATCTCGCGCCTCAGCTCCTCGGTATCTGGTACACATAAATGAGTCCTAAAACGCAGCACACCCTGGTCATCAATCAAGAATACCAACTGTCTACCCTGCCGAACATCCTCAAAAATCTCAGACAAACGGGCATCGGCGGGTTGTTCCTCATGGATACGATCTAGTAGAAGTGAACGGGCGCGGACATGAGCAAGCTGTCCCCCAGTGGAAGTGAACTCAAACTGTATTCTGCTGTCGCAAAAGATCTGCCAATCTGCAGGAGACTGTCTCTGAACTACGCTTAACTGGGACAAGCTACCTCCGGGCCTACGACTCAATGCATCGGCTACCACATTCGCCTTGCCCGAGTGATAAAGGATCTCACAATCATAATCCTTCACGAGCTCCATCCAACGGCGCTGTTTCAAATTCAGATCCCACTGCTGGAAGATGTACCTCAAGCTTTTGTGGTCCATGAAGATCTGACACGACTCTCCATACAGGTAGTGTCTCCAAATCTTAAGCGCAAAGACCACAGCGGCCATCTCAAGATCATGAGTGGGATAATTCTGCTCATGCTTCTTCAGCTGTCGAGAAGCGTAAGCGATAACTCTATCATGCTGCATCAATACACAACCGAGCCCCACTCGCGAAGTATCACAGTAAAAGACATAGCCGTTCGATCCAGAAGGCAAAGATAAAACTAGTGCAGTCGTCAACCGAGTCTTTAACTGCTGAAAACTGTGCTCGCATGTCTCAGTCCAAAGAAAAGGAACTCCCTTCCTGGTCAGTCCGGTCGGCGGTGCAACGATACTCGAGAAGTACTGCACGAAATGGCGGTAGTAACCGTCTAAGCCCAAAAAGCTGCGGACCTCTGTCACTGATACAGGTCTGGGCCAAAACTGTACGGCCTCGATCTTCCTCGGGTCCACACAAATACCGTCTCCCGTAACCACATGACCTAGGAATTCAACATTATCATGCCAGAAGGCACACTTTGAGAATTTAGCAAACAGCTGGTGCTCTCTCAATGTTTGCAAAGCAATTCTCAAGTGCCGCTCATGCTCCCCTCGACTCTTAGAATAAACCAGAATGTCATCAATAAACACAATAATAAACTGGTCAAGGAACGACCTAAAAATTTGGTTCATCAAATCCATGAACGCTGCTGGGGCATTGGTGAGTCCAAACGACATCACCAAAAACTCATAATGCCTATAGCGCGTACGAAAAGCAGTCTTCGGAATGTCATCATTCTGAACCCGCAACTGATGATAACCCGACCTCAAATCAATAGAACTACCCTCAACGGTTTGTGTAGCCATAAATCCTATTTAATCATTGGCTGAGATCTGTTGACTTTGTATACCATTCCGTTGTCTTAGAAAAATGTCCCGCACTCTGGAGCTGATCAAACAAATCATCAATGCGAGGTAAAGGATACCTATTCCGCACCGTAACTCGGTTCAATTGACGATAATCAATGCACAACCTCAAACTGCCGTCCTTCTTCGTGACGAACAGAACATAAGCTCCCCAAGGCGAAACACTCGGATGCACAAGTCCCCTATCAAGCAACTCTTGCAACTGATTCTTAAACTTCCTAAGCTCCGCCGGGGCCATCCGGTAAGGCGATATAGAAGTAGGCCCCGTGCCGGGGATTAGATCAATGCAAAACTCAATCTCACGCTCTGGCGGCAATCTAGGTAACTCATTGGGAAATACGTCGAGAAACTTTCACACGATAGGAACCCGGTCCAACGAATCTACTGTGGCTCCGGTATCACGAATGAAAGCCAAGAATCCCCGACATCCTCTCCTCAAAATCCGACTAGCGCAAAGGGCTGAAATCAAACTCTAAAGGGCGGCACCACGGTCCCCCTGCATAACAAGAACTGACTCGCCGGGAAAACAAAACTCGACTGTCTTCTTGCGGCAGTCCACAAACGCGTAGCAAGTAGCTAACCAGTCCATGCCCAGGAGAACGTCGAAGTCCAACATATCAAGAAGGATCAAGTCGACGGACAACACCCTATCTCCAATACGAACGGCACACGACCGAAACACGTGTCGCGCAACAAACGACTCTCCAACGGGAGTAGTCACGACAAGCGGCTGATCTAGCAAACATGACTTTCGGCCCAACCTTGGCACGAAATGTGTAGAAACATATGAGTGCATAGATCCCGGATCAAACAAAACGTGTGCATCAAAAGAACATACAGAAAGAGTACCTGAAACCACTGCATTGGACGCCCGCGTGTCCTGATGAGTCAAAGTAAACACTCGAGCCTGCCCTCTACCGGCAACTGGCTGTCCTCCGCCTCTGCCACCCCGTCCTCTCTGAATAAACCTTCTGCGACCACGACCTCTCTAAGCATAAGTCTGACGTGGAGTAACAACGGGTGCAAGAGGCAACGCTCTCCGAGGTGGAGAAGGTGGTAAGATAACATGTGGTATGGCTGCCTCTCTCTGGCGTATCATGGTACAATCCTTAACGAGGTGATGTAGACTGCCATACCCAAAGCACCCATACGACGACTGCTGACTATCCTGGGGATAAGAGCTGAATAACTGGCCTCGTCCCAAGTCTCTGCTACTCCCCGTACCTGAATGAAATCTGTCGCGGCGTCTAAACATCTGTCTCCGGGCTGAAATACCAGTACGAACCCTCTTCGGTTCTGGAACGACCGACGTCTCGGAAAGACGCTCCTCAACTAATAGGGCTACATCCACTGCTGCTGCATATGTATCACAATGCTGGGCGCTGGTAGCGAGGAACAACTGGGTAAGAAAGCCTCGAACAAATCTCTTGATTCGCATCTCCTCACTATTTACCAAATACGGAGCATACACAGATAGCTCGGTAAACTGCACATCGTACTCTGCTACCGTCATACCCGGAGTCTGGCGCAATGACTCAAAACTGCGCCCTCGAGCATCCCTGATGCTTTGCGGAAGAAAAAGGGTAAGAAACACCGTTACGAACTCAGCCCAGGTCATAGGCGAAAGACCTGCGGCTCTGCCCCTCTCTAAAGACTCGCACCACTTCTGGGCAAGACCTTCCAGATAAAAACTCATGAACTCTACCCATCTTGCGTCGGAGCATCTCAGCGAATGACATATCCTGGCCATCCGATCGATAAATGACTGCGGATCCTCAGCTGCATCAGTGCCGGTGAAAACCGGAGGCTTCAGCCTCATGAACTCAGATAATGATACGGTGATAACCTCTGTAGCTGCAGGTACGATTGCCGGAACAGTAGGCACCATCGCGGTCCCCGTAACAGATGAGACAACCTCCTGTCTCTGCGCTTGACTGGCCTCAACCAATGACCTCATCATCTGGCGCAAATCCTGCATACCGGCCTCTAGCCTAGTAATACGATTTAGTGAAGGTGGATCAACCTGCTCCTGTACAACAGGTGTACCACCCTGGTCAGTCCTCGTCTCCGATGAGCTTACCCTGACCTCGGCTCTTGCAGCCGCTCTCTGGGCCCTCGTAGTCTTCGGCGGCATAATTGCTGGAAATGAAAACAAGATTCGATAATAACACGGAAATCGAATCACAAGGATGTTCATAATCACGGAAAGAATTTCAACCAACAAGTCCTAAGGTCACTTAGGCGGAGTACCGTGTCGTAAGTATGTCGCGGAACATACACATGCTACGTCACTCTGCTTAAGCTACCTACTCCATCATACCAAGGTCATCTTACACTCCGAAAGGTAAAACCTAAAGCTCTGATACCAACTTTGTCACGACCCAAAATTTAGGCACGTGACCGGCACTTAAACCACGTAACGTCAACAGGCGTAACGCAATTTAAGTAAGTCGACAACCCAGAAATCTAAACCATCAAAAGTAATAAGTGATAAAAAAATTGTTAAAAATATTTGGAAATCTCAAGTAAAAATCTTTAAACTTAAGTTTATTTTCTTAAAAATTTCGGCATCACCTCCTTTGTAAAAACCAGCCCTGAAACGGGTACAAACATATGATATAAGTAAAGCATCCCCAAACGGGAGCAAATCATGCCCAAGGGCGGAAACAACCACAACGAGTTTATATAATGTAGATATACGACGCCGTAGCGAAGGAAGAAGCAATAAGGAAGTGAAATAACATCACAACATAATAAAACAGTCGACTGAACGGGTTCGACACCCAAGTCACAAATAATACAACACCGATGCTCACAAACTCGTCTCTAAGTCAATATACATGAAAGTGGTGGATGGAGAGTACTAGATACAATAAGATACACAATGAGATCATATGGATAACCGCAAAACCACCCACCTATCCAAAATGACGACCAACAGCAGCGGTATCTGTAGAAGAAAAATGAGAAGCCCTGCCGCGACTATACTGAGGGTCAAGCCTGCAAAACACCGTGGCACAACGGGGGTGAGTTTCCAACTCGTGAATAGTAAGTAACATCATACAGATAATCACAAGTATACACGAACATCGATAATCTATCACATGCAATCTGATAGCATAAGTATGGCAATATGGATATGCAACAATCATGATCAAGGTACACCACCAGGGTGCTACAACTACATGAAACAATGCATATCATATAACTACTGAGTATGGGATAAAACATCTCATCATCGATGAATCATCATTGTGGAAAAACCGGTGTCCATCAACGACACCCCCAAATCCCAATACCTCAGGCGCCGTTACTCTGATCGGCCCTCATATCTGTAAATCTCATGGAACCTGAGTGCCCAACATCAACACTCGAAATATCATGAAGACCCGTGTCTAACATCGACACGTAAATCCACATAACTCGGGCTCCGTCAGTCCGGATCGGCCCATATCCATCTCTCGACTCCGGTCGGAATCCTCCGGACAACCGCCAGGTCCAACCAATCACCGGTAGGTAGTAGTCCCTCTGTCAGGCTCATTGTCTACACCACAAAAATCCTTTCTCGCCCCGGGGTACCATACTGGGTCCACCATGTACCTACAGACGGTGCCTCCAGCTCCTCGAATCGTGTTTCTATCACATATCTCAGAACCGTGAAAACGCATGGTGGACGCACTGAAATATCATATCAAGAGAAACCGGGTTTTCAAAACAATGCATACTTTCTTGAAATAATACCACGGTTCTCAAATCCATAAATCACATGAAATCCGTATCTCAATGCGTAAATCCATGAAATATGATATATGCAACATAAAACCGTAATATGAGCATATCGAGGGAAAATCGCTCTTTTAAATGAATCCAGTTTTTAAATATATCATGCGGTTCCTAATTCCTCCAAAATCAAATCCAATATCATATAAGGTGTACATGTTGCTATAGCAAGTATGGGTGTATACATGTAAGTATGCATGCACGATGTATCTCATATGCGCAATAGAACAATAATCAATATGTTAATATCAGTAACAATACAATACTGCATATGTGTATAGGTTGTGCATGTCATGGCAATTACCGACGGTATGGGTGTAGCGTACAATTTAGTGCTCGTGCAACATGAACCGTCAGTAATGGTGCATTGTCCACTAGGTACTAAGTCAAGACACAACAAGTAATGGTATGTAATGATGCTCATGCACAATCAACATGTATGTATATAAACATGCGGCTATGATATCATATCTAGCCCTGACGCTTAATGCTGTACGGGCGATTTTCCCGTAGATGTTAAATCTACTCACCGATGATCTCGAGCTAAGTGAATCCAACCACCTGCTTTCCTTTCTTCGCAGCATCCGAAGTCCCCGCCTGCGATCCTATTAACACACGAAATATAACAAGTGTAACTTAGAAATCGACCAATAATACGTATATACTACGCTTAAATCGACGCACCGACTCCAACACCCTCTCAAGTGTTCGCTTAGTGGCTAACGAGTGTAGCGACAATCTAAAACAATTCTAGGTGCAGAAATCACACGAAGCACAGAAACTGAGTCGGACACCGTGTCGGATATCGTAACGCGCATAGTCGAAATACTAAAAACTAGCTAATCGATCCCAGATTTTACCCACTGTCAAAACATCAAAATCTAGCAGTACCAAACACCTGGAATAGTTCACAGACAGCTACCTACAAAAACCCAACACCCCAGTCCCCCATCGGGCCGAGCTCGCCGGAATTTCCCCAATTGTCGCCTGCCGAACAGTGCATGGTTGGGTCAGGGTTTTAGGTGAACACTCAGGGCCTCTAGTACAACACTACTATACTGCTACTTTTTCCAATAAAAATTCGTGGTCGTAGCAGATCACAGTGACTCAAAAATGACCCTAAAATACGATATGTGCACGAAACTATATCTTAGTGTTTAGAACCTGTCACGCCCCGCTTCCCGGTATACGGCGAAGGGGATGCGACGAGGTCTGCTACGTATATACTCAGAAGTACATACGCTAAGCGTATCTAAGCAATATAAAGATAATCATAAGAGACAAGAGATAAAAATAACAGCAACTTTATTTATTAACATTCCTTTGTACAATGCATGAAATGTAAATACAACTGGAATAAAAAGCGATGCCTAAACAATGGCATAACAGGAAATGAAAATACTGAATAGAAAAGGCATAATGTCTAGAGCTCGGGGTCTTCTAGAAACTGATCCAAGTCTTCACTGGTGGGCTCGATCTCCGCTGTGTCCAGATCACCTGACGACATTCACAGAAGAAAGAAATAGAATGTCGTCAGTGAACAGGTCGCTCAGTAAGTCCCAAAGTTAAGGGAGAAATAAAAAAGACATAATAAGAATGTATCTTTTAAATTTGTATAATATTGTAGAATATTGTGTTAACGCTGTTGTTTGTAGCATGGTACAGAAGGATGCCAGTGTATACGAGAGGGGTCTCTATATGCTAGAGACCAGGGCAAACTGAAAGTACAAGGAACCGTTATGCCACGGTACAACAGCAACAGGATTCATGTTAGGTGTCTTAATCTTACTGTCTCGTGCCACTTTTAACACCTTCCGTACCAATCTACCCCTTAAACCCCGTAGTATTTTGATTGTATTGTTATATTGTATTGTATAAGTTGTATAGTTGGATGACTGACCGAAACCATGATATCAGTAACGGTTGTAATGGATGTAAACTGGAATCATGTAAATGGAAAGTATATCCATGGTTTGGTTCAGTCAAGTTGAATAGATTGATAACTGAATTCATGGATTCGTGTGTTCATGTTGAATTGTAATATTATAGATTTAGAAATTGACTTGAATCATATTCAAGTCAGATTAATCAGACTCAAACCCGAGTCGGACAGTAGAAATGTAAATTAAAGTGCTATATTTACTAGGGTCCTTAGGGTAATTTATAAAACTTGAGGGGGTTTTATGTAAAAATACTTTTGTATAGTTTTCAAGATACACCCCAAGTATTTATTATTCGTCTTTAGAGTTGTAATAAGGGTGGATGTTATATTGTGACATTTCTAGTGAAAATATCCTAGTTTTATATAAATAAAGATATTTATCTGTAATATTGATTTATTTGAAGTTCATGGTATTTTAATGTAAAATTTATTCTTGTGATTTTTTAGAAAAAAGGTGGAATATTTTTATTATAACAAAATAGATATTTAAATGATAAATATACATATATTTATACAAAAATAATTTTAATAAATATTTTATATTCCAAAAATCTCATTTTCTTAAGATGTCGTATTTTAAACCTTTCGAGACCGAATGCTCCTTGCGGAGGTCTGAATCTCGCACTACTAAGCCCGAGGGTGCACGATAAACCGTACTATCCCGAACGGGTTCCCCAAAATGGGTTGTAGCAGCACTTTACAAAGATTTATAAATACTAATCCTTTAGAATACGATTTTATTAAGTAAAAGGTATTTATTTGCAAAAGTCGATTTTCCGTATTTTAGATTCTAGGGTTTTCTAATTCAACTAGACTATTTCTAAATGGTCTAAACAACAAGTTGTTAGATGCCTCAAATCGCCTCTTCACAACCAATTGTGGCCAGGTAAGTACAAGTGAAGAAAGGAGGGATCCGCTCACGATTCATCGTGAGACGGGCCTTTTAAAATTACCTTTTTCACTTGCCTAGCCTAGACACCAACAAGTCAGGTTTAGATAAATGACCGATTTCCACAACTTATCGTATTTTCCTATTAAAAGATATTTGGTTTAAAAGTGTATCAAACCTAAAACTTTTTAGAAAAGGTTTTATTAAGGAAATGGTATTTAAATGTAAAATCTTGTTTTATCGTATTCTAAGTTTTCAAAGTAGCGTGTTATATTTGCATATGAGTGTGTGAGGAGGTAGGTCATTACCTCGTGATCTACTTTAAGGTATAGCAATGTTAAGGGGGTTAAATGTGAAAACTAAACATGGTGGTATTTAAGTGAAAAAATACGATAAATGGAAACGTTATCATTTCATGTGATAAAACTTGTTCAAATTGTTTGTTAAGTGTTTAATAGTCAACATAAAGATGTTTAAGCATGAATGTATTGGTGAGAAGTGAGATTTTATAGAAAACCGAATCGGAAATAGGATTTGTTCCGATTCCGTCGGGTTTTGTAAATTCGTATTTTTATGAAAGAAAAGAAAGATAGAAAGGGGGACTTACGGGTTTGGACAACACTAGAGAGTGAGAGGGAGGCAGAGGGTTTGCCGGTGCGTCGATTCGTCGTTGAGAGTTCCTAGCACGATCACCAGAATTTCGCCGTCGATTTCGTCAGCGCTTCGCCTTTCGCTCGTTTCCAAAGTACCAAAGTTTTCTTAAGATTTTGAGAGAGTGGGCTCAGAATTTTGGGATGAGAGGGTAGGAGGTAGGGGTGTATTTATAGGGTTAGGCTAGGGTTAGGATAGGTGTAGAGTTTTTAATTAAAAAATGTAAAAAAAATAGGAAAAATGTATTAAAAATGGATTGAATGAGAGTTATTGTGCTCTCTGGAAATTATTACAGAATTTAAAGTATGCAGGGGAGTGGGGGAGGTGAAGGGGCAAATTTCTTCTGTTGATGACTCGGCCGACCGGCCGAGTCCGGCCGGCGGCGCCGGACCGTGTCGGCCGGTCCGCCGACCGACTCGGCCGAGTCGGGGGTGCAGGAGGTGGGGGGTCGCCTGGGGTAGTTACTGGAGTATTTAACTTTTGGGGTGTAGTGGGAAATTTTGGAGTTATGGCTGTTGGACTGTCAGGCTTCTATAAAATTTAGAACAAAACAATATTAAAAATAATGTGGGGTATGGGATTTGAACTCTGGTGGCTTGGTTCAGCAGTGCAAGGTATTACCAATGAGCTACAAGCTCCTTCTTGTAATTATGGTGTGAAATAAATACTTAAAGAGATATCAGCAACATTAAATACTCCAAGTATACTTTGAATTTAAATCAATTCTTTGTACATTAAAAATGGAATTGTTACAGTCTACCCTCCTTACAAAAATTTCGTCCTCGAAATTTACAACTTTTATTTGAGGACTAGTTTACAAAGAGGTGTGGATATCTAGTACGCATTTCATCCTCCCTTTCCCAAGTGGACTCTCTTGGAGTGCCTTTCCTCCACATCACTCGGACCAAATTAACTTCCTTCTTCCGAAGTGTCTTCACTTTCCTGTCCAGGATCTCCACAGGCTGTTGCTCACAAGACAAATCGGGCTGTATAGTGAGCTCGGAATGATCGAGAACATGGCTGGGGTCACTCACATACCATCTGAGTTGGGATATGTGGAACACGTTATGCACTCCTTCCAATGAAGGTGGAAGCGCTAAGCGGTATGCCACTTCACCAACTCGTTCGAGTATGTCGAACAGTCCAATATATCTCGGACTTAGCTTACTCCGTCTTATAAACCGGATCACTCCGCGGTTCGGAGATATCTTCAAGAACACATGATCGCCTGGATGGAACTCCAGGTGACATCTCTTTGCATCAGCCCAGTGCTTCTGTCGATCTTGGGCTACGCGCATTCTTTCCTTGATAGTACGAACCACATCAACAGTCGCTACTATCATCTCTGGTCCAAGAAGTTCCCTATCTCCGATGTCGTCCCAACTTAATGGCGATCGACACTTCCTTCCATACAATGCTGCAAAAGGTGCCATTCCTATGCTTGCTTGATAGCTGTTGTTGTACGAAAACTCCACAAGATGTAGGTGATCTTCCCACGATCCTTTGAAGTCTAACATACATGCTCTGAGCATATCCTCCAAGATCTGAATAGTTCGTTCCGACTGACCATCTGTTTGTGGATGATAAGCCGTGCTGAAGTTCAGACTTGTTCCCAAGCTTGCTTGCAGACTTTGCCAAAATTGCGATCGAAACCTGGTGTCACGATCGGAGACAATGCAGACCGGTACTCTATGAAGTCTCACAATTTCCTGTATGAGTTTATGGGTATCAGAGATAGTACATTATGAAGAGTTTAAATCTTTAAATAGATTATTACCTCCATGTACTTCTTTGCTAGTGTCTCAGTAGATTGGCCAACACGAAATGGGATGAAGTGAGCCGACTTTGTGAGTCAATCCACAAGGACCCATACGGCATCGTTACCCTTTGTGCTGCGAGGAAGAGCAGTCACAAAATCCATCGTGATGTGTTGCCACTTCCATTCTGGGATTGGTAACGGTTGAAGTAATCCAGCAGTCCTGTGATGTTCAGCCTTTACTTGCTGACACACCAAGCACTTTGCGACGCTTCTGGCTACTTCACGCTTCATTCCATGCCACCAATAATTCTGACGTAGATCTTTGTACATTTTGGTACCTCCAGGGTGTACTGAGTAGGGAGAGCTGTGACCTTTTTTCATTAACTCTTCCCGAACAGGACCTTTTGGTACACACAATCTGTTGTCGTATCTCAAAGATCCGTCTTCATGGATGATGAAGTCTGTTCTGAGTCCATTCTCCACTTGTTCTCTGATCTTTTGCAACTTAGTATCACTTGCTTGGGCTGCTTTGATCTGATTGACAATGGTTGATTGAACTTGTAAATTCATCAAACTTGAAGTATTACCTGGCATGACTACTTCAATCTCCATCTGATGCAAATCTTGTTGAAGCTCACTGAGCGGTGAGATTCATTGCTAATGGTTGGCGACGAACTGCATCAGGTACCACATTCACCTTCCTTGGGTGATATTGCAAGTTGATGTCAAAGTCCGCCATGAGTTCTAACCATCTTCTCTGCCGCATATTCAACACGTACTTCAGACTCCTATAATCTGTGTAGATATTCACTCGTTCACCAAGTAGATAATGGCGCCAAATCTTGAGAGCAAAGATGACGGCTGCCAATTCCAAATCATGCGTCGGATAATTGCGCTCATGAATCTTCAGCTGTCTTGAAGCATAAGCCACAACTTTACCGTGCCGATGTAGAACATATCCTAATCCCTTACTAGATGCATCGCAATGCACTTCGAATCCTCCAGATTGATCCGGTATAACGAGAATAGGTGCTGATGTCAACCTTGACTTGAGTTCTACGAAAGCTTGTTCGCATGCTTCTGACCACACAAATTCTTCATCTTTACGTGTGAGCTTGGTCAGGGGTATTGCTATCTTCGAAAATCCTTCAATGAACCTTCGGTAATATCCAGCTAAGCCTAAGAAACTCTGAATGTCCTTCACTAACTTTGGTGTAGGCCATTCGCTAACTGCTGAAACTTTTGCTGGATCTACCGAGATTCCTTCTCCTGATACGATATGTCCAAGAAAACCAACTTGTTTTAGCCAAAACTCGCACTTGTTGTACTTGGCATAGATCTGATGTTGTCGAAGAGTTTCCAGGACAATTTGTAGATGTTCTGCATGCTCTTTCCAATTCTTAGAATACACCAGGATGTCGTCGATGAAGATGACAACAAACCTGTCTAAGTACTCCCGGAAAACTTGATTCATTAGGTTCATGAATATTGCGGGTGCGTTGGTCACTCCAAATGGAATCACGAGAAATTCGTAATGTTCATATCGAGTTCTGAAAGTTGTTTTGTGAATATCAGTTTCCTTGACCTTCACCTGATGATAACCTGAACGAAGATCCAATTTAGAGAAAACACAAGATCCACTTAGCTGATCGAATAAATCATCGATGCACAGGAGTGGATACTTGTTCTTTATAGCGACTTCGTTCAAGGCTCTGTAATCGATGCACATTCTGTATGAACCTTCCTTCTTCTTCACAAGTAGTACAGGTGATCCCCAACTTGAAGTGCTGGAACGAATCCATCCTTTCGCCAGTAATTCGTCCAACTGTGTTCGGACTTCCTTCAAACCTTCCGGACTTAAACGATAAGGTGCTTTGATCACCGGTTGTGCTCCTGGTATTAAATCAATACTGAATTCAAGAGCTCGATCGGGTGGCAAACCTGATATATCGTCAGGAAATACATCGTCGAACTCTCGAACCATATCTGGCCTTGATTCTTCTTCTGCTTGAGCTGCTGCAACTACTGCTTCCCTTGGCTTCGCTTTGTAGGTACTTGGCTCCAGTGTACGGTCTCCGCTTTTGAAATAGAAGACCGGATGGTCTGGAATCTCGAATACTACCCTCCTTTGACGACAGTCAATGGTAGCATAAAAAGTTCCAAGCCAATCCATTCCTAGAACCACATCAAAGTTCGGTATATCCAGCACTTTGAAGTCAGCATAAAACTCTCTGCTGCAGACGACGACTGGACACAAGCTGTATCCCATGGTTGCCTTTAGAATGCCATTTCCTGAACTAACATTCCAGCTGGATACAAGTGGTGAGACTGGAATCGCATGGGTTCGGACAAACCGTTGCGACGTAAAGCAGTGAGATGCTCCAGTATCAAACGGTGCTAGTGCAGAGATTGAGGATACTAAGATTGTACCTAAGGTATGTGGGATATGTTTTAGGTATAGGGAAAGTGTGTAGATAAACAAGACTAAAGAAAAGTTTGAGAAGAGAAGTTTACCAGTGATGACTTGGCCAGTGGCCTCAACTTCTTCCACCGACATAGTGAAAGCCTGGCGCCTTGGTACATTCCTCCTGGCCTGAAGAGCATTCCTCGGAACGTTCCTTTGAGCTTGATGGAACTGACGAGGAGGTGGTCTGCTTGTGGTCCTCTGGGCGATGCAGGTAGTGCAAGTCTGGGAGCAGGTGCTTGAAGAGCTGGTCGCTGCGGATAGGTAACTGCTGGCCTGGGTGCAATAACTGGGTTTTGCTTTTGGGGACAAGACCCAATATCATGAGCAGCTGAGCCGCAGATCAAGCAAAGATGGTTGGCTCGCCAGCAGTCTTTCATCATATGTCTAGTTCTCTTGCAGGAGGTACAAAAGGCTGGGCTGGGACGGTTGTTCTGTACTCCAGGTCGCCTTGGCACAAAAGATGGCCTGGACGAAGCTCCTCCTGCCATCTGGTTGGCAGGACGCTTAAATCCAGCAGATTGAGGTCTTCCCCTCGCCTTTACCACTGCCTCATAACGACGGGCAGCTTTCAGAGCCGATTCATGAGTCGAAAAATATTCTATGGCCAGTGCAGCCTGGATTTCCGAATCCAAACCTTGTTGAAAGCGACGGGCTCTGATCTCATCCGTCGGTATAAGGTGTGCCGCAAATCTATAAAAATATTGTGTTAGCTGTGTAATATGTGATATAAAATTTTTGAATTATTGAGACATATCTTACCGACTGAGCATGGTGAACTCAGCGTCATACTCATCTACTGACTTGGTCCACATCGAACCTTGTTGCAGATGGATGAACTGCTGTTCCATGTCGAACCTGGCAGTCTCAGGGAAGTAGTTAGCGTCGAAAATGTCGTGGAAAGTCTTCCATTCGATAGGCTGTTCAAGACGGCTTTCTTCCGCCTTCCACCAGTTGCGAGCATTTTCCGTGAGCTGCAGTTTCGCCACACGAACCCGAGCTATGTCTGGCACTTGTGCTGCCGCCAGATCATCCTCTATGCTCTGTGCCCATTCCTCAGCTTCAAGTGGGCTTCCCTTTCCGGAGAACTGTTTGGGGTGTAAAGCCCTAAATTTCTTTACCCCAGGCGCGTCTGCCTCGGGACGGTTCATTAAAAGAGCAGTCTGCTGCTGTTGTCCCTCTAGGAGGCTTCGGATTGCCTCAAGCAGAACCATCTGCTCGTTGATCGGAGCCGGGATGGCAAGTGTGAGTGGTAGGGCTGGAGGTGTGTTGTTGACATTGGTGCTGGTGTTGTTCGGGGAATCCATAACCTTGAAGAAAAATTTGGATTAGGACAGATTCAAAATATTTGAAATGATAAGATTCAACGAATATGAAATTGTAAGATTCAAGGAACATGAATTGTAAAGAATGTTTTAGTTGCTGGTTCTTGTGTTATATTGCTTAGGTTGTTCACGCAGAACAGAACTGCATAGTATGATTCTCTACAGCTCTGACCTGCATGGGCCACCAACAAAATCTGTCACGCCCCGCTACCCAGTATATAGCGAAGGGAACGCGACGAGGCCCGCTACGTATATACTCAGAAGTACATACGCTAAGCGTATCTAAGCAATATAAAGATAATCACAAGAGACAAGAGATAAAAATAACAACAACTTTATTTATAAACATTCCTTTATACAATGCATGAAAAGTAAATACAACTAGAATAAAAAGCGATGCCTAAACAATGGCATAACATGAAATGAAAATACTGAATAGAAAAGGTACAATGTCTAGAGCTCGGGATCTTCTAGAAACTGATCCAAGTCTTCACTGGTGGGCTCGATCTCCGCTGTGTCCAGATCACCTGACGACATTCACAGAAGAAAGAAATAGAATGTCGTCAGCGAACAGGTCGCTCGGTAAGTTCCAAAGTTAATGGAGAAATAGAAAAGACAGAATAAGAATGTATCTTTTAAAGTTGTATAATATTGTAGAATATTGTGTTAACGCTGTTGTTTGTAGCTTGGTACAGAAGGATGCCAGTGTATACGAGAGGGGTCTCTATATGCTAGAGACCAGGGCAAACTGAAAGTACAAGGAACCGTTATGCCACGGTACAACAGCAACATGATTCATGTTAGGTGTCTTAATCTTACTGTCTCGTGCCACTTTTAATACCTTCCGTACCAATCTACCCCTTAAACCCCGTAGTGTTTTGATTGTATTGTTATATTGTATTGTATAAGTTGTATAGTTAGATGACTGACCGAAACCATGATATCAGTAACGGATGTAATGGATGTAAACTGGAATCATGTAAATGGAAAGTATATCCATGATTTGGTTCAGTCAAGTTGAATAGATTGATAACTGGATTCATGGATTCGTGTGTTCATGTTGAATTGTAATATTATAGATTTAGAGATTGACTTGAATCATATTCAAGTCAGATTAATCAGACTCAAACCCGAATCGGACAGTAGAAATGTAAATCAAAGTGCTATATTTACTAGGGTCCTTAGGGTAATTTATAAAACTTGAGGGGGTTTTATGTAAAAATACTTTTGTATAGTTTTCAAGATACACCCCAAGTATTTATTATTCGTCTTTAGAGTTGTAATGAGGGTGGATGTTATATTGTGACATTTGTAGTGAAAATATCCTAGTTTTATATAAATAAAGGTATTTATCTGTAATATTGATTTATTTGAAGTTCATGGTATTTTAATGTAAAATTTATTCTTGTGATTTTTTAGAAAAAAGGTGGAATATTTTTATTATAACAAAATAAATATTTAAATGATAAATATACATATATTTATACAAAAATAATTTTAATAAATATTTTATATTCCAAAAATCTCATTTTCTTAAGATGTCGTATTTTAAACCTTTCGAGACCGAATGCTCCTTGCGGAGGTCTGAATCTCGCACTACTAAGCCCGAGGGTGCACGATAAACCGTACTATCCCGAACGGATTCCCTAAAATGGATTGTAGCGGCACTTTGCAAAGATTTATAAATACTAATCCTTTAGAATACGATTTTATTAAGTAAAAGGTATTTATTTGCAAAAGTCGATTTTCCGTATTTTAGATTCTAGGGTTTTCTAATTCAACTAGACTATTTCTAAATGGTTTAAACAACAAGCTGTTAGATGCCTCAAATCGCCTCTTCACAGCCAATTGTGGCCAGGTAAGTACATGTGAAGAAAGGAGGGATCCGCTCACGATTCATCGTGATACGGGCCTTTTAAAATTACCTTTCTCACTTGCCTAGCCTAGACACCACAAAGTCAGGTTTAGATAAACGACCGATGTCCACAACTTATCGTATTTTCCTATTAAAAGATATTTGTTTTAAAAGTGTATCAAACCTAAAACTTTTTAGAAAAGGTTTTATTAAGGAAATGGTATTTAAATGTAAAATCTTGTTTTATCGTATTCTAAGTTTTCCAGGTAGCGTGTTATGTTTGCATATGAGTGTGTGAGGAGGTAGGTCATTACCCCGTGATCTACTTTAAGGTATAGCAATGTTAAGGGGGTTAAATGTGAAAACTAAACATGGTGGTATTTAAGTGAAAAAAAATACGATAAATGGAAACGTTATCATTTCATGTGATAAAACTTGTTCAAATTGTTTGTTAAGTGTTTAATAGTCAACATAAAGATGTTTAAGCATGCATGTATTGGTGAGAAGTGAGATTTTATAGAAAACCGAATCGGAAATCGGATTTGTTCCGATTCCGTCGGGTTTTGTAAATTCGTATTTTTATGAAAGAAAAGAAAGATAGAAAGGGGGACTTACGGGTTTGGACAACACTAGAGAGTGAAAGGGAAGTAGAGGGTTTACCGGTGTGTCGATTCGTCGTTGAGAGTTCCTAGCACGATCACCGGAATTTCGCCGTCGATTTCGTCAACGCTTCGCCTTTCGCTCGTTTCCAAAGTACCAAAGTTTTCTTGAGATTTTGAGAGAGTGGTCTCAGAATTTTGGGATGGGAGGGTAGGAGGTAGGGGTGTATTTATAGGGTTAGGCTAGGGTTAGGGTAGGTGTAGAGTTTTTAATTAAAAAATGTAAAAAAATAGGGAAAATGTATTAAAAATGGATTGAATGAGAGTTATTGTGCTCTCTGGAAATTATTACAGAATTTAAAGTATGCAGGGGAGTTGGGGAGGTGAAGGGGCATATTTCTTCTGTTGATGACTCGGTCGACCGGCCGAGTCGGGGGTGCAGGAGGTAGGGGGTCGCCTGGGGTAGTTACTGGAGTATTTAACTTTTGGGGTGTAGTGGGAAATTTTGGAGTTATGGCTGTTGGACTGTTGGGCTTCTATAAAATTTAAAACAAAACAATATTAAAAATAATGTGGGGTATGGGATTTGAACTGTGGTGGCTTGGTTCAGCAGTGCAAGGTATTACCAATGAGCTACAAGCTCTTTCTTGTAATTATGGTGTGAAATAAATACTTAAAGAGATATTAGCAATATTAAATACTCCAAGTATACTTTGAATTTAAATCCATTCTTTGTACATTAAAAATGGAGTTGTTACAGAACCTGAACTAATAAGCATACAAATTTCATATAGTCTAATAAAGAGTCAAAGATCACTACCTTACCCAAAACTTGGGAAAAATCCTAGTTTTCCAACCTCCAAGTTATCACAAGTAAGATTAATGAAGGTTTTAGTGAGGCTGATGAGGCTTTAGGCTTTGGATAATGCAAACATATAATTTCAATGGAGAACTTGATGAGTTGTGAAAGAGAGAAGAGCAACTGAGTTGGGATTAATAATAGAGAGAGTGAGGTGAGAATAAGATATTTTGTGAAGGAATTGAGAGTATAAGTGTTGTGAGGTGAGGGTATGTGAGGGTGAATGAATGAGGTGAGTGTAAGTGAGGGTTATACTCACTCTCCCTCCATTAAAGCCATTAATGGCAGCCATCCCCCTTAGTCTCCCTAGAATTCAACCCTTCTTCCCTTCTATTCCCTTCTATTCTCTTCTCTTTTCTTTATTTTAAAACGATACCTTTGTTTGAATAATTTAAATAGATAAAGTGTTAAATTTTGCATAACATGATAAAAAGAGAGGGTTATGTGTGCCATGACTATATGAGCATGGTTAACACCTCTTAAACCCCAATTCAACATGCACACGTGTGTGCACGTAAAAAAATAATTAAGTAAAATATTAATTAATTAAATAAAATGTGAAGAAAATATTTATTAGTTAAATTTCATTAAAAACCCGTATTATCGCTTAATTAACACTATCCGCATTCTAAAGTTTTACAAATACAATGATCTGCAGTTCTCAGTTGGGTATACGAGAACTCGGAGATTCCCTTTGCAAAATCAAGGTCGGGAAAAATGGGGTCCCGGCAGCCGAAGATACTCGAGTAAATGATGGGAACAGGGATACCCTGAGCCATACAAAATTGTTGAGCGAAAATATATGGATGATAAGCCTCAACCCCATTTATTTTCTCGTCTAGGTTCACACTAAGTAAGAGATCCATTAGAACGAGAATCCTCCTGTAGGAACCCCAGAGGCCAAAGGGGTAGTTTTCAACCATGTCAGGGTAGAGGGGGAGGTCATGCTCCTCGTCTCGATAGAATTTGCAGAAATATTGGGAAAAGGGGAGTGGTTCGTGCTGAACAACCTGCTGCCAAAGGGGGAATTCCGAGATTATAGCCTCCGGCATATTGCGGAACTCCAAAAAGTACATCAGCAGCCACAATTGAAGGATCCAAAGAAGGCCGGGTTGGTTGTGGGTTTGATGTAGGCCTCCTTCGGCCTAAAGGTTGAGACTGTTAGGAATATGTATGCCCTAGAGGCCATTATTGTTGATATAGTGGATGCTTGGACATATATATAGAGGACGTTCTTACTCGACATGATAGTTTGCTATCTGGTTGCCTTTATCTTAACATGTAGACCGGTATTATTATACTGTCCGTCTCTCACATGTTGATAAAGTCCTTAGGATATGTACTTGACTACCAAGAATATGATGAGATCATACTAATGGGGCCAGGGTGGTCCAAAAGTACATCCTTTAACAGTTCCTAGTCAAGGGAATATCGAGACAGGGTATCGATATTCCAGAATAGACTAGTATGTACGTTTCTTCTTTCTTAGAGGGCGATGGTTGATCCCACAACGATTGGTGTGTGACATCAAAGATTGTATATAGGTGCTCATTAGAGAATGGATACACCGAACAGGACTCGCTGAGGACTCTTAGTTAGTAGTATACATATCGTCAGATAGCAGTCCTCTGGTAACACGGGTACAGGTTAGTCTGTAGACCTGAGATCGTCAGAGAGTCTTGTGTGGCTCCCACTGTGCTTTAATTTCCTTCCTACCACGCTCAAAAGAGTCATGCAAACAGGTGGATTTTGGGTACAGTTCCGAGTTACATGGAGGCAATGAGCGAAAGGAGGGGTTTCGACTCTCCCGGTATTGGGGGTTGATGTTGCGCCATGCTCGATTGGCTATAACTGGAAGTCCCTGGCCGGGGCTGCTGCTGAGATTTACTGATAAGAGTTATCAGTAATTTCTCGAACCGTTATAGGCCAAACATCGGCATGACTTATCAAGTTACTGGGGTCTGACGTTTACCACCCCTAGACTCGATATGCGACATATCAGACGAAGAGATCGGACTGTACGGTAGTGTTACTTATAGGCTTCATAGAGAGTATGGACAAGCTTGCTTGTTGATCTTCATATCGTTCAATACCCGGGTAGCCGTTACGTCCAGCTAGTACCGCTGACGGCTTATAGGTGACTGATGTGATCATCACCTACTGCTGGCGTATTGACGAGTCTTTAGAGTCCCACATAGAAGTTTCCTGGTTCAAGGGAAACTGAATAGGGCACATATGTGCTATGTACGTGTATGTGATACCGTATTGTAATCTGGCATTTATCTATTATCGGTTAGGTTATATGTGATATGACCGGATTATCGAATTAAGTGTTGATTTGATAATGTGATATACAGATAAATGATATTAGTTGGTTATATGTGATATAACCAAATTATTAAATCAAGTGTTGATTTAATAATATGATATATATTATATTTGATATAATTATATCTTAACCAATATTATTAGCTCACTAATTATTCTTCATAATATATATATATATATATATATATATATATATATATATATATTATGAAGCATGGCATGAAATTCTATTTTTGGAAAATGGAATAAAATGTGGAAAATGGGTGCATGGTGTGAAGCATAGGCTTTGTTATTTTTATATTAGTCTTGACTTACTATTCAAGTATGGATGCAATTTATTATTGTAAATAATTCCATGCTTGAATGAGTGAGCCAAGGATGAGCCATTTTGAACCCTTGATCATTTTTTCATTCTTTCTCTCTTGAGTTGAGCTCACACTCTCTCTAGCTTCTATCTTCTTCTTCCTCATGCCTCAAAACTCCAACCCCTCATATGTGATGCGAACCATGGAGTTTTGAACAAACTAGTGAGCCTTAAATCCCCTACTTCACCATCCCACACTAAACTAGCACTTTGGTGTGGTGTGTTTCCTTCACTAATAGGAGATTAGTGAAGAGGTAACTTGAGCTAGTGGGCTTCGGGTGGATCGTCTTCGGTACGAAGGTCGTTGGACCAAGCTCGTTCATTTCCTCGAGTGGAGCCTAGTAGAGTCGCGTTGACTACATCCCGGAGCTTTAGAAGAGAAGGACACGGTCATCAAAAGTTGTATCCATCTTCTCTTCTTTAGTTTTTCATATCATCATAGGTTAGACCTTAATATTCTAGTTAAAAATCTTGTTAATCTAAATTAGCACCTAAAATTTTTGAATTTGGCATGTTTGATGCTACTAAAATCTCATAGTGGTGCTAGGGTAGACTTTCAGAGATAGCAGTAGAGGTTCGAAAGAAGAATCTGGTTATACTTGCTTATAAAATCTCTGAAAGAGCTTTTCTTCGGTGTTACTACCGAGATTCGGTTCTCATAGTTTTATTGAGGGAATGGGTTGAAACGATTTCGAATGTTGACTTCAATGAGAAGAAGTGTCACGCCCCGCTTCCCAGAGTATGCTAAGATGGGCACGTGACATAGCCAACCATGCTACCTGTGGGTAGCAAGTATCCATCCACAGTCACATTACGGCTGTAGATATATCAAGAACAAAATAAACTATCTAACACATGTCCATAAGCCAGAAATAAATGAGTCAAGAATAAAATAATGCGGAAGCGAAAGATCCAATACAAGAATAACTGGAATGTATGTCCCATAATGCGGGCTCACATCATAAATAAAATAATACTGAAAGTAAAAGAACTAACTACTAATGAGTCCTCACTGCACAGCCTGCTAACTGAAGTACTCCTGCTCGGACTGCAGCAAAGGTACGGAATCTGGGCCATGCAAAACCCAGACGTCAGCGCGTCATATCATCAAGCAATAAAATATAAACAGGGTAGCAAGACATGCAAGTATAATCATAAATGGCAAAGCAGGTGTAACAGCAATATAAATCAGGGCAGTGAAGGGTGGTGTGCAGTGAGTAATCTAAACTGGTCTATTGGGTTAACTACTCTCAAGTCTTTGAAATCAATTTGATGAATCATCGATGTAACTCAATAGTATCCCGTGCGTGCCCGGGATCATGGTCAATGACTCTTGGGCTGAACCTGAGACGTGCCGCAAGGCAGTAAAGGGTGGTAGGTAATGACGAGTGATGTCCGTAGCATCACTCCGGGGCTGGCCTAGCCCGTAAGACTCATCAGAACAGGTATAGAACTGTCGAGTTACAAGTCATGTTTCATCATTGATTTCCCCATACCCCTAAGTCATATGTATTCAAGTCAGGTATTAAGTAATCTAGAGTTAATGCCCACACAGGATCAGGCAGGTACAGGTCTGTCTAGATAGACAACAGGAACTGTCCGTAAGGACAATAGGTCAGGTTTGTTGGCATTAGACACAAGATCAAATAACAGGTAACGCCATGGTACATCAGGTCAAGCCAGGTAGTATATAGATATCATGTCATGTCGAGAGGTGCACGGTACCATGTCGTGTCAAGTAGGAAGTGTAACAAGTCGTGTCAGGATGCACAAGATGTCATGAGGGTGCTCATAATCAACTAACATAAGCATGTGTATATATATAAACAAGCATGGGTACTAATGAAACAATAAAAATGAATTATGGTGATGATATATGCAAGAGTACGGATTAAAGCATGGGGATGCACAGCTATAGATTAGAGTTAGGGTTGTGGTTCCAACATTAACTACAATACACTTAAACCAGTATGGAATTGTTAAATCTCGTTATTATGGGTTGAATGATCTAGGGATGCAATGATATATAAAATACGTTCAATGGATGCAACCGGGTATTCGGGGTAGAAACTATTAAAGGTGCTATGGGTTATGCAGATAATTATTAAGTAATTTAAACACGGATGTGGGTACACGATATTGTACTCTAACATGTAACAAATTATAATTCAAGATCCGAATCTAACATGAAATATGGAACATCGAAAAGTAAAATGGAACATGTGTCGCTATATCTATTCTACAGTTTTACTATGCAGTTTAATAGGTATAAAAATATTATAGATAGCATGTAGCAAGTTTCACTTGCCTCGACGGATCACGATACGGTACACGGAATGTCACGCGTCGGCGGAAAAGTCGCGACGCGCGCACGGTACACGGAATGAGTCCAAACAACGCACGGGGGAAACACACGGGTCAGAGATGCCTGCTGGGTCGTCGTGATCGTCGCTGTCGTCAGAATTCCAGCGATCTACAGAGGTGAAAGATTTTACAGAAAAGAAAAGAAATGCACAGAAGAATAAGTGAAAGACATAGAGAAGAAGAGAGGAGGTACGAGAGAGAGAGAAGGCTTACTGGGGTTAGACTGGTGACGCACGGTGAGACGAGATGGTGGCGGTGAGATCGACGGAACTCCGGCCAGGGAACGCGCAGGGGGTGCAGGTTCTTGGCGCTCGGGTTGCAGCTAGGGTTTGGTTTTGATCTAGGTTGGGGTTTAGATGCAGGGTTCTGGCGCTCGGGAAAGGCAGAGGAGAGGAAGAGAGGGAGAGGAAGGAGGTGACGATGAGATGAGGGAGTCGGCGGTGATGAAGTGGTGGTGCTGGGTTCTCGGTTGCAGTAGGGTTTCTGGGTTTGGAGAGGAAAGAGAGGAAGGAGATGAGGTCGGGGAAGAAGATGATGATGAGGGTTGAGGAGTGAGGTCGAGGGAGGAGGAGGTAGAGGAGTAGGGTTAGGGTTTTGGTGGGTTCTCGTGGCGAGGGGGTGTAGGGTTTAAATAAGAATGAAGGAAAAGAAAAGAGGAGAAGAAAGAAACAGAGAAGGGAGGTGACGGGATCCGTCGGGCGGTGACCCGACTCGAGAAGCGAACAGTGTTCGCGAGAGGAGAGAGAGAGTGTGAGAGGAGAGAGAAAGAGAAGAAAGAGAGAGAGAGAGAGAGCTGCGGCGGAGGAGAGAGAAAGAGAAAGGGAAAGGAGAGAGAGGGATATGTGGGGCCCGGTGCAAAGAAAGGGAGGGATGCGATTGGCTCGTGGAAAATAAAGAAAGAGAGAGAACTCGTGGGGCCCAGCAAAAGAAAAGAAGAGTGCTGATTGGCTCGCAGAGATAAGAATTGGGTAAAAATTTTTATAAAAGATTTTATATTTTAAAACAACTAATTGATTCGTTTAGTAACAAAATTTTAAAAGGGAAAATTAAAATAAATAAAATAAACTAATCAATTTGAATTTAGGCGGAATTCAAAATATTTCAGAAATGCGCTTGGGTCGGGTCCAAAATTTTGGATTTGAAATATGAAAATTTTATGCAACTTCCAAAACATAAAATGAAAGACCAAGTAGCAAAATGCAATATCCATATTAAATGCACGTGTCTAACTAACCAATCGGGGTAGTCTAAAATTATGAATTAACCCGTTCAAGTAAGTGGGTCGGGTCGAAAATGTAAAGTAAAGGTGTAGTCTACCATTCGCATCCAAATACGGTAAATGAACAAAACACCACAAACAAACAAATACGGCAACAGAAATTGGTATAACTGAACTCGGTTGTTACATTATACCCAACTACAAAAAGAATTTCGTCCTCGAAATTCCAAGAACACAAAAAGATAAACGACCCACAAACTACAAAAAAGATGGGGAAACTTCTGTCGGATTTTATCTTCTCGTTCCCAAGTTGACTCTCCATATGAGCGATTACCCCAAGAAACAAGTACAAGGGGGATAACTTTGCTCTTAAGAACCTTTTCCCTTCGATCCACAATCGCAATCGGCCGCTCCTCAAAAGTCAAGTCTTCTCGTACAGTCAGCTCCAAATGATCCAACACATGTGTTTCATCTCGAACATACTCACGGAGTTGAGATACGTGAAACACATCATGAACATTCGCCAAGGATTGCGGTAACGCCAATCGATACGCTACCTCACTAACCCGTTCCAAAATCTCAAAAGGTCCGACGAATCGAGGACTGAGCTTTTCTCGACTTCCCAAACGAATCACCCCTCTAGTCGGTGATATCTTCAAGAATACCAAATCACCCACGGCGAACTCTAGAGGTCTTCTCGACGTATCTGCCAAACTCTTCTGTCGGTCATGTGCTGCTTTCATATGATTCCGGATAGTGTTAACTTTCTCAACTGTCTGCACAACCAAATCTGGTCCCAACAATCTTTGTTAACCGACATCGTCCCAACAAACAGGTGAACGACACTTGCGACCATATAAAACTTCGAATGGAGCCATCTGAATAGTTGTCTGGAAAATGTTGTTGTAAGAAAACTCCACTAAATGTAGATGATCCTCCCATGAACCCTTGAAGTACAACATGCAAGCTCTCAACATATCTTCAAGAGTTTGGATCATTCTCTCCGACTGGCCATCGGTTTGAGGATGATAAGCTGTGCTAAACTTCAATCGAGTCCCCAAACTTTCCTGTAAGCTCCTCCAAAAGTGTGATAAGAACCGAGTGTCACGGTCGGACACGATGCTCACCGGTACTCCATGCAATCTTACAATCTCCTGCATGTACCGTTCTGCCAAAGTTTCTGTTGATTGACGAACTCGAAAAGGAATGAAATGAGTTGCCTTGGTCAAACGATCAATAATCACCCAAACTGCATTGTTGCCTTTTGGACTCCGCGGTAGAGCTGTCACGAAATCTATGGTTATATGTTCCCACTTCCACTGAGGGATCGGAAGTGGTTGCAATAACCAGCAACCCTTTGATGTTCAGCCTTAACTTGCTGACACACCAAGCACTTTGCCACAAAGCGGGCAATCTTCCGTTTCATGCCTTCCCACCAGAAATGTTGTCGTATATCTCGGCACATCTTCGTGCCTCCTGGATGTACGGAATATGCTGAACTATGCGCCTCCTTCATAAGCTCTTCGCGAATATCTCCCCTTGGCACACACAAACGACTACCATATCTCAAACCATCTTCATGGATCAGTAAGTCTGTTCGAAACCCAGCTTCAACCTGTTCTCGAAACTTTTGCAATTTAGGGTCCTGCGACTGCGCTGCTTTAATATTCTCGACCAACGACGAATGTACCTGCAGCTGCATCAACTGTCCCGAAAAATGCGGTAGCACAACCTCCAAATCAAATCTTCGAAAGTCTTCAACGAGTTCCTTCTGTGTAGTCAACATCTGAATTGCTGGTAACCGACTGAGCGCATCCGGCACGACATTAACTTTCCCCGGATGGTACTTAAGATCAAGATCGTAGTCAGCCATCATCTCCAACTATCTACGTTGCCTCATATTAAGCTCCTTCTGCGTGAACACATACTTCAAGCTTTTATGATCAGTGAAAACCTCGACCCTTTCGCCCAAAAGGTAGTGTCTCCAAATCTTCAAAGCGAAGATCACAGCCGCAAGCTCCAAGTTATGAGTTGGGTAATTCTTCTCATGGGTCTTCAACTGTCTCGATGCGTACGCTATAACTTTCCCATGCTGCATCAAAACACATCCCAATCCTTTTCCAGATGCGTCGCTGTGAATCACCAATCCTCCGGAACTGTCTGGCACGGTCAGAATAGGAGCGGTTATCAATTTCTGCTTCAACACCTCAAAAGCTGACGCACACCTATCCGTCCACACGAAAGGTACCTCCTTGCGCGTAAGCTTAGTCAACGGCTCCGCCAAACGAGCAAAGTTCTCCACGAACCTTCTGTAATACCCGGCGAGTCCAAGAAAATTTCTTATCTCCGCAACATTCTTCGGAATCGGCCAATCTCGAACTGCTGCAATCTTTTCGGGATCAACAGCGATTCCGTCGCCAGACACGACATGCCCCAAAAACTTTATTTCTTCCAGCCAAAACTCGCACTTGCTCATCTTTGCATATAATTTTTCTTGTCTCAACGTCTGCAGTGCGATCTTTAAATGTTCTGCATGCTCTTCAATACTCTTCGAGTAGACCAGAATATCATCAAAGAACACCATAATAAACTGGTCCAAGAATGGTGAAAAGATTCGGTTCATCAAGTCCATGAATATCGCCGGTGCATTCGTTACTCCAAAGGGCATCACTAAGTACTCGTAATATCCATACCGAGTTCGGAACGCCGTCTTGCAAATATCTTCTGTTTTCACTCAGACCTGATGATATCCGGATCGCAAATCCAGCTTTGAGAATACCCTCGCGCCACTAAGCTGCTCAAATAATTTGCCAATGCGAGCGATCGGGTACTTGTTCTTAATAGTCACCCGGTTTAATTCTCGATAATCGATGCACATTCTCCTTGTGCCATCTTTCTTCTTGACTAGAAGAACTGGAGCTCCCCAAGGCGAGTTACTGCTTCGAATCCAACCCTTCTCAAGTAATTCAGTAACCTGCTTCTTAACTTCTTCCAACTCCACTGGTGCTATTGGATAGTATGCTTTAGAGACTGGCGCTGGACCAGGAATAAGATCGATCGCGAACTCTACGTCTCGCTTCGGCGGTAATCCTAATATGTCTTCAAACACGTCCATAAAATCTCAAACAACAGCTGGCATTTCAACTTGAGCAACCTCCATCGACGAAAGAACATTAGCTGTCGGCCTAGCCCTAAACTCGACTGGCCCGACAGAACTGCTTCCTCCAGTAAAGATAAACTCTGGATGTCCGGGAATTTGGAAAATTACTTTCTTTGCCCTACAATCAATGTGAGTATGGAAAGTACCGAGAAAATCCATTCCCAAGACGACTTCATAGCTGCCCGTGTCAATTACCAAGAAATCTGCAAAAAGCTCCCGTCCGCAAACAACAACTGCACAATCCCTACACTCTCTACTAGATATGATTTTCCCATTCCCAGTGTGTATGTCCCAGAAACTAGACAGGGTCGTGCAAGTAATCGAGTGTGTAGCAATAAACTTGGACGACATAAAACAATGGGATGCACCAAAATCAAATAACGCTAATGCGGGAAAACCATGAACAAGTAGAATACCTGAAACAACTTCTCCTAAAGCTTTAGCTTCCTCAGCCGTCAGGGTAAATGCTCGAGCTTGATTGGGTCCCTGAGTCAGCTGCTTCTGTCCCCGAAACGGTTTCTGCGGAGGCTTCAGAACATCATCCTTCGTACGAAGCTTCGACGGACAAGTACCGATAGTATGATCCGCCGAACCACAAACCAAACAGAGTCCCTGTTTCCTTCGACATTCCCTTTGCACGTGCCCAGGTAAATGGCAGTAGTCACATATCACAGTCCTCCTCTGATCAACAACAACATGCTTCTTCATCGGGGTTACACCACGATGGTCCACTGGAGTACCTCTGCGTCCATGTGCTCGGTTCGGTGCAAACACCGGCTTCTTTATTGTAACTTCTGTCTGCTGTGAACTCCCAGTCTTCCCAAATAAGCTCTGCTGTTCTTGGGCCGCTGTAAGCACTTGGGAAAAAGTGGTCAAACCTAGGGAGACTATCTGCCTCTGGATGTCCACATCCAAACTGCGCATGAACCTCCTTGCCCTATCAGTATAATTGGTAACCAAAGGTCCAGCGAATCTACTGAGCCGTGTTCACTCAGCTGCATGTACATCTACCGGTGCGCCGTTCTGCTTCAAACTGACGAACTTTTCTTCCATTTCCTCCCGTGCAGTCCGCGGGAAGAACTTCTCCAAGAAACTCTTCGAAAAATCCGCCCACTTGATCGGCTTGGACAAGCGGGTCTCTTCCATAAGCCACCATTCACGGGCGTAATCCACCAGCTGGATGCGTACCACATCCACTCTCTTATCTTCTGGGATCTGTGCCGCAATGAGTAAATTTTCCGTGTCTACCAGCCATTGCTCCACTGGCGACGGCTCCTCTAAGCCAGTAAAGACAGACGGACCCAGTCTCCTGAAATCCGCCACGGTACCCATACGATCTCCCGGTCTGGCCACAACATTGTTCGCGGACTGCTGAACGGTCCGCAAACTTTCCTGAAAAGATTCAGCCTGCTGCTGGATCAGCTCGGTATGTCGCTTTTGATTCTCCAACATCCCACGTATTACTCCAAGTATAGCGGCTTCGTCAACATGCCTTTGGTACGTTTTCAGATTTTTGTCTGCCATGTTCCTGAAATCAAAACACCAAAAGGATTAGCATGATGACAGATTCAAAATGTAGATCAAGGCTAGAACTCCAAGTTACTTAAATAGAGTACCGCATTGTAACCATGCCGCGGTATCATAACTACAATTACATAACTCCATCCAAGTCGCCTAAGTTCTAGAGATAACAAGGAACCAGGTTTCGAGTTGATATGCAAAGGAGGTTTGCATATCGTAAAAGTATAATCAGGAGGAGGTTAGATTAAAAAATGGTAAGACGGTAAGGTGGCAGGAAATGTTTCCTAATCACTAGTATTCTGATTCATGTATTGGGTCCAATACCCAACTACAAAAGAATCAAACCCGATTAACCTATAACCTATGGCTCTGATACCAAAAGAACCATGTCACGCCCCGCTTCCCAGAATACGCTAAGATGGGCGCGTGACATAGCCAACCATGCTACCTGTGGGTAGCAAGTATCCATCCACAGTCACATTACGGCTGTAGATATATCAAGAACAAAATAAACTATTTAACACATGTCCATAAGCCAGAAATAAATGAGTCAAGAATAAAATAATGCGGAAGCGAAAGATCCAATACAAGAATAACTGGAATGTATGTCCCATAATGCGGGCTCACATCAGAAATAAAATAATACTGAAAGTAAAAGAACTAATTACTAATGAGTCCTCACTGCTCAGCCTGCTGACTGAAGTACTCCTGCTCGGACTGCAGCAAAGGTACGGAATCTGGGCCGTGCAAAACCCAGACGTCAGCGCGTCATATCATCAAGCAATAAAATATAAATATGGTAGCAAGACATGCAAGTATAATCATAAATGGCAAAGCAGGTGTAACAGCAATATAAATCAGGGCAGTGAAGGGTAGTGTGCAGTGGATAATCTAAACTGGTCTATTGGGTTAACTACTCTCAAGTCTTTGAAATCAATTTAATGAATTATCGATATAACTCAATAGTATCCCGTGCGTGCCCGGGATCACGGTCAATGACTCTCGGGCTGAACCCAAGACGTGCCGCAAGGCAGTAAAGGTTGGTAGGTAATGACGAGTGATGTCCGTAGCATCACTCCGGGGCTGGCCTAGCCCGTAAGACTCATAAGAACAGGTATAGAACTGTCGAGTTACAAGTCAGGTTTCATCATTGATTTTCCCATACCCCTAAGTCATATGTATTCAAGTCAGGTATTAAGTAATCTAGAGCTAATACCAACACAGGATCAGGCAGGTACAGGTCTGTCTAGATAGACAACAGGAACTGTTCGTAAGGACAACAGGTCAGGTTTGTTGGCATTAGATACAAGATCAAATAACAGGTAACGCCATGGTACATCAGGTCAATCCAGGTAGTATATAGATATCATGTCATGTCGAGAGGTGCACGGTACCATGTCGTGTCAAGAAGGAAGTGTAACAAGTCGTGTCAGGATGCACAAGATGTCATGTGGGTGCTCATAATCAACTAACATAAGCATGGATATATATATAAATAAGCATGGATACTAATGAAACAATAAAAATGAATCATGGTGATGATATATGCAAGAGTACAGATTAAAGCATGGGGATGCACAGCTATAGATTAGAGTTAGGGTTGTGGTTCCAACATTAACTACAATACACTTAAACCAGTATGGAATTGTTAAACCTCGTTATTATGGGTTGAATGATCTAGGGATGCAATGATATATAAAATACGTTCAATGGATGCAACCGGGTATTCGGGGTAGAAACTATTAAAGGTGCTATGGGTTATGCAGATAATTATTAAATAATTTAAACACGGATGTGGGTACGCAATATTGTACTCTAACATGCAACAAGTTATAATTCAAGATCCGAATCTAACATGAAATATGGAACATCGAAAAGTAAAATGGAACATGTGGCGCTATATGTATTCTACTGTTTTACTATGCAGTTTAATAGGTATAAAAATATTATAGATAGCATGTAGCAAGTTTCACTTGTCTCGACGGATCGCGATACGGTACACGGAACGTCACGCGTCGGCGGAAAAGTCGCGACGCGCGCACGGTACACGGAATGAGTCCAAACAATGCATGGGGGAAACACACGGGTCAGAGATGCCTGCTGGGTCGTCGTGATCATTGCCATCGTCAGAATTCCAGCGATCTACAGAGGTGAAAGATTTTACAGAAAAGAAAAGAAATGCACAGAAGAAGAAGAGAAAGACATAGAGAAGAAGAGAGGTGGTACGAGAGAGAGAGAAGGCTTACTGGGGTTGGACTGGTGACGCACGGGGAGACGAGATGGTGGCGGTGAGATCGACGGAGCTCCGGCTAGGGAACGTGCAGGGGGTGCAGGTTCTTGGTGCTCGGGTTGCAGCTAGGGTTTGGTTTTGATATAGGTTGGGGTTTAGATGTAGGGTTCTGGCGCTCGGGAAAGGCAGAGGAGAGGAAGAGAGGGAGAGGAAGGAGGTGACGACGAGATGAGGGAGTCGGCGGCGACGAGGTGGTGGTGCTGGGTTCTCGGTTGCTGTGGGGTTTCTAGGTTTGGAGAGGAAAGAGAGGAAGGAGATGAGGTCGGGGAAGAAGATGATGATAAAGGTTGAGAAGTGAGGTCGAGGGAGGAGGAGGTAGAGGAGTAGGGTTAGGGTTTTGGTGGGTTCTCATGGCGAGGGGGTGTAGGGTTTAAATAAGAACGAAGGAAAAGAAAAGAGGAGAAGAAAGAAACAGAGAAGGGAGATGACGGGATCCGTCGGGCGGTGACCCGACTCGAGAAGGGAACAGTGTTCACGAGAGGAGAGAGAGAGCGCGAGAGGAGAGAGAAAGAGAAGAGAGAGAGAGAGAGCTGCGGCGGAGGAGAGAGAAAGAGAAAGGGAAAGGAGAGAGAGGGATCTGTGGGGCCCGGTGCAAAGAAAGGGAGGGATGCGATTGGCTCGTGGAAAATAAAGAAAGAGAGAGAACTCGTGTGGCCCAGCAAAAAGAAAAGAAGAGTGCTGATTGGCTCGCAGAGATAAGAATTGGGTAAAAATTTTTATAAAAGATTTTATATTTTAAAACAACTAATTGATTCGTTTAGTTACAGAATTTCAAAAGGGAAAATTAAAATAAATAAAATAAACTAATCAATTTGAATTTAGGCGGAATTCAAAATATTTCAGAAATGCGCTTGGGTCGGGTCCAAAATTTTGGATTTGAAATATGAAAATTTTATGCAACTTCCAAAACTTAAAATGAAAGACCAAGTAGCAAAATACAATATCCACATTAAATGCACGTGTCTAACTAACCAATCGGGGTAGTCTAAAATTATGAATTAACCCGTTCAAGTAAGTGGGTCGGGTCGAAAATGTAAAGTAAAGGTGTAGACTGCCATTCGCATCCAAATACGGTAAATGAACAAAACACTACAAACAAGCAAATACGGCAACAAAAATTGGTATAATTGAACTCGGTTGTTAGAAGAAGCATATCGAGTAGAGTGGGAGTGGCTAGACCGAAGCAGAAGTGAAAACTTTTTGAAGTCGACGACCAGAAAAGAAAGACTGCTGACAGTAGATCAATGTTGAGGGGAAGAGGTCCTAAGGAAAAAGGTAAGAGTAAAGAAATGCCCTGGATTTTCCACTGAGTATGGTTCTTTGGGCATATCCTTTGGTACCAACTGGCCAATCCCTTCGGGGCATTCTTGGGCCATTTCTCCGAAAGCTTCTCAAGGCAAGGGCGGAAGGATTCTTGAGCTGGAGAGTCAGCCAAGACTGCACGGCCGAAAAGACCTATTTCGTCCGGCCACCTGGGGAAGAAGGTGGACCATAAAGTCGACGGTGCTTCGGTGGTATTTTTGGGGCCCATATACACGTAGCCGGGAGCATCAGAGGCTCGAGAAGGGTCTTCCCAGTCGAAAGTAGGAAGGGGACAAACTGCCTCCATACGAACGACGTCTGACCACCGCAGAAATTCATGACAGTATGGGACCGGAGCCATGAGGTTTTCAGAGAAGATTTCTTCTTCTGAGGGGGGCTCTTTGAACGAGAGGTTCACGAGCTGGAGAGTGATCGGAGGAGGGATCGAAGCTTTAGGAGCCATCAGAAATGGCTAGCAAGTCGGAGAAGACGACGGAGAGGGAAGCATAAGCCTTGGAGACAAGGTGAAAACTTACATAGAATTGAGAAGAAAACTCTTCTCAGAGTTGATCCAGGTTGTAAAGAGATCAACGACCGGCTGATGAGTGACGCGTGTCCCAATCAAGCGGTAGAAAAAGAACATAACGATCGAAATTCCCGCCATGATGCAAATTTGTTTTATTCGGTGCGAAAAATGAGGAGATACGCCCGCTGACGTCAATGATTTGATCACAAAAGAGATGGCATGTTAATCACATTAAATACGGAGGCTGCTGAAGTGATTCATGTGTTCTCGGCTTTGAAGTGCATCGGCAGAGAACACATGAAAGGGCAAATGTTTACACAAAAAAGTGGCGTTCGGTTGAACATGCCGAATAAGGTAGTATAGAGAAAGCATAGCTCAATACAAATCATTTGGGGCCGAATTGGTTACTTGCGGTACCGGATCAATATGATCAAAGGAGATATGAAGAATCAGAATAATGTCTTATGAGAGATTTACATTCAATCAAAAGTCAGTGATTACGGAACTTAAGCACCAAGAAAGAGCGTAATTGATGCTCGAAATAACGAAAATTTAGGGTTTTGAACTATTTCCCAACAAACCGTAGTCTTGTAAAAGCCAGAGTTGAAGACGAGGAATCGAGTTCTCTCAACCAATTATCAATTTTTCTAGTTCTAGAGCTTCTCGGCCACCCTACCTTAGTTCATGTAACCTAGATTCTGGCGATTAATGCCATCTCCATCGAGGTCCTGTCAAGACTTGAGACAATCAGCCCTTCTCGATCAGGTATAACTCCACGTTCCTTTAGATCTACAGAAAGCATATCATGAAGATGAAGGAACGCCTCTCGGCCCTCCTTTCGGCGCACCAACATCCATATAACGCCGATTGGGGTATAAACGAGAGCACCGGTGGCCGGATCAGGGTTGTTATCATGCCTACGAAAGGTTCAGATATCCATCCCTACTCTCGTAACATGATAATAGAACTGATCTCGGCCTCCGACCGTATCAAACTTGGTGGTCACAATACAAGGGATTTAGACGTCCATTCGTGCCCTTGTGTTGTGATTCCGGGATTTGTCTCGGTCTAGGCGAGGCGATCGGCCCTCTGCTCGGTCTGATAATAAATGACCGAGCAATTTAAATGTCCATTCCTATGCTTGGGTATTGAGAGCAGGCCGAGCGGTGTGTACGATATATCATGATTCGGTTTGAAGCTCGCGGTGTAGGAGATTTAGATATTCATCTCTGCTTTTGCACTCGGTCTTCAAGACGAGGTCATGATCTAAGGGTTTTAGAGTTACTTATTATCATTAATCATTTGTCACTGTAACCCAATTTTTATTAATAATATGATGGCTGGATGCCTATTATCTTTATTGTGTCATTTATAAATTTTTGTCCATTCAACCATTGGATCTATTTTTATTTTATTAAGGAAGAATGTTCTTCCCTTTCTCTAACGACGGCCCATCCGTCAAGAGAAACAATGTCGCGTTAATTAATTTTGTTTTTGGTGCAGATCTAATTTTAGAGCGTATATAATATCAATTGACCAACACAGGAGGAAAAATTGAATCCAGTTGCAACTTACAAAAGGTTAAATTGCACATGACATTCTATCCTAAACCAAGTCCGTCCTGGTTTGGCAATAAGATTTCCGAATCCCCGGTTTGCATGTACACAAACCACATTTCTGTAACTATGATTTCGCAATGTTCATGATCGTTTTGAAACATGGTCTCGAAATCAAAGTTCCGTCTTAAAAAGGAGTTTAACCAAACAGAGAACGACTTTAAACTTTGCGAAACTCCATTTGTTTTGGGGTTTAGAAAGAAGCATTTTTCAGACCCTTGAAAAATTTGAAAATTGTGGATTGAGAGACTTTATTTTGCAATATTCATGATCATTTTGAAACATGGTCTTGAAATCAAAGTTCCGTCTTAAAAAAGAGTTTCACCATACAGAGAACGACTTTAAACTTTACGAAACTCCATTTATTTTGGGGTTTAGAAAGAAGCATTTTTCAGACCCTTGAAAAATTTGAAATTGTGGATTGAGAGACTTTATTTTGGTTGGGGATCGGTACAATTTTTAAAGTATAGACTTGAAATCCCACGTACGAAACCATGGTTTTGGAAACCAAGCTCTGTTGCCATTTGCCAATACTCTTGTTAAAGATTGACTGATGTGCATGTATCTCTGATCTCTATTATTATAATGCAAACTTCAAAGATGTAGCTAAGATTTTTAATTGATGTTTTATTTTTATTTTTGTAAAGTTTATAAAAATTGGGGAAATCCTTATAGAAATTACCTTATGTCAACATAGCCACATCACCACCTTTTAAAAATTTGAAATTTGTTTCTCTTCCTATTTTACTAATTTTCCCAAGCTATCTATTTCATTCAATGTTTTTATTTAGAATCAGGAATTTGGCACTATAAATTATTTATTTTTTTTGGCGCTTGCCGTAAGCTCTAACCTAAGTATACATAGCACACAACGGATCTTGCATACATCACACACAAGAACACAAAACCCCGGACCCCCTATTCAATCATCTTATTCCCTCTTCCTCTCTCAAACATGCTATTATATAAAGTCACTTATTTCCTATACGTGTATCGTGCAAAAAGAATTAGTGTGCGTCTGCATCATAGATTTTTCTGAAGTCATCCCACTCAGGGATTGAACTTGCGACCAGTTACATTGAAGAGGAAATTGGTATTATAGAGTTGTATATGAAGAAGAAAAGTAATTTATTTACCCACTTTAAATTTTACCCATATCTGCCCAAAATATGAAATTGTGGGATTCAGAGTACCACCTGATGTCAATGTCTAACAGAAAGGTTCATGGTGTTTATCTCTCGGATAAAAGAAAACTGTATTTAATTAGTATTATAAAAAATGCAATGAAAGCGTAAACACGTGTTTAATAACAGTCATAATCATGACCGAGCCCCGGCCGGTGGTACATATAACTATATACGAAGTTGACTGATTTTTTAAATTAATTAAAATGGAAAATTTCAAAAATAAAAAATAAAAAAATTAGAAAATGCAAAGACTAATCGATAGTGATGTTGGAGCGCACTTCATTAATATTCAAATAGAAAATTTTTGCAGCTGCTTTTAGGGTCCTGTTACTTTGCCATTTAATTAATAAGACTAATGAAAGACCAGTGAGGAGATTGGTGTTCTATTCTTATGGCTAAATTTCAACTTGCTACATGCACTTTGAGAAAGAGCAAAAATAAATAACATTCATTAGAAACTTAATCTTAAATCTCTTTTATTGTTTCACGGTTTTGCATAAGGTTTAGTTGCTTATAATATATTCTGATCCATATATCTCAATCAACATCTAGCATACTATCATCTTAAGAATTGAACCTTCGTTATTTTTGAGACAGCATCATTGAACTTTTAAAATACAATAAACACCCCTTCAATGGTATTTTTGTTAAGGAGGAATATTTATTTCTTTGTCAAAAATGACAACCAGTTTATTTTGGGCTACCTTGTGTGGTCTTACATGTATAAGATTATACTGGGTTATTTAGTTTAGTTGTGTCTTAATCAAGTAAATGAAAGTTAACTTTTAAGTTAAATCGCCGGTTAAGTAGGGATTATTAGCATATTTAAAATTCAATGATGTTATCGCAAAAACTTTGAAAATTCGATGTGCTTTATAAAATTTACCTACAGAGTTATTCTGATCTAGATTAAGATAGCACATTCAACATAATCATTGTTAAATATATAAATTTCAAATGTTAATAAACCAATTTTAAAAGATTATAAATGGTGGATGACACATGCATGTAAATGATACATTTATATTATTAAATAAGTGTCTATCAGCAATGCTTTTCTAAGCAATACCGAAGCAACAAGGGTAAAAAAGGTTTGGGAATCCCTCACATATTTGCTATTTAACTCAAACCCTTTATATGGTAATGCCATTAATGCATCATTTTGCAAGAAAATGAATTCAAAAAAAATGAGAAAAGGCCATTGCCCCATGCTTCACCATAAACCTGTCCACATCATCTATAAAAAAGACAAAAGAATATCCAACTTATCTCACTCTCACACACACACCTAACTAGTAAAAAGACACAAGAATACTTAATTCATCTCTCTCACTCTCTCTTACACACATCTCCCGAATAAAAGATAAAAGTGTAATATTTTAAAGAATCTTCCTATAGTTTAGTTCAAGAGCCCAAAAGCCCAAGACACGGTGTCACATGCATAGTGCGCACATGCGGATCTGATTGGATTTAAATGGATTGTTAATTAAATTATAGATTTAAAATTCAACATTATCTCGTTGATCTCTATCTAATATTTAAATTGGCCATCTGTAAGGCATGGGATTAAATATATTAGATTAATGCGCAGGGCCTATAAAAAGGCTTGGGGCTAAGGGATCTAATGGCGTGGCCAATTAATTGCATCCAATAAAGGCAAGAGAGCAGCCACGAGATTTATCCACAGAGGAGCCAATCAGAGTCTGCGCATTAAATTAATCCACAGCGGCCAAGCAAAGGATTGAATAAAGTAGCCATTAAATTAATTTCACAATGCAAGATGAATTAATTGGTAGGGAGAGATCATTGTATCGATAGTATGAAGACTAATAAAAAGATTTGAGAGAAATCTCCTAGAATTGCTTGTAAACTTGATTCAAGCATATTAGATATCTGCAGATTTCTCTTTGCCGGAGACTAACTATATGGTTGGCCGGTGAACCCCGTTAACAAATCCTTATGCCTCTCTGGTTTGTGATTCTATTTTGTTCTCGCGTATTTTATTTATTATTCTTTCATTGATTAATTGCGTGGTGGTTGTTATTGCGTGTTTTGGTTTGTCGCGAGCATTGTTCCGTATATCGATTTTCTCCCAACAACTGCTATTAGAGCGTGGTTAAGAAATCTAGGGTTTTTTAAATCTACGATCTAGGTCAACGGTGGGTATCGACAATTACGTTCTCTTTCCTACTTTCTTAGGTCATCGTTTTGAAAACGTTTGTTCAGATCAAGAGAGAAGTTGAGTTTGCTACGACATAAACAAAAGATGGCAGAGGATAAAATAAGTATTGAAAAATTCAATGATCACAATTTTGATTGGTGGCGCATGCAGATTGAGGACTATCTGTATCAAAAGATCATGTTTCTTCTATTGCTTGGAGATAAGCTCGAGAAGATGGTCGATGAGGCGTGGAACATTTTGGATATGAAAGCCCTGATAACAATCCGGCTGTCGTTGAGTCCGCAGACGGCCTTTAACATCTTGAAGGAGAAAACAACTAAGACGCTAATAACGACATTAACAAAATTGTAAGAAAATCCTTCGACATGAAACAAAATATTTTTGATGAGGAAGCTTTTCAATATGAAAATGGTTGAAAACAGTTCGGTAACGGAGTGCATGAATGAGTTCAATAGCGTGACGAGCCTACTCGAATCGGTTGAAATCGTCTTTGAAAACGAGATTTAAGCACTTCTACTTCTCTGTTCGTTGCTGGAGAGTTAGGAGAATCTAGTGATAGCGGTTAGCAACTCGATCTCGAGGACTCTTACGTTTAATGATGTGATAAGTTGCATATTAAACGTTGAGATGCGGAGAAAGGTCGGGAGTGAGAGTTCAGGAACTTCTGAATTTTAGGTGGAGAATTGCGGCAGAACGATGAAAGGGAGAAAGAGCAAGAAAGGCAAGTCAAAGAGCTGAGGAAAATCGAAGGCGGAGATCTAAAGCGGTTGTTGGAACTGTGGAAAAAAGGGTCATAAGTAAAGTGACTGTAAAGCTCCAAAGAAAGACTTGAATAGAAAGGGAGATAGAAAGGAAGCCAATATGGTGTCTACACAAGAACGGGGGGGATAAGGTCTTTGTTTATCGGAAAGCATAGGCACAAAGGCGAATACTTGGTTCCTAAATTCGAGAGTTTCCTTCCATTGCACTTCGGGCTGGTATCATTTCAGTGAGTATTGTAAGGTGTTTTTCGTCACCCCATTGAGATGGGAATACGCGTCACTTGTCAGGCGTACTACAGATTCCCCCTGCTTAGGGTAGGCTGGGATTTATTGATTGTGGGGATCCGAATCTCCGGCAGCCGAGGACTAAGCTGCCGTTAATTACCCCTCGCCTTTGGAGCGAGAGAACTTTCGATTGACGGGTCAAACTGGTAATGCGAACTCAATGTGCAGTTTACGTGTGTTGTGTCTTGAGGGGTTTTGGATATATCGGGGGTCTCGCAGAGTTTACGGGGGTCCCACTACCCGGATAGCGGGCTGGGGGTCAAGGGGACTAGTAGCCCCCTTGCGGAGTGCGGGGCAGCGCCCCGTTAGAATTTTTTTCTAACGGGGAAGTGTGTATGTATAAAAAAAATGGGGGAAATAGCGTCCAAAGGACGCGTGAGCGCCAGCGCCCCACGTGCTTGGCACGCGGGCGCTGGGCGTCAGCAGAAAAAGGGGCTTAGCCCCTACACTGGGAGTTGTACTCCCGATTGACTTTTGGAGTTGAACTCCTGACAAAGAGGACAAAGGGGTTTAGCCCCTGCACCGGGAGTTGTACTCGCAAAAGGAAAGATTTATTATATATATATATATATATATATATATATATATATATATATTTGAGGAGTTCAACTCCTTAGATATTTTTGGAGCTGATGAAATGGGACCCCTTTCTTCTCCCTTGAGCCGTGGATCTTCCCCAAAGTGGGGTTTTTGGAGGTGGGTCTCCTTCTTCCACCTCTCTATTGGCTGGATATTGGAGAAAAGCGTGTGAAATTTTAAAATCTTCCATTTTGGAGATTTGATGGAAGATCCGCGTTCCCCTTCAAGAGTTTTGTGGTGAAAAACTATTTCTTTTTAGAAAAGAAAGAGTGGAACTCTTGATTTAATTCAAAAAACGAAAGAAGGTTTAGAACCTTGAGCAAAGACAAGGAGGCACAGAAAACCTAATTTTTGAGGAGAATGAATTCTCTTTCATTTCATCATCATGTTGCTTTTTATAGACTTACAAATTTACATATAGCCCCTTGGGCTTTACAAAATGGTATTTTGCCCATCTCATACCTCATGTGCTTATTTCTTTTGCGCATGAAGCATGGGCTTTACAAAAATTTGGCTTTATGCCAATTTTTCTTACGTTCATGTATGAAAATTACATCAAAATTATTTATTACATAATTTTCATTTTGGCATGGAGGAGGCTGGCCGCGGGGCTTGACTTGGGCATGGGCCCATTTGGCCTGGGCTTGGGCCCACCTGGCTTGGGGTTGACTTTGACTTTGACTTGGTCAACCGAGGTGTAATTTTTGACACCAACAAAGTGCCCCCATCAATAAATGCACACCACATCTGTGGGTCGTATGCATGAAATTGATGGATCTTCTTTCACGTGGAAGCGACTTGATTTGGTTCCCACTTTTTGGGAAGCTGACACTGCCCTTTTTACGACATGGACGGTCGATGCTTGACGTGTCCCCGGCACGGAGTGTCGCTGGTCGATGTTTATCCGGCATGGAGTGTCTGGTTGACTTGATTCCAAGGCGGAGTATAATTCCGACGAGGAGGTCGTTGCTGCCTTTTTTGCGACTTGTACGGTCGATGCCACCCTTTTTGCGACGTGTATGGTCGATGCTGCCCTTTTTGCGACGTGTACGATCGGTGCTGCCCTTTTAGCGACGTGGACGGTCGATGCTTTGATTTGACTTGCTCATTTGATGTGATTTGGGTTGACATCAGTATCGCTACAATGGAATATGGTAGTGGGAGCGAATCATCATTTTCCATGAGTGGATTTGAGGATTTTGGTTTTGGTTTGGCATCAGCATCGCTACACTGGAATATGGTAACAGGAGCGAATCATCATTTGCCATGAGGAGATTTCACTTGTTCCCAGTTTAACGACATAGATTTCCCTCGTTCCCAGTTTAACGACTTAGAGGTTATCTATTCCCAGTTTAAAGACTTAGGGGTCTATTGGATCAATTTAGAATTTCGGGGTAGGGGTCGGCATCAGCGTTTCTAACACTGAAGCACAGGTGCCAGGAGCAATTCATCATTTTCCTTTACCCGTTGGGGAGCGATGGCTTAGGAGACAGATTTAGATCCCCATCACCTAAGGCTTTTCAATTTTATGAGCCGTAATGATCTCATAAAAGCATCTTCTCCCTACGAGTCGAAAGGATCTCGTAGGTGCGTTTTCTCCTTAGGAGTTGTGGGGACACCCAAGTGTGTTTTTCCTTTGTGAGTCGTAAGGATACCACAAAGGTGCTTTCTTACGAGTCGTGAGGATCCCGTAAGTTTTGTTCTCCTCATGTATCCTGAGGACACATGAGTGAGTCTTTCCAAATGGAGCATAATTCCAAGGGCGGAGACCGGCCGCTGGACTGGTGATTACGGTGGGGTATGGGTACGATGAGAATTATTTGAGCCCATGGATTGTATACGGTAGTTAGTTCGGGGACCAACCGTAAGGCTGGGAGAATTTTGGGATTTTGTTGGCGTCTGTATCGCTGCACTGGAATATGGTACCAGGAGCGACTCATCATTCACCGTTGGGATATTCAGAGATTTGAAATTTTGGTTGGCGTCTGCATCGTTGCACTAAAATATAGCATTGAGAGCGACTCATCATTCACCGTTGGGGAACTTGGATTTTGGTTGGCGTCTGCATCGCTGCACTGGAATATGGTATCAGGAGCGACTCATTATTCGCCATTTTTTTATACCATGATTGCTCTATCATTTCAGCTTTTCTCATCGCGAAAGTCGCAATTGCCCTATCATTTCGGCTATTTATTCGCCGTTGCCCCCATCATTTCGGCCATTTATTCGCGGTTGCCCCATCATTTCAGCTTTTCTTTTTTCTTTTATTTACACTTTTTTTATTTACACACATTTTTTTTATATTCCCAGTTTAACGACTTAGGGGTCGTGTGCTCCCAGTTTAATGACGTGGTGGTCAGCTCTTTTTAGAAAAAGGCAGATGTCTGAGAGAATCAGGTTTTCGAAGGACTTCGGTCTCCATTTGTATGAAATTGGCGGTCGCAGCTTGACTTTTTGTTAACACGCCTTTAGACAATTCTATCTCTCCTGCCTTGTATTGCTTTTCGACCCAATCTTTGAAGACGAAACGTTTCGGTCCTCAATGGCATGACTTATTACTCTGTGATAGGGGCAATATTTGGGGTCGTCGGTCATATTCGCTTTTTGCGGTCTTTTCGATTCTGGCAATTGTAGACCGTTTCTTAGGGCGTCTTTGAATATTTTACGGACTTTGTCCCTTCTAAAGGAATAGACCTTATCCAGCCTCTATTTCAGTAGAGATTCTCCTCCCTCTCCGAACACTAGCTTCCGAGGCCGGTTGGCATTAGGCCCGCTTATCCCTCGCTTATTTCGGTTAGCCGAAGTATTAAAAGATTCAGTATCGTCGGAACTTCCGCCTTTGCGATTATCGTCATTTCGGTTTCTCTAGGACCTATTGTTATTTTGGGAATCAGAGGAGGACTCCTGTTTTGAGCGCTCCAACATTTGAACTTTCCTGGTCATCTCTTGGAATGTTTTGAGACCCACTGTGCATATCCAATTGTTGAGATTTCCGACGAGGAGGCTGACAGATTGGTCCTGCTCTATGGGCGGTTCACATTTGACGGAGAGATTACGCCATCGGGTTATAAAATCCGTGCTGCTTTCGTTGTTCTTTAGCTTGGTCCTTACGAGGTCGGCAATGGTGATCTTATCGCTGACACTCACGAACCTTTACCGAAACAGAGATTCCATTTGGGTGAAAGTGGTAACGGAGCCATCTGGTATGCTCGCATACTAGTCGAAAGAGATATCGGTTAAGCTATTAACGAACTGGCGGAGGAGAAGCGTATCATTGCCCCCAGTATTCCTGCTTGAGGCTTTAAAGTGGGCGATGTGCTGATTCGCATTTCCCGTCCCATCAAATCTTCCGAATATGGGGATGACATAGCCACTAGGAAATTCTACCAGATCATACTGAGCAGGATATAGTCTCCCATTACTGCTGATATCTTTTTGTGCTTCGGCTTCGGCTACCAAATGCTTTGACTTTGTTGGCAACCAAATCCATGATTTGATCTTAAGTTAGCGGGCTGCTGTCATCGGTAGCCAAGACATTTCCCGAGATAGGATGCGACTGACTTTCATGCGGTCCGCCCACCTTTGGATTTGAGGTAATAGGTGTCGGCTGTCTTGGGACACCGTTTCTCGATTCATAAGCAGAAGCCTGCACTTGATTGGACGGCTGAGAGGCAACTTGGGCCGGAGCTGCATCACGACATTCGTCAAGTCGCCAATTTTGGAGTAAAGTTTGGCCATCTCCTTGTCTTTATTTCTGAGATGTTTTCGGAGCTCTTGGAGAAGTTATTGCTCTGTGTTCTTGGGACGGAAGATTGGCTCCTCTTCGCTTTCCGAGCCCGACTCCTCATAAACCGAAGGATCTCTCTGCTTATCAGCCTCACTGGAAGGGTTTTCATTACCTCCCAGAGGATACTGGTCATGGGAAGTGGCAACCACATTTATACCAGATTGGATTTGAGATGTGGTGGTCACATCCTTGCTCTTGCTCCGCGTGCCCATCATGTAGATAGTGTGGACCACATATCCAGCCATCACTTTATCTTTGGCGGGGTAACCCTGTTCTTCGAACCTCATGAAGTTCAGCCTAGTATGAGCCCTAGCCATTTTGTTGGCTCTATATCTGAGCCTTTTCTATCTTAGCTTCTCAATTTTGAAGGCTTGACAGGCATCCGTCATCCAAAAAGCCATCGTGAGTCGATTGGCGGGGAGCTTAGAGGAGATACCCGATCGAGCAGTTGTCAAGGGCACCGCTGGAGCTTGCTCGAGACGCCTTATTGCTCTATTGGTGTTGATGGGCTTGCCCCCGACTGGGCCAAGAAGAGTCGTTCAAATACCGACTTGCGTTTGGGTTGGGGCGCCTTCGAGACCACCACATTTGGCCTCTTACCTTTCGAGGCCAGTTTGTCTGTCACCGGAGCTTGAGGAGCTGAGATGGCGTTAGCTGGCATGAACAGAATAGAGCCGAATGGTAGCAGCGGCTCCTCCCATTGTCGCCCGAGATTGGCCGGGTGGACCGTCCTGGCGTCCATCTTCATCGTGTAGGAGATGGGAGTTGTGCTGAGAGCTGAGATTGTCCTTAGAGACATTTTGTTGCGTCCGAAGATTGCAGTCGAAAGTCGTTAACCTGCAAATAGAAGCATGATTTCAGTACATGCAATCAATGTAAATGTTGATTAAGTTCGCATGGATATTTAACCAGAAATATGGGAAGAGAGATTAGTCCTACCGGGCGTGCCAGAATCTGTAGGGTGTTTTTCGTCACCCCATCGAGATGGGAATACGCGTCGCTTGTCAGGCATACTAAAGATTCCCTCTGCCTAGGGTAGGTTAGGGTTTATTGATTGTGGGGATCCGAATCTCCGGCAGCCACGGACTAAGCTGCCGTTAATTACCCCTCGCCTTTGGAGCGAGGGAATTTCCGATTGACGGGTCAAACTGGTCATGCGAACTCAATGTGCAATGTATGTGTGTTGTGTCTTGAGGGGTTTTGGATATATCGGGGGACTCACGGAGTTTACGGGGATCCCTCTACCCGGATAGAGGGCTGGGGGTCAAGGGGCTAGCAGCCCCCTTGCGGGGTGCGGGGCAGTGCCCCGTTAGAAATTTTTTCTAACGAGGGAAGTGTGTATGTGTATAAAAAAAAGAAGGAAAAATAGCGTCCAAAGGACGCGTGAGCGCCGGCGCCCCACGTACTTGGCACGTGGACACTGGGCGCCAGCGCCCTATGTATGTGGCACGCGGGTGCTGGGCGTCAGCAGAAAAAGGGGCTTAGCCCCTACACTGGGAGTTGTACTCCCGATTGACTTTTGGAGTTGAACTCCTAACAAAGAGGACAAAGGGGCTTAGCCCTTGCACTGGGAATTGTACTCCTAAAAGGAAAGATTTATTATTATTATTATTATATATATATATATATATATATATATATATATATATATATATTTGAGGAGTTAAACTCTTAAGATATTTTTGGAGCTGATGAAAGGGGACCCCTTTCTTCTCCCTTGAGCCCTAGATCTTCCCCAAAGCGGGGTTTTTGGAGACGAGTCTCCCTCTTCCTCCTCTCTATTGGCTGGATCTTGGAGAAAAGATGGTGATATTTTAAAAATCTCCCCCTTTTGGAGATTCGATGGAAGATCCGTGTTCCCCTTTAAGGGTTTTGTGGTGAAAAACTATTTCTTTTCGGAAAAGGAAGAGTGGAACTCTTGATTTAATTCAAAAAAAGGAAGAAGGTTTAGAACCTTAGGTAAAGAGAAGGAGGAACAAAAATCTAATTTTTGGGGAGAATGAATTCTCTTTCATTTCATTATCATGTTGCCTTTTATAGGCTTACAAATTTACATATAGTCCCTTGGGCTTTACAAAATGGCATTTTGCCCATCCCATGCCTCATGTGCTCATTTCTTTTGCACATGAGCCACGAGCTTTACAAAAATTTGGCTTTATGCCCATTTTTCTTACGTTCATGTATGAAAATTACATCAAAATTATTTATTACAAAATTTTCATTTTGGCATGGGGGAGGCTGTGTTAGTTATATCTATACCCTGAGGCCATTACCGTACATGCGATGTATATTGTAGTGGATGCTTGGACATATATAGGGAGGACTTTCTTACTCGACATGATAGTATGCTATCTGGTTGCACTTTATCTTAACATGTACATTTATTGTCTCTTACATGTTGATAAAGCCCTTAGGATGAGTACTTGACTACCACGATTATGATGCAGATCATACTAATGGGGCAGAGGTAGTCGGTAAGTATATCCTTAGATTGTTCCTAGTCGTGGGAGTATCGAAACAGGGCATCGATACTCCAGAGTAGACTAGCGTATGCGCTTCTCGACCCATATGATGGGCGATGGATGATCCCACATCCATTGGTGTTTGACATCAGAGAAGGTATACGGGTGTTCAGTGGAGACTGGGTACACTGAACGGACTCGTCGAGAACTCCTAGATGGTATTATACCTATCGTCAGATAGCAGTTCTCTGGTGACACTGGTACAGGTTACTATGTCGACCCGAGATCGTCATAGAGTCTCGTATGATTCCCACTGTGCTTTGATTTCCACCATACCACAGTCAAGAGATCGTGCAAAAAAGTGGTTTTTGGGTAGATTCCCGAGTCACATGGAGGCAATGAGCGATAGGAGGGGATTCGTCTCTCCCGGTATTGGGAGTTGATGTTGCACTATGCTCAATTGGCCATAACATGAAATCCCTGACTAGAGTTGCTGAGATTTACTGGTAAGAGTTATCAGTAGTTTCTCGAACCGTTATGGACCTTGCATCGGCATGACTTATCAGGCTATTGGGGTCTGACGATTAGCACCCCCAGGCTGTGATATGCGACATATCTGACGAAGAGACCGGATTGTACGGTAGTGTTACTGATTGGATTCGCAGGACTATGAGCAGGCTTGCTTGTTGATCTTCTGATCGCTCAATACCCGGGTGGCCGTCAAGTTTAGCAGACCGCTTGCGGCTTGTGGGTGTTTGATATGATCATCATCTACTGCCGGCGTATTGACGAGTCTTTAGAGTCCTACTCAGAGGTTTCCTGGTTCATGCGAAACGGAGTAGGAGCACATATGTGATATGTGCGGGACCGAGATTAATGAGCGTATGTGATACCGTATTTTATTCTCGCGATATGTGACATCGGTCGGTTATATGTGATATAGCCGGGTTATCGGATCAAGTGTTGATTCGATAAGTTGTTACATTTGATATTAGTCGGTTATATGTGATATAGCCGGATTATTAAATCAAGTGTTGATTTAATAATTTAATGTAGAATTATATATTTGATATATTAAAATACATTAACTAATATTAGCTCACTTAAGCATTTATTTTTCTCACTTTTAATACATTAATATATATGTGATATATGTTAATTGTATTATTTTATTTCTTAGCACACAAAATATATATGTGATATATATTAGTGTGTCATGCTAGGTTACACATGCAACATGGATGCATGAGACTTAGACCATGCTAGGGTTAATGTTAGGGTTTATATTTATTATTAAGTAATTCAAATAAAGTGGAATTTGTCATGGTTGATCTTTTGGTGGAAACTTGTAGAACATTGACTTAGTCTGTTTATTTTGTCATGCTTAAGATATTTATTAACCTAACCATTACCCTACACCATGGTTTAATCTTTACAAGGGTTAAGGTATGACATATACCCACCATGTTTGCATTTCTAACCACATGAGTTTCATTCATCATCTTCTTCCTCATTCGAGAAAAAGCTTGCTAGTTTTTCTAAGTGATGAAATATTGTGAGAAAAAGAAATCTAAAGAGAGCCCATTTCCTACTTCATCATCCTCTACTATTAGCTATTTAGTTTAGGGTGTTTGCTTCACTAATCTACCATTAGTGAACAGGTAGTATGAGCTTGAGTTTCCTCGACGTAGATCATCTTCGGCTTTGAAGACTTCAAACAAGTTTGCATCTTCACCTTGTGGATCTTCTCAAGAGTTTGGGAGTGTCACGACCCGAAATAGCACGTGACTAGCCCTTGAATCATATGAAGTCTATAGGACCTCATCTAATTCAAGTAAGCCAAAAGCCTAGAAATATAAAACCATTTTAAATAATAAATGAAGGAAAACTAGTTTTAAAGAAGTGAAGAAAACATGTTTTAAAAACAAGGTTTTTAAATAAGTCAGCCGAATATGTATTTTTAAATCCTCAAGTCTTTCCTGAAAATTTCGGCAGAGTTTCCTTTGTAAATACGGGCCCCAAACGGGGTACAACAAGAATAATATATATATCAATGATAAAAGGCATCCCCAAGCGGGAGCTAGCTCTTCGTCAATCGACGGTCACAACCACGCAAGCAATATAATATACAACGCCGAAGGGCGAGGATCAAAACTGAAAAGGAAACTCAAAACAGCATGAAATCTATAATAATACAACGTGCGACTCTAACTCTAGTCTCTAAATCTGAAATAAATACATGTCTGGTTGATGAAGATTCTAGATACAATAATGAAAATAATATACAAGGGTGGTCACGATGCGAGTGAACCCACCTACCAAAGCAATCACCCAGAAAGGAAGCAGTGTGCCAGAAAAGCCGTAATGAAACCTATACGACAAAACCTGCAAGAACTGTGGCACAACGGGGGTGAGTTGCCAAATCGTGAGTAGAAAACATCACATAGCAGAAATCGTATGTATGACTCATCCTAGGTCAAACGATCAGTAATAATATATATATCCTCAATATGAATAAGTCTGAAGCACGATAATGTGGCAAAAGTAAACATCCATACATAAGTGTAGTACTAAATGCTCTTGCCAGTGCCTCAGGTAACAACATATCATAAATATGAGGTGTGATCAATGTAATCAACATGAATCAATGTCAACTATATCATGAAGTCTATGAGTATGTGGATCTCGTCCACGTGTCAACCAATGATATAACAATATCATGCATGTAAATATCATAAAGCATATGCATGGAAGTATGAGGATATAAATCAACGTGTGTCCCTCGCGACACATCAAAATCATGGAACCTGAGTGTCCAGCATCGACACTCAAAAATATCATGAAACCCGTGCCCAGCATCGGCACGTAAATCCTCATATATCGGGCTCCGTCAGTCCGGATCGGCCCATATCATCTCTCGACACCGGTCGGTATCCTCCGGATATCCGCCGAGCCCAAATACTATCACCGGTAGGTAGTGGTCCCTCTGCCAGGCTCACCGTTTGCAGCACAGAAATTCGTTTTTGCCCCGGGGTACCATACCGGGTCCACCATGTACCCTCAATCGGCCTCATCCAGCTCCTCGAATCGGCTATCACTGTCACACGTCTCAGAACCAAGAAAACGCATGGTGGACGCACTGAAATATCATATCAAGAGAAACCAGGTTTTTAAAACAACACATACTTTCTTTTTAAAATGACCACGGTTCTCAAATCCAGAAATCTCATAAAAACAGCATATCTCAATGCGTAAAAGCGTAAAGCATGATGTATGCGACATATAACAGAAATGTAAGCATATCCATATATCATGCAACATGGAACAGTAATATGCACATATTGAGGGAAAACCGCTCTTTTAAAATGAATCCAGTTTTAAAATATATCTTTCGGTTCTCAAATCTCCAAAATCAAGCCAGAATCATCTATTTATGTGCAAATACGTATGTATGCAAGTATGGGTGTACAATATGTGTGTACACAAGTATGAGTGTACAATATGTATGTACACAAGTATGAGTGTACAATATGTATGTACACAAGTATGTCATGCAAGGGGTCATATCCTGATGCAACAATCTTACTGTGTAGTGATATGGCAATTATCGATGATGAAGTGTGTGAGCCGGCAAGCAGGTGTACGTGGAATATACGCATCATCGATAATAGTGCTGGTGTCCTGACAACATGATTTTAATATAACAATAAACACATTTAAACATGCAATGCGATGCGAACAACAAGAATATGCAGAAAATGAATGATGAACACAACAGTGAAGAATCTACATGAATATATATATATATATATATATATATATATAATCTACGGATATATCATACAGTTTTGCCATTTGAAATAACACGAATCGTGGGGTTTAGAAAAATGAGGGTTACGGTGTTTTTAAGAAAAGATGCGTCTTTTGAAAATATCCGTAGAATCCTTTGGCCTGTCTTTAAAATACTCACGATTCGTTAGTTTTTGAAATAGGTATGGCTCGGGTCTAGTCTAATATCTACTAAGTAAACTACAGATCTAACTAACAAGCTAATCGAAAGGGTATGGAAACCACCTAAATCTGAGTCGATATATATACACACATATAATAGTCGGTGATCTCGTCTCAATAGTACCGCGTACGATACAATATATCATATGACATTCTCGAGTCAAGAGTGCGGATCTATCATCAATATAAAGCTCGTACGGTAAATCCATCGTACGGCATCCCAAATCTGGGTACGGTTCAAATATCACATTCATCTCATCATTTATCTGGTATCCTTATCATCATATCTCATGAACTGGGGTACTGATCTAAATCTAGTACAAACTGATACCATCTATATATATGCGTGTATGAAAATACCACGCCCAAAGGATCCGCTAAAATCTCATGTCGTATCCCAAATACGAACCACATCATATCACCGATCTCATGGCACCATACCCAATCTCATTGACTCATCTCCAATATCATGTACAATCCTCATCATCCATGTGTAGATATACGTATATATATACATAGTCCCATACCTATGTGTGTGTATATATATACATATCCCCATATACGCATCCGTTAAACAAAGTAAGTATGTGTGTGCGTGTGGATGTAAACCTTATTCTAGGGTTCGCGACTAAGAAGCTATACTAGTTCACTTCTAATAACCCTAATCTAACCATTGAACACCTAATCATATCTTGAATATCCATGTCACACATAAAGCTATCATATATATATATATATATATAGCATACTAAATATTGAACTGCGGGGGTACTATACGCCATCCACCCGACTTCCCCCGTAGATATAATCTACTCACCTGATCTTGCTTGCCGATGTCGATGTTGCCATCATCTTCTTCATCATCTCGAATCATCGTGGGGGTACCTACACATATAACACATCGCAATACGCATTAAAATCCAAGTCAAAACCGAAACGACACGCTAAAGGCCTATAGGTTAGAACCTATGGACCAAGCCTTCAAAACCACCACCAACCCTCGATATCGTCGTATAAACGTCAAGTGATCGAGGTACAACACAGATACAAAAATCCAGAATGCAAAATACGCAAAACGAAACCCCGAATCAAAACTGCAACTCTTGAAAATGGTCCCAGATTTTACCTTAGGTCAAATCAGCCAATTTTGCATAAGCCAAGGGTCTATTTAACAGGAGATGGAGGCATGAACCAAAACCGAGCCATTTTTCCCTTACCCTGGCCGCAATTTGCGGCCATGGGGATTAAATTTGCGGCCGTAGAGTGGAGTCAGGGTCTGGGATCTTGGGGTTAGCTTCCTAGGTGCCTGCACACTCCTCTATACTTGCTAAATAATTTTCAGGGGCTTCGGGTGATAGCAGATTTCAATTTTCCTACACAATTCTCATAATTTTCCGTATCTGCAGAATTCAAAGTTCGCAACCTGGGGTTTTTCTAAGGTTTCAATCCAAAATAATATCACTACAGAGGTTGTAGTCCTTAATCACACCTCAATTACACTATCTCTACTCAAATCACACCCTAAACCCTAACTAGAATTTTCAAACTTCACAAAATCGCACCAAATCACTACTAAACACATATATGGTTTAAAGTGAAGGAGAAAATACACTAAGTGTGAAGGGGTTACCTCATTTGGCACTCAAGAAACCCCCTACAGCGCCAAAATGAAAACTTTCTTGGTCCAATATGTTGCTAGTGAGCTCATGCACATTTTTTGTGAAGTGGGAGTGGGGTTTTGATGGAGATTTGATGATGAAGTTAGGGTTTGAAGTGGAGGGGAAAGGGGGGTGCTGCCATGATGAAGAGGGAGGAGAAAGATGAAGAGAATGAAGAGGGAAAGAGAAAGGCTAAGTCAAAGGAGACCCCTCACCTCTCTCTCTCTCACCCATACCTTACACTATTCTATTCTTTATCTTTTCCTTTTCTTTCCTTTTTATTTTCTTCTCCTTACAATAGTAAACCTAAAAAAAATAACCATACACCCAAAAATCATATAGGAAAAATGTAACAAGTGCTAAAAAAACATGTGCATGTTTTGCACAAAACAAGCTTAATGCGCGATTAACAATATTTAATCATGATTAGCACTAAATAGCGTATAATTAATCATAAAAACTTCATAATTTGCTTAAATCACATAAAGCACCCTCTTTTTAGTAATTTCCATAATTTTCCAAATTTTTCCCAATTTATCGGTATTTAATTTTACCGCCTTATTAGAAAATTCAATATTTTATTATTTAATTATAAAAATTCCCAAAAATAATATTTTATTTTTCTGAAATATTAAAATCTTCCCCCCTTAAAAAAATTCGGTCCCCGAATTTAAATTTAAACCCTTCAAATACTAAAACATTTCAGTAAAAGTCCAAGTCGTCGGGGCTCCGAAATCATCAATACATAAAACGCATCATAGCGTAATGCATGCGCATGAACAATGAGCAGATAACTCAAAATCAAAACTCCGTCAAGCATCCCGCAATCATTGGAGTCATGGTGAAGACACCCATGTCAAATCCAATACGAAACCCAACGTGATATACGTTAAAACTATACATGTAAACATCTGAAGGAAATGCATGCCAAACCTTTTTAAGCCGCTGTGCGATGCACATAACACTGCATAGTAGTGGATGCCTATTGTAAGAAAATAACCATATATGTATATATCCTTTGTTTAATATGTACGTTCCGTCGGTTTGAAAACAATTTAGAAGGGTTTCCTTGTTTTTAAACGTTTCGTGTCATATCAGACACGCAGGTAAATACTGAGACTATAGCTCCCTTTTTAGAAATCCCTTCCATAACTATCAATGCATGCAAAATATATCCAGGTACTGTTCTCTGACTAGTCCTGCTCAGTATGAAAACAAATAGCAAATATCATAAAAACGTATTGCTCCATAAGAAATCAATCCCAAAATGTGCATATGAATGCTACGTGCGTCTGGTGTGTATGAAAATCAAAATCCATATATGTGCATAGAAACAACATCTAAGTGCAACGGGTGTGCACGAAACAACTGTCAAAGGCAACGAGTGTGCCTGACAACAAATATCAGGTGTATCTGATATGCACGAAGAATCCCGATTCAGTGCATCTGGTGTGCACCAAAATTGCATCTCTTAACATGTGCCTAACATGCGCGAAAATCCAAATCGGTGCATCCATCATGCACGAATAAAATCTAAATCATGTGCATCCAACATGCACAAAATCATGAAATCCAATATCAAGCGCGTCAAATATGCGCAAGAATCCAAATCAAATGCACAGAGTGCACGAAATCAACATCAATATCATAATCGAAATCAGGTGCAACCGTGGTGCACAAATACGTATCAATGCACTGCAAGCATATATGAACTATACCGAGTGCAAATACCAAATCGTGTGCGTATCATATGCACAAAACCGACTCAACTGTATAAAGTCCATGAAGTCATAAACATGTGCAGCCAAGGCACAAAACGATATCAAGTGTAATAACTGTGCACAAATCATAAATCTACACAACGGTGTATAAAGCATATCTCAAGGGTAATAACTATGCACAAAATATGAATACTCAGTAGGTGCGACCATGGTGCACGAAAACAAATATCATGGAACTCAGTCATCAAGACTAAATCATGCGAATAGATCGCCCAAAATACCGAAATTCAAGGTGACAGATACGTGATAATCGAATCACCAAATCACAAATCATAAATACTGTCGCCGATATTTCAAAGTCGAGAAGGTGCCGGTACATCCCAAGCTAGCAGAGCAAGATATCTACTTTCCTACTGTTCGTGGCCTGTCATCTGGTGCCCTTAGGTTCTCGTCTCTCACTGCAGATTGCTAAGTGCATAGCTCCTTGGCTCAACGACCCAATATAGAATGACGACGGAAACAGTCCCACTCTGGCACATCTTCTACAGATCCCTGGCCAACTATCTCGTTGACGATGCCGAACTCCGGCCTGCTGGGTGTGCGCAATATGACCGCTCCTGGGTCCACGTCTTCTCGTATAGTATTCCAGAAAGGTCCTGTCGAGGTCTCTCTCAAATCTCATTTCTGCCGAACTGCCCGAAAGTCATCGTCCTTTACTAAAGCTATTTCTTGTTCCGAAATGGCTGCATACTCATCGCGACTCCTTCTGGAAGATATATCAATAATCAACGCCTTTGCAAGCGTATCACATCTCTGATGTCGGTGGAGTGGAATGTCATCTCATCAAGATCTCGTACGAACCTCTTACTCCACTTTTTCTCTAATGTCGACTGCTCCGGACTCGGCTCTTCATGGCTACATGGACTGCGCTCCGACGGCTATACTCGTATTTGGAGTCTCCCAAGCAATGCATCCCATCACATGATATCCGAAAGATGTCGAACTATTCGATTGATTCGTCAAAACCTCAAAATCCCCCAAGATCTCAACATCTTGGATACAGTTTAATAATATCGAGTACATACCACAGCACCTATGGACCAACCGTAGAAGGGCAGACCCAAGCCTCCCAAATGGCACCGCTAAACTGCCGTAAACCCTAAGGTTCAAAGGCGTTCCATGGTCATTACGCCGAGTTAGGGTTTCATTCTTCTAGAGGGTCCATAGCATTACTTGTATTGTCTTCCGAATACTTTAAACTTGGAAATGGGTTCCTGACATTCGATCGTCTCCATCGACTCTCAACGTACCTGTGTAAAGTCATCTCTAGCTGGAATCAATCTATCTGATGGCCTCGTATCGGGGTAAACGAACGAACCACATGTCCTAGTCATTCATCCTCGGGTGACTAGCGACCTTCCATCATATCTCTAAGTATATACTCATGCTGCAGTAGCTCCAACATCTGGGCGATATCTCGTCATTTGTAGCAACAACTGGCTTATTCGTCTGCACGCTGAACAGTGCCTCAATCATCATGAATAAGCGATACATCAATGGTCATCACATTCTGGCTGGCCTCTAGCAGTAGCCTGATCCTCTGGTGCTGATCTGCACGTCCGAGAAATCCCGTAAAAGCGATCCATCAAACGCTCATGGCGCGAAAACACAATAAAACGACGCCTCTATGCAATCGTATGTCCCTGGAATCACGCCCTGGTCAGTCCTCGTCCGCGATGAGCTCATGCTGACGCAATTCTAGCCGTAGCTCTCTCTGCCTGTGTAATCGTGGCAGCAAAATCATAACCAATATCGATGAGGATAGATCATAGGAATGAATATAATACTGTGCAAGGAAATGTACATCCTAAGGCTCCTTAAGCGGAGTAGCGTATCGTAAGTTTGCCGCGGAACATACACACGGTACGTCACTCTACTGAAGTCACCTACTCCATCAACCAAGGTCAACTTACGCGACGAAAGTTTGGATCTAATACCCCTTCGACTAAGTCTAAGTTCCGTAAGGTCAAGCCTATGTTCCGTATATATACAAACGTTTTAGGCTCCGTATAGTCAAATTTAGACTCGAACCAAGCTTAACCTAGCGCTCTGATACCAACTTTGTCACAACCCGAAATAACACGTGACTAGCCCTTGAATCATATGAAGTCTATAGGACCTCATCTAATTCAAGTAAGCCAAAAACCCAGAAATCTAAAACTATTTTAAATAATAAATGAAGGAAAACTAGTTTTAAAGAAGTGAAGAAAACATGTTTTAAAAACAAGGTTTTTAAATAAGTAATCCGAATATGCATTTTTAAATCCTCAAGTCTTTTCTGAAAATTTCGGCAGAGTTTCCTTTGTAAATACGGGCCCCAAACGGGATACAACAAGAATAATATATACATCAATGATAAAAGGCATCCCCAAACGGGAGCTAGCTCTTCGTCAATCGACGGTCACAACCATGCAAGCAATATAATATACAACGCCGAAGGGCGAGGATCAAAACTGAAAAGGAAACTCAAAACAACATGAAATTTATAATAAAACAACGCGCGACTCTAAGGTCGAAAGAATAAACAACTCTAGTTTCTAAATCTGAAATAAATACATGTCTGGTTGATGGAGATTCTAGATACAATAATGAAAATAATATACAAGGATGGTCACGATGCGAGTGAACTCACCTACCAAAGCAATGACCCAGAAAGGAAGCAGTGTGCCAGAAGAGCCGCAATGAAACCTGTACGGCAAAAACCTGCAAGAACTGTGGCACAACGGGGGTGAGTTGCCAACTCGTGAGTAGAAAACATCACAGAGCAGAAATCGTATGTATGACTCATCGTAGGTCAAACGATCAGTAATAATATATATATCCTCAATATGAATAAATCTGAAGCATGATAAGGTGGCAAGGGTAAACATCCATACATAAGTGTAGTACCAAGTGCTCGTGCCAGTGCCTCAGGTAGCAACATATCATAAATATGAGGTGTGATCAATGTAATCAACATGAATCAATGTCAACTATATCATGAAGTCTATGAGTATGTGGATCTCGTCCACGTGTCAACCAATGACATAACAACATCATGCATGTAAATATCTTAAAGCATATGCATGGAAGTATGGGGATACAAATTAACGTGTGTCCCTCGCGACACATCAAAATCATGGAACCTGAGTGTCCAGTATCGACACTCGAAAACATCATGAAACCCGTGCCCAGTATCGGCACGTAAATCCTTATATATCGGGCTTCGTCAGTCCGGATCGGCCCATAGGCTCCGTCAGTCCGGATCGGCCCATATCATCTCTCAACTCCGGTTGGTATCCTCCGGATATCCGCCGAGCCCAAATATTATCACCGGTAGGTAGTGGTCCTTCTGCCAGGCTCACCGTCTGCAGCACAGCAATCCGTTTTCGCCCCGAGGTACCATACCGGGTCCACCATGTACCCGCAATCGGCCTCATCCAGCTCCTCGAATCGGGTATCACTGTCACACGTCTCAGAACCGAGAAAACGCATGGTGAATGCACTGAAATATCATATCAAGAGAAACCGGGTTGTTAAAACAATACATACTTTCTTTTTAAAATGACCACGGTTCTTAAATCCAGAAATCTCATGAAAACAGCATATCTCAATGCGTAAAAGCGTAAAGCATGATGTATGCGACATATAACAGAAATGTAAGCATATCCGTATATCATGCAATATGGAACAGTAATATGCACATATCGAGGGAAAACCGCTCTTTTAAAATGAATCCAGTTTTAAAATATATCTTGCGGTTCCCAAATCTCCAAAATCAAGCCAGAATCATCTATATATGTGCAAATACGTATGTATGCAAGTATGGGTGTACAATATGTGTGTACACAAGTATGAGTGTACAATATGTATGTACACAAGTATGTCATGCAAGGGGTCATATCATGATGCAACAATCCTACTGTGTAGTGACATGGCAATTATCGATGATGAAGTGTGTGAGCCGGTAAGCAGGTATACGTGGAACATACGTATTATCGATAATGGTGCTGGTGTCCTGACAACATAGTTTTAATATAACAATAAACACATTTAAACATGCAATGCGATGCGAACAGCAAGAATATGCGGAAAATGAATGATGAACACAACAGTGAAGAATCTATATCAATATATATATATATATATATATATGTATATATATATCATATAGTTTTGCCATTTGAAATAACACGAATCGTGGGGTTTAGAAAAATAAGGGCTACGGTGTTTTTAAGAAAAGATGCGACTTTTGAAAATATCCATAGAATCCTTTGGCCTGTCTTTAAAATACTCACGATTCGTTAGTTTTTGAAATAGGTATGGCTCGGGTCTAGTCTAACATCTACTAAGTAAACTACAGATCTAACCAACAAGCTAATCGAAAGGGTATGGAAACCACCTAAATCCGAGTCGATACACACACACACACACACACACATAATAGTCGGTGATCTCGCCTCAATAGTACCGCGTACGATACAATATATCATATGACATTCTCGAGTCAAGAGTGTGGATCTATCATCAATATAAAGCTCGTACGGTAAATCCATCGTACGATATCCCAAATCTGGGTACGGTTCAAATATCACATTCATCTCATCATTTATCTGGTATCTTTATCATCATATCTCATGAACTGGGGTACTGATCTAAGTGTAGTACAAACTGATACCATATATATATATATATATATATATATATATATGCGTGTATGAAAATACCACGCCCAAAGGATCCGCTAAAATCTCATGTCGTATCCTAAATACGAACCCCATCATATCACCGATCTCATGGCACCATGCCCAATCTCATCGACCCATCTCTAATATCATGTACAATCCTCATCATCCATATGTAGGTATACGCATATATATATACATAGTCCCATACCTATGTGTGTGTATATATACATATCCCCATATACGCATCCGTAAAACAAAGTAGGCATGTGTGTGCGTGTGGGTGTAAACCTTATTCTAGGGTTCGCGACTAAGAAGCTATACTAGTTCACTTCCAATAACTCTAATCTAACCATTGAACACCTAATCATATCTTGAATATTCATGTCACACATAAAGCTATCATATATATATATATATGTATGTATGTATATATATATATATATAGCATACTAAATATCGAACTGCGGGGGTGCTATACGCCATCCACCCGACTTCCCCCGTAGATATAATCTACTCACCCGATTTTGCTTGCCGATGTCGATGTTGCCATCATCTTCTTCATCGTCTCGAATCATCGTGGGGGTACCTACACATATAACACATCGCAATGCGTATTAAAATCCAAGTCAAAACCGAAACGACATGCTAAAGGCCTATAGGTTAGAACCTATGGATCAAGCCTTCAAAACCACCAACAACCCTCGATATCGTCGTATAAACGTCAAGTGATCGAGCTACAACACAGATACAAAAATTCAGAATGCATAATACGCAAAACGAAACCCCGAATCAAAACAGTAACTCTTGAAAATGGTCCCAGATTTTACCCTAGGTCAAATCAGCCAATTTTGCATATGCCAAAGGTCTATTTAACAGGAGATGGAGGCATGAACCAAAAACGAGCCTTTTTTCCCTTACCCTGGCCGCAATTTGTGGCCATAGGGATTAAATTTGCGGCCGTAGGGTGGTGTCAGGGTCTGGGATCTTGGGGTTAGCTTCCTAGGTGCCTGCACACTCCTCTGTACTTGCTAAATAATTTTCAGAGGCTTCGGGTGATAGCAGATTTGAATTTCCCTACAAAATTCTCACAATTTTCCGTATCTGCATAATTCAAAGTTCGCAACCTGGGGTTTGTCTAAGGTTTCAATTCAAAATAATATCACTACAGGGGTTGTAGTCCTTAATCATACCTCAGTTACACTATCTCTACTCAAATCACACCCTAAACCCTAACTAGAATTTTCAAACTTCACTAAATCGCACTAAATCACAACTAAACACATATATGGTTTAAAGTGAAGGAAAAACTATACTAAGTGTGAATGTATTACCTCATTTGGCACTCAAGAAACCCCCTACAGCGCCAAAATGAAAACTTTCTTGGTCCAATGTGTTGCTAGTGAGCTCATGCACATTTTTTGTAAAGTGGGAGTGGGGTTTTGATGGAGATTTGATGATGAAGTTAGGGTTTGAAGTGGAGGGGAAAGGGGGGGTGCTGCCATGGTGAAGAGGGAGGAGAAAGATGAAGAGAATGAAGAGGGAAAGAGAAAGGCTAAGTCAAAGGAGACCCCTCACCTCTCTCTCTCTCTCACACCCATACCTTACACTATTCTATTCTTTATCTTTTCCTTTTCTTTCCTTTTTATTTCCATCTCGTTGCAATAGTAAACCCAAAACAAATAACCATACACCCAAAAATCTTGTAGGAAAAATGTAACAAGTGCTAAAAAAAACATGTGCATGTTTTGCACAAAACAAGCTTAATGCGCGATTAGCAATATTTAATCGTGATTAGCACTAAATAGCTTATATTTAATCATAAAAACTTCATAATTTGCTTAAATCACATAAAGCACCCTCTTTTTAGTAATTTCCATAATTTTCCAAATTTTTCCCAATTTATCGGTATTTAATTATACCGCCTTATTAAAATATTCAATATTTTATTATTTAATTATAAAAATTCCCAAAAACAATATTTTATTTTTCTGAAATGTTACAGGGAGATCATTACTCGCAGCGAAGGGACATCTACACGGAGCATTTGAAGTGAACGACCGGTCTACAAAGGTTGTATTCCGCATTCACTTAGTTGTAAAGTTGTTTACATATCGTTTCGTATGATTCTCTAGTTAAACATCCTAAGCTTAGGGTTCCTTAGCATGGCAAAATTTTAAATTGGCATGGACGATATCTCCCGAAACCTTGCTGCCGTGCCAGGTAACCCAACAGTGGTGTCAGAGCCTAGCTAGAGAGTTACACGATATTTGTTAGATTACGAAACCGAAACGAATCCGAAACTTGAAACCCTTTAACCTAGTTTCTGTCGAATTTGAAAAGTGCTCTAATTTTTTTTTAAACAATTGCAGAATATTATATGTGATATAACATGAACACCACAAAAATTTGAAGCATTTTAGCCTCAAAGTGGCCAGCCACAATGGCATAAAATCTGAGCTCCTCGGGTGAATAGTGGAGTTATGGCTTCAAATTTTTGTAGTGTTCCAGTCTCTGGGTTTTGGTGTTTCAGGTGGAGCTAGTTTTTGCTAAAAATGCATGTGATGTTAATTTTCTGCATAGGTAACTCGGACTGTTTTGTATTCGTAATTCTAAGATTGTTTTGGGTATATTTAGACGACGTTAAAAAGTTCGAACGGATATCAATAACCCATATTTTCCCTCACTAGAAATTTTCAAGAGTTGGATTTTTTCCGAGTTTAAAATCTTCAGAAAATCTTGCAAGCGATTCTGTGGACCCTCTAGAAGAACGATACCCAAACTCGACTTTTTGGATCACGGAACCACGGTCATACCCTAGGGTTTGCCGCAGTTCCGTGGCGACATAAGTGAGGCATGGGTCGGCCCTTCTACGGATGGTTCATAGGAGCTGTGGCAGTTTTTGGGTACTTTTTGAACCCCGCTCAAGTGTTGAGCTTGTTGGGAAATTTTGGGTGCTTGCTTATTCGATCGAAAAGTTTAACTTCGTCTAGCTATCTGTGATTGTGATACAATATTTGAAATCCACAAATTTAGTTATGTGATAACTAGTTTGAATTTTATAAATCTAGTATTTTAGTCTCATTTGATCGGTTGCCACGTAATTTTGATGTGGATCAAAAGTCCGTCGCAATTACGTAGTGTACGCGGATACTCGCCGGGCAACCTTACTAGATAGCCACGCTCCATAGCCCCGACCAAGTGACTGTAGGAGAACCCCGTCGCCAAAAGCATCCGTTCGGGTGCTCGCGGCCGCGGTGTTCGCCTTAGTGCACTTCGTCGACGTCATCGGGGGTGCGGCCGTCTACTAAAGTTTCCGACGAGTATTCGATTAGGTTATCGGGAATCTTGTTGAATTACCCGACAGGTTATTGGAAAGTGGTTTCAATATCGAGACTAAAATGCGGGGTTTATAATTGTTAGGCATGTGAAGTCTAAGGAATTCAATAGGTTAGGCATTAAATCCAAAATATGTGATACGTTGGGTTTATGATGTCTAAGGTGGTTGCGGATTCCAATTGTTCTAATTTTTCACTTTTTTTCTCTGCGACCGTAAGTGTAATATGTGGTGTATCGCCGGTTTCGTTGCTATATGTCAACGAAAATTAGGATACACATATTTACTTACGTTGACGACATGTGATTTATGTATTGCCGTGATATGTCATATTGGATCGTCGTGTTTTGAATAGCCGGGTTTTTTATGTGAGATGAGAGTTTTTCATTTTCATTCATGTAAAAACTTATATGTAATATTCTTTTATTGGGGCACTTCCGGGTTGAGGATGATGTTACCATTGATGTATATTATTTACTTTTCCGCATTAGGATAGACCCAAGGAGGAGACCACAAGTAACCGGGTTCTAGGATCCAGTGGGAGACCATCTCGAGGAGTTGAGACCGGGTCTCCTAACTCTAGAATTGTTAGGGTTACTTGCCGCTCTCGTATGGGTCTATGGATGTGGGTTTGGCTATTCATCGCGATCGTGGAATCCACGTTTTTTATTGGCTTAAATAAAACACGGAATTCCTAGTATATCCAATATTTCATATGTGTTCTTCTGCTGCTGATATTTTGTGATGTGATCACTTGATATGTTCTGAGACGAATGCCTATATTATATATATGATATATAATAACTACTGCTGCTTTCGTTTCTTCTGTGATACTTAGGAAGCATAAGTGATGGGACTTCATTAATGAGATTAATGAAATAAAATAAACTTAAAGATGTTGTAGAAACTTGTTTTAAAAACTGGTAGCTCTAGTTCTTGCTTTGCATAGCAGTATTCCTTGTAGAATATCCAATACCTTATTCGATAAGGAAAGAGCCGAGATCCCTTCACCAGGAGTGACCTCTTTAGCGAAACTGGCAGATGCTACAACCCACTCGGTTTCTCTTTTGATTGCTTCTATAGTTTTTGCTTTGCATAGTGGGATTTGTGAAATATCCTGCACCTTATTCGATAAGGAAAGAGCCGAGATCTCTTCACCGGGAGTGACCTCTTTAGAAAAACTAGTAAAAGCCTCAAAAAAACTCCTTTTCGAATTCACTCGATTCTACAACGATATCAAGTTCATTACGTAAAAGGTTTTCTTAAAAATCTGTCGTAGCCCTCCGTCATTTCAGATTAGTAGTATTTAGTATTCGTGCCGCGTTTGTTGACCTTATCAAGGCGTAGTGTGCGGTAGCTGATTAGTGCTTATCTGTTAGCATATGATGTGATTGGATTAGGGTAGTCGTACGGCCTTGTTGACCTTGTCAAGAGTCGTGCGGGTGTGTTTAATTCAATCATGAAATGTACGGGTTGAACTTGACTTGCGGTCTATGGTTTGTTGACCTTGTCAAGGTCATAGATCGTTTGGGGTAGAATATTATCGGGAATTTCAAGTGTTGAAATTTGTAATGAGATTGCATACCTTCTATGAGATAGTTAGATCCCGATACCCACTGAGAGTAAGAGTTACTCCTGGAAGGGTTTTACATATTACAATTAGCCGATCAAGTAGGTGTCTAGAAAGGTGTCAACGGGGTTACGTCCATAGAAAAATGAGGTTTATTTTAATTAGGTCCGTGCGATAGCACGGGGAACCTCCCTCAAAGTACCGACACTGGTCTGGCCGAAAGATTGGCGAACTTGTAGGGTGTAATTAATCCCGGCAAGTCTTACTTTTTAAGGTTTGAACGAAGATTTGATAAAAACAGTGGGAGCCATCCTGATTAGATAAAATAATAACCAATCTAATCTTGCAAGAGCGCACGCAGAGTGTTTTCTTCTCTCTCTCTCTCCTGGTAGCGACCATGTCACGCCTTAATCAAGATAATAATATGGATGCATTGACCGAACCTGCTTATTATACCGAGTTAGGGAACGTTAGTTCCGCTCTATCTTATAATTGTTATAAGTCCGAGCAGGAAATAGGGGAATATCCGGATTCCCATGCCACCCAATCGAAGAAAGTGCATGTTGATACATTTTCTTCAGGTGTGTTCATTACCGAGAACTGTTTCTCAGTATCCTCTACGTCCTGGGTATGTGATACCGGATCAGGATCCCGCATATGTAATATGTTACATGGGCTACAGATAGGTAGAGAACTGAGAATGGATGATATATCCCTATGTGTAGATAATGGTGCAAGTGTTGCAGCCAAATCAGTTGGCAAATATCACCTTATATTAATACATTGATTCTGAACGAATATTATTACATACCGAACATGATATACAACAATACATCGGTTTCTTTAATGAGCTAAAGAAGGATATAATTCTGTATTGGAGGATAATGTTGTGAACATTTTCCTGAATCAATAGTTGATTGGATCAGGCACGCTATATAATAGCATATACGTTCTAAAACAAACTACAGTTCAAAGTATCTAGAACACACACAAGAGGAGTAGTTCAGAAATGAACGAATCCTTCTTGTGGTATTGTAGACTGGGTCATATCAACGCGACACGACCAGCTAAGTTACATAAGGATGAATATGAGAATCTATTCGAATTTTCATCTTATGATACTTGCCAGTCTTGTCTCAAAGGTAAAATGATCAATACTCCATTAACTGGAAACAGAGAAAGAGTTACTGAACTCTTAGGACAGATACATGATGATGTATACGGTCCTATGTCTACAAATGCCAGGGTTAGTTCTTTGTACTTCATTACATTCATCGACCATCTCTCAAGATTCGGAAATGCGTTCCTGTTGAAACACGGGTCTGAAACTTTTGAGAAATTCAAGGAATATAAGCTTGAAGTTAAAGAATCAGACGGGTAAAAGTATTAAGTCCTTCGATGTGATCGTGGAGGAGAATACTTGCGCATGGAGTTCCTGGAGTTTCTAAAAGGAGAATGAGATTCTCTCTCAGCTTACTCATTCGTATACACCACAGCACAACGGTGTATCGGGGCCGAGGTATCTCACCCTATGAGATATGGCGCGCTCTATGATGAATATTGCTGAGTTACCTGTTTCCTTTTGGAGTTATGCACTTGAGAAGCTGCATACCTATTGAATGGGGTTCCGTCCAAATAAGTGCCTACCACTCCATATGAAATATGGAATGGGAAGAGACCATGTCTTAAACGAGTTAAGATATGGGGTTGTTCGGCCTATGTTGAACAGCAAAATCCGGACAACCTTCAGGCAAGGTCAGTTCTGTACAAGTTTGTTAGGATATCCCAAACATTTGCGAGGGTATATTTTCTACCTAACTGAGGAGCAAAAGGTGTTTTGTTTCTCAGCATGCCACCTTTTTAGAAAAGGTATTTCTTGTGAAGAAATTAATGGTCATGAGGTAGAACTGGAAGGAGTTCCAGCTAGACAAACTAGCAGCTGATTGTTCCCCTCCGAATGGCGGCCGCGACATGACGTCTCGCCTGAGATTCGGGGCAGATGCTAATTGGTGCTATCCGTCCACCTCTCCGAAGATGCCAAGTTGATTTATGGCACCGTATATCGAAGGTTTAGACGGATGCGTCCGATGTAGCAGACTTCGTCAGATTCCCCCTCGTTTGAGGGGTTTTTGATTGTGGGGACGCTCTTCCCTGCAGGCGCAAGCCCCTGCAGTTAATTACGCTACCGCATTGCGGTAACAACTTTCTCCTTCTCCAGATGGTCACTTCGTGTCGTGGGTGTTTGTTTTGTTTTGTTGCCCGTGGATTTTTTACGGAGACCGAGTTATGTCGTCGCCCGTAGGGCGTGGACTAGTCCAAATCCGTATTATCTTAGATTTGGGTTTGGGGGTTTAGTTTGAGGAAACGTTAGCCATACTTGAGGCTAAGATCAACTCAAACGTTTGTTAAGGATACGTTAGTCTAACTTTGAGACTAAGATCAACTTAACGGGATCGTTTAGATCCGACAAAAGAGCATTTGGGCTCCATTGTTCCAATTTAGGGACATAGTGGTCCATCGTATGTATGGCCGTCGGGACCCGTCACCTCTCTGACGACGTTGAAGGATTACAACGACGGATGTCAGAGGAGTTCAGAGATGTACCCTCGAGCCAGAGTTAATTGGGGGGATTCATAGTCCAGTCTGTTTGAAGGTTTAAGGATACGTTAGCCATCTTTGAGGCTAAGATCAACTTAAACGGGACCGTTTAGATCCGACAAAAGAGCATACGGGGCTCTATTGTTCTAGTTTAAGGACATTGCGGTCCATGGGTAGTTTAAGGACGTTGCGGTCCATGGGTAGTTTAAGGACATTGCGGTCCATGGGTAGTTTAAGGACATTGCGGTCCATTGTTAGTTTTAAGACATCTCGGTCAAGGTTAAGGACGTCGTAGTCCATGGGCTTAAGCACCCCACAGTCCATTGCTAGTTTTAAGACATCTCGGTCAAGGTTAAGGACGTCGTAGTCCATGGGTTTAAGGACCCCACAGTCCATTGCTAGTTTTAAGACATCTCGGTCAAGGTTAAGGACGTCGTAGTCCATGGGTTTAAGGACCCCACAGTCCGGTATGTGCTCTGGATGCTTCACACGGGTTCACTGCCGTGCTCTGCGAGGACCAGGCTCCGCTCTGGACGTTTTCCACGGGGTCAAAGAGTGACATTATCCGCGTTCCACGTAACCAGGAATTTTGCATTAGACGCGGGTTTAAGGACCCCGCAGTCCATATCAATGTGTGGTCGTCGGGACCCGTCACCTCTTTGAAGACATTGAGGGATTACAATGCCAAGTATCAAAGGAGTGAAGAGATGTACCCTAGAACCGGAGTGGATTAAATAGTCCTTGGCCCAATTTGGGATCAAGACGAATTAATTATGTTATGAGTCCATTGGCCCAGTTAATCACAAATTGAGGACTTATGGCCATCTTGGGCTAAGTCCAATCAGGAGAGGCTTTGCCTCCATCCATTTAGCAAATTGGGCCAAAGCCTAGTGTTAAACACTACAGAGCAATCAGTGTTGAACACCGGTAATGAGGTTGACAAGTTAGTGTTTAACACTAAAAGATAATCGGTGTTAAACACCAGAACAAGGCTTTTCAGATTAGTGTTAAACACTAAAACAGATCAGTGTTGAATACTGCAAATAAAGCTTTTTAATTAGTGTTGAACACTAAGGCCAAACAGTGTTTTAACACTGGGTTCGAGAGTTTCAATTTAGTGTTAAATACTAAGGCAAGAGGGGTCACGTGGCAGCACGTGAGAGCGCCCTCCCTTCATTTATTCTGCTGAGATTATCGCGTCTTTCAGAGCATCACGTGCCATCACGTGATGGGCATTCAAATGCCTATGTATTAGAGCTTCTGCCGAGGGTCACGTGGGTCACGTAGGGTGCTGCCTCAAAGGGGCTTTCTGTAGATCTCTTGGGGGGGTCACGTGGTGACACGTGACCCTGCCTCTATGTATGTTATTTAGAGGATCTGTTAATCTTTTCCAGGAATCAAGTTCCTCGTAGGGTTAAACCCTGACAGTAATTTCAGAGGAATTAAATTCCTACTTCCTTTCGAAGGTTTATATTCTGAATAGAGTTGGACTCTGAATTTTCTGTAGGAATTAAATTCTTCATATATGTGAAGAACTGAATAGGGTTAAACCCTAATAAAAGCTTTTAAGGAATTAAATTCCCACTTTCTTTTAAGTTATGATCAAGGGAATTAAATCCCCGCTGTTCCAACAGAACTAGGTTCTTAATTAGGGTTAAACCTTGTCTCTTTTTGTTCTGAAGGAATTAAATTCCCATGATACAGGGTCAAGCCCTAATTTTATTTTAAAGGAATTAAATTCCTATAGTTATGTGAGAATTAAATTCTCGTGCTTGCATTCCCTCTCTATGTTTTGGATCTGCATGGCAGGATCTCAACCCATTGAGAATTAAATTCTCAACCTCAAGGGGAGATGTGCACTTTGCAGATCCTCTATCAAAGAGAGAAGAAATATGTTCTTCTGTTTTATGTATCAGAGTTAAACTCTGTTGAGAATTAAATTCTCTTTCTTTCAAAAAGCCTTCCCTTTCTTACCTAGGGTTTTCTTTTGCAGAAGATCCAAGTTCCTCGAAGTATCAAGGCTCTCTCTCTTTTTCTTCCCTCTGCGTATATATCCCTTTTTGTGTCTCTTGGCTCCTATTTATAGGAGAAGCAGCCGAGTCAATTAGTTTTTGACGAATCTTCATTAAGAGATTTGATTTGCATCCATCATTCGTTTTGGACCTTTGGATTATTAGATGAATTTTATTCACCATTGGATTTCAAGTCCCGGGATTCTCCTTTGTTGTTTCGGTTAGATTTAAAGGGGAAATCTTTCCAAACTCGAGATTTTTCCATAGATAGATGATATTTCATCACCTCTGAATCTTTAATTCGATTGGTTCCAGATAATCGCTTTCCTTTGGAAAGATTTGATTCTCCTTCAGAATTTAATTCTGTTAACAAAATGGGCTTTGAAAGCCGGTCACGTGTGACCACGTGACCCATGGTCACGTGTGGGCACGTGACCCCCTTGGAACGAGCCTTCCTGCGCTCTGTCTTCTGATTGCTGCTTAACCGTCACGTGCCACCACGTGACCCCTGGTCACGTGTGAGCACGTGACCCTTGTCTGGAGCCTCTTTCCTTGGTTCAACTGGAGAACGAGTCTGCTGCTTTGAACGTCACGTGCCAACACGTGACCCTGGTCACGTGGGAGCACGTGACCTCTTCTGAAGCCTTTTCCTTGACTTGATCAGGAAACCGGTGTGCCTTTGACGCTTGCATTTAAATGTCACGTGTCGCCACGTGACCTTGGTCACGTGGGAGCACGTGACTCTTTCTGAAGCCCCTTTTCTTCAACGTAGTCAGGAAACTGAACTTGCCTTGATGATGTGCTTAGGTGTCACGTGCCAATACGTGACCGCTAGTCACGTGTAAGCACGTGACCATCTTCTGAAGCTTTTCCCAGAAGCTTTCCTGATTTTAAATCAGGAAACAAATGCCCCCACAGCGTTGTTCTCACGTGTCTGCACGTGAGTGCAACGCTGCCACCTCTTGTGACCGTTGGATTCCTTTAGGGATTTAAGGAGATGAAACATTTCTATCCCCTTCTATAAATACCGCTGTCTCTTCAGAGGAGCCTTCACTTTGTTCATCTTCTTCTTTTGAGAATTCTTTCTTTGAGAATTTAATTCTCGCTTTCAGAGCTTAGTTCTCTGTCTTGAAACAATCTTCAGAGTTTAACTCTGTTCGAAAAGAATCCTTTTTCCTCAGGTAATGTTCTTGGACAACGATGGATCTTCACATTTCTCTGGATTTTAAATCCAAAACAAGGGTTTTTACCCTTTTCTCTTCATGTTTTCCCATAAGAACCGCTTAACCTTCAAACTGTAGATCTTTTAGGGTTTAGATGATCTTTGGGGAGATGATGATGGCGTTTCAACTCCATGGAATTTAATTTCCATCCAAAAATGTTTCTGGGAATTTAATTCCCTTTTCTTAATAAGGAATTTTAATTCCAACGAAGAACTCATTTTCTTCACACAGAGGCTTCCTGGGATCTCTTGGCCCGAGATTGTTCTTCTGCAATTAATGAAATGGTGGTTTTGTACTGATGTCTTCTGTGGGAATTTAATTCGTTTGATCTTGTTGGATTCATTGTAGAGCCCGAGATAGATCCCGTTGGGGGAAAGGTGCATGGTCATCATTCTTTATTAAATGGGGATATTCCCTGTTTTATTGTAACTATTTGGTCTCATTATTAATGAGCCGTCATCCGGATTCTGTGGGGCCCATGTGTTTTGTAGCCAATGGTCCCAGGAAACTTTTCTGTTGCTTTCTTCAACTAGTCTTCATGTTCATGCATGAATATATATCGCTAACTTTTCTTTTAACGGTTTCCCTTTATTGGATTTCAGGTGCGATGGCTTCTGTTCCACGCTTTCCCTTTTCTCGCTCGGAGGCGGCTTTTCCTCAGTCACCATCTGATGAGGAGGCGATGGCGATGATTCGGGCCCATGACCCGAACTGCACCAACCTTCTTCAATGGGGATCTTGGTACAGTCAGATTATTCAGGGTCGCCGGAGTTTTCTTTGCGCGGTGCCGATGGAGCCCACTTTCCCATTCTTACCGATGGATCCTCCAAGGACGGTTTTTGCTGTGGAAATGCCCAACTGGACTCCAACGGGGAGGCTCGAGCCTTCGACGACTGGTATTCCGAACCATCCGATCCCGACCATAGACATCTTGGGACGGCGTATCTGCCAGGGTGAGGCCCACCCGTGGGGGCAAATTTATAAGATAGGGCTCACTCCCCGGCATCCTACGGGCTATCTTCTCTGGGCTCGCTACATCCTTTCTGCCCATCGTGCGCGGTTGCAGAAAGTCGGGCTTTATCAGGCCATATACGCGTCACTATTCCATTATAAGTCCCCGCATGCCTGGTGGGTTAAGGCATTTTTAAACCAATGGAATCTCCCTACCAACACTTTCATCCTAGGAGATCGTGAGGTCTCGATCTCTCTTGCAGAATTTTATGAAATCTCAGGATTGCCGATCAGGGGTGCACTGTATGAGGAGTTGTTGCCTCCTGAAGAGTATGTCTTTGAGCCCGAGTCTGCACCGGCTGACGGCTTGTCTGTTGAGAACGCCGTTCGCCACAAGCGCCCCAGCTTGATCAAGGCGCTGGGTATTTTTGATCGATTGTTCACTGAATCTGAGGAGCAGGGTGTTACTTTTAAAAGCTTCATTTCCTGCTTCCTTCGTGAGGATATCATATCGAAGACTGCTCCGAAGTTTGCTAACATCAGAGACCCCTTTGGGTTTGGTCCGAAGAAGCTACCGACCGCTGGATCGGACCTGCCACAATATTATATTCCCATCGTGTCGCCGATGTCTTTTGAGTCCGTTGCAGCACCCGGTATGGATGAGGAAACATTCTTTGTGGGGTTTGTCAGTGTTTGGCTTAGCTGGTTCGTTATCCCCATGCATCGCCGCTTCATGAGAGCCTCGGTCATCTACCCGGCTCATCGTATTGCTGAGGGGACGCGGTTGGCCATCGGCATCCCGGCCTTGGCGCACCTCTATAATGGATTGGGCACCGCAGCTAATACCTCTACGCCTGGCGTGGATGTGGTAAACTTTTCGCTTCATTATTTCACGTCCTGGATCGAAATGCACGTATTGGGGGCTTTCGCCATGCATCAGAGGCCCTCATTTTACGATGCCTACCCCTTTCCACGACTTATGCGGCTAGTGGATGCTTCTGCCGCCGACCCGACTCAATTCGGGGCTATTCGGGTGCTAATTTCTCCTCATGCCACCGCTGGCGGGTTGGTTTTTACTGATCGGGTCTTGTCTACTCCTTCGGGTCCCGTCCAACAACTCTGGGACCAGTCGAAAGACAACGCACCTTCTCTGAAGCCCCGGGAGGCCACGCATTTGTATGCAATTAGACCGGGTTACTTGGTGTTTCTCCAGGACAGTGCGGCTCTTATCATGCGGTACAATCCGCATCGATTTGCCCGACTGCTCGGATACGACCAGGGCGTTCCTTTCGAGGCTTTTATAGTTGCCCCGATCCCTTCGCTCGATGCTGTTCGCGATGCCGCTCATCATTTCATGAGGCTGAATACCGGCTCTTATTTCATGGTCCCTGAAGCCGAGTACATGCCCCGATGCGTGGGCGCGTTTACGGGTTGGTATCTTCATTGGGTCAGCCCAATCATTCTTGAGGAAAGGAGGGTGGTTCTCGGCCACGATGCCCCTCCTCTGGTTCCTGGGGCTAAGCTACGACCGAGGGTTCCAGTCCGCTTTCCTTTGAGGGAGATTGGCACCGCGCTCATTCCGGGGGAGTCCGGGGTAGACCTTACTCCAATAGCTGGTATGCCCTTGGGTTCTCGATCGCGAGGTAAACGGGCCCCAGTAGTAGCACCCTTGCCGGTGGCGACACCGCCCCCTGTGGCGTCGACAATGGCGATGTCGTCCTTGGTTGTGGCACCGAGCGAGAGTAACAGGGATGAGGGCGCTGAGGGCGATGTGGGCCAGCGCCGCCCTAAGGCTTCGCGAGGGAGGAAGCGGTCATCTTCAGCGACCGGCTCTGGGTCTAAACGGCGGAGGAAAGCGGCTACTGCCCCGCTTGATTCTGTGGTGGAGTCTGAGCCTATCCTTGAAGACGAACCATTGGCCCTGCAAAGGTCAGACGCTGGACTTCTCTTCCCGAGTTCAGCTGATGAGGAGGCTGCACAGTTGGCCGAGGCCATACGGCGCTCAAAAGACGCGTCTCATAACGCCAAGGTTCCGAAGAAGTCTTATCCCGCTGTAATTTTTTACGAAGACCCTTCGTGGATTCGGCGGCGATTTATCGGCCCTTTGGAGGAATGGGGGGAAAGGGCTTTGAAGCAGGCCGCTTCAGAAGACGCAGCTGACGCACTCTCTTTGTGGACTGGCGGTCATGAGTCTACCCTTGAACCCCGGCGAGCCCACCTCCTTGAGAAGGAGCAGCGGCTTGAAGAAGCCATGTTGAGGGCTTCTTTGCGTATAGGTACGTTGTGCTTCCTTTGTAGTCTTTCCGATTATTTATGCCTGTGCATATATATCATTATTCTTATTTGAATCGTGCAGAATCTTCGACGCTGGGGGAGCTCCCTATGGGCCTATTAAAGCTAAAGCCCGCCGAAATTCTCAATGAAGCCTTGCTGGATGTGGAGGGGGCTGACGAGGCTGCTCCTCTCACGGTGGAACTTCCAGCGGCGGTTCTTGACCAGGTAGTGCTTGCCCCACTGGGGGAGGCTCCTTTGGAGGCCGCCGCCCCAATGACTCTTACTGAGGGCGGCCCAAAGGCTGGGAGCGAGGTAGTCGGGACTACTCTCCCTTTGTTGGAGCCTGAGGTCACGGCGGAGACCGTTGAAGCTGCTATCCCCCCGGCTCAGAATGGGAGGAGTGTTGAAGGTATCCCTCTGTGTTTTAATTTAGTAACCCCTTCATAGTCTGAACTCTTTTATCTTTCCCAGAATTGCGCGGTTTGGCGGCCACGATCGCGGATCTGTCGCCTCGACAGTCATTTCAGCGTTTATTGGAGATGGCAGCTCTGCAGGCGATCTCCCCTCAACGCATTGTCCTCTCGTCTGGGCAAGGTTGGTGTCGTCCATCCCTTCTCATAGCATCGTCGTTATTTTGCGTACTGACATTGATGTTTTCTACAGTTCTGGAAGCCGATGATGAGGTCGAGGTTCTCGAAGGGCCAGGGGAGCCTTCAGCTCCTACTTGCACGACTGTCGGTGAGTGACATCTCATTGCACTCTCACTCGTTCTTTGCTTAAGAATTTTGCTGACGTCTTCCAAATTTGAACAGCTCTGCCAGTCTCCACGGCGTTGGAGTCGCGCATCGTGATGCCACCCGGCCCTTATGCCTTACGGGCTTCAGAACGCTTGGCCCAATTAAGCCTCGTCTCCTTGTCGTCTCTGATCGAGGAGCTTCGTGCTGGCAGCACGACCACGGCTGAAGCATTCGCTGCCGAGGCTAACGGTTCTCTTCCTTTTCTTGCCACCTACCACAGCGAAGAGGTGGTGCGAGTCTGGGTGGAGTTCTGCCGGCGAGTGGAGGCTTGCCTGCACGCCCTTGAATGTTCTCACCTTTCCTCGGAGGCCGTGGCTGCAAAGGCGGAGTTACGGGGGCTGATAGCACGGTGCGCGGCAAACATGACGTCATGTGAGAAGAGGCTCGGTCGCAAGTTCTCGGAAAGGGAGCTAGCCTCCAAGGCGCTGGGCGAGCTCCAAGCCAATCTCACAGCCAAAGCCAACAAAGCGTATGAACTCTGGCGGGAGCTTCAGGAGTCCATCAAAGAGGTGGTGGCTCTCGATAAAGCTGCCACGTTCACTCGTGAGAGGGTCGAGGCTCATAAGGCCACTGAGAAAGAGCTTGAAGCCCGGCTCGCTTCGTATCAGGCTCAACAAGCTCAAGCGGAGGCTCGTCTTTTGGAGATCTTGCGTCATGAAGCCGTAGTCCAACAAAAGCAGGATGAGCTGACCAAGTTGCTGAATCGCCCGCCGGCCTGAAACATTTGTATCTTTTCCTTCCTTTTTGTACATACTCATGGATGAGGGTATTTTCTTTTTGTTTCTTTCATGAATTGTACTTTGTACCCATTTTGGTTTATGAATAGAAGATACATTTTTCTTCTCAATGATGTGTTTCCTTTTCATTGAATGTATTCTGCGGATATTCTATCTTGATCTCCTTGCAGGACAGCAATGGCTCAGGACTCAGGGTTAAGATCTGCTTCCTAAGACTTTTGCTTTTTACGAGCCACGAGTGTCTCATAAAGAGTTTTTCCCCTACAGGTCGAGAGGATCCCATAGGTGTGAGTTCTTCTTAAAGATCGTGAGGATCCTTAAGCGAGTTTTCCCTTGAGAGTCGTAAGGATCTCCCAAGAGAGTTTTTCTTCCTTACAGGTCGTGAGGGCCTGCAAGTGCCGGATGTGATCACCCTTGTCCGTGTTTTACGGAGTTAGGGGTTTCTCCAGGCATCGTAGTTTAAAGACATCACGGTCAAGGTTAAGGACCTCATAGTCCGTGGATTTAGGGACTCCACAGTCCGCTGTTAGTTTTAAGACATCACGGTCAAGGTTAAAGACCTCATAGTCCGTGGGTTTAGGGACTCCACAGTCCGGTGTTTGGTTGCAGGGACCCGTCACCTCTTTGAAGACGTTGAGGAATTACAACGCCGGGCATCAAAGGAGTGAAGAGATGTACCCTTAAACCAAGGCAGAATCCGTAGGGAATCGGGGTGGTTGATCGTTAGTTTTAAGACATCACGGTCGAGGTTAAGGACGTCATAGTCCGTGGATTTTAAGGACTCCACAGTCCGGTATTTGCTCTGGATGCTTCACACGGGTTTACTGCCGTGCTCGGCGAGGACCAGGCTCCGCTCTGGGCGTTTTCCGCGGGGTCAAAGAGTGACGTTATTCGCGTTCCACGTAACCAGGAATTTTGCACTAGGTGCTTCACACGGGTTCACTGCCGTGCTCGGCGAGGACCAGGATCCGCTCTGGACGTTTTCCATGGGGTCAAAGAGTGACATTATCCGCGTTCCACGTGACCAGGAATTTTGCACTAGGTGCTTCACACGGGTTCACTGCCGTGCTCGGCAAGGACTAGGCTCCGCTCTGGATGCTTCACACGGGTTCACTGCCGTGCTCTGCGAGGACCAGGATCCGCTCTGGACGTTTTCCACGGGGTCAAAGAGTGACATTATCCGCGTTCCACGTGACCAGGAATTTTGCACTAGATGCTTCACACGGGTTCACTGCCGTGCTCGGCGAGGACTAGGCTCCGCTCTGGATGCTTCGCACGGGTTCACTGCCATGCTCTGCGAGGACCAGGATCCGCTCTGGACGTTTTCCATGGGGTCAAAGAGTGACATTATCCGCGTTCCACGTGACCAGGAATTTTGCACTAGATGCTTCACAAGGGTTCACTGCCGTGCTCGGTGAGGACTAGGCTCCGCTCTTGATGCTTCGCACGGGTTCACTGCCATGCTCTGCGAGGACCAGGATCCGCTCTGGACGTTTTCCACGGGGTCAAAGAGTGACATTATCCGCGTTCCACGTGACCAAGAATTTTGCACTAGATGCTTCACACGGGTTCACTGCCGTGCTCGGCGAGGACTAGGCTCCGCTCTGGATGCTTCGCACGGGTTCACTGTCGTGCTCTGCGAGGACCAGGATCCGCTCTGGACGTTTTCCACGGGGTCAAAGAGTGACGTTGTCTGCGTTCCACGTAACCAGGAATTTTGCACTAGATGCTTCACACGGGTTCACTGCCGCGTTAGGCGAGGACTAGGCTCCGCTCTGGATGCTTCGCACGGGTTCACTGCCATGCTCTGCGAGGACCAGGATCCGCTCTGGACGTTTTCCACGGGGTCAAAGAGTGACATTATCCGCGTTCCACGTGACCAGGAATTTTGCACTAGATGCTTCACACGGGTTCACTGCCGCGTTAGGCGAGGACTAGGCTCCGCTCTGGATGCTTCGCACGGGTTCACTGCCATGCTCTGCGAGGACCAGGATCCGCTCTGGACGTTTTCCACGGGGTCAAAGAGTGACATTATCCGCGTTCCACGTGACCAGGAATTTTGCACTAGATGCTTCACACGGGTTCACTGCTGCGCTCGGCGAGGACTAGGCTCCGCTCTGGATGATTCACACGGGTTCACTGCCATGCTCTGCGAAGACCAGGATCCGCTCTGGACGTTTTCCACGGGGTCAAAGAGTGACATTATCCGCGTTCCACGTGGCCAGGAATTTTGCACTAGATGCTTCACACGGGTTCACTGCCGTGCTCGGCGAGGACTAGGCTCCGCTCTGGATGCTTCGCACGGGTTCACTGCCATGCTCTGCGAGGACCAGGATCCGCTCTGGACGTTTTCCACAGGGTCAAAGAGTGACATTATCCGCGTTCCACGTGACCAGGAATTTTGCACTAGATGCTTCACACGGGTTCACTGCCGCGCTCGGCGAGGACTAGGCTCCGCTCTGGATGCTTCGCACGGGTTCACTGCCATGCTCTGCGAGGACCAGGATCCGCTCTGGACGTTTTCCACGGGGTCAAAGAGTGACATTATCCGCATTCCACGTGACCAGGAATTTTGCACTAGATGCTTCACACGGGTTCACTGCCGCGTTAGGCGAGGACTAGGCTCCGCTCTGGATGCTTCGCACGGGTTCACTGCCATGCTCTGCGAGGACCAGGATCCGCTCTGGACGTTTTCCACGGGGTCAAAGAGTGACATTATCCGCGTTCCACGTAACCAGGAATTTTGCACTAGATGCTTCACACGGGTTCACTGCCGTGCTCGGCGAGGACTAGGCTCCGCTCTGGATGCTTCGCACGGGTTCACTGCCATGCTCTGCGAGGACCAGGATCCGCTCTGGACGTTTTCCACGGGGTCAAAGAGTGACGTTGTCCGCGTTCCTCGTAACCAGGAATTTTGCACTAGATGCTTCACACGGGTTCACTGCCGTGCTCGGCGAGGACTAGGCTCCGCTCTGGATGCTTCGCACGGGTTCACTGCCATGCTCTGCGAGGACCAGGATCCGCTCTGGACATTTTCCACGGGGTCAAAGAGTGACGTTGTCCGCGTTCCACGTGACCAGGAATTTTGCACTAGATGCTTCACACGGGTTCACTGCCGCGTTAGGCGAGGACTAGGCTCCGCTCTGGATGCTTCGCACGGGTTCACTGCCATGCTCTGCGAGGTCCAGGATCCGCTCTGGACGTTTTCCACGGGGTCAAAGAGTGACATTATCCGCGTTCCACGTAACCAGGAATTTTGTACTAGATGCTTCACACGGGTTCACTGCCGTGCTCGGCGAGGACTAGGCTCCGCTCTGGATGCTTCGCACGGGTTCACTGCCATGCTCTGCGAGGACCAGGATCCGCTCTAGACGTTTTCCACGGGGTCAAAGAGTGACGTTGTCCGCGTTCCACGTAACCAGGAATTTTGCACTAGATGCTTCACACGGGTTCACTGCCGTGCTCGGCGAGGACTAGGCTCCGCTCTGGATGCTTCGCACGGGTTCACTGCCATGCTCTGCGAGGACCAGGATCCGCTCTGGACGTTTTCCACGGGGTCAAAGAGTGACGTTGTCCGCGTTCCACGTAACCAGGAATTTTGCACTAGATGCTTCACACGGGTTCACTGCCGTGCTCGGCGAGGACTAGGCTCCACTCTGGATGATTCGCACGGGTTCACTGCCATGCTCTGCGAGGACCAGGATCCGCTCTGGACGTTTTCCATGGGGTCAAAGAGTGGCATTATCCGCGTTCCACGTTACCAGGAATTTTGCACTAGATGCTTCACACGGGTTTACTGCCGCGCTCGGCGAGGACTAGGCTCCGCTCTGGATGCTTCGCACGGGTTCACTGCCATGCTCTGCGAGGACCAGGATCCGCTCTGGACGTTTTCCACGGGGTCAAAGAGTGACATTATCCGCGTTCCATGTGACCAGGAATTTTGCACTAGATGCTTCACACGAGTTCACTGCCGTGCTCGGCGAGGACTAGGCTCCGCTCTGGATGCTTCGCACGGGTTCACTGCCATGCTCTGCGAGGACCAGGATCCGCTCTGGACGTTTTCCACGGGGTCAAAGAGTGACGTTGTTTGCGTTCCACGTAACCAGGAATTTTGCACTAGATGCTTCACACGGGTTCACTGCCGTGCTCGGCGAGGACTAGGCTCCGCTCTGGATGCTTCGCACGGGTTCACTACCATGCTCTGCGAGGACCAGGATCCGCTCTGGATGTTTTCCACGGGGTCAAAGAGTGACATTATCCGCGTTCCACGTAACCATGAATTTTGTTGATTATATCCGCATTTCACGGAGTTGGGATTTGACTCTCTGTGGGAGTACATCGTCGAGTCATGGAACTGGGAGTTGCCGCTGTTCCGCTTTGCTTGATGATGTGTACGCTGTGACGAGACGAGTGCTGAGGTGGAGCTGGGATTTTGCCATCACTCTGCTTTGCTGACCATGGGGTCTTTTATTAGCTTTGCATGTACATCCTGCTGGACTGCGAAGGAACGCCGTTGTTAACATTGCGTCTGCTATAATGAGACGAATACTAAGGCGGAGTTGGGATTTTGCCATCGCTCCGCTTGATGGTGTAACATCTGTGTACTGCTGGAATGAGGAGGCACACCGTTGTTGGTCTCCAGGCTGTAGATGTGGCCATTTGAAATTTGGAACTAAGGACTTTGCCAGGGTTCCGTTTCGTTGCGACTCTGAGGTCGATTGTTGACGTCGCGTCTGCATCTGGTTGGAGTGAGGAGAAACGTCGTTGGTGATCTCTAAGTTGTCGATGTTGACGTTGAGACCCTGAAGCTCGGGATTTTCTTTTTGCTTCGTTTGTTGACATTATGTCTGCAATATTGCGATAAATGTCGAGATTGTCTCTAGGTTGTCTATTAACCGTCGAGATTTGGCTCCGCTTTCTGATGGAGCCTGTTGGGAAGGTATGGTTCCCTTTTTATCTGTGCCCCTGGATTGTATACAGGGATCGATGTGATTTCACCTGTAGGGCAAAAAGTTTCATTCTTTTATTTTTTTTATTCTTTCTGCGATGCTCTATCATTTCAGCTTTTTATATCGCGAAAATCGCGATTGCCCAATCATTTCGGCTATTTTTCGCGGTGCCCAATCATTTCGGCTATTTGTTTTATTTTTACTCGCTGCTTTTTATTGCGAGTTGCCCAATCATTTCGGCTATTTTGCATGCATATATTTTTTTACTTGCTGATTTTGTTGCAAGTTGCCCCATCATTTCGGCTATGTCATATGCATTCGTGGCCCGCTGATTTTTCTTATCGCGAGTGTGAAACTTAGAATATGATGCCAATCTCGGCATCAGCATCGCTACGACTGGAATATTGCCAGGAGCGAATCATCATTTGCCATGAAAGGACTTGGAATTTGATACCAGTTTAGGCATCAGCATCGCTACAACTGGGATATTGCCAGGAGCGAATCATCATTTGCCTCTGTCGATGTTGAACAAAGGTGGCTTAGTAAACAGGGTTAGGATCCTGTCGACTAAGGCTTTTGATTTCGTGAGCCGTAAGGGTCTCACAAAGGTATTTCTCCCCACAAGTCGTGAGGATCTTGCAGGTGTATTTTCTCCTTAGGGATCGTGAGGATTCCTAAGTGTATGTTCCTCTGTAAGTCGTAAGGATCCTACAAGAGGGTTTTCTCCTTATGGGTCGAGAGGACCTACAAGGGTTGGACTTTGCTGGGGAAATGTTTTTTCGCGCCCGTGGATTGTATACAAGGGTCAGTATTGAGCCTCTTGTAGGGCAATATCGAAGGTTGCGGAGGATTTGCGTAAGAACAGGTTCAGGTTTCTGTAACTTAAGACTTTCAAATCTCATGAGCCGTGAGGGTCCCATAAGAGAATTCTCCTTACGAGTCGTGAGGATCTCGTAAGTGTATTTTCTCCTTAGGAATCGTGAGGATCTCTAAGTGTGCTGCTCCTTTGTGAGTCGTAAGGATCTCACGCCGGTGGTTTCTCCCTACAAGGTCGAGAGGACCCTACAAGTGTCTTTTAACGAGGTTGCGCCTTTTCGGGTTTTCACAAACACTCGCCGGTAGTCCTGCTGTTTTTACTCACGGAGCCCTTTTGGGTTTTCATCCGTGCCCATTTTGCTTATGGACATACCGTTTTTTTTTCTTTTTCACTTTTTTTTTACAAGGTCGCGCCCTTTCGGGTTTTCACGAACACTTGCCGGCAGCCCTGCTTTTTTTACTCACGGAGCCCTTTCGGGTTTTCATCCGTGCCCATTTTGCTTATGGACATACCGTTTTTTTTTATCATTTTTTTATCTTCTTCTTTTTTTTTATCCATCTCGTCAACCTAAAGATATTGCGGTAGTAGTTTAGGGATGTTTCGGTCCGTTGTTAGTTTAAGGACGTTTCGGTCCGTCGATAGTTTAAGGACGTTTCGGTCCGCCGTTAGTTTAAGGACGTTTCGGTCCGTCGTTATGGGAAGGCCGGCTGCTGCTTGTAAAGTCTGAGCCTAGGAAGATAGTGAGCGGACATAGTCGTCGTCATCTATCATTGACCCAGGCTGTGGCTTATTAAGCGTAGTATTTCTTTAAGAAGCGGCCGTTTATTGGCCTGAAAGGCCTTTCACCGTGCATGTCCATGAGTAGGTAGGCTCCACCCTGGTAGACCTTGTCAATGATGTACGGGCCTTCATAGTTTGGCTCAAATTTTCCCCGCTTGGCACGATTGGGGATCATAGGTCTTTTGACCACTAGTACGAGTTCGCCTTGGCGGAATGTCCTCAGCCTGGTCAATCTTTCGTACGAGCGCGTCATCTTTGCTTTGTAGGCCTCTAGATGTTGTTGCGCTATGAGCCGGGTTTCGTCGAGGGCATCAAGCTCCTCAAGCCGAAGGTGAGCATTTTCTTCGTTCGTCAGCTCGTGATGGACTGCTATTCGTAGAGAGGGTAACTCTATCTCGAGGGGGAGCATTGCTTCCGTCCCAAATACCAACGCGTACGGCGTTGTGTTTGTGGCCGTTTTGAATGTAGTTCGATAAGCCCAAAGGGCTTCTTGCAGCCTTTCGTGCCAGTCTCTCTTATTCCTGGAAACGGTCTTTTTTATGATCTTCGTCAAGGTCTTATTGAAGGCCTCGGCCAGACCGTTAGCTCGTGGATTATAAACCGAAGAATATCTCCAGTCTATACTGTGCTGCTGTGCGAAGCGGCTAATCTTATGGCTTCGGTAGGCCGGCCCATTATCGGAGATAATCCGCCGTGGAGTTCCGAACCGATAAATGACGTGTGTCTTGAAGAAATGGAGGATATTCTCCGTCTTCACTTCCTTCAGTGGTACTGCTTCTGCCCATTTGGAGAAGTAATCAGTCGTTGCCAGGATAAAACGGTGTCCCCGGGATGATGCTGGCTCAATGGGGTCGACTATGTCAGTCCCCCACATTTCGAATGGCCAACTAGCCACCGTTGGGTGCAGTGGATTCGGATGTTGGTGGATGAAGTCTCCATGAATCTGGCATGAGTGGCAATGCTTCGCATACTTGAGGCAGTCCTGGATCATCGTGGGCCAGTAGTAACCCATCCGTTTAATTTTTAACTTCATCTTTGGGCCTGCTTGGTGAGAACCGTAAAGTCCGTCATGCACTTCCTGAATGACTCTTTCTGCTTCGTCAGGTCCTAAGCATCTCAGCCATAGAGAATCAAACGATCTTTTGTATAGAATATCGTTGACGAGAGCGAAAGATAGAGCTCGTTTCATGAGCTGATGTCTTGAGGACGCTTCTTTGGGCGTTCGGTGGGACTTAAAGTAGTCTATGAAGACTTCCCTCCAGTCTTCGGCCTTCTCATGGTCTTTTATTTGTAGGGCCGTCTGCTCAGTCGCTCCCTTTTCTTCGCATAATTCCGGAGACATTTCTGCCGGGGCGAGCACTCGACGGCTTTGTACCACGATTCTGACGTCATCGAGATTCTCGTCAGCCAGTTCTTTAGCAAGTTTAGCCAACGCGTCTGCTTTGCTGTTTTCCGCGCGCGGTATGTTCTCCAAAGTATAGGAGGGAATTTGGGTCAATAGTTGTTGCACCCTTTCGCCGTACTTCACCAACTCCGGCTTGCACGTTTGGTAGTCACCATTTACTTGACTAACGACCAGCTGAGAATCCCCGTATATAAGGAGGTCTTCAATTCCCATGTCGATGGCGATCTCGAGGCCTGCTATCAGAGCTTCGTATTCAGCTTCATTGTTTGTCCTCGGCTCTGTTAAGGAGAAGGCGAAGCGCATTATCCCTCCTTGTGGAGTTGCAAAGATGAGGCCTATCCCTGATTTGATCATTGGGATACCTTGTTTCTGTTTCTTTATGGAGTACGCTCCATCGAAATAGAGTTCCCATCGGGCGCTTCCGCCGCTAATCGCATCAAATACATGCTCGTCCGGCAAATCACAGTTCAGAGGAGAATCGGCCGGTATCGGGTGCTCGGCGAGGAAGTCGGCAATGGCCTGGCCTTTCACTGCCTTGAGAGGTTGATACGTTATCGAGAACTCCATCAAGAGCAGGGCCCACTTAGCGAGTCGTCCCGTCAATATGGCTTTCGACATCAAATATTTGAGAGGGTCCACCTTCGAAATAAGACGGACTTCATGTGCTAATGCGTAATGTCTAAGCTTTGTTATTGCGAAGATCAACGCCAGGCAGTGCTTTTCGATGGGGGAATAGTCGCTTTCTGCCCCCAGCAGCACTCGACTTAAGTAGTAAAGTGCTCTTTCTTTCCCCTGATCGTTCTCTTGTGCCCATAATGCGCCTAAAGAACCTTCGAGGGCGGTCGTATAAAGAATGAGGGGTTTTCCCTCGACCGGCGCGGCCAACACCGGAGGGTTCTGCAGGTACTGCTTGATCTCGTCTAGTGCACCTTGACATTTGTGATCCCAAGCGAATGGAGTTCCCTTTTTCATCAGGTGGCTGTAAGGACGGCATTTGCCCGAAAGATTAGCGATAAACCGCCGGATGTATGCGAGCTTCCCTTGGAGAGACCGCAACTGCTTGAGGGTTCTTGGCGGAGGCATTTCCATGATCGCCTTAATCTTTGACGGATCTATTTCAATACCTCGGTGTCGAACGATGAATCCCAGGAATTTGCCCGAGGAGACTCCAAACGCGCATTTGAGGGGATTCATTTTCAAATTATATTGCCGAAGGCGTCGAAATACAGTCTCCAGATGCTTTAAATGATCTTCGTATGACATGCTCTTTACTACGAGGTCATCGATATAGCACTCGACGACGTCGTGTATGAGGTCATCAAAGATCTTTGTCATGGCCCTTTGATAGGTAGCGCCAGCGTTCTTTAGACCAAAGGGCATAACCCTGTAGCAAAATATACCCAAAGGGGTGCGGAAAGCGGTGTGCTTCTGGTCTTCGGGATGCATCTTTATCTGATTGTATCCTGACGAACCATCCATAAAGGAGAAAACCTCGTGAGTGGACGTGTTATCTATCATTAGCTCGGTTACTGGTACTGGGAAATCATCCTTTGGACAGGCTTTATTGAGATCCCTGAAATCCACGCATATGCGTACCGTCCCGTTCTTCTTCATTACCGGGACGATATTGGCGATCCAATCGGGATATTGGACTTCTTGGATAAATCCAGAATCGATCAGCTTCTTGACTTCGGCGTTGATGCTCATCTCAAGCTCGAGTCGCATCCTCTTTGGCGCCTGCTTGACTGGCTTGATATCTGGGGATATTGCTAATCTATGCACAGCAATCTCCGGATCTAATCCTGGCATCTCAGAGTAGTTCCACGCGAAGCAGTCTCTATGCCGTAGAAGCACGTTCTTTAACGCAGCCACCCTCTCTTCGGATAACAGCTCGCTGACAAATGTCGGTCGCGGGTCGTCTGCCGATCCCAACTCAATCTTCTTGAGGTTATTTGCAGTAGTATGTATACCATCTTCCAGTTCTTTTGGAGCTGGCGGAAATTCTGAGATCACCTTATCGTCGCTGTTCTCAAAGCACCGGGGAAGGTCATCTACGTTCTCGGGCTCTTCTCCTAATATCGTAATCGTATAACAAGTGCGAACCCGCTCCCTGGACTGAGGTGGACCCGGTTCTGCTCTTGCGGCCTTGGGCTCATGCTTTTGCGGCGGCGTTACCTTCCAGCCGTCGGATAAAGCGAATCTGCCCTGTTGGTACTGGTCCTCGACCCAGTTCTTGACGGTGAAGCAGTCTTCGGTAGGATGTCCTATGGCTCGGTGATAAGAGCAATAGCTCAGACGAGAAGCCTTGTTAGCTTGCTCAGGATGTCTAGACTCTGGAAGCGTGATCATTTGATGTTTTATAGCGAGGTTGAGTAACCTCTCCGTCTTGTCTCGGGGGAAGGAGTACGCTCGACTCATCTTCTTCATGAGGGACAAACCCGAGCCGCTTCTTGATTTATTTCCGTCTCTGCGTCGGGCCTTTCGTACAACGGATTGACGAGGATAAGCGTCTTTGTCTTTTACAGCACGTTGAAATAGACGTTGCGTCCTGGCCTTCTCGTAGATGGCCATTTCGCGGTTGTGGTCTTCCCGAGCTTTCTGACCCATTTTCCTGATAGGCTTGCCCATTCGTTCTTCAAACGACGGACTCGGCGCTTTAATCGTGGGGTCTAGTTTTGATGGGGGGTTGGCATCTCCTGACAGGGCGTCCTCCTCTTCATCAAAGGTATATATAGTGTAGCTGCTGTGAGCCCGTTCCCGTTTTCCGGCTCTTGCGTATCCAAGCCCGAGTGTTTCCATCTTCCCGTTGGGCAATTTGCGTTGAGTCCCGGGGACATCCCAAATCCTGTTGTAGAACCGCGCCTGCCGAACGGTCTGTTCTAAGGGTACTCCTTGGCGCTTCAATAGCTTCTTTAATCCATTTGTATAGTATCTGGGCAGACGGATGGGTTGGAGCCTGTCAAGTGTAGCATCCGCGCCATGCCAGATTTCTTTCTCTATTTTCGACTCTGAGGATCGGTAGAATAGGATCACCTTCTCACCCCTTCGCCTGGGAGGGACGTAAAATGTTTGCAGGTCCTGCACATTGTGAGCCTGAAGCGTGTCGAGATCCTTGTAGTGTTCTCGCGGGGTACCATGGTGATTTGCAAACTATGGTCATCGCCAGGGGGTGCTTGTATTGACAGCCGATTGGAGAACACAGCATTAACTTCATCTTCTGAATCACTTCCGAAGACCAACACGGGGGCGGGCGTCCCCAGGTTGTTGCGTTGAGATGGCCCTGCATAAACTATCTCTTCCTCTTCTTCGGTGTCGCTTCCGAAAACGGGGATGGTGGCGACGGTTTTGTTCTCCGGGTTGCGACACCTTTCTGTATCCTCGAAATCTGGCAAAAAGTACTTCGCATCTTCGTATTTGCGGACTTCGTTCACGGAAAATGGGTTTAACTCACCTGTTACGGTATACTCGAAACCATCCTTGAAGTACTTCATACACTGATGTTGTGTAGAAGGGATGATATTGTACTCGTGCAGCCAAGGACGGCCGAGCAAGGCGTTGTAGCAGGTCTTGGCGTCAATGACATGGAATTTGATGTCTGTGACGAGAAGTCCAAAGCGTAATGTTAGTATCACAGATCCGAGAGTCCGTGACGATTGTGAATCGAAACCGGAGATAGTAATTTTGTCACGAGCGAGGTGTTGCACGCTCATGCAGATTTCCTTCAACACCCGAACATTAAGGAGGTTGATGGAGGATCCATTATCCACCAGGATCTTGCCTATCTTGATATCATGGAAGTATCCGGAGACATATAGGGGACGGTTGTGGTTGCACGTCCCGAGAAGGAGGTCTTCATCACCGAAAGTGATGTCGGCTGTATGCACTTCCTCCAGTTCATCCTTCATCTTTTCAGTGGCGAGGAAGGCTTGGAATTGCTCAGGTTCTTGTAACGCCTTAATCAGTGAGTCTCGCGCTTCTTTTGATAATAGGAGGGCATCGAGAATGCTAAGCTGAGAAGGTAGCTTCCTTAGGTGCGCGAGGATGTTATAGTCCACTTTACCCTTCCTAGGAGGGTCTTTGGCAGCCAGCTCTCTCATGACTTGGTCATCTAAAGTGATATCTTCAGTGACCTTTTCCTTTCCCTTATCCTTTCTATTCCCGGGCCCGAGATTCTTTTCTGGGAGTGTGCGATTGCGCAGCTGAATGTTCTCGCAGATCTCCGATTCCTCCTCTTTCCCCAACACGGATTCTTTGAAGAGAGGGCCCAGAGCGATTTCTTCATCAGAGTCGCTCCCAAAGGTGAGAACTTGTGACCCCCTGGCGTTTACCATGTAACAGTTGCCAGTAGCTCTGTCGTGCCCATCGATAGTGCTTCTTCGCTCCCGACGGCTCTTGCGTTTCATGCGCTTAACATGTTGCCGACGAGCGACATATCCTTGCCACCGTATCTTAAAGGCATCGCACTCCTCCGTGGGGTGTGAGATTTTCCGGTGATATGCGCAATAGTCAGGGTGCCTCTCCACCCCATCGTGTGTGTTTCCTTCCGAGGGTGGTAGCTTCATTCCCATTGACATGGCTTTGGCAAACCTTTTCCTCGTCTTGAATATCTTCTTGTCTATTTCGGATGCCTTTCGCTCTGGCAGGGGTAGTTCAACTCTTTCGTTCAGTTGCCCGCATTTGGCTCCTTCCGACATGGTCATCTCACGCTCCTGGTCTGCTTTACATTTTAGACGAATCTCGTCTAGAAAAGCGTCGATCATTTCGTCTGTTGGCCATGCACGCTCTGGTACAGGCTCTGCCTCCAGCTTTTTAATGCCAGGAGTTTTCCCATCATCGGTAAACGAGTGGGAGATTACGTTACAACTCGCCACATATCCTTCGGATTCATCCGACGAGCTTTCTCCATCATCTTCCTCTTGAAAGATGTGTTTGAGGAACTCTTGCAGTGTGACAGGAGTTCGCGCCTTTTGATTGTATTCTTCCAACGCGTCGATTTGCTTCTGCAAGTTCGTGTGTTCGTTTCCAAGCTTCACGGGCTTCTTGGATTTCTTCTTCTTTTTCTTCGAAGATTTTGACGGTTGGGCGTGAGTATTTGGGCCCTTATCGCGAATCTTCGTAATTGGGCGGGGCTTCAACATTCCTTCGATAATTTGAGGTTCAAGAGGGTCCTTCCATTCGATCGCAGGGCACGCATGAAGGTCTCTCGGCATTCTTTTGGTTTTAGTTGATAGCACGACCTCCCATGGAGCTTCTTCAATAAAAGAACATGTTGCCCCCGGTGTATCCGCTTTCCTAGGAGCGTGCGGCTGTGGTGGGTTCACCTTCCACTTTTCGGACAGTACAAACTTCCCCTGGAGGTACTGGTCTTCAATCCATCCTTTGAAGATGAAGCAATCTTCAATCGGATGGCCTACCGTTTGATGGTAAGGGCAATAGTTAGGGTTATTCACCTCGGCGGGTTGCGGCGGTCGCCTTGGATTTGGCAAGTTTATAAGTCTGTTGCGTATTGCCAGCTCGAATAGCCGTTTCGTCTTGTCCCTTGGAAACGAGTAGGGACGCTTCATCTTCTCATTATAATACCGACGCCTTTCCTCCAGTTGATCTGCCGGTTTCGGGGCGTTAGGTTGCTGTTGGGCATTCGCAACAAAGGTTGCTCTTCCTTTACCCTTGTCATTCCGAGGTTCCGACTTCGGGGGAGGTGGTCTATGACCCATCTGGTCCATCTGAGCCAACTTGTCGATCAAAGCCTGGAATGTGGTTGGCTTAAAGAACATCATAAACTGGGAGATAGTTGCGTGGGGGTCTAGGGTTCCCACGAACATGCCCACTGCGGGTGCCTCCTCAATGCGTTGTTCACATCTTGACCACAAGTTCCGCCAGCGTATAGCATACTGGACCCAGGTTTCGCCTGGTTTTACTCTGGCGTTAATAAGTGCAGTTATTGGAGTGCGTTCGCTGGCACTTGCAAATCGCTGAGTGAACAACAACTCCATTTCAGCGAACGTTTTGATAGAATCGTTCGGGAGTTCCGAATACCATTCGAACGCTGTTTCTGATAAGCTGCCCACGAACTGGCGGAGCAACAGTTTATCATCACCGCCGGTGTTACCGCAGAGGGCCCAGAACTGGGCGACATGTTGATGGGGGTTGCCGGTCCCCTTGTACACGTGGAATTTCGGTATCGTATAGCCTTGCGGGTATTTGATTTGGTCGTACCAGCTCGGATACGGCCGCCCCGTTTTCACGACTTGACCAGCTGCCTCAGTCGCGTGATGAACCCGGATTTGCTGGGCTATGTAGTCAGCCAAGTCAGCCTTAGAGATTGCCTCCTCCTTGGCCGTTGAGAGGGCTGGTGGTGGATTTGACGTTTCTCCTCGGTCGTCTTCCAGCACGATTGAGGGATCCTCGGCGGGTAAGTCCTGCTGGATCATCATTCCTATCATATCTTGGAAGAGAAGGCCCATACGTTGTATGTTGGCTGCTTGTTCAGCAGCCTCTTTGTCCTTTTTCTCCAGTGTCCGGCGAAGGAATTCAGCGTCGGTTTCTTCCTCCCGGCGTGCGTCTGAGGACGTTTCTGGGTTTTCTTTTGGCCCAGTGAGCGCGGACATAGCATTCATCATTTCTTGAAGCTTTTGTTGCTGCTCCTGGGCCTTCGTCACGGATCGGGTTAGCGGTCGGTGGCCCGTAGAAGTGCGGCTTTCCTCTTTTCCAGAGGCCATGTAAACAGTGTGCACCACCATGCCCCCAGACTTAGGGCGTCTGGGCTCAGTGCTTTTAGCCGTCGTTGCATGCTGTGGGGTCTTCTCTGGCCTCCTCCTTTTATGAGTCAGTTGATCAACAGCCTTTTGGGGTTTAGCCTGGTAACCAGCTTCCGGTTGGATTTTCAGCTTCTTGTGCTGGCGGGAGAAGTTTGGATCGATGATCGAGTCTCGGGCCTGCCGCCAAACCTTATAGATTTTGGAAGACAGCCGTTGAGGAGATCGGGGCTGTTCGGGTTTTATTTCCACAACCTTTTTTAATGGGGGAGGAGACCTCTTCAGCACTGCAGTAGCAGAATTCCTTCGCACCTTATTTAGCATTTCGAAGCTGTTCCCAGTTGGAACAGCAGCATTCACTTCTGCCACCGGGGCTGATGGAGTCAACCCGGAGGGGGAGTTGCCCCCAGCCTTCCTTACTCGGCGCCAATGGCGACGTCGAGCGTGTCGAGCGGACGGCGTAGGGTCAGCGGTAAGAATGGTTTCGTCTTGCCCCCTGTGTAGGTGGGGGGTCGCTGTTGGTGTTAGCCTGTCAAAGACCGACGTCCTTTGGGCAGCAGGAGCGGGAGCTGGAGCCGTCAATCTTGTAAAGACCGACCTTTTGGCCGGAGAAGCCGCCTTGACGATTTCAGGAGCAGGAGCAGCCACTTTCTTAGAAGCAGCCTTCTCTGAGATTGTAGGTCCCATGATGGGTTTGCAGGATTTCTGGCCCAATCTCGAGAAGACCGAGGCGTTGACGTTGGGCGACTCGTTGAGAGGAGCCGCGACAGGGGTGAGACGATCAAAGACCGACTTCTTGAGAGCTTCCGTTGTCAGCACTGGAGCGGTGAAGTTTGTCGGCGGGAGCATGGTCCCGAAGAACAATCCTGTGGTGGCGCGAGTGACCTGTTCCACGGGCATTGTGAATAGCGAAGCAGCTTGGGGTCCGTAGGCTATACCTCCTGGCGAGGCAGAGCGTTGGTTGCAATTGCAGTCTGAGCAGTTGGAGAATTTCACGGGAGTAGAAGCCATCGATCATTTGCTTTCTGCAATAAGCAAGATGCCAATTCTTAGTATCTTGAAACCCAAGGGCAACCATTAGCGAACCGCGATTGGTTCGCGAGTCACGACACATGAAGTGTGGAGTGGAAAGAGGAAAAGGTCCCACCGGGCGTGCCAGATTCTGTTCCCCTCCGAATGGCGGCCGCGACATGACGTCTCGCCTGAGATTCGGGGCAGATGCTAATTGGTGCTATCCGTCCACCTCTCCGAAGATGCCAAGTTGATTTATGGCACCGTATATCGAAGGTTTAGACGGATGCGTCCGATGTAGCAGACTTCGTCAGATTCCCCCTCGTTTGAGGGGTTTTTGATTGTGGGGACGCTCTTCCCTGCAGGCGCAAGCCCCTGCAGTTAATTACGCTACCGCATTGCGGTAACAACTTTCTCCTTCTCCAGATGGTCACTTCGTGTCGTGGGTGTTTGTTTTGTTTTGTTGCCCATGGATTGTTTACGGAGACCGAGTTATGTCGTCGCCCGTAGGGCGTGGACTAGTCCAAATCCGTATTATCTTAGATTTGGGTTTGGGGGTTTGGTTTGAGGATACGTTAGCCATACTTGAGGCTAAGATCAACTCAAACGTTTGTTAAGGATACGTTAGTCTAACTTTGAGACTAAGATCAACTTAACGGGATCGTTTAGATCCGACAAAAGAGCATTTGGGCTCCATTGTTCCAATTTAGGGACATAGTGGTCCATCGTATGTATGGCCGTCGGGACCCGTCACCTCTCTGACGACGTTGAAGGATTACAACGACGGATGTCAGAGGAGTTCAGAGATGTACCCTCGAGCCAGAGTTAATTGGGGGGATTCATAGTCCAGTCTGTTTGAAGGTTTAAGGATACGTTAGCCATCTTTGAGGCTAAGATCAACTTAAATGGGACCGTTTAGATCCGACAAAAGAGCATACGGGGCTCTATTGTTCTAGTTTAAGGACGTTGCGGTCCATGGGTACTATAAGGACATTGCGGTCCTTGGGTAGTTTAAGGACATTGCGGTCCATTGTTAGTTTTAAGACATCTCGGTCAAGGTTAAGGACGTCGTAGTCCATGGGTTTAAGGACCCCACAGTCCATTGCTAGTTTTAAGACCTCTCGGTCAAGGTTAAGGACGTCGTAGTCCATGGGTTTAAGGACCCCACAGTCCATTGCTAGTTTTAAGACATCTCGGTCAAGGTTAAGGACGTCGTAGTCCATGGGTTTAAGGACCCCACAGTCCGGTATGTGCTCTGGATGCTTCACACGGGTTCACTGCCGTGCTCTGTGAGGACCAGGCTCCGCTCTGGACGTTTTCCACGGGGTCAAAGAGTGACATTATCCGCGTTCCACGTAACCAGGAATTTTGCATTAGACGCGGGTTTAAGGACCCCGCAGTCCATATCAATGTGTGGTCGTCGGGACCCGTCACCTCTTTGAAGACATTGAGGGATTACAATGCCAAGTATCAAAGGAGTGAAGAGATGTACCCTAGAACCGGAGTGGATTAAATAGTCCTTGGCCCAATTTGGGATCAAGACGAATTAATTATGTTATGAGTCCATTGGCCCAGTTAATCACAAATTGAGGACTTATGGCCATCTTGGGCTAAGTCCAATCAGGAGAGGCTTTGCCTCCATCCATTTAGCCAATTGGGCCAAAGCCTAGTGTTAAACACTACAGAGCAATCAGTGTTGAACACCGGGAATGAGGTTGACAAGTTAGTGTTTAACACTAAAAGATAATCGGTGTTAAACACCAGCAACAAGGCTTTTCAGATTAGTGTTAAACACTAAAACAGATCAGTGTTGAACACTGCAAATAAAGCTTTTTAATTAGTGTTGAACACTAAGGCCCAACAGTGTTTTAACACTGGGTTCGAGAGTTTCAATTTAGTGTTAAATACTAAGGCAAGAGGGGTCACGTGGCAGCACGTGAGAGCGCCCTCCCTTCATTTATTCTGCTGAGATTATCGCGTCTTTCAGAGCATCACGTGCCATCACGTGATGGGCATTCAAATGCCTATGTATTAGAGCTTCTGCCGAGGGTCACGTGGGTCACGTGGGGTGCTGCCTCAAAGGGGCTTTCTGTAGATCTCTTAGGGGGTCACGTGGTGACACGTGACCCTGCCTCTATGTATGTTATTTAGAGGATCTGTTAATCTTTTCTAGGAATCAAGTTCCTCGTAGGGTTAAACCCTGACAGTAATTTCAGAGGAATTAAATTCCTACTTCCTTTCGAAGGTTTATATTCTGAATAGAGTTGGATTCTGAATTTTCTGTAGGAATTAAATTCTTCATATATGTGAAGAACTGAATAGGGTTAAACCCTAATAAAAGCTTTTAAGGAATTAAATTCCCACTTTCTTTTAAGTTATGATCAAGGGAATTAAATCCCCGCTGTTCCAACAGAACTAGGTTCTTAATTAGGGTTAAACCTTGTCTCTTTTTGTTCTGAAGGAATTAAATTCCCATGATACAGGGTCAAGCCCTAATTTTATTTTAAAGGAATTAAATTCCTATAGTTCTGTGAGAATTAAATTCTCGTGCTTGCATTCCCTCTCTATGTTTTGGATCTGCATGGCAGGATCTCAACCCATTGAGAATTAAATTCTCAACCTCAAGGGGAGATGTGCACTTTGCAGATCCTCTATCAAAGAGAGAAGAAATATGTTCTTCTGTTTTATGTATCAGAGTTAAACTCTGTTGAGAATTAAATTCTCTTTCTTTCAAAAAGCCTTCCCTTTCTTACCTAGGGTTTTCTTTTGCAGAAGATCCAAGTTCCTCGAAGTATCAAGGCTCTCTCTCTTTTTCTTCCCTCTGCGTATATATCCCTTTTTGTGTCTCTTGGCTCCTATTTATAGGAGAAGCAGCCGAGTCAATTAGTTTTTGACGAATCTTCATTGAGAGATTTGATTTGCATCCATCATTCGTTTTGGACCTTTGGATTATTAGATGAATTTTATTCACCATTGGATTTCAAGTCCCGGGATTCTCCTTTGTTGTTTCGGTTAGATTTAAAGGGGAAATCTTTCCAAACTCGAGATTTTTCCATAGATAGATGATATTTCGTCACCTCTGAATCTTTAATTCGATTGGTTCCAGATAATCGCTTTCCTTTGGAAAGATTTGATTCTCCTTCAGAATTTAATTCTGTTAACAAAATGGGCTTTGAAAGCCGGTCACGTGTGACCACGTGACCCATGGTCACGTGTGGGCATGTGACCCCCTTGGAACGAGCCTTCCTCTTTCTTTTGCGCTCTTTCTTCTGATTGCTGCTTAACCGTCACGTGCCACCACGTGACCCCTGGTCACGTGTGAGCACGTGACCCTTGTCTGGAGCCTCTTTCCTTGGTTCAACTGGAGAACGAGTCTGCTGCTTTGAACGTCACGTGCCAACACGTGACCCTGGTCACGTGGGAGCACGTGACCTCTTCTGAAGCCTTTTCCTTGACTTGATCAGGGAACCGGTGTGCCTTTGACGCTTGCATTTAAATGTCACGTGTCGCCACGTGACCCTGGTCACGTGGGAGCACGTGACTCTTTCTGAAGCCCCTTTTCTTCAACGTAGTCAGGAAACTGAACTTGCCTTGATGATGTGCTTAGGTGTCACGTGCCAACACGTGACCGCTAGTCACGTGTAAGCACGTGACCCTCTTCTGAAGCTTTTCCCAGAAGCTTTCCTGATTTTAAATCAGGAAACACTGATGATTTAGTGGAGCCAAAGGATTCAATAGTCTCCAACGAACCTTAGAGTCTCCGCGAATCTGGTAGGGTTTCTCATCCACTTGAGAGATACTACGGTCTTCTCGGTAACAGTGGGAGCGAGGATTGCATCATGGTTGATGATGGCCCAACTAGGTTCAGGCACGCCATCACGAGTGGGGACTCTGTGAAATGCCTGGATGCTATGTGATCAAAGATGGAATCCATGTAAACCAACAAAGTATGACTTTGCATGTTGCACCTGAAGGGGTAAAACCCATTGGGAGCAAATAGATCTTGAGAACATTATTGGTGTAAATGGAAAAATTGAGACTTTCAAAACTATACTTAAGTCCATCAGGATCAATGCGTGCATCGCGGAGTTGGAACATCTGTTTTGATGTGGCAGTCAAAGAGTTTGACTTCATCAAAATGGTAGATGAACCTTGTATATACAAAAAAGGGTTGTAGATGTAGGGTTGCTAGGCACACGCACAAGGGTCTACGAGGCATCAACCATGCCCGATTAAAAATTTAGCCGTGCCGAACAACCCAAAGCCGGATCTTTAAACTAGAGTTTATGCGAAAACAAGCATGTTAAACACTTTAACACTAAGTGAGAGGGATTACAACCTTTGTAGATCCGGTCCTTCACTTCATAAGCTCCGTGTTGTGGTCCCTTCGCTGCGATCATCATGTTCTGGACTCTCGAGAGGCTCCGCGAAGAGAAAGATGCAAGCTTGCTTTCGATCTTCGATAACAAAGATGATCTACCTTGAAGTTTTATTAACACAAGCTAACACTCACTAAATGAAGTGAACACTCTCATCTAAAGGGCAAGGGTAGATGAGAATGATGAAGTAGGATTTTAGCTCTCATTTATAATCTTTTTCTCACACATAATCATCACTTAGAAAAAACTAGAAAGCTTTTTTCATCAAGCTCAAGGAAGAAGATGAATGAATAATGAATTAATCCTTTTGTGATGAATAATGAAAAGATAATCATGATGAATATTGCAACTATGGTTGACTAAATATTTGTAGAGATTTAACTAGGGCTAGGGTTTGGGTTGGGTTAAAACATGAGTCATTTGAAAATATCTTAGCAAAAACAAAAAGAAACCTTCTAGAAGCATCAAGAAGGAACTAATCCAAAACAAACCCTAACCTTGTTTGATCTCCACTAAACATATTGCATTAGTTATCATATCTTGTTACAATATTATATATCACACATATAATATTTATTATAACAAAATAAAATAATACAATTAACATATATCGCATATATATCAATGTATTACCCGAGTGAGCAAAAAATCTTTTAGTGAGCTAATATTAGTTAATATAATTTAATATATCATATATATTATTATACATTAAATTATCGAATCAACACTTGATCCGATAATTCGGCTATATCGCATATAACCGACTAATATCTCATTTACCGATTCATCGAATCAACACTTGATCCGATGACCCGGCTGATATCAAATATCGCGAGAATATAATACGGTATCCCATATCACATTATCCTCGGTCCCGCACATATCACATATGTGCTCCTACTCCGTTTTTTCTGAGCCAAGAAACCTCTGTGTAGGACTCTAAAGAATCGTCAATACGCCGGCAGTAGATAAGATCATATCAAACACCCACAAGCTGCAAGCGGTCAGCTAAATGTAACAGCCACCCAGGTATTGAGCGCTCAGAAGATCAACAAGCAAGCTTGTACATTCTCCTGTGAATCCAATCAGTAACACTCCCGTACAGTCCGGTCTCGTCGTCTGATATGTCGCATATCTCGCCTAGGGGTGGTAAACGTCAGACCCCAGTAGCTCGATAAGTCGTGTCTATATGAGCTCTATAACAGTTCGAGAAACTAATGATAACACTTACCAGTAAATCTCAGCAACCCTGGCCAGAGATTTCCAGTTATAGCCAATCGAACACAGCATAACATCAACTCCCTATACCGGGAGAGACGAATCCCCTCCTATCGCTCATTGCCTCCATGTGATTCGGGACTGTACCCAAAAGCCACCTTTTTGCACGCCCTCTTAGACGTGGTATGATGGAAATCAAAGAATAGTGGGAATCACACAAGACTCTATGACAATCTCGGGTCAACAGACTACTCTGTACCAGTGTCACTGGAGAACTGCGATCTGACGTGAGGTATAATACCATCTGGGAGTTCTCGGGGAGTCCGTCCAGTGTACCCAGTCTCTACTGGGCACCCGTACACCATCCTTGATGTCAAACACCATTGGATATGGGATCATCCATCGCCCATCATATGGGTCAAGATGCGTATACGCTAGTCTACTCTGGTGTATCGATGCCCTGTCTTAATACACCCTCGACTAGGAACAGTTATAGGATGTACTCGTCGACTACCGTGGCCCCACTAGTATGATCTCATCATAGTCCCAGTAGTCGAGTACATATCCTAAGGGCTTTATCAACATGTAACATAGAGACAATCAGAGTACATGTTAAGATAAAGAGCAACCAGATAGCGTACTATCATGTCGAGCAAGAAAGTCTTCCCTATATACGTCCAAGCATCCACTACAATATACATCGTATGTACAGTAATGGCCTCTAGGGCATACATATAACTAACAATCTCTCATTTGCACTAGGGCCATCTGTTGTGGTATCGTATACCCAACAATTAGCTGTGGTTGAAGTATCTCATACTCAACCATCCCATAAAAGTCTCTACTTGGAAAAAGGCCTTTGTGAGTGGATCCGCGCTGTTGTCCTCTGTGTCTACTCTCCTAATCTTGATCTCCCTGGAGATCAACCATCTCCATGATCAGGTGATACTGCCTAAGAATTATATTTGGATTTCAGATGGGACGGTAGTTCCTTGGCAAAAGCCACAACTCCATTGTCACACAATGGTAGGAACGAAGTTCATCTCATGAACTTATATATCCAGACCGCCTCTTTGGTAGCATCCTTGGTAACGATGTATCTTGCCTTTAATTATCTAGTAAGTCACGGTATCTAGCTTAGAACTCTTCCAACATACCGTCCCTCCACTAAGGGTAAAGACAATGCCTGCGACTGACATTCAGTCGTCCTTATCACCCTGGAACCTTTCCAGTGATTCTCCCCAGGATCGATTGATACCATCTCACTACAACTAGTGAGTATCCTAACATCCAATTAGATCTATCTCATAGATCCAAAACCCAGGATTTAGGAGGTATCACCTTGATCCTATATGGAGAATCCTTGTGATAAGCAGAGATTGACCGAGCGTAGCATAGAAAACTCCTTCCCTATCAAGAGTATGTCATCCACGTACCTACGAGGATCATCACCATACTCTCTACTACCTTTTTGTATATACAAGGTTCATCTACCATTTTGATGAAGTCAAACTCTTTGACTACCACATCAAAATAGACGTTCCAACTCCGCGATGCCTGCTTTATCATATAAAACATCTTGCACACGTTTCCTCTGCTCCCACTGTCTACGAAGCCCTCTGGCTGTGTACTTATAGACGCTCTCTTCTAAATCATTATTTAGAAAAACAGTCATGACACTCAACCGCCAGATATCGTAGTCATGGTATGTAGCCGTGGCAAGTAGGATCTGGATGGACTTAAGCATAGCTTTGAAAGTCTCAACTTTTCCATATACACCAAGTAATCTTCTTAAGATATACTTGCTCCTGATGGGGATTTAAACCTTCAGATAAAGCAACCAAAGTCCATACTTTGTTGGTGTATAAGGATTCCATCTCAGATCGATAAGCATCCAGCCATTCTTACAGAGTCCCACTCCTGATGGCCAGCTCGAAAACTAGTTGGGTCATCATCTCATGATGTAATCCTCGCTCCCACTGTCATAGAGAAAACTGAAGTATCTCTCAGGTGGGTGAGGAACCCTACTAGATCGGCGGAGAGGCTGAGGTTCGTTGGAAACTATTGAATCCATTGGTTTTACCAAATCATCAGCTGCAATTTGTATAGCTGGAACTCTTTCCAGTTCTACCTCATGACCAATAATTTCTTCACAAGAAATTCTCTTTCACAAAGGTGGCATGCTGAGAAACAAAATATCTTTTATTCCTCAGTTAGGTAGAAGATATTCCCTTGCGTATGCTTGGGATATCCAACAAACTTCCACAGATCTGACTTTGCCTCGAGTTTGTCCGGATTATGCTTTTAGACATAGGTTGGACAACCCCAAATCTTAACTTACTTAAGATATGGGCTCTTCCCTTTCCATATCACATATGAAGTGGTAGGCAACTGATTTAATTGGAACCCTATTCAATAGGTATGCAGCTTCACAAGTGCATAACACCCATAAAGGAAATAGTAAACTCGGTAGTACTCATCATAGAGCGCACCATATCACATAGGGTGCTATTGCTCCGCCCCGATATACCATCGTGTTATGGTGTATACGGAGGAGTAATGCTGAGAGAGAATCTCATTCTCCTTTAGAATAGTCCAGGAATCCCGTGCTCAAGTATTCTCCTCCCTGATCACATCAAAGGACATAATACTTTTACTCGTATTTTGGTTCTCTACTTCTAACTTATATTTTATGAATATCTCAAAAGTTTCGGACTTGTGTTTCAACAGGAACATATGTCTGAATCTTGAGAGATTATCAGAGAATGTAATGAAGTACAAAGAACCAGTCCTGGCATATGTAGACAGGAGATCTTCATACATCAGCATGTATCAATCCCAAGAGTTCATCTAACTCTTTCTCTGTTTCCAATAAACGGAGCTGTGGTCATCTTATCTCTGTGACGTGACCGGCAAGTTTCACAAGATATAAATTCAAACTAATTTAAATATACATCTATATGTAACTTCAGCTAGTCGGGTCGCATTGATATGACCTAGTCTACAATACCTCAAGAAGGATTCGTTCATTTCTGAACTCTTCCTCTTGTGTGTGTTCTGTACACTAAGAACCGTGGTTTGATTTAGAACGTCAATGCTTTTAGATAACGTGCCTGAACCGATCAACTCTCGATATAGGAAATGTTCAAAACATTATCCAATAATACAAAATTATATCCTTCTTTACTAATAAAGAGACTGCTATGATGTTGTATTTCAGGTTCGGTATCTAATAACATTCGTTCAGAATCAATGTATTCTGCTAATACAGGGTGATAGTGACCAACAGACTTGGCTGCAACACTTGAACCGTTTCTATCTCATGAAACCTATCACCCGTTCTCAGTTCTCTACCTATCTGTAGCCCATGTAACAAATTACATATGTGGGATCCTGATGCGGTATCAAATACCCAGGATGTAAAGGATACTGAGAAACAGTTCTCTGTAATGAACACACCCGAAGAAGATGTATCAACATGCACTTTCTTCGTTTGGGCGGCACGGGAATTCTGGTAATCCCCAATTTCTTACTCTGTCTTATAACAATTATAAGTTGGAGCGGGACCAACGTTCCCCAGCTCAGTATAATAAGCGGGTTCGGTCAATATATCTGTTTTATTATCTTGATTAAGGCGTGACATGGTCGCTACCTGGAGAGAGAGAGAAGAGAACACTCAGCGTGCGCTTTTACAAGATTAGATTGGTTATCAATTTATCTAATCAGGATGTCTCCCACTGTTTTAGTCAAATCTTCCTTCAAACCCTAAAAGGAAAGACTAGCCGGGATTAATTACACGCTACAAATTCGCCAATCTTTCAGCCAGGCCAGTGCCGGTACTTTGAGGGAGGTTCCCCGTGCTTTCGCATGAACCTAATTAAAGTAAACCTCGTTTTCCCAGGAGCGTAACCCCGTTAACACCTTTCTAGACACCTACTTGATCGGCTAATTGTAATGTATAAAACTCTCCCAGGAGTAACTTTTACTCGCAGCGGGTATTAGGATCCAACTATCTCATAGAAGGTATGCAATCTCATTGCAAATTTCAACACTTGAAATTCCCAATAATATTTTACCCCAAGCCTCCTATGACCTTGACAAAGGCCAACAAACCATTGGCTGCTAGTCAAGTTCAACCCGTCATTTCCTGATTGAATTAAATCCATCCGCACGGCCCTTGACAAAGGCCAACAAGGTCGCACGACTACCCTAATCCAATCTGCATCATATGCATAAGCAGATAAGTACTATTCAGCTACCGCACACTACGCCTTGACAAAGGCCAACAAACGCAGCACGAATACTAAAAAGTCCTTATCTGAATTGACGGAGGGCTATGGCAGGTTTTTAAGAAAACCCTTTGCTTAATGAACTTGATATCGTTGTAGAATCGAGTAATTTTTTTAATGAAATGTTTTTGAGGCCTTTTCTAATTTTGCTAAAGAGGTCACTCCCGGTGAAGGGATCGTCGTCTCTTTCCTCATCGAATAAGGTGCAGGATATTTCATAAATATCACTATGCAAAGCAAAAACTATATAAGCAATCCAAAGACAAACCGGGTTTGTAGCATCTGCTGGTTTCGCTAAAGAGGTCACTCCCGGTGAAGGGATCTCGGCTCTTTCCTTATTGAATAAGGTGCTGGATGTTCTACAAGGAACACCGCTATGCAAAGCAAGAACTAGAGCTACCAGTTTTTAAGACAAGTTTCTACAATATCTTTAGGTTTCTTTTAGTTTCATTAATCTCATTAATGAAGTCCCATTTTATTATGCTTCAGAAGCATCACTTTTGAAACGAAATCTGCAATATAACATATATCTCATATATATAATATAAACATTCGTCTCAGGCAGTAATATGATCTCATCACGGAACATTGCAGCAGAAGAACATATATGAAATACTGGATATAGTAGGACATCCGTGTTTTAGTACGAGCCTGTATAAAACACGGATTCCACGGTCACGATGAATAGCCAAACCCACATCCCTAGACCCCTACGAGAGAGGTAAGCAACACTGCCAATTCTAGGGTTAGGAGACCCGGTCTCGACTCCTCGAGATGGTCTCCTACTGGACCCTAGAACCCGGTTACTTGTGCTCCCCGCCTTGGGTCTACCTAATGCGGAAAAGTAAATAATATACAATGGTGATATCATCCTCAGCCCCGAAGTGCCCCAATAAAAGAATATTACATACAAATGAATTTTACATGAATGAAAAAGAAAAACTCTCATCTCACATAAAACCCCCGGCTATTCAAAATACGATGATCCAATATAACATATCACAGCAACACATAATATCTCATATCATCAACGTAAGCAAGTATGCGTATCCCGATTGTCGTTGATGTATAGCAACGAAGCCGGCGATACACCATATACTACGCTTACGGTCACAGAAAAGAAAGTGTAAAACTACAACAGTTGGAATCCGCAACCTCTTTAGACATCGCATGCCTAACCAAATGAATTCCTTAGATATCGCATGCCTAACAATTATAAACCCCGCATTTTAGTCTCATTATCGAAAACTCTTTTCAATATCAAGTCGGGCAATTCAATAAGATTCCCGATATCCTGATCGAATGCTCGTCGCAAACTTTAGTAGACGGCCGCACCCCTGGATGCCGCCGACGAAGTGCACTAAGGCGGAACACCGCTGCCGCAAGCACCCGAACGGATGCTTTTGGCGACGGGGTTCTCCTACAGTCACTTGGTCGGGGATATGGGGCGTGGCTATCTATTAAGTTTACCCGGAGAGTACCGCGTACGCTACGTGATTGCGACGGACTTTTGATCGCATCAAAATCCCGTGGCAACCGATCATTTGAGACTAAACTGCTAGATTTATAATATTCAAATTAGTTATCTCATAACTACTTGTGGATTCCAAATATTGTATCACATTCCAGATAAAAAGACAGTGTTAAACTTTCCGATCGAATCATCAAACACCCAAAATTTCCCAAATAGTTCTCAACACTTGAAATTAGTTTTAAAACATCCATCACATGCCACAGTACCAATGGTCCAGCCGTAGAAGGGTCAAGCCAACGCCTCACATGTGGCACGCCGTACTGCCACAAACCCTAAGGTTTAGAGGCAGTTCAAGATGGTCACATAATCGAGTTAAGGTTTGTTGTCTTCTAGAGGGTCCACCGCGTTACTTGTACGACTTAGAACGTTCTTAAACTACGGAAAAATCCAACACTTGGAAATTTTCCGGCAGGGGAAAAAGTGAGTTATTGATATCCGTTCGAATTTTTTAACACGTTCTAAAAATTACCCGGACAAAATAAACGAAGTTATATTATCTGATCGAATCAACGAGTCCCCAATACAACCCAAAAAACTCAACTCTTGAGTATAATTAAAAATTCCCACAACAATTAAAAAGGACCAAATAATAATTACCTGAAGTACCAGGGACCAAATAGAAATTTTGGCCGCGGAACCGCCGCCAAACCCTTGGTTTGGCCGCAGTTCCGCAGTCACGTGGGCGCATTAATAGGCCGTACTTCACAGTAATTCTTAGATTTGCCTGTTTAATTTTCTGAGTATTTTTAATCTGAAAAATGTCAACTTTTGAATTTTTTTCCAGAAACTAGGTTTTATCGGGTATTAGGAGTTCGATCGGACTTTAAACTTCGCCTAGACTTCGCCTAAAGCTCTAGCTTGGCTCTGATACCATTGTAGGGTTGCTAGGCACATGCACAAGGGTTTACGAGGCATCAACCATGCCCGATTAAAAATTTAGCCATGCCGAACAACCCAAACCCGGATCTTTAAACTAGAGTTTATGCGAAAACAAGCATGTTAAACACTTTAACACTAAGTGAGAGGGATTACAACCTTTGTAGATCCGGTTCTTCACTTCATAAGCTCCGTGTTATGGTCTCTTCGCCGCGATCATCGTGTTCCGGACTCTCGAGAGGCTCCGCGAAGAGAAAGATGCAAGCTTGCTTCCGATCTTCGATAACAAAGATGATCTACCTTGAAGTTTCATTAACACAAGCTAACACTCACCAAATGAAGTGAACACTCTCATCTAAAAGGCAAGGGTAGATGAGGATGATGAAGTAGGATTTTAGCTCTCATTTATAATATTTTTCTCACACATAATCATCACTTAGAAAAAACTAGAAAGCTTTTTTCATCAAGCTCAAGGAAGAAGACGAATGAATAATGAATCAATCTTTTTGTGATGAATAATGAAAAGATAATCATGATGAATAATGCAACCATGGTTGACTAAACCTTTGTAGAGATTTAACTATGGCTATGGTTTGGGTTGGGTTAAAGCATGAGTCATTTGAAAATATCTTAGCAAAAACAAAAAGAAACCTTCTAGAAGTATCAAGAAGGAACTAAACCAAAACAAACCCTAACCTTGTTTAATCTCCACTAAACATGTTGCATTAGTTATCATATCATGTTACAATATTATATATCACATATATAATATTTATTGTAACAAAATAAAATAATACAATTAACATATATCGCATATATATCAATGTATTACCCGAGTGAGAAAAAGAATCTTTTAGTGAGCTAATATTAGTTAATGTAATTTAATATATCATATATATTATTATACATTAAATTATCGAATCAACACTTGATCCGACAATTCGGCTATATCGCATATAACCGACTAATATCTCATTTACCGATTCATCGAATCAACACTTGATCCGATGACCCGGCTGATATCAAATATCGCGAGAATATAATACGGTATCTCATATCACATTATCCTCGGTCCCGCACATATCACATGTGTGCTCCTACTCCGTTTTTCCTGAGCCAAGAAACCTCTGTGTAGGACTCTAAAGAATCGTCAATATGCCGGCAGTAGGTGATGATCATATCAAACACCCACAAGCTGCAAGCGGTCAGCTAAACGTAACAGCCACCCAGGTATTGAGCGCTCAGAAGATCAACAAGCAAGCCTGTACATTCTCCTGTGAATCCAATCAGTAACACTCCCGTACAGTCCGGTCTCGTCGTCTGATATGTCGCATATCTCTCCTAGGGGTGGTAAACGTCAGACCCCAGTAGCTCGATAAGTCGTGTCGATATGAGGTCTATAATAGTTCGAGAAACTACTGATAACACTCACCAGTAAATCTCAGCAACCCTGGCCAGGGATTTCCAGTTATAGCCAATCGAACACAGCACAACATCAACTCCCTATACGGGGAGAGACGAATCCCCTCCTATCGCTCATTGCCTCCATGTGATTCGGGACTGTACTTAAAAGCCACCTTTTTGCACGCCCTATGATGGAAATCAAAGCACAGTGGGAATCACACAAGACTCTATGACGATCTCGGGTCAATAGACTACTCTGTACCGGTGTCACCGGAGAACTGCGATCTGACGTGAGGTATAATACCATCTGGGAGTTCTCGGCGAGTCCGTCCAGTGTACCCAGTCTCTACTGACCACCCGTACACCATCCTTGATGTCAAACACCAATGGATATGGGATCATCCATCGCCCATCATATGGGTCAAGATGCGTATACGCTAGTCTACTCTGGTGTATCGATGCCCTGTTTCAATACACCATCGACTAGGAACAGTTATAGGATGTACTCGTCGACTACCGTGGCCCCACTAGTATGATCTCATCATAGTCCCAGTAGTCGAGTACATATCCTAAGGGCTTTATCAACATGTAACATAGAGACAATCAGAGTACATGTTAAGATAAAGAGCAACCAGATAGCGTACTATCATGTCGAGCAAGAAAGTCCTCCCTATATACGTCCAAGCATCCACTACAATATATATCGTATGTACAGTAATGGCCTCTAGGACATACATATAACTAACAGTAGAGACTAAGGTTGTCTTCCACTTATTGTACGTAGATGACATACTCTTGATAGGAAATGGTTTCCTATGCTACACTCGGTCAAGCTCCTCTTATCACGAAGATTCTCAATAGAAGATCTGGATGATACCTACTAAATCTTGTGGATTACGATCTATGATGATAGATCTAAGTGGATGTTGGGAGTGTCCCAAATCCAGATACATTAACACCGTACTAAAGGGGTTTAGTATGTAAGATTTTAAGCGTGGTGGTTCGTCCACTTACTCATGGATCACTCTCTCCAAAAGGATGTCTCCCAAGACTGATTTGGAGAGAGCTCGCGTGCAAGGGATACCCTATGCTTCGGCAGTAGGCTTTATCATGTGTGCGATATTATGTACCAGACCAGATGTAGATGACTCACTAGGTGTAGTGATCAGGAATCAATCGGATCATGGGAGAATCACTGGACAGCTGTGAAGGACATTCTTAAGTACTTAAGAAGCACTGAATGAATGTTCTTGGTTTGAGCTTCCAGAGTGATAAGGTCGACTGAGTGTCAGCCATAGGCATTGTCTTTACCCTCAGTGGAGGGACGGTATGTTGGAAGAGTTCCAAGCTAAATACCTTGACATACTAGAAGATAAAGGCTGAATACATTGCTACCAATGATGTTGCCAAAGTGGCTGTCTGGGCATTTCTTGTTCATAAGATGAACAAAGTTCCTACCATTGAGCGTCCAATAACTGTTATTGTGACAATAATGGAGTTGTGGCTTTGGCCTAAGAATGCAGGTCCCATCAGCGTTCCAGACATATTCTGAAGCAAGTATAACCTGATCAGGGAGATGGTTGATCTCCAAGGAATCGAGGTAAGGAGAGTAGACACGAAAGATAATACAGCGGATCCACTCAAAAAGTCCTTACCCCTAGAGAGACTTCCATGGGATGATTGAGTATGGGATACTACAACCACTTCTATATTGTTGGTTGGATACTACAACAGATGACTTTAGTGCAAGTGGGAGATTGTTAGTTATATGTATACCCTAGAGGCCATTACTGTACATGCGATGTATATTGTAGTAGATACTTGGACATATATAGGGAGGACTTTCTTGCTCGACATGATAGTATGCTATCTGGTTGCATTTTATCTTAACATGTACACTTATTGTCTTTCTATTACATGTTGATAAAGCCCTTAGGATGAGTACTTGACTACCAGGATTATGATGCAGATCATACTAGTGGGGAATAGGTAGTCGGTAAGTACATCCTTAGATTGTTCCTAGTCGTGGGAGTATCGAGACAGGGCATCGATACTCTAAAGTAGACTAGCGTATGCGCTTCTCGACCCATATGATGGACAATGGATGATCCCACATCCATTGGCGTTTGACATCAGAGAAGGTATACGGGTGCTCAGTGGAGACTGGGTACACTGAACGGACTCGCCGAGAACTCCTAGATGGTATTATACCTATCGTCAGATAGCAGTTCTCTGGTGACACTGGTACAAGTTAGTCTGTTGACCCGAGATCGTCATAGAGTCTTGTGTGATTCCCACTGTGCTTTGATTTCCACCATACTACGGTCAAGAGATCGTGCAAAAAGGTGGTTTTTGGGTACAGTCCCGAGTCACATGGAGGCAATGAGAGATAGGAGGGGTTTCGTCTTTCCCGGTATTTGGAGTTGATATTGCGCTATGCTCGATTGGCCATAACATGAAATCTCTGGACAGGGTTGCTGAGATTTACTGGTAAGAGTTATCAGTAGTTTCTCAAACCATTATGGACCTTGCATCGGCATGACTTATCAGGCTATTGAAGTCTGACGATTACCACCTCTAGGCTGTGATATGCGACATATCTGATGAAAAGACCGGACTGTACGGTAGTGTTACTGATTGGATTCGCAGGAGTATGAGCAGGCTTGCTTGTTGATCTTCTGATCGCTCAATACCCGGGTGGCCGTTACATTTAGCAGACCGCTTGTGGCTTGTGGGTGTTTGATATGATTATTATCTACTTCCGGTGTATTGACGAGTCTTTAGAGTCCTACACAGAGGTTTCCTGGTTCATGCGAAACGGAGTAGGAGCACATATGTGATATGTGCGGGACCGAGATTAATGCGCGTATGTGATACCGCATTCTATTCTCGTGATATGTGACATCGGTCGGTTATATGTGATATAGCCGGGTTATCAGATCAAGTGTTGATTCGATAAGTTGCTACATTTGATATTATTCGGTTATATGTGATATAACCGGATTATTAAATCAAGTGTTGATTTAATAATTTAATGTAGAATTATATATTTGATATATTAAAATACATTAACTGATATTATCTCACTTAAGCATTTCTCTTTCTCACTTATAATACATTAATATATATGTGATATATGTTAATTGTATTGTTTTCTTTCTTAGCACAAAAAATATATATGTGATATATATTAGTATGCCATGCTAGGTTACACATGCAACATGGATGTATGAAACTTAGACCATGCTAGGGTTAATGTTAGGGTTTATATTTATTATTAAGTAATTCAAATAAAGTGCAATTTGTCATGGTTGATCTTTTGGTGGAAACTTGTAGAACATTGACTTAGTCCACTTATTTTGTAATGCTTATGATATTTATTAACCTAACCATTACCCTACACCATGGTTTAGTCTCTACATAGGTTAAGATATGGCATATACCCACCATGTTTGCATTTATAACCTCATGAGTTTCATTCATCATCTTCTTCCTCATTTGAGTAAAAACTTGCTAGTTTTTTCTAAGTGATGAAATATTGTGAGAAAAAGAAATCTAAAGAGAGCCCATTTCCTACTTCATCATCCTCTACTATTAGCCATTTAGTTTAAGGTGTTTGCTTCACTAATCTACCATTAGTGAAGAGGTAACATGAGCTTGAGTCTCCTCGACGTAGATCATCTTCGTCTTTAAAGACTTCAAGCAAGTTTGCATCTTTCACCTTGTAGAGCCTCTCAGGAGTTTGAGAGATCATTACTCGCAGCGAAGGGATATCTACACGGAGCATTTGAAGTGAAGGACCGGTCTACAAAGGTTGTATTCCGCTTTCACTTAGTTGTAAAGTTATTTACATATCATTTCGTATGATTCTCTAGTTAAGCATTCTAAGCTTAGGGTTCCTTAGCATGGAAAAATTTTAAATTGGCATGGACGATGCCTCCCGAAACCTTGTTGCCGCGCTAGGTAACCCAACAGGCTGGCCGTGGGGCTCGACTTGGGCATGGGCCCACTTGGCCTGGGCTTGGGCCTACCTGGCTTGGGGTTGACTTTGACTTGGACTTGGTCAACCGGGGTGTAATTATAGGGTTGCCTAGCACGGCAGCAAGGTTTCGGAAGGTATCGTCCATGCCAATTTTAAAAATTTGCCGTATTAGTAAACTCTAACCCTAGAATCGTTACTAGAAAATCCGACGAAACGAATGCAAACAACTTTGCAACTAAAGTGAACAAGGAATACAACCTTTGTAGACCGGTCCTTCACTTCAATAGCTCCGTGTAGTAGTCCCTTCGCTGCGATCACGAACTCCCGGACTTTAGAAAGGCTCCCATGAAGATATGAACAAGCTTGCATCGAAGTCTTCGAGGCCGAAGATGATCTACGTCGAGAAGACACTAGCTCATGCTACCTCTTCACTAATGGTGAGATTAGTGAAGCAAACACCCTGAACTAAATGGCTAATAGTAGAGGATGATGAAGTAGGAAGTGGACTCAGTTTAGTTTTATTTTTCTCACAAGATTTCATCACTTAGAAAAAACTAGCAAGCTTTTTCTCTTGAGGAAGAAGAAGAAGTGATGAAGAAAATGAATGAGAGAGTGAGGTTAGAATTGCAACCATGGGTGAGTTAGTGTCATGCCTAACTCATGTAGAGAATAAACCATAGTCTAAGGTTAAGGGTTGGGCTAACAAATATCTTAAGCTAGACAAACAAGTTGAATAAGTCAATGTTGTACTAGCTTCTCCAAGCTTAACCATGACTAATTCCAAATGTTTGAATTTGCTTAATGATAAATAAAATCCTAACATAAACCCTAGCATGGTATAAGTCTCATACATACATGTTGCAAGTGTAACCTAGCATGATATATAATATATATCACATATATATAAAGTATGCAAAGTGAGAAAAAGAAATGGTCAAGTGAGCAATATTAGTAAATGTAAATTCATATATCATATATATCATTATACATTAAATCATTAAATCATAACTTGATTTAATAATCCGGCTATATCACATATAATCGACTAATATCAATAATATCAACTTACCGAATCAACACTTGATTTGATAACCCGGCTATATCACATATACCCGTCCGATATCACATATCGCGAGAATACAATACGGTATCACATACTCGTATCAATCTCGGTCCCGCACATATCACATATGTGCTCCTACTCCGTTTCGCATGAACCAGGAAACCTCTGTGTAGGACTCTAAAGACTCGTCAATACGCCGGCAGTAAGTGATGATCATATCAAACACCCACAAGCCGCAAGCGGTCAGCTAAACGTAACGGCCACCCGAGTATTGAGCAATCAGAAGATCAACAAGAAAGCCTGCTCGTACTCCTGTGAATCCGATCAGTAACACTACCGTACAGTCCGGTCTCTTCATCTGATATGTCGCATATCACATCTTGGGGGTGGTATAACGTCAGACCCCAATAGCCTGATAAATCATGCCGATATAAGGTCCATAACGGTTCGAGAAACTACTGATAACACTTACCAGTAAATCTCAGCAACCCTAGCCAGGGATTTCCTGTTATGGCCAATCGAGCATAGCGCAACATCAACTCCCAATACCGGGAGAGACGAAACCCCTCCTATCGTTTATTGCCTCCATGTGACTCGGGACTGTACCTAAAAACCACCTTTTTGCGCGATCTCTTGACCGTGGTATGATGGAAATCAAAGCACAGTGGGAATCACACAAGACTCTATGACGATCTCGGGTCAACAGAATAACCTGTACCAGTGTCACCAGAGAACTGCTATCTGACGATAGGTATAATACCATCTAGGAGTTCTCGGCGAGTCCGTTCAGTGTACCTAGTCTCCACTGAGCACCCGTATACCTTCTCTGATGTCAAACACCAATGGATGTGGGATCATCCATCGTCCATCATATGGGTCGAGAAGCGCATACGCTAGTCTACTTTAGAGTATCGATGCCCTGTCTCGATACTCCCATGACTAGGAACAATCTAAGGATGTACTTACCGACTACCTATTCTCCACTAGTATGATCTGCATCATAATCCTGGTAGTCAAGTACTCATCCTAAGGGCTTTATCAATATGTAATAGAAAGATAATAAGTGTACATATTAAGATAAAGTGCAACCAGATAGCATACTATCATGTCGAGCAAGAAAGTCCTCCCTATATATGTCCAAGCATCTACTACAATATATATCGCATGTACAGTAATGGCCTCTAGGGCATACATATAACTAACAATCTCCCACTTGCACTAAGGCCATCTGTTGTAGTATCCAATACCCAACAATATAGCAGTGGTTGTAGTATCCCATACTCAACCATCCCATAGAAGTCTCTCTAGTGGTAAGGCCTTTGAAAGTGGATCCGCTGTGTTATCCTTCGTGTCTACTCTCCTATCCTTGATCCCTTGGAGATCATCCATCTCCCTGATCAGGTGATACTTACCTCAGAATATGTCTAGATTGCTGATGAGACCGGTGTTCCTAGGCCAAAACCACAATTCCATTGTTGTCACAATAACACTTATTGGACGCTTAATGGTAGGAACCATGTTCATCTCATGAACAAGAAATGTCCAGACAACCACTTTGGCAGTTTCAATGGTAGCAATGTATTCAGCCTTTATTGTCTAGTATGTCACGAAATCTAGCTTGGAACTCTTCCAACATACCGTCCCTCCACTGAGGGTAAAGACAACGCCTGTGACTGACTTTCAGTCATCCTTATCACTCTGGAAGCTGAAACCAAGAACTTTCATTTGGTGCTTCTTAAGTGCTTAAGAATGTCCTCCACAGCTGTTCAGTGATTCTCTCAAGATTCGATTGATTCCTGATCATTACACCTAGTGAGTCATCCACATCTGGTCTGGTACATAACATCGCATACTTTAATAGAGCCTACTGCCGAAGCATAGGATATCCCTTGCACGCGAGCCCTCTCCAAATCAGTCTCGGAAGACTTCCTTTTGAAGAGAGTGATTCCTTAGCAAGTGGGCGAACCACCATGCTTAGAATCCTCCTTACTAAACCCGTTTAGTATGGTGTTAATGTACCTGGATTTAGAACACTCCCAACATCCACTTAGATCTATCACCATAGATCATAATCCACAAGATGTAGTAGGTATCATCCAAATCTTCTATTGAGAATCCCCATGATAAGAGGAGCTTGACCGAGTGTAGCATAGGAAACCATTTCCTATCAAGAGTATGTCATCTATGTACAATACGTGGAAGACAATCTTACTCTCTACAACCTTCTTGTATATATAAGGTTCATCTACCATTTTGATGAAGTCGAACTCTTTGACTGTCACATCAAAACAGATGTTCCAACTCCGCGATGCACGCATTGATCCTGATGGACTTAAGCATAGCTTTGAAAGTCTCAACTTTTCCATTTACACCAGTAATCTTCTCAAGATCCATTTGCTCCCAATGGGTTTTACCCCTTCAGTTGCAACATGCAAAGTCCTATTTTGTTGGTGTACATGGATTCCATCTTTGATCGCATAACATCCAGTCATTTCATAGAGTCCCCACTCATGATGGCCTGCCTGAACCTAGTTGGTCCATCATCTCATGATGCAATCCTCGCTCCCACTGTCACAGAGAAGGCCGTAGTATCTCTCAAGTGGATGAGGAACCCTACCAGATTCGCGGAGAGGCTGAGGTTCGTTAGAGACTATTGAATCCTTTGGTTTCCCCAAATCATCAGTTGTTAGTTTGTCTAGCTGGAACTCTTTCCAGTTCTACCTCATGACCACTAATTTCTTTACAAGAAATTCCTTTTCCAAAAAGGCGGCATGCTGAGAAACAAAACACCTTTTGCTCCTCAGAGTGGTAGAAGATATTCCGTTGCGAATGTTTGGAATATCCTAACAAACTTGTACATAACTGACCTTGCCTCGAGCTTGTCCGGATTTTGCTTTTCAACATAGGCCGGACAACCCCATATCTTAACTCATTTAAGACATGGTCTCTTCCCATACCATATCTCATATGGAGTGGTAGGCACTGATTTGGATGGAACCCCATTCAATAGGTATGTAGCTTCTCAAGTGCATAACACCAAAAGGAAACAGGCAACTCAGCAATACTCATCATAGAGCGCACCATATCTCATAGAGTGTGATACCTCCATCCCGATACACCATTGTGCTGTGGTGTACTCGAAGGAGTAAGCTGAGAGAGAATCACATTCTCCATTAAATAATACAGGAACTCCATGTGCAAGTATTCCCATCCTCGATCACATCGAAGGACTTTAATACTTCTACCCGTCTGGTTCTTAACTTCAAGCTTATATTCTTTGAATTTCTCAAAAGTTTCAGACTTATGTTTCAACAGGAACATATGTCCGAATCTTGAGAGATGATCAGTGAATATAATGAAGTACAAAGAACCAACCCCGGCATTTATAGACATAGGATCGTATACATCATCATGTATCCGTCCCTAGAGTTCAGTAACTCTATCTCTGTTTCCAGTAAACGGAGTACTGGTCATTTTACCTTTGAGACAAGACTGGAAAGTATCATAAGATGAAAATTCGAATAGATTCTCATATTCATCCTTATGTAACTTAGCTGGTCGTGTTGTATTGATATGACCTAGTCTATAATGTCACAAGTAGGATTCGTTCATTTCTGAACTACTCCTCTTGTGTGTGTTCTAGATACTTTGAACTGTGGTTTGTTTTAGAACGTATATGCTATTATATAACGTGCCTGATCGAATCAACTCTTGATTCAGGAAAATGTTCACAAGATTATCCCCCAATATAGAATTATATCCTTCTTTAACTCATTAAAGAAACCGATGTAATGTTGTATATAAGGTTCGGTATGTAATAACATTCATTCAGAATCAATGTATTAATACAAGGTGATATCGGCCAACTGAGTTGGCTGCAACACTTGCACCATTCTCTAACACTTAGAGACATATCACCCTTTCTCAGTTCTCTACCTTTCTGTAGCCCATGTAACTCTTACATATGTGGGATCCTTATCCGGTATCATATACCCAGGACGTAGAGGATACTGAGAAACAGTTCTCAGTAATGAACACAACCATAGAATACGCATCAACATGATTTTCTTCAATTGGGTGCTATGGGAATCCTGATATTCCCCTATTTCCTTCTCGGACTAATAACAATTATATGATAGAGCGGAACCAACGTTCCCTAGCGCAGTATAATAAGCAGGTTTGGTCAATTCATCCATATTATTATCTTGATTAAGGTGTGACACGTCGCTACGAGGAGAGAGAGAGAGAAGAAAACACTCTGCGTGCGCTCTTGCAAGATTAGATTGGTTATGATTTTATCTAATCAGGATGGCTCCCACTGTTTTTATCAAATCTTCCTTCAAACCCTAAAAGGTAAGACTAGCCGGGATTAATTACACCCTACAAATTCGCCAATCTTTCGGCCAGGCCAGTGTCGGTACTTTGAGGGAGGTTGCCTGTGCTTTCTAACGGACTTAATTAAAATAAACCTCATTTTCTCAGAGGCATAACCCCGTTAACACCTTTCTAGATACCTACTTGATCGGCTAATTGTGATGTGTAAAACTCTCCCAGGAGTAACTCTTACTCACAGTGGGTATCGGGATCCAACTATCTCATAGAAGGTATGCAATCTCATTGCAAATTTCAACACTTGAAATTCCCGATAATATTTTGCCTCAAGCGATCTATGACCTTGACAAGGTCAACAAACCATAGACAGCAAGTCAAGTTCAACCCGTCATTTCCTGATTGAATTAAACCCACCCGCACGACCCTTGACAATGTCAACAAAGTTGTACGACTACCCAAATCCAATCACATCATATGCTAGCAGATAAGCACTAATCAGCTACCGCACACTACGCCTTGACAAGGTAAACAAACACAACACGAATACTAAATACTACTTATCTGAAATGACGGAGGGTTACGACAGGTTTTTAAGAAAACCTTTTGCGTAATGAACTTGATATCGTTGTAGAATCGAGTGATTTAGAAAAGGAGTGTTTTTTAGGCTTTTACTAGTTTCGCTAAAGAGGTCACTCCCGATGAAGCGATCTCGGCTCTTTCCTCATCGAATGAGGTGCAGGATATTTCACAAATATCACTATGCTAAGCAAAAACTATAGAAGCAATCAAAAGACAAATCGAGTTTGTAGCATCTGCTGGTTTCGCTAAAGAGGTCACTCCCGGTGAAGGGATCTCGGCTCTTTCCTTATCGAATAAGGTGCTGGATATTCTACAAGGAATACCGCTATGCAAAGCAAGAACTAGAGCTACCAGTTTTTGAAACAAGTTTCTACAATATCTTTTAGGTTTCTTTTATTTCATTAATCTCATTAATGAAGTCCCCTCATTATATGCTTCTTAAGCGTCACATATGAAACGAAAGCAGCAATATTAATTATATCTCATATATATAATATAGGCATTCGTCTGAACATATCACAGTGATCACATCACAGAGCAGCAAAAGAATCACATATGAAATATTGGATATACTAGGAATTCCGTATTTTAAATAAGCCAATAAAAAACGTGGATTCCACGGTCGCGATGAATATCCAAAACCACATCCCTAGACCCCTACGAGAGCAGCAAGCAACCCTACCAATTCTAGAGTAAGGAGACCCGGTCTCGACTCCTCGAGATGGTCTCCCACTGGACCCTAGAACCCGGTTACTTGTGCTCCCCGTCTTGGGTCTATCCTAATGCGGAAAAGTAAATAATATACATCAATGGTGACATCATCCTCAACCCGGAAGCGCCCCAATAAAAAAATATTACATACAAGCTTTTACATGAATGAAAATGAAAAACTCTCATCTCACATAAAAAAACCCCGGCTATTCAGAACACGACGATCCAATATAACATATCACAGCAACACATAACATCACATGTTATCAATGTAAGTAAATATGCGTATCCCAATTGTCGTTGACATATAGCAACGAAACCGGCGATACACCACATATTACACTTACGGTCGCAGAAAAGAAAGTGAAAAACTGCAACAGTTAGAATCCGCAACCACCTTAGACATCATAAACCCAATGTATCACATACTTTGGTTTTCATGCCTAACCAAATGAATTTCTTAGACATCGCATGCCTAACAATTATAAACCCCGCATTTTAGTCTCGATATTGAAAACACATTCCAGTCACCTGTCGGGTAATTCAACAAGATTCCTGATAACCTGATCGAATGCACGTCGGAAACTTTAGCAGATGACCGCACCCATGATGTCGTCGACGAAGTGCACTAAGGCAGAACACCGCTGCCGCGAGCACCCGAACGGATGCTTTTGGCGACGGGGTTCTCCTACAGTCACTTGGTCGGGGCTATGGGGCGTGGCTATCTAGTAAGGTTACCCGGCGAGTATCCGCGTATACTACGTAATTGCGACGGACTTTTGATCAACATCAAAATCCCGTGGCAACCGATCAAATGAGACTAAACTGCCAGATTTATAAAATTCAAACTAGTTATCTCATAACAATTTGTGGATTCCAAATATTTTATTACAATCACAGATAGCTAGACGAAGTTAAACTTTTCGATCGAATAAGAAAGCACCCAAAATTTCCCGACAAGCTCAACACTTGAGCGGAGTTTAAAAAGTACCTAGAAACTGCCACAGCTCCTATGAACCAGCCGTAGAAGGGTCAACCAATGCCTCATATGTGGCACCGCTGAACTACCACAAACCCTAGGGTTTAATGGCGGTTCTGACGGTCACATAATCGAGTTAGGATTTCGTTCTTCTAGAGGGTCCACAGAATCGCTCGCAAGTTTTTCTGAAAATTTTAAACTCGGAAAAATCCAACTCTTGGAAAATTTCGGCGAGGGAAAAATTGGGTTATTGATATCCGTTCGAACTTTTTAACATTGTCTAAATAACCCGAATACATGTTAGAATTACGACTACGAAACACTCCGAGTTGCTTTTGCAGAAAATTAACATCACATGAAAATCTTGCAAAAACAAACTACACCTGAAACCCTAAAACCCAGAGACTGGAACACCACCAAAATTAGGAGTCAAAATTCAACAAAACATCCGAGGAGCTCGGAAATTTTGTACTACTGGCCGGCCTAAAACTGAGCAGAGGGGTCCAAATTTTGGCAGTGTTCATGATATATCTCATACATTATTCTGCAGTTGTTTAAAAAAAATTTTGAAGACTTTTTCAATGCGACAGAAACCAAGTTTTCGTATCGGGTGTTTCGGAGTAGTTTTGGTTTTGTAATCCTAGCAAACATCGTCTAATTTTCTAGCATGGCTCTGATACCACTGTAGGGTTGCCTAGCACGGCAACAAGTTTTCAGGAGGCATCTTCCATGCCAATTTTAAAAATTTGCCGTATTAGTAAACCCTAACCCTAGAATCATTACTAGAAAATCCGACGAAACGAATGCAAACAACTTTGCAACTAAAGTGAACAAGGAATACAACCTTTGTAGACCGGTCCTTCACTTCAATAGCTCCATGTAGTAGTCCCTTCGCTGCGATCACGAACTCCCGGACTCTAGAAAGGCTCCCATGAAGATATGAACAAGCTTGCATCGAAGTCTTCGAGGCCGAAGATGATCTACGTCGAGGAGACACCAGCTCATGCTACCTCTTCACTAATGGTGAGATTAGTGAAGCAAACACCCTAAACTAAATGGCTAATAGTAGAGGATGATGAAGTAGGAAGTGAGCTCACTTTATTTTTATTTTTCTCACAAGATTTCATCACTTCGAAAAAACTAGCAAGCTTTTTCTCTTGAGGAAGAAGAAGAAGTGATGAAGAAAATGAATGAGAGAGTGAGGTTAGAATTGTAACCATAGGTGAGTTAGTGTCATGCCTAACTCATGTAGAGAATAAACCATAGTCTAAGGTTAAGGGTTGGGTTAACAAATATCTTAAGCTAGACAAACAAGTTGAATAAGTCAATGTTGTACTAGCTTCTCCAAGCTTAACCATGACTAATTCCAAATGTTTGAATTTGCTTAATGATAAATAAAACCCTAATATAAACCCTAGCATGGTATAAGTCTCATACATACATGTTGCAAGTGTAACCTAGCATGATACATAATATATATCACATATATATAAAGTATGCAAAGTGAGAAAAAGAAATGGTCAAGTGAGCAATATTAGTTAATGTAAATTCATATATCATATATATCATTATACATTAAATCATTAAATCATAACTTGATTTAATGATCCGGCTATATCACATATAACCGACTAATATCAATAATATCAACTTACCGAATCGACACTTGATTCGATAACCCGGCTATATCACATATACCCGTCCGATATCATATATCGTGAGAATACAATACGGTATCACATACTCGTATCAATCTCGGTCCCGCACATATCACATATGTGCTCCTACTCCATTTCGCATGAACCAGGAAACCTCTGTGTAGGACTCTAAAGACTCGTCAATACACCGGCAATAGGTGATGATCATATCAAACACCCACAAGCCGCAAGCAGTATGCTAAACGTAACGGCCACCCGGGTATTGAGGGATCAGAAGATCAACAAGCAAGCCTGCTCATACTCCTGCGAATCCGATCAGTAACACTACCGTACAGTCCGGTCTCTTCATCTGATATGTCGCATATCACAGCCTGGGGGTGGTATAACGTCAGACCCCAATAGCCTGATAAATCATGCCGATGTAAGGTCCATAACTGTTCGAGAAACTACTGATAATACTTACCAGTAAATTTCAGCACCCCTGGCCAGGGATTTCCTGTTATGTCCAATCGAGTATAGCGCAACATCAACTCCCAATACCGGGAGAGACGAACCTCTCATATCGCTCAATGCCTCCATGTGACTCAGGACTGTACCCAAAAATCACCTTTTTGCACGATCTCTTAACCGTGGTATGGTGGAAATCAAAGCACGGCGGGAATCACACAAGACTCTATGACGATCTCGGGTCAACAGACCAACCTGTACCAGTATCACCAGAGAACTGCTATCCGACGATAGGTATAATACCATCTAGGAGTTCTCGGCGAGTCTGTTCAGTGTACCCAGTCTCTACTGAGCACCCGTATACCTTCTCTGATGTCAAACACCAATGGATATAGGATCATCTATCGCCCATCATATGGATCGAGAAGCGTATACGCTAGTCTACTCTGGAGTATCGATGCCCTGTCTCGATACTCCCATGACTAGGAACGTTTGAAAGATGTACTTATCGACTACCGTGTCCCCACTAGTATGATCTGCATCATAATCCTGGTAGTCAAGTACTCATCCTAAAGGCTTTATCAACATGTAATAGAGAGACAATAAGTGTACATGTTAAGATAAAGTGCAACCAGATAGCATACTATCATGTCGAGCAAGAAAGTCCTCCCTATATATGTCCAAGCATCCACTACAATATACATCACATGTACAGTAATGGCCTCTAGGGGATACATATATCTAACAGTTATTTTTGACCTCAACAAGTATGTTCAGGAGGATCTTGGACATGTAACGGTGGGGAACGGTTAGCCATGTAAGATCGTTGGAAATGGAACAATCATGTTACAACCATCAGGAGGCGGTCAAATTAAATTGAAGAATACTCGTCATATTCCAGATTTGAAGAAGAGTTTGGTTTCTACTAGTCAGCTAAACAACAAAAGGTATATAACGACGTTTGGGAATTCGCAGTTGAAGATTACCAAGGTGTCATTGGTAGTTATTAGGGTCAAGTTGAGCGGTTCGTTATATTCCTTCAGTGGGAGTAGCGGAGGTTCAGTTGCGATGACGGCTAGTTCGGAGTTAAATTCTGAGACTTCATTGTGGCATAATCGATTGAGGAACCTCAGCGAGAAGAACATGAAAAATGTTCAAGGAAGGGGGCTTCTTTAGGGGTTGAAGAAGGTGGAGTTGGGGCTGTGTGGGAGCTGCGTTTTTGGGAAGAAAAGCATGCTCGGATTCAGATTGGAGGTGTAGCGAAAAAGACCAAGAAACTGGAGATGGTACATACGAACGTATGGGGTCCAGCTTCGGTGAAGTCTTATGGCAGGAATCAGTACTTCGTGACGTTCATCGACAATGCAAGCCGGAAAACATGGGTGTATGCGATGAAGAAGAAGTCCGATGTGTTTGATATCTTCAAACACTGGATTATGCAGGTTGAGAACCAAACAGGGGCTATGATAAAATCCTTAAGTCTGATAATGGAGGGGAATATTTCTCATAAGAGTTCGAGACGTTTTGCTCGCAGAAGGGTATTCGTTAGCTGATGACGGTATTAAGGACGCCACAACAAAATGGCATCGCTGAAAGAATGAACAGGACAATCTTAGAGCGAGTGCGGAGCATGACCTTAGATGCAGATGTGACTAAATTCCTTTAGGTAGCGGCGGTCGATACTGCTGTGTACATGATCAACAGAAATCCGACAAGTACGCTTGATGGAAGCATTTCGGAAGAAAAATGGTCAGATAAACCGGTTGATTATACGCACATAAAAAATTTTGGTTGCGTTGCGTGTTTTTTGGTTGATAAGGCGGAAAAGAGTGAGATTGACTCCAAGTCTAGAAAGTGCACTTTCATCGGATATGGTAGAGATGAGTTCGGATATCGGCTGTAGGATTACACAAGGAAGAAGGTAATACGAAATCGGAACGTCATTTTTGATGAGCAACACTTATACAAAGAAAAATGAAAGCCAAGAAAGGTGTAGTATATGAGTTCGTCGAGCTAGATGGAACTTAAGAGAGCATTCAGGTACTTACAGGTGGTGATCAGAACTTGGAGGAAGACGCAGTGCGGAGGAGAAGGAAAAGATGTCTTAAGTGCTGTATGCAAGTGTGGTGAGATCGCTGATGTACGCTATGGTATGCACTTGTCCAAACATATCCTATACGGTAAGTCTGGTTAGCCGGCACATGTCAAATCCAGGGAAGCTTCATTGAGAAGCTGTAAAATGGATACTTCGATATTTAAAAGGAACTAAAAATCTCGGTTTATTTTTTCACAAGTCAGAAAATAAATCGAGCCAGTTGCAAGGATACGTAGATGAGGATTACGCTGGGGACTTGGACAAGAGAAGATCTCTTACTTGCTATGGATATACAGTTGCCGTATCTTCAATCAGTTGAAAGTCGACATTTCAGGATACCACGGTGTTCTCAATAACGGAGGCCGAATATATGGCGACAGTGGAAGCATCTAAGGAGGTCTTGTGGTTAAAAGACCTAGTTGACGAGTTCGGGTTCTGTCACGCCCCTCTTCCCACAGTGCGCTAACTACGGCACGTGATAGAGCCAATCATACTACCTGTGACTAGGAAACATCCCTCCACAGTCATATTACGATTGTCTATAAGATATCAAGAACAGTAAAAATATAAAACTAACTAGTACATGTCCATCTGCCAGAATAAAAGAGTCAAGAAATATATAAGCGAAAACGATAAAATCCAATAAACAACATCTAGAAAAACGTCCCAATACGGGCTCACATCAGGAAATAAAAGCTGCAAAAGAAAACTAAACTAAACTATCTCTAAACACGATCCTCACTGATCGGCTTAACGGCTAAAATACTCCTGGTCAGCCTGCGATAGAGATAGAGGAACTGGACCATGCAAAACTCAGACGTCGATGCGTCATAATATCAAACAATAATAAGAACCAGGATGCAACGAGATATGCATGCATGAATATAAATGATAACATGAATATAACAAGTAAACATAGATATGAAACAGTGAGGTGTATATGTGTATGTGAGGTGCGATGAGTAATCTAAACTGTGCTACTGGGTTATCTATTCTAAAGTTATTTGAAAGCAATGAATGTACTCCTCCATATAACTCAAAAGTATATGCCCTGTTACCTCCCGGGACCACGGATCAAGATGTATGAATCAAGAATGATTCTATCCCGTTACCACCCGGGACCACGGATCAAGTAATAAGAATCACGAATGATTCTGTCCCGTTACCCCCCGGGACCACGGATCAAGTAATATCCTTTTAAGTTACACTCAGTTACACCTTTGATTTCCCCATACCCCCAAGGTTATGTGTTCAAATCGGCTATTAATAACATGGAGCTAATGCCAACACAGGATCAAGCAAGTGCATGTTTTGTCAATGCAGACAACAGGATACGTCCGTTAGGACAAAAAGTCGGGATTGTCGGCATTAGTAACAAGATCAGGTATCAAGTCAAGTAGTGTATCAGGGCATGTCAGGTAGCGTATATGTATCAAATGGATGCCCAAAGTAAAACTGTAGCAAGTAATGAAACACCGTAAATGCACGGATGTACAAGTAATAATCGGTGATATCATATTATGAGTCCATGAGTCGTATGTTGCGCACTAGCAAGCATGGTATATAAATATAGCAGTAACATGAAATAATCAGGTTCCGGTATGCAACTAAATATGTAATAAACAGTACGGATACGAACGGATATCGTAAAATGGTAAAACTGTAATAGGGATGTACAATGCAACATACATGTATTATTTTTATTCATATGGATGTAAATATAATAGCATAGCATGTAGCAAGATAAACGTGCCTGATCGGATTTCACGACGGGTACATACGCCGCGTCCGACGTCGGGTAAACATCGCATGCATACACGTGCGTACAGAACATAACCAAGCTATACAAGAACGTAACCATGCTGGATGATGACGTCTACTGGATCGTCCGGATATTCGGCAATGAGCACGGCTCCGGCGATCACCGGGATCAAGAAATCAAGAAAGCAAAAGAAGAAAAAGAAGAAGAAGAAGAAGAAGAGGGTTGTGTTCTGGGTTTGGCTGCTCTGGGGTCAGAGATGAGGCGAGGGAGACATCAACGATGGGTCAACAACGGTGGGATCCACGGCGAGGCAGTGGGTGTGGGTTCTTGATGTCGAGGTCGGGTTCTGCAGGGAAGAGAATGTTGGATATATGTATGCCCTAGAGGCCATTATATGTATAGTGGATGCTTGGACATGTATATATATAGATTACTTTCTTGCTCGACATGATGGTATGCTATATGGTTTACTTTATCTGACATGTTGACTTGATCATGCTTTTATTCATTTGCACATGTTGATAAAGCCCTCAGGATATTTGCTTGACTACTGTGACTATGATGCGGATCATACTAGTGGGGCACGTGTAGTTTATAAGTATATCCTTGAACTGTTCCTAGTCGAGGGTGTATCGAGACGGGGCATCAATATTCCAGAGTAGACTAGCGTATACCATTCTTGTCCCATATGATGGGCGATGGATGTTCCCATATCCATCTGGTGAGGTGACACCAAAGAATGTATGCGGGTGCTCAGTGGAGACTGGGTACACTGAACGGACTCACAGAGAACTCTTATGTGGTATTATATCTATCGTCGGATAGCAGTTCTCAGGTGACACTGATATAGGTTAGTCTGTAGACCCGAGATCGTCATAGAGTCTTGTGTGTCCTCCCACTGTACTTTGATCTCCACCCTACCACGGCTCTACTGAGTTGTGAAAACAGGTGGTCTTTGGGTACAGTCCCGAGGCATATGGAGGCAATGAGCGATAGGAGGGGTTTCGTCTCTCCCGGTATTGGAGGTTGATGTTGCGCTATACTTGATTGGCTATAACAGGAATTCCCTGGCCAGGGCTGCTGAGATTTACTGATAAGTGTTATCAGTAGTTTCTCGATTTGTTATGAACTATACACCAGCATGACTTATTGAGTTATTGGGGTCGATGACATCATCCCCAAACTTGATATGCAACATATTTGACGAGGAGACCGGACTGTACGGTAAGTGTTGCCAGATGGCTCGACGGGAGTTTTGACAGCTTTGCTGGTTTCTTCTGATCGTTCAATACCCGGGTGGCCGTTACGTTTAACTGACCGCTTGTGGCTTATGGGTGTTTGATATGATCATCACCCACTGCCGGCGTATTTACGAGTCTTAGAGTCCCACACAGAAGTTTCCTAGCCCAAGCGAAAAGATGTGGTGTGCATATGAGATATGCGCGGGGACCCGATTGAATACGACTATGTGATACCGTATTTTAGTCGGGCGTTTTTCTATTGGTCGGGTCGTATGTGATATGACCGGATTGTTAAATCAATTGTTGATTTAACATTTTGACTTTTATTTTTATTTTAATTCTTTATTCAAACTCTTTTTATTAAAGAGGAAGAATGCATGCATGCATGCATATGATAATGTGCAAGCATGCACATGTTGATGTGCATGGATGCATGCATACAAAGTATCATGGTTGATGATACAACTTTGGTGGCAATATAAGACTTACATGGAACTTAATTTAATTTCATTTGCATTTAAATTAAAAGGAAAAGATAAGGATTAATCCATGGTTATCTTCTACACTCTTCTTGAGCTTAACCTAAGTTCACCCACTTTTTAACCATAGATTAATCTTTCCTTTTTCCTTTTAACTCAAGTGCAATAATATCTAAATTAAGTAACCATGGTTTGGGATGAAGAATAGAAAATTTATATACTTATCTTTTCTATTATTCATTAAGCTTTATCATTATCAAAAGCTTTTGCCTTCATCTTCTTCCTCCTCCTTGCTCTCTAGGTTTTTCCATAGTGAGAGAGAGAGATAAGAAGAAAGGGTTTTGACAAACGAAAACTCACCACTTTATCATTCTACTCTAATCTAGCTAATTAGTTTAGAGTGTTTAGCTTCATCATCTTGTTTGATCATTTGAAGCTAGGAGCTTGGACTAAGTAGACTTCGGGTGGATCATCGTGGACAAAGGAGCTCACTTGCAAGGTTTTCCAACTCTCAACGATCTTAGGAGTCACTACAAAGAGGACTACAAAGGTTGTATTCCTTTCACTTAGTTTAAATATAGTTCTTGTATGTGATACTTGTGATGTTACCCTAGAAATTCTAGTTAAAGATACATGCTTAGTTTGCTTAGCACCTCTAAATGTTTAAAGTTGCATGTGTGATGCTTCCATACTCATAAGTAGGTGCTAGGTAACCCTAACAAATGGTATCAGAGCCAAGCTAGAATTCTGGACTTGGTGTTATAACAAATACGAAAACGAAACCGACTACGAAAATACGATATTACGGAACCCTTGATATGCTCTCTGGAAATTTTTTTAAAAGTCATCTAAAATTTTTTCAAACAGGTACAGAGTCATATTTGGGCTGACCTAAGCACACTAGTGAAATAACCGGGGGGGTCATCGGATTTGGACCGGCCACCCTAGGCTATTTTCCGGCCAGGCCGGCCCCCTACACCCAGAACTCCCCCGTATTGCTCCAGTGCTCTTTTGGGTTCATTTTGGGTTTTGTGGTATTGTTTTCTTAGCCCAATTTTCATGTGATGATTGTTTAGACTTGGGGCTAACTCGTAGTACTTCGAAGTCATATTTTTTTAACACTAAATTGGTAACCTAGAGTATTTTTAGCATTTCGAACGAACATCGGACACCCCACTTTATACCCCACTGAAATTTCCAAGTGCTGTGTTTTTCCTAAGTTAACTTTATATTCAATAGTAGCGCAAGTATCCTATGGACCCTCTAGAAGATCATAATAACCTTAACTCGATTCTATGCCCATGGAACCGCGAACGAACCTTCGGGTTTGCTGTAGTGCCGTGGTGTCATAGGTGAGGCGTTGGTTAACTCCTTCTATGGCTGGATCATAAGACACTGTGGCACGATTTTGGGTATTTGTAACTTTGCTCAAGTGTTGAGCTCTTGGGGTAAAACGTCGGTGTTTGTTGATTTGATCGAAACGTTAAACATCGTCTTGATATCTGTGATTGCAATTGTTGTTTTTCACTTTCTTTTCTGCGACCGTAAGCGTAGTTTGTGGTGTATCGCCGACTTCGTTGCTATACATCAACGACAATCGGGATACGCATACTTGCTTACGTTGATGATATGAGATATTATGTGTTGCTGAGATATGATGCAGGATTGTTGCGATCGAATAGCCGGGGGTTTTATGTGGGATGAGAGTTTTAATTTTCATTCATGTAAAAGTTAATTGTATGTAATATTCTTTTATTTGGGGCACTTCCAGGTTGAGGATGATGTCACCATTATTGTATATTATTTACTTTTCCGCATTAGGATAGACCCAAGCAGGGGAGCACAAGTGATCGGGTTCTAGGGTTCAGTGGGAGGCCATCTCGAGGAGTCGAGACCGGGTCTCCTAAACTCTAGAATTGGAAGGATCACTTGCCGCTCTCGTAGGGGTCTAGGGGTGTGGGCTTGGCTATTCATCGCGACCGTGGAATCCGTATTTTATATTACTGGCTGAATACAAAATATGGACTTCCTAAATATCCTTCTATTTTCATATGTGCTTCTGCTGCTGTTGATATTCTGTAATGTGATTACTTAGTATCTGAGATGAATGGATTATTATTATATATTTGATATATAATAAACCTTGCTTATATTTTACACCCACGCTAGTCCCGCCCCGCTATGCCGTTAGTTAAGTAACCTAACGGTGCATAACGGGACACTGTGACGAATGCAGATGGTATAAGTATACGTTCTATTTTCATTTCTTTTCTGCGATGGTTTAGGAACTTAAATGATGGGATTACATTAATGAGATTAATGTAAAGTAAAAGAAACCTAAAAATGTTGTAGAATCAGATTTGAAACCCACTCGGCATTTTTATGAAAAATGCAAGTTTCAAAAGATCCGGAGCTTAAGCCACTCCTTTTCTAAACTGTTTTGATTCCACAACGAGATCAAGTTCAAAGTGTTAAAGGTTTTCATAAAAAACCATGCTCAACCCTCCGTCATTTTAGAAAACAGAGTACTTAGTATTCGTGCTACGTATGTCGACCATAGCCGAGACGTAGTGTACGGTAGCTAAGTGATGTCTTCCTACACCGCATATGATGCGATTAGTTAGGACAGTCACATGATTATGTCGACCATAGCCGAGAGTCATATGGGTGGGCCTAATTAATCACGAAATGACGGGTAGAACTTGACTAGTGCTTATGATATGTTGACCATAGCCAAGGTCATAAACAGAACCATATCGGGAGTTTCAAGAGTTGAAATTTGCAATGAGATTGCATACCTTCTATATGATAGTTGGATCCCGATCCCATTGTGAGTAAGAGTTACTCCCAGGAGAGTTTTGCATTTTGCAATTAGCTAATCCATTAGGTGTCTAGAAAGGTGTCAACGGGGTTTGACCTCTGAGAAAACGAGGTTTATTTTAATTAGGTCCGTGCGAAAGCACGGGGAACCTCCCTCAAAGTATCGACACTGGCCTGGCTGACCAGTTGGCGAAACTGTAGAATGTGATTAATCCTGGCTAGTTTTCTTTTCAGGTTTTGAAAGAAAATTTGATAAAAGCAGTGGGAGACATCGATTAGATAAGATAATAAACAATCTAATTCTTTGCAAGAGCATTTCGCTGAGTGTATTCTTTTCTCTCTCCTAATGGCAGATACCGATGACGGGACTTAAGCTTCTACTAGAGAAAAACAAACCGACTGGACCGAACTATAAAGAATGGTTGAGGAACTTGAACATTGCACTCACATATGATAAAGTATCATATGTCCTCACAACTAAAGCCCCACCCGTCCCAGGACCCGAATCATCTGTTTCGGATAGGGAGATCCGAAAAACATGGGATATTGACTGCAACACGGCCAAGTGCCTCGCGCTTGCTTCTATGGACAACATCCATCAGAAACAACACGAGAAGATGGATGTGCAATACATCTTTCTTCATACAAAGGAGTTTGTTTCCTGATTTAAAATCAGGAAAGCTTATGGAAAAAGCTTCAGAAGAGGGTCACGTGCTTACACGTGACCAGCAGTCACGTGTTGGCACGTGACACCCAAAAGTACCGGCAAAGCAAGTTCAGCTTCCTGACTACATCAAAGAAAGAGGGCTTAAGAAAGGGTCATGTGCTCCCACGTGACCAGGGTCACGTGTCGGCACGTGACATTTAAAAGCAGCAGCAAAGACCCAACGCTTCCTGATCAAATCAAGGAAAAAGCTTCAGAAGAAGTCACGTGCTCCTACGTGACCAGGGTCACGTGTTGGCACGTGATGATCAAAACATCAGAATTGTTCTCCAATTAAATCAAGAAAAAGAGTTCAGACAAGGGTCACGTGCTCGCACGTGACCAGGGGTCACGTGATGGCACGTGACGGTTAAGCAACAACCAGAAGACAGCACAAAAAGAAAGAAGAAGGCTCATTCCAAAGGGGGTCACGTGCCCACACGTGACCATGGGTCACGTGGTCACACGTGACCGGCTTTCAAAGCCCATTTTGTCAACAGAATTAAATTCTGAAAGAGATTCAAATCTTTCCAAAGGAAAGCGACTATCTGGAACCAATCGAATTAAAGATTCAGAGGTGAGGAAATATCATCTATCTATGGGAACATCTCGGGTTTGGAAAGATTTCCCCTTTAAATCTAACCGAAACAACAAATGAGAATCCGGGGACTTGAAATCCAAGGGTGAATAAAATTCACCTAATAATCCAAAGGTCTAAAACGAATGATGGATGCAAATCAAATCTCTCAATGAAGATTCGTCAAAAACTAATTGACTCGGCTGCTTCTCCTATAAATAGGAGCCAAGAGACACAGAGGGAGAGATATAGACGCAGAGGGAAGAAAGGGAGAGAGAGCCTTGATACTTCGAGGAACTTGGATCTTCTGCAAAAGAAAACCCTAGGTAAGAAAGGGAAGGCTCCTTGAAGGAAAAGAGAATTTAATTCTCAACAGAGTTTAACTCTGATATATATAAAACAGAAGAACATATTTCTTCTCTCTTTGATAGAGGATCTGCAAAGTGCACATCTCCCCTTGAAGTTGAGAATTTAATTCTCAATGGGTCGAGATCCTGCCATGCAGATCCAAAACATAGAGAGGGAATTGAAGCACGAGAATTTAATTCTCACAGAACTATAGGAATTTAATTCCTTTGAAATAAAACCAGGGCTTGACCCTGTGTTATGGGAATTTAATTCCTTCAGAACAAAAAGAAACAGGGTTTAACCCTAATTAAAAACCTAGTTCTGTTGGAACAGCGGGGATTTAATTCCCTTGATCATAATTTAACAAGAGAGTGGGAATTTAATTCCTTAAAAGTTTTTATTAGGGTTCAACCCTATTTGGTTCTTCACATGTATGAGGAATTTAATTCCTACAGAAAATTCAGAGTCCAACTCTATTCAGAATATAAACCTTTAAGAGAAAGTAGGAATTTAATTCCTCTGAAATTACTGTCAGGGTTTAACCCTACGAGGAATTTAATTCCTGGAAAAGATTAACAGATCCTCTAAACAATATACATAGAGGCAGGGTCACGTGTCACCACGTGACCCCCCCCGGAGATCTACAGAGAACCCCTTTGAGGCAGCACCCCACGTGACCCACGTGACCCTTGACAGAAGCTTTAATACACAGGCATTTGAATGCCCATCACGTGATGGCACGTGATGCTCTGAAAGACGCAATAATCTCAGCAGAATAAATGAAGGGAGGGCGCTCTCACGTGCTGCCACGTGACCCCTCTTGCCTTAGTGTTTAACACTAAATTGAAACTCTCGAACCCAGTGTTAAAACACTGTTGGGCCTTAGTGTTCAACACTAATCAAAAAACTTTATTTGCAGTGTTCAACACTGATTACCTTAGTATTTAACACTGATCTGAGATCTCCATTGCCAGTGTTCAACACTGATCTGTTTTAGTGTTTAACACTAATTTGAAAAGCCTTGTTGCTGGTGTTTAACACCGATTATCTTTTAGTGTTAAACACTAACTTGTCAACCTCATTCCCAGTGTTCAACACTGATTGTTCTGTAGTGTTTAACACTAGGCTTTGGCCCAATTGGCTAAATGGATGGAGGCAAAGCCTCTCCTGATTGGACTTAGCCCAAGATGGCCATAAGTCCTCAATTTGTGATTAACTGGGCCAATGGGCTCATAACATAATTAATCGGTCTTGATCCCAAATTGGGTCAAAGACTATTTAAGCCATTCCGGTTCTAGGGTACATCTCTTCACTCCTTTGATACTTGGCATTGTAATCCCTCAATGTCTTCAAAGAGGTAACGGGTCCCGACGACCACACATTGATATGGACCGTGGGGTCCTTAAACCCGTGTTTAATGCAAAATTACTGGTTACGTGGAACGCGGATAATGTCACTCTTTGACCCCGTGGAAAACATCCAGAGCGGAGCCTGGTCCTCGCAGAGCACGGCAATGAACCCGTGTGAAGCATCCAGAGCACATACCGGACTGTGGGGTCCTTAAACCCATGGACTACGACGTCCTTAACCTTGACCGAGATGTCTTAAAACTAACAATGGACTGTGGGGTCCTTAAACTCATGGACTACGACGTCCTTAACCTTGACCGAGATGTCTTAAAACTAACAATGGACCGCAACGTCCTTAAACTACCCATGGACCGCAACGTCCTTAAACTACCCATGGACCGCAATGTCCTTAAACTAGAACAATAGAGCCCCGTAGGCTCTTTTGTCGGATCTAAACGGTCCCGTTTAAGTTGATCTTAGCCTCAAAGATGGCTAACGTATCCTTAAACCTTCAAACAGACTGGACTATGAATCCCCCAATTAACTCTGGCTCGAGGGTACATCTCTGAACTCCTCTGACATCTGTCGTTGTAATCCTTCAACGTCGTCAGAGAGGTGATGGGTCCCGACGGCCATACATACGATGGACCACTATGTCCCTAAACTGGAACAATAGAGCCCAAATGCTCTTTTGTCGGATCTAAACGATCCCGTTAAGTTGATCTTAGTCTCAAATTAGACTAACGTATCCTTAACAAACGTTTGAGTTGATCTTAGCCTCAAGTATGGCTGACGTATCCTCAAACCAAACCCCCAAACCCAAATCTAAGATAATACGGATTTGGACTAGTCCACGCCCTACGGGCGACGACATAACTCAGTCTCCGTAAACAATCCACGGGCAACAAAATACAAAACAAACACCCACGACACGAAGTGACCATCTGGAGAAGGAGAAAGTTGTTACCGCAATGCGGTAGCGTAATTAACTGCAGGGGCTTGCGCCTGCAGGGAAGAGCGTCCCCACAATCAAAAACCCCTCAAACGAGGGGGAATCTGACGAAGTCTGCTACATCGGACGCATCCGTCTAAACCTTCGATACATGGTGCCATAAATCAACTTGGCATCTTCGGAGAGGTGGACGGATAGCACCAATTAGCATCTGCCCCGAATCTCAGGCGAGGCATTCCATGTCGCGCCGCCATTCGGAGGGGAACAGATTCTGGCACGCCCGGTGGGACCTTTTCCTCTTTCCACTCCACACTTCGTGTGTCGTGACTCGCGAACCAATCGCGGTTCGCTAATGGTTGCCCTTGGGTTTCAAGATACTAAGAATTGGCGTCTCGCTTATTGCAGAAAGCAAAGGATCGATGGCTTCTACTTCCGTGAAATTCTCCAACTGCTCAGACTGCAATTGCAACCAACGCTCTGCCTCGCCAGGAGGTATAGCCTACGGACCCCAAGCTGCTTCGCTATTCACAATGCCCGTGGAACAGGGCACTCGCGCCACCACAGGATTGTTCTTTGGGACCATGCTCCCGCCGACAAACTTCACCGCTCCAGTGCTGACAACGGAAGCTCTCAAGAAGTCGGTCTTTGATCGTCTTACCCCTGTCGTGGCTCCTCTCAACGAGTCGCCCAACGTCAACGCCTCGGTATTCTCTAGATTGGGCCAGAAATCCTGCGAACTCATCATGGGGCCTACAATCTCAGAGAAGGCTGCTTCTAAGAAGGTGGCCGCTCCCGCCCCCGAAGTCGTCAAGGCAGCTTCTTCGGCCAAAAGGTCGGTCTTTACAAGATTGACGGCTTCAGCTCCCGCTCCTGCTGCCCAAAGGACATCGGTCTTTGACAGGCTAATACCAACAGCGACCCCCCACCCAGACAGGGGGCAAGACGAAACCATTCTTACCGCTGACTCTACGCCGTCCGCTCGACACGCTCGACGTCGCCATTGGCGCCGAGTAAGGAAGGCCGGGGGCAACTCCCCCTCCGGGTTGACTCCATCGGCCCCGGTGGCAGAAGTTAATGCTGCTGTTCCAACTGGGAACAGCTTCGAAATGCTAAATAAGGTGCGAAGGAATTCTCCTACTGCAGTGCTGAAGAGGTCTCCTCCCCCATTAAAAAAGGTTGTGGAAATGAAACCAGAGCAGCCCCGATCTCCTCAACGGCTGTCTTCCAAAATCTATAAGGTTTGGCGGCAGGCCCGAGACTCGATCATCGATCCAAACTTCTCCCGCCGGCACAAGAAGCTGAAAATCCAACCGGAAGCTGGTCACCAGGCTAAACCCCAAAAGGCTGTTGATCAACCGGCTCATAAAAGGAGGAGGCCAGAGAAGACCCCCCAGCATGCAACGACGGCTAAAAGCACTGAGCCCAGACGCCCTAAGTCTGGGGGCATGGTGGTGCACACTGTTTACATGGCCTCTGGAAAGGAGGAAAGCCGCACTTCTACGGGCCACCGACCGCTAACCCGATCCGTGACGAAAGCCCAGGAGCAGCAACAAAAGCTTCAGGAAATGATGAATGCTATGGCCGCACTCACCGGGCCAAAAGAAAACCCAGAAACGTCCTCAGACGCGCGCCAGGAGGAAGAAACCGACGCTGAATTCCTTCGCCGGATACTGGAGAAAAAGGACAAAGAGGCTGCTGAACAAGCGGCCAACATACAACGTATGGGCCTTCTCTTCCAAGATATGATAGGAATGATGATCCAGCAGGACTTACCCGCCGAGGATCCCCCAATCGTTCTTGAAGACGACCGAGGAGAAACGTCAAATCCACTACCAGCCCTCTCAACGGCCAAGGAGGAGGCAATCTCTAAGGCTGACTTGGTTGACTACATAGCCCAGCAAATCCGGGTTCATCACGCGACTGAGGCAGCTGGTCAAGTCGTGAAAACGGGGCGGCCGTATCCGAGCTGGTACGACCAAATCAAATACCCGCCAGGCTATACGATACCAAAATTCCACGTGTACAAGGGGAACGGCAACCCCCATCAACATGTCGCCCAGTTCCGGGCCCTCTGCGGTAACACCGGCGGTGATGATAAACTGTTGCTCCGCCAGTTCGTGGGCAGCCTATCGGAAACTGCGTTCGAATGGTATTCAGAACTCCCGAACGATTCTATCAAAACGTTCGCTGAAATGGAGCTGTTGTTCACTCAGCGATTCGCAAGTGCCAGCGAACGCACTCCAATAACTGCACTAATTAACGCCAGGGTAAAACCAGGCGAAACCTGGGTCCAGTATGCTATACGCTGGCGGAATTTGTGGTCGAGATGCGAGCAACGCATTGAGGAAGCACCTGCGGTGGGCATGTTCGTGGGAACTCTAGACCCTCACGCAACTATCTCCCAGTTTATGACGTTCTTTAAGCCAACCACATTCCAGGCTTTAATCGACAAGTTGGCTCAGATGGACCAGATGGGTCATAGACCACCTCCCCCGAAGTCGGAACCTCGGAATGACAAGGGTAAAGGAAGGGCAACCTTTGTTGCGAATGCCCAACAGCAACCTAACGCCCCGAAACCGGCAGATCAACTCGAGGAAAGGCGTCGGTATTATAATGAGAAGATGAAGCGTCCCTACTCGTTCCCACGAGACAAGACGAAACGGTTATTCGAGCTGGCAATACGCAACAAACTTATAAGCCTACCAAATCCAAGGCGACCGCCGCAACCCACCGAGGCGAATAACCCTAACTATTGCCCTTACCATCAAACGGTAGGCCATCCGATTGAAGATTGCTTCGTCTTCAAAGGATGGATTGAAGACCAGTACCTCCAGGGGAAGTTTGTACTATCCGAAAAGTGGAAGGTGAACCCACCACAACCGCATACTCCTAAGAAAGCAGATACGCCGGGGGCAACCTGCTCCTTTATTGAAGAAGCTCCATGGGAGGTAGTGTTATCAACTTAAACCAAAAGAATGCTGAGAGACCTTCATGCGTGCCCTGCGATCGAATGGAAGGACCCTCTTGAACCTCAAATTATCGAAGGGATGCTAAGACGCCGCCCAACTACAAAGACTCGCGATAAGAGCCCAAATACTCACGCCCAATCGTCAAAATCTTCGAAGAAAAAGAAGAAGAAATCCAAGAAGCCCGTGAAGCTTAGAAACGAGCACACGAACTTGCAGAAGCAAATCGACGCGCTGGAAGAATACAATCAAAAGGCGCGAACTCCTGTCACGCTGCAAGAGTTCCTCAACCACATCTTTCAAGAGGAAGATGATGGAGAGAGCTCGTCGGATGAATCCGAAGGATATGTGGCGAGTTGTAACGTAATCTCCCACTCGTTTACCGATGATGGGAAAACTCCTGGCACTAAGAAGCTGGAGGCAGGGCCTGTACCAGAGTGTGCATGGCCAACAGACGAAATGATCGACGCTTTTCTAGACGAGATTCGTCGAAAATGTAAAGCGGACCAGGAGCGTGAGATGGCCACATCGGAAGGAGCCAAAGCGGGCAGCTGAACGAAAGAGTTGAACTACCAGAGCGAAAGGCATTCGAAGTAAACAAGAAGATATTCAAGACGAGAAAAAGGTTTGCCAAAGCCATGTCACTGGGGATGAAGCTACCGCCCTCAGAAGGAAACACACACGATGGGGTGGAGAGGCACCCTGATTATTGCGCATATCACCGGAAAATATCACACCCCACAGAGGAGTGCGACGCCTTTAAGATATGGTGGCAAGGATATGTTGCTCGTCGGCAACATGTTAGGCGCATGAAATGCAAGAGCCGTCGGGAGCGAAGAAGTACTATCGATGGACACGACAGAACTACTGGCAACTGTTACATGGTAAACGCCAGGGGGTCACAAGTTCTCATCTTTGGGAGCGACTCTGATGAAGAAATCGCTCTGGGCCCTCTCTTCAAAGAATCCGTTTTAGGGAAAGAGGAGAAATCGGAGATCTGCGAGAACATTCAGCTGCGCAATCGCACACTCCCAGAAAAGAATCTCGGGCCCGTAAGTAAAAAGGATAAGGGAAAGGAAAAGGTCACTGAAGATATCACTTTAGATGACCAAGCCATGAGAGAGTTGGCTGCCAAAGACCCTCCTAGGAAGGGTAAGGTGGACTATAACATCCTCGCGCACCTAAGGAAGCTACCTTCTCAGCTTAGCATTCTCGATACCCTCCTATTATCAAAAGAAGCGCCAGACTCACTAATTAAGGCGTTACAAGAACCTGAGCAATTCCAAGCCTTCCTCGCCACTGAAAAGATGAAGGATGAACTGGAGGAAGTGCATACGGCCGACGTCACTTTCGGTGATGAAGACCTCCTTCTCGGGACGTGCGACCACAACCGTCCCCTATATGTCTCCGGATACTGCCATGATATCAAGATAGGAAAGATTCTGGTGGATAATGGATCCTCCGTCAATCTCCTTAATGTTCGGGTGTTGAAGGAAATCTGCATGAGTGTGCAACACCTCGCTCGTGACAAAATTACTATCTCCGGTTTCGATTCACAATCGTCACGGACTCTCGGATCTGTGATACTAACATTACGCTTTGGACTACTCGTCACAGACATCAAATTCCATGTCATCGACGCCAAGACCTGCTACAACGCCTTGCTCGGTCGTCCTTGGTTACACGAATACAACATCATCCCTTCTACACAACATCAGTGTATGAAGTACTTTAAGGATGGTTTCGAGTATACCGTAACAGGTGAGTTAAACCCATTTTCCATGAACGAAGTCCGCAAATACGAAGATGCGAAGTACTTTTTGCCAGATTTCGAGGATACAGAAAGAGGTCGCAATCCGGAGAACAAAACCGCCGCCGCCATCCCTGTTTTCGGGAGCGATACCGAAGAAGAGGAAGAGATAGTTTATGCAGGGCCATCTCAACGCAACAACCTGGAGACGCCCGCCCCCATGTTGGTCTTCGGAAGTGATTCAGAAGATGAAGTTAATGCCGTGTTCTCCTATCAGCTGTCAATACAAACACTCCCTGGCGATGACCATAGTTTGCAAATCACCATGGTTCCGCAAGAACACTACAAGGATCTCGACACGCTGCAGGCTAATAATGTGCAGGACCTGCGAACATTTTACGTCCCTCCCAGGCAAAGGGATGAGAAGGTGATCCTATTCTACCGATCCTCAGAGTCGAAAGTAGAGAAATAGATCTGGCATGGCGCGGATGCTACACTTGACAGGCTCCAACCCATCCGTCTGCCCAGATACTATACAAATGGATTAAAGAAGCTATTGAAGCGCCAAGGAGTACCCTTAGAATAGACCGTTCGGCAGGCTCGGTTCTACAACAGGATTTGGGATGTCTCCGGGACTCAACGCAAATTGCCCAACGGGAAGATGGAAACACTTGGGCTTGGATATGCAAGAGCCGGAAAACGGGAACGGGCTCACAGCAGCTACACTATATATACCTTTGATGAAGAGGAGGACGCCCTGTCAGAAGATGCCAACCCCCCACCAAAACTAGACCCCGCGATTGAAGCGCCGAGTCCGTCGTTTGAAGAACGAATGGGCAAGCCTATCAGGAAAGTGGGTCAGAAAGCTCGGGAAGACCACAACCGTGAAATGGCCATCTACGAGAAGGCCAGGATGCAACGTCTATTTCAACATGCTGCAAAAGACAAAGACGCTTATCCTCGTCAACCCGTTGTACGAAAGGCCCGACGCAGAGACGGAAATAAATCAAGAAGCGGCTCGGGTTTGTCCCTCATGAAGAAGATGAGTCGAGCGTACTCCTTCCCCCGAGACAAGACGGAGAGGTTACTCAACCTCTCTATAAAACATCAAATGATCGCGCTTCCAGAGTCTAGACATCCTGAGCAAGCTAGCAAGGCTTCTCATCTGAGTTATTGCTCTTATCACCAAGCCATAGGACATCCTACCGAAGACTGCTTCACCTTCAAGAACTGGGTCGAGGACCAGTACCGACGGGGCAGATTCGCTTTATCGGACGGCTGGAAAGTAATGCCGCCGCAAAAGCATGAGCCCAAGGCCGCAAGAGCAGAACCGGGACCACCTCAGTCCGGGGAGCGGGTTCGCACTTGTTATACGATTACGATATTAGGAGAAGAGCCCGAGAACGTAGATGACCTTCCCCGGTGCTTTGAGAACAGCGATGATGAGGTGATCTCAGAATTTCTGCCCGCCCCGAAAGAACTAGAAGATGGTATACATACTACTGCAGATAACCTCAAGAAGATTGAGTTGGGATCGGCAGACGACCCGCGACCGACATTTGTCAGCGAGCTGTTATCCGAAGAGAGGGTGGCTGCGTTAAAGAACGTGCTTCTACGGCATAAAGACTGCTTCGCGTGGAACTACTCCGAGATGCCGGGATTAGATCCGGAGATTGCTGTGCATAGATTAGCAATATCCCCAGATATCAAGCCAGTCAAGCAGGCGCCAAGGAGGATGCGACTCGAGCTTGAGATGAGCATCAACGCCGAAGTCAAGAAGTTGATCGATTCTGGATTTATCCAAGAAGTCCAATATCCCGACTGGATCGCCAATATCGTCCCGGTAATGAAGAAGAATGGGACGGTACGCATATGCGTGGATTTCAGGGATCTCAATAAAGCCTGTCCAAAGGATGACTTCCCGGTGCCGGTAACCGAGCTAATGATAGATAACACGTCCACTCACGAGGTTTTCTCCTTTATGGATGGTTCGTCAGGATACAATCAGATAAAGATGCATCCCGAAGACCAGAAGCACACCGCTTTCCGCACCCCTTTGAGTATATTTTGCTACAGGGTTATGCCCTTTGGTCTAAAGAACGCCGGCGCTACCTATCAAAGGGCCATGACAAAGATCTTTGACGACCTCATACACGACGTCGTCGAGTGCTATATCGATGACCTCGTAGTAAAGAGCATGTCATACGAAGATCATTTAAAGCATCTAGAGACTGTATTTTGACGCCTTCGGCAATATAATTTGAAGATGAATCCCCTCAAATGCGCGTTTGGAGTCTCCTCAGGTAAATTCCTGGGATTCATCATCCGACACCGAGGTATCGAAATAGATCCATCCAAGATCAAGGCGATCGTGGAAATGCCTCCGCCAAGAACCCTCAAACAGTTGCGGTCTCTCCAAGGGAAGCTCGCATACATCCGGCGATTTATCGCCAATCTTTCAGGAAAATGCCGTCCTTACAGCCACCTGATGAAAAAGGGAACTCCATTCGTTTGGAATCACAAATGCCAAGGTGCGCTAGACGAGATCAAGCAGTACCTGCAGAACCCTCCGGTGTTGGCTGCGCCGGTCAAGAGAAAACCTCTTATCCTATATACGACTGCCCTGGAAGGTTCTTTAGGCGCTTTATGGGCACAAGAGAACGACCAAGGGAAAGAGAGAGCACTCTACTACTTGAGTCGAGTTCTGCTGGGGGCAGAAAACAATTACTCTCCTATTGAAAAACACTGCTTGGCATTAATCTTCGCGATAACAAAACTCAGGCACTACGCGTTGGCGCACGAAGTCCGTCTCATCTCGAAGGTCGACCCTCTTAAATATTTGATGTCAAAGGCTATATTAACAGGTCGACTTTCTAAATGGGCTCTACTCCTGATGGAGTTTTCAATAACCTATCAGCCTTTTAAGGCAATGAAAGGCCAGGCCATTGCCGACTTCCTCGCCGAACATCCAGTACCTGCCGGTTCTCCTCTGAACTGCGATTTGCCGGATGAACATGCATTCGATGCGATCGGTGGCAATGATACCCGATGGGAACTCTATTTTGATGGGGCATCCTCCATGAAGAAGCGCAAACAATGTACCCCCATAATCAAATCGGGGGTGGGCCTTATTTTCGTAACCCCACAAGGAGGGATAATGCGCTTTGCTTTCTCCTTGACGGAATCGAGGACGAACAATGAAGCCGAATATGAAGCTTTGATAGCGGGCCTCGAGATCGCCATTGACATGGGAATTGAAGACCTCTCTATATACGGGGATTCTCAACTGGTCGTTAGTCAAGTACATGGTGACTACCAAACGTGCAAACCGGAGTTGGTAAAATACGGCGAAAAGGTACAACAACTATTGACCCGAATTCCCTCCTATACTTTGGAGAACATACCGCACGCGGAAAACAGCAAAGCAGACGCGTTGGCTAAACTCGCTAAAGAACTGGCTGACGAGAACCTCGATGACGTCAGAATCGTGGTACAAAGCCGTCGAGTGCTCGCCCCGGCAGAAATATCTCCGGAATCACGCGAAGAAAAGGTAGCGACTGACCAGACGACCCTACAAATAAAAGACCATGAGAAGGCCGAAGATTGGAGGGAAGTCTTCATAGACTACTTTAATTCCCACCGAACGCCCAAAGAAGCGTCCTCAAGACATCAGCTCATGAAACGAGCTCTATCTTTCGCTCTCGTCAACAATATTCTATACAAAAGATCGTTTGATTCTCTATGGCTGAGATGCTTAGGACCCGACGAAGCAGAAAGAGTCATTCAGGAAGTGCATGACGGACTTTGCGGTTCTCACCAAGCAGGCCCAAAGATGAAGTTAAAAATTAAACGGATGGGTTACTACTGGCCCACGATGATCCAGGACTGCCTTGAGTATGCGAAGCAATGCCACTCATGCCAAATTCATGGAGACTTCATCCACCAACATCCGAATCCACTGCACCCAACGGTAGCTAGCTGGCCGTTCGAAATGTGGGGGACTGACATAGTCGGCCCCATTGAGCCAGCATCATCCCGGGGACACCGTTTTATCCTGGCGACAACTGATTACTTCTCCAAATGGGCAGAAGCAGTACCACTGAAGGAAGTGAAGACGGAGAATATCCTCCATTTCTTCAAGACGCACGTCATCTATCGGTTCGGAACTCCACGGCGGATTATCTCCGATAATGGGCCGGCCTACCGAAGCCATAAGATCAGCCGCTTCGCACAGCAGCACAATATAGACTGGAGATATTCTTCGGTTTACAACCCACGAGCTAACGGTCTGGCCGAGGCCTTCAATAAGACCTTGACGAAGATCATAAAAAAGACCGTTTCCAGGAATAAGAGAGACTGGCATGAAAGGCTGCAAGAAGCCCTTTGGGCTTATCGAACTACATTCAAGACGGCCACGAACACGACGCCGTACGCGTTGGTATTTGGGACGGAAGCAGTGCTCCCCCTCGAGATAGAGTTACCCTCTCTGCGAGTAGCAGTCCACCACGAGCTGACGAACGAAGAAAATGCTCACCTTCGGCTTGAGGAGCTTGATGCCCTCGACGAAACCCGGCTCATAGCGCAACAACATCTAGAGGCCTACAAAGCAAAGATGACGCGCTCGTACAAAAGATTGACCAGGCCCAGGACATTCCGCCAAGGCGAACTCGTACTAGTGGTCAAAAGACCTATGATCCCCAATCGTGCCAAGCGAGGAAAATTTGAGCCAAACTATGAAGGCCCGTACATCATAGACAAGGTCTACCAGGGTGGAGCCTACCTACTCATGGACATGCACGGTGAAAGGCCTTTCAGGCCAATAAACGGCCGCTTCTTAAAGAAATACTACGCTTAATAAGCCACAGCCTGGGTCAATGATAGATGATGACGACTATGTCCGCTCACTATCTTCCTAGGCTCAAACTTTACAAGCAGCAGCCGGCCTTCCCCATAGCGACGGACCGAAACGTCCTTAAACTAACGACGGACCGAAACGTCCTTAAACTAGCGACGGACCGAAACGTTCTCAAACTAACGACGGACCGAAACGTCCTTAAACTATCGACGGACCGAAACGTCCTTAAACTAACGACGGACCGAAACGTCCCTAAAACTACTACCGCAGCATCTTTAGGATGACGAGATAAAAAAAGAGGAGGAAAAAAAAATAAATAAAAAAAATAAATAAATAAAAAAAATAAAAAAAATATATGAAAAAGAATAAAAAAAAGAGACGGTATGTCCATAAGCAAAATGGGCACGGATGAAAACCCGAAAGGGCTCCGTGAGTAAAAACAGCAGGGCTGCCGGCAAGTGTTCGTGAAAACCCGAAAGGGCGCGACCTTGTAAAAAAAAGTGAAAAAGAATAAAAAAAAAAAACAAAAAAAAACGGTATGTCCATAAGCAAAATGGGCACGGATGAAAACCCGAAAGGGCTCCGTGAGTAAAAACAGCAGGACTACCGGCGAGTGTTTGTGAAAACCCGAAAGGGCACAACCTCGTTAAAAGACACTTGTAGGGTCCTCTCGACCTTGTAAGGAGAAACCACCTGCGTGAGATCCTTACGACTCACAAAGGAGCAACACACTTAGGGATCCTCACGATTCCTAAGCAGAAAATACACTTACGAGATCCTCACGACTCGTAAGGAGAATTCTCTTATGGGACCCTCACGGCTCATGAGATTTGAAAGTCTTAAGTTACAGAAACCTAAACCTGTTCTTAAGCAAATCATCCACAACCTTCGATATTGCCCTACAAGAGGCTCAATACTGACCCTTGTATACAATCCACGGGCGCGAATAAACATTTCCCCAGCAAAGTCACACCCGTGACTAGGGACATGTCCATATGATGAGCAACCCTTGTAGGTCCTCTCGACCCATAAGGAGAAAACCCTCTTGTAGGATCCTTACGACTTACAGAGGAACATACACTTAGGAATCCTCACGATCCCTAAGGAGAAAATACACCTGCAAGATCCTCACGACTTGTAGGGAGAAATACCTTTGTGAGACCCTTACGGCTCACGAAGTCAAAAGCCTTGGTCGACAAGACCCTTAACCCTGTTTACTAAGCCACCTTTGTTCAATATCGACAGAAGCAAATGATGATTCGCTCCTGGCAACATCCCAGTTGCAGCGGTGCTGATGCCGAAATCGGTGTCCAAAATCCAAGCTTGCGGCGAAAAAGCTAGCAAGCCACACATGCCTACAAAATAGCCGAAATGATGGGGCAATTTGCAATAAAAAACAGCAAGTAAAAATGAAGGCATAAAAAAAAATATATAGCCGAAACGATGGGGAAACTCGCAATAAAAAGAAGCGAGTAAAAAAATAAATAAATAGCCGAAATGATTGGGCACCGCGAAAAATAGCCGAAATGATGGGGCAATCGCGACCTTCGCGATATAAAAGCTGAAACGATAGAGCATCGCGGAAAAAGAAATAAAATAAAAATAAAATGTATGCCTTACAGGTGATGTTCCATCACACCCTGTATACAATCCAATGGCAGAAACAAAAAGGGAACATACCTCCCTCCCCCAGGTTTCACCAAAGAAAGAAGCTAAAGCTCGACGGGCCACAAGCGACCTAGAGATCAGCCCAACATTCGTCTCGTAACAACGGAAACAACTTCAAGCTAAGCGGAACAGCGGCAACTCCCAGTTCCATGGCTCGGTAGTATACATATCGCCAACAGTCAAACCTCCATCCCGTGAAATGCGGATATATTCAACAAAATTCCTGGTCACGTGGAACGCGGATAATGTCACTCTCTGACCCCGTGGAAAACGTCCAGAGCGGAGCCTAGTCCTCGCCTAACGCGGCAGTGAACCCGTGTGAAGCATCTAGTGCAAAATTCCTGGTCACGTGGAACGCGGATAATGTCACTCTTTGACCCCGTGGAAAACGTCCAGAGCGGAGCCTAGTCCTCGCCTAACGCGGCAGTGAACCCGTGTGAAGCATCTAGTGCAAAATTCCTGGTCACGTGGAACGCGGATAATGTCACTCTTTGACCCCGTGGAAAACGTCCAGAGCGGAGCCTAGTCCTCGCCGAGCACGGCAGTGAACCCGTGTGAAGCATCTAGTGCAAAATTCCTGGTCACGTGGAACGCGGATAATGTCACTCTCTGACCCCGTGGAAAACGTCCAGAGCGGAGCCTAGTCCTCGCCTAACGCGGCAGTGAACCCATGTGAAGCATCTAGTGCAAAATTCCTGGTCACGTGGAACGCGGATAATGTCACTCATTGACCCCGTGGAAAACGTCCAGAGCGGAGCCTAGTCCTCGCCTAACGCTGCAGTGAACCCGTGTGAAGCATATAGTGTAAAATTCCTGGTTACGTGGAACGCGGATAACGTCACTCTTTGACCCCGTGGAAAACGTCCAGAGCGGATCCTGGTCCTCGCAGAGCACGGCAGTGAACCCGTGTGAAGCATCCAGAGCGGAGCCTAGTCCTCGCCTAACGCGGCAGTGAACCCGTGTGAAGCATCTAGTGCAAAATTCCTGGTCACGTGGAACGCGGATAATGTCACTCTTTGACCCCGTGGAAAACGTCCAGAGCGGATCCTGGTCCTCGCAGAGCGCGGCAGTGAACCCGTGTGAAGCATCCAGAGCGGAGCCTGGTCCTCGCCAAGCACGGCAGTGAACCCGTGTGAAGCATCCAGAGCAAATACCGGACTGTGGAGTCCTTAAAATCCACGGACTATGACGTCCTTAACCTCGACCGTGATGTCTTAAAACTAACGATCAACCACCCCGATTCCCTACGGATTCTGCCTTGGTTTAAGGGTACATCTCTTCACTCCTTTGATGCCCGGCGTTGTAATTCCTCAACGTCTTCAAAGAGGTGACGGGTCCCTGCAACCAAACACCGGACTGTGGAGTCCCTAAACCCACGGACTATGAGGTCCTTAACCTTGATCGTGATGTCTTAAAACTAACAGCGGACTGTGGAGTCCTTAAATCCACGGACTATGAGGTCCTTAACCTTGACCGTGACGTCTTTAAACTACGATACCTTGATAGACCCCTGACTCCGTGAAACACGGATAAGGATGATCACATCCGGCACTTGCAGGCCCTCACGACCTGTAAGGAAGAAATACTCTCTTGTGAGATCCTTACGACTCTCAAGGGAAAACCCGCTTAAGGATCCTCACGATTCTTAAGAAGAACTTACACCTATGAGATCCTCTCGACCTGTAGAAAAAAAAAACTCTTTATGAAACCCTCGTGGCTCATAAAATGCAAAAGTCTTGGGAAGCAGATCTTAACCCTGAGTCCTGAGCCATTGCTGTCCTGCAAGGAGATCAAGATAGAATATTCGCAGAATACATTCAATGAAAAGGAAACACGTCATTGAGAAGAAAAATGTATCTTTTATTCATAAACCAAAATGGGTACGAAGTACAATTCATGAAAGAAACAAAAAGAAAATACTCTCATCCATGAGTATGTACAAAAAGGAAGGAAAAGATACAAATGTTTCAGGCCGGCGGGCGATTCAGCAACTTGGTCAGCTCATCCTGCTTTTGTTGGACCACGGCTTCATGACGCAAGATCTCCAAAAGACGAGCCTCCGCCTGAGCTTGTTGGGACTGATATGAAGCAAGCCGGGCTTCAAGCTCTTTCTCAATGGCCTTATGAGCCTCGACCCTCTCACGAGTGAACGTGGCAGCTTTATCGAGAGCCACAACCTTATGGTCGCTGCGTATCGCTCTATCAGGCCACGTAAGCTCGCTGTCGTGACCACAGCCTTGGAAACAAGACATTGACAAGACCATATAAATGGGCTTCCAGTCGACGGGAATAATCGATCTAAAACGCGCTCACACCGCCTGATGTGAAAGGCAACAAGAAAGGTTTCCGACATATTTCAAGTATGCGTTCGCAATCATATGAGTATTCAAAAAGGGAATAATAATAATAATAGCATTTGCAATCGCATGAACGTTCATAATACCCAAAAAGGTCTGATGCACAGGAAAGTGATGGTAGCATTTGCAATTAAAGAAAGTTCTAATGAGAAGAATACAAAGTTTATTTATGCAAGCGGAAACATACATACTAGCACCAAGCCTACATGGAATCTCGGCATAAAGCATAAAAAAAAGGGAGGGACTAATTTAAAAATGCTCTATGCTAACGGAAAAGGTCACCAAACATGGGATCAACGGCACAAGGGTTAATGAAACAGAGGACAAAATTCTCCATCTCTCTCTCTGCTTTCTCCAGCACGTCAAACCGACGGTTCTCACGAGGAGTCGCTCCCCATCGATTGGCGCCGTGTTCGTCCGCGAAAGCAGACATAATAGCTCGCCGGGCCTTGATCTGGCTCAGCAGATAAATTGAGCAATCCTTCAAAGCCTGAGTAATCAGGCACGCTTCATGAAAACCCTCGAGCTTTTCTTCTGCCGCGTCGAGCATCGCCAGGGTCATCTCCGCCGGGTGAGGAGGGATGTCGGCAAGCACGGCCGTGAGAATCATCCGGAGCCAGAGAGAACCCATTGGGAGAGGGGACCCCCTACGGATCGAGAGTTCATGCATGGCTGAGTCGCATTCGTTGTCGGTAAGGAGGGGATCCACCAGCCGAGCAGCGAAGCGGGGGACCATTTCCTCAATAGGAACCTCCCATGGCTGTCGACGAGCATGAGGGCGATTGCAGGCCATGGCGCTCGTTTATTTCTCAAGGCAAGTTACTCCAAGAAAAAAAATATAATAATATAAATCTCTTTGTGAGAGGAAAAGGGAAGCTATAGCCTCATAGATAAGGAAATGCATTAAGTGCTGTGTGCGGAAAATCTTGCATGGTGAAGCTATTTCCAAGGCCCAAAAAAGGAAAGGCATCGAAAATCAAGAAGATGGAACTATTTCCAAGGCCCTTTTTTTCTGCGTCTAATATTGTGCACTGAAAATAGAGCATGAGAAGATTTTGTGAACAGCCACATCAAGTAACCCCACGTGCAGACTACGTGAGGCCTAAACCTGATGTACACTAAAAAAAATGGAGTAGCACCCTGCATATTGAAAGCACCAACAACAACAGTAGCAAAATGATAAAATCCCAGAGAAAAGACATGCAAACATAGAAAGACATAATAACAATTGTCACTCATACTTCAAGAGGTTCATACAAAATACAGAGGACACATTTACAACGGTAGAACTTCAGATGCGAGGCATGGGTTAAGAAACTCAAAATTAACTTTATTCAAGATCTTCCAAGCATTTCGAACCTCCTGAGTATGCTTCCTCTCACGATCACAAGCATCGGGGTCCCCGCGGATGTCCTCTACCCTCCGGTAGGCGGCAAGTATGGCTGACTGCTGGAACATCTGATGCAGGAGATCAATGAGATTATCCCGCCTTCTCTTTGAGATCAAGTGCATCAGATACACCGAGTGTACTTTATCCTCGGCGGCGTCCAATGCCCCAAGCGGCACACCAGCACAGAATAAAGGGAGAGCCTCCCTGATCGCCAGCACGATCAGCCTCAGAAGAGAAGAGCGACGGGGGAGTAGCCGATGGTTGTACTCGTCAAAGCGGCTCATGATCTCGGCACATTGAGCATCGGTGAACTCCTGGTTCTGACTGCGGCCCAGCGCACGAATATTTCCATAGAAGATGATCTCGTCAAGACCATACAGATGGGCATCCATGACACCTGAAATAAAGGTCATGAGACATCATTACAAAACCACCATTTCATTAGTTGCAGAAGAACAGCCTCGGGCCAAGAGACCCCAGGAAGCCTCCGCATGAAGAAATCAAGTCCTTCATTGGAATTAAAATTCCTTATTAAGAGAAGGGAATTAAATTCCCAGAAACATTTTTGATGGAATTAAATTCCATGGAGTTGAAACGCCATCATCATCTCCCCAAAGATCATCTAAACCCTAAAAGATCTACAGTTTGAAGGTTAAGCGGTTCTTATGGGAAAACATGAAGAAAAAAGGGTAAAAACCCTTGTTTTGGATTTAAAATCCAGAGGAATGAGAAGGTCCATCGTTTGTCCAAGAACATTACCTGAAGAAAAGAAATCTTTTCGAACAGAGTTAAACTCTGAAAATTGTTTCAAGGCAGAGAACTAAGCTCTGGAAGAAGAGAATTAAATTCTCAGAAAAAGTTCTCAGAAGAAGAAGATGAGCAAAGTGAAGGCTCCTATGAAGAGACAGAGGTATTTATAGAAGGCAATGGAAACGCTTCATCTTCTCAGATCCCTAAAGGAATCCAACGGTCGCAGGAGGTGACAGCGTTGCACTCACGTGCTGACACGTGAGAACAACGCTGTGGGGGCATTTGTTTCCTGATTTAAAATCAGGAAAGCTTATGGAAAAAGCTTCAGAAGAGGGTCACGTGCTTACACGTGACCAGCAGTCACGTGTTGGCACGTGACACCCAAAAGTACCGGCAAAGCAAGTTTAGCTTCCTGACTACATCAAAGAAAGAGGGCTTAAGAAAGGGTCATGTGCTCCCACGTGACCAGGGTCACGTGTCGGCACGTGACATTTAAAAGCAGCAGCAAAGACCCAACGCTTCCTGATCAAATCAAGGAAAAAGCTTCAGAAGAAGTCACGTGCTCCCACGTGACAAGGGTCACGTGTTGGCACGTGACGATCAAAACATCAGAATTGTTCTCCAATTAAATCAAGAAAAAGAGTTCAGACAAGGGTCACGTGCTCGCACGTGACCAGGGGTCACGTGATGGCACGTGACGGTTAAGCAACAACCAGAAGACAGCACAAAAAGAAAGAAGAAGGCTCATTCCAAAGGGGGTCACGTGCCCACACGTGACCATGGGTCACGTGGTCACACGTGACCGGCTTTCAAAGCCCATTTTGTCAACAGAATTAAATTCTGAAAGAGATTCAAATCTTTCCAAAGGAAAGCGACTATCTGGAACCAATCGAATTAAAGATTCAGAGGTGAGGAAATATCATCTATCTATGGGAACATCTCGGGTTTGGAAAGATTTCCCCTTTAAATCTAACCGAAACAACAAAGGAGAATCCGGGGACTTGAAATCCAAGGGTGAATAAAATTCACCTAATAATCCAAAGGTCTAAAACGAATGATGGATGCAAATCAAATCTCTCAATGAAGATTCGTCAAAAACTAATTGACTCGGCTGCTTCTCCTATAAATAGGAGCCAAGAGACACAGAGAGAGAGATATAGACGCAGAGGGAAGAAAGGGAGAGAGAGCCTTGATACTTCGAGGAACTTGGATCTTCTGCAAAAGAAAACCCTAGGTAAGAAAGGGAAGGCTCCTTGAAGGAAAAGAGAATTTAATTCTCAACAGAGTTTAACTCTGATATATATAAAACAGAAGAACATATTTCTTCTCTCTTTGATAGAGGATCTGCAAAGTGCACATCTCCCCTTGAAGTTGAGAATTTAATTCTCAATGGGTCGAGATCCTGCCATGCAGATCCAAAACATAGAGAGGGAATTGAAGCACGAGAATTTAATTCTCACAGAACTATAGGAATTTAATTCCTTTGAAATAAAACCAGGGCTTGACCCTGTGTTATGGGAATTTAATTCCTTCAGAACAAAAAGAAACAGGGTTTAACCCTAATTAAAAACCTAGTTCTGTTGGAACAGCGGGGATTTAATTCCCTTGATCATAATTTAACAAGAGAGTGGGAATTTAATTCCTTAAAAGTTTTTATTAGGGTTCAACCCTATTTAGTTCTTCACATGTATGAGGAATTTAATTCCTGCAGAAAATTCAGAGTCCAACTCTATTCAGAATATAAACCTTTAAGAGAAAGTAGGAATTTAATTCCTCTGAAATTACTGTCAGGGTTTAACCCTACGAGGAATTTAATTCCTGGAAAAGATTAACAGATCCTCTAAACAATATACATAGAGGCAGGGTCACGTGTCACCACGTGACCCCCCCAGGAGATCTGCAGAGAACCCCTTTGAGGCAGCACCCCACGTGACCCACGTGACCCTTGACAGAAGCTTTAATACACAGGCATTTGAATGCCCATCACGTGATGGCACGTGATGCTCTGAAAGACGCGATAATCTCAGCAGAATAAATGAAGGGAGGGCGCTCTCACGTGCTGCCACGTGACCCCTCTTGCCTTAGTGTTTAACACTAAATTGAAACTCTCGAACCCAGTGTTAAAACACTGTTGGGCCTTAGTGTTCAACACTAATCAAAAAACTTTATTTGCAGTGTTCAACACTGATTACCTTAGTATTTAACACTGATCTGAGATCTCCATTGCCAGTGTTCAACACTGATCTGTTTTAGTGTTTAACACTAATTTGAAAAGCCTTGTTGCTGGTGTTTAACACCGATTATCTTTTAGTGTTAAACACTAACTTGTCAACCTCATTCCCAGTGTTCAACACTGATTGTTCTGTAGTGTTTAACACTAGACTTTGGCCCAATTGGCTAAATGGATGGAGGCAAAGCCTCTCCTGATTGGACTTAGCCCAAGATGGCCATAAGTCCTCAATTTGTGATTAACTGGGCCAATGGGCTCATAACATAATTAATCGGTCTTGATCCCAAATTGGGTCAAAGACTATTTAAGCCATTCCGGTTCTAGGGTACATCTCTTCACTCCTTTGATACTTGGCATTGTAATCCCTCAATGTCTTCAAAGAGGTGACGGGTCCCGACGACCACACATTGATATGGACCGTGGGGTCCTTAAACCCGTGTTTAATGCAAAATTCCTGGTTACGTGGAACGCGGATAATGTCACTCTTTGACCCCGTGGAAAACATCCAGAGCGGAGCCTGGTCCTCGCAGAGCACGGCAATGAACCCGTGTGAAGCATCCAGAGCACATACCGGACTGTGGGGTCCTTAAACCCATGGACTACGACGTCCTTAACCTTGACCGAGATGTCTTAAAACTAACAATGGACTGTGGGGTCCTTAAACCCATGGACTACGACGTCCTTAACCTTGACCGAGATGTCTTAAAACTAACAATGGACCGCAACGTCCTTAAACTACCCATGGACCGCAACGTCCTTAAACTACCCATGGACCGCAATGTCCTTAAACTAGAACAATAGAGCCCCGTAGGCTCTTTTGTCGGATCTAAACGGTCCCGTTTAAGTTGATCTTAGCCTCAAAGATGGCTAACGTATCCTTAAACCTTCAAACAGACTGGACTATGAATCCCCCCAATTAACTCTGGCTCGAGGGTACATCTCTGAACTCCTCTGACATCTGTCGTTGTAATCCTTCAACGTCGTCAGAGAGGTGATGGGTCCCGACGGCCATACATACGATGGACCACTATGTCCCTAAACTGGAACAATAGAGCCCAAATGCTCTTTTGTCGGATCTAAACGATCCCGTTAAGTTGATCTTAGTCTCAAATTAGACTAACGTATCCTTAACAAACGTTTGAGTTGATCTTAGCCTCAAGTATGGCTGACGTATCCTCAAACCAAACCCCCAAACCCAAATCTAAGATAATACGGATTTGGACTAGTCCACTCCCTACGGGCGACGACATAACTCAGTCTCCGTAAACAATCCACGGGCAACAAAATACAAAACAAACACCCACGATACGAAGTGACCATCTGGAGAAGGAGAAAGTTGTTACCGCAATGCGGTAGCGTAATTAACTGCAGGGGCTTGCGCCTGCAGGGAAGAGCGTCCCCACAATCAAAAACCCCTCAAACGAGGGGGAATCTGACGAAGTCTGCTACATCGGACGCATCCGTCTAAACCTTCGATACATGGTGCCATAAATCAACTTGGCATCTTCGGAGAGGTGGACGGATAGCACCAATTAGCATCTGCCCCGAATCTCAGGCGAGGCATTCCATGTCGCGCCGCCATTCGGAGGGGAACAGAGTTGTATGAAGAGCAATCTCGTACTTTAAGATACGAGGCATCTCGAAAGTTGTTTCAGATGCGAATGGCCCCTGGTGCATCAGTAGGAGACCATGTCTTGAAGATGATTGGTCTCATTGAAGAACTCGAGGAACTGGGATGGACCATGGATAATGAGAAGTATACGGATATTGTTCTACAGTCTCTCCCCCCCCACCTTTACTCCATTCATAGTGAATTTCAATATGAACGATTTGGAGAAATCATTGCCTGAACTTCTCAATATGTTGAGAAGTGCAGAAAGCACGCTGAAAACAGCGAAGATTCCCGCTCTGATTGCTGGGCCATCTTCCTCTTTCATATCAAATGCCAAGGTCAAGGGAAAGAAGAAGAAGAAATCCATCAAACAGAAACTTGGAGTAAAAAAGGCGAAGGGGAAAGACACATCTGGGGCTGCGGGAAGTGGGAAAGGGGAATGTTTTTACTGTCACAAGTCGGGACATTGGAAACGCAACTGTGCTGTGTATCTTGCTGATCTCAAGAAGAAGAAGCATGCTGATGCTTCCGCTTTAGGTATATTTGTAATTGAGAACTGTTTTTCAATTAACTCTACATCTTGGGTATTAGATACCGGTTCTGGTTCTCACATCTGCAATTGTGTGCAGGGGTTGAGAAACAGTAGAGTTTTAAAGACTGGAGACCATACTTTGCGGGTTGGAAATGGTTCAAATATACATGCTGTATCCGTAGGAGAGTATCATCTGGGTTTGCCTTCGGGTTGTATATTGGTTTTGAACCCGTGTTATTTTGTACCAAGTATGCTATGTAATATAATATCCATTTCTTTGTTGGACAATGAAGGATATCATTTTGTGTTGCAGAATAATGTTATGAACATTAACTTAAATCAAGAGTTGATTGGGTATGGTACATTAAATAACGGTATTTACGTCCTGAACTAACACACAGTTTTCAATATACAACATACTAATAAACGAAAACTTTCAGATATAAATGAAGCTTTTCTTTGGTATTGTAGACTTGGTCATATTAATGAAACCAGACTAAACAAGCTACATAAAGATGGATATTTAAATCCTTTTGAATATAAATCTTATGCGACTTTCCAGTCTTGTATCAAAGGTAAAAAGACCAAAACTCCATTTACTGGACACGGAGAAAGAGCTGTGGAACTCTTAAGCCTCATACATAGTGATGTATGCGGACAAATGTCTACACATGCTAGAGGCGGTTTTTCATACTTCATTACTTTTACTGATGATTTCTCAAGATTCAGACACGTGTTTTTGATAAAGCACAAATCCGAAACTTTCGAGAAATTCAAGGAGTACAAACTTGAAGTAGAAAAACAAACAGGCTTGAGCATCAAGAAACTTCGATCAGATCGAGGTGGAGAGTACTTAAGTACAGAGTTTTCAGACTTCTTAAAAGAGAATGGGATTCTCTCTCAGCTCACTCCTCCTTACACACCACAGCACAACTGTGTGTCAGAACGATGGAATCGTACCCTATTAGATATGGTACGGTCCATGATGTGTGATGCTGAGTTATCGCTTTCCTTCTGGAGACATGAATTGGAGACAGCAATGTATCTGTTAAACAGGGTTCCAACCAAGATCGTGTCTACCACTCCATATGAGATATGGAGTGGAAAGAGACCATCTCTTAAAAGAGTTAGGATATGGGGTTGTCTGGCTTATGTCAAAAAGCAGAATCCGGATAAACTCGAGACACGATCGGTCATGTGTAAATTTGTGGGATATCCAAAACATTCGTATGGATATCTATTCTACCACAAGGAAGAACAAAGGTGTTTGTTGCTCAGCATGCCATATTTTTGGAAAATGAAATCTTTACAGATAGTACTGATGGCAATGCGGTAGAACTAGAAGAGGTTCTAGAGACACAAATTACTCAGGACGAATTGGTTGAAACTGATGTTGCAGTAGTACTTCAAGAACCTCAGCCGCTCCGGAGATCTAGTAGAACTTCTCGCCCACCAGAGAGATACTATGGATTTCTCATTGATGGTGGTGGAGAAGATTGCATCATGGATGATGATGACCCTACTAGTTTTCAGCAAGCTATCACGAGTGGTGACTCTGTGAAGTGGCTGGAGGCCATGAGATTCGAAATGGAGTCCATGTATACCAACAAAGTATGGACTTTGGACGTTACACCTCCTGGGATAAAACCCGTTGGGTGCAAATGGATCTTTAAGAGAAAGATTGGTGTAAATGGACAGGTAGAGACCTATAAAGTAAGGCTTGTAGCGAAAGGTTTTCGTCAAAGACCAGGATTGGACTATGATGAAACTTTCTCTCCAGTAACAATGCTTAAATCCATTAGGATCCTACTTGCTATTGCTGCTCACTATGATTATGAAATCTGGCAGATGGACGTTAAAACTGCATTTCTGAATGGTGATTTAGAAGAATGCGTTTATATGGATCAGTCAGAGGGCTTCATTGACAGTGGGAGCAGCGGGAAAACATGTAGATTGCTTAAATCCATTTATGGGTTAAAGCAGGCCTCACGGAGCTGGAACATCTGCTTTGATGATACAATCAAAGAGTTTGATTTTATCAAAATATAGATGAATCATGCATTTATAAGAAAATTGTAGGGAGTACTGTCACATTCCCCGTATTGTACGTGGATGACATTCTCTTGATAGGAAATGATATTCCTATGCTACAATCGGTCAAACTATTCTTATCACAAAAGTTCTCTATGAAGGACCTGGGTGATGCCTCGTACATTTTGGGCATAAGGATCTATAGAGATAGATCCAAGAGGTTATTGGGATTGTCCCAATCAAAGTACATTGACACCATCCTAAAAAGGTTTAGTATGGAAGATTCCAAACGTGGTGCCTTACCCGCTTGTCATGGAATCACTCTCTCCAAAGACTTCTATCCGAAGACTGATGAAGAGAGAGCTCGCATGAGCATTATACCCTACGCTTCAGTCGTAGGATCTATAATGTATGCGATGTTATGTACTCGCCCTAATGTAGCTTATGCACTAGCTGTAGTAAGCAGGTATCAATCCAACCCAGGGGAGAAACATTGGATAGCAGTGAAGAACATTTTTAAGTACTTGTGAAGGACTAAAGAATTGTTCTTGGTGTATGGTAATGGCGATCTCCAAATGGAGGCCTTTACCGATTCCAGCTTCCAAAGTGATAAGGATGGCAGCAAATCTGTCTCAGGGTTTGTATTTACCCTCAGTGGAGGGGCGGTTAGTTGGAAGAGTTCCAAACAGGATACCGTTGCAGACTCCACGATGGAAGCTGAGTATATTGCTGCAAATGATGCTGTCAAGGAAGCCGTCTGGATGAGGAAGTTCATCGCGGAACTAGGAGTAGTTCCAACCATTATTGATCCAATACCATTATATTGTGATAATAATGGGGTTATGGCATTAGCCAAAGAACCAAGGTCCCATCAGAAATCCAGACACATCCTCAGGCGATATCATTTGATCTAGGAGATTGTAGATCGCCACGAGATCGAGATTCGGAGAATAGATACAAAGAATAACACCGCGGATCTACTCACCAAGGCCCTTCCACAGTCGCAGCATGAGCGACTTTTTGAGATGTTGGGTATGAGATACGCCAATAACTGGCCTTAGTGCAAGTGGGAGATTGTTGGATATATGTATGCCCTAGAGGCCATTATATGTATAGTGGATGCTTGGACATGTATATATATAGATTACTTTCTTGCTCGACATGATAGTATGCTATATGGTTTACTTTATCTGACATGTTGACTTGATCATGCTTTTATTCATTTGCACATGTTGATAAAGCCCTCAGGATATTTGCTTGACTACTGTGACTATGATGCGGATCATACTAGTGGGGCACGTGTAGTTTATAAGCATATCCTTGAACTGTTCCTAGTCGAGGGTGTATCAAGATGGGGCATCGATATTCCAGAGTAGACTAGCGTATACCATTCTTGTCCCATATGATGGGCGATGGATGTTCCCATATCCATCTAGTGAGGTGACACCAAAGAATGTATCCGGGTGCTCAGTGGAGACTGGGTACACTGAACGGACTCACAGAGAACTCCTATGTGGTATTATATCTATCGTCGGATAGCAGTTCTCAGGTGACACTGGTACATGTTAGTCTGTAGACCCGAGATCGTCATAGAGTCTTGTGTGTCCTCTCACTGTACTTTGATCTCCACCCTACCACGGCTTTACTGAGTTATGCAAACAAGTGGTATTTGGGTACAGTCCCGAGGTACATGGAGGCAATGAGCGATATGAGGGGTTTCGTCTCTCCCGGTATTAGGGGTTGATGTTGTGCTATACTTGATTGGCTATAACAGGAAGTCCCTGGCCAGGGCTGCTGAGATTTACTGATAAGTGTTATCAGTAGTTTCTCGATCTGTTATGAACCATACACCAGCATGACTTATTGAGTTATTGGGGTTGACGAAACCATCCCCAGCTTTGATATGCAACATATTTGAAGAGGAGACCGGACTGTACGGTAAGTGTTGCCAGATGGTTCGACGGGAGTTTTGACAGCTTTGCTGGTTTTCTTCTGATCGTTCAATACCTGGGTGGCCGTTACGTTTAGCTGACCGCTTGCGGCTTGTGGGTGTTTGATATGATCATCACCCACTGCCGGCGTATTGACGAGTTTTAGAGTCCCACACAGAAGTTTCCTAGCCCAGGCGAAAAGATGTGGTGTGCATATGAGGGGACCCGATTGAATACGACTATGTGATACCGTATTTTAGTCGGGCGTTTTTCTATTGTTCGGGTCGTATGTGATATGACCGGATTGTTAAATTAATTGTTGATTTAACATTTTGACTTTTAGTTTTATTTTAATTCTTTAGTCAAACTCTTTTTATTAAAGAGGAAGAATGCATGCATGTATGCATATGATGATGTGCAAGCATACACATGTTGATGTGCATGGATACATGCATACAAAGTATCATGGTTGATGATAAAACTTTGGTGGCAATATAAGACTTACACGGAACTTAATTTAATTTCATTTGCATTTAAATTAAAAGGAAAAGATAAGGATTAATCCATGGTTATCTTCTACGCTCTTGTTGAACTTAACCTAAGTTCACCCACTTTTTAACCATAGATTAATCTTTCCTTTTGCCTTTTAACTCAAGTGCAATAATATCTAAATTAAGTAACCATGGTTTGGGATGAAGAATAGAAAATATATATACTTATCTTTTCTATTATTCATTAAGATTTATCATTATCAAAAGCTTTTGCCTTCATCTTCTTCTTCCTCCTTGCTCTCTAGGTTTTTCCATAGTGAGAGAGATAAAAAGAAAGGGTTTTGACAAAAGAAAACTCACCACTTCATCATTCTACTCTAATCTAGCCAATTAGTTTAGAGTGTTTAGTTTCATCATCTTGTTTGATCATTTGAAGCTAGGAGCTTGGACTAAGTGGACTTCGGGTGGATCATCGTGGACATAGGAGCTCACTTGCAAGGTTTTCCAACTCTCAACGATCCTAGGAGTCACTACAAAGAGGACTACAAAGGTTGTATTCCTTTCACTTAGTTTAAATATAGTTCTTGTATGTGATACTTGTGATGTTACCCTAGAAATTCTAGTTAAAGATCCATGCTTAGTTTGCTTAGCACCTCTAAATTTTTAAAGTTGCATGTGTGATGCTTCCATACTCATAAGTAGGTGCTAGGTAACCCTAACAAAGAAGAGGAGTTCGGTGTTTTGGAGAGAAGGGGAGAGGAGATAGGAAGAGGAAGGAGAGGTGGCGGTTGCGATGAGGGGACGGCGACGTGAGGGTCGACGGCGAGGGTTGCAGTGATCGTTCGGTGATGGGTTGCAGTGGTCGGGGTTTGGGTTGCTAGGGTCTCGTCATCGGGGATGAAGGGGAGTGGACGAAGAAGAGGAAGTAGTGATGAGGGTGTGGATACGACGACGAGGTCGGAGCTCCGACGACGTAAGGGTGCAGGCGAGGGTTGCAGTGGTCGTGGATTGCAGGGGAGAGGAGAGAGGGAGGTGGTGGTTGTGGTGTCGGCTAGTTGGTGCTGAGGTCGAGGGTGATGAGCAAGGGTGGAGGCGGTGACGGCGAGGCGAGGGCGAGGGCTAGGGTTAGGGTTTTGCGGAGGCGGGAAAGCGAAGACGTAAGAGAGAGAGTGAACATGGGGTTAAGACAGTTTAAAAACAGGGTTTAAAAATATAAAAAGAAATATATATAGTGAAGAGAGAGACTGAGAGAGAGTAGGTTTTGTTAGGATTAGGATTTTAAAAAATATTTAGAAAATATATACAATAAATTAATAGTATAATATATAACGAATATAATATTGAATATATTTGAGTTTTCTGGCTAATACAAAAATACGTCAAAATGTGTCCGGATTGGGTCTAAAATTACGGTTTGAAAATATAGATAATATATGTGTCAACCAAAACCAAAATGTGATGTTCGGTCAAAGAAAATGCATACCCCCAAGAAGGGATACACGTAGTATGCACGTAGCGATCCAAACGAGTCCGTTTCACTAAACGGGATGTGAACACGATGTACGGATGCAACCATAGGGTACATGGTATGATGCAAGCCATGTTGGGTATTTAAAATTATATTATTTGACTATAAATGTATTATTAAAAAATATGCAGATGCCAGATGTACGATGCAGGTATATAGAACATATGTGTGCACGGATTCTCAGCACTAGCAAGGATAAAACATAATCAAGAACCAAGACGGGTTTCAAGCATGCGGGTCGGATCGGATACCAAGCACAGATACCAAAACATTATTCGCACCCAAAAACGAATAAAACAAAAAATAGCCATAAAATAAATAAAATAATCAAATTGAATATGGTATAACTGAACTATGGTGTTACAGGTTCGATAAAGGGTTGATTCTTTTGTTTTGCGACGGTCTAAACGTCATTCACTTGGAGAAGAATCAGGTATACCATAGTCGAACTAAGCATTTCGACATGCGGTATCACAAGATAAGGGAGTTGGCCAAAAAGAAGATTTGATAAAGATCGATACTAAGGTGAATCCGACGGTCATGCTAACGAAGTCCATTCCTACGGAGAAGTTCAAGACTGCCTTGAATTATATTCAAGTACTCAAGTGTGAGAAAGGACGACCTCGGTAGGAGGCTTGCATTAGCTTCTCAGTTCTGTTTCAAAACTGTGACGGCACCAGTTTTATAATTCTAAAGAAAGATTATGCCAGCAGGGAAAACGGGAAGAACAACTAAAGCAACCCTAAAGGATACAAGACAAAGGGCAACATGTTTTAAAGATGGCTATAAGGATATACAATTCAAGGTGGAGATTGTTGTGAAGAATGTCTTGTATATCAGCAAGACTGTGCATCCAGAGAAGGGCTAGACATCTGGATCTTTAAAACTCAGACGTCTGGCAATAAGATTGCAGATTTCCAGATTACACACAGACGTCTGAAGCAGTAAGCTCAGACGTCTGAAGCAGTAAGCTCAGACGTCTGCCCGCACTCTGGCCAGAAGCGTTTGAAAACATAGACGTCTGTCCCTCATAGGTTCAGACGTCTGGCAGCACTCTGCCTTTCTGGCAGAGCACACGCAGACGTATGTCCCACATAGGTTCAAACGTCTGCTTATAGATAAACGTGAAAAATTATGTGCGAGATTTATCTCGAAAATTAGGTATTTGGTGACAGTTTTGTAAATAGAGGGATCATATTATAACTCAGATTGTATGGGCTATATATAGGATCTTAGGGTTAAAGTTTAAAGTGCTTGAGATCTTGATCATAAGGTTTAAGGGATCAAGATGGAAGCCGTTAAATGAGATAGTTTTTTATCATAAAGTTTAAAAAGAGTCGTCGACTACATAAGAGATGAAGACTTTCGAAGGTGGACTTTTAGAGAGAGAGGGGGATCTCGTTGGAGATCATAAGAAGAGAGTTTGTGTAATTCTCTGTAAGCTTTTATTCTTTCTCGTAAGTTCTAATAAAGGTGCTTCCCGTTTCCCCCCAATTAATCTCTTGTGTTATTTATTCTGCGGCCTGCATCTAGTTTTTGTTATTCGTTTATAAAGAGATCTAGATTTATACATCCGTAAGGTCTTCCGGTGTGCCTATTGCGTCAACAAAAACTACAAGCATTTAGCATGATTGCTATTTATTCTCCTGGTGAAGAGAAGTATCTTTCTACTCTCAACTATCTTCGTCAACCAGAGAACGATTGTGCCTGTTCTCTTTCTCAATTATGATATGGGTGAATTCTCGTGGTTTTGAAGCAATCCTCAATTTTTCTGTTAATGTTCACCCTCTACCCGAAGATATTTCCATCAAAATTCTCTCCCAAAAGTCTTGCCTTCTTCAACTTTCCAAAATTTTGGACATTTACACAATGTTCAGCTTGCAAATTTTGTGGGAGAACTAATTCATGTATTTAAACCCTTGGAGGAGCTACCTTCATGTCTTAAGATTTTCACTTAGCTCAATGGTTAGACATGATTCTTCCTTTTATTTGCTGTTGAAGCATTCCAAAACACTTACTGCAACAGTTGTGTTTGGTTGTTGGTATTCCTGAAGAAAATTAGAAGCGCATGAAAACTTGGTGATTGGGGGAAAGAAAAAAAAATTCATCTTGGAACTTTGATTGTTAAATACCCCTGGCCCCACCTGCAATGGGTGAGGCCACTGCAGGCTGGAGCCCACGGTGTCGCTGCAGGCCCTGATTGCCCTTGCCTGTTTCACTATAAGGCTATCAGCATGAATGCTCATTGGATCACCAGAAAGATTTATACCCACTCTACAAGTAAATTTATAACATGTTCCAGTCCTAAAAAAAACAGATTTAAATTTGGCAGTTCTGGTAGTCACACTAATTGCTCCTTTGGATGAAATGCAAATCAGGTGTAGTTTGTAACACTAGTATCGATCTTATGAAATGGAACAAGATAAGGTCTTTCTGTTATGAAATTATAGATCCCTCTCTTAAGAGATGATGCCACATGCTCTTCTAGCCTTCCTAATTACCCGCTTTGTAAATTGTTTAATCTCAACATGAGATTGCCTTTGAATGTACAAGTCAGTTATAATTGCATGATGATTATGCTGGAATGATTCATTGAAGGGCTTAAAAACCATGTCCTCACTATAGATCCCGCATACCAATCTAACAGATTTTTAAAAATTTATAAACAGCCTGATTAAGAATTGATACCGTTGTGCTTCGTTTAGATTTCATAATTATACTTTACTTGATCACTTGTCTTGCGCATATTTTGAGAAATAAGAATGTTAATTTGCACTGTCAGAGTACCACAATAAGCAATTTAGAAGTCCACGATCGAATAGATTATAAAGGTAAAATATGAAGAAGGAAAGCCAATGAAGAAATATTAATGATGAATTTTAAAGTTAGGATTTAAATTGATGATCATACAAAACGTGTATTCATCATTGAACCATGCTATATGCTGTGGTTTAATGTAAGTTATGTTTGTGCTAACAAGCTCTTGCAATACAAATGCGTTCTATACTCTGTAATAGATGTCGCGATTCCTTCCTTACTCTTTGGTACTAAAGAAAAAATTGAATTTTAAAGGATTGCTTCTTCATTTCATGAGCTAATAATCTGTTTGTAGATCAACCAGCCTGTTGATTTTAGCCCATGTTACGAAAACCCAGTTCACAAATTATAGGATATCCTTGTGTATATGCTGGAATATGATTTGGGCAGCCTTCAGTTTCTTTTTGAGTACCTACTCCAAAAGATCATGTTTCGAAAACGATTGACCATGGCTCTTGTCCTTTTTACCAGTGAACAACTATGGAAAACGATGGACCCTATCGTTACATTATAGTTTGTATACAACTCTTTCATTCCAATTCCATCCCTTGTTGAAAGCATATACAGCAAGGGTTATTTTCATTTTCCGCAGATCATTCGTATCGCTTTTTGATCAATCTGTAGGTCATGATAACGCCGGGGGGCATACAGTTGTGAAATGCAGGGTAGTTGATTATAGTTGTAACAACGTAATATATATTTCATAAAGTTCTTATTAATGAAATGTGGGGGTTTTGCCAACCATTTTATTTTCGAACAACATGTAATGAAAATGGAAATACTATCTGATTGGTTCGAAAAGGTGAGTCTTTGTGTGTTCTAGTTACCGCAATCAATAACGGTGTCGCAATAGCTAGCCGATAGTGAGTACGGGTCGTCCACAGGGAAATGATGAATTACTTATCTTGTTTTAGACGAGTTAACAAAGAAAGATGGGATTTTTATCATTTTATACTAGAAAAGTTTGAAAATTTTATAAGAAGAGGGTTTGTAGGGTTTATAGGATTTAGTAGTTAATGGATGGAATTTTAAAAATAACTCATTTTATCTTTTAATTATTTAATACTAAAGAAATAGTGATGAATGCGGATTAGGCTTCTTGGAGGGATTAGGTTTCCCTCTACTGATCCTTGTCTTTCCATTAATCCCTATTTTTCTCAAGCCCTCAACAAAGCGAGTATTAACGAATCTCTAATCGTGGTCATGACTATCATGAATTGATACCACGTCCGATAAGAGGGTTAACACTATTACAATAAGGGGTTGCCCCTACGGCTACAGGAATCCATAGGGGCAACTTTTTATTGCCCCTACGGATTAATCCGTAGGCCCCTATGGTTTTCCCTACGGTGCCCTACGTTTTAATTTAAAAATATTAAATCTTAATTTGTTGTTTGGCCCTACGGTACCGCAAACAAATGACCTACGGTTAAGTCCGTAGGGGCATATATATGGGTTATTAATAAAAAAAAGGCACAGAAAAGCCCTCGCCGTTCCCAAAATTTCTCTCTCTCTCACTAGCCCGCGCGCGCCTCTCGTCGCCCTCGATCCTGCACCTCGTCGCCACCGACCTCCGCCCGCGGCCCGCCACCGCCCTCGATCGTTCCCAAAGTTTCCTCGTCGACTTCCTTGTCGTCACCGCCCGCGGCTCGTTGCCGATTGCGTCGTCGACCACCGGTCTCCTCCATCGCCCGCTACAGGTTAGTAATGCTTTTATTTTTAATTTTGATGATGTTAGGGCTATGGTTCAGGGTTCGAGTAGGGGTGAGGGTTAGGGTTAGGCATCGGGTTCAGTTTAGGGTAGGGTTAGGGTTCGGTTGGGGTTGGGGTTAGGGTTAGTGTTAGGGTTCGGTTGGGGTTGGGGTTGTGGTTGTGGTTAGGGTTAGGGTTAGGGTTCAGTTGGGGTTGGGGTTGGGGTTAGGGTTCGGTTGGGGTTGTGGTTGGGGTTAGGGTTCGGTAGGGGTTAGGGTTGGGATTAGGGTTAATTAGTTGGGGTTAGGGTTTAGGGTTAATTTGGGTTAATTAGAGAGTAGGGTTAATTTGGTTAATTAGTGATAATTTAAAAGGGTTAGGGTGTTGATTTGGGTTGATTAGGGTTAATTAGGTTAATTTGAGTAAATTGGGTTAAGTTTGGGTTGATTAGGGTTAATTTGGATAAATTGGGTTAATTAGTGATAATTTGAAAGGGTTAGGGTGTTGATTAGGGTTAATTAGGTTAATTTGGGTAAATTGGGTTAAGTTTGGGTTGATTAGGGTTAATTTGGTTAATTTGGGTAAATTGGGTTGAGTTTGGGTTAATTAGGGATAATTTGTGTTAGGGTAACGATTATGGTTAATTGTGGTTAATTTGGGTTATTTAGGGTTAGGGTTTAGGGTACACTAGTTTATTGCAGTAGGATACTCAATGATAACGTAAACGTACAACTTTACCGTAAACGTAAGAAAAATTTACCCTAAACTTGAAATTTCGAACCCTTAATAACGAAACGTAAACGTAAAACCTATTCATATTAAATGTTCAAGTTAAAACCAATATATGATACTCGATGATAATATGAAACTTTCATATTCTCATCGATACTCATATATGAAACTCAAAGCGCCACTTAGTCCCCGTCTATAGGTTAACATACGTTCGATGTTCATCATGACATAGAATTATACGAAGGTTGTTAAATATCGGACGGTATAGCTCGGTACTAACAACCGTCGTGTAGTCTATGTGATGAGAAGATTCAATCGTATGATAACCGATAGATTTTTCCCATGTGGACAAGTTAGGAATGTATAAAGCAAACACCTGCATTCACTTATGTTTTCATCCGTTTCGAGATATTTCGTCGGTACTTTTCCGTTGTTTCTCTGTGTATAAAGATAGATTAGATGTTCATTTCAACGTTGTTTCACAGCTTTGAAATGATTATCTATTCTATTACAGTGTACTCGGAGAACAGCGGGGAGGTGCTGCCGAAATTTACTCGAAACGGTTGAAAGCACAAGCGAATGGTGTCTGCTCTATACATTCTTAATGGGATATAAGCCTTACCCCCGAAAGACGAAACACACACATACAACACGAATACACAACAAACGCACACACAACACATACACACTAACAACCCTACACTTAAGCGAAATCATAAATTGAAACACACATATATAGAATACAACTCATACATGGGTATCCTCAAATCTAACTTTGATTATCGATAATTTATTCTTTTCAACGACAAACGCACACACAAAGTATATACATGGATTTTCTCCTTTGTCGGTAACCATCCCGTTCTTAAATTTCTCAATAAAGTCATCATAGTCTACAATTTATATGTTATATAGTCTAACATGGCCTGATGAAAAACATGCAATCGAAGGTCCGATACAATAGGAATGAGCTGAAGATCGACTGCTATTCCCTGTGGATGGCGACCCCGAGGCAGAGAGAGAGGCCCTCCTACATACTCCGGCCTTTGCGAGAGTCGACGTAGATACATAGCTTCTATTGTGCCAATATTTCGACTCTCAGTGCAAACAGGTATGTATTTTAAATGTAATTCATTGTTTAGTATATAATTTATTTTTTTGCGTTGCTTAATTAGATAACTAAATCTGAATGTGTTGTGCAGAAACAGGCGGATCAAAATAAAGAGAATAGGAAGTCAGCGAAGAGGGATCGCCCCACTTATACAGGTGGCTCGAGAAATATTACTCGTGCCATGGAGTTATCGGTAAATTACAATAGACCTACTGTGATATAATGTAATATTAAGAGTTATTTTCTTATATATGTAGATTTTTGGCAAATTGCAGAGAGCTCAGACCCTGGCGCAGGGTGGTACACCGAGCGTGCTGTCCGCGTATCTTACCGTCTACGGCACCTCGACATATCCCGCCACGGGCGAGGTTCGATATCCCGACACCGCTACCCAGGAGTATTGCGTAAGTGTTAATATTTATTTAACCCCTATTTGAAATTTTTGTTTTGAAAGGTTCAAATTTAAATGATATACTTATATTTTACAGGTTAATGTGGGTGTACGAGTGGGTGGTTGAGCAGGCGAAGGTATCGGGGATCAATTTTACTGGACAGAACGATCCGATGCTACTGACCCCAGTCCTAGATGCCGCACACGGAGGTCACCACGGAGGTTGGGAGAGAGGCCGGGGACTGGGCCCTAGCAGGGCCCATATGAGGTTGGACTCCACTCTGGCGGTTACTTCCTCTATCTCCCGTGAGCGACGTTTCGAGCAAGAACTTGACACCTTGAAGGCCACCGTCCAGGAGTTGAAGGAGATGTTGGCATGTATACTACTTAATAGTAAAATATTACGTCATATTATAGATAGCAACATATCCAATATTAGTACGTAGCCTGAGCTTATTTGGTTGTAGACATAGCTTTGATTAATCATACATACATAGAACTGTCTAATTAAAATAAACTACGGTTTTCCAAATTATATATCCAAACAAGGCCTAAGTCCCTAAGTATACATAGATTGGGGTTTCGCAATAACCTGATAATGATACGAATTCGACTAATACACAGTTCTTACTCGTTTATTACACACAAAACTGAACAGACGCGACAAGGTACTTCGGCTGAGCCTCCACATGCATCTCCTTCGGTTGTGGCTCTGCAAGCCACTATCTCGGCTGCGGTTGCGCAGACCACTCCTATAGATCCACAGCCCGCTCAGACTCTCACAGCTGCGGCTTCGCAAGCCACTACGTCGGTTGCGGTTGCGCAGACCACTCCTACAGCTCCACAGCCCGCTCAGACTCCCGCACACTCCGCATTGCTCGAGATGTTGACTCAGGGTATATACGAGGAGCAGGCGCGCCAGATTACGACGTTTATCAGAGGTGGAGCTAGACCGAGTTACGGTAGCTTTTTGATTCTTATATTTTAAATATGTATTTACTTATATGATACATATTGTATATATTTTAGACAATATTGATATCGGTGGTGTTTGCGTGTTCATATTGATTTAGATTGATATCGTATTCTGCTTGTTGATTTCTTTTATATATTATGCGTGAGATATTGATTATGACTCCTGCGGTATATATTCTGCGTGTTGATTACTTTTATATATGATGTATATATTATTGTGCACAGGGCGAGGAAAAAAGAGGCAGCCCTTTTTTTTAAAAAAACCCTCATAATATGTCCCTACGGATTAATCCGTAGGGCCAACATTTACACCTACCGTTTAATCCGTGGGGTGAAACGTAGCCCCTACGGATATATCCGTAGGGGCAAATTATCATGCTGCTTGATACAAGCTATCAGGCTACATGATATTTTGCACCTGCACATATGGCCCTACGCATTGAGCCGTAGGGGCATATATTTGTCCCTACGGAGCTATCCGGAAGGGCAACTATTTTATTTTATAAACCGATAAATTTAATAAATTTTGTGTCCCTACGGTGTAATCCGTAGGGACAGATGGATCTATGTATTAAGCCGTAAGGGCAATTATTTAACCGTAGGGGCATGTTGAGGGCTAAGACTTGCACCTGTGGCATATGCACTTACGGCGTATTTTCGTGCCCCTACGAATATAGCCGTAGGGGCAGTGGTTTGCTCCTACGGATTTATCCGTAGGGGCAAACCCTATTTGTAGTAGTGTAAGACTTATTTTGCTAAAGTTTATAAAAATTAAAACTTAAAAAGAAGTTAATGGATTTTGTCATCCATTATACCACCCTATCTTACAAACCCTAACAAGTGAGGATTTACTCGCTCATGGGGATAAACGATGTAAACAAGAAAATATTGAAGATGAATGAATCCATAAGAAATAACAAAAATTAAAATTGTGGAAAATAAATGCAGAAATTAAAATGCGAAAAGTAATGAGATAAGATAAAAAAAAACTACCTTTTATTGAATAAACAATTGCATTACAGACTTTGATCGCTGAAAAACTAAACTACAAATCCTAGTTTTCTCGAGAGATCTAGATTTCTCGATTGGTAGATAATTGGTGGATAGATTGATAGATAGCCCTAATTGCGCTCGGTCATTTTTATAGGCTCTGGAACTTGAAAACCTATACGCCATCTCGAAGTGTGTGCAAAGGCTATCAAGCCCCTAAATTTTCACATCCAACGGCCACCAATGAACCGCACTTCCGCCGCCCAATGTCCTTAACAGCCGCGGTTCCGCCGTCCTCTGGTGGAGTTGAGTCTCCAGATTTCCCATGCCTTTTTCTCTCGATATTTGGAGATTTTTCTGATAAAAATATTCTGAAAATATCTCTTTTTCTCTACCGTTGCGAGGTTTTTCAATTTACTCCAAACATTTGGCAGATTTGGTTTGGTAAGTCGATTTGATGTGGATCTCCTATTTATAGTTCAGACCTGAACTGATTTATTATAATGCTTGCACAATAGCTCAAATCAAATTATTAGTAGTATTTGTTTTATTTGAGATAATATTCCAACCAATTAAATGATATGATATCTTAATAATATTGGTTAAGAATATTTGACATGATATAATATGCATGTTTTAATAATTAATAATTTCATGGATATATGCATATATTCCCCAATTATATTAATTATAAATTAAGAAATATATGACAATAATTTTTTTACAAATAAACTCACATATGTTTTTAAATTACAAATAACACATTTTATTAATTAATTATAGTAGGGAAAATGACCGTACAAATGTGCAATAAATATGGCTGATCAAATACTCCCAAACTTATTTTTGATCGTCCCGAGCAAACTATTTATTTTAAAAAGGAAAAGAAAAAAACCTAACACATTTTCATAGGGAACACGATTGCACTTAGCTCGTGCAGCAAGCCGTTAAACCTCTAGGTCTCCCTAGTGGGAGATGTGTTGTCTCCTGAGGGTTTTCAGCGGACTACAACCACAAAATCCCAAAATTTAGAAAATAAAGGAAAGAAGACTAAAATTATATGCAAAAATAAGAACATATAAAAGAAAAACATGAAAATAAAAGTTTCAAACTACACTACCTTTTTAGTTGTCATGAGCCCTGTCTTAATGGTCTTGAAAAGATGTCAGAAATCATATCCTCTCTCAATAAAATATCGTCTTTAGTCTTCCTTCTTATCTCTCCTCCAAACATCGATCATATACCCCTACGTGTGTGTAAAAGTCATCCCTACACTTGGAGAATTCAATTCAAGCTATTATACCCTTTGTCCATATTTCATAGTACTTTTTAGTCGGTAATATTTTAGATGGATTTGCTCACACATTCTTCATGCGACCGTTAATACTTTTTAAGGCACTAACCAACCAATTACCGAATGCGCTCACTTATTAAGGTGTAATTAGAAAAATCCTAATCTTGTAACATCTAAGGCTTAGCAGTGACTCCCAAACCAATTGGTCTAAGGCACTAGGTGATAAGACACCCTCGCTTTATTTTTTTATGCTGCCTTAAGTAATTACAAAACCAGTGTTCATTTTTCTTTTACATTTTATTTTATGTGTCATTTATATTTTGTTGATTTTTTTCATACTAAGGTTTTTAGGCAAGAGTATTTCAAGATATTCTCTACTATCCCAAATTCCAAGATGTGTTAAGTGCAAATAGTAGGATATCAACATTCAGAAGTTTGGACTCAAGAATAGAGACTATTTTTCAGACTTATTTCTATCCGCAGATTAGTGATTTCTTTATCTTATTAACTCTTGGGACAACAGCTCATGATCACGTATTACTAGCTTCATTCTAAAACATCTAATTTTCTTACATTTCTTAAGTCTCTTCATATCTTTCATATGTATTTTTCACTTTCTAATTTTTATTTTCAAAAAAAAATTTATGCAATGTAAAATTTACATATGATGCGAGGATACATACAAACCATCCCCCCAAACTTATTTGCAGCAGTGTTATCACTGATATTGTCCTTAAGCTCAAAACCTAAAGACTAGAAGGAACAGTTCAAAAAGATGGTATAAAGAAGGGATCAAGAGTGAATAACAGTAAAATCCTTCCCTTAAACTTATTCTTGGCTCACAATCGTTCAAAAATTTCCTTTCTTTTAAGAGCCATTTTAAAAATATTTTCTTATTTCCCCCAAACTTGAGTAAAACAGTGTTTTCATTACTAAATATTGAAATTCAACATAAGAGGGGGGGGGGGGGAATATTATCGATCTACACAAACCTTTACAAAAACCGAAAGTTAAAACCAACCATTCAAATATTTTATCAAGCTAACATCATGGTTGGTAGAAGAATTCGAAATGGATGTACGTGAAGAAGACTCGATACTGTATAAGAATAGAGGTTGTATCATATTTCGAGTAGAAGAAACAGAAATGAGAGTAACGATAAGAGATTATATGGGGGGAGATAAAAGGTATAATCGAAAGGTTTTACATCTCGGTTGGTGGAGAAGAAAAAATGAGTGTGAATAAAAACATGAATGTGAAAGGTAAGGAACGGATAGAATAGTCGCATTCTCATATGTGATAAGAAGAAAGGATAGCGGTTCAACATCTTCGTCCTTAAAGGTGTAAGTCTACGGTAGCGCCCCAGCCGTCAAACTGACGCCAAATGCGGAACAAAAACTTTTATAACTGGGGCTATCGCATACTATAACCCGGATCTGCCATTAAAGCTAAACTAACAAACTGTAAAGAGAGTAGAAAGGTTATACCGAACGATCCGAGTCCTTTGTTCTTTAACCATCATCCTACGCTCCGTTGCGGCTGCTCCGATCTCGTCGATCTCCGATCTCCTCTTCCAGGTGGCACCACGTCAACGGTTCTTTAAACGGGCTCCCGCCTCTGACCCGAGGCAACTCGGTCATCAAGTTTGCTAAAAGAGATGACCAAGATTGATGTAGCGAATGGGTAGAACACTTTGTCTCACTTCGTCCAAAGCCATGGACGAACGGTTAATGAAGTTGCCATTTGAAATGATATGAAATGAGAAATGAGCTATGAAATTTCCATACACCAAATCACACAAACTTTTTAATCAACAACCATATCCCTTTCCAAGAGTGGGCCGGCCATATATATAGAAGGAGGGAGGTGAGTGTAGGAGCAAGTGGTGACCATTAGAAAAGCTTCTCACAAAAGATCAAGAAGAAATATCTTAGCAAGAACAAGAAACATTAATGAATAAGAATCAGTTACATAATACACCTCATCAACTCATTAAAGCAAACAATGAGTCACTAACCTAGTCACCTCTTCTAGAATCTTCTAGAAGCACTCTCATGACTCACCCTCATGAAGAAAAGATAAATCCGCATTAAACCGAATGTTTAAATACGGCCGATAGAAAACTGGAAACTGGCAACTTCCAAAAGTGATCCCGAAACGAATTTCAGGATAACCCCGTAACAGTATAAACATACCCGCATTTGTATTACGACCGAATACAAATGCAACTGAGACAAAGATATTATATCTACACAGTATAATACTCGGATCCGGCTTAAACCAAAGCCCACCAGTATTATCTGCCCGAAAAATGACACGTGCGTAAACGCACGCGCATTTTCCGAACCCTGCCATAAAACCATACGGCCTCTACAACGTTTCGCCCGAACTTGGGAAACTATCTGTGGGGTACTCTAATGACTCGTCAGTACCCTGGCAGTGGGTTTAACCACAAGCCGTCAGCGGCACTAGCTGTGCGTAACGGCTGCCCATGTCCTGACCTCAGGGGAGGCCGATGAGCGAACTCATCCGGAAACCCTACTGAGCCAAACAGTGACCATGTATATACAGTCCAGTCCATTCGTCTATGAGTATCGCATATCCTGCCTAGGGGGCTGGTAACGTCAGACCCCCAATAGCGGTATAAGTCGTGTCGGAGACAAGCCCTGAACATCCTGAGAAACTACCGGAGTACCTACCAGTAATTCTCACCTGCCTTGGCCAAGGACTTGGTGTAATGGCTTTTCTAGACACAGCGCGATCTCCACCCCCAATACCAGGAGAGAAGAATCCCCTGCCGATCCGCTCACTTGCTTCCATGTGGCTCGGGACTGTACCCAAAAACTACCTGTTTGCACGACTCCTTTGAGCCGTGGTAGGGTAGAAATCAAAGCACAGTGGGAACTCACACGAGACAAATGACGACCTCAGGTCGATGAACTAACATGTGCACATGTCACCAGGGAACTGCTATCTGACGATATGTATAATACCAACTAGCAGGTTCCCGGCGAGTCCTGTCCGGTGTACTCATAACCCAATGAGCACCTGTATACATCTTAGGTGATCCAACTGACACCAGTGGCTTGTGAGACCGGCCACCGCCCCTTGTCGGGGTCCCGACTGTATACACTAGTCTACTCCGTAGTATCGATGCCCTGTCTCGAAACTCCCACGACTAGGAACCACTATTAAGGATGTGCTTATGGACTACCCAACTCTCACGTATATGATCGCCCTCATACTGTTGGTAGTCAAGCAAGATCCTAAGGGCTCTATCAACGTGTAACAGTGATCAGTCACCTGAACATGTACTCGACTGATAAAGACAAACCAGATAGCATACTATCATCTCGAGTAAGACTTTCCTACCGGTATAGGTCCTCCGCAATCATTGCAATCACGTGCCTGCAATCCAATAATTGACTTTGAGGGCACTATATCCAATAATCTCCCACTTGCACTTAAGGCTAATTATTGCGATGTCGCATACTCACAGCCCGTGTGTTACCGAACATCCAACTCCTCTACTAATCAGTTTCACAAAGCCCGTTTGTAAAACTATTGTGTTCGAGAAATAGTCTCAGTGAGTGGATCCGCCCTGATGTTTCTTTCTATGTCTCTCTTAATCTCAAGTTCGCGGAGAAAGCCATCTCCCGAATCGAGTAATACCTGTCTTAGAATATGTCTGGATATCTGATGGGACCTAGTTCATAAATGAACTCCAAATCCAAACTTCTGTAGACTGTATCGTCAACTGAACCTAATCAGTATCCTCTTGGACCACCTGTTCATAATACTGTCCCTCGTCAGAGGGAAAACTATAACTCTGACAATCACTCTGTCATCCATGTCACCTTTGAAGCCTGGAATGATAACCGTCTCCCGAAGGAGGCTGCCGTCATCAAATCCGTAGAACATCCACTTATGTTCTAAAACTGCTTCCTTATGTTTCTCCAGGATTGGATTAATATAAACTTATCGCATCTAGTGCAAAAACAACATCTGGTGTGGTACTTGACATCTCATGATTGACTCAATTGCCTAAGCAAGTGATCTGCCATTCATACACATCCCTTTCCCTTTTTGTCTGTAAGACATCTTTAGAGAGGGTGATTCCATCACCTGCAGGTACACCACCATACCAGGAGTCATCTATTCTAAAAACCATTAGAATACTGTCAAAGTACCCACATTAGGAAACTACCCAAATCTAGATCTAAAACCATAGATCTAGAAACCAGAATGTCTGATATTATATCCATATCCTGTCTGGAGAAACAACTGTGTGACGACCAAAGTAAAACCGATCGTAGTATAGGAATTTTACTTCCTACTTTGTGTATGTCATCCAAATACCAGGACATCACATCCTACTACCTTCTTAACAGATCCATCCCCTATTCTGATGAAGTCAAAGCTATGACTGTCAATTCAAAATTAGATGATCTATCTCCGCTATAACTGCTCAAGTCTATAAATAGACATAAGCTACTTGCCCACTATGCTTCCGCTGCTCCCACTGACCATAACAACCCTCTGGCAGAATAATATATACGTGCACTTCTAAATCTAGTTTAGAACGACGCTATACTTAACCTCCTGCCGGATCTCATAGCCTGGAACAACAGTAGTGTCAAGTCTGGGTAAACAATAACCTTCCTGTCACCGTCCTTGAGGCTATTGGAGTACCTCTCGGGTGTCTGAGGTTACCCACCATATCTGCGGAGTGGCTATTGGAATGTCAAACCTGATTGAATCTTTAGGTCCTATTAAATTTTCCGTAATCGTTTGCGGTTCTGGAATCACTTCCAGTTCTACCATACTCCCACTACTGTTTTCTGAAAAAATCCATTTTACTAAAAGTGTGGTGAGTCAAGAACAATATCACTATTGATCTTCCAGATGGTAGAAAGTCAACCCTCGACATAGCCCAGGTCAACCCACAAACTGCCATTACAGAAACGTGCCTTGAGTTATCCACAGTCTGGTTTTAAGCATAAGCTGGACAACTCCCCGTATCTTAACATCGTTAAGATATGAACCATTCTATATCCAATATAGAAACTTTGGCACTTATTTAATTTGAACCAGATCCAAATTATGCAGCTGTCTTCAGTGCATATCAACTTAATGGAAAGAGGCTAATCAGCATTACTCAACTTAGGAATACATCCAATTATGAGTAACCCGAAAGAGAAACAAGTTTCTCAAAACCATTGCTATCATCTGAATACCAATCACAAGAATCTACATCTTCGATCTTTTTGAAGAATCCCGATACTTGCGACATCTGGTTCTCTACTTTATTCTTATACCCACAACTTCTCAAAACTTAGACTTTGTATTTTTACGAAACACTTGTCTAAAAACTAGAGAAGTCATAAGTAAACAGAACATAGTATGAAGACCAACCCCTTTGTCCTGATGGACACTGGACAACATACAATACTATGTATAAGTCCGCTGAGTTCAATAACTCAAAACCTGTGCATCGTAGGTTGAAAACTGTACTTATGGTTAAGAACTACTCCATTGTTCAATACTCCTTACCCAATCGTCAACTGATGTAGGTAAATGTCATCGACATAATATCAAAAAGTTATATCTCACTTTATAAAAATAAACGTACAGATATATCATTTTGAAATTGGTGCACAACAACGGATACTCAAAACCAAATACATGCCTGCCGGCAATAAACCAGGCGACTTCCTCAAATATCACCAATTACAACGAATTCCGATATAGTGAGGATGATCACCTAACTCCAAATAACTTACTCCAACTCTTCATCTGTAAAACCATACAGATGTGAGAATCAAACCAGGTAAATACATACCCTGGAGTAAGTATCTAATCGGGAAATCAGTTTTCTTTTAACAATGCACTGAAACATGAAAATGTTTCGTAGGGGTATCTTGGTATTCCTAGTAATGCCTCTTCCATAATCCAATTCATGACTATAACCGTATATTTAATTGCCATCTCTCCAAATCCCTTTATTTGTCTTTAGTCTTTACCTTCTGTACACCTTCGTTAGGCTAAATGGTTTTCTTCCTTCCCTACCGTTCGGCACCAGCCTATGGTTTGGAAGAAGACTATCCAGTAAGCATAATAGGTGTACTCTCATAAACCAAGGAGTACTCGCAACTTGAGAGAAGGTGATGATAAAAGACAACTGAATAATACCTTATTCTATTTCTCCCGAACTGGAGAAAAAAGGAAAGGTGAAATAGGAGTGGCGATGAAGTACGCGGTTTGGTCGTGAATGATAGCAGTCGCAATTTACTTTGCTCTCTTTCTAATCCCTTTATTTTGTCTTTAGTTATTACCTTCTGCACATCCTACTTAAGCTAATTGGTTTTCTTCATTCCCTACCTTTCGGCACCTGCCTATGGTTTGGAATAAGACTATCCAATAAGCGTAATAGGTGTACTCTCCTAAACTAAGGAGCCCTCACAACTTGAGAGAAAGTGATAATAAAAGACAACTGAATAAACCAATTCAATTTCTCCTGAACATGGATCCATCCTCGAAGAAGTCCCTTCGAGTTCGTATATAACCATACGATAGATCTATCCAATGGAAGTGGATGTCCGTAATAATATGGGGTGTTCTGAGAAAAGCAAAGGGTAAAAGAAGGAGCGGCAATGACTTATACAACTCAGACAATCCAAAAGCCAGTATTTTAAGAAGGTTCGGTCAACTTGGTCACTGAGTCATAGTCTAGGGTCGGTCAAAGCTCGCTGCCAAAGAGAGAGAGAAAAGAAACACTCTGCGTGCACTCTAACCTAGATCAGAATGGTTATCACTTTATCTAATCCGGAAACCTCCCACTGTACTGTCAAATTCTCCTCCAAACCTGAAAGAAGAATCAATCGGGATCACCCGAAGAGTAAACCAACTCATCAGTGGGAATCGAGATCCAACTCTCATCGCATGATAACGTGACGGAATCCACTCACGTTATCACACTCCAGAAGGTATGCGCATCCTGGCAAGTTTCAATTTCTTTAGAAACTCCCGATATGATTTTCACCCTATATTCTTATGATCTTGACGAAAGCCAACAAATCATAAGTCACATGTCAAGTTCTACCCGTCATATTCTTGTCAATTTGAACCCACCCGTACATACCCTTGACGAAAGCCAACAAGGTAATACGACTGTCCCAAACCAACACATCTATCTATGCAACAAATGAATACCCCAGCAGCTACCAAACACTATGCCTTGACGAAAGCCAACAAACATAGCTTGAATACTACTGACCATCCATAAGACATGACGGAGGGCTACGGCTGGTTTTTGGCGAAAAACCTTTAACGTTATGAACTTGATCTCGTTGAAGGAACATGATAGCTTTTTATAAAAATATAGTGACGAAAACCTTTGGTAAAGAGGTCACTCCCGGTGAAGGGATCTCGGCTCTTTCCTCGTGGAATGAGGTGCAGGATATTCCAACTGAATACCGCGATGCAAAGCAACTTGTAATCGACTATAGTGAAGTTATTACCCTGACGCAAACTTCTGCCCAAGGGGTCACTCCCGGTGAAGGGATATCGGCCCTTGCCCCGTCGAGTGAGGTGCAGGATATTCCAACCGAATACCATTGTGCAAAACAAAAGGAAACATCTTTCTAATAACACTTTTTAAAATTGTTCCAACAACATCCAAACAGGTTTTTTTTCCTTTGCATTGATCAGAATCAATGCAGTCCCATCAACTAATCACACCAGAAAAGAACGAAAATAAAATGTACGTATATGCCATCCGCATTCGTCGCTGGGTCCCGTCATTACCCGTTAGGTTACTTAACTAACGACAGAGCGGGGACTGGACTAGCGCGGGTGCAAAACATATACAACATCTACTAGTATATATACCAATATACAATAATCGCTCCAGGCGTGATAATATGCAACATTACAGAAAAGTAATAAGCATCACAGAACAATACAGATAATCTGGGATCCCCGGGTTTCACAGAGCCGCTGCTGAAACCCGACGTTCTCCTGGTCGTGTGGATAGCCTGTGCAATGAAACCTAGACCCCTACGGGTGCGGCAAGTTACCCGCCAAAACCTGAAGCGAGGCAGCCCCCTACAGCAAAGTGAATGGACCACCCTGCACTTCACGAAATCTGATAACTTGAGCACCCCTCCTTGGGTCAACCTGTACCCCCTACGAGTGCGGCGAATAGTCTGCCAATTCTAGAGTGAGGCCCCTCTGCCTCTCAAAGCCATGAGATGCGGACCCGTTGCCCTCCAGAACCCGGCTATCCGTGCACTCCGTCGCGGGGTAAACCTAGTACAGAAATGAAAAATATGTACAACGGGTACATCGACCTCAGCCCGGTCGTGCCCCAAAAGAATATTATACAAACAGACAGTGACGGCAGTCCACATGTTGGACGTTCGCCCCGCAATATCAAATGTACAAATAAACTCAAACTGCACTACCATTGCACACTGCTATCCACCACGACATATCCGCAACATCACAGCACAACACAGAACATCAACGCGAATGTCACGTTCGCAAACCCGTCTAAAAGAACTATGGCAATCAGACGTGGTTTACCGCTCGAATGACATTCACGGTCGGAGATATAATGTAAGTACTGTAAACTAACACGTTTAAATTTCGATCGACTAAATTTCACGAAGTGGGCCCCACGTACATCTGCAGTACAGTAAAAAATCTGGGCCCAAAAGAAATATACCAAAAACCACAATTTCCTCTATAGAATCCACTGTACAAATTTGGACCACTAGTCCCATAAACTGGCCGCGGATGCGCAGTCAAACCCTAGGTTTGACCGCGGATCTGCGGCGGTACTGTAGGATCATGTGACCAAATTTTTACAGTGTGCTTAAAAAACCCTGCTCAATTTTCTGGGATGATCAAAATAATTTTTAGACCAATTTTAAAATCGACAGAAACTTTTGTACAGAAAAATGTAGTTTTTGAAATTCGGTTCGATCGATATTTTAAACGTGTTAGCACAATTTAGTAAAGCTTAATGGCGAGGCTCTGATACCATGTAAGTCTACGGTAGCGCCCCGGCCGTCAAACTGACGCCAAATGCGGAACAAAAACTTTTATAATTGGCGCTATCGCATACTATAACCCGGATCTGCCATTAAAGCAAAACTAACAAACTGTAAAGAGGGTTGAAAGGTTATACCGAACGATCCGAGTCCTTCATTCTTTAACCATCATCCTACGCTCCGTTGCGGCTGCTCCGATCTCGTCGATCTCCGATCTCCTCGTCCAGGTGGCACCACGTCAACGGTTCTTTAAATGGGCTCCCGCCTCTGACCCGAGGCAACCCGGTCATCAAGTTTGCTAAAAGAGATGACCAAGATTGATGTAGAGAATGAGTAGAACACTTTGCCTCATTTCGTCCAAAGCCATGGAAGAACGGTTAATGAAATTGCCATTTGAAATGATATGAAATGAGAAATGAGCTATGAAATTTCCATACACAAAATCACATAAACTTTTTAATCAACAACCATATCCCTCTCCAAGAATGGGCCGGCCATATATATAGAAGGAGGGAGGTGAGTGTAGGAGCAAGTGGTGACCATTAGAAAAGCTTCTCACAAAAGATCAAGAAGAAATATCTTAGCAAGAACAAGAAACATTAATGCAAAAGAATGAGTCACATAATACACCTCATCAACTCATTAAATTAAACAATGAGTCACTAACCTAGTCACCTCTTCTAGAATCTTCTAGAAGCACTCTCATGACTCACCCTCATGAAGAAAAGATAAATCCGCATTAAACCGAATGTTTAAATATGGCCGATAGAAAACTGGAAACTGGCAACTTCCAAAAGTGATCCCGAAACGAATTTCAGGATAACCCCGTAATAGTATAAACATACCCGCATTTGTATTACGACCGAATACAAATGCAACTGAGACAAAGATATTATATCTACACAGTATAATACTCGGATCCGGCTTAAACCAAAGCCCCACCAGTATTATATGCCCGAAAAATGACACGTGCGTAAACGCACGTGCATTTTCCAAACCCTGCCATAAAACCATACGGCCTCTACAACGTTTCGTTCGAACTTGGGAAACTATCTGTGGGGGACTCTAATGACTCGTCAGTACCCTACTGGCAGTGGGTTTAACCCCAAGCCGTCAGCGGCACTAGCTGTGCGTAACGGCTGCCCATGTACTGACCTCAAGGGAGGCCGATGAGCGAACTCATCCGGAAACCCTACTGAGCCTAACAGTGACCATGTATATACAGTCCGGTCCGTTCGTCTATGAGTATCGCATATCCTGCCTAGGGGGCTGGTAACGTCAGACCCCCAATAGCGGTATAAGTCGTGTCGGAGATAAGCCCTGAACACCCCGAGAAACTACCGGAGTACCTACCAGTAATTCTCACCTGCCTTGGCCAAGGACTTGGTGTAATGGCTTTCCTAGACACAGTGCGATCTCCACCCCCAATACCGGGAGAGACGAATCCCCTGCCGATCCGCTCACTTGCCTCCATGTGGCTCGGGACTGTACCTAAAAATTACCTGTTTGCATGACTCCTTTGAGCCGTGGTAGGGTAGAAATCAAAGCACAGTGGGAACTCACACGAGACAAATGACGACCTCAGGTCGATGAACTAATCTGTACACATGTCACCAGGGAACTGCTATCTGACGATATGTATAATACCAACTAGCAGGTTCCCGGCGAGTCCTGTCCGGTGTACTCATAACCCATTGAGCACCTGTATACATCTTAGGTGATCCAACTGACACCAGTGGCTTGTGAGACCGGCCACCGCCCCTCGTCAGGGTCTCGACTGTATACACTAGTCTACTCCGGAGTATCGATTCCCTGTCTCGAAACTCCCACGACTAGGGACCACTATTAAGGATGTGCTTATGGACTACCCAACTCTCACGTATATGATCGCCCTCATACTGTTGGTAGTCAAGCAAGATCCTAAGGGCTCTATCAACGTGTAACAGTGATCAGTCACCTAAACCTGTACACGACTGATAAAGACAAACCAGATAGCATACTATCATCTCGAGTAAGACTGTCCTACCGGTATAGGTCCTCCGCAATCATTGCAATCACGTGTCTGCGATCCAATAATTGACTTTGAGGGCACTATATCCAACAAAAGGGAGGCACACGAATTTCAGGTAGAGGTTGATTCATCACAGCATCTGTTGGGGTCAAAAATTACACCCCGGTTGACCAAGTCAAAATCAAAGTCAACTCCAAACCAATTAGGCCCAAGCTCAGGCCAAGTGGGCCCATGCCCAAGTCGAGCCCCGCGGCCAGCCTCCCCCATGCCAATATGAAAATTATGTAATAAATAATTTTGATGTAATTTTTATGAATAAATGTAATAAAATTGGGCTTAAAGCCAAATTTTTGTAAAGCTCATGGCTCATGTGCAAAAGAAATGAGCACATGAAGCATGTGATGGGAAAAATGCCATTTTGTAAAGCCCAAGGTGCTATGTGTAAATTTGTAAGCCTATATAAGGAAATTTGATAATGAAATGAAAAAACTTTTCCATTCCCCTCAAAAGTCAGGGTTTGTGTCTCCTTCCCCTTTATCAAGGTTCTAAACCTTCTTCCCCTTTTCTGAATTAAATCAAGAGTTCAACTCTTTCTTTCCTAAAAATAAATAGTTTTTCACCACAAAACCCTTAAAGGGGAACTCAAATCTCCCATCAAATCTCTAAAATGGGAGATTTTTAAGTCTCACCCCCTATTTCATCAAGATCCGGCCAATAGAGAGGAGGAGGAAGGAGACTCATATCCAAAAATCCAATTTTGGGAAGATCCAAAACTCAAGAGAAGATCTAGGGCTCAAGGGAGAAGAAAGGAGTCCCCTTTCATCATTTCCGAAAATATCTTGGGAGTTTAACTCCACAAAAAAAATAATATATATATATATATATATATAATAATAATAATAATAATAATAATAATAATAATAATAATAATAATAAATCTTTCTTTTTAGGAATTCAACTCCAAAAGTCAATCAGGGGTACAACTCTCAGTGCAGGGTTAAGCCCATTTGTCCTTTTTTTTGGAGTTTAACTCCAAAAGTCAATTGGGAATACAACTCCCAGTATAGGGGCACGTGAGGTGCCGGGATGGGGTGACGAAAAACACCCTACAGATTCTGCCATGCCCAGTGGGATCTTTCTCTCCTCCCATATTTTGGGTTAAACGTTCTTGCGAACTCAATCAACATACATATCGATATTTATACTAAAATAATGCTCTTTCATGCAGGATTTCAAGCGATCAAGCCTCAATAATGTCTCCAAGGACAAATTCAGCTCTTGACACAGCTCCCATCTCCTACACGATGAAGATGGACGTCAGGACGGTCCTCCCGGCCAGTCTCGGGCGACAGTGGGAGGAGTCGCTACTACCATTTGGCTCTATTTTGTTCATGCCAGCTAAGGCCATCCCTGCTCTTCAAGCCCCGGTGATGGATAAACCAGCCCCAAAAAGGAAAATGCCGAATGTCATAGTCGCGAAGGCACCTCAGCCTAAGCACAAATCTGTTTCCGAAAGACTCTCCGTTGCTCCAGGTAGGGGCAAGACCATCAACACCAACAAAGCAACAAGGCATCTCGGGCAAGCTCCAGCAGTACCCCTGACAACTGCTCAATCGGGTATCTTCTCTAAGCTTCCCGTCAATCGACTCACGATGGCTTTCTGGATGTCGGATGCCCGTCCATCCCTCAAAATCGAGAAGCTAAGACAGAAAAGGCTCAGATACAGAGACAGCAAAAGGGCTAAGGCTCATGCTAGGCTGAACTTCATAAGGTTCCAAGAACAGGGTTATCCCACAATAACAGCTGAACCGGCTGTGAAGCTCGCTAACTCTTTTGAACTGCTGAAATTGGTCCAGAAGAATGCCATGACCATGAGAGTCAAGAAAGCTGTGATCTGGACAGCGCCACCCAAGGAACAAGTCAGACCAACCGCCTTCAGTTCAGTGTCCTTTCCAGAAGAGGAAGGGCCACGATGATGGTCCAAAAAAATCAGCCGCCAAAGATAAAAAGACGGCTGGATATGCGGTCCACACTGTCTACATGGTGGGCAGATGCAGCAAAAGCAGGGATGGGCCCACTACATCTCAAATCCAGTCTGAGGTGAATGTGGCTTCCACTTCCTAAGACCAGCCTCCTCTGGAAGGTAATGAAAACCCTTCCACTGAGACTGATAAGCAGAGAGATCCCTCGATTCATGAGGAGTTGGGCTCAGAAAGCGAAGAGGAGCCAATCTTCCGTCCCAAGAACACAGAGAAGCAACTTCTCTAAGAGCTCTGAAAACAGCTCAGAAGTAAAGACAAGGAGATGGCCAAACTTTACTCCAAAATTGACAACTCGACGAATGTCGTGATGCAGCTCACGGCCCAAGTTGCCTCTCAGCCATCCAATCAAGCGCAGGGTTCTGCTCATGAACTGGGAAACGGTGTCCCAAGACAGCCGACGCCTATTCCCTCAAATCCAAAGGTGGACGGACTGCATGAAAGTCAGTCGCATCCTATCTCGGGAAATGTCTTGGCTACCGATGACAGTAGCCCACTAACTCAAGATCAAAACATGGATTTGGTTGCCAACAAAGTCAAAACATTGGTAACCGAAGCCGAAGCGCAAAAGGATGTTATCAGTAATGGGAGACCGTATCCTGTTCAGTATGATCTGGTAGAATTTCCTAGCAGCTATGTCATCCCTAAATTTGAAAGGTTTGATGGGACGCGAAATGCGAATCAGCACATCACCCACTTTAAAGCTTCATGCGGAAATACCGGGGCAATGATGCGCTTCCCCTCCGCCATTTCGTTAATAGCTTAACCGATATCGCTTTCGACTGGTACGCGAGCATACCAGATGGCTCCGTCACAACTTTCGTCCAAATGGAATCTCTATTTCGGCAAAGGTTCATGAGTGTCAGCGTTAAGATCACCATTGCCGATCTCGTAAGGACCAAGCCAAAGAATAACGAAAGCAGCACGGATTTTATAACCCGATGGCTTATTCTCTCCGTCAAATGTGAACCGCCGATAGAGTAAGACTAATCTGTCAGCCTCCTCGTCGGAAATCTCAACAATTGGATGGCCTCGTTTCTATGCACCGCGGGTCTCAAAACATTCCAAGAGCTGACTAAGAAAGTCCAGATGTTAGAACGCTTAAAGTAGGAGTTCTCCTCTGATTCCCAAAATAACAATAAGTCCTGGAGAAACCGAAAGGATGATAATTGCAAAGGCATAAATTCCGACGATACTGAATCTTTTAACACTTCGGCTAACCGAAATAAGCGAAGGATGAGCGAGCCTAATGCCAACCAACCTCGAAAGCCAGTGTTTAGGGAGAGAGGAGAATCTCCACTGAAAGAAGCTGGATAAGGTATATTCCTTCAGAAGGGACAAAGTCCATAAAATATTCAAAGACGCCCTAAGAAACGGTCTACAATTGCCAGAATCAAAAAGACCGCAAGAAGCGAATATGAACAACGACCCCAAATACTGCCCCTATCACAGAGTGATAAGTCATGCTATTGAGGGTTGCTTCATCTTCAAAAATTGGGTCGAAAAACAATACAAGACAGGAGAGATAGAACTGTCTAAAGGCGTGTTAACAAACAGTCAAGCTGCGACCGCCAATTTCATACAAACGGAGATCGAAGCCCTTCGGGAACCTGATTCTCTCAGACATCTGTCTTTCTCTGAAAAGAGTGGACCAAGGCAACAAGCTAAGAGCCTAACGGGTAACGTTGCCAACGAAGAAGCGATAGACGGGTACACAACCCATACGGTCTACATGATGGAGCTAAAGGAACAAGTCCCCCTATGCCTTATAGCCATGACGATGACGTGGTTGTTGCCATCCAACACCAGCTCGGTCTAGATGACGAAGAGCCCGCTTATGCAATTAAGCCAAAGAAGCTCGTTGTTCCTGCAGAATCGAGCCTAGGCTCCAACAAGACCGCCATGTCGTTAAACTGGGAACATACGACCCCTAAGTCGTTAAACTGGGAATGTAAAAAAATGTGTAAATAAAAAATGTGTGTAAATAAAAAAAATGAATGAAAAAAAGCCGAAATGATGGGGCAACTCGCAATAAAAATCAGCGAGTAAAATAAAGATAAAAAATAAAGCCGAAATGATGGGGCAACCGCGAATGAATAGCCAAAATGGTAGGGCAATCGCGACCTTCGCAATAAGAAAAGCTGAAATGATAGAGAAATCGCGGTAAAAAACTTCCAAAGGCAAATGATAAGTCGCTCCTGGTACCATATTCCAGTGCAGCGATGCAGACGCCGACCAAAATCTAAATCCCCAAATGGCGAATAATGAGTCGCTCTTGGTACCATATTCCAGTGCAGCGATGCAGATGCTGACAAAAATCCAAATCTCCAAATGGCAAATGATGAGTCGCTCCTAGTACCATATTCTATTGCAGTGATGCAGACGCCGACCAAAATCCAAATCCCCAAATGGTGAATGATGAGTCGCTCCGGGTACCATATTCCAGTGTAGCGATGCAGATGCCGACCAAAATCCAAATCCCTAAATAGCGAATGATGAGTCTCTCCCGGTACCATATTCCAGTGCAGCGATGCAGACATCGACCAAAATCCAAATCCTTAAATATCAAATGATGAGTCGCTCCTGGTACCATATTCCAGAGCAGCGATGCAGACTCTGACCAAAATCCAAATCCCCAAATGGCGAATGATGAGTCGCTTCTGGTACCATATTCTAGTGCAGCGATGCAGACGCGGACCAAAATCCAAATCCCCAAAGGGCGAATGATGAGTCGCTCCTGGTACCATATTCCAATGCAGCGATGCAGACGTCAACCAAATTCCAAATCCCCAAACCTCCAAACAGCGAATGATGAGTTGCTCCTGGTACCATATTCCAGTACAGCGATGCAGACGCTGACCAAAATCCAATTTTCCAAAATTCTCATAGCCCTACGTTGGTCCCCAAACTGACTACCGTATACAATCCACGGGCTCAAATAATTCTCATCACACCCATGCCCCACCACAATCACCAGTCATGCGGCCGGTCTCCGCCCTCGGAATTATGCTCCATTTGGGAAGACCCACTCATGTGTCCTCACGATGCATGAGGAGAACAAACTTACGAGATCCTCTCGACTCGTAAGAAAACACCTTCGTGAGATCCTTACGACTAACAAAGGAAAAACACACTTAGGAGTCCTCACGACTCCTAAGGAGAAATACACCTACGGGATCCTTTCGACTCGTAGGGAGAAAATGCTATTATGGGACCCTTACGGCTCATAAAATTGAAAAGCCTTAAGGGATAGGGACCTAAGCCTGTCTCCTAAGCCATCGCTCCCCAACAGGCAAAAGCAAATGATGAATTGCTCCTGGCACCTGTGCTTCAGTGTTAGCAACGTTGATGCCGACCCCTACCCAAAAATTCCAGACTTCCGATCCAATAGACCCCTAAGTCTTTACAACTGGGAACAGATGACCTCTAAGTCGTTAAATTAAGAACAGATGACCCCTAAGTCGTTAAACTGGGAACGAGGGAAATCCCCTCACGGCAGATGATGATTAGCTCATGGTACCATATTCCAGTGTAGCTGTGATGATGCCAAACCAAAACCAAAATCCCTAAATCCTCTCATGGCAACTGATGATTCGCTCCTGGTACCATATTCCAGTGTAGCGAGGCTGACGCCAAACAAAAACCCAAATTCCAAGTCCTAGGCTCAAAAGCCCCGCAGGACGGATAAGAAACTCCCAAATCAAACCAAATCAACTATCTCTACATCGAAATTATGTTTCGTCTCAGAATGTACCCCGTGTCGAAATCATGCTCCGCCTCGGGATATCTACCTTCCCTGCCGGAAATATGCTCCGCCTCAGAATCAAGTCGACCAGTGATACTCCGTGCCTGGGACAAGCCGACCTACGACACTCCGTGCCTGGGACAAGCCGACCAGCGACACTCCGTGCCGAGGACAAGTCCACCAGTGACAATCCATGTCGGGGAAACGTCGACCACAGACACTCCATGTCGGGGACAAGTCAACCAGCGACACTCCATGCCGGGGAAACGTCAAATGGACACTCCGTGCTGGGGACAAGTCGACCAACGACACTCCATGCCGGGGACAAGTCAACCAGTGACACTCCGCCTTGGGGATAAGCTAACCAGCGACACTCCGTGCCGGGGACAAGTCAACCAGCGACACTCCGTCGCGGAGACACGTCGAGCACCGACCGTCCAAGTCACGTATCAACCTCCCTGTCAGAATTATGCTCCGTATGCAAGAGGGATGGACACCTGTGGAAGGACTGTATGCGCGCAAAAGTCCTGTGCTTAGTTTGTGGCGAATCCAATCATGGAATTAGAACATGTCCTTATAGACGCAGCCCAGCTCCAACACACACCAAATCCGCAGCGGCCAGCTATCCAGGCTTCTGCACCTCGTCTTGCTCTCCCAGCTCTACCTCCATGTGGACCTCCTGCACAGCCAAATCGCCAATTCCAACAGGCACTAAGGAACATGCCTCAAGGACAGAGGAATGTGCTTCCAGCTAGGAAGAATGTATCTCAGCGTCAGGATTTCATTTTAGCCGCCGTAGAAGCCAAGACTGTAGACCAAGATAACCGTGGTAATTCCCTCACATCCTTTTCAATCTTTCTAAAACTTTTGCATTCTTTCGTTCTTCCAAATATTTTTCATGCACTATCAATAGTTCTATCATCAAACTTTTCTTGAATCTGTTACACTTTCCTTCTACAAATTTCGATGACTAAATTTTTGTAAGGAGGGTAGAATGTAACAAGCCTAAACTTTCTGTACAATTTTTTCAAAGTACAGAGAGGAATACTTAAGTCTGAGCACAAGTTATAAATTTAAATTACTTTTGAATAGCAAGAAAGTGCTTGTAGCTCATTGGTAAAGCCTTGCACTGCTGTGACGTAGCCCTGGTGATCAAATCCCCCCAGCCACATATATTTTTATTGAATTTTCTTTTAAACTTTTAGAAGCTCAAAGTTTTACACGTGCAAAACACGTAAAATGAAAAGTCACAAAGTAAACAAACATGTGGAAAATGATATACAAACAGATAGGGACACGTGGCAAAGATCCAAGCCCAATCCACCGGCTTTGGACCGACGAGATTCATAGTGAGGCCAGCGCCGCCGGGCCCCCCGACGGTAATGCTTCATTTTTTGTGCCCTAACACCCCTTGGGCTCCCCACTTTAACCCCAGCCTGTTTGATTTCTCTGCATATTAACAGAGAAATTAAAATGAGGCATTAATCCACATTTTAATACATTTTTAATTCTTAATTCATTACCCTAAACCTAATTTTCCCTATAAATACCACACTACATTTTACCCCTCCTCATTCAGAAATCCCATGCCAAAACTCTCTAAAAATTTCCAAGTCCAAAGTTGTACAAGTGGAGTTAGCAAAGGTCGAAATTCCGGCGACGTTTCAGAAAGAATCCGAGGATGAAACGACTACCCGACGATCCCAAAATCTTCCTCTACCTCTCCTTTCTAATTCCAACCTGTAATTCCATTTTCCTCTTCTCAATCTCTAGTCTAAAACTTCCACTTTTCAAAACTCGTCGGAAGCAGAGTTATTCCGACTTCCGATTCTCTTTTCTTTAAAAACTCAAATTTTTCTTAAATAAAAAATTACCATATCTTCTTATATTGTTTAGAAAACATAAAACAATATTCACAACAAGTTTCAATTCAAAATAATATGTATTGCAACTTCTATTTCAGTTTTTACGGTAAAATACCATCATATTTACATACGACATTGCTTATTCATTTTACCCATATTACCTTTAGAAAACTCACGAGGTAATGACCTATCTCATCACAACACATATTTTTGACATAGCATGATAACTTTTGAAACATTAGTTTGTGGGAAAATACGAGTTTACAATAAAATACCCTAAACATTCAAAAACCGTTTTCTTTAAAAGTGTATTATTTAATTCCTTGCAAATGCACCTCTACAACCCATTTTGGGGAATCTCGATCGGGATGGTGCGGATTATCACACATCCTCGGGTCTAGTAGAGCGAGATGCAGACCTCCTCACGGAGCATTCGATCTCGATGGAATTTTTAATGCAATTTTAAAGAAAAATGTGATTTCTATTTAATAAATAAGTTCTATTTTTTATAAATATAAATATAAATATAAATATATATATATATATATATATATTATCAAAATATCTACTTTAAGTATACAATATATATATATTCCATGTTTTCTAAATCAAAGGAATCACAAATCTAATGAAATTATCATTACAAATCAATACAATTCCAATATTACACTATAATACCATATACTATTCAAGTTAGATTTATATCCACTAGAATATTTCATTTTATAAAATTTACAACTATGAAAACCCTAAAGACGAAAATTAAATACTTGAGGTGTATTTCGAAAATATATCAAAACTATTTTTTATAAAATCCCTCAAGTTATATCAATTTACAATAAGGACCCTAGTAAATATAGGTTTAAGCGGGACAAGTTCTCTTGAGTCTCAGGGAGCCGGAGAATATGGGTGCTTGCCTATCTAAGATAGACAACCTAAAAACGATGTTATCAATACGGTAATTGTCTTGGAAAAAAACATAAATCCTGCCGTCCATGTGCAGCAGTTACCGATAATATCAAAACTAATTCAGGACTTCAATTTGTTTTAAAGTGTCTTACTCAGACAGAGTCTCAGTCTAATATGAAATCAATCTGACTTGAATTCAATTCAAGTATAACTACAATACAACATGAATCCATTTATACCAGAATTCAATCTATATCAACATGGCTCGACCGAACCGAACCATAGATATATTCTGATTACACTACTATCCATTTATATCCATTCCGTTTATATGATATCATGGTTTCAGCAAGTCTTCCGTTTATAAAACAAAACAATATAAACAATACAAGAGACATTACGGGGTATTTAAAGGGGTAGACTGGTACGGAACATGTTAAGGGTGGTACGAGGTGGTCACTAAAAGAAGTAACTATATATCCATGCCGTTGTTCCGTGATTTTATCGACGGAGCCTTATACTACGGGTGTTCCCGCCAAAATCTTCGGACAAGAGCTATTTGTTCCTGTTTACACCGGTTTATGTTTCGTTTACAGATATGTGTGAAATCGGGCTCATTCATATACGCACATGCACACATCAGAGGAAGAACAGGAGTTAGAAAGGGAGCACTTGGCGGTCAACGACAAAAATAAAGCATTTAATTGAACATTTTATTCTACAGGAAATAGATCACCAAACATGGGATCGAAAGTACAGGGATTCACAAAACTATGGATAAAATTCTCTGACTCCCTCTCTGCCTTCTCCACCATGTCAAAGCGGCGATCTTCATAAGGAGTCGCTTCCCATCGATCAGCACTGTGCCCATCAGCGAAGACAGACATGATGTCCCGCTGAGCCCGTATCTGGCTTAGCAGCTGAACAAAGCGATCCCTCAGACCCATGGTAATCAAAAGCGCCTCATAAAAGCACTCGATCTTGTCCTCTGCTGCGTCGAGTATCGCCGGAGTCATCTCCGTTGGATGAGGGGGAATGTCACCGAGCACGGACAAGAAGACCATCCGGAGCCAAATGGAGCTGATGGGGAGAGGAGATCCTCTACGAGTCAAGAGCTCGTATAACACCGTATCGCATTGGTCATCCGTAAGAGCAGGGTTCACCAAGCGTGCAGCAAAACGAGGAACAATTTCCTCAATAGGCACCTCCCATGATTGTCAGCGAGCATGTGGACGATTACAAGCCATATCTTTTCTCTGTTAAAATGATTCTCTGAAAGTGAGAGAGATGAGAAGCACTGCTTCAAATTATGAAGGGAGACATTTAAGTCTAGGCAAAGAAGATGTTGTGCATGATGGAACTATTTCCAAGTATTGGAAAAGAAAAGTCTAACTCAAGAAAAGAAAAGTCTAACTCAGGAAAAGCAAATAAGGAAGGCGAAAAGACACCTTCAGTAAAGAGGCAGCGCCTCACGTGCCTTACACGAGGGCGCCAGCGCCAAGAGTTAAAAATTTTGAAGCAGCGCCTCACGTGCCTTGCATGAGGGCGCCAGCGCCAGGAGTTAAAAAAAAAGCTGAGGCAGTGCCTCACGTGCCTTGCACGAGGGCGCCAGCGCCAAGAGTTAAAAACTCTGAGGCAGCGCCTTACGTATCCCGCACGAGGGCGCCGGCGCCATAACTAAAAGTTCTCTGCCGTTGGATCAAAGATCCAATGGAAATGGTAAATCATCAAAATACAGAATTAAATTCTGTTGAGAAAATATTCCTCAAATCTTTCTGAACAAGAAAGATTACTCTCTGTAAAACAGAGCACCGTTGGATTAAAAGTCCAAGGGTGATTAAAAATCACCAAGCTACAGAATCAGCTCTGTATGGGAAAATATTTCCCCAATTTTTCTAAATAAGAAAGATTACGCTCTGTAAAACAGAGCACCGTTGGATTAAAAATCCAATGGTGATTAAAAATCATCAAGCTACAGAATCAGCTCTGTATGGAAAAATATTTCCCCAAGCTCTCTAAATAAGAAAGATTACGCTCTGTAAAACAGAGCACCGTTGGATTAAAGATCCACTGGTGATTAAAAATCACCAAGATACAGAATAAGCTCTGTGTGGAAAATATTTTCCCAATCTTGTTAAAAATAAGAAAAATATCTTCTGTAAATCAGAAGTCCTTGGATTAAAGATCTAACGGTGGATAAAATCCCCAAATCAATTAAAAAATCTCTCAACGAGAGATTTTCTTAAATAATCAACAAACTCGCCTCCACTATATAAAAGCCTCAAGACTTCAAGTCTTAAAGAGAAGAACCCCCCATAAACTTCAAGTTCAAAAAAAAGAGCGAGCTAAAAAGAAAAGCTTTAAGATAGAAGAAGGAAGAAGAACTTTCTTCAAGGTAAATAAAGATCATAGTATCTCATCTGCATACCCAAGGGTTTAACCCTTATAAAAGAACATAGTTCTTTCCCTGGATCTGAGATCCATCAGAAAAGTCTCAATGAGAACTTAATTCTCGTAGGGATGAATTTGTTCTTAGGGATTGAAGATCCAGGGGAGAACAAAGAATTGAACTCTTCAGAAAAAATGAATAAAGTAGGAAACAGTGCAGAGCGCCTCACGTGCCCCTCACGTGGGCGCTGCTAAAATAAGGAATGCCTAGCACTCATCGGTTGGCGCCCAGCACCAAGCGCCCCGCGTGCCCCTCACGTGGGCGCTGCTAAAATAAAGAGTGCCTAGTACTCAGTGGTTGGCGCCCAGCGCCAAGCTCCCCACATGCCCCTCACATGGGCGTTAATAAAACAAAGAGTGCTATGCACTCAATGGTCGGCGCTCGGCGCCAAGCGCCCCACGTGCCCCTCGCGTGGGAGCTGTTTAACAAAAAAATGCTTTGTAAATGTTGGGGTAAAAATTTACACCCCGGTCGACCGAGTCAAAGTCAAGGTCAACCCCCAAGCTAGGTGGGCCCAAGCCCAGGTCAAGCGGGCCCATGCCCAAGTCGAGCCCGCGGCCAGCCTCCCCATGCCAACAACAAAATCATGTAATAAATAATTTTTATGTAATTTTTTATACATGAATGTATACAAAATGGGCATAAAGCCAATATTTTGTAAGCCTATGGCTTATGTGCAAAAATGAAATGGCACATGAGCCATGGGATGGGCAAAACGCCATTTTTGTAAAGCCCAAGGGGCTATATGCAAATATGTAAGCCTATAAAAGGCAACATGATGATGAATAAAGGGACCTTTTTTATTCTCTCCACAAAAATTTTAGATCTGAGATCTTTTGTGCCTCCTGCTCCTTCTTCAAGGTTCTAAACCTTCTCATTTCTTTTGAATTAAATCAAGAGTTTTACTCTTTCTTTTCAAAAACTAAGAAGTCTTCCACCACAAAACCCACAAAGGGGAACTTGGATCTACCATTAGATCTCAGAAATGAGGGATTTTTAGATCTCACATCTCTTGATCATCAAGATCCAGCCAACAGAGGAGGAAGAGGAAGAACCCCTTTCATCAACAAAAACATTTTAGGAGTTTAACTCCATATATTTACATAGATATATATATAATAAATATTTCCTATCTGAAGCATAGCTTCTGGTTCTGGGACTAAAAGTCCCTTTGTCTCGCCAGCGCCCAGCGCTAGAGCGCAAAACGCCCACGTGCCGACACGTGGCGCGCTTGCGCTCAGGCGCACTGCGCTCGAGCGCAAAGCGCCCACGTGCCGACACGTGGCGCGCTTGCGCTCAGGCGCATTGCGCTCGAGCGCAAAATGCCCATATGCCGACACGTGGCGCGCTTGCGCTCAGGCGCACTGCGCTTGAGCGCAAAGCGCCCACGTACCGAATGCCGACACGTGGCGTGCTTGGCTCAGGCGCATTGCGCTCGAGCGCAAAGCGCCCACATGCCGACACGTGGCGTGCTGCGCTCAGGCGCACTGCACTCGAGCGCAAAGCGCCCACATGCCGACACGTGGCGCGCTTGCGCTCAGGCGCACTGCGCTCGAGCGCAAAACGCCCACGTGCCGACACGTGGCGCGCTTACGCCTGAGCGCACAGCACCTAAGCGCACAGCGCTCAAGGCGCTGGCCCCATGCATCCTTTGGATGCCTTTTCCCCTTCTTTCTTTTATATATATATATACATATATACATATATATATATATACACACATATGTATACATATTTACACACACACATACTCCGCGACACTGTCCCTGTTAGAAAAAAATTTCTAACGGGGCGCTGCCCGGCACCCCGCAAGGGGGCTGCTAGCCCCCTTGACCCCCAGCCCTTTATCCGGATAGCGGGACCCCCGTAAAAACTCTGCATGGCTCCCGATATATCCAAACCCCATTTCAAAACACAACACACGTACACTGCACATTGAGTTCGCATGACCATTTTAACCCGTTAATCGGAGGTTCCCTCGCCCCAAAGGCGATGGGTAATTAACGGCAGCTTAGTCCGCGGCTGCCGGAGATTTGGATCCCCACAATCAATAAACCCCGGCCTATCCTAGGCAGGGAGAATCTGTAGTATACGCCTGATAAGCGCGCGCGTATTCCCATCTCAATGGGGTGACGAAAAACACCCTACAGATTCTGGCACGCCCGGTGGGACTTATCTCTCCTCGCATATTTCGGGTTAAACGTTCATGCGAACTCAATCAATATACATGTCTATATTTATACTAAAATAATGCTCTTTCATGCAGGTCTTCAAGCAATCACTTTTCAACAATGTCTCCAAAGATGAACTCAACTCTCAGCACGGCTCCCGTCTCCTACACGATAAGGATAGACTCTAGGACGGTCCTCCCGGCCAGTCTAGGGCGACAATGGGAGGAGCCGCTGCTACCATTCGGCTCGATTATGTTCATGCCAGTTGGCGCCATCCCAGCTCCACAAGCCCCGGTGACGGACGGACCGGTCTCGAAAGGCAGGAGACCAAATGTGGTGATCTCAAGGGCGCCCTAACCCAAATGCAAGTCGGTGTCTGAACGACTTTCCTTGGCCCTAGCTGGGGGCAAGGCCATCAACACTAACAAAGCTACAACGCGTCCCGAGCAAGCTCCAACGGTGCCCTTGACCACTGCTCGATCGGGTGTCTTCTCTAAGCTCCCCTCTGATCAACTCACAATGGCTTCCCAGGTAGCGGATGCCCGCCAAGCCTTCAAAATCGAGAAGCTGAGGGAGAAAAGGCTCAGATATAGAGCCAACAAAAGGGCTAGGGCTCCTGCCAGGCTAAACCTCATGAGGTTCGAAGAACAGGGTTACCCCGCCGAAGATGAGGAAATGGCTGGGTATGTGGTCCACACTGTCTACATGGTAGGCATGCGCTGTTGGAGATAGTGCCCTCAGAGTCAATTATTAGGTCACAGGTACGTGATTGCAATGATTGATGGAGGACCTATCCCGGTAGGACAGTCTTACTCGAGATGATAGTATGCTATCTGGTTTACCTTTATCATCGTGTACTGTTTTAGGTGACATGACAAGTTACTATTACACGTTGATAGAGCCCCTAGGATTCTTGCTTGACTACCAGCAGTATGAGGGCGATCATATAAGTGGGAGCTGGGGTCTATAAGCATATCCTTAAATGGTCCCTAGTCGTGTGAGTTTCGAGACAGGGCATCGATACTCCAGAGTAGACTAGTGTATACAGTCGAGACCCCGACGAGGGGCGGTGGCCGGTCTCACAAGCCACTGGTGTCAGTTGGTTCACCTAAGATGTATACAGGTGCTCATTGGGTTATGAGTACACCGGACAGGACTCGCCGGGAACATGCTAGTTGGTCATATACCAGACGTCAGATGGCAGTTCCCTGGTGACATGTGTACAGGTTAGTTCATCGACCTGGGGATCGTCATTTGTCTCGTGTGAGTTCCCACTGTACTTTGATTACTACCCTACCACGGCTCAAAGGAGTCGTGCAAACAGGTTTTAGTTGGGTACAGTCCCGAGCCACATGGAGGCAGTGAGCGTATCTTCAGGGGTTCGTCTCTCCCGGTATTGGGGGTGAGGTCGCGCTGTGTCTAGGAGAGCCATTACACGAAGTCCTTGGCCAAGGCAGGAGATTTACTGGTAGGTATTCCAGTAGTATCTCAGGGTGTTCTGGGCTACACTCCGACACGACTTGTACCGCTTTTGGGGGTCTGACTTTTACCAACCCCCTAGGCCCGCCATGCGATGCTCATAGACGAACGGACCGGACTGTACGGATATTGTCACCGACAGGCTCAGTAGGGTTGTCAGGCTGAGTTCGCTCACAGACGTCCCTTTTAGTCAATACCTGGTAGCCCATTACGTATTGGCTTATACCTCTGACGTGCTAGTGGTTAAATCCACAACCAAGGTGTTGACGAGTCTTTAGAGTCCCCCACATTCTGTTACTCAGCTTTCGGGCGAAAGGTTGTAAAGGCCATATGGAGATATGGCAAGGTCCGATCATATACGTAAGGTATTGCACGGATCAGGATCGGACAGTTTGTACTATAGGCCGTATGGTTATATGGCAGGGTTCGATCAGATACGTGCGGCATTGCACGGATCAGGATCGAACAGATATTACTAGCCGGTTTTGGTATAAGCCGGATTCTAGTATAGTACAGTGGAGATTTTGTCTCATTGCATTTGTATTTCGGTCGGAATACAGATGCGGGTGTGTATGCACAGTAACGGGGTTTTCCTGTAATTTATTACGGGACCAGTTTTCTGGAATTGCCAGTTTGCTTTCCGTTTCGGCCAATTTCCTTTGTATCGTTCATTGGCCGAAGTTTGGTGGAGGAGGGCTTATTTGCATTGTTGCAAATAAGCATTTTGTGGAGGGGTTCTTTGCTTATACTTGTATCATGATGGTTTCATGATGGAGCCCATTCCTTGACCTTGACTTCTTGACTTCTCCATCATGGCTTGACTTTCATATGACATGGTTTTCATGATGGTTGTGGTGGAGTGAGGTTCTCTTTTGGTGATCATTTCTTTGCATGATTTGGTTGTTGAGTGTTGGTGTTTTTTTTGTGATCATTATTCTATATGATAACCATTCCTCTCTCTCTCTTGCATGATATGAGAATGGCTCCCATCTTTTTGATACACACACTCTCACTCTCCTCTCTTCCTCATTGTTTTTGGCCGGCCATATGGGAGGGGGCTGCCCAATTTTTAGGGTGTGGGGTTTTGCTCATTTCATGTTCCCAAAATCCCCAAAGTTCCTCCACATTGTTCTTGTATCATCCCTCCATCAAAAGGCAATTCCACAAACCCCAAATGAGACACTAGTTCTACTATACATTCTACAGCAAACCTTGGGCACGTCGACTAGCCAGCTTCGTGCCCGAGTTGCCTCGGCATTGAGGTGGGAGCCCGTAAAAGAAGTAGGCGATGTGGTGCACTTCCGGCGACGAGGAGGAGACGGGACATTCCGCAGGAGATCGGGACGACGACGAGAAGACCGGAGGACTCGGATCTGTCGGTATATCTCTCTTCCCCTTCTTGTAGATAGCTAGGACTAATTAATGGTTCGATCCGGGTATTAGTGCGCGGCGGTTTGCCAGTTCAAGTAAAATTTAAAGTTTATCACCGCTTCCGCATTTGGCCGTCGGATTGACGGTCGGGGCGCCGCCGTGCACTTACAGTGGTATCAGAGCCTCGCCATTAACTTAGTCTAGCTTTGTTTAATGTGTTTTGCATTTCCGATCGACCAAAATTCCAAAATCTACATTTTTGCTAGCGACAGTTTTCTGTTGAAATTTTTTGGTCTCCAAAAATTTTTCAGGTTGTATAAAATTGATGTACTGGAGATTTTAAGAGCTCTGTAAAAATTCGATGAAGTGATTCCACTGTGGGAGCGCGGAACCGCCGCAAACACCCCATTCTCGCCGCGGTTCCGCCGCACACTGTGGAGATCCCTGCACCAAATTTCTACAGTATCTTTCTGGGGTTAAAATTGGGGTTTTGGAATATTAAAATTGGGCCCAGAATTTCTGTGAGTGCTACAGTATTGCTTGGGGGCCCACTTGTTAATTTTTGATCGATCGGATATTTTAAACACATTATTTCACAGTATTTACATTATATCTGCGACCGTGAATGTCACTCGATCGGTAAATCCGGTCTAACTGCTATAGCCCAGTTAGACGGATTTGCGAACGTAACTTTCACGTTGATGTTCTGTTTTTGCTGTGATGTTGCGGATCGGTCGTGGGGGATAGCCTGGATGCAATGCTAGTACAGTTGTGGTTGTATTATGTACATTTGATATTGCGGGGCGAGCGTCCGACATGTGGACTGCCGTCACTGCCTGTTTGTATTATTATTTTGGGGCACGGCCAGGTTGCGGTCGATGTACCCGTTGTATGTATATTTTACTTTCTGTACTAGGATTGCCCCGCGGAGGGGTGCACGGATAGCCGGGTTCTAGAGGGCAACAAGCCCGCATCTCATGGCATTGAGACGGAGGGGGCTTCACTCTAGGATTGACAGGCTATTCGCCGCACTCGTAGGGGGTACAGGTTGACCCAGGAGGGGTGCCCAAGTTACCGGATTCCGTGAAGTGCTGGGTGGTCCATTCACGTTGCTGAAGGGGGCTGCCTCGCTTCAGGTTTCGGCGGGTAACTTGCCGCGCCCGTAGGGGTCTAGGATTTCATTGCACAGGCTATCCACACGACCAGGGGAACGTCGGGTTTCAGTGGCTCTGTGAAACCCGGGGATCCCAGATATCTGTATTGTTTCTGTGATGCTGTACATTTCTGTGATGTTGCATTTTATTCACGCCTTGAGCGAATATAATATATTGGTATATATATTAGTAGATGTTGTATATGTTTTGCATCCGCGCTAGTCCAGTCCCCGCTCTGTCGTTAGTTAGCTAACCTAACGGGTAATGACGGGACCCAGTGGCGAATGCGGATGGCATATACGTACATCAGTATATTTTCGTTCTTTTTGGTGTGATCATTTGATGGGACTGCGTTGATTCGGATCAATGCAAGTTAAAACAAACCTAATCTGATGTTGTTGGAACACTTTTCAAAAAGCTGTTATTGCAAGGACGTTCACTTTTGTTTTGCATCGCGGTATTCATTTAGAATATCCTGCTCCTCAGTCGACGAGGCAAGGGCCGAGATCCCTTCACCGGGAGTGACCCCTTGGACAAAAAGTTTGCGTCAGGGCAATGACTTCACTATAGCCGATTACTTTTGCTTTGCATCGCGGTATTCAGTTGGAATATCCTGCACCTCATTCTACGGGGAAAGAGCCGAGATCCCTTCACCGGGAGTGACCTCTTTAGCGAAGGTTTTCGTCACTATATTTTCAAAAAGCTATCCGTTCCTTCAACGATATCAAGTTCTTTACGTTAAAGGTTTTCGCCAGAAACCATTCGTAGCCCTCCGTCGTTTCATATGGGTAGTCAATAGTATTCAAGCTGTGTATGTTGGCCAAAGTCAAGGCACAGTGTTTGGTAGCTGTTGGTTATTCATATGCAGCATAGATAGATGCGTTGGTTTGGGACAGTCGTACTGCCATTTTGGCCAAAGTCAAGGGTAGGTACGGGTGGATTCAAATTAACCTGGAGAATGACGGGTAGAACTTGACATGTGACTTATGATATGTTGGCCAAAGTCAAGGTCATAAGAGCATGGGGCAGAAATCGCATCGGGAGTTTCAAAAGAACTGAAACTTGCCAGATATGCGCATACTTTCTGGAGTGTGATACCGTGAGCGGATTCCGTCACGTTGTCATGCGATGAGAGTTGGATCCCGATTCCCACTGATGAGTTAGTTTACTCCTCGGGTGTTCCCGACTAATTCTTCTTTTAGGTTTGGAGGAGAATTTGAGGTACAGTGGGAGGTTTCCAGATTAGATAAATTGGTAACCATTCTGATCTAGGTTAGAGTGCACGCTGAGTGTTTCTTTTCTCTCTCTCTTTGGCAGCGACCATTGACCCGACCCTACGACTATAACTCAGTGACCAAGTTGACCGAACCTTCTTTAACACTGGCTTTTGGATTGTCAGAGTTGCAAACCTCATTGCCACCCCTACTTTTACCCTTTTCTCCAGGACACCCCGTATTACTACGAACGTCCACTTCCATTAGACAAAACCATCGTATGGTTAGATACGAACTCGAAGGAATTTATTCGAGGATGGTTTCAGGTTCTGGAGAAAACGGATAGGATTATTCAGTTGTCTTTTCCTTTTACCTTCTCTCAGATTGCGAGTACTCCTTGGTTTAGGAGATAGTACACCTATTACGCAAATTGGATAGTCTTCTTCCAAACCTTAGGCTGGTGCCGACCGGTAGGGAATGAAGAAAACCAATTAGCCTAACGATGGTGTACAGAAGGTATTAAGTTAAGACAAAGCAAGGGATTAGTAAGAGGGCAAAGTAAATTGCAACAGATATTCACGACCAAACCAAGTATTCCTTCGCCAATCCTAAATCACCTTTGTATTTCTCCAGGACACTCCGTATCACTACGAAGATCCATAGTATATTAGATACTCCATCGTATGGTTATATACGAACTCGAAAGGAACTTGTTCCAGTTCGGGGATGGATTCTGGTCCAGGAGAAATAGGAATAAGGTTTATTCGGTTGTCTTTTATCTTCACCCTCTCTCATTGCGAGTGTTCCTAGGATTGGGACAGTACACCCATTATGCTTATTGGATAGTCTTCTTCCAAACCATAGGCTGGTGCCGAACGGTAGGGAAGGAAGAAAACCATTTGGCCTAAGGGGTGTGCAGAAGGTAAAGACTAAAGACATATGAAGGGATTTGGAGAGGTGGCAAAGAATTATACGGTTACAGTCGTGAATCTGGAAGAGGCATTACTAGGAATACCAGGATACCCCATCGAAACATTTCAATGTTTCAGTTTCACTGTGTAATGTTAAAAGAAAACCGATTTCCCGATTAGATACTTACTCCAGGGTATGTATTTACCAGGTTTGATTCTCATATCTGTATGGTTTTACAGATGATGAGTGGGAGTAAGTTATTGGGAATTGGGTGATCATCCTCATTATATCGGGATTCGTTGTAATCGGTGATATTTGAGGAAGTCACCTGGGTAGTTTGCCGGTCGGCAAATATTTGGTTTTGAATATCCGCTGTTATGCACCAATTTCAAATTGATATATCTGTACGTCTATTTTCATAGAGTGAGATATACCTTTATGAAATTATGTCTACGACATTTACCTATATCAGTGGATGGTTAGGTAAGGAGCATTAAGCAGCGGTGTAATTCTTCTTAACCATAAGTACAGTTTTCAACCTACGATACACAGTGAATGAGTTATCAGACTCAAGGGACTTATACAGAGTATTGTATGTTGTCCAGGGTCTATCAGGACAGAGGGGTTGGTCCTCGTACTATATTCGGTTTACTTATGACTTCTCTAGTTTTTAGACAGGTGTTTTCGTGGAAACACAGGGTCCGAATTTTGAGAAGTTATAGGTATTTGAATAGAGTAGAGAACCAGGTGTAGCAAGTATCGGGATTCTTCAAAGTGATCGAAGATGTAGATACTTGTGTATGGTATTCAGTTGATAGTAATGATAAAGAGAAATTGCTTCTCTTTCAGGTTTCTCATAATTGGAAGCATTCCTAAGTTGAGTAACGCTGATCAGCCTCCTTCCATTTAGTTGACATGCACTGGGGACAGCTGCATGATTTGAATCTGGTTCAATTAAATCAGTGCCTCTATTTCTATATTGGATATAGAACAGTTCATATCTTAACGTTGTTAAGGTACGAGGAGTTGTCCGGTTTATGATTAAAACCAGACACTGGACAACTCAAGGCACGTTTCTGTAATGGCTGTTTGTGGGTTGACCCAGGCTATGACGAGGGTTGACTTTCTACCATCTGGATGAACAATAGCAATATTGTTCTAGACTCGCCACAGTTTTATTAAAAATGGATTTTTTTCAGAAAACAGTAGTGGGAGTATGGTAGAACTGGAAGTGATTCCAGAACCACAAACGATTACTGAAGATTTGATAAGGGACCTAAAGATTCAATCTGGATTGACATTCCATTGGCCACTCCGCAGATACGGTGGGTAACTTCAGGCACCCGAGAGGTACTACGGTAGCCTCAAGGACGGTGACAGGGAAGTTCTTGTTTACCCACAATTACCATTGCTGTTGTTCCAGGCTGCGAGACCCGGCGGGAGGATGAGTATAGCGTCGTTCTGAACTCGCTTTAGAAGTGTACGTGTATATAACTCTGCCAGAGGGTTGTCGTAGTCAGTGGGAGCAACGGAAGCATTGGTGGATAGGTAGCTTATGTCTATTTATAGACTAAAGCAGATGTAGCGGAGATAGATCATCTATTTCTGACGTGACAGTCATGGGTTTGACTTCATCAGAATAGGGGATGGATCTGTTGAGAAGGTAGTAGGGTGTGATATCCTGGTATTTGGATGACATACACTACACAGAGTAGGAAAAGAAACTCCTATACTACAATCGGTTATACTTTGGTCGTCACACAATGTTTTCTCCACAAAGGAAATGGATTTTATATCAGACATACTGGTTACTAGATCTATGGTTTTAGATCTAGATTTGGGTAGTCTCCCAATCTGGGTACTTAGACAGCATTCTAAGGGTATTTAGAATGGATGACTCCTGGCACGGTAGTGTACCTGCAGGTAATAGAGTCACCCTCTCTAAAGGTGTCTTACAGACTAAAGGGGAGAGGGATGTGCATGATTGGCAGATCACTTGCTCAGGCAATTGAGTCAATCATGAGATGTCAAGTACCACACCAGACATTGTTCTTGCACTAGATGCAATAAGCTGACATTAATCCAATCCTGGAGAAACGGTCGGAAGCAGTTTTAGAACATAAGTGGATGTTCTAGGGATATGATAACGACAGCCTCATTCGGGAAACAGTTATCATTCCAGGCTTCCAAGGTGACATGGACGACAAGGAGGTTGTCAGAGCTATAGTTTTCCTTCTGATGAGGGGCAGTATTTTGGACAGGTGGTCCAAGGCAATACTGAGGGTGGCATGGCGCAGGATACTGATTAAGTTCAGTTGACGATACAGTCTAAGAAGTTTGGATTTAAAGTTCATTTATGAGCTATGTCCCATCAGACATCCAGACACGTTCTAAGACAGGTATTTCTCTTTTCGGGAGATGGCTTTCTCCGCGAACTTGAGATAGAGAGAGACATAGAAAGAAACAACAAAGCGGATCCACTCACTAAGGCTATTCCTCGAACGCAATAGTTTCGCAAACGAGCTTTGTGAGACTGACTAGTAGAGGAGTTGGGTATTCGGTATCACACGGGCTGTGGGTATACGACATCGCAATAATTAGCCTTGAGTGCAAGTGGGAGATTGTTGGAGATAGTGCCCTCAGAGTCAATTATTAGGTCACAGGTACGTGATTGCAATGATTGATGGAGGACCTATCCCGGTAGGACAGTCTTACTCGAGATGATAGTATGCTATCTGGTTTACCTTTATCATCGTGTACTGTTTTAGGTGACCTGACAAGTTGCTATTACACGTTGATAGAGCCCCTAGGATTCTTGCTTGACCACCAGCAGTATGAGGGCGATCATATAAGTGGGAGCTGGGGTCTATAAGCATATCCTTAAATGGTCCCTAGTCGTGTGAGTTTCGAGACAGGGCATCGATACTCCAGAGTAGACTAGTGTATACAGTCGAGACCCCGATGAGGGGCGGTGGCCGGTCTCACAAGCCACTGGTGTCAGTTGGTTCACCTAAGATGTATACAGGTGCTCATTGGGTTATGAGTACACCGGACAGGACTCGCCGGGAACATGCTAGTTGGTCATATACCAGACGTCAGATGGCAGTTCCCTGGTGACATGTGTACAGGTTAGTTCATCGACCTGGGGATCGTCATTTGTCTCGTGTGAGTTCCCACTGTACTTTGATTACTACCCTACCACGGCTCAAAGGAGTCGTGCAAACAGGTTTTAGTTGGGTACAGTCCCGAGCCACATGGAGGCAGTGAGCGTATCTTCAGGGGTTCGTCTCTCCCGGTATTGGGGGTGAGGTCGCGCTGTGTCTAGGAGAGCCATTACACGAAGTCCTTGGCCAAGGCAGGAGATTTACTGGTAGGTATTCCAGTAGTATCTCAGGGTGTTCTGGGCTACACTCCGACACGACTTGTACCGCTTTTGGGGGTCTGACTTTTACCAACCCCCTAGGCCCGCCATGCGATGCTCATAGACGAACGGACCGGACTGTACGGATATTGTCACCGACAGGCTCAGTAGGGTTGTCAGGCTGAGTTCGCTCACAGACGTCCCTTTTAGTCAATACCTGGTAGCCCGTTACGTATTGGCTTATACCTCTGACGTGCTAGTGGTTAAATCCACAACCAAGGTGTTGACGAGTCTTTAGAGTCCCCCACATTCTGTTACTCAGCTTTCGGGCAAAAGGTTGTAAAGGCCGTATGGAGATATGGCAAGGTCCGATCATATACGTGCGGTATTGCACGGATCAGGATCGGACAGTTTGTACTATAGGCCGTATGGTTATATGGCAGGGTTCGATCAGATACGTGCGGCATTGCACGGATCAGGATCGAACAGATATTACTAGCCGGTTTTGGTATAAGCCGGATTCTAGTATAGTACAGTGGAGATTTTGTCTCATTGCATTTGTATTTCGGTCGGAATACAGATGCGGGTGTGTATGCACAGTAACGGGGTTTTCCTGTAATTTATTACGGGACCAGTTTTCTGGAATTGCCAGTTTGCTTTCCGTTTCGGCCAATTTCCTTTGTATCGTTCATTGGCCGAAGTTTGGTGGAGGAGGGCTTATTTGCATTGTTGCAAATAAGCATTTTGTGGAGGGGTTCTTTGCTTATACTTGTATCATGATGGTTTCATGATGGAGCCCATTCCTTGACCTTGACTTCTTGACTTCTCCATCATGGCTTGACTTTCATATGACATGGTTTTCATGATGGTTGTGGTGGAGTGAGGTTCTCTTTTGGTGATCATTTCTTTGCATGATTTGGTTGTTGAGTGTTGGTGTTTTTTTTGTGATCATTATTCTATATGATAACCATTCCTCTCTCTCTCTTGCATGATATGAGAATGGCTCCCATCTTTTTGATACACACACTCTCACTCTCCTCTCTTCCTCATTGTTTTTGGCCGGCCATATGGGAGGGGGCTGCCCAATTTTTAGGGTGTGGGGTTTTGCTCATTTCATGTTCCCAAAATCCCCAAAGTTCCTCCACATTGTTCTTGTATCATCCCTCCATCAAAAGGCAATTCCACAAACCCCAAATGAGACACTAGTTCTACTATACATTCTACAGCAAACCTTGGGCACGTCGACTAGCCAGCTTCGTGCCCGAGTTGCCTCGGCATTGAGGTGGGAGCCCGTAAAAGAAGTAGGCGATGTGGTGCACTTCCGGCGACGAGGAGGAGACGGGACATTCCGCAGGAGATCGGGACGACGACGAGAAGACCGGAGGACTCGGATCTGTCGGTATATCTCTCTTCCCCTTCTTGTAGATAGCTAGGACTAATTAATGGTTCGATCCGGGTATTAGTGCGCGGCGGTTTGCCAGTTCAAGTAAAATTTAAAGTTTATCACCGCTTCCGCATTTGGCCGTCGGATTGACGGCCGGGGCGCCGCCGTGCACTTACATGCGCAGCAAGAGCAAGGACGGGGCTACCACATCTCAAACCCAATCTGGCTTGAATGTGGTGGCCGCTTCCCAAGAACAGCCGCCTCTGCTGGGTGATGAAAACCCTATTGATGAGGATGATAGGCGGAAAGACCCTTCGGTCCATGAGGAGCCAGGCTCGGAAAGCGAAGAAGAGCCGACTTTCCGCCCCAGGACCGCGGAGCAGCAACTTCTCCAAGAGCTCCGAAAACAGCTCAGAAGCAAAGATAAGGAGATGACCAAGCTCTACTCAAAGATCGACGACTTGACAAATGTCGTCTTACGGCTTACGGCCCAACTTGCCTCTCAGCCGCCCAATCAAGCACAGGGCTCAGCTCATGAACCGGGAAACGGTGTCCCGAGACAGCCGACGCTCGTTCCCTCAAATCCAAAAGTGGGCGGACCGCATGAAAATCAGTCGCATCCTATCTCAGCAAATGTCTTGGCTACCGATGACAGTAGCCCGCTAACTCAAGATCAAATCATGGATTTGGTTGCCAACAAAGTCAAAACCTTGGTAGCCGAAGCCGAAGCGCAAAAAGATATCAGCAGTAGTGGGAGACCATATCCTGCTCAGTATGATCTGGTAGAATTTCCTAGCAGCTATGTCATCCCCAAATTCGGAAGATTCGATGGGACAGGAAATGCGAATCAGTACATCGCCCACTTCAAAGCCTCATGCGGGAATACTGGGGGCAATGATGCGCTTCTCCTCCGCCAGTTCGTTAATAGCTTAACCGATGTTGCTTTCGACTGGTACGCGAGCATATCGGATGGCTCCGTTACTACTTTCGTCCAAATGGAATCTTTGTTTCGACAAAGATTCATGAGCGTCAGCGATAAGATCACCATTGCCGAGCTCGTAAGGACCAAGCCCAAGAACAATGAAAGCAGCACGGATTTTATAACCCGATGGCGCAATCTCTTCGTCAAGTGCGAACCACCGATAGAGCAGGACCAATCTGTCAGTCTCCTCGTCGGAAATCTCAATAATTGGATGGCCCCGTTTCTATGCACCGCGGGTCTCAAAACATTCCAAGAGCTGACCAGGAAAGTTCGGATGCTGGAGCGCTCAAAGCAGGAGTCTTCCTCGGATTTCCAAAATAACAATAAGTCCTGGAGAAACCGAAAGGACGATAATCGCAAAGGCGGAAATCCCGATGATTCTGAGTCTTTCAACACTTCGGCTAACCGAAATAAGCAAGGGATGAGCGGGCCTAGCGCCAAACAGCCTCGAAAGCCAGTGTTCGGAGAGGGAGGAGAATCTCCACTCAAAGAGAAGCTAGATAAGGTCTATTCCTTCAGAAGGGACAAAATCCGTAAAATATTCAAAGACGCCCTGAAGAACTGTCTACAACTGCCAGAGTCAAAAAGACCGCAGGAAGCGAATAGGACCGACGACCCCAAATACTGCCCCTATCACAGAGTGATAGGTCATGCCATTGAGGACTGCTTCGTCTTCAAAGATTGGGTCGAAAAGCAATACAAGGCAGGAGAGATAGAACTGTCCAAAGGCGTGTTAGTAAACAGTCAAGATGCGACCGCCAATTTCATACAAACGGAGATCGAAGTTCTTCGTGAAACTGATTCTCTCAGACATCTGCCTTTCTCTGAAAACAATCGACCACCACGTCATTAAACTGGGAACAATTGACCACCACGTCATTAAACTGGGAACAATCGACCTCTAAGTCGTTAAACTGGGAATGTAAAAAAAAAGTGTAAATAAAAGAAAAATAAAGAAAAGCCGAAATGATGGGGCAACTCGCAATAAAAATCAGCGAGTAAAAATGAAAATGAAAATAAAGCCGAAATGATGGGGCAACCGCGAATAAATAGCCGAAATGATAGGGCAATAGCGACCTTCGCGATAAGAAAAGCTGAAATGATGGAGCAATCGCGGTAAAACAAAACAAAAAAAAGCGGCGAATGATGAGTCGCTCCTGGTACCATATTCCAGTGCAACGATGCAGACGCCAACCAAAATCCAATTTCTCAAAATTCTCCGGCCCTACGGCTAGTCCCCAAATTGACTGTCGTATACAATCCACGGGCTTAAATAATTCTCAGCATACCCATGCCCCACCGCAACCACCAGTTACGCGGCTGGTCTCCGCCTTTGGAATTATGCTCCATTGAGAAGACCCACTCATGTGTCCTCACGATGCATGAGGAGAACAAACCTAACGGGATCCTCATGACTCGTAAGAAAACACCTTCGTGGGATCCTTACGACTCACGAAGGAAAAACACACTTAGGAGTCCTCACGACTCCTAAGGAGAAAATACACCTGCGGGATTCTTACGACTCGTAGGGAGAAAATTCTTTATGGGACCCTCACGGCCCATAAAATTGAAAAGTCTTAGGTGATAGGGATCTAAACCTGTCTCCTAAGCCATCGCTTCCCAATCCCCAAGCGGCGAATGATGAGTCGCTCCTGGTACCATATTCCAGTGCAGCGATGCAGACGCCAACCAAATTCCAAATCCCATACCCCAACGGCGAATGATGAGTCGCTCCTGGTACCATATTCCAGTGCAGCGATGCAGACGCCAACCAAATTCCAAATTCCATACCCCAATGGCGAATGATGAGTCGCTCCTGGTACCATATTCCAGTGCAGCGATGCAGACGCCAACAAAGTCCCAAAAATTTTTATGGCCCTACAGTCTGGATCATACATTCTGCAAAACCGTATACAATCCACGGGCGTAAAACAATCCCAATCTCCCCAAAAAATTAATAAAATAAAAATAAAAAAAAGAGGTATGTCCACAAGCAAAATAGGCACGGATGAAAACCCGAAAGGGCTCCGTGAGTAAAAACAGCAGGACTGCCCGCGAGTTTGTGAAAACCCGAAAGGGCGCAAACTCGTGAGAAAGAGATGAAATGCACTCACAAAGTCCTCTTGACTTTGTGAGGAGAAAATTCCCGCGTGAGATCCTTACGACTCACAAAGGAGCAACACACTTGGGAGTCCCCACGACTCCCAAGGAGAAAATACACTTATGGGATCCTTACGACCCGTAAAGAGAAAATGCTTTGTGAGACCCTTACGGCTCACAAAATTGAAAAGTCTTAGGTGATAAGGGATCTAAACCTGTCTCCTAAGCCATCGTTTCCTAATAAGCAAACGAAAATGATGATTCGCTCATGGTACCATATTCCAGTGTAGCGATGCTGATGCCAAACAAAAAAAACCCAATCCCCAAATCCTCTCACGCAAATGATGATTCGCTCCTGGTACCATATTCCAGTTTAGCGATGCTGATGCCAAACAAAAAAAAACCAATCCCCAAATCCTCTCATGACAAATGATGATTCGCTCCTGGTACCATATTCCAGTGTAGCGATACTGATGTTAACCCAAATCAAATCAAACCAACAACCTCTGCGGCGGAATCATGCTCCGTCCCAGAATTTACCCCGTGTCGAAATCATGCTTCGCCTCGGTATATCTACCTTCCCTGCCGGAATTATGCTCCGCCTCGGAATCAAATCAACCAACCAGCTCTGCGTCGGAACCATACTTCGTCTCAGAGTGTACCCCGCGTCGAAATCATGCTTCATCTCGGTGTATCTGCCTTCCCTGTCGAAATTATGCTTCGTCTCGGAATCAAGTCAGCCAACAAGCTCTGCGCCGGAATCAAGCTCCATCCCAGAATATACCCCGTGTCGAAATCAATGCTTCGCCTTGGAATATTTTCCTTCCTTGTCGGAATTATACTTCTCCTAGAAATCTACCTCTGCATCGAAATCATGCTTCGGTCAGAATGTATGTCGCTCTTCGGAATGATGCTCCAAACCCTGGAATCATGCTCCGCTCTTCGGAATGATGATCCGAATCCTGGAATGATGCTCCGCTCCCCGGAACCATGCTCCGCTCTTCGGAATGATGCTCCGCTCCCCGGAACCATGCTCCGCTCTTCGGAATGATGCTCCGAATCCTGGAATGATGCTCCGCTCATCGGAATGATGCTCCGATCCCTGGAACCATGCTCCGCCCTTCGGAATGATGCTCCGATCCCTGGAACCATGCTCCGCTAATCGGAATGATGCTCCGCTCCTTGGAATGATGCTCCGCTCATCGGAATGATACTCCGATCCCTGGAATCATGCTCCGCCCTTCGGAATGATGCTCCGATCCCCTGGAATCATGCTCCGCTCATCGGAATGATGCTCCGATCCTTGGAATTATGCTCCGCAAATTGGAATGATGCTCCGCTCATCAGAATGATGCTCCGATCCTTGGAATTATGCTCCGCTCTTCGGAAAGATGCTCCGAATCCTAGAATCATGCTCCGCTCTTCGGAATGATGGTCCGATCCTTGGAATCATGCTCTGCTCATCGGAATGATGCTCCGATCCCTGGAATCATGCTCCGCTCTTTGGAATGATGCTCCACTCATCGGAATGATGCTCCGATCCTTGGAATTATGCTCCGCGAATCGGAATGATCCTCCGATCCTTCGGAATGATGCTCCGACCCTGGAATTATGCTCCGCAAATCGGAATGATGCTCCGACCCTTGGAATCATGCTCCGCTCTTCGGAATGATGCTCCGATCCCCGGAATTATGCTCCGACTCTTCGGAATGATGCTCCGATCTCTGGAATTATGCTCCGCGCTTCAGAATGATGCTCCGATCCTTGGAATCATACTCCGCTCATCAGAATGATGCTCCGATCCTTGGGAATCATGCTCCGATCCTTGGGAATCATGCTCCCCGAGGGATACTTCTACCCTGGAATTATGCTCCGCGAATCGGAATGATGCTCCGATCCCCGGGAATCATGCTCCCCGAGGGATACTCCGATCCCTGGAATTATGCTCCGCGAATCGGGATGATGCTCCGCCCCTGGAATGATGTTCCACCTCGAAGTCCAACTTCAAGATCCATCAATTTCATGCACACAACTCAAATGTGCGGTGTGCATTTATTGATGGGGGGCACTTTGTTGGGGTAAAAATTTACACCCCGGTCGACCGAGTCAAAGTCAAGGTCAACCCCCAAGCTAGGTGGGCCCAAGCCCAGGTCAAGCGGGCCCATGCCCAAGTCGAGCCCGCGGCCAACCTCCCCATGCCAACAACAAAATCATGTAATAAATAATTTTTATGTAATTTTTTATACATGAATGTATACAAAATGGGCATAAAGCCAATATTTTGTAAGCCTATGGCTTATATGCAAAAATGAAATGGCACATGAGCCATGGGATGGGCAAAACGCCATTTTTGTAAAGCCCAAGGGGCTATATGCAAATATGTAAGCCTATAAAAGGCAACATGATGATGAATAAAGGGACCTTTTTTATTCTCTCCACAAAAATTTTAGATCTGAGATCTTTTGTGCCTCCTGCTCCTTCTCCAAGGTTCTAAACCTTCTCATTTCTTTTGAATTAAATCAAGAGTTTTACTCTTTCTTTTCAAAAACTAAGAAGTCTTCCACCACAAAACCCACAAAGGGGAACTTGGATCTACCATTAGATCTCAGAAAGGATGGATTTTTATATCTCACATCTCTTGATCATCAAGATCCAGCCAACAGAGGAGGAAGAGGAAGAACCCCTTTCATCAACAAAAACATTTTAGGAGTTTAACTCTATATATTTACATAGATATATATATAATAAATATTTCCTATCTGAAGCATAGCTTTTGGTTCTAGGACTAAAAGTCCCTTTGTCTCGCCAGCGCCCAGCGCTAGAGCGCAAAACGCCCACGTGCCGACACGTAGCGCGCTTGCGCTCAGGCGCACTGCGCTCGAGCGCAAAGCGCCCACGTGCCGACACGTGGCGCGCTTGCTCTCAGGCGCACTGCGCTCGAGCGCAAAGCGCCCACATGCCGACACGTGGCGCGCTTGCGCTCAGGCGCACTGCGCTCGAGCGCAAAGCGTCCACGTGCCGACACGTGGCGTGCTTGGCTCAGGCGCACTGCGCTCGAGCGCACTGCGCTCGAGCGCAAAGCGCCCACGTGCCGACACGTGGCGTGCTGCGCTCAGGCGCACTGCGCTCGAGCGCAAAGCGCCCACGTGGCGCGCTTGCGCTCAGGCGCACTGCGCTCGAGTGCAAAACGCCCACGTGCCGACACGTGGCGCGCTTACGCCTGAGCGCACAGCACCTAAGCGCACAGCGCTCAAGGCGCTGGCCCCACGCATCCTTTGGATGCCTTTTCCCCCTCTTTCTTTTATATATATATATATACATATATACATATATATATATATATATACACACATATGTATACATATTTACACACACACATACTCCGCGACACTGTCCCTGTTAGAAAAAAATTTCTAACGGGGCGCTGCCCCGCATCCCGCAAGGGGGCTGCTAGCCCCCTTGACCCCCAGCCCGCTATCCGGGTAGCGGGACCCCCGTAAAAACTCTGCGTGGCTCCCGATATATCCAAACCCCCTTTCAAAACACAACACACGTACACTGCACATTGAGTTCGCATGACCATTTTAACCCGTTAATCGGAGGTTCCCTCGCCCCAAAGGCGAGGGGTAATTAACGGCAGCTTAGTCCGCGGCTGCCGGAGATTTGGATCCCCACAATCAATAAACCCCGGCCTACCCTAGGCAGGGGGAATCTGTAGTATACGCCTGATAAGCGCGCGCGTATTCCCATCTCAATGGGGTGACGAAAAACACCCTACAGTAAACAAAGCCCAGCGCCATAAAGAGTGTTTAACATTCCATAAAAAACAAAGAAATAGGGCGAGCGTCAGAGCCCATATCAATGCTCAAATTTGTTGCACATAAAAGGGACCAAGCCCAAACAAGTGTTTAACACTTCATTCAAAGACTAAATGTGCTGAGTCCAAGTTGACCAAATCCCCCACTCATATCAACCAAGCCCATGTGCTCATCATGTTCCAAATTGGTCTTAGTCCTAAACACAACTACAGACCTCCCAACTGACATCGGTTTAAAAGTACATCTCCTCACACCTCTGATACATGTCGTTGTAATTCTTCAATGTCTTTAGGGAGGTGGCGGGTCCCGACAACCACCAATAATGGACTACAACGTCCTTAAACTAGCTATGACCGTAATGTCTTTAAACTAGCCATGGACCGCAACGTCCTGAAACTAAAATGATAGAGCCCAAATGCTCTTTCATTGGATCAAAAGTGATCCCGAACCCCCGTTAAGTAGATCTTAATCCAACATCGGATTAACATATCCTTAACAAATATTTAAGTCGATCTTAATCTCAAACAAGGTTAACGATCCTTTGTTCACCGCCGGAAACCGGGAAGACGCGATGGACGTCTTGCCTGGATCTGGGGGCAGATACTAATTGGTGCTATCCGTCCGCCTCTCCGAAGATGCCAAGTTGATTTATGGCACCGTGTATCGAAGGTTTAAACGGATGCGGCCGATATAGCAGACTTCGTCAGATTCCCCCTCGTTTGAGGGGGTTTTGATTGTGGGGACGCTCTTCCCTGCAGGCACAAGCCCCTGCAGTTAATTACGCTACCGCATCGCGGTAACAACTTTCTTCTTCTCCAGATGGTCACCTCGTGTCGTGTGTGTTTGTTTTGTTTGTGGTTGCCCGTGGATTGTATACGGAGACTAATTTATGTTGTCGCCCGTAGGGTGTGGATTAGTCCAAATCCGTATCTTCTTAGATTTGGGTTTGCGGGTTTGGTTTAAGGATACGTTAGTCTCGTTTGAGACTAAGATCAACTTAAACGTTTGTTAAGGATACGTTAGTCTAATTTCTAGACTAAGATCGACTTAACGGGATCGTTTAGATCCAACAAGAGAGCAATTGGGCTCGGTTGTTTAGTTTAGGGACATTGCGGTTGATTAGTTTAAGGACATTACGGTACATTGTTAGTTTAAGGACATCTCGGTCCAATATTAAGGACATCGTAGTCCATGGGTTTAAGGACCCCACAGTCCGGTTTAGAGACATCGTAGTCTATAAGGTTTAAGGACATCGTAGTCCATGAGTTTAAGGACCCCACAGTCCGTAGAAATGTGTGGTTATCAGGACCCGTCACCTCTCTGAAGACGTTGAAGGATTACAACGACAGATATCAGAGGAGTAAAGAGATGTACCCTCGAACCGGATGTAGATTGATTGGAAAATCTATATCCCAATTTGGGACCAAGATTTGTTGAACATTCGTGAGCAGATGGGCTCAGTTCAATATAAGTTGAGGACTTACGGCCAATGTTAGGTTAAGTCCAATTAAAATGTTTAACATTTTATTACTCTGGCTATTGAGCCTTTATTTGGGCTTGGCTCTTTTAATAATGCTAAGCATTGGGTTCTGACATCTTTTGTCTTGTATTGAATGCATAGCATTCATCAGAACAATGTGTGTTCTGACAGTGCGCCACGTGGCGCGCCAGGCGCTTTGCGCCAATCAAAGAGCGCATAGCGCTTCTGTCGGGTAGTGCACGCGAAGATAACACGTGTCGCGCTTAGCGCTAAGCGCTAGTTTATTAACGCATTGCGCTTTTAATTTATGAGTGCTTTGCGCTGTTTAATGGCGCACCAGTGAGTGACACGTGGCGCGCTTGGCGCTGAGCGCCAGTCCATGGGCGCAGTGCGTTGTTTCAGAAACGCAAAGCGCAAGTCGTGTCTATGGTTGACACGTGGCATGCTTTGGCGCTGAGCGCAGTTCATGAGTGCAAGGCACTTTTCAGTAGCGCAAAGCGCATTTGATCAAATTTATGATCAGAGAATAAGTTTATGTTCTCCCTTTAAAGGAGGCCTTACCTCAAGGTTCAAGAACAGAAGTTCTTATTTATAAAGAAGGCACCGCCTCTGTAGATCAATGATCTGTAAATGAAGTAAATACTTCTTTTTTTTACGATAGGATCTTTTGATCTCTTTTTTATCAAAGCCCTTGGTCTTTTTATAGATTTATGATCTTTTTTTAGAAGATAGTTCTTCTTTTCATGAGATGATTTCATCTCTGTGTTCAAGAATCATATTCTTTACCTTGAAGAAATGATCTTCTTTTTTTTTTTAGAAGCTTTCTTTTCTCTCTTTGAGTTTTCTCAAAGTTTATAGAGGGGTTTCTCTATATTTCTGTATATCTGAGACTTGAAGTCTAGGGGCCTTTTTATAGGGTAAATTGATTTGTTAAATCAGTTAAAAAGATCTTTCTCTGATTGATTTGGGGATGTTTCCCCACCGTTGGATCTTTGATCCTAAGGCTTCTGTTTTTCAGAAGATAATCTTCTTGTTTTAACAAGATTGGAAAGATCTTTCCATAACAGAATTTTAATTCTGATTAATTAATAATTTATTATCATTAGATCTTTTGATCTAAAGGTAGGGAATTTTTAATTCCAGCGCTGGCGCACCTTGCGCTAGCTCATCTACGTTTGACACGTGGCGCACAGCGCAGAGCGCAGCGCAACTATGCTAGCGCACCCGTGTTTGACACGTGGTGCGTAGCGTAAAGCGCTGGATCTGAAGCGTTGCTTCAACTTTTGAGTTTTGAAATTTTAAAACAGTGCTTTGCTCTGATTGGGGGTGTGCTGCCTAGGGCGCAGCGCACCTGGCGCTAGCGCATCCGTGTTTGACACATGGCGCGCAGTGCACCTAGCGCTGGATCTGAAGCGTTGCTTCAATTTTTGAATTTTGAATTTCAAAACAGAGCTTTTCTCTGATTGGGGGAAACATCCTTAAATCAAACCAAACCCAAATCTAAGAAAATACGGATTTGGACTAATCCATGCCCTACGGGCGACAATGCAAATTAGTCTCCGTATACAATCCACGGGCTACCAAAAATAAAACAAATACACACAACACGAAGTGAACATTTGGAGAAAGAGAAAGTGGTTATCGCTACGCGGTAACGTAATTAACTGCAGGGGTTTGCGCCTGTAGGGAAGAGCATCCCCACAATCAAAAACCCCTCACAACGAGGAGGAATCTGACGAAGTCTGCTACAACGGCTGCATCCGTCTAAACCTCCGAAACACGGCGCCATAAATCAACTTGGCATCTTCGGAGAGGTAGACGGATAGAACCAAATAGCATCTGCCCCCAAATGCAGGCGAAAAGTTTGTCTTTTCCCGGCTTTCGGTGATAAACAGATTATGGCACGCCCGGTGGGACCTTTTCCTCTTTCCACTCCACACTTTGTGTGTCGTGTTTTTCCGCGATCAGATAATCGCGGTGTATATGTTTGTGGTTGCCCTTAGGTGATGGGATATTGAAGACGATGTTTCTTCTTTATGAGGAATGGAGTTTGCTTCCACCCTAGCAACTCAGGATTTATCATATATGGTGGAGTTAAGTATGGGCCACTTGAAGCCTAAAATCTCTGCAATCCGGCTCTTCAAGAAATCAACGGGCTTCTCTCTGGGTCGATGCTCCCACTTCCCACCCTCGGTGTCTCAACGTCGATGGAGGAAGCCCAGAGGAAGTCTATCTTCCACATGTTAGTTCCCCAAGCTGCAACTTTGCCGACAAAATCAGTCCTCTAACAACTGGCACCTGCCAAGGACTAAAGTCGACGCAGGGGGCAGAATATTCAGGCTCTCAAAGGAAACAGGGGGCAGGCTCGGCAAAATCCTGAGGCTAATCAGATACCGGCCATAAGAAACGGTCGACGTCGATATCGGCATCATACAAAATGAGCTGGGGGAAGTTCTCCGTATGGTTCTGTTTCAACCCCAGTGGTGAATGTTGTTGTTCCAACTGGGAACAGCTTCAAACTGTTGCGAAGGGTCAGACAAAATTCTCCTACCGCAATATTGAGGAAATCTCCGCAGCCCATGGAGATCCCACGAGAGCAGAAACCAGTTCGCTCCCTAAAACAACTTTCCTCATCTATATATAAGGTGTGGAAGCAGGTGAAGGCTCAGTCGTCGTCCGCGGCTCTTCCTCTAAACGTCAGCCAAATTCTGACAAATCCCCTTTCAAATACAAGGGGATTCATCCCAAGACGGATCCTGATACAGCGGTTCCACCCAAAGCCAAAGCGGCTTTTCACAAAAAAGAGAGGCATAATAAAGCTCAAGTGCCTGAAGCAAACTCCAAAGGCCAAAACTCCAAACACCCCAAGCTTGGGGGAATGGTGGTTTACATAGTCTATGTGGTGAATTCCAAAGATGAAGTTTGAGCTTCTACTAGTCACCGACCTCAAACTCGGTCCCTGACAAAAGTTCAACTACAACGTGAAAAGAAGCAGGAGATGCTCGCTCAGGCGGCAGCAAATGTTAATCCATCGCCTAAGGAAAATCCCGGGGACACACTCGAAGAAAGGGTAGAGAAGGAGTCGGATATTGATTTCCTAAAGAGCGCTCTGAAAAAGAGAGATGAAGAAGCGGCAGAAATGTCCACTAAAATGAACCAAATGGCCCTTCTGATTCAGAATATGGCTGGAATGATGGTTCAATCGAAACCACTGGCAGATGAACCGCCGGTAGTCGGTCTTAAAGATAATGATGACATTTCAAATCCTCTGCAAATCTCATCAACGGCTGAGGAGGAAATGATTCCTAAAAGAAAAGCTGGACGCATATATCGCTCAGCAAAGCAAAGCTCATTACGCCAGTGTAGCCGCAAATAGACCAATCAAGACTGGTCGACCGTATCCGACGTGGTACGATCAAATACAGTACCCGCCAGAGTACACACTTCCAACGTTCCACATGTACAAAGGAACCGGGAATCATCACCAGCACATCGCGCGATTTAAATCCATGTATGGTAACACTGGAGAGAATGATATACTACTCCTCCGACAGTTCGTCAGCGGTCTGGCGGGCATCACCTTCATATGGTATGCAGAACTCCCAAATAATTTTGTGAAGAGCTTCAACGAAATGGATATGCTCTTCTGTCATGGATTCGCTAATGAGAACGAACATATTACCATGACGGCGCTGGTCAACGAAAGGGTTAGACCGAATGAGACTTGGGTTCAATATGTTAGTCGATGGCGAAATCTCTGGTCAAATACAAGCGACGCATCGATGAAGTTGCAACCATGAGAATGCCCATAGCCACCCTTGAACCAAATTCAAAGGCGTTCCCGACCTTCCAAGAACTCATGGATAAAATGGCTCGATTGGATCAAATGGGTCAAGACTCTTCTCATCCGATGATGACGAGTGATGGCGTTTTTCGCCTACGCTCAACAAAAATAAGCAGCTCTGAAGCAACCTATCACCAAAATAGCGACGACGTGGGTACTCGTTCCTCCCGACATATGCACAGAGGGCATATGTATCACTGACGGAAGAATCTCTATTTAGAATGGTCCTTTCTTCTCAAAGGACAGGAAAGATATTAAGGAACTTACAAACAGGTCCTACAATCTAGTAGAATACCCCGCTAAAAAAATGGTACGTCAACAAGCAAAATGGACACAGATGAAAACCCGAAAGGGCGCCGTGAGTAAAAACAGCAGGACTGCCGGAGAGCTTGTGAAAACCCGGAAGGGCGCAATCTCGCTAAAAAAACAAAACAAAAAAAACAACGGTACGTCCGCAAGCAAGATGGGCACGGATGAAAACCCGAAAGGGCGCCGTGAGTAAAAACAACAGGACTGCCGGCGAACTTATGAAAACCCGGAAGGGCGCAACCTTTTTAAAATAAATATACTTATGAGATCCTCACGACTCGTGAGGGGAATCCCCCCTGTGAGACTGTTCTCCGTCGAAAGACGTGACCGGGACATTGGGACGTCCGGCCTGAATTTTGGGGGCAGATGCTATTTGGTTTTAACCGTCCACCTCTCCGAAGATGCCAAGTTGATTTATGGCACCGTGCATCGGAGGTTTGGACGGATGTGGCCGATGTAGCAGACTTCGTCAGATTCCCCCTCATTGTGAGGGTTTTTTTTATTATGAGGACGCTCTTCCCTGCAGGCGCAAGCCCCTGAAGTTAATTACGTTACCATATCACGGTAACCACTTTCTCCTGCTCCAGAAGATCAATTCGTGTCGTGTGTGTTTGTTTTATTTTTGGTTCCCCGTGGATTGTATACGGAGACTAATTTATGTTGTCGCCCGTAGGGCGTGGATTAGTCCAAATCCGTATTTTCTTAGATTTGGGTTTGGGTTGGGTTTAAGGATCGTTAATCTCATTGAGATTAAGATCAACTTAAACGTTTGTTAAGAATACGTTAGTCTAATTTTAGACTAAGATCTACTTAACAGGGTTTTGGGATCATTTAGATTCGATAAAAGAGCATTTGAGCTCTATTGTTTTAGTTTAGAGACATTGTGGTCCATGGTTTAAGGACGTCATAGTCCGTGGCAGTTTAGAGAGATCATAGTCTGTAAAGTTTAAAGACATCATAGTCTATGAGTTTAAGGACCTCATAGTCTATGAGTTTAAGGACATCATAGTCCGTGAGTTTAAGGACCTCATAGTCCATAGTTTAAAGACGTCATAGTCTGTGGGGGTTTAGTTTAGGGACGTCGCGGTCCATAAGTTTAAGGACATCATAGTCCATGAGTTTAAGGATCTTATAGTCCATAAAGTTTAAAGACATCATAGTCCATGAGTTTAAGGACCTCATAGTCCAGTTTAAAGACGTCATAGTCTGTGAGGTTCTGGTTAAACCAGTTTGGGAATGTGCCAAAAGTTATTGGTTATTGGGACCCTCCATCTCTCTAAAGACGTTGAAGGATAACAACGACATATATCGGAGATATGAAGAGATGTACCCTTGAACCAATATCACGATTTGGGGAAATGGGATGAACATCAGTTTAGATGTCATCTGTTGGGAGCTTATTAGCTGTCTTGAGATCGGCTTTGGAAACCTTGAGCGTGAAGGGCTCAATTGATGGTCCTTGGAACATTTGGTCTGATTCTATCTAATGTTATCCCTTCATAGTGTTCAGCGCTAACATGTTTATTCAGCGCTCACATGTTCCCACGTGATACTCTGAGGCAGTGTGAAACACTGAAATTTGAGAATGCCCACGTGTCGCACGTGATGCATATAAGTGTTAAACACTTTGGCCATCACGTGTGAGCACGTGAGGCGCTTGATATAGTGTTAAACTTCAAGGATTTGAAGCGCTTGCTTCTTTGGGTTCATTCTTTTATTCAAGCGCTGTTGGGTTACGTGGGATCACGTGAGGCGACCCAAAAGTGGGAACTGCCTTGGTTTTATTCCCTTTTTCTTTTGAGAGGCTTGTTCAAGGGTCACATGGGAGCACGTGACCTGAACTCATTTATTTTCTTTCGTTCAGCTAGTGTGCTCACGTGGACCCACGTGATTTGCCATTTATCATGTTGAGGAGGCTAAGCTCTTTTTCTTTACGTGCATGGAGATCTTGAGTTTTGAGACTTTCAAATCCCTTGTTTAATAAGAATTAAATTCTCAGGACTTAGTTTTTCACATAGTTTGGGATCTGCATGGTAGAATCTCCTCGATGAGAATTAAATTCTCAACTTGTGAGGAGATCTACTTCTGCAGATCTTTCACCATAAAGAAGAACTGAGTTCTTATATGAAGGGTTAAACTCTTGTTTTATCAGAGGAATTAAATTCCTATATACCTTTTGGGAGAATTAAATTCTCTGAACTTAGATCTTCCTCTAGATTTTCGATCTATATGGCAGAATCTCCCTGATGAGAATTAAATTCTCAACTTTTGGGGAGATCTGCTTTTGCAGATCTTAACCAGAGGAAGAACTAAGTTCTTATTAGAAGAGTTAAACTCTTAGCTTGAGAGTTCAATTCTCTTTTTATTTTTCTTCTCCTACCTAGGGTTCCTTCTTCTCTTTGAAGAGATCTCATTTTCTCTGGAGAATTAAATTCTCTTTTCTTTTGCTTACGAGGGGTTATTTTCTTCTCTCTCCTCTTTCTATCTTCTTCTTCTTAGCTCCTATTTATAGGAGAAAGAAAAGAATCAATTTGTTTTATTTTAAAACAGAAATCTCTCATTGAGAGATTTTGATTGATTTTATAATCAACCAAAAAGATCTTTTAGATCAATCAGTGAATTTTATTCACCGTTGGATTTTTAATCCAAGGACTTCTATTTTGCAGAATATCTCCCTTTTGTTATTCTTAACAAGATTAGGAAGATATTTCCCTGTACAGAATCTTTCTGTAAATTAGTGATCTTTAATCACCATTGGAATGTTAATCCAACGGCGTTCTGTTTTACAGAGCGCAATCTTTCTTGTTTGGAAAGATTTAGGAAATATTTTTCCAATTAGGGTTTTTAATTCCTTTTAATTATAATTTAATTCTATTAGTTCAGAAGACTCAGGAGCCCATCACGTGTTGGCACGTGACCTCACCAATTAAGCATAAAGTTTCCAATTAGAATTTAATTCTATTAGTTCAGAGGGCTCAGGAGCCCATCACGTGTTGGCACGTGACCTCACCAATTAAGCATAAAGTTTCTAATTAGAATTTAATTCTATTAGTTCAGAGGGCTCAGGAGCCCATCACGTGTTGGCACGTGACCTCACCAATTAAGCATAAAGCTTCTAATTAGAATTTAATTCTATTAGTTCAGAGGGCTCAGAGCCCATCACGTGTTGGCACGCGACCTCACCAATTAAGCATCTCCAATTTTTTATTTCATTCAGGCGCCTACAAACTCTGCCTATAAAGGTCACATGTCTACACGTGAGGCCCGATTTTTAGTTCAGTTTTGCCAAGCACAGCGTCTATCACGTGTGGGCACGTGATGTTCCACTTGGGGGTTTTCCTCGTTGCTTTATTCATATGTTTTATTCAGTTCTCATGAGGGAACAAATGCCCCCATAGTGTTGTTCTCACGTGGTTTGCACGTGAGTGCAACACTGTCACCATTATAGCCGTTGGATTTGCCTAGGGATCGAGGAAGATGAATCGTTTCCTATCATGTCTTATAAATGCAGGGGTCTCATTCTTGAGGCAGCCACTTGTTTCGCTCATCTTCTTCCTTCTTCATCTTCTTTGAGAATTTAATTCTCTTCCTCAGAGCTTAGTTCTCTGCCATTGTAATTCCGGTGTTTAACTCTGTCAAAAAGAAACCCCTTTTTAGGTGAGGACCTTCTGCTCGAAAAAAACTTTCTTTCTGAAAAAAAAATTCTGGATTTTAAATCCATCTTGGGAGCTTTGCTCTCCTCGGAGACCCATTCGCTTAGGGATCCAAAGATGTGATCTTTGATTAGTAAACTTCCATATATCGAACATTCACCTTTGTTTTTTTAGGGATTCATGGGATTTTGTTTCTCATATAAGTTTTTTTTTGTGAGTTTCTGAAATTTAATTCCATCATGTAAAGGGAATTTAATTCCTAAGGCGAAGAGCTTAGCTCTGAAAGATTAGGAGGACCCTTTGGGAATCTCATTCCTTGGTGTTCTTGACAATCTTTTCATAGGGTTTTACCCTTATTCGCGCAGATTTTTTAATTTTGTTAGGTGTCTTATCAGAGGTTGTTTTCCAAGAGTTGTTTGAATTCCAATATCTGTTTAATGAGGATCTTTTTTTATTCTCACAATGATTGCTCTGTCTCATCATTAGTGAGCCGCCATATTGATTTTGTGGGGTCCATGTGTTTCATAGGCAGTGACCCGGCAAAACAGACATCCTGTTTTGTTATTATTATATATATATGTGTGTGTGTGCACGCGCGCGCGTGCTAGGGTTTCATTAATAGCTTCCTCTTTTCCTTATTTCAGGCACAATGGCTTCTCTTCCTTATTTCCTTACACCCGCTCAGACGCCGCTTTTCCACAATCGCCATCAGATGAGGAGGCAATGGCGATGATCAGAGCTCATGATACAGACCGGACAAGTCTGCTCTTATGGGGCACCTGGTACGGCCACATCATCCGGGATCGTCGAAGTTTTATTTGCAAGGAGCCAGCGGAAGCTCTTCGCTCTATACTGCTGATGGAACGCCCACAGACTACTTACGCAGTGGAGGCAACCAATTGGACTCCTTCAGGTCGGCTGGAGCCCTCTACACCTGGGATACCCAACCAGCCCTTACTGGCTATAGACATCTTAGGGCGTCGGATTTGCCAACATGAAGCTCGATCTTGGGGGCAAGTCTACAAAGTGGGCGTTACTCCCCGGCACCCAGTGGGCTATCTTATTTCGGCTCGCTATATTCTTTCTGCCCACCACACAAGATTGTAAGAGGTTGGGCTATATCAGGCGGTATACGCGTCGCTATTCCATTATTAGTCTCCTCACGTCGGGTGGATCAAAGCTTTCGTAAACCAATAGAATTTGCCTACCAACACCTTTCTGCTGGGGGATCGAGAGGTATCTATTTCATTAGAGGAATTTCGTGAGATTTCGGGGTTGCCTATCAGGGGTGAACATTATGAAGAACTACTGCCTCCAGACGAATATGTTTTCTCCACCGTGCCGGTTATGCTCGACGGACTGACGCCCGAAACTGTTGTCCGTCATAAGTACCCTAGTCTTATCAAGGCTCTGGGTATTTTTGACGGATTGTTTGCGAAAACAGGAAGGCAAGGCGTCACTTTCGAGGGTTTTATCGCCTGTTTCATCCTGGAAGATGTTCTATCCAAGGAGGCCCCAAAGTTTGCGAGTATCGACGACCCTTTTGGGTTTGGGTTGGACAAACTGCCGGCTAAAGCAGAAGATCTACCGCAATTTTATATTCCAAACACGTCGGCCATTCCTTTTGATGCAGTTGCGGCCCCCGGTATAGACGAAGAGACCTTTTTCGTCGGCTTTATTAGTCTCTGGCTTAGTTGGTTTGCGATGCCAACCCACCGATGCTTCATGAGAGCTTCTGCTTTCTACCCCGCCCATCGTGCAGTCGAAGGGGCAAGGTTAGCCTTTGGTATTGTAGGATTATCACACCTTTATCACGGGTTAAGTGTTGCAGCCAACACTTCGACTCCAGGTGTAGATGTTGTGAATCTCTCCCTCCATTACTTCACATCACGGATCGAAATGCATGTGTTGGGGGCATTCGCAGCACATCGACGGCTGAACTTCTATGACTCCTACACCTTTCCTCCAGTTATGAGATTAGTAGGTGCCTCCGCTTCCGATCCGACTCAATTAGGGGCCCTCCATGTCCTGCTCAATACATATGCTAACGATGGAGGGATGGTGTTCATTGATCGCGTTCTTTTTGCTCTGGCGGGTCCCATCCAACAGCTATTCGACTTGTCGAAAGGGGGAGCACCATCTTTAAAGCATAAGGAGATCATGCATCTGTATTCAATCAGGCCAGGCTATTTGGTGTTCCGCCGGAATGATACGGTCCTTGTCATGCGGTATAATCCGCGTCGTTTCGCTCGGCAATTGGGCTACAATCAGGGCATCCCCTTCGAAGCGTTTTTGGTTGAGCCAACCTCATCTCCGGGAGTTATTTGCGACGTCATTCATCACTTCATGCGGTTGAACACTGGCTCTATGTTTATGATCCCAGAACCTGACTACCTCCTACGGTCTGTGGGGTCCTTTGTGTGATGGTATCGCCACCGGGTTGGTAGAAAAGGCGAGTATTATTTGAGTATAAGACTCCTGCCCCACCCCAAGCTGCCAACGTTCCATTGCGACCGCGGCCAGTCGTTCGTCCTCTCTTGAGGGATGGTGGTGTGGTCCTTATCTCGCAAGCCGCAGAAACCGAATCGATTCCTCCCACCGCAGGGATGCTGATGCACACTAGAGCTCAAGCAAGGGTTTCCGATAAGGCGCCAGCAGTAGTTTCACCAGTTGCGGAGTCATCAATGGCAGTGTCATCATCGGTGGTGCCGCCAAAAGAGGATACTGGAGGCGAGGTTGGGCAGTGCCGTATCAAAGCACCAAAGGGGAAGAAACGGTCCTCCTCCTCTAGTGTCAGTTCCGCCTCGAAAAGGAGGAAGAAGACCTCGACCTCATGCTTGAATCTGAAGTTGTCGCTCAAGACGAACCTATATCCATGCAAGAGCCAGATGATGGTCTTCTTTTTTCGGGCTCATCTGCCGAGGAAGCCGCACAATTGGCTGGGGCTATAAGGCGCTCACAGGATGAAACTGAGAATGTGGGCGTCCCGAGGAAACCTTATCATTCCGTCATATTCCACGAAGATCCCCCATCAATACGGCAAATATTTATAGGTCCCTGGAACAGGGAGGTGAGATAGCCCTCAAACAGCCTATCTCAGCCACTTCCGAAGATGAATTGTCGTTGTGGACCGGCGGCCACGAATCTACATTTGAACCCCGGCGAGCATACCTTCTCAGGAAGGAACGTCGGCTTGAAAAAGCAATACTAGAGGCATCCTGGCGTATCGGTATGCATGATTTCTGTATTTTTCCTTTGGTAAGTAATTTGTCTCGCTTTTTATGTCTTCTTATCTTCGTAAAACTTTGCAGGGACTTCAGCAATGGCAGAAAATCTGAGTTCGAGTTGCGTCCTGGCTGTGGACTCTACAAATATCCCTGATGAGATGCCATTAGGTGTGGAAGGGGTCGTTTCAGCTGTTATTCCTGCTGCGGAGCTTCCTCTCGCGGTCTCTGTTCCCCCGGTGTCCGTTCTCCCGGAAGAGGTGTCCTTACCGGCCGTAGATTTAATGGACCTTTCCGGTGATGGCCTGGAGATTGTGGAACAGGTAATTGAGATCGTCGTTCCTGAAGTGGCGGCCATTGCCCCTCAACTGGAAGCTGTCCCACCAGCAAATGTCTCCGATGATGTTCCTGAGGGAATGGACGAGGCTGCCGAAGCTGTTATCCCTCCGGCTCAAGGCGGAAAGAGTATCGAAGGTAGTCTTCTTATTTTGATTTAATGATCTCTCTATTATCTAACTCGTTCTGTCTTTTCAGAATTACGAGGATTGGCAGCGTCCATCGTGAATTTATCTCCCAGAAGATCCTTTCAGCGTCTGCTCGAGATGGCCACCCCACAGGCAATATCCCTGCAAAGCATCGTCCTCTCTTCTGGGCAAGGTTGGTGTGATCTGACCCTTTCATCGTATTATTATTATTTCGCATAATGATGCCGATATGTCTTCTGCAGTTCTGGAAGCTAATGACGAAGTTAAGATCCTCGACGGGCCTGGAGATTCGTCTAATCCTCCTTGCATGACCGTGGGTAAGTAAGACTTTGATGTCGCTTTATATATTCTTTGGGCGTAAATATCATAGATTGTTCATGGATCTTGACAGCCTTGCCCGCTCTTGTCCTGCTGGAGTCTCGCATCATTATGCCACCAGGCCCTTATGCCCTACGCGCATCTGAATGGATGGCGAAGCAAAGCCTTCACTCCTTGTCAGCTCTCATCAAAGATCTTCGTGCTGATAGCTCGATCACAGCCAAAGAATTTGCTGCTGAAGCCAACATTTCTCTGCCCTTTCTTGCCACCTACCATGATGAAACATTGGTGCATGTCTGGGTCGAGTTTTGTCGTCGAGTGGAGGCTTATTTACATGATCTCGAGTGCACACGCCTTCCGTCAAAGGTCATGGATGCGAAGACGAGCTTGCGGGGGCTGATCGAACGGTGCGCCGCGAATCTTCAATCATGTGAAAAGAGGCTTAACTGAAAATTCTCGGAGGGGGAACTGGCCTCGAATGCTTTGGGGGAGCTTCAAGCTAAGCTTACTGCTAAGACCACCCGTGCGTACGAACATTGGCGGGTGCTCCAAGAAGCTATCAGGGAGGTGGTGGCTGTTGATAAAGCCGTCATCTTTACCCAGGAGATAGTTGAAGCTCACAAAGTTTCCAGAAATGAGCTTGAGATTCGGCTCGCCTCGTATCAGGCTCAACAGTCTCAGGCGAAGACCCGTCTCGTGGCGATAATCAAGCTTGAAGCCGAGGCCCAGCAGAAGGGCAATGAATTGAGGAGCTTATTGTGTCGTCCGCCGGCTTAAAGAATTTTTGTAAAAATTTTCTTTTCTTGTATCCACCCCTGAATGAGAGGGTTTTTTTGTATTCATTTCGATTCTTTTTACGATATGTATCTTGTATTCACTTTGAATTGACGAATAAAAGACATATATGTTCGTTTTATCTCGTACTTATATGTAGCTCTGATGGATGTGGTCCATATGTAGTTTATCTGGATCTTTTTTGCAGGGTAGTGATGGCTTAGGAAACAGGTTTGGATCTGCCGCCTAAGACTTTTCAACTTTATGAGCCGTGAGGGTCTCATAAAGACTTTTCTCCCTACGAATCGAGAGGATCCCGTAGGTGTATTTTCTCCTTAAGAATCGTGAGGATTCCTAAGTGTGCTTTCTCTTGAAAGTCGTAAGGATCTCACGAGAGAGTTTTCTCCCTTACAAGTCGAGAGGACTTGTAAGTGGTTGATGAGTTGACTTATCTCCGAGTCGAAGCATTGCTTTACAACAGGGAGATTAGGATAGACATGTATCCGTGTCGAAGCGTTGCTTTATGACAAGGGGGTCAGGGGTTGACATGTATCCAAGTCGAAGCGTTGCTTTACGAAAAGGAGGACAGAGGTTGACATGTATCCAAGTCGAAGCGTTGCTTTACGAGAAGGAGGTTGGGGTTTGACATGTATCCAAGTCGAAGCGTTGCTTTACGACAAGAAGGTCAGGGGTTGACATGTATCCAAGTCGAAGTGTTGCTTTACGACAAGGAGGTCAGGGGTTGACCCACACTTGAGTCATCTTTCAGCCGTTTGTTTTCATTTCTATTTGATGAGATTTTAACCATCACGTGTCATCACGTGACCATTGGTCACGTGTGAACACGTGATAACTCATTGAGGTAATTCCTGATTTTTAATCAGGAAACAAATGCCCCCACAGTATTGCTCTCACGTGTCTACACGTGAGTGCAACGCTGTCACTTTTGTGACCGTTGGATCCGTCTAGGGAATCGGGGAGATGAAGCGTTTCCATCACATCCTATAAATGCATGGGTCTCTTCAGAAGCGCCTCCACTCTTGCTTACCTTCTTCCTTGTAACTTTTTTCCTTTCTGAGAATTTAATTCTCCTTTCCAGAGCTTAGTTCTCTGTTTCAAGAATTTTCCAGAGTTTAAATCTGTTGACAGATTCCTTTTCCTCAGGTAATAATCTTGAACGAAGGAAGAACTTTCACAGAAATCACCAGTGGATTTTAAATCCACACCAAGGGTTTTCCTTTTTAACAAGAACCCATTTTTAAGTTCTTTAAAATAAAGAGAAAACCATTCAATCTTTAATCAACAGACCCTTTAGGGTTTCTCTGATCTTCAGGGGGCTAATGGTAGCGGTTGTCTTTTCCATGGAATTTAATTCCATCTCAAAAAGCTTTGGCTCTGAAAAATGTCTCTGGGAATTTAATTCCTCTTTTTTTTTAATAATGAATTTAATTCTTATGAAGAACTCAGTTCTTCCCATAGAACTCCTTGGGTTTTTTTTTCTTTGCCCTGAGTTGTCTTCTTCACAACCAAGAAGAAGAAGTTTGCAATGTCGCTTTCTGGGAATTTAATTCCCTTGATTCTATTTGATTTGTCACAGAGTCCAAGATGGGTTTCTTTTAGGGGAATGTGTAGGGTCATTTGAAATCCATTGCTTATTTAATGGGAATCTTCCTTTTGTCTCATTATAATTATTTTGCCTCATCATTGTCAAGCCGTCATCTTGATTTTGTGGGACCCATGTGTTTTGTAACCAATGGTCCCATAAAATGAGTCCTATGTCGCTGTTATATATATATATATATATATATATATATATAAATATATATATATATATATATATATATAAAATCACTGTTGGCTTCGCTTTAACAGTTTCCCCTTATTTTATTTCAGGTACAATGACGTCTGTTCCGTATTTTCCTTTCACTCGCTCGGAAGCCGCTTTTCCCCAATCGCCATTTGACGAGGAGGTGATGGCAATGATCAGGGCTCACGACCCGAATCGCACCAATCTTCTTCTGTGGAGGACCTGGTACAGTCACATCATCCGGGATCGCCGGAGTTTTCTTTGCGAAGTGCCGACGGAGCCTACCTTTCCGTTCCTGCCGATGGATCGTCCAGGGACAGTCTTTGCTGTAGAGATGCCTAATTGGACTCTGATGGGACGACTTGAGCCTTCAGCGACGGGCATCCCGAATCATCCTATCCCAGCCATAGATATTCTGGGACGCCGTATTTGCCAGGGCGAGGCCCAACCATGGGGCAGATCTACAAAATAGGGCTCACCCCTCGACACCCCATAGGCTACCATCTTTGGGCTTGCTACATCCTATCCGCCCACCGTGCACGACTGCAGAAGGCTGGGCTTTATCAAGCGATCTATGCGTCCCTCTTCCACTACCCGTCTCCTAACGTCTGGTGGGTTAAGGCCTTCCTGAACCAGTGAAATCTCCCCACCAACACTTTCCTCCTAAGGGACCGCGAAGTTTCGATTTCCTTGGAAGAATTCCGCGAGATCTCGGGGCTGCCGATCAGGGGGACACTTTATGAAAAGCTGCTGCCTCCTGACGAGTATGTCTTTGAAGCTGAGCCCGCAATGCTCGACGGCCTGTCTACTGAGAATGCCGTCCGCCACAAGCGTCCAAGTTTGATCAAGACCCTGGGCATTTTAACAAACTGTTCACTGAGTCAGAGGAGCAGGGCGTCACTTTCAAGAGCTTCATCGCTTTCTTCCTTCGCGAGGATGTCCTGTCAAAGACGGCTCCAAAGTTTGCAAACACTAATGACCCCTTTGGGTTTGGTTTGAACAAGCGGCCGACTAAGGAATCGGATTTACCGCAGTATTATATTCCCATTATGTCGCTGGTATCCTTCGAATCGATTGCAGCTCCTGGCATGGACGAGGAGACATTCTTTGTGGGTTTTATCAATGTCTGGCTTAGCTGGTTCGTCATCCCCATGCATCGCCGCTTCATGAGAGTCTCGGTTATCTATCCGGTTCATCGTATCGCTGAGGGGACACGGCTGGCCGTAGGCATCCCGACGCTAGCGCATCTCTATCATGGATTAGGCATCGCGGCTAATACCTCAACTCCCGGTGTGGATGTAGTAAACTTCTCTCTTCATTACTTCACATCTTGGATTGAGATGCATGTGTTGGGGGCTTTTGCTGCGCATCAGAGACCCGCATTTTATGACGCCTACACTTTTCCGCGACTCATGCGGCTAGTGGATGCTGCTGCTCCCGACTCGACTCAGTTTAGGGCTATTCGCGTGTTGATTGCTCCCTATGGTAGCGCGGGCGGACTGGTATTTGTTGATCGGGTTCTATCTGCTCCTTCAGGTCCGATTCAACAACTCCACGACCAGTCGAAAGGTGAGGTGCCTTCTCTGAAGCCCCGGGAGGCCACGCACTTATACACGATCAGACCAGGTTATTTGGTATTCCGTCAGAACAGTGCGGCTCTTTTTATGCGGTACAATCTGCATCGCTTCGCCCGGCAGCTTGGATATGATCAGGGCGTTCCCTTCGAGGCTTTTACAGTTGCGCCGGTCCCTTCACCCGAAGCTGTTCGCGATGCTGCTCATCACTTCGTGAGGCTGAACACTGGTTCTTACTTCATGATCCCTGAAGCCGATCATATTCCCTGATGCGTGGGGTCCTTTACGGGCTGGTATCTTCATCGGGTCGGCCCAATTATTTCTGAGGAGAAGAGGTTGCTTCTTGGTTATGGCGCTTCTGCTCCGGTTCAGGCCACGGGAGTTCCACCGCGGCCGCGCGCACCGGTCCGCTTCCCTTTGAGGGACACCAGTGTTGCGCTCATTTTAGGGGAGATAGAGGTGGACCTTACTCCCACAGTTGGTATGCCATTGGATGCCCGGGCTCAGTTAAGGGGTAAAATGGCGCCAGTAGTAGTACCACCGCTGCCGGTGTCGACAATGGCCGTGTCGTCTTCGGCAGCACCGCCAAGTGAGGGTGCCGATAACGAGAGTGTTGAAGGTGAGGTCGGTCGGCGTCGTGCCAAGGCTCCACGGGGGAGGAAACGGTCATCCTCGGTGGTCGGTTCTGGATCCAAACGGCGGAGGAAGGTGGCTACTAACCTGCTCGACTCTTTAGTAGAGTCTGAGCCCATTCTTCAGGATGAACCGTTGGCCATGCAAGAGTCGGACGTTGGCTTACTTTTTCCGAGTTCAACTGCCGAGGAAGCCGCACAATTGGCTGAGGCTATAAGACGTTCTCAAGACGAGTCTCAGAATGTGAGGGTTCCGAAGAAGCCCTATCCTGCCGTAATCTTTTATGAAGACCCTTCGTGGATCCGGCAGCGATTTATCGGCCCTTTAGAGGAATGGGGCGAAAGGGCCCTTAAACAGGCTGCTTCGGAGGACGCTGCGGATACGCTTTCATTGTGGACTGGCGGCCACGAGTCCACCCTTGAACCTCGGCGAGCACACCTCCTCGAGAAGGAGCATCAGCTTGAACAAGACATATTGAAAGCTTCCTTACGCATCGGTATGTTCCTGTATTTCTTTGTAATACTTCATATTGTCTGCACTTGTACATATACATTCTTATCCTTGTGTGAACTGTGCAGAGACTTCGGCGATGGGGGAGGTTCCCACGGGTTTACTGACTGTAGAGCCTGCTGACACCCTTAGTGAAACACTGCTCAATGTGGAGGGGGTTGATGAAACTGTCCCTCTCGCGATAGAGCCTCCTGCGGTGGTTCCTGCTCCCGAAGCACTTGCTCTCACGGGAGAGGCGCCCTTGGTGGTTTCCGTTGCTCCTTCCTCAGAGGCCGTTATACCAGCCCGCGTCCCTGATATTGTGCCCGAGGTCGCGGCGGAGGCCCTTGAAGCTGCTATTCCTCCAGCTCAGAATAGGAGGAGCGTCGAAGGTAATCTTCTACATTTTAAACTAGTAATCTTTCTGTTATCTGAACTCTTTTGTCTTTTCAGAATTGTGCGGACTGGCGGCCTCTATTGCTGATCTGTCTCCCCGGCAATCCTTTTAGCATCTGCTGGAGATGGCCGCTCCGCAAGCGATATCTTCTCAACGCATCGTCCTCTCGTCTGGGCAAGGTTAGTGTTGTTCACCATCTTTTCATAGCATTGTTGTTATTTCGCAAAATGACATTGACGTCCTTTACAGTTCTGGAGGCCGACGACGAGGTTGAGGTTCTCGAAGGGCCAGGGGAGCCTTTAGCTCCTTCTTGCATGACTGTGGGTAAGTGAAGTCTCAATATCGTCCTATTTGTTCTTTTGCTTAGAAGTTTCACTGACCGTTTATAAATTTGAACAGCCCTACCAGTTCTCACAGCGCTGGAGTCTCGCATCGCCATGCCACCCGGCCCTTATGCCCTGCGTGCCTCGGACCGGATGGCCAAGCTAAGCCTCGCCTCTCTATCATCTTTGACCGAGGAACTTCGTGCCGGCAGCGTGATTACGGCCGAAGCATTTGCTGCCGAAGCTAACGGCTCTCTCCCCTTTCTTGCCACTTATCATAGCGAAGCAATGGTGCAAGTCTGGGTTGAGTTTTGTCGGCAGGTGGAGGCTTGCTTGCACGTGCTCGAGTGTACCCGCCTTTCTTCGGAGGCTTTGACTGCGAAGGCGGGCTTGCGGGGTCTAATTGAGCGGTGCACGGCGAACATGGTGTCGTGCGAGAAGAGACTCGGCCGCAAATTCTCGGAGAGGGAGCTGGCTTCTAAGGCGCTGAACGAGCTCCAAACCAACCTTACGGCCAAACCCAACAAAGCGTATGAACTCTGGCGAGTGCTTCAAGAGGCCATCAAGGAAGTGGTGGCCATCGACAAAGCCGTCGTGTTCACTCGTGAAAGGGTTGAGGCTCATAAGGCCACTGAGAAAGAGCTTGAAGGCCGGCTCGCCTCATATCAGGCCCAGCAAGCTCAGGCGGAGGCCCGTCTTCTGACAATATTAAATCACGAAGGTGTGGCCCAGCGAAAGAGGGATGAGCTGACCAATCTGCTAAATCGCCCGCCGACCTGAAGACTTGTATATTTATTTTTTAATTCTTCTTTTGTATAAACTCCTGAATGAGAGTATATTTTTTTTTTCACGAATTGTACTTTGTATCCATTTTGGTTCATGAATAAAAGACATATTTTTCTTCTCAATGGTGTGTCCCTTTTTAGTAAGTGTATTCTGCGGATATCTATCTTGATCTCTTTGCAGGACAATGATGGCTTAGGATTTAGGGTTAAGATCTGCCTCCTAAGACTTTTCAACTTTATGAGCCGTGAGGGTCTCATAAAGAGTTTTTCTCCCTACAGGTCGAGAGGATCCCGTAGGTTTAATTTCTCCTTAAGAATCGTGAGGATTCATAAGTGTGTTTTCTCTTGAAAGTCGTAAGGATCTCACAAAAGAATTTTCCCTCTTACAAGTCGAGAGGACTCGTAAGTGGTTGTTTCCCTCCTTGTCGAGATTCGACTTTGGAGAGTGTGGTCCGTGAATAGTATGCAAGAGTCCGTTTTGGACCGACTTGCAGGGCCCCGGTGCTTAGGAAACAGGTTTTTTTTAATCCCCACTGCCTAAGGCTTTTCCCTACGAGTCGAGACGAATCGAGAAGTTCTCGCAAGGACACTAATTTCCTCACGAGTCGAGACGAATCGAGAAGTTCTCGCAAGAATGTCCTAACGTCACAGTTAACCTTTGCTCTTTATGACAGAGGTTCGTTAGGGTCTGTGGTACTAGGGTTTTGCCCGTCATACCGTCGCGTTGGCTGATATATTCCTCGATAGGCAGTCTTGCTGTTCGAGTAGCCTTACGACTGCCGTGTCTCTGATCCCTTCGGGGGCTGGACAAGACGTCTTCAAGCAATCTTCCTAGGTAGTTTGACCGTCGGATGAGCAAGCGTTAAGAATTTTGCCATACCGCTTTTTACTTGAGGTTAGGCTCATTTTAGAGAGCCTCGATGAGTCATAACCACTCCGCGCTGGTGTGGGATGATCTCCGATAGTCTTTCAGGTTTTATATGAGTTACCGTTAAGACCCTGAAGCTAGGAATTTGGCCTTTGCTTCGTTTTACTGGCATTACGTCTGCTGTAACGAGACGAATGTCGCGGTTGTCTCTAGGTTGTTGGTGAACTGTCGAGATTTGGAACTAGGGATTTTACCGTGGCTCCATTGTTGTTGTCGCGTCTGCATCTTGTAGGAGAAAGAACGCTGTGGTGACATCTCGTCTGCTGTATCGAGACGAACATCGAGGTGATGACCACTCCATGTGGGATGATCTCCGGTAGTCTTTTAAGTTTTATATGAGTTACCGTTAAGATCCTGAATCTAGGAATTTGGCCTTTGCTTCGTTTGCTTTGGTGTGTCCGGATCCTGTTGGAGGAAGGATGCTGTAGTGATATCTCGTCTGCTGTATCGAGACGAACATCGAGGTGGTGACCACTCCGTGCTGGTGTGGGATGATCTCCGATTGTCTTTCAGGTTTTATATGAGTTACCGTCAAGACCCTGAAGCTAGGAATTTGGCCTTTGCTTCGTTTGCTTTGGCGTGTCCGGATCCTGTTGGAGGAAGGAGGCTGTGCTGACATCTCGTCTGCTGTATCGAGACGAACGTCGATATGGTGACCACTCCGCGCTGGTGTGGGATGATCTCCGATAGTCTTTCAGGTTTTATATGAGTTACCATCAAGACCCTGAAGCTAGGAATTTGGCCTTTGCTTCATTTTCTTTGGCGTTGCGTCTGCTGTTTCGAGATGAACGCTGAGGTGGACTTGGGATTTTGCCGTCACTCCGCATTATTTCAACCATGGGGTCTTCCATTGACGTTGCATCTACATCCTGCTGGACTGCAAAGGAACGCCGTTGTTAACATTACGTCTGCTGTAACGAGACGAATGCTGAGGTGGAGTTAGGATTTTGCCGTCACTCCGCTTTGCTGACCATGGGGTCTTTCGTTGACGTTGCATCTACATCCTGCTGGACTGCGAAAGAACGCCGTTGTTGATATTGCGTCTGCTGTAATGAGACGAATGCTGAAGTGGAGCTGGGATTTTGCCGTCACTCCGCTTTGTCTCGACCATGGGGTCTTTTGTTGACGTTGCATCTACATCCTGCTGGACTGCGAAGGAACGCCATTGTTGACATTGCGTCTGCTGTAACGAGACGAATGCTAAAGTGGAGCTGGGATTTTTCCGTCACTCCGCTTTGTTTCGACCATGGGGACTTTCGTTGACTTGCATCTGCATCCTGCCGAACTGCGAAGGAACGCCGTTGTTGACAATGCGTCTGCTGTAACGAGACGAATGCTGAGGTGGAGCTAGGATTTTGCCGTCGCTCCGCATTGTTTTGACCATGGGGTCTTTCGTTGACGTTGCATCTGCATCCTGCTGGACTGCGAAGGAACGCCGTTGCTGACATTGCGTCTGCTGTAACGAGACAAATGTTGAGGTGGAGCTGGGATTTTGCCGTCACTCCGCTTTGTTCCGACCATGGGGTCTTTCGTTGACGTTGCATCTGCATCCTGCCGGACTGCGAAGGGACGCCATTGTTGACATTGCGTCTGGTGTAACGAGACGAATGCTGAGGTGGAGCTGGGATTTTGCCGTCACTCCGCTTTGTTTCGACCGTGAGGTCTTTTGTTGACATTGCATCTGCATCCTGCTGGACTGCGAAGGAACGCCGTTGTTGACATTGCGTCTGCTTTAACGAGACGAATGCTGAGGTGGAGCTGGGATTTTGCCGTTACTCCACTTTGTTTTGACCATGGGGTCTTTTGCTGACGTTGCATCTGCATCCTGCTGGACTGCGAAGGAACGCCGTTGTTGACATTGCATCTGGTGTAACGAGACGAATGCTGAGGTGGAGCTGGGATTTTGCCGTCACTCTGCTTTGTTTCGACCAAGAGGTCTTTTGTTGATGTTGCATCCGAATCCTGCTGGACTGCGAAGGAACGCCATTGTTGACATTGCGTCTAGTGTAACGAGACGAATGCTGAGGTGGTCTCTAGATTGTCTGTGAACCGACGAGATTTGGAACCAGGGACTATGTCGTGGCTCCATTTGGTGATGTTGCTTCCGAGTCCTGTTGGAACGAGGGGGATCACAGTTGCTGATTTTTAGACTGTAGATATTGCCGTTAAGATTTGGCTCTCTTTCTGATGGAGTCTGATGGGAAAGTATGGTTCCCTCTTTATTTGTGCCCCTGGATTGTATACAGGGATCGATGTGATCTCACCTGTAGGGTAAAAAGTTTCATTTCATTTTATTTTTTTATTTCTTTCCGCGATGCTCTATCATTTCAGCTTTTATATCGCGAAAGTCGCGATTGCCCAATCATTTTGGTTATTTTTTGCGGTGCCCAATCATTTCGGCTATTTGTTTTATTTACTCGCTGCTTTTTATTGCGAGTTGACCAACTATTTCGGCTATTTTGCATGCATACATTTTTACTTGCTGATTTTGTTTGCAAGTTGCCCCATCATTTCGGCTATTTCATATGCATTTTTGGCTCACTAATTTTTTTATCGCGAGTGTGGAACTTGAAATCCGATGCCAATCTTAGCATCAGCATCGCTGCGACTGGAATATTGCCAGGAGCGAATCATCATTTGCCATGGAAGGACTTGGAATTTGATACCGATTTAGGCATCAGCATCGCTACAGCTGGGATATTGCCAGGATCGAATCATCATTTGCCTCTATCGATATCGAACAAAGGTGGCTTAGTAGACAGGGTTAAGATCCTGTCGACTAAGGCTTTTGACTTCATGAGCCGTAAGGGTCTCATAAAGGTATTTCTCCCTACAGGTCGTGAGGATCTCATAGGTGCGTTTTCTCCTTAGGAGTCGTGAGGATTCCTAAGTGCATTGTCTCTTATAAGTCGTAAAGATCTTACAAGAAAGTTTTCTCCTTATAAGTCGAGAGGACTCACAAGGGTTGTTCACCGTGCGAACATATCCCTAGTCACGGATGAGACTTTGTTAGGGAAATGTTTATTCGCGCACGTGGATTGTATACAAGGGTCAGTATTGAGCCGCTTGTAGGGCAGCATTGGAGGTTGTGATGGCTTAAGAACAGGTTCAGATCCCTGTAACTTAAGGCTTTTGAACCCTATGAGCCGTGAGGGTCTCAAAGGGGAATTCTCCTTACGAATCGTGAGGATCTCGTAAGTGTAAGTTCTCCTTAAGAATCGTGGGGATCCCTAAGTGTGTTTCTCCTTTGTGAGTCATAAGGATCTCACGCAGGTGGTTTCTCCTTACAGGGTCGAGAGGACCCTGCAAGTGTCTTTTAACGAGGTTGCGCCCTTTCGGGTTTTCACAAACTCGCTGGTAGTCCTGCTGTTTTTACTCACGGAGCCCTTTCGGGTTTTCATCCGTGCCCATCTCGCTTGTGGACGTACCCCCTTTTTTTTACCACGTCAGCCTGGGGATGCTGCGGGTTGGTAGTAGTTTAACAACGTTTCGGTCATTTGTCAACGTACGATTACGCAGCTAGATTTTTCCGCAAATCTTCGCATGTTTTGTGCCGGAGGTGGATTCCTTGAAGAAAGGGCTGAGGGCGATTTCTTCGTCAGAGTCGCTTCCAAAGGTGATAACTTGCGATCCCTTGGTGTCGGCTATGTGACAGTTGCCAGCAGCTCTTTCGCGCTCATCTGTCGTGCTTTTCTGTTCCCGACGAGCCTTGCGCTTCACTCGTTGAACGTGTCGTCGATGGGCAACATATCCCTGCCACCAGTTTTTAAAGGCTATGCGCTCCTCGGTGGGGTGTGCAATCTTCTGATGGTATAGGCAGAAGTTATGATGTATGTCCGCTTCATCAAGACGTATATTGCCAGGGGAATTTCCTTTGAGAGAGGGCAACTTCATTCCTATTGCCAGGGCCCTAGCGAATTGATTCCTTACTTTAAGCTTTCTTTTGCTGGCGATAGGGATGCTTTGCTCCAGTCGGGGTGTCTCGACCTTTTCCTCCAGTCGTCGGCGTTTGGCACTTTCAAATATAGCCAGTTCACACTCTCGATTGGCTTTGCTTTCCTGATGGGCTTCGTTTAGGAATGCATCAATCATTTCGTCTGATGGTCCTAGAAGTTCAGGCTCAGGATTTGCCCCCAATTTTCTTGCATCAGGAGCTTCTTCACCATTTATTAACGAGTGAGTGATCACATGGAAGCTTGCGACATAATCCTCAAGTTCATCCGACGATTCTTTGTCATCATCTCCGTCCTCAAGGATGTGGCTGAGGAATTCTTGGAGTGTGACTGGGGTCCGCGCCTTCTGATTATATTCTTCCGGTGCGTCAATATGCTTTTGCAAATACGTGCGCTTGTCATCAAACTGCGCGTGCTTTTTGGTCTTCTTCTTTTTCTTTGAAGACTTTGACGGCTGTGCCTGGGTGTTTTGCCCACTGCTGTCATTTCTCGGTGTGGGGCGTAGTTTCAGCATCCTATCAATGACCTCGGGCTCTAGCGGACTTTTCCACCTGACGGCTGGGCATGTGTGAAGATTCTTCAGCATTCTTTTCGTCTTGGCTAAAAGAGCGACCTCCCATGGAGCTTTTTCTATAAAAGAGCACGATGCCCCCGGCATGTCCACTTTTTTAGGAGCATGAGGTTGTGGCGGGTTCACCTTCCAGTTTTCGGATAATGCGAACTTGCCTTGTTGGTATTGGTCCTCAATCCATCCTTTGAAAATGAAGCAATCTTCGATTGGATAGCTTACTGTTTGGTGGTAAGGGCAGTAATTAGGATTGTTGACATCGCCTGGCTGCAACGGACGTTTTGGATCCGGCAAATTGATGAGTCTGTTGGGCACTGCCAGCTCGAACAGTCTCCTCGTTTTATCTTGGGGAAACGAGTAAGGACATCCCAGCCTCTCCTCGAGGGATGGACGTGGGCGCATATTATTTTGGCGAACAATCGGTTTTAAGTTGCTCGGCTGTTGTTGAGTATTGGCGACGAAAGTTGCTTTTCCTTTCTCCTTTTCATTCTGAGGATCCGTCTTTGGAAGAGATGGTTTATGACCCATCTGGTCCATTTGGGCCAACTTGTCAATCAAGGCCTGGAACGTGGTCGGCTTGAAGAACATCATGAATTGGGAGATGGTTGCATGAGGATCCAGAGTTCCCACGAACATGCCCACCACCGGCTCTTCTTCGATGCGCTGTTCGCATTTCGACCACAGATTCCGCCATCGTATTGCGTATTGAACCCATGTCTCTCCCAGCTTCACTCTGGCGTAGATCAGTGTTGTTATTACGGTGCGTTCACTGGCACTAGAGAATCGCTGGGTGAACAACTACTCCATTTCTGTAAACGTTTTCACAGAGTTGTCGGGAATCTCTGAGTACCATTCAAAAGCCGTCTCCGACAAGCTACCAACAAACTGGCGGAGCAAAAGCTTATCATAGCCGCCGGTGTTGCCACAAAGAGCCCTGAACTGAGCGACATGTTGATGGGAATTGCCTGTCCCCTTGTACACATGGAACTTGGGGATCCTGTAGCCCGACGGGTACATTATCTGATCATACCAGCCTGAATACGGCGCCCAGTTTTAACAATTTAGCCGGCTGTTTCATTTGCCTGGTGAACTCGTATTTGCTGAGCAATATAGTCATCCAGAGTGGCTTTAGAAATGGTTTCCTCTTTGGCTGCTGAAAGAGCCGGAGGAGAATTCGACGTTTCCCCTTTGTCGTCTTCAATAATGATCGGAGGGTCTTCGGCTGGAGGATCCGGCTGTAACATCATCCCGACCATGTCTTGGAAGAGAAGCGTCATTCGCTTTATATTAGCCGCTTGTTCTGCGGCTTCTTTATCCTTCTTTTCGAGGATTCTGCGAAAGAAGTCAGCATCGGTTTCTTGTTCATGACGCTGCTCCGATGACGCCTCCGGGCTTTCTTTTGTCCGTTGTGCACAGCCATTGCAGTCAGCATCTCTTGAAGCTTCTGCTGTTGTTGTTCTTGAGCCCTTATTATTGATTGGGTGAGCGGTCGGTGGCCCGTCGAAGTGCGGCTTTCTTCTTTTCCGAAAGCCATGTAAACAGTATGTACCATCATGCCCCCGGACTTGGGGCGTTTGGGCTCAGCATCTTTACGATTTGCCGCAGTCACAGGGGCTTTCTTTGGCTTCCTCCCCTTTTGAGCAGTTGAAGTCGAGGGGGGCGTCGCAGCGGGCACCCAGACAGCTGTTGCCTTTTGTGGCTTAGCAAGACGGTTCTCTTCTTGTTGAACCTTCGCCCTTTTTTGTCGGCGAGGGTAATCTTGATCGATTACTGAGTCCCGAACCTGTCGCCAGACTTTGTAGATTATAGAGGACAGCCGCTGAGGGGACTGTTTTGGCTTCGCTTCCGCAACATTCTTCACTGATGTAGGAGATCTTTTCAGTACGGTGGTAGGAGAGTTCCTGCGTACCTTGTTCAGCAACTCGAAGCTGTTCTCGGTTGGAATAGCAGCATTGACTTCCACCGTTGGGGCTGGTGGAGTTAACCCAAATGGGGAGCTGTCACCAGCTTTCCTTACTCGGCGCCAATGGCGACGTCGAGCGCGTCGAGCTGTTGGGATTGTTTTGGCGATGGGGATGGCTTTGTCTTGCCTCCTGTCCAGGTGAGGGGCTGCTGCTGGCGTCAGCCTGTTGAAGACTGATGTCCGTTGAGAAGCAGTATTAAACCGGTCAAAAACAGACTTCTGAGCAGGGATAGGAACCGTAGTGGGAACCGGAACAGCCAGTCTTGTAAAAACTGACCCTTTGGTAGGAGAAGCTGCCTTGACGAATTCGGGAGCAGGGTTGGTCACTCTTTTTGGAATAACCTTTTCTTGAGGTGCAGGCTTCATCCTGGGCCCACCTGAACTTTGGCCCAATCTGGAGAAGACCGAGGTGCCGGAGTTGGACGACCGGCTGAGAGGGGCCGCAGTAGTTGTAAATCGATCAAAGACCGACTTCTTGGGGGCTTCCGGCGTTGGCACAGGAACGGTGAATCTCGTTGGCGGGAGCATGGTCCTGAAGAACAGCCCAGTGGAGGCCTGAGTTACTTGCTCCACTGGCATCTTAAAAAGGGAGGCCGCTTGAGGCCCGTAGGTCACTCCTCCGGCGAGGATGGAGTGAGAGTTACAATTGCAGTTAGTGCAGGTTGAAGCCATTGATCCTTTGCTTTCTGCACCAAGCAAGACACCAAATCTTAGTACCTCGAATCCACAGGCAACCATAGCAAAACCGTGATTCATTCGCGAACACGACACACGAAATGTGGAGTGGAAAGAGAAAAAGGTTCCACCGGGCGTGCTAGAATCTGTTCCCCTCCGAAAGACGCGCAAGACAGACGTCTTGCCTGAGATTTGGGGCAGATGCTAATTGGTGCTATCCGTCCACCTCTCCGAAGATGCCAAGTTGATTTATGGCACCGTATATCGAAGGTTTAAACGGATGAAGCCGATGTAGTAGACTTCGTCAGATTCCCCCTCGCTTGAGGGTTTTTTGATTGTGGGGACGCTCTTCCCTGCAGGCGCAAGCCCCTGTAGTTAATTACGCTACCGCATCGCGGTAACAACTTTCTCCTTCTCCAGATGGTCACTTCGTGTCGTGGGTGTTTGTTTTGTTTTTGGTTGCCCATGGATTGTATACGGAGACTGATTTATGTTGTCGCCCGTAGGGCGTGGATTAGTCCAAATCCGTATTTTCTTAGATTTGGGTTTGGGGTTTGGGTTTAAGAATACGTTAGTCTCATTTTAGACTAAGATCAACTTAAACGTTTGTTAAGGATACGTTGGTCTAATTTTTAGACTAAGATCAACTTAACAGGATCATTTAGATCCAACAAAAGAGCATTTGGGCTCTATTGTTCTAGTTTAGGGACTTTGCGGTCAATTACTAGTTTAAGGACATGGTGGTCCATTACCAGTTTAAGGACATAGTGGTCCAAGGTTAAGAATATCATAGTCCGTGAGTTTAAAGACCTCACAGTCAAGGTTAAGGACATCATAGTCCGTGAGTTTAAAGACCTCACAATCAAGGTTAAGGACATCATAGTCCATGGGCTTAGGACCCCACAGTCCAGTTTAAAGACGTCATAGTCTATGAAATGTGTGGTTGTCGGGACCCGTCACCTCTCTGAAGACGTTGAAGGATTACAACGACAAATATCAGAGGAGTGAAGAGATGTACCCTTGAACCAAAGTGGATTAAGTGATCTGTTGTCCAATTTGGAACTAAGACCAATTAATTAGAATTATGAGCATATGGGCTCAGTTAAATCTGAATTGAGGACTTATGGCCAACTTGGGCTAAGTCCAATTGGATTTGAAGTGTTGGCCCTTTGTTGGACCATTAGACATTTGTCTGGGTTCAAACCCACATTATTTAGCAATGCTAAACAAGAGTTTGAGGGCTTTGGCAATATTTTTTTTCTATCTTTGATTGAGCAGTGAACATTATAGCTCTGACTTTTACTCAATTTTGAATGGGAGGCTTTGCCTCTGAAAGATTAACCGATTTGGTTAAAAATAGTGTTAAACACTAGAGAAAATAGTGTTGAACACTGGAAATATATCCCTCAAATTAGTGTTAAACACTAAAAGATAATCAGTGTTAAACACTGGAAATATAATTCTCAATTTAGTGTTAGACACTAGAAAGCAACAGTGTTAAACACTGGAAATGGGGTTCTCAAGTTAGTGTTAAACACTAAAAATAAAGTTCTTGAATTAGTGTTAAACACTAAAGAAAAAGGGGTCACGTGGGGATACGTGAGGGCGCCCAGAGGTGGGACCAGATCCCTTTTCTTCGTTCTGAAATTAAGTGTTAAACACTTTTTTATATTTTTTATTTTTGAGCATCACGTGCTGACACGTGACGGTGATTTATGCGCTGACTGTTAAAGCGTTTGCTAAGGGGCCACATGGTAACACGTGAGAGCGTCCAAAGCCTAGATTTCCTTTGCTTTTATTCTCTGTGTTTTGGAGGTCACGTGGGAGCACGTGAGGCATTGCCTCAAACCTTTTTCCTTCTCATTTTTGGGGATCTTTTCAAGGGTCACTTGGGGGCACGTGACCTTAGTTCTTTGCATGCATGGAGATCTTTTAAGTCTCCTTATTTTATTTTAAGAATTAAATTCTCTGTAGGGTTAAACCCTAATCATGATTTTGGAGGAATTAAATTCCTATTATGAAAGAATTAAATTCTTATATAGGGTTAAACCCTAATTTCATTTTAAGAGGAATTAAATTCCCATTCTTGTATAGGGTGAAACCCTAATTTCATTTTAAGAGGAATTAAATTCCTGTGAATTTGAGAGAATTAAATTCTCAATTAGGGTTAAACCCTAGTTTTGTCCATCTTGAAGGAATTAAATTCCTGTAATTTTTTTTTAGGAGAATTGAATTCTCATATAGGGTTAAACCCTAGTTTCATCTTGAAGGAATTAAATTCCTGTGAGTTTGGGAGAATTAAATTCTCATATAAGGTTAAACCTTAATTTTGTTTTGGGAGAATTAAATTCTCTAAACTCAATTCCCCCTCTAAGTTTTGGATCTGCATGGCAGGATCTCGACCCGATAAGAATTAAATTCTCAACTTATGGGGAGATGTGCTCTTGCAGATCTTCAACCAGAGGAAGAACTAAGTTCTTTTGTGCAGAAGAGTTAAACTCTTAGATTTGAGAATTAAATTCTCTGTTTGAAGTTTTGATCCCCTTTCTTTTCTTACCTAGGGTTTTCTTTGTTGAGAATGAAATTCTCCTTTCTTTTCTCTCTGAAATTTCAAGATTCCAAAACTCTATATCTTTTCCTCCCTTCTCTTGGCTCCTATTTATAGGAGAAGGAAAAGAATCAATTTGTTTAGTAAATCTTTCATTGAAAGATTTTGTTTGTTTTCATAATTAATATGATCCTTTAGATCATTCAGTGAATTTTATTCACCGTTAGATTTTAAATCCAAAGATATTCTGTTTGTTATTTTTGGTGAGATTTAGGGGAAATCTTTCCTTGTCTAAGATTTTTTCCATAAATTGATGATTTTTAATCACCCTTGGATCTTTAATCCAACGGTCCCCATAATCCTTTTCCATTTGGAAAGATTGAGAAGCCTTTAGAATTTAATTCTATTAAACTGTAAGGCTTTCGAAGCCAGTCACGTGCTGACACGTGACCCTTGGTCACGTGTGAGCACGTGGCCCCCAAGTGAGTCCTTTTCTCAGCGTTTATTTACGCTTCAGTTTTAACCATCACGTGCCAACACGTGACCATTGTTCACGTGTGAGCACGTGATACGTTATTGAGGTATTTCCTTCAGCCGTTTGTTTTCATTTCTGTTTGATAGATTTTAACCATCACGTGTCATCACGTGACCATTGGTCACGTGTAAACACGTGATACCTCATTGAGGTAATTCCTAATTTTTAGAATTAAGTTCTATTAAGCTGTAAGGCTTTCAAAGCCTGTCACCTGCTGGCACGTGACCCTTGGTCACGTGTGAGCATGTGACCCCCACTTGAGTCATCTTTCAGCCGTTTGTTTTCATTTCTATTTGATGAGATTTTAACCATCACGTGACCATTGGTCACGTGTGAACACGTGATACCTCATTGAGGTAATTCCTGATTTTTTAATCAGGAAACAATGTTGATGTTGATGTTGTCGTCAAGATCTGATCCTCCCTTTGACAGAGTTTAGTGGGACAATATGATTCCCTTTTTTGTTTGTACCCATGGATTGTATACAGGGGTCGATGTGGACTCACCTGCAGGGAAAAAATTTCATTCTATTTTTTTCTTTCCACGATGCTCTATCATTTCAGTTTTTTATATCGCGAAAGTCGCGATTTCCCAATCATTTCGGCTATTTTGCGGTGCCCAATCATTTCGGCTATTTTTTTACTCGCTGCTTTTTATTGCGAGTTGCCCAATCATTTCGGCTGTTTTGTATGCATATATTTTACTTGCTGATTTTGTTGCAAGTTGCCCTATCATTTCGGCTATTTCATATGCATTTATAGCTCGCTAGCTTTTGCTACGAGTATGAAACCTGGAATCTGATGCCGATCCTAGCATCAGCATCGCTGCGACTGGAATATTGCCAGGAGTGAATCATCATTTGCCGTGAAAGGACTCGAAATTTATTACCGATCTAGGCATCAACATCGCTACTACTGGAATGTTGCCAGGAGCAAATCATCATTTTTCTTTGTCGGTTCGAACAAAGGTGACTTAGCAAACAGGGTTAAGATCCCGTCGACTAAGGCTTTTGGCTTTATGAGCCGTAAGGGTCTCATAAAGGTATTTCTCCCTACGAGTCGTGAGGATCTCATAGGCACATATTCTCTTTAAGAATCGTGAGGATTCTTAAGTGCGTGTTCTCTTATCAGTCGTAAAGATCTTATAAGAGTGTTTTCTCCTTACAAGTCGAGAGGACTTACAAGTGTTGTTCACCAAATGAGGACATTTCGCGCCATTGGCGGAACTTGATGGGGGAGATGTTTATTTGTGCCCATGGATTGTATACAAGGGTCAATATTGAACCGCTTGTAGGGCAGATTGGGGTGTATGACGGCTTAAGAAGAGGTTCAGATCCTTGTAGCTTAAGTCTTTTGAATCCTATGAGCCGTGAGGGTCTCATAGGGGAATTCTCCTTACGAGTCGTGAGAATCTCGTAAGTGTAACTTCTCCTTAGGAATCGTGGGGATACCTAACTGTGTTGCTCCCTTGTGAGTCGTAAGGATCTCACGCAGGTATTTTCTCTTTACAAGATTGAGAGGACCTTGCAAGTGTCTTTTAACGAGATTGCGCCCTTTCGGGTTTTCACAGACTCGCCGGTTGCCCCGCTGTTTTTACTCACGGAGCCCTTTCGGGTTTTCATCCGTGCCCATCTCGCTTATGGATGTACCGTTATTATTATTATTATTATTATTTTATATATATATATATATATATATATATATATATATATATATATTTTGCGTCAGCCCTAGGATGCTGCGGTTTGTAGTAGTTTAACGACGTTTCGGTCAGGCGTAGTATTTTTTTCAAGAACCGGTCGTTTATTGGCCTGAAGGGTCTTTCACCATGCATATTCATGAGCAAGTATGTCACAACCCGAAATATTAGCTCGTGACCAGCACTTGAATCACGCAACGTCTAAACGCGTAACGGAATTCAAGTAAGCTGAAACCCAGAAATCTAAACCTTATAAGAAAAATAAAGGAGGTGAGGTTTTGAAATAAGGGTATAATGAAATCAAGTTTTCTTAATGTATAGAAAAGGAACATGAATGATGCAAGTGAAATTTACTAGTTTGAAAACATGTTTCGTCTTTTAAAAATTTTGGCAGCACCTCCTTTGTATATTTTGATCCAAAACCACAAATACATAATAAGAATAATGGCATCTCCAAGCGGGAGCTAGCACTTCGCCAAACGGCGGATCACAACCCCGCAAGACAATAAATATAAGTATACGACGCCCAACGGCGAAGTTCACCACAAAAGATAAAGAAATGAGCAAGACATATAAACCACAAGTAGCGAAAAACCCCTCGCTCTAAGTCTCGCAACCATAATCCCAGTAAGTCTCATTACTTATACAATTTACAAATTTTGATTGATGGAGTTAACTAGATACAATATGAAATATAGATACAAGAGTGGGTACGATACAAATGTCCCACCTACCAATGCAAAACACCCGAATGCAACTGTGTGCCAGCGAAGCCGCTACTAATCTAAGCGGTCAACCTACAAGAACTGTGGCACGACGGGGGTGAGTTGCCAACTCGTGAGTAGAAAAATATCAACAGATAGAAATCGAATAAACAACGACTCCTAGGTCAACTATATCATAGAGGTAATACTATGCTATCTAGGGTGACCGGGTCTGTATATGTGTAACAAGGTAGTTGATACCTATAAGTATGTGGATAACATCCAACAGTATAATCAATGCATGTATGCATGTGGATCTCGTCCACCCATATAATCAATGTATGTATGCATGTGGATCCCGTCCACGTGTCAACCACTGACACAACAACATCATGCATGTAAATATCATAAAAGCATATGCATGAAAATGTGAGGATATAAATCAACATGTGTCCCTCGCGACACCTCAAAATCATGGAACCTGAGTGTCCAACATCGACACTCAAAACATCATGAAACCCTTGTCCAGTATCGACACGCAAATCCTCATATCTCTCGGGCTCCGTCAGTCCGGATCGGCCCACGGGTTCCGTCAGTCCGGATCAGCCCATATCATCTCTCGACTCCGGTCGGTATCCTCCGGATATTCGCCGAGCCCAAATACTGTCACCGATGGGTAATGCTCCCCTGCCAGGCTCACCGTCTAATAATACGAGTCTTTTTGCCCCGGGGTAACTCACCAAGTCCACCATGTACCCGCAGACGGTGCCTACCGCTCCTCGAATCGGGTTTCACATGCCACTCTCAGAACCGAGAAAACACATGGTGGACGCACTGAAATATCATATCAAGAGAAACCAGTTTTTTTTAAAAATAGTACATGCTTTCTTTTGAAATAGCCACGGTTCTCAAATCCAAAAATCTCATGAAAACAGCATATCTCAATGCGTAAAAGCGTAAAAGTATGATGTATGCGACATATAACAGAAATGTAAGCATATCAATATATCAAACAACATGGAACAGTGATATGACATATTAAGGGAAAACCGCTCTTTTAAATGATTCCAATTTTTAAAATATAACATGTGGTTCCCAATCTCCCAATAAAACCAGTTATCTATGTTGGTACAATATGTATATGTGCAAGTATAGATGTACCAACGTATTTATGCACAAATATGGATATACAATAAGTATGTGCGCAAATATGGGTGTATCAATGTATATATCATGATGCAGCAACCCTACTGTGTAGTGACATGGCAATTATCGATGATGAAGTGTGTGAGCCGGCAAATCTGTGTACGTGTAACATATGCATCATCGATAATGGTGCAGGTGTACTTGCACGGGTATAAGTAATGCGATGCGAATAACATGAATGCGGCATAAGGTAAATCATATGCAAATGCTGACGGGTATAAGTATCTAGCTTGAACGAGTCGGTGAATCTATCAATCGGCATCCAGCCTCACAATATCGCGTACGGTATAATCCATCGTACGGCATCCTCTAGTCAAGGGTATGGATCAAACCTCAAATCAAACTCATCACGTACGGAAAATCACCGTACAGCGGCATTAAGCTAATAGGGATCCTATCAACTTATAAGACAATGAGGGTACGGCCTAATATCACGTACGGCCTATCATCCATGATTCACAACATTCTATATATATATATATATATATATATATATATATATATACCTATGTCCCGGGTCATATCCATAACGATCTCACATCAGGGGACCGACAAAGTATCAATCATCTCAATCGACTCGCATCCGTATACCAACATATCATCAGATCATCATATTCGTCTTATATTCTTTTCATCGCATTTATATCTCACATCAAGTCGAGTTTACATGAACATTCTATCTCTACTATAAGTATAAGTATCTAATCTAACATACACACCCGAACCATACAATCAGATTTTTAAAGAAGCGAATCGTAGTTTTGAAAATAGGGGTTACGGTGTTTTTAAGGAAAAGATATCATTTGAAATTGTAACGTCCCTCAAGGTATCTGTTTAAAAGATGCATACGATTCTTCAGTTTAGAAATATGTATGGTTCGAATGACACATCTACGTCGACTATCTAGTCCTATAGTATCCTAAACGGCAATATCGTCAAACATCATCCTCAAATACCGTCATCACATATTAGCCGTATTATATCACTTCTAACTATCCTTAGTTTCTAATATGGTTTCACTAACTATCATTTAACTCTAACCCTAGTTTCTAAATTTAGGTTTTCTTAACCATAAGCTACAAATCGGTTTCCACCAAAACTTTGCGGGGGTGCTATACGCCATCCACCCGACTTCCTCCGTGGATATAGATCCACTCATCTTGGTTCTTGTTTGCCGAAGTCGATGACGCCACGCTCCGTCGTCTCGGAATCTACACGAAGGTAACTACAATAATAAACAATCGCAATGCGTATTAAAATCAAGTCCATAAACCAAAATGGCACACGGATCGTCTATAGGTTAGAACCTATAGCCCGCGTATGCAAAACCAACAAATTACCCGTAGTCGTTGATGTACCAACATTCAACAATCAAATACAAATCCAAATATCAAAAATTAGCATTTCAAAATACGGAAAACATATCCAAAATCACACCAAAATGCTCCCAGATTTTGACTCAGGTCAAACTAAGAAAAGTTGCATATACAAAGGGCCATAGCTATATAGCAGATAACACTCGACAAAACCCCAGAACCATCCCTCCTAGTCTGGCCACAATTTGAAACATAATGATTATTTTTGTGGCCAGAGTACAGGGGTTGGGGCTCAGGTCTTGGGTGAAGGTTTCAGGTTGCCTGCACACTCCTCTGTGTTTGCTAAATAATTTCTAGTGCCCCCGGGTTACTCCAGATTCCAAAATACCCTCACAATTCACACATTTACTCGATTTCGGGGTTTCTAAATCCGTGTTTAGGTTCCATTTTCTGTTCTAGGTCATTACAACAGTACCCAAGTCTAGTTAACAGCCTCTGCCCATCATCAATTTCCCAACACAACTCAAGAATTCCACAAACCCTAACTTGGAATTTTCTAACCTCACTAAACATCACAATATCACCTCTAAACTTGCATGAAAGCTAAAGTGAATGAAATACTATGCTAAGGGTGATGAAATTACCTCATTTGGGCAACCCAAGAAAAACCCTAGCTCCTCAAGATTGTCAAAATCTAACTTTGCTAGGTCCATTGCGATGAGGGTGAGGAGGTGATCATCTTTTGTGAAGGGGGTATAGGGTTTTGAGGAAGGGTTTGAGATGGGGCATGAGGGTAGAGGAGGTGGAGGAGGAGTTGAAGAAGAAGAAGAAGAAAACAAAAGGGAATGGGGAATGAGGCAGCCCCTCTCTCTCTCCCACACTTATTCTCACTCCCTTTTCTCTCTCATTGTATGCTCATCTCATTATTATGTCCCCTCTCTCTCTCCTCAATCATTTCTCTTTTCTTTTCTTTTTTTTCTCACCCAAAAGCCCAACCATAATATAAAACACACAAATGAAATAACATGTAACATGTGATGGTGCACTAACCATGAAAACTGTGGAAACACGGATTTGGCTTAATCGCGATTAGCAGTGCACTAATCGGGTTTTATCGAAACTGCATATAATAAATCTTAAAAATGCCAAATCCTTTAAATATATTATTAAATGAATAAATTATTTTAATTTTCATTTATTTCATAATTATCGGTATATATTTATACCTTTTTTTTTTCGAAAACCCCAATTTCGCAAATCGGGCAGTTTTCGGGAAAAATATTATTTTAATATTAAATTCCAAAAATAATATTTTATATTTTCTGAAATGTTACAAAGTAAGCCCCACCTTGGTAGACTTTGTCTATGATATACGGGCCCTCATAGTTCGGCTCGAATTTCCCCTATTTGGCACGATTGGGGATCATAGGCCTCTTGACTATTAGCACGAGTTCGCCTTAGCAGAATGTTCTCGACCTAATCAATCTTTCGTACGAGCACGTCACCCTTGCTTTGTAAGCTTCCAGGTTTTGCTGCGCCATGAGCCGGGTTTCGTCAAGGGCGTCGAGCTCCTCCAGCCGAAGATGAGTGTTCTCTTCATCTGTTAGCTCGTAATGAACCGCGACTCGTAGAGAGCGTAGCTCTATCTCTAAGGAGAGTACCACTTCTGCACCGAATACCAATGCATACGGGGTTGTGTTTGTGGCCATTTTGAACGTGGTCCTATACGCCCAGAGAGCTTCATGCAATCTCTCGTGCCAATCTCTTCTATTCCTGGACACCGTCTTCTTTATGATCTTCGTCAAGGTCTTGTTGAAGGCCTCAGCTAGACCATTAGCCCGGGGATTATAGACCGAAAAGTATCTCCAGTCTATATTATGTTGCTGCGCGAAGCGGCTGATTCTGTAACTTCTGTAGGCTGGCCCGTTATCGGAGATAATCCGTCGCGGAGTGCCGAATCGATATATGACGTGCGTCTTGAAGAAATGGAGGATGTTCTCCATCTTCACTTCTCTCAGCGGTACTGCTTTTGCCTACTTAGAGAAGTAATCAGTTGTCGCCAATATAAACCGGTGTCCTCTGGATGAAGCTAGTTCGATGGGCCCGATTATATCGGTTCCCCACATTTCGAACGGCCAGCTAGCCACCGTTGGGTGTAGCGGATTTGGATGCTGGTGGATGAAGTCTCCGTGAATTTGGCACGAGTAGCACCGCTCCGCGTATTCGAGGCAATCTTGGATCATCGTGGGCCAATAGTAGCCCATCGTTTTGATCTTTTCATCTTTGGCCCGGCTTGATGAGAACCGCAAAGTCCGTCATGAGTTTCTTGGACGACTCTCTTTGCTTCTTCAGGTCCCAGGCATCTCAGCCATAGAGAGTCGAACGATCTCTTATACAGAGTATCATTGACGAAGGCGAAAGACAGAGCTCGTTTCATGAGCTGATGTCTTAAGGACACTTCTTCAGGTGTTCGACGGGATTTGAAGTAGTCTATAAAGACTTCTCTCCAATCCTTAGCCTCTCCCTGATCTTTTATTTGTAAGGCCGTTTTCTTGTTCACTCCCTTTTCTTCGAACGACTCCGAAGATATTTCTGCTGGTGCAAGAACCCGACGGCTTTGCACAACGATCCCCACATCATCGAGTTTTTCATCAGCCAATTTTTTAGCGAGTTTGGCTAATGCATCCGCTTTACTATTCTCCACACGCGGTATGCTTTCCAGGGCGTAGGAAGGGATTTGAGTCAGCAATTGTTGTACTCTCTCGCCGTACTTTACCAACTCTGGTTTGCATGTTTGATAGTCGCCATTTACTTGACTAACGACCAGCTGGGAGTCTCCGTATATGAGGAGGTTTTCGATTCCCATATCGACAACAATCTCAAGACCTGCTATCAAAGATTCATATTCGGCTTCATTGTTCGTCCTCGGCTCCGTTAAGGAGAAGGCAAAGCGCATTATCCCTCCTTGTGGAATCAAGAAGATAAGGCCTACTCCAGATTTGATTATGGGGGAATTGTGCTTTCGCTTCGTCATGGAGGATGCCCCATCGAAGTAGAGTTTCCATCGGGTATCATGCCCTCTTCTGTCTTCGTCGATCGTATTGAACGCATGCTTATCTGGCAGTTCGCAATTTAGGGGTGAGTTTTCAGGTACTGGATGCTCAGCGAGGAAGTCGGCAATGGAATGTCCTTTCACTGCCTTAAGCGGTCGATATGTTATCGAGAATTCCATTAAGAGTAGGGCCCATTTAGCGAGTCGTCCCGTCAATATAGCTCTCGACATTATATATTTAAGAGGATCCGCTTTTGATATGGGATGGACCTCATGCGCCGAAGCATAATGCCGAAGCTTCGTTACTACGAAGATTAACGTCAGGCAGTGTTTTTCGATGGGGGAGTAGTTGTTTTCTGCCCCCAGGAGAACCCGACTCAAATAGTAGAGGGCTCTCTCCTTCCCTTTGTCATTCTCCTGTGCCCACAGTGCGCCTAAAGAACCTTCAAGGGCAGTTGTGTACAGGATGAGAGGCTTTCCCTTGACTGGAGCAGTCAGTGCTGGCGGGTTTTGCAGGTATTGCTTGATTTCATCCAGTGCGCTTTGGCATTTGCGAACCTAGACGAAAGGGGTCCCCTTCTTCATTAGGTGACCGTAGGGGCGGGATTTGCCGGAGACATTTGGTATGAACCGCCGAATATACGCAAGCTTCCCTTGGAGAGATCTTAGTTGCTTGAGAGTTCTTGGCGGAGGCATTTCCATAATTGCCTTGATCTTTGATGGGTCTATTTCGATGCCCCGATGTTGTACGATGAATCCTAGAAATTTGCCAGAGGAAACTCCGAACGCGCATTTGAGAGGGTTCATCTTCAGATTGTATTTCCGAAGACGTTGGAACACTATCTTCAGATGCTCCCAATGCTCCTCGTGCGATTTGTTATTTACCATGAGGTCGTCAATATAGCACTCGACGATTTCGTGTACGAGGCCATCGAAAATCTTCGTCATGGCCCTCTGATAGGTGACGCCAGCGTTCTTTAGACCGAGAGTCATCACTTTGTAGCAGAATATGCCCAAAGGGGTCTGGAAAGCGGTATGCTTCTGGTCTTCGGGATGCATCTTTATTTGATTGTACCCTGATGAGCCGTCCATGAAGGAGAAGATTTCGTGAGTGGACGTGTTGTCTATTGATTAGTCGAAAATATTGCATTCTTAACACATCAATTTCCCTACTCTTTCTAATCATTTAAAGGTGTTTGGTATAAATATAGCACATATTTGCAATTCTTCTGCAAAATATCAAATAACATGTGCTATACATTATAACCGGCATTATGAGGGAAATTGTGTGTTTATTACTACACGCATGATCTTTGTATATTTAAACACTTGTCTCGAGATTGTGTGCAGGAAATTCTCCAGGTTAAAGAGCCGGAATCACAAAAGTGCCGAGTCCAAGACTTGAGATCTGGCAGTAAACTAGAAAGAACTATAAGATTCCAGACATCAGAAAACAACCCTAAAACCAACACCAGAATACCCTAAGATTTTCATGCACTGAGTCCACTATATAGCCGCGGATCCGCGGCCGAGTCAGGCCGATCCGCCGCGGATCCGCGGCCGATTCAACTCGTCGGCGGTTGGAACTTTTCCCGAGGCTTCTATTTTAACGGCCAAACTTCTTCAAGACGCTTCAAAGTCCCTAGAAATCTCCAGAAGCTTCTCTACAACAGCCAATCTTCTAGTGTAAGCTTGGTACCTACCTAGCTTCCTATACAAGCCTCATAACAACCAAGCTTCTAGGAGAAGATAAGGAAAAAACTATAAAAGGGGACCTGGGGCTTCATTACAAAGGTTGTTCATTAATTTTGGGTTTCAACAAATTTGCACAAGTTGAGTGGCACAACTTGTAACTCAAAACCCTAGCGCAAATCCAATTCCAAAGACAAATCAAGATTCATCGAGAAGCGTCTCAAGCAAGCCTTCAACGAGCCTTTGAAGTAACGCCGGTCTTCATCCAAGCAAGAGATCCATGACGATCCGCGACTCAAGAAGATCGATGCGAAGCTAATTTCGGCGGATTTAGTTACCTCCTCAAATCTTGTAACCTTGAATTGAGTGAATGTGTACCTAATCGTCGATTAATAAAGGTGAAATTATAAATCTTGCTTTTCTTTACATTCTGGCATTATGAAAAGTTACCGATTCTTGATTCTTTCCTTTTTCATGATGTTTGAGTGAAATCTCCGCTTGTAGCGGAATGAAGAGAATAGGTAGATGATGATGATTAAATTCTTGAACGGTTCTTAAGTCTTATGAGTTTTGTAAACTTTAGGAAATTGAATCATCGAAAACCTAATTTAAGCAAGATAGCTTTGAATGTTTTGGCTCCAAATTAGAGATCAACGATCGGTGATTTAATTTGCTAGAGGCTAGAATTTGAATGATAATCAATGAAAGGACAAAGGATGATGAAGGAGAAACCCTAGTTTCTTCAATAAATCCCTAAATCTCGTTGATCGTTATCGATCTAGCAACAAATCCTCAAAAGATAAGAATTCGTAATCATTAGTATTCATCATCACTATCAAATTGATCGATTCCTACAAGCTACTTTACAAATCTTGAGAATTCAATTGGTTTGGACATTTTCTTGATCTTTATTAATTCTTGATTTTAGATCTATTTCTTTATGTTCTTGAAACTAAAATCTCACAAATATTGAATCATTCTCTTTTACCTTTTCTTTTCAACTCAAATAAAACGATTCCGAACAAATTCACACTTTCTCAGTGGACGATCCGCTCTCGCTAACGAAACTACAATAGACACCGTTATTGATTGGGGTATAAATTTCTTTGGTTGTGATTAAAACTTTTCCATACACATGAAGATGATCAATCAAATGGCGCCGTTGCCGGGGATCGTGTGCTAATTTGTTCGTTTTTTCAACTTGAGTTGAAAAATTTTTATTATTACATCAGAATTTTTAGATCAAAACCCGCATCAAGTGCTAACGATTTGTTGTAAATTGTTGCAAGGAGATCTAGAATCTCTGGAGCGAGAGGAAAAATTTTCAGAGCATCTCAGAGAGCACAGTGAAGGGACAGGAGCATCTGCACCAATTTTTGTGCAGGGATCTCATGAACTGACCGCGGATTAGCGGCATTACTGTTGTTTGTGCGGCGGAAGCGCGGTAATCTTGAGGCTTCGGTGTTCCAAAATTTTTCAGGTATATTTCTTACTTTCTTATCTCCTCCCTGCTCTGTCCAATAACCAATTTCTGCAGGATTCTTTGCAAAATTCGCAGCACTGCAAAAAGAAAAATTTGTTGCGTGTTTGATCTTGGTTGTTTGCATATTTTAACATGGAAATTAAGGGGCAAAAGACCAAATTCAGATTAGGTGGGAATTTCATTACCCTTCCTAAGCCCCGGAAATTACAAACTTGCATCCGCATCACCCTCATTAACTAAAAAATATCTAGACATGACTCTAAAGACCGTCGCGCTCATTTAGGACAGAAGAAGGTTGTGGGTAATCTATTACTTATCCGCGTTTCTTTTGTGGTGTCTAAGGCAAGTGTGTCTAAGGCAAGTGGTTACTTAATTAGGCCCACTACTTACGTAGTGGAGAACCTCCCACTTATCTGGCACTTACCTGGCCACAGAAGGGGCAAAGAGGCAGTAGAGAATTTATCTTGCGACTTGTCTTCTGGAAGTCTAGGAGCGGTCTAGAGCCTTGACCTAGGTGACCACTAGATTTAGTGTTGCTTGTGCATTGTTTGTGTGAATTTTTCAAAAATCCATAATTTTTTTCAAAACAAACACCAATCCAAACTTTTCTCTAATTATCACTTACGCTGCCACTTGTACTAAACCATTAAGTGCATGCTCGTCTGGACACAGGATTCTAGTGCCCGTCTTGTCCACGTTCCTCCTATCGACTCCGAAGTCGCTATTTCTACGTTATTTTTGTTCTTCACCCACTACCACACCTACTTCAATAGACGGTTCTCCATCGAACTTCTTTAACACTACTCTGCCATCGTCCGCAAGTGCGCAGAATCCGCCCCGCATCTCTCTCCAAGAGAGATGTTACCCTATGCGAGGTCCTCTTTCGACCTGTCTTACCATTCTACCAGCCAATGGGGACAATTTTGAAATCAAACCACAATGCATCAATCTTCTACCAAAATATCACGGGCTCGAGTCTGAAGATGCATACGTCTTTATTACCAAATTTGAAACGTTTCCGCTATGATGGGTATTTCACAGGTTTCTGTGAATGCTATGAGATTATGTCTTCTCCCATTCACTTTGTGCGATATAGCCGAGAAGTGGCTTTATAACACAGCCGCACATTCTATTTCGAACTGGGGAGAATTTGTAACAGCTTTCCTAAATAAATTCTACCCTAATCATAAAACAGCTCGAGTCCGTAGCGAAATAAATCAATTTACCCAGCTTCCAAATGAACCATTCTCGAAATGTTTTGAACGCTTTAAGGATCTGTTAGTTCAATGTCCTCATCACGGAATTCCTAGATGGGATCTGTGCAGAATCATATATGAGGGCATTACTCGTACAACAAAACAGACTCTTGAATCCATGTGTCAAGGCACCTTCATGAATAAAAATGATAGTGAAGCCTGAAAATTTTTAGAAGATTTCGCTGGAAGAACTATACAGTGGGAGAGTGTAAATCAGTCATCGTCTAGGGGTGGCATTCATCAACCTGATGTTTCCATAGGAGTTAGAGCTGAAATGGCAGCAATGCAAAAGAAACTCGAAACTATGGAACATAAATTTTTAGCAGCTTCCCTAAATCAGATGTCACTCTCCAAAACTGTCTGTGGATGCTGTTCTGAGCCATCTCATCTTACGGAAGAGTGTCCTTTAAATTCTCCATTTCAAGGTCAAGAGCATACCAATGCTGCTTTCCAACAAAGACCTAGAACGATCCGTATTCTTCCACTTATAATCAGGGTTGGAGGAATCACCCTAACTTTGCTTGGAACCAACAACAAAATCAAAACACGGTTCCAAATCAATACAATTTCCAAAGGGGTCCTCCACCACAACAGCAACCACTTCAAATAAGTCAGCACCCCTACCAATCACAAAACTTTCAAATTCCGGTCAACACACCTGCACCGTATAATTCTTTGCAGTTGACCGGTACTGATGAATCCTCTTTACTCGCACAAACCATGAATTTGATTCTGAAAATTTCATGCAAGTTTCGGTTGAGGTTAAGTCTTCTGTCGATGATATAAAGAAAAACTCTGACTCCCAAAGTGAGAGTATTAAATCGACGGAAGCACAAATTGCACAATTAAAAGCCGAGATGAGTGCTAGAGAGAAAGGGAAACTTCCGTCTTAACCCCTACCGAATCCTGGACATTCACAACACTACAATGCGAATGCCATTACAACGTTGAGATCCGGAAGAGTGCTGAATAATCAAGTCGGTGAAGAGATTGATAATCATGATGAATTAATCAATAACACCCCGGCTTTCACTTCCACTTTTTCTTCCACATCCACTTCTACTTCTAATCCTACTTCGTCTACCCCATCACCATTTTCTTGCAAACTTATTCTTCGTTTTCCTCAAGGCTCGAACCCTCAGCATACCTCTTCTAGTCTACCAAAAGTGATCCCCACTTCTATTCTGGGATCAGTTCCACACACACCTCTTTCTCCAATGTTGGACCCAGCTATTATTGCTAAAGCTCCTTATCCGAATCGGTTAAGGGGAAACAAATCGAGTCCACATATGGAGAAGATTATGGAAATGTTTAAATAGGTTAACATCAATATCCCTCTCCTAGATGCTATTCAACAAGTCCCCGCTTATGCGAAAATTCTCAAAGACTTATGCACTAGGAAGAGGAAGACTCAGGTGCCTAAAAATGTTTTCATGACAAACAATGTTAGCACTGATTTTACCCCACAGTTACCAAAGAAACATAAGGACCCAGGATGTCCTACGATATCGATTTCCATTGGGGGTAAAAATATTAACCGTGCTTTGCTTGACCTTAGCGCAAGTGTTAACCTGTTTCCATATTCTGTCTACGAGTAGTTAGAGATTGGAGAGTTAAAACCAGCTCATTGTACTCTCCAAATGGTAGACCGTTCAATCACCAGACCTAGGGGTGAACTGGAGGATGTGTTGATAAAAGTCGGGGAATTTATATTCCCTGTGGACTTTATTATTCTCGATACACAACTTGTAGCAAACCCACAGAACCAAATTCCGGTGATTTTGGGTCGACCATTCCTTGCCACTTCCAATGCTGTCATTAACTGTCGAAACGGTTCTATTGTCACGACCCGAAGGTACGGAACGTGACCGACACTTAAATTACGAAACGTCTAAAGGCGTAACGTAATCTAAGTAAGCCGAAGCCCAGAAATCTAAACCATTTAAAAGAAGAAGTGTAGGAAAAACATGTTTTTAAAGCAACATCAAATTTTCTCAAAAATTTCGGCAGAGTCTTCTTTGTAAAAACTGGCCCCAAACGGGTACAAATAAGAATATATATATAAGCAATAATAAAAAGGCATCCCCAAGCGGGAGCTAGCTCTTCGCCAATTGGTGGTCACAACCACGCAAGCAATAATATACAACGTCGAAGGGCGAGGAACAAAACTCAAAGAAAACCATCAGAAAACCATAATAGTACAAGCGCGACTCTAAGGTCAAAAGAGTAAGCAACTGGTCTTCTAAATTTATCAAGTAATACAAGTCTGGTTGATGGAGCTTACTAGATACAAATGAAATAATAAAAGTACAATGGCGGTCCTGATACAAGTGAACCAACCTACCAAGCAAATCACCCTGAATGAAATGATGTGCCAGCAAGCTACCAAGGAAACCTGCACATCGAAACCTGTAAGAAAATTTGGCACAATGGGGGTGAGTTGCCAACTCGTGAGTAGAAGACATCTGCGAGTAGAAACCGCATGCACGACGCTCTCCTAGGTCATAATAATATATTTAATATAACACTAGTCATCTAGTAGTGGTAGGTAATGATCTATGCGTAAGTGCAATGCTCAGTGCTCGTGTCAGTGCCTCAAGTAGTAACATGTCATGTGTATGAGTATGCATGCACCATGAATGTAAAACAATCAACCTTAAAATATGGATATATCTGTATAAGAAATCTTTAACTTTTATCATATTAAAATTTTCATGGTAATCTGAAATATCATCAATGAAATCCATGAAAATCCGTGTCAAGTATCGACACAAAACATGCAAATCTCATAGTCTCAATATCTCGGGCTCCGTTAGTCTGGATCGGCCCATATCATCAAATCACACGACAACGGTCGGTATCCTCCGGATATCCGCCACGCCAGACATCACCGGTAGGTAGTCTTCCCTAGCCAGGCTCATCGTCATCCCCACAAAAACACTCTCGCACCGGGGTACCATACCGGGCCCACCATGTACCCGAGAAGGTTCCTCCACTCCTCGAATCGGGTCTCGAAATCCAACAGAAAACATGAAAACTCATGGTGGACGACCCATACAACACAAGAAAACCGCAACTTGTATTTTAAAATGAGAGGGAGAGAGAGAGAAGTTTTTTATATATATTCTTGCGGTTTTCCCCAAAATCCAGAAATCTCATAGAAATCCAAAATTCCAAAATCACGAGTAAGTAAATAATGAGTGTCGGCATAAGCCCCACAATACTGCATGATAATATGAATATGTGAATGCATGAAGTGTCTAAATAATAAATGCAATGTCTAAAATAGCACATGAGGGTAATCACACAATATTATACTGGACTAGCATTTAGCTGATTATATCGATAAAAGATAATATGTTCTAAAGTGTGCGTGACATGGCAATTACCGATGATGATGTATGTGAGCTGGCAAATAAGTGTACGTGGAACATACGCATCATCGGTAATGGTGTTGGTGTCCTAACAGGCAGAGTTTCATATTAGCTAAAGAAACATATGTATGAATATGCAATGCGATGAATACAACATGAATATAAAGGTGAATGTGTAGTAAACGCACAACTAGAAAATATATACTAATTACGAGTCATACAGTTTGTTGTTTGAAAACGCACGAATCGTGGTTTTTTAGAAAATTAAGGGCTACGGGGTTTTTAAGAAAAGATATGTGCTTTGAAAAATCCGTAGTATCCCTTCGGCTGTCTTCAAAAATGCACACGATTCGTTAGTTTGAAAATAAGTATGACTCGAGCCAAAACTAAGATCTACCTAACCAACTAAGAAACTAACTAAAGACACTAGTCGAAAGGTAAGAAGAATCCTCCTAAAATCTGAGTCGACATTTCTAGTAGTCGGCGATCCAGCCTCAATAGCGTCATGTACATAGTACGACTTTCTCGAGTCAAGAGTGCGGATCAATCATCATATCTATGTCTCGTACGGTAAAATCTATCGTACGGCATCCCAAAATCGGGGTACGGGTCAACTATCACATATATACATCATCAATCGTATAGGATCATCATCAAACAATATCATGATCAAGGGTACTGTACTATAATCGCATACATCCCAATATCATCAAACATATATCATCGTCTGTGTAAATATACATTGTCAAATGATCCACTAAAATATCATGTCATATGTCATATCGTGATTAAGTCACATATTACAATCTCGGTTCTATTCTAGAGTTTTATTCCAATATCATCAACACATATTATCGTTTATATAAATATATTTTATATAATCTCATTGCCCAACGATCCACTACTATCATAACACATCTCATGTCATAACTCAATCATATATCCAATAAATCACGGCATCAAGCTTAGTCATATCGACTCATCCCCATGAATCATATAACCTCCTCATATCACATGTATATGTTGTATGTGTATGTGTGTGTGTGTGTATACCTACACACATTCCTACACACACACACACACACACACACACACACACACACCAAGTCAAGTTTATGTGTGTGGTTGTGTATCTACATGAAACCTACGAATTCCCTCCAAGGCAGTCATCATCTGGTTAAGTCTTTCTAAATCGGTCTAGTCCAATCTAAAGTCTTCAATAGGACCCTACTCCCCAAGAATCTAAGGTCGCGTCTGACTTTCTAATAACAGTACGTAATATCCTTATTCTACGTTTGCGGGGGTACTATACGCCATCCACCTGACTTCCCCCGTAGATATACATCTATTCACCTGGTCCTTGTCTGCCGAAGTCGATGCCGCCATCTTGTTCTTCATCGTCCGAAGTCCACGTGAGAGGTACCTATATGCAAACATATATAATATCGTAAACCGAAATCGCGGACAAAACCAAAAAAATGAAAGAAGCGCGCATAGGTTAAAACCTATGATCCGCTCATGCAAAATAACCAAATAACCATCAACATCGGCGTACAAATGCCGATTGTTCGAGAAAAACCCAAACACACCAATCGTGATTTCACAAATCACTAATTATAATATGAAATAGATTGCAACTCATCAAAACCTCAAAATAAATCAAATCGATTTATCTCCGAAAACCTAGAAACATCAAATAATCGTTTTAATTCGAAATATGATGTTTTAACAAAACTAGTGGCCATAATATTCACTAAATATCATAAGTAGATCATAAAAACCATTAATTAAATTTAATCTTATCAATTTCCATTAAACCCAAAATTCTAATTTGCAAAAATATCAAATTTTAATACTTTTTAAAGCAAAATTCACAATTCAACAACTAAGCTAGATTTTGCATATTTTAAATTGTTAAACCACTCATGGAAACCTTAATGATGTACTAAAAACCCAAACTAGATTTTAATACCACATTTTAAATTAATTTCTAAAAACCTAGTTAGCAAAATAGCATAATTATCACAATTTTTGAACTAACAATTAGTAACTAGTAACCAAATTAGGTTTTGCATTCAATTAACATATTAATCTACCCATTAAAACCATGAATCATTGATAAACATTCTCACTAGAATTTTATCTCACCTAATTATATGTTTTATAAAAATCTAGTTTACAAATAGCTTAATTTGAACAATTAAAATGTAACAATTAGTAATTTGACAACTAAATTTCAATGTGCATGCTCTAAGATCTTATACTACAGTTCAAACCACAACCAATTTATGAAAACCATAACTTAAACTCAAACCCCTTTCTTGAATTTTGAATCACAAAATTAAAACCACAATTAAACTTCTAATTAGCTTAAATTAAAGTAATTATCCAACAATTAAGCTATAAGTTAAGATTTATACCTCACAACATGATGTCTAGCATGCTCACATAGCCTCCCAAATGGCTCTCTTGCCTCAAGAATCCAAGCTAGAATGAGCAAAGGATAATGGGTAGGAATTAAATTAGGAATTTGTGGGTTTTTATTTGGATTTTTGATGAATTTTTGGAGAGTTTTTGAGAAGAATTGAAGTGGGAAATTTTTTGGGCAGCCAAGTGAAGGGCTCGGCCAAGGAGAGGGAAGGGAAAAGAGAGTGTGCGAGGTGTGTGGAATTGTGTAGAAGACTCTTCACTTAATGCCTCTTTTCTTGTCATTTCAATAATTATTCCATTTTATTTATTTTCTAATTTATTTCACCCTCGAAAAGTCTAGAACCATGGACTAAATTGAGAAAGAATTTTGCTTGTTACACACTTGATTCTAATATGTCATGGCTCATTTTGTAAAATTAACCCATTTCTAATTTGTAATTTACACTAATTTAATGTATATTTAAAGCTATATTAATATTTGAATTAATTAATTAAAGAAAAATATTTAAGTAAACTAATAATTTATAAGTGACTAAATAAATACCAAATATTATTAATTACATAGTTAAAATAGGTGTATTTAAATCTATATTGAAAAATAATTATAGTTGAGTTTTACGGAAAATACGGTTTATTTTACCGATTATCGGAAAAATTCACCTAAAGGATTTTATTTATTTAATTATTTATTTATTTATTTTTAAAACGTTACAATCTTCTGTTAGTTATATGTGTGCCCTAAAGGCCATTACTATACATAGGATGTATATTGTAGTGGATGCTTGGACATATATAGGGAGGACTTTCTTGCTCGACATGATAGTATGCTATCTGGTTGCTCTTTACCTTAACGTGTATACTGATTGTCTCTCTGTTACATGTTGGTAAAGCCCTTAGGATGTGTACTTGACTATCTTGACTATGATGCGGATCATACTAGTGGGGACATGGTAGTCCATAAGTACATCCTTCAAGGTCCCTAGTCGTGGGTATATCGAGACGGGGCATCGATATACCAGAGTAGGCTAGCGTATACCTTCTCGACCCATACAGATGGGCGATGGATGATCCCATATCCATTGGTGTTTGACATCAGAGATGATATACAGGTGCTCAGTGGAGACTGGGTACACTGGACGGACTCGCCGAGAACTCCCAGATGGTATTATACCTTACGTCAGATGGCAGTTCTCTGGTGACACTGGTACAGAGTAGTCTGTTGACCCGAGATCGTCATAGAGTCTTGTGTGGTTCCCACTGTACTTTGATTTCCACATTACCACGTCCAAGAGGGCGTGCAAAACGGTGGTTTTTAGGTACAGTCCCGAATCACATGGAGGCAATGGGCGATAGGAGGGGATTCGTCTCTCCCGGTATAGGGGGTTGATGTTGCGCTGTGTTCGATTCGCTATAACCGGAAATCCCTGTCCAGCGTTGCTGAGATTTACTAGTAAGTGTTACCTGTAGTTTCTCGAACTGTTGTAGACCTCATATCGACACGACTTATCGAGCTATTGGGGTCTGACGTTTACCACCCCTAGACGAGATATGCGACATATCAGACGAACAGACCGGACTGTACGGTAAGTGTTACTGGTTGGATTCACAGGAGTGTGAGCGGGCTTGCTCATCGATCTTCTGATCGCTCAATACCCGGGTGGCCGTTACGTTTAGCAGACCGCTTGCGGCTTGTGGGTGTTTGATATGATCATCACCTACTGCCGGCGTATTGACGAGTCTTTAGAGTCCTACACAGAGGTTTCCTGGCTCAAGCGAAACAAAATAGGAGCGCATATGAGATATGTGCGGGACCGAGAATAATGCGTGTATGTGATACCGTATTCTATTCTTGCGATGAATGTATCGATTGGTTGTATGTGATATAACCTAGTTATCGAATCGAAGATTGATTCGATAAGTCGATACATTGGATACTAGTCGGTTATATGCGACATGACCGGATCATTGAATCAAGTATTTATTTAATGATTTAATGTATAATTATATATTTGATATATTACTTTGCATTAACTAGTATTGGTTCACTTAAAAAGGATTTTCTCACTTGATGTGCACATTGTATATGTGATATATTTTTTTTGTGCACTTGATTGTATCATATTTGATGATACATGCATGTTTGTGTGTATGATTAAACCATGGTTATGTAATGGTTAGGGTTTTCATTTTCTTAACTATTTCTTTTATTTATTTAATTTTAAGGCAAGAAACAAAAGGGTGGCTTGTTTTGTTTTTCCTTGAAACTTCTTGAAGCTTTGAAGCTTTGACCATTTTGTTTGTTTGCCTTAACCTAACCATTCAACCTAACCCTTGTTTAGTCTCTACATATAACCATGGTTGCTATATGATAAGTATTCATTTTATTTTTTATTTTAAATAAGACTTATCATATTCTTTCTTCTTCTTCTTCTTCATCAACAAGAAGAAAAGCTTGCCTCCATCAATGGCAACTTGAGAAAAAGAGTGAGAAATCCAATTCTAAAGTGAACCCACTTCCTATTTCTTCATCCTCTACCACTTGCCAAGTAGTATAGGGTGTTTTCTTCACAAGTTTCATGACTTGATGAAGTTGGAGCTTGATCTTGTGTTGCCTCGACGTAGATCATCTTCGGCATCGAAGTCGATGACCTAGCCCGTCCATTTCTCCGATGAAGCCGACGCTAGAGCCCGGGATCCGATGATCGCAGTGAGGGGACTTCATCACGGAGCTATGGAGGTGGAGGACCGGATCTACAAAGGTTGTATTTCCGTTCACTTAGTTAAGTTGTTAACTAGTTGCATGTTTCGCCTAAACTCTAGTCAACGATCCGTATTAGGGTTTCTCGGCACTTGTAAAATTTGAAATTTGCATGGTTGATGCCTTGTGAGACCTCATTAGTGTGCCTAGGAACCCTACAGTGGTATCAGAGCCTAGCTAGAGCCTTAGGCGATGCGTAGACGATGTTAGAATTCCGATCGAACCCCGAAACCCTAATATGACCCCTCTCTGTACATTTTTACAAAACTGGGTTTTTTCCAGATTAAAAATGCTTAAAAAATTCAGCAGGAAATTCTAAGAATTACGGTGCAAAAACGAGCAAACGATACGCCCAAAGCGCGGCGGAACCGTGCCAGAAGTATGGCTTCTGCGGCGGTTCCGCGGCCAAATTATGTGATTACGCTTCTATTTTTGCACAGTAATATGTCTCTTCAGGTGCTGAGTTTTCTGGGAATTTTTAATGTTTACTCAAGAGTTGAGTTTTCTGGGTTGTATTGGGAGTTCCTAAATTCGATCGGATTATCAAACTTTGTCTATACGTTTTTCCGGGTATTTTTAGAATATGTTAAAAAGTTCGACCAGATATAAATACCCACTTTTTCCCCTGCCGGGAAATTTCCAATTATTGGATTTTTCCATAGTTTAATGACGTTCCAAGTAGTGCAAGTAACGCGATGGTCCCTCTAGAAAACAACAAACCTTAACTCGATTATGTGACCGTCTTGAACTGCCCTTTGAACCTTCGGGTTTGGGGCAGTACGGCGTGCCACATGTGAGGCATTGGCTTGACCCTTCTACGGCTGGACCGTTGGTACTGAGGCATGAAGTGAATGTTTTTAAACCTGTTTCATGTGTTGAGCTATTTCGGGAAAACTTGGGTGTTCGATTGTTCGATCGGAAAGTTTGACATTTTCTATTTATCTGGAATGTGATACAAATTTGGAATCCACAAGTAGTTATGAGATAACTGAATGAATATTATAAACATAGCAGTTTAGTCTCACTTGATCGGTTGCCACGGAATTTTGATGTGATCAAAAGTCCGTCGCAATCACGTAGCGTACGCGGATACTCGCCGGTAAACTTAATAGATAGCCATGCCCCATAGCCCCGACCAAGTGACTGCAGGTGAACCCCGTCGCCGAAAGCATCCGTTCGGGTGCTCACGGCAGCGGTGTTCCGCCTTGGTGCACTTCGTCGACGGTATCGGGGGTGCGGCCGCCTACTAAAGTTTGCGACGAGTATTCGATCATGATGTCGGGAATCTTGTTGAATTGCCCGACTAGATATTGAAAAGAGTTTTCGATTTTGAGACTAAAATGCGGGGTTTATAATTGTTGGGCATGCGATGTCTAAGTATTTCATTTGATTAGGCATGCGATGTCTAAAGAGGTTGCGGATTCCAACTGTTGTAGTTGTACACTTTCTTTTCTGTGACCGTAAGTGTAATATATGATATCGCCGGTTTTCATTGCTATATGTCAACGACAATTAGGATGCGCATATTTACTTACGTTGATGACATGTGATGTTATGTGTTGCTGGATATGTTATATTGGATCGTCGTGTTTGAATAGCCGGGGGGGTTTTATGTGAGATGAGTGTTTTTCATTTTCATTCATGTAAAAACTTGTATGTAATATTCTTTTATTGGGGCACTTCCAGGTTGCGGAAGATGTCACCTTTTGTATATTATTTACTTTTCCGCACTAGGATAGACCCAAGGAGGAGGGCACAAGTAACCGGGTTCTAGAGTCCAGTGGGAGACCAACTCGAGGAGTCGAGTCCGGGTATCCTAACTCTAGAATTGGTAGGGTTCCTTGCCGCTCTCGTAGGGGTCTAGGGGTGTGGGTTTTGGCTATTCATCGCGAACGTGGAATCCGTGTTTTATACTGGCTCATATTGAAAACACGGATGTCCTAGTATATCCAATTTTTCATATGATGTGAGATTTTCCGGGCCCTTAAAGATTCTCTTCTGCTGCGATATCTGTGATGTGATGATGTGATATGTTCTGTGATGGATACTGTATATAGTATATATGATATATTATATAGGCGTTACTTATGTTTTACACCCGCGCTAGCCCTGCCCCGCTCTGCCGTTAGTTACCTAACCTAACGGTGCACGAGGGGACATCGAGGCGAATGCGGATGGCATAAGTGTACGTCGTATTTATCTGTGATGTTTAGGTACTTAAATGATGGGACTTCATTAATATGATTAATGAAAGTAAAAGAAACCTAAAGATGTTGTGGAATAAAATTTCAAAAATAAAACAGGTAGCTACAATTCTTGCTTTGCACAGCGGTATATATGATATATCCTGCACCTTATTCGATGAGGAAAGGACCGAGATCCCTTCACCGGGAATGACCCCTTTAGCAATAACTGGCAGATGCTACACACCGGTTTGTTATTTGATTGCTTCTATAGTTTCTGCTTTGCACAGTGATATATATGATATATCCCGCACCTCATACGACGAGGAAAGGGCCGACGATCCCTTCACCGGGAGTGACCCCTTTAGCAAAACTAGAAAATCCTTAAAAACACTCCATTTTAAAATCATTTGATTCTACAACGATATCAAGTTCATTACGCAATAGGTTTTCAGAAAAAACCTGTCGTAGCCCTCCGTCATTTCAGATAAGTCCTACTTAGTATTCGTGCTACGTTTGTTGGCCTGCGTCAAGGCGTAGTGTGCGGTAGCTAACTAGTATTTATCTGCTTATGCATATGATGCAGATTAGATTAGGGTAGTCGTGCGACTTTGTTGTCCTGCGTCAAGGGTCGTGCGGGTGGGTTTAATTCAATCAAGAAATGACGGGTTGAACTTGACTAGCGGACTATGGTTTGTTGGCCTGCGTCAAGGTCATAGGACGCTAGGGGCAAAATATTATCGGGAATTTCAAGTGTTGAAATTTGCAATGAGATTGCATACCTTCTATGAGATAGTTGGATCCCTATACCCGCTGCGAGTAAGAGTTACTCCTGGGAGAGTTTTACACATTACAATTAGCCGATCAAGTAGGTGTCTAGAAAGGTGTTAACGAGGTTACGCCTCTTGGAAAACGAGGTTTACATTAATTAGGTTCGTGCGAAAGCACGGGGGACCTCCCTCAAAGTACCGACACTGGCTTGGCTGAAAGATTGGCGAACTTGTAGTGTGTAATTAATCCCGGCTAGTCTTTCTTTTTAGGGTTTGAAGGAAGATTTGATAAAAACAGTGGGAGCCATCCTGATTAGATAAAATAATAACCAATCTATTCTTACAAGAGCGCACGCTGAGTGTTTTCTTCTCTCTCTCTCCAGGTAGCGACCATATCACGCCTTAATCAAGATAATAATACGGATTTTTGACCGAACCCGTTTGTTATACTAAGCTGAGGAACATTGGTCCCGCTCCTACTTATAATTGTTATAAGACAAAGCAGGAAATTGGGGAATACCAAGATTCCCATGCCGCCCAAACGAAGAAAGTGCATATGATGCATCTCCTTTGGGTGTGTTCATTATACAGAACTGTTTCTCTATATCCTCTACGTCCTGGGTATTAGATACCGGATCAGGATCCCAGATATGTAATTTGATACATAGGGCTACAGAAAGGTAGAGAACTGAGAACGGGTGATAAGTTTCATGAGGCAGAAAACGGGGCAAGTGTTGCAGCCAAGTCTGTTGGTCACTATCACCCTGTATGAACAGTACATTGATTCTGAACGAATGTTATTAGATACCGAACCTGATATACAAAATCATATCAGTCTCTTTATTTGTAAAGAAATGATAAAATTTTGTATTGTTGGATAATGTTTTGAACATTTCCTATATCAAAAGTTGATCTGTTCAGGCACGTTATCTAAAAGCATTGATGTTCTAAATCAAACTACAGTTCTTAGTATACGGAACACACACAAGAGGAAGAGTTCAGAAATGAACGAATCCTTCTTGAGGCATTATAGACTAGGTCATATCAATGCTACCCGACTGGCTGAAGTTACATTTAGATGCATATTTAAATTAGTTTGAATTTACATCTTATGAAACTTGCCAGTCATGTCACAAAAATTAGATGACCATAGCTCTGTTTATTGGAAATAGAGAAAGAGTTAGTGAACTCTTGGGATTGATACATGATGATGTATGTAAGCTCCCCTGTCTACACATGTCAGGACCGGTTCTTTGTACTTCATTACATTCTCTGATAGTCTCTCAAGATTCAGACATATGTTCCTGATGAAACACAAGTCCGAACCTTTTGAGATATTCACGGAATATAAGTTAGAAGTAGAGAACCAAAATACAAGTATAAGTATTATGTCCTTTGATGTGATCAGGGAGGAGAATACTTAAGCACGGAAATCCTGAACTATTCTAAAGGAGAATGAGATTCTCTCTCAGCATTACTCCTCCGTATACACCATAGCACTATGGTATATCGGGGCGGAGCAATTGCACCCTATTCGATATGGTGCGCTCTATGATGAGTACTACCGAGTTTCCTATTTCCTTTTGGGAGTTATGCACTTAAGAAGCTGCATACCTATTGAATAGGGTTCAAATCAAATCAGTTGCCTACCACTTCATATGTGATATGGAAAGGGAAGAGCCCATATCTTAAGTTAGTTAAGATTTGGGGTTGTCCGGCCTATGTCTAAAAGCAAAATCCGGACAAGCTCGAGGCAAGGTCAGTTATGTAGAACTGGAAAGGTTCCAGCTATACAAACTACAGCAGATGATTTGGTAGAACCAAAGGATTCAGTAGAGACCAACGAACCTCAGCCTCTCCGCCGATCTAGTAGGGTTCCTCACCCACCTGAGAGATACTTCTGTTTCTCTATGACAGTGGGAGCGAGGATTGCATCATGAGATGATGACCCAACTAATTTCGAGCTGGCCATCAGGAGTGGGACTCTGTAAGAATGGCTGGATGCTTAGAGATCTGAGATGGAGTCCTTATACACCAACAAAGTATGGACTTTGGTTGCTTTATCTGAAGGGTTAAATCCCCATCAGGAGCAAGTATATCTTGAGAAGATTACTTGGTGTACTTGGAAAAGTTGAGACTTTCAAAGCTAGACTTGTTAAAGGTTTGCATCACTGACCAGGTATGGATTTTGTTGAAACCTTTTCTAAGTAGCTATGCTTAAGTCCATCCAAATCCTAGTTGCCACGGCTACATACCATGACTACGATATCTGGTGGTTGGGTGTCATGACTGCTTTTCTAAAATGATGTTTCAGAAAAGAGAGTCTGTAAGTACACAGTCAGAGGGCTTCGTAGACAGTGGGAGCAGCAGAAACGTGTTCAAGATGTTTTATGTGATAAAGCAGGCATCGCGGAGTTGGAACATCTGTTTTGATGTATTAGTCAAAGAGTTTGACATCATCAAAATGGTAGATGAACCTTGTATAAACAAAAAGGTAGTAGGGAGTATGGTGACGATCCTCGTAGAGTACGTGAATGACATACTCTTGATAGGGAAGGAGTTTCCTATGCTACGCTCGATCAATCTCCGCTTATCTCAATGATTCTCCATATAGGATCATAGTGATACCTACTAAATCCTGGGTTTTGGATCTATGAGATAGATCTAATTGGATGTTAGGATACTCACTAGTTGTAGTGAGATGGTATCAATTGATCCTGGGGAGAATCACTGGAAAGGTTCCAGGGTGATAAGGAAGACTGAATGTTAGTCACGGGCATTGTCTTTACCCTCAGTAAAGGGACGGTATGTTGGAAGAGTTCCAAGCTAGATACCGTGGCATACTAGACGATTATAGGCAAGATACATCGCTACTTAACATGCTACCAAAGGGGCAGTCTGGGTGTATAGTAGTTCATGAGATGAACTTAGTTCCTCCCATTGTGTGACAATGGAGTTGTGGCTTATGCCAAGGAACGTCCATCCCATCAGTGATCCAGACATATTCTGAGGCAGCATCACCTGATCATGGAGATGGTTGATCTCCAAGGAGATCGAGGTTAGGAGAGTAGACTCAGAGGACAACACGGCGGATCCACTCACAAAGGCCTTTTCCTAGAGAGAGACTTTCATGGGATGGTTGAGCATGAGATACTACAACCACTGCTATCAGATGGCCCTAGTGCAATTGGGAGATTATTAGTTATATGTATGCCCTAGAGGCCATTACTATACATAGAATGTATATTGTAGTGGATGCTTGGACATATATAGGGAGGACTTTCTTGCTCGACATGATAGTATGCTATCTGGTTGCTCTTTACTTTAACGTGTATACTGATTGTCTCTCTGTTACATGTTGGTAAAGCCCTTAGGATGTGTACTTGACTATCTTGACTATGATACGGATCATACTAGTGGGGACATGGTAGTCCATAAGTACATCCTTCAAGGTCCCTAGTCGTGGGTATATCGAGACGAGGCATCGATATACCAGAGTAGGCTAGCGTATACCTTTTCAACCCATACAGATGGGCGATGGATGATCCCATATCCATTGGTGTTTGACATCAGAGATGATATACGGGTGCTCAGTGGAGACTGGGTACACTGGACGGACTCGCCGAGAACTCCCAGATGGTATTATACCTTACGTCAGATGGCAGTTCTCTGGTGACACTGGTACAGAGTAGTCTGTTGACCCGAGATCGTCATAGAGTCTTGTGTGGTTCCCACTGTGCTTTGATTTCCACCTTACCACGTCCAAGAGGGCGTGCAAAACGGTGGTTTTTAGGTACAGTCCCGAATCACATGGAGGCAATGAGCGATAGGAGGGGATTCGTCTCTCCCGGTATAGGGGGTTGATGTTGCGCTGTGTTCGATTGGCTATAACCGGAAATCCCTGGCCAGGGTTGCTGAGATTTACTGGTAAGTGTTACCTGTAGTTTCTCGAACTGTTGTAGACCTCATATCGACACGACTTATCGAGCTATTAGGGTCTGACGTTTACCACCCCTAGGCGAGATATGCGACATATCAGACGAACAGACCGGACTGTACGGTAAGTGTTACTGGTTGGATTCACAGGAGTGTGAGCGGGCTTGCTCGTCGATCTTCTGATCGCTCAATAGCTGGGTGGCCGTTACGTTTAGCAGACCGCTTGTGGCTTGTGGGTGTTTGATATGATCATCACCTACTGCCGGCGTATTGACGAGTCTTTAGAGTCCTACACAGAGGTTTCCTGGCTCAAGCGAAACGAAATAGGAGCGCATATGAGATATGTGCGGGACCGAGAATAATGCGTGTATGTGATACCGTATTCTATTCCCGCGATGAATGTATCGATTGGTTGTATGTGATATAACCTAGTTATCGAATCGAAGACTGATTCGATAAGTCGATACATTGGATACTAGTCGGTTATATGCGACATGACCGGATCATTGAATCAAGTGTTGATTTAATGATTTAATGTATAATTATATATTTGATATATTATTTTGCATTAACTAGTATTGGTTCACTTAAAAAGGATTTTCTCACTTGATGTGCACATTGTATATGTGCTTTTTTTTTTTGCACTTGATTGTATCATGTTTGATGATACATCTTCCACCCTTAAATAACTTCGGTCTCCGAATTTAAATTAAAACTCCCCCAAATACTAAAACATTTAGCAAAACACTCAAATCGTCGGGGCTCCGAAATCATCAATACATAAAACACATCTTAGCGCAATGCATGCGCATGAAAAACAAGTACATATCTCAAAATCAAAACTCCATCAAGCATAACGCAATCATCGGAGTTATGGTGAAAATACAATGTCGAAGTCCAATACGAAAACCAACATGAAATACATCAAAACTATAACTTGTATCTAGTACGCATCGTAGTAAAATCGTCCAAACATCTGAATAGAGAAGCATGCAAAAACACCTAGGTACTGTCTCAGGACAATCCTGCTCGATTATTAAACCAAATAGTAAATATCATAAAACGTACAGCTCAAAATGAAATCAATCTCAAATACAGTATATAAGGTACCACGTGCGTCCGGTGCGCACGGAAATCAAAACCAAATACAGAAGCCACGAATATGCACAGAAAAAAAAACTGAGTGCAACGGGTGTGCACCAAAAACATCTGTCAACTGCAATAGGCGTGTACGACAACAATATCAGGTGCATCTAGTCTGCACAAATCCCGATTTAGTGTATCTGGTGTGCACAAAATTGCATCAAGTGCGCCAAGTGTGCCCAAGGATCTCAATCAAGTGCACATGGTGCACGAAAACATATACCGAGTATCCAAAATCATGTGCAACCCATATACACGAAATCAAATCAGTATCTCAAAATGTAAAAAATCAAAATCAAGTGCAATGGGTATGCACAAAACGAACATCAATACGTCTGATACATGAAACACGAATAGAGTGTAATGAATGTACACATAGGAAATACCAATCATAAAACGAAATCATCAAAATACCAAAATCCAAACAACGGAAATGTGATATTCAAATCACCAAACCGCAAATCGTAACACCGACATCAATGTGCTCCTCTTCCCTCTGGTGTCGACTGATTCGAACTCGTCTCTTCGTAGCTGTATGATTTGCGCTACCAATAGATATACTCATATCTAGGATCTCCCAAGCGATGTATCCCATCACATGATATCCGGACTACGTTAAACTTTTCGATCGATTCATTAAAGTCCCATAATTCCCCGAGAGCTCAACACTCAAGTACAGTTTAAAAATATCCAGTACATGCCACAGCACCTGCGGACCAGCCATAGAAAGGCAAATCCAAGCCTCACTAATGGCACCGCGGAACTGCCATAAACCCTAAGGTTCAAAGGCGTTCTTATGGTCATAATGTCGAGTTAGGGTTTCATTCTTCTAGAGGGTCCATAGAAATACCTGCATGTTCTTCCGAATACCTTAAACTTGGGAAAATGGGTTTCTAACAATCGTTCAAACCTTTTAACTTCGCCTAGACGACATGTGAATATCCTTCGTCCGCACGCTAAACAATACTTCAATCCTTAAGAATAGACGATACCCTAACGGTCATTGCATTCTAGCCGCAGCTCTATCTGCCCGTGCGACCGTGGTAACTGAAACCACCATCCGATATCGACGAAGATAGATCAAAGGAACGAATAGAATACGGTGCAAAGAAATGTACATCCTAAGGCTTCTTAAGCAGAGTAGAGTATCGTAAGTATGCCGCGGATCATACACACGGTACGTCACTCTACCTAAGTCGTCTACTCCATCAACCAAGGTCAATCTAGACTTAGAAAAAGGTTAAACCTAGCGCTCTGATACCAACTTTGTCATGACCCGAAGGTACGGAACGTGACCGGCACTTAAATTACGAAACGTCTAAAGGCGTAACGTAATCTAAGTAAGCCGAAGCCCAGAAATCTAAACCATTTAAAAGAACAAGTGTAGGAAAAACATGTTTTTAAAGCAACATCAAATTTTCTCAAAAATTTCGGCAAAGTCTCCTTTGTAAAAACTGGCCCCAAACGGGTACAAATAAGAATATATATATATATGCAGTAATAAAAAGGCATCCCCAAGCGGGAGCTAGCTCTTCGCCAATTGACGGTCACAACCACGCAAGCAATAATATACAACGCCGAAGGGCGAAGAACAAAACTCAAAGAAAACCATCAGAAAACCATAATAGTACAAATGCGGCTCTAAGGTCGAAAGAGTAAGCAACTGGTCTTCTAAATTTATCAAGTAATACAAGTCTGGTTGATGGAGCTTACTAGATACAAATGAAATAATAAAATTACAATGGCGGTCCTGATACAAGTGAACCAACCTACCAAGCAAATCACCCTGAATGAAATGATGTGCCAGCAAACTACCAAGGAAACCTGTACATCGAAACTTGTAAGAAAATTTGGCACAACGGGGGTGAATTGCCAACTCGTGAGTAGAAGACATCTACGAGTAGAAATCGCATGCACGACGCTCTCCTAGGTCATAATAATATACTTAATATAACACTAGTCATCTAGTAATGGCAGGGTAATAATCTATGCATAAGTGTAATGCTCAGTGCTCGTGTCAGTGTCTCAAGTAGTAACATGTCATGTGTATGAGTATGCATGCACCATGAATGTAAAACAATCAACCATGAAATTTGGATATCTGTATAAGAAATCTTTAACTTTTATCATATTAAAATTTGTATGGTAATCTGAAACATCATCAATGAAATCCATGGAAATCCGTGTCAAGCATCGACACAAAATATGCAAATCTCATAGTCTCAATATCTCATAGTCTCAATATCTCGGGCTCCGTCAGTCCGGATCGGTCCATATCATCAAATCACATGACAACGGTCGGTATCCTCCGGATATCCGCCGTGCCATACATCACCGGTAGGTAGTCTTCCCCAGCCAGGCTCATCGTCATCCCCATAAAAACACTCTCGCCCCGGGGTACCGTACCAGGCCCACCATGTACCCGAGACGATTCCTCCACTCCTCGAATCGGGTCTCGAAATCCAACATAAAATATGAAAACTCATGGTGGAAGACCCATACATCACGAGAAAAATGCAACTTGTATTTTAAAATGAGAGGGAGAGAGAGAGAGAAGTTTTTTATATATATTCTTGCGGTTTTCCCCAAAATCCAGAAATCTCATAGAAATCCAAAATCCCAAAATCATGAGTAAGTAAATAATGAGTGTCGGCATAAGCCCCATAATACTGCATGATAATATGAATATGTGAATGCATGAAGTGTCTAAATAATAAATGCAATGTCTAAACTAGCACATGAGGGTAATCACACAATATTATACTGGAGTAGCATTTAGCTGATTATATCGATAAAAGATAATATGTTCTAAAGTGTGCGTGACATGGCAATTACCGATGATGATGTATGTGAGCCGGCAAATAAGTATACGTGGAACATACGCATCATCGGTAATGGTGCTGGTGTCCTAACAAGCAAAGTTTCATATTAGCTAAAGAAACATATGTATGAATATGCAATGCGATGAATACAACATGAATATAACGGTGAATGTGTAGTAAACGCACAACTAGAAAATACATACTAATTACGAGTCATACAGTTTGTTGTTTGAAAACACACGAATCGTGGTTTTTTAGAAAATTAGGGGTTACGGGGTTTTTAAGAAAAGATATGTCCTTTGAAAAATCCGTAGTATCGCTTAGGCTGTCTTTAAAAATGCGCACGATTCGTTAGTTTGAAAATAAGTATGACTCGAGCTTAAACTAAGATCTATCTAACCAACTAAGGAACTAACTAAAGACACTAGTCGAAAAGTAAGAAGAATCCTCCTAAAGTCTTAGTCGACATTTCTAGTAGTCGGCGATCCAGCCTCAATAGCGCCACGTACATAGTACGACTTTCTCGAGTCAAGAGTGCGGATCAATCATCATATATATGCCTCGTATGGTAAAATCCATCGTACGGCATCCAAAAATCGGGGTACGGGTCAACTATCACATATATACATCATCAATCGTATAGGATCATCATCAAACAATATCATGATCAAGGGTACTGTACTATAGTCGCATACATCCTAATATCTTCAAACATATATCATCGTCTGTGTAAATATACATTGTCAAATGATCCACTAAAATATCATGTCATATGTCATATCGTGATTAAGTCACATATTACAATCTGGGTTCTATTCTAGAGTCCCGTTCATTCCAATGTCATCAACACATATTATCGTTTATATAAATATATTTTATATAATCTCATTGCCCAACGATCCGCTACTATCATAACACATCTCATGTCATAACTCGATCATATATCTAATAAATCACGGCATCAAGCCTAGTCATATCGACTCATCCCCATGTATCATATAATCTCCTCATATCACATGTATATGTTGTGTGTGTGTACATACCTACACACATTCCTACACACGCGCGCGCACACACACACACATACACACACACACCAAGTCAAGTTTATGTGTGTGCGTGTGTGTGTCTACATGAAACCTACGAATTCCCTCCAAGGCAGTCCTCCTCTGGTTAAGTCTTTCTAAATCAGTCTAGTCCAACCTAAAGTCTTCAATAGGACCCTACTCGCCAAGAATCTAAGGTCACGTCCGACTTCTAATAACAGTACATAATATCCTTATTCTACGTTTGCGGAGGTGCTATACGCCATCCACCCGACTTCCTCCGTAGATATACATCTACTCACCTGGTTCTTGTCTGCCGAAGTCGATGCCGCCATCCTGTTCTTCAACGTCTGAAGTCTACGTGAGAGGTACCTATACGCAAACATATATAATATCGTAAACCGAAATCACGGACAAAACCAAAACGGCGCACGAAGCGTGCATAGGTTAAAACCTATGACCCGCTCATGCAAAATAACCAAATAACCCTCGACATCGACGTACAAACGCCGATTGTTCGAGAAAAACCCAAACACACCAATCGTGATTTCACAAATCACTAATTATAATATGAAATAGATTGCAACTCATCAAAACCTCAAAATAAATCAAATCGATTTATCTCCGAAAACCTAAAAACATCAAATAACCGTTTTAATTCGAAATATGATGTTTTAACAAAACTAGTGGCCATAATATTCACTAAATATCATGAGTAGATCGTAAAAACCATTAATTAAATTTAATCTTATCAATTTCCATTAAACCCAAAATTCTAGTTTGCAAAAATATCAAATTTTAATACTTTTTTAAAGCAAAATTCACAATTCAACAACTAAGCTATATTTGGCATATTTTAAATTGTTAAACTACTCATGGAAACCTTAATGATGTACTAAAAACCCTAACTAGATTTTAATCCCACATTTCAAATTAATTTCTAAAAACCTAGTTAGCAAAATAGCATAATTATCACAATTGTTAAACTAACAATTAGCAACTAGTAACCAAATTAGGTTTTGCATTCAATTAACATGTTAATCTACCCATTAAAACCATGAATCATTGATAAACATTCTCACTAGAATTTTATCTCACCTAATTATATGTTTTATAAAAATCTAGTTTACAAATAGCTTAATTTGAACAATTAAAATGTAACAATTAGTAATTTGACAACTAAATTTCAATGTGCATGCTCTAAGATCTTATACTACAGTTCAAACCACAACCAATTTATGAAAACCCTAACTTAAACTCAAACCTCTTTCTTGAATTTTGAATCACAAAATTAAAACCACAATTAAACTTCTTATTAGCTTAAATTAAAGTAATTATCCAACAATTAAGCTATAGGTTAAGATTTATACCTCACAACATGATGTCTAGCATGCTCACATAGCCTCCCAAATGGCTCTCTTGCCTCAAGAATCCAAGCTAGAATGAGCAAAGGATAATGGGTAGGAATTAAATTAGGAATTTGTGGGTTTTTATTTGGATTTTTGATGAATTTTTGGAGAGTTTTTGAGAAGAATTGAAGTGGGAAATTTTTTGGGCAGCCAAGTGAAGGGCTCGGCCAAGGAGAGGGAAGGGAAAAGAGAGTGTGCGAGGTGTGTGGAATTGTGTAGAAGACTCTTCACTTAATGCCTCTTTTCTTGTCATTTCAATAATTATTCCATTTTATTTATTTTCTAATTTATTTCACTCTAAAAAAGTCTAGAACCATGGACTAAATTGAGAAAGAATTTTGCATGTTACACACTTGATTCTAATATGTCATGGCTCATTTTGTAAAATTAACCCATTTCTAATTTGTAATTTACACTAATTTAATGTATATTTAAAGCTTATATTAATATTTGAATTAATTAATTAAGGAAAAATATTTAAGTAAACTAATAATTTATAAGTGACTAAATAAATACTAAATATTAGTAATTACAAAGTTAAAATAGGTGTATTTAAATCTATATTGAAAAATAATTATAGTTGAGTTTTACGGAAAATACGGTTTATTTTACCGATTATCGGAAAAATTCACCTAAAGGATTTTATTTATTTATTTATTTATTTATTTATTTTTAAAACGTAACATCTATGAACCTATCTTTTGGAAAAATGACAATTGAACTGAACATCTACAAAATTGGAAGTCAGTCGTCTGAACCCTCTGCTCACATACTTGATGTCTGTTCTGTCTATGAGATTGCTCCCGAAAGTTGCGAAATTGATGAACTTTGCTTTGATAATCTCGATGACAATAGCACATCAATGTTTGATCCTGCACATCTTAGTGAGGACACTCTTTCCACTTTTGAGTCTGAACTTTGTGACTCTTCACCTTCCGAGTCTGTATCCTTTGTAGGCTACGAGCTTCTTCATGAATCTGAATATCAATCGATGACCCCACCTTCTATAGTTTCTCCGCCAGTATCAGATCTCAAACTTTTACCTTCTCATCTTAAATATGCATATTTAAGTGAGAATGAGTCTTTACCTGTAATCATATCCGCTTCTCTAGCCTCAGAGCAAGAGAATGCGCTTTTGACGGTATTGAGATCTAATAGGCAGGCGTTTGGTTGGACTATAGCTGACATCAAAGGGATTAGTCCCTTGATTGTTGAACATCATATACATCTGATGGATGAAGCCAAGCCAATATGAGAACCACAGAGACAGTTAAACCCCATCATGAAGGATGCGGTAAAAAAAGAAATCGTCAAATGCCTTGACAGTGTTATCATTTACCCAATTTCCGATAGCCAATGGGTAAGTCCAATTCTGTAATCCCTAAGAAATCTAGTATCACGGTCATAACAAATGAGGCAAATGAGTTAATCCAGACACGCACTCAAACTGGGTGGCGTGTATGTATTGATTATAGAAAACTCAATGCCGCAACGAGGAAAGACCACATTCCTCTACCTTTCATTGACCAGATGTTAGAACGCTTAGCTGGACGGGAATATTACTGCTTCATGGACGGATACTCTGGCTATAACCAGGTCCCTATTGCCAAAAAGGATTAAAATAAAACCACATTTACTTGTCCTTTTGGTACTTTTGCTTATAGACGCATGCCCTTTGGGTTATGCAATGCTCCCGCTACATTTCAGCGGTGTATGATGGGGATATTCTCGGACATGGTCGAGAATTTTCTGGATATTTTCATGGACGATTTCTCGATATTTGGAGATTCTTTTGCTGACTGCCTATCTCATCTTGACGCAGTTCTTACTTATTGTAAAGAAAAGAACTTAACCTTGAATTGGGGAAAATGCCATTTCATGGTCCAAGAGAGAATTGTGCTCGGACATGTTATTTCACGAAAAGGCATTGAGGTTGACAAAGCCAAAAAAGATGTTATTCAAAACCTTCCTCATCCCAAATGCGTCAAGGATATACGATCCTTTCTTGGCCTTGCAGGCTTTTACAGGAGATTTATTAAGGATTTTAGCAAAATTGCTAGACCTTTAACTCTTCTCTTGGCCAAGAACACAACCTTTCACTTTGACTCGGATTGTGAGGCAGCATTTGACTCACTCAAACACTCTCTCACTACAGCCCCTGTTCTATCATCTCCAGATTGGAACCACCCATTTGAGCTTATGTGTGATGCATCAGATTTTGCAGTTGGTGCAGTCTTAGGACATCACATTGAAAAGATGCCACACGTGATCTATTATGCAAGTAAGACCCTGAATGATGCTCAAATTAATTATACAACTACCAAAAAGGAACTCTTGGCAGTTGTATTCGCATTAGAAAAATTCAGGCCTTACTTGATTGGCTCACCAATTGTTGTGTACGCTGACTATTCCATCTTGAAACATCTTTTGGCGAAGAAGGATGCTAAAGGTAGGCTAATACGTTGGATCCTTCTATTACAAAAATTTGATCTTGTTATTAAAGATAAGAAAGGACGTGAAAACGTTGTAGCCGACCATCTGTTGCGCATTTCTTCTTCACCTGTGACCCTGCCGATCAATGATTCTTTTCCAGACGAACAACTCTTGAAAGTATCCACTGAACCTTGGTTCGGGGATACTATGAATTATCTTGCTACGGGACTTATTCCCCGCGAATGGTCAAAACAGGACAAATATCGATTTCTATCCCAAGTAAAACACTTTTACTGGGATGAACCCTATCTGTTTAAGTATTGTCCTGACTAGATCATTCGCAGATGTGTCCCTAATGTTGAATTCAAGAGTGTTCTATCTTTTTGTCATGATCAGGCATGTGGGGGTCATTTCGGTCCTCGAAAGACGGCGGAAAAGGTTTTGCAATGCAGTTTTTATTGGCCGACTTTATTCAAAGATGCATTTGATCATTGCAAAACCTGTGCACAGTGTCAACATACGGGTAGGACTTCCCGAAGAAATGAGATGCCACTTCAACCCATCTTAGTGGTTGAAATTTTCGACGTTTGGGGCATTGATTTTATAGGTCATTTTCCCAACTCCTTTGGGAATTTGTACATATTGCTTGCGGTTGATTACGTCTCGAAATGGGTGGAAGCTATTCCTTGTCACACTAATGACAAAAAGGTTGTCATTAAGTTCTTAAAAGAAAACATCTTTTCGTGATTTGGACACCCACGTGCTATCATAAGCGATAACGGGACGCATTTCTGTAATCGGTCTTTCGAGACTTTGATGCGAAAATATGCAATCAACCACAAACTTTACACACCCTATCATCCCCAAACGGCGGGCAAGCTGAGATTTCCAACAAATAAATCAAATAAATTTTGGAGAAAACTGTTTCTAAAAATCGAAAAGATTGGTCAACCAAATTGACGGATGCTCTTTGGGCATTCCGAACTGCATATAAAACCGATCTTGGTATGTCTCCTTACAGACTAGTGTTTGGAAAGGCTTGTCACCTTCCGGTCGAGATTGAGCACAAAGCAATGTGGGCCATTAAAGAACTTAACTTTGACTTAAATCAAGCCTGCAACTTTCGGAAGCTGCAATTAAACGAGCTAAGCGAACTCCGCGATGAAGCTTATGATAATACTGTAATTGTAAAGAACCGGACTAAAGTATCTCACGATAAAAACATTATGAGAAAAACTTTTACATCTGGTCAACAAGTCCTTTTTTATGATTCACGTCTCCATTTTCATGCGGGTAAGCTACGATCTTGGTGGAAAGGACCTTTTGTTGTGTTGTATGTATACCCGCACGGGGCAGTTGAGGTTGAAAATGTTGAAAACGGTACAATTTTCAAAGTAAATGGACATAGATTAAAACCGTATTTTTCCACTGACCCCACGGAGGAGCTCCTGTTTTTACAGGAGCCACTTTATCTTGATTAAAATTCCTCCGTCTCACCTCCATGTCTTGAAATATATATATATACTGTATCATCTTTAGAATGGAGGTGAGTGAAAAGAATAAGTTTGGGGGAGATTTTCATGTTCATATTTTATTGCCCCCGTTAACAAATTTCCTCCCAAGTCTACAGGTTTCTGAAGATTTAACAGATGGCAACAGTGAGGACACTGTTGTAAACAGATTTGGGAGAGGTTTGTGTTTATTTACGCATCACTTTGCATCATACTTTGCATAAGCACAAAACATATAAAAAAAATTAATATTTAATTTTATAATAAAAGATTAGATAGTGAAAAATTACATCCAAAAGATTAGAAAAGTTTAAGAAAACCAAGAAAGCTGGAAGTTTTCTTAAACGAAACTAGTAATAAGTAGTTATGAGCCGATGTCCCAAGGGTTAGTAAGATGAAAGAAGTCACTAATCTGAGAATAAAAATAAGTCTGAAAAATAGTTCCTAATCTGGAAGCCAAACATTTGAACATTGATACCTTACTATACGCACTTACACACGTCTTGAAACTCGGGATGGTAGAGGATACCTTGAAATGCTCTTGTCTAAAAGCCAAAGTATGAAGGAAATTATAAATGAATAAAATATAAAATGGTGTAGAAAAATGAACACTGGTTTTGTAATCACCAAGGCAGCAATAAAAAAATATAGCGAGGGTGCTTCATCACCTAGTGTCTTAGACCAACTGGTTTGGGAGTCACTGCTAAGCCTTAGATATTGCAAGACGAGGAATCTACTACTTATGCCTTATAAGCAAGCACATGAGTATCGGTCGGTTAGTACCTCAAGAAGTATTAACGGTCGCATGAAAAATGTGTGAGCAAATCCATTCATCAATTAAAAAGGTACTGAGGTCGATGGACAAGAGTATGATAGCTTGAATTGAATTCTCCGAGTGTAGGGATGTTCTTTACACATACGTAGGGGTATATGATCGATGTTTGGGAGAAAGGTAGGAATGAAAAATAAAGGTGATGTTTTATTGAGAGATGATGTGATTTCTAACATCTTTTCATGACTATAAAGATAGGGCTCATGACAACTGAAAAGCAAGTATAGTTGGAAACTCTAATTTTCAAAGTCTTTCTTCTACAATTATTATCTTTACATATAACTTTCACAGTCTTCTTTTTATTATTGGATTTTGTGGGTGCAATCCGCTGAAAACCCTCAGGAGACAACACTCCTCCTACTAGGGACACCTAGAGGTTTAAAGGCTTGTTGCACGTGCTCAGTGCAATCGTGTTGCCTACAAAAGTGTGCTAGTTAGTTTTTCTTTTTCTTTATTTTCTCCTTCTCTTAAAAATAAAAGATATTTGCTCGAGACGACCAAAATTAAGTTTGGGAGAATTTGATCAGTAGAAAATATTGCATTCTTAACACATCAATTTCCCTACTCTTTCTAATCATTTAAAGGTGTTTGGTATAAATATAGCATATATTAGCAATTCGTCTGCAAAATATCAAATAACATGTGTTATACATTATAACCGGCATTATGAGGGAAATTTTTTGTTTATTACTACACGCATGATCTTTGTATATTTAAACACTTGTCTCGAGATTTTGTGCAGGAAATTCTCCAGGTTAAAGAGCCGGAATCACAAAAGTGCCGATAAATTGCAGCAAGTCCAAGACTTGAGATCTGGCAGTAAACTAGAAAGAACTATAAGATTCCATACATCAGGAAACAACCCTAAAACCAACACCAGAATACCCTGAGATTTTCATGCACTGAGCCCACTATATGGCCGCGGATCCACGGACGATTCAACTCGTCGGCGGTTGGAACTTTTCCTGAGGCTTCTCTTTTAACGGCCAAACTACTTCAAGACGCTTCAAAGTCCCTAGAAATCTCCAGAAGCTTCTCTACAACGGCCAATCTTCTAGTGTAAACTTGGTACCTACCTAGCTTCCTATGCAAGCATCATAACAACCAAGCTTCTAGGATAAGATAAGGGAAAAACTATAAAAGGGGACCTAGGACTTCATTACAAAGGTTGTTCATTAATTTTGGCTTTCAACAAATTTGTACAAGTTGAGTGACACAACCTGTAACTCAAAACCCAGCCCAAATCCAATTCCAAAGCCAAATCAAGATTCATCGAGATGCGTCTCAAGCAAGCCTTCAACGAGCCTTTGAAGCAACGCCGGTCTTCATCCGAGCAAGAGATCCACGACCAACGATCCGTGACTCAAGAAGATCGATGCGAAACTAATTTCGGCGGATCTAGTTACCTCCTAAAATCTTGTAACCTTGAATTGAGTGAATGTGTACCTAATCGTTGATTAATAAAGGTGAAAATTATAAATCTTGCTTTTCTTTATATTCTTGCATTATGAAAAGTTACCAATTCTTGATTATTTCCTTTTTCATGATATTTAAGTGAAATCTCTGCTTGTAGCGGAATTAAGAGAATATGTAGATAATGATGATTAAATTCTTGAACGATTCTTATAAGTCTTATGAGTTTTGTAAACTTTAGAAAATTGAATCATCGAAGACCTAATTTGAGCAAGATCGTTTTGAATGTTTTTGCTCCAAATTAGAGATCAATGATCGGTGATTTAATTTGCTAGAGGCTATAATTTGAATGATAATCAATGAAAGACAAGGAATGATGAAGGAGAAACCCTAGTTTATTTAATAGGTCCCTAAACCTCGTTGATCGTCATCGATCTAGCAACAAATCCTCAAAAGATAAGAATTCGTAATCATTAGTATTCATCGTCACTATCAATTTGATCGATTCATATAAACTACTTTACAAATCTTGAGAATTCAATTGGTTTGGACATTTTCTTGATCTTTATTAATTCTTGATTTTAGATCTATTTCTTTATGTTCTTGAAACTAAAATCTCACAAATATTGAATTATTCTCTTTTACCTTTTCTTTTCAACTCAAATAAAACGATTCCGAACAAATTCACACTTTCTCAGTGGACGATCCGCTCTCGCTAACGAAACTAAATAGACACCGTTATTGATTGCGGTATAAATTTCTTTGGTTGTGATTAAAACTTTTCCATACACACGAAGATGATCAATCATCTATCATCGGCTCGGTAACCAGTACGGGAAAATCATCCTTCGGGCAGGCTTTGTTTAGATCCCGAAAGTCCACGCATATGCGCACCGTCCCATTTTTCTTCATCACTGGGACAATATTGGCAATCCAGTCAGGATACTGAACCTCTTGGATGAAGCCGGAGTCGAGGCATTGATGCTCATTTCAAGTTCGAGTTGCATTCTTCTCGGCGCTTGTTTGACTGGCGTGATATCCGGAGATATTGCCAATTTTTGGACGGCTATTTCTAGATCTAATCCTGGCATCTCGGAATAGTTCCATGCGAACCAATCTTTATACTGCATGAGTACGTTTTTTAGCATAGCCACCTTTTCTTCAGACAATAGCTCACTGACGAACGTCGGCCGTGGGTCGTTTGCTGTCCCCAAGTCGATTTTTCTGAGGTTATCTGCAGTAGTATGTATCCCATCTTCCAGCTCTTTTGGCGCAGGCGGAAATTCCGAGATCAATTCCTCTTCATCCTCGTTTTCGAAGCACCAAGATAGGTCATCCATATTCTCGCGCTCTCCTTTTTCCGACATCGTTATCACGTGACAGGTGCGAGATCGTTTCCAAAACCGATGTTGTCCTAGTTCTACTCTCGCCGTATACGTGGTTTTCGGTTCATACTTCTGTGGTGGGGTTACCTTCCAATTGCTGGATAGAGCGAACTTGCCTTGCTGATACTGATTTTCTACCCAGTTCTTGGAGGTGAAGCAGTCTTCAAAGGGATGTCCAATTACTCGATGATAGGAGCAATAATCCGGCTGATGAACCTCGTTTGATTGTTCGGGGTGCTTGGACTCCGGGAGCGTCATCATCTAGTGTTTCAAAACAAGGTCAAAGATTCTCCTTGTCTTGTCTCGAGGAAAAGAATATGTTCGACCTATCTTTTTCATTAGAGACGGATTCTGGCTGACCTTTTCTTAATCGTGTGGCCTTTTGGACCCGTTTTGCGGCTGTCGAACGTTTTTTCCGTTCTTTAACTTGTTTTTGCCTCCGCGTCGGGCCTTTTTCTTGTCTTGGAAATGCATGACGGGCTGACGGTGAAGGGCATTGTCGTTCTCCGTAGCCTGCTGAAGGAGGCGCTGCGTCCTGACTTTCTCGTAAATGGCCAATTCATGTCTGTGGTCATTCCGAGCCTTTTGACTTGCTTCCCGTATTAGCTTGTCCATCTGTTCTTCAAATGACGGATTCGGCATTTTTATGGCAGGTCTGCATTTTGGTTCGACGTCAGCTTCTTTTAAAAGAGCATCTTCTTCTTCATCAAGGTCCTTTACGACATGGCAGCCATGGAACTGCTCTCGTTTCTTGGACTGGATATATCCAAGCCCGAACGCTTCCATTTTTCCGTTGGGCAATTTTTGCTGAGTTCCAGGGACGTTCCAAATCCTGTTGTAGAACTGAGCTTGTCGCGCGGTCTGCTTAAAGGGTATGCCTTGGCGCCTTAGCAGCCTTTTTAATCCTTCTGTGTAGTATCTGGACAGACGGATGGGCCGAAGCCTGTCAAGTGCAGAATTGGCACTATGCCAGATTTCTTTCTCCACTTTGATTTGCGTGGATCGATAGAAGAGGATCTCCATTTCATCTTTTCGCCTGGGAGGGACGTAGAACGTCTGCAGTTCTTGCACACTATAGGTATCAAGTGCGTCGAGGTCTTTGTAATGTTTTTGCGGAACCATGGAGATTTGCAAACTCCGTTCACTGCTAGTGAAGGCTTGTATTGATGGCCGAACAGAAAATACTGCATTGACATCATCTTCAGAGTCGCTGCCGAAGACCAACATAGGGGTAGACGGTCCGGGCTTGTTGTATTGGAGCAGCCCCGAATAGACTATCTCTTCCTCCTCCTCGGTATCGCTCCCGAAGACCGGAATGGTGGTGATAGCTTTTTGCTTATTCTCCGGTTTATGGTATCTTTCCGTGTCTTCAAAGTCTGGTAAGCAGTACTTTGCATCTTCGTACTTTCGGACTTCATTCATGGAGAATGGGTTCAGCTCCCCTATTACGGTATACTCGAGACCATCCTTGAAATACTTCATACACTGATATTGTGTAGAAGGGATGATGCTGTACTCGTGCAACCAAGTCCTTCCAAGCAAAGCGTTGTAGCATGTTTTGGCGTCAATTTTCCCACCAAAAAATTTCTGCGCAAAAGAGCCCAAGGTATCAAATGGCAGCGATACGCTTAAGAAAATGCGAACCAGTATTTTCCGGGCTGTATTTTGACAAACTCCCGAATGAGAAACAGCTAAATTCTGATGGTATCGAAAGTGTCCCGAAAAATCCTTCGATTTGATATATTATATGCCTCATAATTCATCCGGGATCAAAAGTTAAGAGCAAATGTGCTACGCACGTGTAATCTAAAGTAATGCTCTACAACATGGGGGATACATTTTTAGTCCCACATCGAGAAAAAGAGAGATCCATTCTCTATCACTCCCATATAAATAAGAGAGAATACCTCTTAGAAAAATAGGAGTATTTCATAATACTCAAAAGAGATTATTTCTCCATAGGAGCTTGCTCCCCCCATAATGCGCATATGCGCAAGCGCCATGTGCGCCACGTGCAATGCACGTGCGCCGGCCACATGCGCGCCACGTGCAACGCACATGAGCCAAACACGTGCAACGCACGTGGGAGTATTCCATAATACTCAAAGGAGATTATTTCTCCATAGGAGCTTGCTCCCCCCCATAATGCGCATATGCGCAATCGCCATGTACGCCACGTGCAATGCATGTGCACCAGCCACATGGGGCCACGTGCAACGCATGTAGGAGTATTCCATAATACTCAAAGGAGATTATTTCTCCATAGGAGCTTGCTCCCCCCTCCCATAATGCGCATATGCGCAAGCTCCATGTACGCTACGTACAAACATGTGTGCCCAATACGTGCGACGCACGTGCGCCCAACACGTGCGACGCACGTGCGCGAACGCAAAGAAGCCTTTTTCAGCAGCGAGAAGCTTAAGCTCCAGCATGTTCTTTCCCCCTAATGAGTGGGACATGGTTCAAAGGGTATATCCCTCCACACCTTCGATATATGGCGCTGTAATCTCTCAGTGTCGTCGGAGAGGTGGTGGGTCCCAACGACCAATGAGCCTTCTTTTCAAAAAAAAGGAAAAGAAACAAAAAACTGATATAGAAAAACATAGAGAGGAACCCCCCCTAAACTTTGAGAAATCTCAGAAAGAAGAGTAAGCTCTCGGTAGAAGAAGAAAGTTCTCTTCAAGGTAAAAAGAATAGAAAGACGAAATCGTCTCATATCAAAAGAAGAATTCACTTCTTTTCTTTAAGATCATAGATCTATAATACCAAGATCTTTCACAAAGAGATCAAAGTATCTCATCACAAAGAATAAGAGGAAGAAATTAACCTTCTTCAGATCATAAATTTATAAGACAAATTATCTTTCAGAGATTATGAACATCTCATTATAAAAGGGGGAGAGAATAATTCAATTCTCTTAGATCACAGATTCATAAAGGCAAAACCTTTCACCAAAATAAGAGATTGAAATATCTCCTATAAAATAAGAACTTTATTCTTAGAACCTGGAGAAAAAGTCTCTTATAAAAAGAGAATTTAATTCTCAGGACGCAAAACTGATCTAAGTTGCATAAAAGAAGAGCCTTAGCGCTCCTAATTTAAAAGTGCTTCAGCGCTCCACATCTAGCGCAAAGCGCTGCAGAGCCTTAGCGCTCCAAATATAGCGCACTGCGCTCATTGAGTGGCGCTCAGCGCCAAGCGCGCCACGTGCTCCTCACGTGTGTGCTACTTAACAGAAGCGCTTCAGCGCTCCACATTTAGCGCAAAGCGCTGCAGAGCCTTAGCGCTCCAAATTTAAAGTAGCGAACTGCGCTCATTAACTGGCGCTAGCACCAAGCGTGCCACGTGCGCTCCACATTTAGCGCAAAGCGCTGCAGAGCCTTAGCGCTCCAAATTTAAAGTAGCGAACTACGCTCATTAACTGGAGCTAGCGCCAAGCGCGCCACGTGTTTCTCACGTGTGCGCCACTGAACAAATAGCGCTTTGCGCTCATGGACTGGAGCTCAGCGCCGAGCGCACCACGTGCTCCTCACCTGTGCGCTACCCAGCAGAAGCGCTCTTCGCTCTTTGACTGGCGCAAAGCGCCAAGCGCGCCACGTGCTCCGCACGTGTGCGCTAAAAGAACATAAATTGTTCTATAAGTAAAGCCCAGAGCTATGATGAATGCTCAACATTCAATGAAAGACAAAAATATTGTCAGAATTCAAATCAATGCTCAGCATTGTCAAATGTTTAACATTTTAACTGAGTGGGCCGAGCCCAAGTTGGCCATAAACCCCTCATTCAGATCTTAGTCCCAATTGGACTACAGATCTCCCAACCAAAATTGGTTCAAGGGTACATCTCTTTACTCCTCTGATATTTGTCGTTGTAATCCTTCAACGTCTTCAGAGAGGTGACGGGTCCCAACAACCATACATTCCATAGACTATGACGTCTTTAAACTAGACTGTGGGGTCCTTAAACTCATGGACTATGATGTCCTTAACCTCGGACTGTGGGGTCCTTAAACCCATGGAATATGATGCCCTTAACCTCGGACTGTGGGGTCCTTAAGCCCATGGAATATGATATCCTTAACCTTGGACTGTAAGGTCCTTAAGCACATGGACTATGATGTCCTTAACCTTGGACCGTAATGTCTTTAAACTAATCGACCGCAATGTCCCTAAACTAAACAATAGAGCCCAAATGCTCTCTTGTTGGATCTAAACGATCCCGTTAAGTTGATCTTAGTCTAAAATTAGACTAATGTATCCTTAACTAATGTTTAAGTTGATCTTAGTCTCAAATGAGACTAACGTATCCTTAAACCCAACCCCCAAACCCAAATTTAAGACAATACGGATTTGGACTAATCCACACCCTACGGGCGACAACATAAATTTGTCTCCGTATACAATCTACGGGCAACCAAAAAAAAAACACCCACGACACGAATTGACCATCTGGAGAAAGAGAAAGTGGTTACCGCGATGCGGTAGTATAATTAACTGCAGGGGCTTGCGCCTGCAGGAAAGAGCGTTCCCACAATCAAAAACCCCTCAACGAGGGGGAATCTGACGAAGTCTGCTATATTGGCCGCATCCGTCTAAACCTTCGATACACGGTGCCATAAATCAACTTGGCATCTTCGGAGAGGTGGACGGATAGCACCAAATAGCATCTGCCCTCGAAATTCAGGCAAGACGAACCCACGCGGTCTCGTCTCTGTGTTCGGCGGAGAACAGATTCTGGCACGGCCGGTGGGACCTTTTCCTCTTTCCACTCCACACTTCGTGTGTCGTGTTTCGCGAACGAATCGCGGTTTGCTATGGTTGCCTTTGGATGTGAAGTACTAAGATTTGGTATCTTGCTCTGTGCAGAAAAACAGAAGATCAATGGCTTCAAACTGCACTAACTGCAACAACTCTCACTCTATCCTTGCCGGAGGAGTGACCTACGGGCCTCAAGCAGCCTCCCTTTTTACAGTGCCGGAGGAACAAGTGACCCAAGGCACCACTGGGCTATTCTTCGGGACCATGATCCCACCAACGAGCTTTAACACTCCAGTGCCGTCTCAGGAAGCTCCAAAGAAGTCGGTCTTCGATCGGCTTACCACTACCACGGCCCCTCTCAACGGGTCGTCCAATTCCAAGTCTACTGTATCAGTCTTCGACAGGCTGAGCCTGAGTTCCAGTGGGCCTTCAAAGAAGCCTGCAATACCTGAAGGAGTTATCCCGAAGTGGATAGCCATTCCAACCCCGACGGACGAAGTCGTCAAGGGGGATTCTCTTGCTAAGGGATCGGTCTTCGCAAGACTGGCCGTTCCAACTCCTACTACAGGTGAGGTTGTTAAAAATGCTCCCCTACCCAAAAGTCAATCTTCGACAGGTTGAACGCTTCTTCTCAGCGGACGTCTATCTTCAATAGGCTGGCACCAACAATAGCCTCTCTTCAAAGCGGGGGGAAATATGAAGCTATCCCCGTAACTGAGCCAGTCCGATCTGCATGACATGCTCGACTTCGCCACTGGCGCCGAGTAAGGAAATCTAGGGGCAATTCCCCTTCTGGACTGACTCCACTAGCTCCAATGGTGGAAGTTGATGCTGCTATTCCAACTGGGAATAGCTTTGAACTACTTAACAGGGTGCACAGGAATTCGCCAACTGCCGTGCTAAAAAAGTCTCCTCCGCTTGTTGAAAAGATCACAAAGGCGAAGCCGGAGCAGCCCCCTCAGCGGCTGTCCTCCAAAATTTACAAAGTCTGGCGACGGGTCCAAGACTCGGTGATCAACCAAGACTACACCCGCCGATCGAAAAAGATGAAAGTTCGGCAAGAGAAGGACCACCCTGTCATACCGCAGAAGGTGTCGCCTACTTGGGTACCCGCTGCAACAGCCCCCTCAACTTCGACCGCTCACAAAAAAAGAAGGCCGGAGAAAGTCCCCGTGTTCGCGACGAAACTCAAAGGCACTGAATCGAAACGCCCTAAGTCTGGAAGCATGGTGGTGCACACTATTTATATGGCATCCGAGAAAGAGGATAGCCGTATCTCTACGGGCCATCGACCACTCACCAGATCCGTAACAAAAGCCCAGCAACAACAGAAGCTCCAGGAAATATTAACACAGATGGACGCACTCACTGGGCCAAAAGAAAGCCCGGAGACGTCGTCAGAGCAGCGTCATGAACAAGAAACTGATGCTGAGTTCCTCTGCAGAATCCTCGAGAAGAAAGGCAGAGAGGCCGCGGAACAAGCGGCCAACATAAAATGCATGGCACTTTTATTCCAAGATATGGCTGGGATGATGATACAGTCGGATCCTCCAGCTGAAGAACCTTCGATTTTCCTTGAAGACGACAGAGGGGAGACATCGAACCCCCTTCCGACTCTATCAGCAGCTAAGGAGGTGACTGTCTCCAAAGCCGCCCTTGATGACTATATAGCTCAACAAATACGAGCTCATCAGGCGAGCGAAGCGGCTGACCAAATCGTTAAAATAGGACGACCCTATCCGGGTTGGTACGACCAAATAAAGTACCCGCCGGGATACACGATCCCCAAATTCTACGTATATAAGGGGACGGGAAATCCGCATCAGCACGTCGCTCAATTCAAAGCCTTGTGTGGCAACACCGGAGGTGACGATAAGCTACTGCTTCGCCAATTCGTTGGCAGCTTGTCGGAGACAGCATTCGAGTGGTATTCTGAACTCCCAAATGACTCTGTCAAGACATTCGCAGAGATGGAGCTGCTATTCACCCAGCGTTTTGCGAGTGCTAGCGAACGCACCCCAATCACGGCATTGATCAATGCCAGGGTGAAGCTTAGAGAAACGTGGATTCAGTATAAAATATGGTGGCGGAATCTATAGTCGAAGTGCGAGCAGCGCATCGAAGAAGCGCCTGTAGTAGGCATGTTCGTGGGTACTCTTGACCCTCAAACGACCATTTCACAATTCATGCTGTTCTTCAAGCCGACCACTTTCTAGGCCTTGATTGACATACTGGCCCAAATGGACCAGATGAATCATAGACCGTCTTCTTCAAAGCTGGAATCTCGAAATGAAAAAGGGAAAGGGAAAGCGACCTTCGTTGCCAATGCTCAACAGCAGCCCAGTGCCCCGAAGCTAACTGATCGCCAAGACGAGAAACGGTGATTCTTTAATGAGAGAATGAAGCGCCCTTATTTGTTTTCCCGGGATAAAACAAGGAGATTGTTTGAACTAATGGAGCGCAACAGGCTCATTAATTTGCCGAATCCAAAATTCCCATTGCAACTCGGTGAGGCTAATAATCCCAATTATTGCCCGTATCACCAAGCGATAGGCCATCCATTTGAGGATTGCTTCGTCTTTAAAGGCTGGATTGAAGATCAATACCAACAGGGCAAATTCGCCCTGTCCAAGAATTGGAAAGTAAGCCCGCCTCAACCGCACGCTCTTAAAAGGGGGACACACCGGGGGCATCATGCTCTTTTGTAGAAGAAGCTCCATGGGAGGTCACTCTTTCAGCCAAAACGAAAAGAATGCTAAAAGATCTCCAAACATGCCTGGCGATCAAATGGAAATGTCCGCTTGAACCCGAGGTCATCGAGGGAATGCCGAAGCTGCGCCCGATGCCAAAAATTGGTAGCGATAATCAAAATGTTCAGGCCCAGCCGTCGAAGTCATCGAAGAAAAAGAAGAAGACCAAAAAGCCCGTGAAGCCTGGTGACAAGCGCACGGACCTGCAAAAACATATCGACGTGCTGGAAGAATATAACCAGAAGGCGCGAACCCCGGTCACACTTCAAGAATTTCTCAGCCACGTCCTTCAGGACGGAGATGATGACAATGGAGAAGACTCGTCAGATGAACTTGACGATTATGTGGCAAGCTGCCATGTGATCTCTCACTAGTCGATAGACGGTGAAGAAGTTCCTAACGCAAAGAAACTGGGGGCAGATCCCGGATCAGAGCTCCTAGGACCGTCAGACAAGATGATTGATGCATTTCTGAACGAAGGTCTTCTGAAAAGCAAGGCTGATCGAGAGCGTGAAATTGCCATATTTAGAAAAGCCAAACGTCGGCGACTGGATGAAAGGGTTGAAGCGCCCCAACCAGATCGAGGCATGCCTGCGACAGACAAGAGCAGGTTTAGAACGAAGAAAAGGTTCGCTAAAGCCATATCGATGGGAATGAAGCTGCCACCCTCCGAAGGAAACACTTCTGATGAAATACACCTTAATGAAGAGGATGTGCATCTTAATTACTGTTTATATCATCAAAAGATTGCACATCGTATAGAAGAATGCAACGCCTTTAGAAATTGGTGGCAAGGGTATATCGCTCAAAGGCAGCACTTCAAGAGGATGAAACGTGAAGCTCGTCGACAGCAGAAAAATGCGACAGACGGACGTGGGAGAACTGCCGGCAACTGTCATATGGTTGACTCCGGCGGATCGCAAGTTCTCACCTTCGGGAGCGACTCTGACGAAGAAATAGCCCTCGGCCCTCTCTTCAAAGAATCCACCTCAGGAAAAGAGGAAGAACCGAAGAGCTGTGAGAACATTCAGCTGCGCAATCGCACATTACCTGAAAAGAGTCTCGGACCCGTAAACAAGGGGTCGAACAAAAAGGATAAGGGAAAAGAAAAGGTCCCTGAGGATATTACCCTCGATGACCAAGCCGTCGAAGAGCTGACAGCCAAGAATCCGCCCAAGAAAAACAAGGTGGATTACAACGTTCTGGCACACCTGAGGAAGATACCCTCACAGCTAAGCATTCTCGACGCCCTTCTGCTATCCAAAGAAGCGAGAGATTCTTTGATCAAGTCACTACAAGAGCCCGAGCAGTTCCAAGCTTTCCTCGCCGAAGAAAAGATGAAGAACGAGATGGAAGAAGTGCACACGGCCGATATCACCTTCGGCGATGAAGATCTCCTCCTCAGGACGTGCGAACATAACCGTCCCCTTTATGTCTCCAGATATTGCCATGACATTAAGATAGGAAAGATCCTGGTTGACAATGGGTTCTCCGTCAACCTCCTCAATGTAAGAGTGTTGAAGAAAATCTGTATAAGCGTTCAACATCTCGCTCGTGATAAAATCACCATCTCCGGGTTTGACTACCAGTCATCACAGACGCTCGGGTCTGTAATATTGACACTACGCTTTGGGCTGCTTGTCACGGACATCAAGTTTCATGTCATTGACGCCAAGACTTGCAACAACGCTTTGCTCGGCAGGCCTTGGTTACACGAGTACAACATCATCCCTTCTACACAACATCAGTGTATGAAGTATTTCAAGGATGGTCTCGAGTATACTGTGACAGGGGAACTAAACCCATTCTCCGTGAATGAAGTCCGAAAGTACGATGCAAAATACTTCTTACCGGATTTCGAAGACACGAAAAGATGCCATAAACCGAAGAACAAAGCTATCACCACTATTCCAATCTTCGGGAGTGACACTGAGGAGGAAGAAGAAATAGTTTATTCAGGGCCACCCTAATGCAACAAGCCGGGACCGTCCACCCCTATTCTGGTCTTTGGCAGCGACTCAAAGGATGAGGTCAATGCCGTATTTTCTGTTCGGCCCTCAATACAAGCCTTCTCTAACGATGATCGAAGTTTGCAAATCGCCATGGTTCCGCAAGAGCATTACAAAGAGCTTGACGCGCTTGGTACCTATAGTGTGCAAGAACTGCAGACATTCTATGTCCCTTCCAGGCGAAGAGATGAAAAGGCGATCCTCTTTTATCAATCCACGGAAACCAAAGTGGAGAAAGAAGTTTGGCATGGTGCCGATTCGACACTTGACAGGCTCCAGCCCATCCGTCTCCCCAGATACTACACAGAAGGATTAAAAAGTCTATTGAGACACCAAGGCGTACCCTTCAAACAGACTGCTCGACAAGCCCGGTTCTACAACAGAATCTAGAGCGTCCCTGGAACTCAGCGAAAATTGCCTAACGGGAGAATGGAAACGATCGGGCTTAGATATGTTCAATCCAAGAGACGGGAACGATTCCATGACTGCTACGTTATACATGAGTTCTATGAAGAAAGGAATGCTCTGTTAGAAGATGCTAACCCTGAACCAAAACAAGGTCCCGCCATGAAAATGCCAAGTCCATCGTTTGAAGAACAAATGGACAAGCTAATAAGGGAAGCGGGTCAGAAGGTCCGGGATGACCATAGCCGCGAAATGGCCATATACGAGAAAGCCAGGATGCAACGCCTCCTTCAGCAGGCCATGGAAATGACAATGCTCTTCGTCACCAGTCCGTCATACAAAAGACCCGGCACAGAGGCAAAAATAAACCAAAGAACGGAAAAAAAACATTCGACGGCAGTGTAGTGGATCTAAGAAGCCACGCGATCAAGAATCGAGCAGCCGAGATCCGTCTCTTATAAAGAAGACGGGTCAAGCATATTCATTTCCCCAAGACAAGACAAAGAAGATATTCAATATTGTCATAAAACATCAGATGATGACACTCCCAGAGTCCAAGCACCCTGAGCAAGCAGACAAGGTCTCTCACCCAGACTATTGCTCCTATCACCGAGCAATATGACATCCTCTCGAAGATTGCTTCACCTTCAAGAACTGGGTTGAAGACCAGTATCAACTCGGCAGATTCGCTCTATCCAGCAGTTGGAGGATAACCCCACCATAGAAGCATGAACCGAAAGCGACGTGTATAGCGAGAGTAGAACCAGATCAACAATGGTCTTGGAAGCGATCTCGTACCTGTCACGTGATAACACTATCAGAAGAAGAACCCGAGAATATGGATGATCTTTCTTGGTGCTTCGAAAGCAATGAAGATGAGTTGATCTCAGAATTTCCACCGGTGCCAAAAGAGCTGGAAGATGGGATACATACTACTATAGATGACCTCAGAAAAATCGACTTGGGAACGGCAAACGACCCATGGCCGACGTTCGTCAGTGAACTGTTGTCTGAAGAAAAGGAGGCTACGCTTAAAGACGTGCTCATGCAGTATAAAGACTGTTTCGCATGGAACTATTCCGAGATGCCCAGATTAGATCCAGAAATAACCATCCACAAATTGGCGATATCTCCGGACGTCAAGCCGATCAAACAAGCACCGAGAAGAATGCGGCTCGAGCTTGAGATGAGCATCAATGCCGAAGTCAAAAAGCTAATCGACTCCGGCTTCATCCAAAAGGTTCAATACCCTGACTGGATTGCCAACATTGTCCCGGTAATGAAGAAAAATAGGACGGTGCGCATATGTGTGGACTTTCGGGATCTCAACAAAGCTTGCCCGAAGGATGATTTTTCAGTACCGGTCACCGAGCTGATGATAGATAATACATCCACTCATGAAGTTTTCTCCTTCATGGATGGCTCATCAGGATACAATCAGATAAAGATGCATCCCGAGGACCAGAAGCATACCGCTTTCCGGACCCCTTTGGACATATTCTGCTATAAGGTGATGCCTTTCGGTCTAAAGAACGCCGGTGCCACCTATCAGAGAGCCATGACGAAGATTTTCGATGACCTCATACATGAAATCGTCGAATGCTATATTGACCTCGTAGTTAAAAGCAAATCATACGAGGAACATTTAGAGCATCTGAAGATCGTGTTTCAGCGCCTTCGGAAATACAACTTGAAGATGAACCCTCTCAAATGCGCGTTCGGAGTTTCCTCGGGCAAGTTCCTAGTATTCGTCATCCGACACCGAGGCATCGAGATAGACCCGTCGAAGATCAAGGCGATCATGGAAATGCCTCCGCCAAGGAATCCCAAGCAACTTCGGTCTCTCCAAGGAAAGCTCGCGTATATCCAGCGATTTATATCCAATCTCTCAGGCAAGTGCCGTCCTTACAGTCACCTAATGAAGAAGGGAACCCCGTTCGTTTGGGATCGCAAATGCCAAGGCGCACTGGACGAAATCAAGCAATACCTACAGAATCCTCCGGTGCTGACCGCTCCAGTTAAAGGAAAGCCCCTCATTCTGTATACAACTGCCCTCGAAGGTTCCTTAGGCGCGCTGTGGGCACAAGAGAACAACCAAGGGAAGGAGAGAGCCCTCTACTATTTGAGTCGAGTTCTCCTGAGGGCAGAAACAATTACTCCCCCATTGAAAAACACTGCCTGGCGTTGATCTTTGCGATAACGAAGCTCAGACACTATGCGTTGGCACATAATGTCCATCTCATTTCAAAGGTGGATCCTCTCAAATATTTGATGTCAAAGGCCATATTAACGGGACGGCTCGCTAAATGGGCCCTACTCTTAATGGAATTCTCGGTGATATACCGACCCCTCAAGGCAGTGAAAGGCCAGGCCATCGCCGACTTCCTTGCTGAACATCCGATACCTGCCGACTCTCCTTTGAACTGCGAATTGCCCGACGAGCACACGTTTGACACGATCGACGGGGAGAGAAGAGAGAGTGATACCCGGTGGGAACTTTACTTCGACGGGGCATCTTCCATGAAGAAGCGAAAGCACAGCACCCCCATAATCAAATCCGGGATAGGCCTTATCTTCGTGACTCCATAAGGAGGGATAATGCGCTTTTCCTTCTCCTTAACAGAGCCGAGGACAAACAATGAAGCCGAATATGAAGCTTTAATAGCAGGTCTTGAGATCGTTGTCGATATGGGAATTGAAAGCCTCCTCATATATGGAGACTCCCAGCTGGTCGTTAGTCAAGTAAACGACGACTATCAGACGTGCAAACTGGAGTTGGTAAAGTACGGCGAGAGAGTACAAAAATTGCTGACTCAAATCCCTGCCTACGCCCTGGAAAGCATACCGCGTGCGGAAAATAGAAAAGCGGATGCATTGGCCAAACTCGCTAAAGAACTGGCCGACGAGAACCTCGATGACGTGAGGATCGTTGTGCAAAGCCGTCGGGTTCTTGCGCCGGCAGAAATATCTCCGGAGTCGCCCGAAGAAAAGGGAGCTACCGAGCAAATGTCCCTACAAATAAAAGACTAGAAAATGCTAAGGATTGGAGAGAAGTCTTTATAGACTACTTCAAATCCCGTCGAACACCTGAAGATGCGTCGTCAAGACATCAGCTCATGAAACGAGCTCTATCCTTCGCCTTTGTCAATGATACTCTGTATAAGAGATCATTTGACTCCCTATGGCTAAGATGCTTGGGACCTAAAGAGGCAAGGAGAGTCGTCCAAGAAACCCACGACGGACTCTGTGGTTCTCACCAAGCCGAGCCGAAGATGAAACTAAAGATCAAAATGATGGGATACTATTGGCCCACGATGATCCAAGACTGCCTAGAATACGCGAAACAGTGCCACTCATGCCAAATTCATGGGGTTTTTATCCACTACACCCAACGGTGGCTAGCTGGCCGTTTGAAATGTGGGTAACTGACATAATCGGCCCTATCGAACCAGCATCGTCCAGAGGACATCAGTTCATATTGGCAACAACCGATTACTTCTCTAAGTCGACAGAAGCAGTACCATTAAGAGAAGTGAAGATGGAAAATATCCTCCATTTCTTCAAAACACACGTCATTTAACGGTTCGGCACTCCGCGACGGATTATCTCCGATAACAGGTCAGCCTATAGAAGCCACAAGATCGGCCGCTTTGCACAACAGCATAACATAGACTGGAGATACTCTTCAATCTATAATCCCCGAGCTAACGGTCTAGCTGAAGCTTTCAACAAGACATTGACGAAGATCGTGAAAAGACTGTGTCTCGAAATAAGAGGGACTGGCATGAGAGACTGCATGAAGCTCTCTGGGCATATCGAACCACGTTCAAAACAGCCACGAATACAACGCCGTATGCATTGGTATTCGACACAGAAGCGGTACTCCCCCTCGAGATAGAGTTACCCTCTCTACGAGTGGCAGTTCATTACGAGCTAACGGACGAAGAGAATGCTCACCTTCGGCTTTAGGAGCTCGACGCCCTAGATGAAACCCGGCTCATGGCGCAACAAAACCTGGAGGCCTACAAAGCAAAGATGACGCGCTCATACGAGAGATTGACTAGGCCGAGAACATTCCGCCAAGGTGAACTCGTGCTAATGGTCAAAAGACCTATGATCCCCAATCGTGCCAAACGGGGGAAATTCGAGCCGAACTACGAAGGCCCGTATATCATAGACAATGTTTACCTGGGTGGAGCCTATCTACTCATGGACATGCATGGTGAAAGACCTTTCAGACCAATGAACGATCGCTTCCTGAAAAAATACTACGCCTGATGAGTCACAGCCTAGGTCAACGATAGATGACGACGCCTATGTCCGCTCGCTATCTTCCTAAGACCAAACTCTATAAGTAGTAGCCTAACAATGGACCAAAACGTCTTTAAACTAACTACGGACCGAAACGTCCTTAAACTAACTACGGACCGAAACGTCCTAAAAACTAACGACGGACCGAAATGTCCTAAAACTAACAACGGACCGAAACGTTCTTAAACTAACGATGGACCACTATGTCCTAAAACTGGCTATTGACCGAGACGTCGATAAACTACTATGGACTGCAGCATTCCAAGGCTGACAAAAAAAATATAAAAAAAATAATTAAAAAAAACGGTAGGTCCATAAGCAAAATGGGCACGGATGAAAACCTGAAAGGGCTCCGTGCGTAAAAACAGCAGGGCTACCGGCGAGTGTTATGAAAACCCGAAAGAGCGCAATCTCGTTAAAAGACACTTGCAAGGTCCTCTCGACCTTGTGAGGAGAAAATACCTGCGTGAGATCCTTACAACTCACAAGGGAGCAACACACTTAGGGATCCCCACGATTCCTAAGAAGAAATTACACTTGCGAGAACCTCACGACTCGTAAGGAGAACCCTCTTATGAGACTCTCACGGCTCATAAGATTCAAAAGCCTTAAGCTACAAGGATCTGAACCTGTTCTTAAGCAGTCATACCCCCCCCCCACCGATTTTGCCCTACAAGTGTCTCGATATCGACCCTTGTATACAATCCACGGGCGCGAATAAACATTTCCCTAACAAAGTCCCACCAGAGGCTGGGGATATGCTCATATGGCAAAAGACACTTGTAAGTCCTCTCGACTTATAAGGAGAAAGCACTCTTGTAAGATCCTTACGACTTATAAGAGACCATACACTTAAGACTCCTCACGATTCTTAAGGAGAAAACGCACCTACGAGATCCTCACGACTTGTAGGGAGAAATACTTTTATGAGACCCTTACGGCTCATGAAGTCAAAAGCCTTAGTCGACAGGATCCTAACACTGTTTAAGCCACCTTTGTTCGACATCGACAAAGGCAAATGATGATTCGCTCCTGGCAATATCCCAGTCATAGCGATGCTGATGCCTAAATCGGTATCAAATCCCAAAACTCGCAGCGAAAAGCCAGCGAGCCATGTATGCATACGAAATAGCCGAAATGGTGGGGCAACTTGCAACAAAATCAGCAAGTAAAAATGTATGCATACGACATAGCCGAAATGGTTGGGCAACTCGCAATAAAAGCAGCGAGTAAATAAAACAAATAGCCGAAATGATTGGGCACCACGAAAAATAGCCGAAATGATTGGGCAATCGCGACTTTCACGATATAAAAGCTGAAATGATAGAGCATCGCGGAAAGAAAAATATATAAAATGAAACTTTTGGCCCTACATGTGAGATCACATCGATCCCTGTATACAATCCAGGGGCACAAACAAAGAGAGAACCATACCTTCCCCCCATGCTCCATCCGAAATAGAGCCAAGTATCGAGGGTTCACAGACGGCCTAGAGATCATCTCAACATTCGTCTCATTACAACAGACGCAACATCAGCAAATCGGAGCCGCGGCAAAGTTCCCAGTTCCATGACTTGGCGATGAACAGAAAACCAAGAGTCAACCCCATCCTGGTCTCGTGGAACACGGGTAATGTCAATCCTGACCCCGTGGGAAGCGTCCAGAGCAAATCCTGGTCCTATGGAACACGTCTAATGTCAATCCTGACCCCATGGGAAGCGTCCAGAGCGGATCCTGGTCCTGTGGAACACGGCTAATGTCAATCCTGACCCCGTGGGAAACATCCAGAGCGAATCCTGGTCCCGTGGAACACGGCTAATGTCAATCTTGACCCCGTGGGAAGCGTCCAGAGCAAATCCTGGTCCTGTGGAACACGGCTAATCTAATGTCAATCCTGACCTCGTGGAAAACATCCAGAGCGAATACTGGTCCTGTGGAACACGGCTAATGTCAATCCTGACACCGTGAGAAGCGTCCAGAGCAAATCCTGGTCCTGTGGAACACGGCTAATATCAATCCTGACCCGTGGGAAACATCCAGAGTGTATTCTGGTCCTGTGGAACATGGCTATTATCAATCCTGACCCTGTGGGAAAAATCCAGAGTGAATTCTGGTCCTGTGGAACACGGCTAATGTCAATCCTGACCCCGTGGGAAGCGTCCAGAGCGGATCCTGGTCCTGTGGAACACAGCTAATGTCAATCCTGACCCCGTAGGAAGCATCCAGAGAAAATCCTGGTCCTATGGAACACGGCTAATGTCAATCCTGACCCCATGGGAAACATCCAGAGCGAATCCTGGTCCCGTGGAACACGGCTAATGTCAGTCCTGACCCCGTGGGAAGCGTCCAGAGCGGATCCTGGTCCTTTGGAACATGGCTATTGTCAATCCTGACCCCGTGGGAAGCATCCAGAGCAAATCCTGGTCTCGTGGAACATGGCTAATGTCAATCCTGACCCCGTGGGAAGCGTCCAGAGCGGATCCTGGTCCTGTAGAACACAGCTAATGTCAATCCTGACCCCGTGGGAAGCGTCCAGAGCACCTCCCGGTCCTGTAAAACACGACTAAATTCAATCTTGACCCTGTGGGAAATGGCCAGAGCAACTCCTAACTCCGTGAAATGCGCATAAATCAACCCCTGACTCCGTGAAATGCGGATAAAGTCAACCCTCGACTTCCCCGTCAAAGAAATTCTTTGAATTGGGAGCAAGTCAACTCATCAATCACTTACGGGTCCTCTTGACTTGTAAGGAAGAAAATTCTCTTGTGAGATCCTTACGACTCTCAAGAAAAAACGCACTTAGGAATCCTCACGATTCCTAAGGAGAAAACGCACCTACGGGATCCTCTCGACCGGTAGGGAGAAGATTCTTTATGAGACCCTCACGGCTCATAAAGTTGAAAAGTCTTAGGTGGTAGATCTTAACCCTGTCTCCCAAGCCATCATTGCCTCATAGAGAGGTCAAGGTAGATTTTCTACAGGCCACATTCTCCGACAAGAAAGGAAACAATCACTTATGGGTCCTCTCGACTCGTAAGAAAGAAAATTCTCTTCTGAGATCCTTACAACTCTCAAGGGAAAATACACTTAGGAATCCTCACGATTCTTAAGGAGAAATTAAACTTACGAGATCCTCATGACTCGTAAGGAGAAATACCTTTATGAGACCCTCACGGCTCATAAAGTTGGAAAGCCTTAAGAGGCAGATCTGAAGCTGACTCCTAAGCCATCGCTGTCCTATAAGGAGATCAAAATAGATTATCTACAAAATATGTTTACTAAAAGGGACACACCACCATGAAGCAAAATATGTGTTTTATTCATGAATCAAAATGAATACAAAGTACAATTTATGAAAGAGTCAAAAAATACTCTCATTCAGGAGTATGTACAAAAGAAGAATAAAAAGAAAAATATACAATTCTTCAAGCTGGCAGACGATGTAACAGATTTGTCAGTTCATCCATTTTCCGCTGGGCCTCAGCTTCATAATTTGTTATCGCTACGAGATGGGCCTCCGCTTGAGACTGTTGGGCCTGGTACGAGGCCAGCCGACTTTCAATCTCCTGTTCAGTGACTTTGTAGGCTTCAACCATCTCGTGGGTAAAAATGACGGCTTTATCGATAGCTACCACCTCCCTGATAGCTTTTTGAAGCACCCGCCAGATTTCATATGCATGAGTGGTCTTAGTAATTGGCCATGCACCGTTCGATACATCCTCCCAGACTTGATCTCAGAACGCGCTAATTTATGGATGACACAACGACGATGCTCGCACCTAAAAGAAATTCCCAGGGGTCAAGTATAACGCTCATGTACTCAGGCGGGATGCACATGCGAATATATGACGAAAAAAATTCAGTAGAAAAGCATTCAACAGCTAATGATAAAAAGGATACATTGATTTAACTATACTACGCTACAGGGAAAAGGTCACCAAACAGAGGATCGGTGATACAAGGGTTATGAAAACAAAAAAAAAATTCTCCAGCTCCCTCTCTGCCTTCTCCAACACATCGAAGCGACGGTTTTCGCGGGGAGTTGCTCCCCACCGATTCGCATCATGCTCATCGGCAAAAGCGGACATGACAGCCCGCCGAGCTCTTTTCTGACCCAGTAGATGTATTGAGCAATCCTTCAGAGCTCGAGTAATCAAGCGTGCCTCATAGAAACACTCGATCTTGTCCTCTGCCGTATCGAGGGCTGCCAGGGTCATCTCTGCCGGATGAGGAGGAATATCGGCAAGTATGGACGAAAAGATCATCCGCAGCTAAATGGAACCCATAAGAAGGGGAGAACCCCTACGAGTTAGGAGTTCGTACATCACCGCGTCGCATTCGGCATCGGTGAGAAAAGGTTCCACTAGCCGCGCAGCAAAACGAGGAATCATCTCCTCGATGGGCACCTCCCATGGTTGCCGACGAGCGTGGGGGCGGTTGCAAGCCATAACACTTAATCGATTTCTCAAAGATGATCACCTTAAGGTCTAAATGTGCTTTTCTTTGAAAAGAGAAAGAAAGGAACGGCTTCGGTTTATAAAGGGGAGCATTCAATGCTATGCACAGAAAATGTTGTGCATGATGGAACTATTCCCAAGGACCAGAAAAAGGGGAGAGCATTGGAAATAAAAGGAGGTGACTCATTGAAATCAGTGCAATGAAGCGACCCATGAAGCAGTGCCTCACGCGCCAAACACGTGAGCACCAACAACAGCGTGACAGAGCTTAATAAAGAACGCATGTAAACAAAAAAGGGAGAAGATGAAAGAGTGGAGGCGCTTCTGAAGAGACCCCTGCATTTATATGATATGATGGGAAACGGTTCATCTACCCCCTTCCCTAGGCAGATCCAACGACCACAAAAGATGACAGCATTGCACTCACATGCAAACACGTGAGAACAACGCTGTGGGGGCATTTTTTTCCTTATGGGAACTGAATAAAGCAGCAAAGAAATACGCAAGAGAAGCATCACGTGTCCATATGTGATCGGGCATCACGTGGGGATACGTGGCCTTCTATGGGCAAAATTATAAGCGCTGAGATACACAACTTCAAATGGGGTCACGTTCCCATACGTGATGGGCCTTTAAACCCACTGAAAAAGGTATAATAAAACAATAGGGAAAACCCCAATGGGGCATCACGTACCCACACGTGGCCAAGTGTCACGTGTTAACACGTGATAATTCCTAAGCTCTTTAAAACAACAGAATTAAATTCTGGTTAAAATGCTTAATCAGGGGGTCAAGTGTCAACACGTGATGGGATCCTAAGATCTCTGAAATAATAGAATTAAATTCTAATTAAATGGTCAATCAGAAGGTCACGTGCCAATACGTGACAGGTTCCTAAGCCTTCTGAACTAATAGAATTAAATTCTAATTAAGAGGGAATCGAGAACCCTAACTGGAAAAATATTTCTCTAAATCTTTCTAAACAAAAAAGATTGTGCTCTGTAAAGTGGAGCACCGTTGGATTAAAAATCCAATGGTGATTAAAAATCACCAATTTATAGAAAGATTCTATACAAGAAAAGATTTCCCTGAAATTTGCCAGGAATAACAGACAAAATATCTTTTGAATTAAAAACCCAATGGTGAATAAAATTCACTGAGTGATCTAAAAGATCATGTTGGTTACAAAATCAATCAAAATCTTTCAATGAAAGATTGACTAAACAAACTGATTCTTTTCTTTCTCCTATAAATAGGAGCCAAGAAGAGAAGAGGAGGAGGATTTTTTTTCTGGAGAGATACAACAACAGAGAAAAAAAGAGAAGAGAATTTAATTCTCCAGGGAGAAAAAAAAGATTTCTTCAGGAAAAGAAAGAAATCCTATGTGAGAGATCATTCTATAAACTCCCACAAAATAAAAAGAGAATTTAATTCTCAATCTAAAAATTTAACTCTTCTGAATAAGAAATTAGTTCTTTCTTTGGTTGAAGATCTGCAGAAGCAGATCTCCCCATAAGTTGAGAATTTAATTCTCATCGAGGAGATTCTGCCATGCAGATCTAAAGCCTAGAAAAAGACCTAAATTCAGAGAATTTTATTCTCCCATAGAACACTTAGGAATTTAATTCCTCCAACAGGGACATGATTTTAACCCTTAAAACAAGAACTTAGTTCTTCTTCCTGGCTGAAGATCTGCAGAAGCAGATCTCCCCATAAGTTGAGAATTTAATTCTCATCGGGGAGATTCTTCCATACAGATCCAAAACATAGAGGGAGAGTCGAGTTTAAAGAATTTAATTCTTCCATATACATAGGAATTTAATTCCTCTAAACAAAATTAGGGTTAACCCTACCAAAGAAATTAATTCTCAAACAAAGGACTTAAACTCTCTATGCAAGTAAACCTGATCACGTGGCAACACGTGACCCTCCCTTCAATGATCAGAAAAGAACGAATGAGATATGGTCACGTGCCCCCACGTGACCCTTAAATAGACTCCTCAAGATGAGAAAGAACAAGGCTGGAGGAAATACCTCATGTGCTCCCACGTGACCCTTAAAATAAAGGGAACAAAGCCAAAGGCAGTACTGATTTAGGGCGCCTCACGTGTCCCCACGTGACCCCTGACCAACACCTTTTTAAAAGGGAAAATGAGAGAAAACAGAGGAATTAATACCCAATACATGGGCACTATCACGTGTCCACACGTGATGATTACAAAGACTAAGTGTTTAACACTTACTTACGTATTCTGAGGATAGAATAAAAAGAAGTCTGGCCCCATCTTCAAATGCCTCATGTGACTCCATGTGACCACTTCAATTTTAGCGTTTAACACTACTTTAAGTGCTTCGTCCCTAGTGTTCAACACTATTTTAAGCGCATCACGTGGGAACAGGTGATCACTAAATATCCTCTAGTGTTTAACACTATTTTAAAACCAATCTTAGCCCAAATTGGCTAAGTTTTCCAAAGGCAAGTCTCCCCTTCAACTGAACCTCAAAATTGATCGGTGCATATGATACGCAAAGTAAAGTCCAGAGCTATAATGAATGGCTAGTGCTCAGCCAAAGACAAAATATTGTCAGAGCCCCAAACCCCTGTTTAGCATTGCTAAATAATGAGGGGCTGAACCCAGACAAACGTTCAACAATACAAACAAAGGTCTAACATTTCAAACCTAATTGGACTTAGCCCAAGTTGGCCATAAGTCCTCAATTCAGATTCAACTGAGCCCATGTGCTCATAATCTAATTAATTGATCTTAGTCCCAAATTGGACTACAGATTTCCCAATCAACTTTGGTTCAAGGGTACATCTCTTCACTCCTTTTATATTTGTCGTTGTAATCCTTCAACATCTTCAGAGAGGTGACGGGTCTCGATAATCAATCATTCCATGGACTGTGGGGTCCTTAAACCCATAGACTATGATGTCCTTAGCCTGGACTGTGAGGTCTTTAAACTCATGGACTATGATGTCCTTAACCTTTATAGACTATGATGTCTTTAAACTGGACCGTAACGTCCTTAAACTAATATTGTACCATAATGTCCTTAAACTAACATTGGACCGTAACGTCCTTAAACTAATGTTGGACCGTAAAGTTCCTAAACTAAAATAATAGAGTCCAAATGCTCTTTTGTCGGATCTAAACGATCCCGTTAAGTTGATCTTAGTTTAAAATTAGACCAACGTATCCTTAACATACGTTTAAGTTGATCTTAGTCTCAAATGAGACTAACGTATCCTTAAACCCAACCCCAAACCTAAATCTAAGAGAATACGGATTTGGAATAATCCACGCCCTACGGGCGACAACATAAATTAGTCTCCGTATACAATCCACGGGCAACCAAAAAACAAAACAAACACCCACGACACGAAATGACCATCTGGAGAAGGAGAAAGTGGTTACCGCGATGCGGTAGCGTAATTAACTGCAGGGGCTTGCGCCTGCAGGGAAGAGCGTCCCCACAATCAACAACCCCTCAACGAGGGGGAATCTAACGAAGTCTACTACATCGGCTGCATCCGTTTAAACCTTCGATACACGGTGTCATAAATCAACTTGGCATCTTCGGAGAGGTGGACGGATAGAACCAATTAGCATCTGCCCTCAAATTCAGGCAAAACGAACCTACGCATTCGCGTCTCTGTGTTCGGAGGAGAACAGATTCTGGCACGCCCGATGGGACCTCTTCCTCTTTCCACTCCACACTTCGTGTGTCGTGTTCGCGAACGAATCGCGGTTTAATATAGTTGCCCTTGGGTTCGAGGTACTAAGATTTAGTTTTGCTCTCGTGCAGAAAAAAGAATATCAATGGCCTCTAACTTCTCCAGCTGCAACTGCAACTCCCGTTCCACCTCATCTGGAGGTGTAACCTACGGACCCCAAGTGGCCTCCCTTTTCACAATGCCAGTGGAGCAGGTAACTCAAGCCACCACTGGGCTATTCTTCGGGACCATGCTCCCACCGATGAACTTCAAGGCCCCTGTACCATTGCAAGAAGCTCCGAAGAGCTCGGTCTTTAATCGGCTCACAACTACTGCGACCCCTCTTAACGGGTCGTCCAGCTCCAACGCCTCAGTATTTGACAGACTGGGCCAAAACTCATTTGGGCCTATGAAGAAGCCCGCGATACCAGAAAGGGTTATCCCTAAGAGGATAGCCATTCCTGCTCATGAAGTCGTCAAGGCGTCTTCTCCTGCCAAAGGGTCAGTCTTCACAAGACTGACTGTTTCAGCTCCTATTCCAGGCGAAATCGTCAAGGCTGCTTCCCCTGCTCGGAAGTCTGCCTTCGATAGGTTGGTTATCCCCACTCAGCGGACATCAGTCTTCAACAGGCTGACAACGACAACTTTTGACCAACACAGGGGGCATGAGGAAGTCACCCCTACAGCTGAGCCAATCCCAACGGCTCGACACGCTCGACGTCGCCACTGGCGCCGAGCAAGGAAGGCTGGGGGCAACTCTCCTTCTGGACTGACTCTGCCGGCTCCAACGGTGGAAATCGATGCTGCTGTTCCAACCGGGAATAGTTTTGAATTAATTAACAGGGTGCGCAGGAATTCACCAACTGCCGTGCTAAAAAAGTCTTCTCCGTCCATTGAAAAGATCACAAAGGCGAAGCTGGAACAACCCCCTCAGCGGCTGTCCTCTAAAATTTACAAAGTTTGGCAGCAGGTCCAGGACTCCGTGATAGATCAAGACTATCTCCGCCTACAGAAAAAGATGAAGGTTCGGCAAGAAGAGGATTACCCTGTAAAACCACAGAAAGCGACAGCTGTTTGGGTGCCCACTGCAACGGCCTCCTCAACTTCGACCGCTCACAAGAGGAGAAAGCTGGAAAAAATTCTGGTGTCTGTGGCGAATCGCAAGAACATTGAATCTAAACGCCCCAAGTCTGGGGGCATGGTGGTGCACACCATCTATATAGCATTCGGAAAAGAGGATAGCCGTATCTCTACAGGTCATCGACCGCTTACGCGATCAGTGACTAGGGCTCAGGAGCAGTAGCAACAAAAGCTCCAAGAAATGCTAACAGCTATGGCCGCACTTACAGGACCGAAAGCAAGCTCGGAGACATCCTCGGAGCAGCGCCGTGAACAGGAAACTGATGCAGAATTCCTTCGGAGAATGCTTGAGAAAAAGGACAAAGAGGCTGCGGAACAAGCGGCCAATATAAAACAAATGGCCCTTCTGTTCCAAGATATGGTGGGCATGATGATCCAGCAGGACCCTCCAGCTGAAGATCCTCCATTAATAATTGAAGATGATAGAGGAGAGACATCAAATCCTCTGTCGGCTTTGTCAACAGCCAAGAAGGAGACAATCTCCAAAGCTGCCCTGGATGATTACATCGCTCAGCAGATACGAGTTCACCAGGAGAATGAAGCGGCCGGCCAAATTGTTAAAATGGGACGACCCTATCCGGGTTGGTACGACCAAATAAAGTACTCGCCGGGATACACGATCCCCAAATTCCACGTATATAAGAGGACGGGAAATCCGCATCAGCACGTCGCTCAATTCAGAGCCTTGTGCGACAACACCGGAGGTGATGATAAGCTACTGCTTCGCCAATTCATTGGCAGTTTGTCGGAGACAGCATTCGAGTGGTATTCCTAACTCCCAAATGACTATATCAAGACATTCGTAGAGATGGAGTTGCTATTCACCCAGCGTTTCGCGAGTGCTAGCGAACGTACCCCAATCACGGCATTGATCAATGCCAGGGTGAAGGCTGGAGAAACGTGAGTTCAGTATGCAATACGGTGGAGGAATCTATGGTCGAAGTGCGAGCAGCGCAACGAAGAAGTGCCTACAGTAGGCATGCTCGTGGGTACTCTTGACCCTCAAGCGACCATTTCACAATTCATGATGTTTTTCAAGCCGACCACTTTCCAGGCCTTGATTGAAAAACTGGCCCAAATGGACCAGATGGGTCATAGACCGTCTTCTTCAAAGCTGGAATCTCGAAATGAAAAAAGGAAAGGGAAAGCGACCTTCGTCGCCAATGCTCAACACCAGCCCAGTGGCACGAAGCTAACTGATCGCCAAGACGAGAAACGGTGATTCTTTAATGAGAGAATGAAGTGCTCTTATTCGTTTCCCCGAGATAAAATGAGGAGATTGCTTGAACTAGCGGTGCGCAACAGACTCATTAATTTGCCGAATCCAAAACGCCCATTGCAACCCGGTGAGGCTAATAATCCTAATTATTGCCCCATCACCAAGCGATAGGCCATCCAATTGAGGATTGCTTCGTCTTTAAATGATGGATTGAAGATCAATACCAACAGGCAAATTCGCCATGTCCGAGAATTGGAAAGTAGGCCCGTCTCGACCGCACGCTCTTAAAAGGGGGGACACACCGAGGGCATCATGCTCTTTTGTAGAAGAAGCTCTATGGGAGGTCACTCTTTCAGCCAAAACAAAAAGAATGCTAAAAGATCTCCAAACATGCCCGACGATCAAATGGAAAAGTCCGCTGGAACTCGAGGCCGTCGAGGGAATGCTGAAGCCGCGCCCGACGCCAAAAATTGGTAGCGATAATCAAAATGTTCAGGCCCAGCCGTCGAAGTCTTCGAAGAAAAAGAAGAAGAACAAAAAGCCCGTGAAGCCTGGTGAAAAGCGCACGGACCTGCAAAAACATATCGACGTGCTGGAAGAATATAACCAGAAGGCATGAAGCCCGGTCACACTTCAAGAATTTCTCAGCCACGTCCTTGAGGACGGAGATAATGACAATGGAGAAGACTCGTCAGATGAACTTAAGGATTATGTGGCAAGCTGCCATGTAATCTCTCACTCATCGATAGACAGTGAAGAAGTCCCTGATGCAAAGAAACTGGGGGCAGATCCTGATTCGTATGTCAAAAACTATTTCTAAACCGCAATCAAGAACGGCGTCGTTTGAAGCTAGCCGGTAAGTACGGGCCGGTCCACAGGGATGTTGTGAATCTCCTATTCGTTCTTACGAGTTAATTCCGAAGGGTGTTCGGTTGATTATTAAATCTAAAAATCTAATTAACCTAGGGCAATTATCTAGATCTATTCTTGCTGGGGTTAGGTTTAGGGATGGTTTAGAAATGCAATTAAATCTCAACGCTTTCTATACCCGAATGAAGATCTGTGAGGAGTTATGGTAATTATCAATAAAGGGGATTAGATCCATTCGGGAAGGTGTTCCTTCCTCTAGGTTCTTGTCCATCCTTTAGAGATCCTTACCCTAACCTCCATGGAAAACGCGCGCAACCGGGCCTTTACACTACGGTGTCATCGTTACCTCGAGGTGTAGGATGCCGTAGGGCGCGGTGTGTGCGTGTATGCATGGAGTCCTATTGTAAATAATTGGTGGGTAAGAAAGGGATAAGAGATCTCATCTCTCAAAATCCTTCCCCAAAGCTAAACCATAAATAAGTTCCTAGGGCATGAAATTAAATCTACCTAGGGCAAAGAATTGAAATCTAAACTAGGGCGAGAAATTAAATCTACTTACAGATGCATCTCTCCAATCATCCATGCAGGGTTGTCAGATCTGAATTTCTGAATGGAAAGGAAACACCGATGCTCTCCAAAAAGAGATCTGAATTTTTATTAAAAGGAGGCATAAAGTTTACAATCTTTAGAGTTCCTATTATAGAGAATAGGAAACCCTAGGTTACATTTTGATCCGCATGTCTACAATTACAAAAATAGCCCTAGAAAATCTTTTCAGCACCGCACAAGAATTATGGTAAAAAAATTATTTCTTTCAGGCTCTATATAGCCGCGGAACCGCGGCCTGGGTAGGGATTGGGCCGCCGTTCCGCGGCCTATTAAGAAGATCAGTGTCTGAAAGTTTTGGGTCTGATTCTTGGGTACTTGGGCTTCTTATTTCTATATATATATTCTCAATTTAGTTTCTGGTTCTCTTCCAGATTTCCAGTGAACATTGTAGTGGACTTCTAACCGTCCGCTTTGTATTTTTGGATCTTGAGTTGCCTTGTTAATTGTGAACTGTCTTTTGATATAGGCTTGATCAAGAGTCTTCTGTTTGTTGGTCAAGGTCCACTTTTTCGTGTCGTCTTTTGTCTTTTTCACTGTTTTCGCTTCAAGAACCTGTAACCTGTAACATAAAGCAGACATGCGTCAAAAGCACCTGTTTATTTATAAAAAGAATAAGAATGGGGAATATAATAATACAATATTATGGTGTGAACAAATACCCCCAAACTTATCTTTTGCTCGTCCTCGAGCAAACTTATTTTTATTCACTAAAATCCTAACCGCACTTTCGCAGGGAAACGCGATTGCGCTGAGCACGTGCAACAAGCCGTTAAACCTCTAGGTGTCCCTAGTAGGAGGAGTGTTGTCTCCTGAGGGTTTTCAGCGGATTACACCCACAAAATCCTATCAACTCGGCCCATTGACTTTTGTTCTCCAATTAGGTTTTCTAACAAGGAATTCTATTATCTTCGACTTGTAATTTATCCACCCACATTCTTCACACTTCCTCATCATCTAATTTAAGATTATATATGTTCTATAGACTTACTTAGCTTTCGGCATTTCCTAAGTTTTCCTTCTAGGGTTACATCTCCACTCAGGAATTTCTATCAACCCCACTAAAGATACAAGTTCTATTCTTCATTCGTTTCTCTCATCTAAACTCTAATCACATACCCCTACCTGTGTGTATAAATCACCCTTACACTTGGAAATTCAAATCAAGCAATCGTACTCTCGTCCATTGTCCAAAGCACTTATTAATTAGTGAATTTTAAATGAAATTTGCTTACACATCCTTCATGCGACCGTTAATACTTCTTGAGGTACCAACAACCGATTACAAGATGCGTTAGCACTTTAAAGCGTACTTCCTAGTTTTGCAACACCCAAGGCTTTAGTAGTGACTCCCAAACCAGTTGGTCTAAGGCACTAGGTGATGAAGTACCCTCGCTAAATATTTTTCTATATTTGCAGCCTTAAGTAATCACAAAAACCAGTGTCCATTTTTTTTATTCTTTATTCACTTTTTTTTTCTTTTATTTTCTTCGTACTAAGGACTTTAGACAAGAGCATTTCAAGGTCTCTTCTACTATTCCAAGTTTCAAGGTGCGTGATTGTGCAAATTGTAGGGTATACATTTTCAGAATCTAGACTTAAGCTAGGAACTATTTTTCAAACTTATACTCTAATAAGAACATCAATACTCTTCCCTTGTTTCGACTTATCCCAAGAAGTGAACCCAAAATTTGCTTATTTCTAAATAAACTACAAAAACATATACTTTCTACCGCTAAACTTTAAGGAATGTTATTTTTAGGGTTTTTAATTCACTAAGTCTAAGATCTAGTTGTTCCTAGCCAGTTAACATATTTGTCAAACTCAAGTCAATTAGCCAAAATTGAATACAATAATTTTTATAATTTTTAAAAATTTTCAATTTTTATGGGTTTTCAAATAAGTATGCAAATGCAAAAATATGTACAAATGAATGCGAAGGAAGAAGACGTACCGAGCATACTCCCAAACTTGAGCTTGACAGTGTCCTCACTGTCATACTAAACCGAGAGGGTCAAAATGTCGGCATTCCCCTATTTATTTATTTACAATTTTTTTTATTATTATTTTTATTTTTATTTTTTTAATGTTTTGAAATTTTTTTTATTTTTTTTATAGAAAAAGAAAACAAAAAATATATACATATATACAAAGGTTCCCCCCAAACTTAAGCTTGGCCTTACACAAGCCAAAGGTTAGCACCAACCATTCAAAAATCTTATCGTGGTAATGTCCAAGTTGGTGAAATAATGGAGTGCAGATGAAAGAAATGAGAAACACGCGAGACCGTGTGGAAAGAAGAATGGTAGAATATGGTCTCGGTGGGGGAGAAGAAGGGCGGAAAGGAGAAAGAAGGGTAGCGCGATCTTGAGGGTGTAAATCGAGTGAATAAATTAGCGCAATATGTGATGACCGATGTGTTAAAAGCGATTGCGCTAACCTATCAACCCGTCGAGAAATGGGGTCAAATCCCTCAAGATTCGCAAGAAAACATGGGTACGCCGAACTTGGTATAGGAGATGAAAGCGTAACGGTCTCTTGTTCGGTCGGAACAACAGGAAAGACGAAAGGGAGTGAATTAAGGATAGTATCTTTCTCACCGTAGTAAACAGTTTCGAACTTGAAAGATTCCATTAATGGTTCGAAACTACTATAATCAATCGAGTCTGATGGCTCATCTGAAAATGTAAAGGACTCAAACTCGGGCAGTGACTCATCAGCATCATCCGAAAAAGTGAAACACTCGTAGGTGTTATCGTCTGTGAGAATTGTGTCAGATTCAAAGGAAAAGGTTTCAAGCTCACAGTCTTCAAGCGGGGTCGGAACGATGGGAAGGAGGGAGGGTGATATAACAGTCAAAGGTTCAGGAGGATGAATTGGAAAATCCGACACATCAAACAAAAATGATTCAACCTCAGTATTATCCTCAAGACTCTCCTCAATACTATCCTCAATATTTAACTCATCCATGCCATTATCATCAAAATCTAGACGCATATGAGATTCGGGAGAAACATTTAATAACTCAGGATGATGATTTGAACATAAAATTTCAATTAAATCGACAGGTTCATCATCCGAAATATTCCCGGCGTCTATATCCTCAATCAAGTGAAAATCAATTTCTTTAGACACCTCCTCAAAAGCATGGATGTTTATCAATGTAGGTTTTAGAGTGGAGGTGTAAATGTCAAACGGATTAGGTGCGGTTTCACTCGAAAGGGGTTCTTCACAATTTGGCAAATTAAGCACTACAAAATCACACAACTCATTTTTATTTTCAACAGGTAAACTATTCAGGGCAATCGATGGAAAACAGGAGTTGTGGGCTTCAATTGGGTAAGGGTAGGTTTGATTTGAAAATCCTCTCTCATTCTCACTCTGTCTAACCGCCTCCTTATACATTAAAAAATTTTGAGCTACCGGGAGACTAGCTACCGGTTCACTAGGTTGCATAAGGACGGCCACGGACGCTTCAACATTCCTAGTCATTTTATTTGTTGCTAAGATATAAGCCTCCAACGACTCTTCCAAACTAGACTTAGGTGGTGAGGGGGTTTCGGTAAAAGATTCAAAATGATGTGGATATGCAAAACTCCCAACAGGCTGTGTAGAAACAGTGTCTAGTGAAGGTGGGAAAGTCGGGTAGGACTGGTAGGAAGTGGGTGATTGGACAGGGATAGGGTCAACATATGGATAAAAAGGTGAAAAGTCGTATGGATCCCTAGAATTAAATGAGTGGAGAGGGGTGAAAGATCGGCTGCGAGATTGAGCAATATGCTCAGCAATGGATATCGGCTTAGGAGTGACAGAAGGACTTGAAAAAGTGGTATCAACATATGGAAGTTGTGAAGGTTGACTTGGTTGACACAAAGTGGGTTGAAAAGTCAAACTGTTTCTCCTAGACGCCTCTATTTGATCTTTCAAAGATATTTTAGGCAAGGAAGGATCGTCTTTAAATTGACCGAACAAATTGACATACGACGCAAAATTAGGTTCGGGATACCAAAGTTCGGCTAATGATTTATTATGTAGGGTACCCATGTTGTAAGAAAGGGGAAAGAAAGAAAGTTTGTGGTGCAAGGATCTATTTGCGGCTAAAAAATTTTGCAAGTTTCTATAAAATTTTCCTTTTTATTTTTATTCTATTTCTCTTTATTTGGAAAAATTTTGTTGCAAAAAAATTTTAGAGAAAAGATATGCAACAACAAAATATTACTTGCAATCAATTTTATATCAAGCGGGGCTAAAAAATCCTGCATAAGATCGTTATTTGGAGGGAAATATATTTTTAAAGTGCACAAAATCCTGCAGGCATTTTTTTCAGAAAATATATTTCAAAAGTTACAGAGAAGGAACAGAAAATCTTACAGAAAATTTTTCAGAAGTAGATGCCACCAGATCGCCGCCCTTCCGCGGCAATAGCGCTCTAACACCGCGGTTCCGCAGCCCTCTTGATGGCTCAGATCCCCATAATTTTTTTGGTGCGACGAATCGACAAGACGGCCGCGTTTCCACGGCCTAAGGTGGGTTTTAGCCGCGGAAACGCGGCGTGGTGGTGGATTTAGGTCTCCAGAAAAATTGCTCTGTTCTGTTATTTAAAATCGCTTCTGTTCCGATGTTTTGTTTCATGTTTTGCTTTCTGAAAATTTCCAGATCCGATTTGTATATCCTGCAGAATTTAAACAACAAAGTATCCCTTTCCAAAAAATAACAATTGATATATTTTTATAGTTTTTGGATGTTTTATATTTTTATAGTTTTTGGATGTTTTTTATGATTAACCCGAAATCGCGAAAAGGAAATTTCTACGCTATCCCCGGCAACGGCGCCATTTGATTCGTATGTCAAAAACTATTTCTAAACCGCAATCAAGAACGGCGTCGCTTGAAGCTAGCCGGTGAGTACGGGTCGGTCCACAGGGATGTTGTGAATCTCCTATTCGTTCTTACGAGTTAATTCCGAAGGGTGTTCGGTTGATTATTAAATCTAAAAATCTAATTAACCTAGGGAAATTATCTAGATCTATTCTTGCTAGGGTTAGGTTTAGGGATGGTTTGGAAATGCAATTAAATCTCAACGCTTTCTATACCCGAATGAAGATCTGTGAGGAATTATGGTAATTATCAATAAAGGGGATTAGATCCATTCGGGAAGGTGTTCCTTCCTCTAGGTTCTTATCCTTCCTTTAGAGATCCTTACCCTAACCTCCATGGAAAACGCGCGCAACCGGGCCTTTACACTCTGGTGTCATCGTTACCTCGAGGTGTAGGATGCCGTAGGGCGCGGTGTGTGCGTGTATGCATGGAGTCCTATTGTAAATAATTGGTGGGTAAGAAAGGGATGAGAGATCTCATCTCTCAAAATCCTTCCCCAAAGCTAAACCCTAAACAAGTTCCTAGGGCATGAAATTAAATCTACCTAGGGCAAAGAATTGAAATCTGAACTAGGGCGAGAAATTAAATCTACTTACAGATGCATCCCTCCAATCATCCATGCAGGGTTGTCAGATCTGAATTTCTGAATGGAAAGGAAACACCGATGCTCTCCAAAAAGAGATCTGAATTTTTATTAAAAGGAGGCATAAAGTTTACAATCTTTAGAGTTCCTATTTATAGAGAATAGGAAACCCTAGGTTACATTTTGATCCGCATGTCTACAATTACAAAAATAGCCCTAGAAAATCTTTTCAGCACCGCACAAGAATTATGGTAAAAAAAATATTTCTTTCAGGCTCTATATAGCCGCGGAACCGCAGCCTGGGTAGGGATTGGGCCGCGGTTCCGCGGCCCATTAAGAAGATCAGTGTCTGAAAGTTTTGGGTCTGACTCTTGGGTACTTAGGCTTCTTATTTCTATATATCTTTTCTCAATTTAGTTTATGGTTCTCTTCCAGATTTCCAGTGAACATTGTAGTGGACTTCTAACCGTCCGCTTTGTATTTTTGGACCTTGAGTTGCCTTGTTAATTGTGAACTGTCTTTCGATGTAGGCTTGATCAAGAGTCTTCTGTTTGTTGGTCAAAGTCCACTTTTTCGTGTCGTCTTTTGTCTTTTTCACTGTTTTTGCTTCAAGAACCTGTAACCTGTAACATGTAGCAAACATGCGTCAAAAGCACCTGTTTATTTATAAAAAGAATAAGAATGGGGAATATAATAATACAATATTATGGTGTGAACAGATCCCGAATCAGAGCTCCTAGGACCATCAGACGAAATGATCGATGCATTCCTGAACGAAGCTCTTCTGAAAAGCAAAGCTGATCGAGAGCACGAGATGGCCATATTTGAAAGGCCAAACGCTGGCGACTGGATGAAAGGGTTGAAACACTCCCACCAGATCAAAGTACATCCACCGCAAATAAAAGCAGGTTCAAGACGAAGAAAAGGTTCGCCAAACCCATATCGATGGGAATGAAGCTGTCACCCTCTGAAAGAAACACTTCTGATGAAATACACCTTAATGAAGCGGACGTACATCCTAACTTCTGCTTATATCATCAGAAGATCGCACACCCTACTGAAGAATGTAACGCCTTTAAAAATTGGTGGCAACGGTATGTCGCTCACATGCAGCACTTCAAGAGGATGAAGCGTGAAGCTCGTCGGCAGCGGAAAAATGCGACAGACGAACGTGGAAAAACTGCTGGTAACTGTCACATGGTTGATAGCATGGGATCACAAGTTCTCACCTTCAGGAGTGATTCTGAAGAAGAAATGACTCTCGGCCCTCTCTTCAAAGAATCCACCTCAGGAAAAGAGGAAGAACCGAAAAACTGCGAGAACATTCAGTTGCGCAATCGCACATTACCTGAGAAGAATCTCGGACCCATAAGCAAGGGATCGAATAAAAAGGATAAGGGGGAAGGAAAGGTCCCTGAGGATATCACCCTCGATGATCAAGTCGTCGAAGAGCTGACAACCAAGGACCCGCCAAAGAAAAGTAAGGTGGATTACAACGTTCTGGCACATCTGAGGAAGATCCCCTCTGTCACGCCCCGCTTCCCAGTGTACGGCGAAGGGGATGCGACGAGGCCCGCTACGTATATACTCAGAAGTACATACGCTAAGCGTATCTAAGCAATATAAAATAAATACACAAGAGACAAGAAATAAAAAGAACAGCAACCTTTATTTATTAACATTCTTTGTACAATGCATGAAAGGAAATACAACTGAAATAAAAGATGCCTAAACAGTGGCATAACAGAAAATGAAAAGTACAGAGAGGAAAAAAATGTACAATGAAACTAAAGTGCAGGGTCTTCAGCAAATTGCTCCAAGTCTTCTTGCGATGGCTCGATCTCTGCCGGATCCAAATCACCTGACGACATTCAAAGAAGAAAGAAATAGAATGTCGTCAGCGAGCAGGTCGCTCGGTAAGTCTCAAAGGTAAGAGGAAAGTAGAAAAAGACAGAATAAGAAAATATCTTTTAAAGTTGTATTATCTTGTAGTAATATCGTATTAACGCTGTTGTTTGTAGCTTGGTACAGAAGAATACCAGTGTATACGAGAGGAGTCTCTATATGCCAGAGACTAGAGGCACGTATAGTACAAGAAACCGTTAATGCCATGGTACAACAGCAACTGGATTCATGTTAGATGTATTCAGTCTGACCACCTCGTGCCACCTTTAACACCTTCCATACCAATCTATCCCTTAAACCCCGCGATATCTTGTTTGTATTGTTATCTTGTAAATTGTATTGATTGTAAGATTGATTGACTGACTGACCGAAACCATGATATCAGGAAACGGTTATAACCGTAGAGTCATGTAAATGGAATACTGAGAATCATGTAAAAGGAATATATATCCATGGTTCGGTTCAGTCAAGTTGATAATTGTATTCATGAATTCATGTGTTCATATTGAATTGGAATCTTGTAGATTATAGATTGACTTGGATCATATTCAAGTCAGATTAATCAGACTCAAATCCGAGTCAGACAATCAGAAATGTGAATCGAAGTCTTATAATAGCTAGGGTCCTCAGGGTAATTTATAAAACTTGAGGGGGTTTTATGTAAAAATACTTTTATATACTTTTCAAAATACACCTCAAGTATTTATTGTTCGTCTTTAGAGTTGTAATGAGGGTGGATTTTATGTTGTGACATTTCTAGTGAAAATGACCTAGTTTTATAAATAAGGGTATTTATCTGTAATATTGATTATTTGAAGTTCATGGTATTTTAGTGTAAAATTTATTCTTGTGATTTTTAGAAAAAGGTGGAAAATTTATATCATAATAAAATAGATATTTAAATGATAAATATACATATGTTTATACAAAAAATAATTTTAATAAATATTTTATATTTCAAAAATCTCATTTTCTTAAGATGTCGTATTTTAAACCTTTCGAGACCGAATACTCCTTGCGGAGGTCTGAATCTCGCACTACTATACCGAGGGTGCTCGATAAACCGCACAATCCCGAACGGGTTCCCCAAAATAATGGGTTGTAGCGGCGCTTTGCAAAGATTGTAAAATACTAATCCTTTAGAAAACGGTTTTATAAAATAAAAGGTATTTATTTGCAAAGTGTAATTTTCCGTATTTTAGATTCTAGGGTTTCCTAAGCCAACTAGCCTATTTCTAAAGGGTCTAAACGACAAGTCGTTAGAAACCTCAAATCGCCTCTTCACCGCCAATTGTGGCCAGGTAAGTACAAATGAGGAAGGGGGGATCCGCTCACGAATCGTGAGACGGGCCTTTTAAAGTTACATTTGCTCACTTGTCTAGCCTAGACACCACAAAGTCAGGTTTAGATAAACGATCGATGTCCACAACTTATCGTGTTTCCCTAATAAGAGGTATTTATTTAAAAGTGTATCAAAGCTAAAACTTCTAGAAATGATTTTATTAAGAATATGGTATTTAAATGAAAGTATTGTTTTATCGTATTCTAAGTTTTTGATGATGTCGTTTAGGGTTGTATTTGCGTGTGTGTGGAGGTAGGTCATTACCTCGTGCTCTACTATAAATGTATAGCAAAGCTAAGGGGTTAAATGTGAAATCGAAACATTGTGGTATTTAAGTGAAAAAATACGATAAATTGGAAAGGCTATCATTTCATGTGATGAAACTTGTTCAAATTGATTGTTAAATGTTTAATGGTCAACATAAAGATATTTAGGCATGAATGTATTGGTGAGAAGTGAAATTTTATAGAAAACCGAATCGGAAATCGGATTTGTTCCGATTCCGTCGGGTTTTGTAATTTCGTATTTTAGAGAAATAGAAAGAGAGATAGAATGGGACTTACGGGTTTCGATTAGGCAAAAGAGTGAAGGGGGGACTAGAGAGGTTGCCGAGGCGTTGCTTCGTCGCCGGTTGTTCCTAAAAACGTCGCCGGAATTTCCGCCGGAATTTCGTCGGAGCTTCGCCGCGAACTTGTTTTCAAAGTACACACTTCTTGGAAAATTTTTGAGAGAGTGAGCTTAAGGTTTTGGGATGAGAGGGTGGAGGGTAGGGAGTGTATTTATAGGGTAGGCTAGGGTAGGGTAGGTGAAGGGATTTTAATTAAAAAAATTGTAAAAATTATAGAAAATCATTAAAAATTGGAGTAATTAGGTGTTAATGGGCATTCTGGAACTGATCCAATAAATTAGAGTATGCAGGGAGTTAAAGAAGGCGAAAAGCCCAATTTTTTGTGTTGACGACTCGGCCGTCCGGCCGAGTCCGACCGGCGGCACCGGCCCGAGTCGGCCGGTCCGCCGGCCGAGTCGTGCCGAGTCGGGGTGCCGAGGGGTGGGGGGTCTCGAGGGGTAAGTACTGGTATTTTTAGTTTTTCAAGTGTAGTTCAAGTTTTGGGAGTTATGGTGTTTGGACTGTTGGGCTTCCAAGGAATTTAAAACAAAAATAATCTAAAAATAATGTGGGGCAGGGGATTTGAACTCTGGTGACTTGGTTCAATAGTGCAAGGTGTTACCAATGAGCTACAAGCTCCTTATTATAATTATTGTGGGAAAATAAATACTTAAAGTGGTAACAGTAACATTAAATACCCCAAGTATACTTCAAATTTAAATCAATTTTATGTATACAAAAATTGGAGTTATTACACCCTCACAGCTAAGCATTCTCGACGCCCTTCTGCTATCTAAGGAGGCGAGAGATTCTCTAATCAGGGCATTACAAGAGCCCGAACAGTTCCAGGCTTTCCTCACAGAAGAAAAGATGAAGGACGAGCTGGAAGAAGTGCACACAGCCGATATCACCTTCGGTGATGAAGACCTCCTCCTCGGGATGTACGAGCATAACCGTCCCCTTTATGTCTCAGGATACTGTCATGATATCAAGATAGGAAAAATCCTGGTTAACAATGGGTCCTCCGTTAACCTCCTCAATGTAAGAGTGTTGAAGGAAATATGCATGAGCGTTCAACACCTCGTTCGGGATAAGATCACTATCTCCGGGTTTGACTCTCAGTCATCACGGACGCTCGGGTCTGTGATACTGACATTACGCTTTGGGTTGCTCGTCACTGATATCAAGTTCCACGTCATTGACGCCAAGACTTGCTACAACGCTTTTCTCGGCCGGCCTTGGTTACACGAGTACAACATTATCCCTTCTACACAACATCAGTGTATGAAGTACTTCAAAGATGGTCTTGAGTACACTGTGACGGGGGAACTAAACCCATTCTCCGTGAACGAAGTCCGCAAATATGAAGATGCCAAGTACTTCCTACCAGACTTCGAGGACACGGAGAGATGCCATAAACCGGAGGACAAGCAAAAAAACTATCGCCGCCATTCCGGTCTTCGGGAGCGATACCGAGGAAGACGAGGAGATGGTTTATTCAGGGCCACCCCAACGCAACGAGCCGGGAGCATCCACCCCTATTCTGGTCTTCGGCAGCGACTCGGAAGATGAGGTCAATGTCGTATTTTCTGTTCGGCCATCAATACAAGCCTTCGCTGACGATGATCGGAGTTTGCAAATTGACATGGTTTCGCAAGAGCTTGACGCGCTTGGTACCTATAGTGTGCAGGAACTGCAGATATTCTACGTCCCTCCCAAGCGAAGAGTTTCCACCGGCGCCAAAAGAGCTGGAAGATGGAATACATACTACTGCAGATAACCTCAAGAAAATTGATTTGGGGACGGCAAGTGACCCGCGGCCGACGTTCGTCAGTGAGCTGTTATCTGAAGAAAGGGTGGCTACGCTACAAGACGTGCTCATGCAGCATAAAGATTGCTTCGCATGGAACTATTCCGAGATGCCAGGACTAGATCCAGAGATTGTTGTACACAAATTGGCAATATCCCCGGACGTCAAGCCGATCAAACAAGCACCAAGAAGAATGCGGCTCGATCTTGAGATGAGCATCAACGCCGAAGTCAAGAAGCTAATCGACTCCGGCTTCATCCAAGAAGTTCAATATCCTGATTGGATCGCCAACATCATCCCGGTGATGAAGAAAAATGGGATGGTACGGATATGTGTGGACTTTCGGGATCTCAATAAAGCCTGCCCGAAGGATGACTTCCCAGTACCAGTCACTGAGCTGATCATAGATAATGCGTCCACTCACGAAGTTTTCTCCTTCATGGACAGCTCATCAGGATACAATCAGATAAAGATGCATCCCGAAAACCAGAAGCATACCGCTTTCCGAACCCCTTTGGGCATATTCTGCTACAAGGTGATGTCTTTCGGTCTAAAGAACGCCGGTGCCACCTATCAGAGGGCCATGATGAAAATTTTCGACGACCTCATACATGAAATCGTCGAATTCTATATTGACGATCTTGTGGTGAAAAGCATATCATACGAGGAACATCTAGAGCATCTGAAGATTGTATTTCAACGCCTTCAGCAATACAACTTGAAGATGAACCCTCTCAAATGCGCGTTCGGAGTTTCCTCGGGCAAATTCCTAGGATTCATCGTACGACATCGAGGCATCGAGATAGACCCGTCGAAAATCAAGGCAATCATGGAAATGCCTCCGCTAAGGACTCTCAAACAACTGTGGTCTCTCCAAGGAAAGCTCGTGTATATCCGGCGATTTATAGCCAATCTCTCCGGCAAGTGCCGTCCTTACAGTCACCTAATGAAGAAGGGGACCCCTTTCGTCTGGGATCACAAATGCCAAGGCGTACTGGACGAAATTAAGCAATACCTGCAGAATCCGCCAGTGCTGACCGCTCCGGTCAAGGAAAAGCCTCTCATCCTGTATACAACAGCCCTCGAAGGTTCTTTAGGCGCGCTGTGGGCACAAGAGAACGACCAAGGGAAGGAGAAAGCCCTCTACTATTTGAGTCGAGTTCTACTGGGGGCAGAAAGCAATTATTCTCCCATCGAAAAACACTGCCTGGCATTAATCTTCACGATAACAAAGCTCAGACACTATGCGTTAGCACATGAGGTCCATCTCATATCAAAAGTGGATCCTCTCAAATACTTGATGTCAAAGGCCATATTAACAGGGCGGCTCGCTAAATGGGCCCTGCTCTTGATGGAATTCTCGATAACTTATCGTCCTCTTAAGGCAATGAAAGGCCAGGCCATCGCCGACTTCCTCATTGAGCACCCGATACCCGCCGATTCTCCTTTGAACTGCGAATTACCAGACGAACATGCGTTTGACATGATCGCCGGGGAGAAAAAGGAAAATGATACCCAATGGGAACTCTATTTTGATGGGGCAAGAGGCGCAAACAAAGCATCCCCATAATCAAATTAGGGGTAGGCCTCATCTTCGTGACTCCACAAGGAGGGATAATGCGCTTTGCCTTCTCCTTAATAGAGCCGAGGACGAACAACGAAGCCGAATATGAAGCTTTGATAGCAGGTCTTGAGATCGCCGTCAACATGGGAATTGAAAACCTCATCATATACGGAGACTCCCAGCTGGTTGTTAGTCAAGTAAATGGCGACTATCAAACGTGCAAGCCAGAGTTGGTGAAATACGGCGAGAGAGTGCAGCAATTACTGACTCAAATCCCTGCCTATGCCCTGGCTCAAATAGCAAGGCAGATGCATTAGCTAAGCTCGCTAAAGAATTGGCCGACGAGAACCTCGATGACGTAAGGATCATTGTGCAGAGCCGTCGGGTTCTTGCACCGGCAGAAATATCTTCGGAGTCGTCCGAAAAAAAGGAAGCGACCGAGCGAATGGCTCTGCAAATAAAAGGTTAGGAAAAGGCTGAGGATTGGAGAGAAGTCTTTATAGACTACTTCAAATCCCGTCGAACACCTGAAGATGCATCCTCAAGACATCAGCTTATGAAACGAGCTCTGTCTTTCTCCTTTGTCAATGATACTCTGTATAAGTGATCATTTGATTCTCTGTGTTTAAGATGCCTGGGACCTGAAGAAGCAAGGAGAGTCGTTCAAGAAACTCACGACGGACTCTGCGATTCTCACCAACCCGGGCCGAAGATGAAGCTGAAGATCAAAAGGATGGGCTATTATTGGCCCACGATGATCCAGGACTGCCTCGAATACGCGAAACAATGCCACTCGTGCCAAATTCACGGGGACTTTATCCATCAGCATCCAAATCCGCTATACCCAACAGTGGCTAGCTGGTCGTTTGAAATGTGGGGAACTGACATAATCGGCCCCATCGAACCAGCATCGTCCAGAGGACATCGGTTCATTTTGGCGACAACTGATTACTTCTCCAAGTGGGCAGAAGCAATACCGCTGAAGGAAGTGAAGACGGAGAATATCCTCCATTTCTTCAAGATGCACGTCATTTATCGGTTTGGAACTCCGCGTCGGAGCATCTCCGATAACGGGCCAGCCTACAGAAGCCACAAGATCAGCCGCTTAGCACAACAGCATAACATAGACTGGAGATACTCTTCAGTCTATAATCCTCGAGCTAACGGTCTAGCTGAGGCTTTCAACAAGACCTTGACGAAAATCGTGAAAAAGACGGTGTCTCGAAATAAGAAGGACTGGAACGAGAGACTGAATGAAGCTCTCTGGGCATATCGAACTACGTTCAAAACAGCCATAAACACAACGCCGTATGCCTTGGTATTCAGCACGGAAGCGGTACGCCCTCTCGAGATAGAGTTACCCTCTCTATGAGTGGTCGTTCACTACGAACTAACAGATGAATCTAATGCTCACCTTCGACTGGAGGAGCTTGATGCCCTTAATGAAAACCGGCTCGTGGCGCAACAGAGTCTGGAGGCTTATAAAGAAAAGATGGCGCGCTCATATGAGAAATTGACTAGGCCGAGAACATTCCACCAAGGCGAACTCGTGCTAGTGGTCAAAAGACCTATGATCCTTAATCGTGCCAAACGGAGGAAATTTGAGCCGAACTATGAAGGCCCGTATATCATAGACAAAGTTTACCAGGGTGGAGCTTACCTACTCATGGACATGCATGGTGAAAGACCTTTCAGGCCAATAAACGGTCGCTTCCTAAAGAAATATTACGCCTAACGAGTCACGGCCTAGGTCAACGATAGATGACGACGCCTATGTCCGCTCGCTATCTTCCTAAGCCCAAACTCTGTAAGTAGTAGCCGGCATACTTAACAACGGACCGAGACGTCCTTAAACTAACAACGGACCAAAACTTCCTTAAACTAACAACGGACCAAAACTTCCTTAAACTAACAACGGACCGAAATGTCATAAAACTAACAATGGACCACTATGTCCTAAAACTGGCGTCGGACCGAAACGTCCTTAAACTAACGATGGACCACTGTGTCTTAAATCTAGCTGTTGACCGAGACGTCGATAAACTACTGTGGACTGCAGCATCCCAAGGCTGACACAAAGAAAGAAAGAATAAAAAAAAGAAAGAAAAAGAAAACGATATGTCCATAAGCAAAATAGGCACGGATGAAAACCCGAAAGGGCTCCGTGAGTAAAAACAGCAGGGCTACCGGCGAGTTTTTATGAAAACCCGAAAGGGCGCAACCTCGTTAAAAGAAACTTGCAAGGTCCTCTCGACCTTGTGAGGAGAAACCACCTGCGTGAGATCCTTACGACTCACAAGGGAGCAACACACTTAGGGATCCCCACGATTCCTAAGGAGAAATTACACTTACGAGATCCTCACGACTCGTAAGGAGAACCCTCTTATGAGACCCTCACGGCTCATAAGATTCAAAAGTCTTAAGCTACAGGGATTTGAACCTATTCTTAAGCGGCCACCACAACCTCCAATGCTGCCCTACAAGCGGCTCAATGCTGACCCTTGTATACAATCCACGGGCGCGAATAAACATTTCCCTAACAAAGTCTCATCCGTGACTAGGGATATGTTTGCACAGTGAACAACCCTTATAAGTTCTCTCGACTTAGAAGGAGAAAATACTCTTGTAAGATCCTTACGACTTACAAGAAGCCATACACTTAGGAGTCCTCACGATTCCTAAGGAGAAAATGCACCTACGAGATCCTCACGACTCGCAGGGAGAAATACCTTTATGAGACCCTTACGGCTCATGAAGTCAAAAGCCTTAGTCAACAGGATCCTAACCCTGCTCGCTAAGCCACCTTGGTTCGACATCGACAGAGGCAAATGATGATTCGCTCCTGGAAATATCCCAGTTGTAGCAGTGCTGATGCCGAAATCGGTGTCTAATTCCAAGCTTGCAGCGAAAAGCCAGCAAGCCACACATGTATATGAAATAGCCGAAATGATGGGGCAACTTGCAAAAAAAATCAGCAAGTAAAAGCGTATGCATGAAAAATAGCCAAAATGATTGGGCAACTCGTAATAAAAAGCAGCGAGTAAAAAATAAAAAATATAGCCGAAATGATTGGGCAACTCGCAATAAAAAGCAGCGAGTAAAAAAAATTTAAAAAAATATAGCCGAAATGATTGGGCACCGTGAAACAAATAGCCAAAATGATTGGACAACCGCGACCTTCGCGATATAAAAGCTGAAATGATAGAGCATAGCGGAAAGAAATAAAAAAAATGAAATCTATGCCCTACAGGTGATATCACATCAATCCCTGCATACAATCCAGGGGCACAAAAGAAGAAGGAATCACACCTTCCCTCCCCAGGATCCATCAGAAGAAAGAGCCAAATCCCAACGGTTCACAGACAGCCTAGAGATCATCTCAACATTCGTCTCATTACAACAGACGCAACATCAAGCAAAGTAGAACCGCGGCAATTCCCAGTTCCATGACTCGGCGGTGCGCAGATGACCGAGAGTTAAACCTCGACTCCGTGAAATACGGATAAAGTCAACCCTTCCTGGTCACGTGGAATACAACCTATGTCAATCCTGACCCCATGGGAAACGTCCAGAGCGGAGCCTGGTCCTCGCAGAACACGGCTATGACCCCGTGGGAAACATCCGGAGCAAAATTCCTGGTCACGTGGAACGCGGCTTATGTCAATCCTGACCCCGTGGGAAACGACCAGAGTGGATCCTGGTCCTCGCTGAACACGGCTATGACCCCGTGGGAAGCATTTAGTGCGGAGCCTGGTCCTCGCAGAACACGGCTATGAACCCGTGGGAAGCATCCAGAGCAAAATTCCTGGTTACGTGGAACGCGGCTTATGTCAATCCTGACCCCGTGGGAAACGTCCAGAGCGGATCCTAGTCCTCGCAGAACACGGCTATGACCCCGTAGGAAGCATCCAGAGCGGAGCCTGGTCCTCGCAGAACACGGCTATGACCTCGTGGGAAGCATCCAGAGCAAAATTCCTAGTCATGTGGAACGCAGCTTATGTCAATCCTGACCCCGTGGGAAACGTCCAGAGCGGATCCTGGTCCTCGCTGAACATGGCAATGACCCCGTGGGAAGCATCCAGAGCGGAGCCTGGTCCTCACAGAACACGGCTATGAACCCGTGGGAAGCATCCAGAGCAAAATTCCTGGTCACGTGGAATGCAGCTTATGTCAATCCTGACCCCGTGGAAAACGTCCAGAGCGGATCCGGGTCCTCGCTGAACACGGCAATGACCCCGTGGGAAGCATCCAGAGCGAAGTTTGGTCCTCGCAGAATACGGCTATGAACCCGTGGGAAGCATCCAGAGTAAAATTCCTGGTCACGTGGAACGCGGCTTATGTCAATCCTGACCCCGTGGGAAACGTCCAGAGCGGATCCTGGTCCTCGCAGAACACGGCTATGACCCCGTGGGAAGCATCCAGAGCGGAGCCTGGTCCTTGCAGAACACGGCTATGAACCCGTGGGAAGCATCCAGAGCAAAATTCCCGGTCACGTGGAACGCGGCTTATGTCAATCCTGACCCCGTGGGAAACATCCAGAGCAGATCCTGGTCCTCGCAGAACACGGCTATGACCCCGTGGGAAGCATCCAGAGCGGAGCCTGGTCCTCGCAGAACACGGCTATGATCCCGTGGGAAGCATCCAAAGCAAAATTCCTGGTCACGTGGAACACGGCTTATGTCAATCCTGACCCCGTGGGAAACGTCCAAAGCGGATCCTGGTCCTCGCATAACACGGCTATGATTCCGTGGGAAGCATCCAAAGCGGAGCCTGGTCCTCGCAGAACACGGCTATGAACCCGTGGGAAGCATCCAAAGCAAAATTCCTGGTCACGTGGAACGCGACTTATATCAATCCTGACCCCGTGGGAAACGTCCAGAGCGGAGCCTGGTCCTCGCAGAACACGGCTATGACCCCGTGGGAAGCATCCGGAGCAAATTCCTGGTCTCGTGGAACACGGTTAAAGTCAATCCTGACCCCGTGGGAAACGCCCAGAGTAACTCCTGAATCCGTGAAATGCGGATAATGGCAACATCATCAATCACTTACAGGTCCTCTCGACCCGTAAGGAAGAAAACTCTCTTATAAGATCTTTACGACTTACAAGAGAAAACGCGCTTAGGAATCCTCACGATTCCTAAGGAGAAAATACACCTACGAGATCCTCTCGACTCATAGGGAGAAAAGTCTTTCATGAGACCCTCACAGCTCATGAAGTTGAAAATTCTTAGGCAGCATATCTGAACCTGCTTTCTAAGCCATCACTACCTCTCGAAGAATTCAAAACAGGATGCTCACTCTATCATTTATAGGATATGCTGACTAAAGTGACATGTTGATAACAAAAAAAAGAAGAAAGCAAAGAGGTGACACAAGACATTGCGAAAGAAATGTATCTTTTATTCATAAATTCAATTGGGTACAAAATACATCATATGAAAGAATAAAAAATGGATACATTTTATTCAAAATTACAAATAGTACAAAAACAATTATTGAGAGGGAAGCGCTTTCAATGGTCCAATCAGCCGCTCGCGCACTTCCCTCAGCCCCTTTTCTTGGTCAGCGGCCGCGGCCAACTCCGCTTCAACCTGAGCCCGTTGCTTCAAATAAGATGAAAGTTGCTCATCTATGACCCGCTGAGCTGCCCCACAACTTTGTGCATCTCGCTCGATGAGGTTGAGCTTCTGCCGCAGCGTTAGCCCGGCGGAAATAAATCGGAGAAGGCTTTCGAAGATAACTTTCAACTGTGCAGCATTTGCATCAACTTGAGCATGCAATCGAGCAGATTCGCTTGAAGCCTCTTTGCACTCCTTACGCTTTAAGGCCGCTTCTTATTCAAGATGGCGGAAGTAGGGAGTGCTCTCCTCCACCCATGCAGCCCGCTGGGAATTCGCAGCCAAGACCTCAGGGGCAGGACGTCTAAACTCGAGCTCATGCAGACAGGCATCAATCTCCCTGCAGTGATTAACCCAAGACTCGATGACGCTCTCACTATGAAAGTTCACAAGTGTCGCCAGCATAGGATTAATCTCCGCAGCAAAATATGCAGCGAATGTGGGAGCCTCCATGTCAAGCTCCTCGATATAGTCGCTCAACATGCGCAGACTATTCACAGCTCCTTTGGAAGATGAACGTCGAGAAAAGGGGCCTGCTGGCATTACGACTCATGATTCAAACGGAGCTGAAATCGATATCACCGCTGCAAAACAAATCACAGTCAAATGACGGTTCAAGAAATAGAAGAGGTTCATGAACAATGGAGTTTTCTATACCGGCTGCAGCAGGTGGCAAGGCCGGGAGTACCAGTGGCGCAACTATTCTTTCGTATCCTCCTTCGATCTGTAGTGCTGCAATCAAAACAAAGAAGAATTAGAAGCGATTTGGCTGCCCGTAAAAGAAAAGGCATTAGTTGAAGACTGTACTCACCAGCGCCACTAGATGAGGCAATCGCTGACTGGAAAGAGAAGTGTGGGTGTAGCACCTACTACAGGTGATCAGAAAGGACTCCTGTGAGGATGTAATAATGCAATGTCAGTACATAAAGTATACTGCCTATAATGAAACTGATGGGTCACAAATCCACACCTTCCAGCATTTGAGATGCTACGAGAGAAGGTAAAGGAGCGGTCACCGTTAAAGCAGCAACTGGAGATGCTTCCTTGGGTAGCACAACCCCTGCATTAGAAATAAGAGGAACGCTGTCAAAAAGAAATTAAAAGGGATTATAGAATAAAGGGGAAAGCGATGACCCAAAATCTACCTGGTGAGTCGCCGGTCGAGATCGCGACAAGAGTGTCACTGGATGCGGAGAATGCTCCACCCTCCTCCATCGGAACGGTCTCTCCACCCGTCGCCTCATCCCCTGACTCAACGAGAACCGTCGTAATGCTCGCGACGCTGGGAGATGGCAGAGAACCTCAGGCGGAAAGAATGGCGATTGGAGCAGTGCCCGACTCTTGAGAAAGAGTGGCTATCTCGGGCTCGGCGACTATAGCCATCTCACCCACCGCCACCTCGGGCTCGGCGATTGTAGCCATCTCACCTACCGCTACCTCGGGCTCGGCGATCGTGGCTGTCTCACATGCCGCTACCTCAGGCTCGGTGGTTGCCGCCACCTCCTCGGCAAGACTCGGCCCTGCAAGATAGGATATATGAGAACCTGAAAATTAAAACTTTGACAAAAAGAACCCAATGTCATGTTACCTTGAGTCGGTTTTCCGATTACTTCCCGAGCAGCACGTGCTGCCTTTCTGTGGGCGGTGGACAAGGCAGCCGAAATATCCTCTGAAGGAGTAGGGGCAGGGATAGCAGCGCTTGAACCTGCACCAGCGGCCAAGGCGGCACCACGCTCCCTTGCCACACGCATTCTACGCTTCCTTTCCGCTCGGACCGTGAGAGCGGATCTTCTAGAAGCCTCCATCAATAGGACGTCATCGTCCGCGCCAAGGGTTACCTCTGGAGCCGTTATGGCATCCGTCATTGGTCGTTTGAGTAAGGCCTCTTTCGGCAGTGCTGAGGAGGCCGGGACTTCGATGGTTGGCCCTGGAAGCATCTCCGCATCACCTTGCGGGATTGGCATTGTAGTCCCTGCGATAAGATAAGAAGGGGGTCAGATTACCCATAAGAAACGGGAGCAGAGACACGGTGAGCCGAAATATACCAACGCCCAGCGAAGCGCGAATCCTCTCCTCCTCCTCAAAGGTCCTAAGGGAAGCCGCGAGAGCCTCTTCAATGGAAATGCCTGTTAAAGAAGGAAAAGTGTCAGTCAAAACATGATAATAAAAATATAATGCAATGACAGAAGGTACAGCTGTTATTTACTTGATTGCGCGAGGATGGCCAGTCCCGCTTCGTAACTTACCAACTGCTCAGAAGCTGCAATGGCAGCCGCCAGATCAGTATCGTCTGGCGCTACGAATAGACCCTCGTTGGTCCCATATTCGCCCAAGCCTTCACTATGCGGAGCATGAGGCTCCTGACCAAATACAACGTCGGCAGAGAGGATCGACTTCTTCTTCCTCTTCTACGAGCGAGCTCCGGTCGCCGCAAGCACAAGTTTACGTTTAGTGGGCACCTTGGGGCGACAAGTCCCGATATCTGAACCCATGCCAGAATCGGGGGAAGCTACAGTCACCGTTTCTACAGGAGCCTGGGGTATCGGTAGCTCGGGCCTGTCGTGCAGGACTTCGATCACTGCAGCTTCTCTTAGCGGAGGTGGGACAATGGTCCATCGCTTCAGGGGGACGTTTCGATCGCCAGCAGGGGGTGCACCTTTGCGATTGAGCAGCAGTCGCTTCTCTTCCTTGATAACGGCGCCCATTGAATGTTGGTACCAGGCCACATGTACATTAAGGGCCTTCGGGACACAGCTCGGTTCGCTAATAAAGAAGTGAGACCCTGTGTTCAGGCGCATAAAATGATGCAGTGCGCTCCGCATTCCTTCTTCGGTAGCAGCAGGTTCTGCCAAAAAGGCCTCAAGCGGGACGCCCTGATTGTAACTCAGCTGCTGAGCGAAACGATGCGGGTTGTATCTCATGAATAATGCCGCATCATTTTTCCTGAATACGAGAAAGCCCGTCCTGATGGAGTACAAATGAAGAAGCTCCCGGGCTTTCAACACAGAGGCCCCGTCTTTAAAGATGTCTTGCAATGGCAGCACCGCTTTTGAAGTTTCCTGGCTGATGGTCAAGACTTTGTCTGTGAAGGACATACCATCTCCAACTGTGCGCGGACGAAGGAGCAAGCCCCTAGCTTCCCGCGGTGACGGACTCACGATGGAAGCGTCAACCAGCCGCATTATCTGAGGGAACATGCACCTCTCATAAAAAGAAGGTCTTTTGTGGATACCGAAGACCCCAAGCACGTGCAGCTCCATCCATCAAGTGAAGTAATGCATTGGGTAGTTGGCAGGATGCACCCCTGGTTCAGTGGTATCTGCTGCTAAGCTGAGGTCGTGATATAGGTGGGCTAACCCGGCGATCCCGATAGCCACTTGTATTCCGGCAACCATGCGATGCGCGGGGTAGAAGACAGAAGGCCTCATGTAATGAGGGTGCAGAGGAAGCGCGAACCAGCTCAACCATAAACTGAGAAACCCGAGAAAGAACGCTTCCTCATCAATGCCCGGAGCGGCGATTTCTGACAGGGGGACGATCGCGACGTCGGGAAGAAAGAAACCTTTTTGATCGGCTTCCAGTATTGGCCAACGGTCCAAGCCAAAGCCGAAAGGATCATCAAATTTAGTAAACTTTTCGCCTTATCGCGACAAAATTTCTGGGCGAAGAAAACGGGAAATGAAGTCCGCAAAGCTGACCCCCCGGCCTCCGGATTCAAGAAAAAGGCTCTCAACATGTTCAACACCTTTATCAGACTTTGGAACTGGTGCTGAATGGCGTTCTCTGGGGTAAGACCCATCACCACTGATTTGGTGGCAAAAACATATTCATCTGGAGGAAGCAGCTCCTCATAGTGCTCCCCCCTAACTGGTAAACCAGAAACCTCGGCAAATTCTTCCAAGGAAATGGAGACCTCTCTATCCAATAGGAGGAAGGTATGGGTTGGAATGTTCCACTGCTCTAAAAACGCCTTGATCCACCATGTGGGAGGTGCAGAATACTGGAACAAGAAAGTGTAGACCGCAGGGTATAAGCCAAGCTTCAGCAGCTGCGATTTCTTTGCCGATAAGATATATCGGGCCCACTGCAAGTATCCGGCCGGATGACGGGGAGTTAGCCCGATATTATAGGGCTGTCCCCAAGGGAGCGACTCGGCCTGACATATGCGCCGCCCTAGGGTGTCCAAAGCCACCGGCGGCTGCATGGGTACTGCGGCAATAGAAGGCCGAGAGAGACCTTCTGAAGTCCAATTTACCTCCTCTATAGTATAATTGATCGGGGGTGCGTCGGCATAAAGGATCGCAGAGATAGGCTCCGAAGGCATCGCACAAGAAAAGCTCCGGCGGCCTCTGATAATTTGATCATACCATCTATCCCATAGGTGAGGATTCTTGTGTTCCGGATCGTGGTCTCTGATCAGCGCAAGAACCTCTCGGTCTACAGGCGCCTCAGGAAATCCGTCTTCTGAGCGGGCGAATGGAAAAGAAGTGTCGAAAGACATGTCGCCTGCGCGAAAAGGGACAAAAATCAACTGTCAGTGCTATAATTTAAGTTAAATTCCGACATTTGGTACTTTAAAATTTGTACCACACTGCAATGCAGTAAAAAGGGGACCAAAGGGGGACCAAAGGGGAACCCACAAAATCTAGATGACAATTCATCATTAATAAAACAGTCTCATCATTTGATAAGACTGTTGATTAAGTGAGGAAATCCTCAAGAAAATTCTCATTAAATGAGAGATCCCTCGGGAAGAGGAGTAAATCTCCCTTTGAGAGCAATGCTCTGTGACAGAGTGACACTTGTCAAACTCTGATCATGAAGGAATAAAAATTCCTTAAGAGCCTGGCTCTGTAAAGATGATGGAAAACCCTATCAAAAAAAATTATTGAAATCAATTTTTTTTATGAATTAAAAATTCTGAGATCTTCAAAATCTATGAACAAACTCTAAGAGTTCTTTATGAGCAAACCTCTGTTCATGGGTTAAGAAACCCTAAAGCAAGATCTCCTTAGATCTATGGGTTCAAGAGAGCAAAACTCTATTAATGAAACCCTAAAAAGGTTTTCTTTAGATCAAAGATCTATGAAGAGCAAGGCTCTTTTAATGGGTAAAACCCTAAATTATTAAAAGATTTAATCTTTACTTAAGTTTTGGCAGAGTTTTGACTCTTAAAATATCTTAAGATGAAGAGCTATGCTCTGAATAAAAAATCTCAAAAGAAGAAGATGAACAGAATCATCTAAAGGACCAAAGGTCCTATTTATAAGCATTGAAATGTCTCTTCAATTTCTGAGTTGATCCAAGGGCACAGATGTTGCCACGGCTGCACTCACATGTGGGCCACGTGAGCGCAACGCTGGAGGGACATTTGTTTCCCCTAATCAGAGCAAAACTCTGTTTGAAATTCAAATTTCAAAATTGAAGCAACGCTTCAGATGCAGCGCCAAGTGCGATGCACCCTAGGCAGCGCACCATGTGTGCGCTAGCGCTAGGCGCGCTGCGTTCTAAGCAGCGCGCCACGTGTCAAACACGGGTGCGCTAGCGCAGGGTGTGCTGCACTCCGAGCAGCGCGCCACGTGTAAGACACAGGTGCGCTAGCGCTAAGAGCGTTGCGCTCTAAGCAGCGCACCGCGTGTAAAGCACGGGTGCGCTAGCGCTGCAATTAAAAAACTCCCCACCGTTAGATCAAAAGATCTAATAATAATGATAAATCATTAATTAATCAGAATTAAATTCTGTTATGCAAAGATTTTTTCAATCTTATTAAAAACAAGAAGATTGCCTTCTGTAACACAGAAGCCATAGGATCAAAGATCGAATGGTGGGGAAACATCCCCAAATCAATCAGAGAAAGATCTCTTTAACTGATTCAACAAATCAACTTGCCCTATATAAAGGCCCCAAGACTTCAAGCCTTATATAGAAAAAAAAACCCATAAACTTTGAGAAACTCAGAGAGAAAGAGCAAGCTCTTGCAAGAAATTTTTTTTTCAAGGTAAGAATGAAAGATGATGAACATAGAGATGAAATCATCTCATAGAAAGAAAAATTCATTTCTTTAAAAAGATCATAGATCTACAAGACAAAAAGTCTTTCACAAAAGAGATCAAAAGATCTCATCATAAATAAAAGAAGAACATAATTCTTCTTACAGATCATGGATCTATAAAGACAAAGTCTTTCATCAACATAAGAGATTGGAAATATCTCCTGCAAAAATAAGAACTGTTGTTCTTAAATCTTGAGACAAAGTCTCTTTTAAAAGAACATAAACTTGTTTTCTTGATCATAAAATTGATCAGATGCGTTTTGCGCTCTCGAAATGCGCCTTGCGCTCTTGAACTGCGCTTCTGCACTCTCTGGACTAGCGTTCAGCGTCAAATACGCCATGTGTCAATCACGTATGCGCCAATTAACAACTTGCGCTTTGCGCTTCTGAAATAGCACACTGCGCTCATGGGCTGGCGCTCAGCGCCAAGCGCACCACGTGTCACTCACGTGTGCGCCACTAAACTAAAAGCGCAATGCACTCATGGATTAGCGCTCAGCGTTCATAAACTGGTATCATGCGCTCATCATCTGGCGCCTAGCGCTGAGTGCGACACGTGTCTCTTACATGTGCGCTACTTGGCAGAAGCGCACTGCGCTCTTTGACTGGCGCAAAGTGCCTAGTGCGCCACGTGTTGCACTGACAGAACATAAATTGTTCTTTAATAAGCCCAGAATGAATGCTTAGCATTCAATAAAAGACATAAACATTGTTAAAAGGGTCAAGCCCAAATAAAGGCTCAATAGCCCAAAACAAAATGTTAAATATTTATTGGACTTAGCCCAAGATTGGCCATAAGTCCTCAACCCATATTAATTGTGCCCATCTGCTTATGAATATTTTAACAGATCTTAGTCCCAAATTGGACTACAGATGATTCAACCAACTCACATCGGTTCGAGGGTACATCTATTTACTCCTCTGATATTTGTCGTTATAATCCTTCAACATCTTCAAAGAGATGACAGGTCCCGACAACCAAACATTCCACGGACTGTGGAGTCCTTTAAAACCCATGGACTATGATGTCCTTAACCTAGACTGTGAGTCATTAAACTCACGGACTATGACGTCCTTAACCTTGACTGTGAGGTCTTTAAACTCACGGACAATGACGTCCATAATCTTGACTGTGAGGTCTTTAAACTCACGGACTATGACGTTCTTAACCTTGACTATGAGGTCTTTAAACTCACGTCATTGTATTCTTTGGGGGAGAGAGAGAGAGAGGATAAAATCAAGTCATTGTATCCTTTGGGATCTTGTAGATCCTGTTTTTCATTATATATGTATCTGAAAGAATTAGAAACAATATCTATATATCTATTGCTTGCTCCAAACAAATAAAGACAGGTTAAATTACAATTATCTGTCCTAGGTTCATTTTTCACATGTGTTGTCTCTTGATCACATCAGCCCTTAAGCTATTATTTCTATGCTAAGGATGTAAATTAAGAAAATGTACAATTCTTAAGGTTAGCTGATCATGATGGACTTCTGTACCATAGAGCATAAAATTTTTTAAGTCCACATCAAAGGTAGTGGCAAGGATAAGGACTTCCACTCTGCTGGATATGCATCTAGGCCTGCCTTAAGTTGGTCATCATTATTGGGAAATATATGGTGGATAAACATGAAATGCGGATGATTATGATACTTGATAACGAAAAATCGCAGAATTTTGTAAATCGAGACTGATCACCAATCGATCATGGCAGGTTGTGACTGCCATTCACGCTTCTATGACTGACATATTCTATGTTTTTCTTCTTCTTCTTCTTTTTTGTGTCATATAGTCCTTATCATGTGGCAACTTTTGTTTCTGCGTCATACACTTATTTTAGTTTTGTCAATGATATTTATTCTTTTCTGAGAGTAGGATATGCCAACATTTTAATTAAAATGGATTTTCAATATATCCGCTGCCTTGTAGTTACTGCCGCGGTGGTGATGTAGGCATCGAATATTTCTTTTCACAAAAACTTATAATAGGTGTTCAAGAGTTCTCTCTCGTTGTTTGGGGTGGATTGGGACAGTTAGGACTATCTGGTAATCATACCTCGCTCGATAACTTCATAAGGAGTGATCAGTTTTTGGGCTTGTTTGTAGTTTACAATTCTGATAAACTTGCATTAGACCATATCGCCTTTTTTTCGCGGGTTTGTTTGTAGTTTACAATTCCGTACCTTATAATTGCACCCTGCATGAGGCTACTATACAACCAAGTAATTCCTTTAATAAGTTTTATGATATGTTAATGCTCAGCTTCATGCATGCTTTATACTTGTAGGTGGTTCTTGGGACATAGAGTTGGCCCTTCTCCTTGAAGCATGAGTCTGGGGCCACTGCCTTTGGTGAAAGTGTAGTTCTTGCTAATTCCCACGACATCGTAAACAGAGCTTTGAACTCTGTTTATGAGAAGGTATCCTATGCTCTTTCTCACTTGTAAGCCACAAGTTAATATCTGTTGCTGTCATCATACATCTAAACCGTAGACATGCTGGAAAAGGTGGCAACAATTCTAATAATTGTGTGGAGTGTTCCGAGGAATTTCGCGCCTCTTGGTTTTAGGCTTAAGTGAGCACTTTGACATGCTTTTCTTATGGAAACATGACTGCTCACAGCTGTAACAGGAACAATCTTTTACTTGCCATTGAATCTATTTATCTCTAAACATTGCTGCATCTGGCTGCGGTTCTATTTACTTATCTACGAAGCTTCAGTAGTTTTTGTGTCCCTGATATCTGACGATATTGTGTGTATTGTTTGCACAGGAAGACCGACCGATGATTGGTTGGGATTCCCAGTGATATTATAACTAATGTCTTCAAATTTCGGATAGTATTCATTATTTTGAAAGAGAATAATGGAGAAAAGAGGCCAGAGGAGGAAATTTCCCCCTATGGCGGGGAAAAAATACAACCTCGACCAATTTTTTTGACGATCGGCTCCCATCATCTTCATCATTATCATCTAAGATGTGGCTAAATCAACGGTGAAAAAGTTGTGGAATCACATAAAATTTGGTGTACGCACATCTTAGATGATAACGATGATGATGATGGGTGCCGATCGTCGGAAAAAATGACGGAGGTTGTATCTTTTCCACGCCATAGGAGGAAATCCCCTCCCATGGCCTCTTTCCTCCATTAATCTCATTTTGAAAATACAATTTCAACGACCCTTAGTTTTATAAAGCTAGTTGTGGCTCTTCACTAGATGGGAGTTTGTCTTGAAGCAGGAAATATATAAAATGTAACCTTCATAAAAATGGGAGAAGATATGAGTGTTTAGTGTATAATGATAGACAAGGAATACCCAGGTTCGTTACTTAGGAGCAATTATTGATCTTCATTGTGACCAGGAAGTTTTTTCTTAGGCTTAATTCAAAAAAAACTCCCAAATATCTTTGCTAAACTTCGAGAAACTACCAAAAACTTTTTAAATTACGAGAAACTACCACGGCACAAAATTTTAACAGTTTTTTGGCAGTTTCATGCAATGTATTGCTGATGTGGCATCTTAATTATGGTAGTTTTTCATAGTGTTAAAAAGTTTTGTAGCGGTTTCTTGTGTATTTTAAAAGTTTTTTACAGTTTCTTGTAGTTTAGCTAAAATGTCTCGGAGTTTTTTGGAATTAAGCTTTTTTCTTAAATTAAAGAGGAATAATTAAAGTGGAGAAGCATTCTAGAATTATGTAATGAATAGAATTATCTATAAAAAAATTTGAAGAGGAAGCGTTTTGGAGTAATACGTAATCAATAGAATATCTAAATAATTGTAGAGAAGCGTTCTAGAGTATTATGTAATCAATAGAATGCCTAAAAAAAGTTAATAACTTTTTATTGTCTGGCTATAAAGGCAACATTATTTTGTGTGCTAAAATGATGGTCAATTAAGAACAATATATATAAAAAAAAAAAATCAATAGTATAACTGGAATGTAAATATTGAGCAGCCTAAGAAATAGAAATATGAATATGCGACAAATATAAATATTGAGCGGCCTAAGATATTTGGGATATGTTTGTCATTGTGTTTTGCTGGTGTATTTGGGTTGAAAGAAATTCCAAAATTTTCAAAGAGAAAAATCATTTTATTTGGTTGTCCTTTATAAAATCAATATGCTTATGGAGTTTTGGACAAGAGCTTCGAAAAGAAAAGGGATATCTTCTATGTAGAGTTGTAGAGTATTTTTGAATCTCCTAGGTTATCTAATGTTATTTACCTTGAAAGGTAAATTCTTATGAGATTCATATGCTATATCTTTTATCCTTTTATTTTTATCTTGTGTTTTCTTTCATTTCATAATGAAATGTTTATGTGGCAACGGCCTTTTTGGCCCTCGCCATTTTTCTCAAAAAAAAAAAGGTAATAGAAATATGAAATGTTTGCATGTGCTAGAGGTTTGAGGTAGTCTCATAGAATTTAGGAATAATAAATTAAGATGTTTGGGCATATGTCCATTGGCCAATAAGTGTGTCAATTAGGAAGTGGGACAACATTGTGTGTAATGTAGCAACAAGGTGTAGAGTTAGATGCAAACTAACATGGTGGAGTAAATTAAATTGGTAATTTAAATTAAGGAGATGGTACTCTTAATGTAGTAGGAAGAGAAGGATTCATTTAACCACACCAAAAGTTGAGGTCTTCCATTATTGTAATACTATAACCATTTTCAGATATAGATCTTGGTGTCTTGCAATGACATCTGGCCTTCGATTTTCCATTACGATCAATGCAATACGAGTTTCTTGTTGTTTTACCATTTTGAGATAAGTTTCAAGGTCGTGCAAATAACCTGATCTTAAGTTTCTCATCATGGGCCATAGAGTGCATGTGCACAAGTTTTGGCGAGTCGTTGTTTTCAATTTAGAGAAGTAATCAAACATAACTTTCTGAAAAATATTTCAGAAGTCTTAATGTCAATAACCAGTCATAATCACGTTGTAAAAGTTGATTCTCACTTAATCAGTTTCTCCCTTACGTTGTATTAATTATTTCAGCTGCAATGCCGTAGATTGTCGCTGAATCAGTTCTCTTAAAACTGTATTTTGCCTGTAGTTTCCTCAAACTGCTTGAGTAGATGAAGTGTAGGTAGAACTTTGTTGTCATGTTTGCTGAAAAAATGTTATATGCCCCCACACTTGTACCTTCGGCAGTTGAGTAAAGCATAAAGAATTTACTCAGATATCTACATCCAAAACTATGTCCAGTTGAATAAAGACAGAATTATGATCAGTTAACACTATAGGCTTATACCATGCCTTTTGGCTTTGTGTCGGATATTCTGACAAAATTGTGTTTTTTTTATGCTTTAGACTATGTGCTCCTATTCTTTTATCGCTGAAATAAAAAATAATAACAGATGAAATCGAATCATTTATGAACTGTACAGATATTCAAACAGGCGCTGATCCTCTATAGGGCAAGGTATCACACATTGGATTTTAGAGTTCGCTATACATACATGTATACATATGTATGTATGTACGATGAGATGTATGAGCAAATGAGTTGAAATAGTATCTATGTTATAAGTAACCACCTAAAACAAATAGTATCTATATTGTAATTTATAAGTAACTGCCTAAAACAATCGTTTCAAATGGTCTAATGGGTCGAGTCATTTTTGTTGCTTTCCGCAAGTTTGGACCTCGTGCCTTTTTGAATGTGTTGTTTAAAATCTTTAATCCACAGGTCTCCTATCTCCACCTTATCTCTAACACTCATTAGAAAACTATTACAAATATTTTTATTTTTTGATTTAATAAAAAATATACATATTTTGTTCTCTTTCAAAACTTTCTTACACAAACTCTGTTTAAAATGGTTAATCACAGTTCAACTAAAACAAATATATAAACCTATTTCTGAAGAAGTAAATAAAAACCGGTTGTGTTGTTATTACGGTCCTTTAGGACTTTTGCATTGCTTTTAGGATCTGCCACTGCATTCATAAACGTTGTAGTCATTAGAAAAGATTCACAATTTTATTCAAGTTTATAGATGTGTGTTATTTGTGTTGATGTCCAAATGCTCGTTTCTTGTGATGTGAGGTTATATACATCATCTCTTTGCATCTCTTATTCTATAAATGATGAGTCTATATTGCTCTTGATTTTGTTAGTGTTAAAATTAACAATAAATGTTATAACAAATACATCTTACTTCATTGTTTTCACTGCGGGGTCTGGAAAATTTATTGAATGCAAATTATTAATGGATAAATTACAGGTGTTGTTGTATATTGTGGCCTAGACTCCAATGAAAACTATACTTAAAATGTTGTCGAGGCTAATGATGGATGAGTATAATTTATTGACGAAAAACCGTCCTTTTTTTTTAGAATTCTCGCTGCGCGTAGAGAGGTCCATTTCTAGCTTATCCCCTGGTCTATGAGAACTTGGAGGACGGCATTTAGTCATTTAGAATCCTGACAGGCCCTTCTTCTTCTTTTTTAATTTTAATTCTGAAAACTATGTGATCATAGAATACCTGAAAATTTAAAAGAAAAGTTATACAGAACGACTATAAAAGCAACATTGTTTTGTTTGTTAAAATTTTGGCAATTAAGAAACAATATGTCCAATATGAAAGCATAGTTGAAACGAGAATGTTGATATGGATGAGAGACGCAAGAGGTAAGATAAGAAACGAGTGCATCCAATAGAAGCAAGAGGTAGCCTCATAGAGGATGATAAGGGGCAACCAAGAACGAAGGACGATAAGGGTGTCAACTGTATTGCTAAAAGAGCGACAAGACTGTAGTTACTTAGTGGCACTCACCTCACTTTATCGAAACTGGTCTTTAGTATATTGGCTGGTTATGTTTCCTCGGAGATAACCAAACAATGATGTCTGTTATAAATTTTTCGTGTCGGGTTCAAGAATAACTCAATTTTTCAGTATCCTTGCTTATAGGGCATGCATCTGGCATCACTTGCAACTTCTTCCAAATGCTTTACATTTTATATCATGCTATCTTTAAGTCGTTTCCTCTTTTCTCTAGAGCCTTGCAGACAAGTTCTTGCACCTTATTTTCCCAATGCGCATCTCTTTTCTTTTTGGTCGTTTGATTGCAGCAGAATAAAGAAAAAGGCAGCACATTTCCTCTCAAACTGTACAGAACTTGGGAAAAATTTCTGATATCATGAATTTCTCCAATTGTGCTGTTCATAAAGATCATAGATGCTTTGTTTAGATCCCTTAACCTGTAATTTTGCCCACTGTTTCTTTAAACTGCTTGTTGAGCTTCAGTAGTTGAACATAAGTGTAGGTAGAATTTGCTATCAATGTTTGATGACAAATTATTATATGTCCCACATTTGTACCTTCAATACTTGATTTGAAATAAATTAAAACTATGTCCGGTTTTAAAGGTAATTAACAATCATCATGATATAAGCAATTAATTAGCATCTATGTTTCCTCTATGCCTGAAACTACTAGTATAAAACTTTAGCCCTTTGTTTCATGAGTGTTTTTTTATTTTATTTGTAGTTTTGTTCCTTGGTTGACAAGGCAAATTTAAATTGCAACTGGGCCTAGTATTGTCCTTGTCCAGGATAAATATTGTTTTGATTTATATCATTAATGTGGCTTTTAGTTTATAAGATATTAAAAGTGATAAAGTAATACATTTGCCTTCCAAATATTCCTTAGATCATCTATTTTGGCTTGTATTCAGATATTGAGACAAAATTGGGTTTGGTATTACTGAAAAAATTATGACATCATATGGTATATTTTTCTTCAGATATTATGTATTTATATTGATATACAGCAACGTGTCATCATCTCAAATATTTGAAATCAGGACTATATATAGAGAGAGAATAACGGAGGCAAGATGCCATAGGAGGGAATTTCCTCCTATGGCGTCGAAAAAACACACCCTCTATCGTATTTTCCGACGATCGGAATGCATCATCTTCATCGTTATCATCTAAGATGTGGGTACACCAAATTTCATGTGATTTGTTGGGAATCCTCCCGCGCGCGCAAACGCGTGTGTTTTGGAAATGGATGGGTTTTGGTGGAAAACGGAATGCGCGCACGAGATCGTTCTCGTTTTACTATTTATAACCGCAAGTGCACGGCGCGTTGTAGCGAGCCGGCAAGCACGGGTCGATCCGCAGGGAATTGTGTATTAGGTATCGTTGTTTAAGGTTAACAAATCAATGAATTGGTTGGTTGTCACAAATATATATAAAAGAATGAAAACAAGGAAAAAGCAAGAAAAGGAGTTGAGGAAAGAATGGTTGTGGTTTGGTTCGGAAGCTTGAATCTCGGCGTTTACCTCTACACTCCCTTGGTTATGAGTTGCCCGGCCTTACCTTGATTCCGGCATGAAGCACGACTTGTCAACGCGGTTGCGGAGCACAAACCGTCAAAGTCCGACATTCGCCGCAAGGCACGAAACGAGTCCCTTTTGGTCACTTACCATTTGTATGTCCGAGCTTGGGGTATCAACGCTAAACACGGGGTTTCGCAAGCATACCGCAACAATGAAAACACAAAGAGGTTAGTGAGAGCAAATGATATTGGTGTTGAGTTTGCTAAGTATTTGTGAAGGTATATAGCATATGAAACAAAGAGTTTGTCAAGCTCTTTATCACAAAATACCATATCCTATCTTAGCAAACTTAACACCAAATGGATTTTAACTTAAATATTGAAAATGGGGAAAGGGAATGAATACGGCATATGAGGAGGTTACAAATAACCATGTATCAAAATACCGTACCATATCAATACATAAACAATATTTAGGTTAGAATCATAAGTTAAGCACATGAAACATAAACAAGAGGTAGGAGGCAAAGCCTTCCATCTTACTTCCTCACCCACACCACAACCATAAAGAATTAGTTAACCATAATGAAAAGAAAGAAAGCAATTATATATAAACACTTGATGAAGAGTTACAAGATTATGGTAGCTTGTTCAACCTCCTTAGTGAAGCTCTCCAAAGAGAGCTTCAAGAGGGAAGAAGAAGAAAGAAACCAAGATGAAGCACACTCACCCTCAAGCTAAACAAAAACAAAGCAACAATTATATAAACACCTTGGATCAAGATACAATGTTTGGTAACTTATTCAACCTCCTTAATGAAGCTCTCCAAAGAGAGCTTCAAGAGGGAAGAAGAAGAAAGAAACCAAACTACACTAAAGAGGTATAAGAATTTACATATCTTCTCTGGCTCACTCTGGGCTATTTATAGGATGAGATTTGAAACCCTAGGGCAATACCATGTGCCAACTACCCCCAGAAAACCATGTGCCAACTACCCCCAGAAAACCATGTGCTACCGAGTCAACTCGGCCGCGGATCCGCGGCCGAGTCGCCTTGTTGGCCGCGAATCCGCGGCCATGTGGAGGAGTTGTGGAGTCGTGTTTTGTGGGTTTTCTTGTGCTGCTTTTGTCTTCTGTTTAACAGGTCCAAAATGTCAAGATTCTTCCATGATTTCCTCAATTTCCAAAAGTCAACAATGGTGGCTTTTATTTTCAACTTATTTGAATTTATCTCCCTCGGGCCCCACGCATCTTTGAATTTATCTTCATCGGGCCCCACGCATCTTTGAATATCTTTATCCGGCCCCACGCATTTTTGAATATCTTTATCCGGCCCCACGCTTGACCAAAAATGACGACTGTTTTCGTCCTGTCTTTTGAACTGGTAAGCGGTACTGGACGGATGCGGATGACTGGAACCCGGCTTTTATCTGTCTGTGACAGATGTTCTGGATTTTGGCGTAACTGTGGAGATTTTGTGTTGATTTGCATTATTTGGACTGGAAACCTGTAACCTGTAAATATGTAGCAAACACGGATTAAAAGCACCTACCTATAAACAAACGAGCATAAGAATGGGCGGTATAAAATGCAGTTTTCTGTGATGAACAAATACCCCCAAACTTAACTTTTGCTCGTCCCGAGCAAAACCATTTATTCACAAAAGACAATCTTAACCGCATTTTCGCAGGGAACGCGATTGCACTGAGCGTGTGCAACAAGCCGTTAAACCTCTAGGTGTCCCTAGTAGGAGGAGTGTTGTCTCCTGAGGGTTTTCAGCGGATACTACCCACAAAATCCCGTCAAGCTAGTTTCATAAGTTAACATCGACTCTACTCCTACAATTTAGTATTTACGTTAGAAACTCTATCATCCTAGGTCAGAAATATCCAACCCTTATGCTTCACACCTCCTATCTATTTAACCTTAGATCTCCTGAGTTTTCCTTCTAAAGTGCGACCTCAAATCAGGGATTTTTTATCAACTTTACAGAAAACACAAGTCTTATTCTTCATTTCTATCTTTTATTCAAACATCGATTGTATACCCCTACGTGTGTGTATATTTGCACCCCTACACTTAAGAATTCAATTCAAGCTATAGTACCCTTGCCCTAATACCTAATACTACTTCTTTTCATTAAGGATGGACGGATTTGCTCACACACCTTTCATGCGACTATTAATGCTTCTTGAGGTACTAACGGCCGATTACTGAATGTGTGAACTTTAAAGCGCAAATAGCAGTTTCCAGGTCTTGACTTTATTCTATTTTTTTTTCTTTTTCTTTTTCTTTTTCTTTTTTTTTTCTTTTCTTTTTCAAGACCGGATATTTTTTTTCGACATGCTCTTTTGGTGTTTAGCTTTAAATACCGTTTTTTCTTTCATACTAGGCTTTCAAGCAAGAATATTTCTAGGTATCCTCTACTATCCCAGGTTTCAAGGTGCGTGTAAGTGCAGTTTGTAGGGTATATACTTTCTAAATTTGAACTCAAGAAAAGAAACTATTTTTCAGACTTATCCTCCAGTAAAGCTTCAATACTTTCCCTTCATCTTGACTTAACTCAAGAACTGAACTCAAACATCGTAAGGACGTATACTTACCAAGGTTAAACAAAATGAGGGTTATTTATAGGGTTTTCAATTCCTAAGTCTAGGATTTAGTTACTTCTCACGTATCAACTAAACTTTCGGAATAAAATCTAAGTTACCCCATTAGCTAACTTGATGACAAAGTTTTTATATTTTTCGGAATTTTTTTCATTTTTTATGGGTTTTTTTTTTAATATGTATGTAATGCAGAATATACACATGATGCAGCGCTCACCCCCAAACCTAAGTTTTACGATGTCCTCATCGTTGTCCCCATCTCCGGTAGCTAGACTTAGACATTAGGGTGATCATTTTATTAAAACAAAAAGAAAAAAACCTAAGATTAATTACAACATCTACAAGTTAAAAGACTGGGTTAGTGCAGAAATTAATACCAGCCACATAAAGATTTTGTCTATATAGTGCCATGGCTGGCAAAAGAATATGTATAATAAAAAGAAAAGGAGAATATACAAAAAATGGTTAGATGTTAGTAAAGGGCATGGGCGTGTAAAAGTAGGGAGCAAAAAATGTTGAAGGTGGAAATGAAGTTTTGAAGCGGTCAAAGTATTGTTTTCTGAATGAATTGAATTTTCAATAAGTATATGTTGAGATTCGAAGTCAGGTTCGTGTAAGAACTGGAGTTCATCCGCAAAAAGTTCTGAAAAAGAAAGGTTTAAAGGATGATACCAAAATGATCTTGACCCAAACTCACCAAGAATATCAAGTTCATCAGCAAAAATTTTCTCAAAACTCTGTATAAAAGAATAATTTTCAACACCGTCTTCCTCCCTATTACTTTTCACAATCATACTCTCATTATTTACACTCTCTCCCAAAAAGATTTTTTCCTTTTCACATTCATAACTGGGTAGGTTCATATCATCTAAAAAAGTAGGTTCCCACACTAACGTTTCTTCCGAAATAATATCAAAAGGTGATACAAAAATTGTGGGTTCCTGATCATTGATTTCTTCTAATCTATCCCAACCATACCCGTTAAATTCACAAGCCCCCTCATCTAAAATTGGAAAGCAAAAATCAGTCGGTTCAAGAATTTCCTCATCAAGTATTATTTCAGTTAAATCAATCTCTAAATCACAAGTGACAAGAGGCTCAGTGGATACCTGAAGGCTAGTGGTGGACTGACTTAGAGGGTTTGCTTGTGTGTCCTGGCAACACTCAGTCAATTCAATCGTATCATCATCTATGAAATCATCAAAATTTGGTTGATCGTTTAACTCTCTCGGGTGACTTCCTAGATGACAGACATTCACATTATTGGGTTTCGATTGACCGTGCTCACTCCCTAGAATCTTTACAGCTAAATGTTTCACTTGTTCCTCTATGTTAGCCAAAGATTGGGCCTGCGCAAGAAATAATTGCTCAGACTGTTGTATGAATAGGGCTAACGTAGAAGCTGATTGATTCTCGACTGCAGTTATCACTTCAATACCTAACTCTAAAGCGGTCAACCTAGCATCCATCTCACTATCACTCCCTAAAGATGGTTCAACTGTTTCGGGTTGAAGGGGTTGTGATGGTGGTGATGCTAGAGCAGTCATTCTGTCGACCTCTATCTCTAAATCTTCAATCATCTGGTCAAGGTTTGAAGTGGGACTGAGTTCAGGAGTGTTAGGTGGGTGACTGTTATCAAAAATTTGGAACGGTTGTCCACCGCTCAGAGAAGGACAATTATCATGAACGCGGGAAGAATCTTGGCAATTTAAACAAATTGATGGGGACTGAGTATAAACAAAAGAATAAGAATCGTGAAAAAATGAATTGTATTGTGTATCGCCCATATTAACAAGATGCACAAAAAGAAAAAAAATTGTGTTATGTTAGTTTTTTTTTGTTTTTTTTTTTAAAAATAATTGAGTTAGAAAGTTAGTTTTGTTAGTAGAACCAGAAATAACAACACCTAATAACTACAACTCCCCGGCAACGGCGCCAAAAACTTGTTGGGAATCCTCCCGCGCGCGCAAACGCGTGTGTTTTGGAAATGGATGGGTTTTGGTGGAAAATGGAATGCGCGCACGAGATCGTTCTCGTTTTACTATTTATAACCGCAAGTGCACGGCGCGTTGTAGCGAGCCGGCAAGCACGGGTCGATCCGCAGGGAATTGTGTATTAGGTATCGTTGTTTAAGGTTAACAAATCAATGAATTGGTTGGTTGTCACAAATATATATAAAAGAATGAAAACAAGGAAAAAGCAAGAAAAGGAGTTGAGGAAAGAATGGTTGTGGTTTGGTTCGGAAGCTTGAATCTCGGCGTTTACCTCTACACTCCCTTGGTTATGAGTTGCCCGGCCTTACCTTGATTCCGGCATGAAGCACGACTTGTCAACGCGGTTGCGGAGCACAAACCGTCAAAGTCCGACATTCGCCGCAAGGCACGAAACGAGTCCCTTTTGGTCACTTACCATTTGTATGTCCGAGCTTGGGGTATCAACGCTAAACACGGGGTTTCGCAAGCATACCGCAACAATGAAAACACAAAGAGGTTAGTGAGAGCAAATGATATTGGTGTTGAGTTTGCTAAGTATTTGTGAAGGTATATAGCATATGAAACAAAGAGTTTGTCAAGCTCTTTATCACAAAATACCATATCCTATCTTAGCAAACTTAACACCAAATGGATTTTAACTTAAATATTGAAAATGGGGAAAGGGAATGAATACGGCATATGAGGAGGTTACAAATAACCATGTATCAAAATACCGTACCATATCAATACATAAACAATATTTAGGTTAGAATCATAAGTTAAGCACATGAAACATAAACAAGAGGTAGGAGGCAAAGCCTTCCATCTTACTTCCTCACCCACACCACAACCATAAAGAATTAGTTAACCATAATGAAAAGAAAGAAAGCAATTATATATAAACACTTGATGAAGAGTTACAAGATTATGGTAGCTTGTTCAACCTCCTTAGTGAAGCTCTCCAAAGAGAGCTTCAAGAGGGAAGAAGAAGAAAGAAACCAAGATGAAGCACACTCACCCTCAAGCTAAACAAAAACAAAGCAACAATTATATAAACACCTTGGATCAAGATACAATGTTTGGTAACTTATTCAACCTCCTTAATGAAGCTCTCCAAAGAGAGCTTCAAGAGGGAAGAAGAAGAAAGAAACCAAACTACACTAAAGAGGTATAAGAATTTACATATCTTCTCTGGCTCACTCTGGGCTATTTATAGGATGAGATTTGAAACCCTAGGGCAATACCATGTGCCAACTACCCCCAGAAAACCATGTGCCAACTACCCCCAGAAAACCATGTGCTACCGAGTCAACTCGGCCGCGGATCCGCGGCCGAGTCGCCTTGTTGGCCGCGAATCCGCGGCCATGTGGAGGAGTTGTGGAGTCGTGTTTTGTGGGTTTTCTTGTGCTGCTTTTGTCTTCTGTTTAACAGGTCCAAAATGTCAAGATTCTTCCATGATTTCCTCAATTTCCAAAAGTCAACAATGGTGGCTTTTATTTTCAATTTATTTGAATTTATCTCCCTCGGGCCCCACGCATCTTTGAATTTATCTTCATCGAGCCCCACGCATCTTTGAATATCTTTATCCGGCCCCACGCATCTTTGAATATCTTTATCCGGCCCCACGCTTGACCAAAAATGACGACTGTTTTCGTCCTGTCTTTTGAACTGGTAAGCGGTACTGGACGGATGCGGATGACTGGAACCCGGCTTTTATCTGTCTGTGACAGATGTTCTGGATTTTGGCGTAACTGTGGAGATTTTGTGTTGATTTGCATTATTTGGACTGGAAACCTGTAACCTGTAAATATGTAGCAAACACGGATTAAAAGCACCTACCTATAAACAAACGAGCATAAGAATGGGCGGTATAAAATGCAGTTTTCTGTGATGAACATGATTCTACAACTTTTTCACCGTTGAATTAGTGGGTTCAAAATTAACGGTTTACCGACAATAGAACTTTTTACATTGCTAAATCAATGGTGAAAAATTTGTATAATCGAATGAAATTTGGTGTACCCACATCTTAGATGATAACGATGAAGATGATGCATTCCGATCGTTGAAAAACACGATGGAGGGTGTGTTTTTTTCGACACCATAGAAGGAAATTCCCTCCTATGGTCTCTTTCCTCCTTTATTCTCATATATATATATATATATATATATATATATATATATATATGAATCATTCACTTTCATTTTGCTTTATTAAGAATCAGCTCCTCGTGTACACTCTCCGCGGGTGTGATGTGTTTTTTTCATTAGATATCATGTATTTATATTGATATACAACATGTCTTCATCTCAAATATTTGGAGTCAGGGCTATATATATATGAATCATTCTTTTTCATTTTGCTCTATTAAGAACCGGCTCCTCATGTACACTCTCTGCACGTGTGATGCCTTCACAGATGCTTGGTAACTCGTTTCCGAATTGGGCTGTTCAATTTCTGTTCAGCTTAGGCTCGCTCATGCCGGCACAAGCACATCCTCTTTCCATTCACACACTTGTGATTTTAATAGGGGGTGTTTACATATTAATATTCTTAGACATACAACAGCCGATTCAATATGAGACTAAAATAATAAGTATCTCGGTAGCCAAATCCCGAAACCAACAATATACATGGAAAACTCAAAACTTTGATTCATGAAATAATCTAAAAATCTGCAGGTTCAAGTCGCTAATAAGTACACCTGCCTTTTTTTTATTATATTTAAATATCCCTATACTATTCTTGTAATGTTTCGGTAGATAGATTTTTAATTTATCAGATAATTACCGCATTTCGCGGATAAATACTATATTTTCAAGCTAACTACCACATCTATCCGAACTACTGCATTAGATGATTGCTATATACAAAAGAGCAGCAATATGAAAAGATATGAATACACGTGGGCAGTAGGCATCTTATAAATATAGTAGTTTCATACCAAAAAGTTGCACGTATATTATATATAGGAATATTGAAAAATGAAGTTACCGGTGTACTATAGAGAGTTTTCCAAGTTAGGGAGTTTTAACATTTTCTGGCTGGTCAAGGACGCTGGCCAGACCCATTTTCCCTTATATTTTAAGTGATGTATTGTTGATGATTTTATTCATAGAAGCAGCCCGTAAAGAAATTTACCGGTAGGTTATATAATTTGCATTGTAAGATATGCTTTTTTTTTTATAATCTTAAAATAAAATATGGAAGAAAGGGTACCTGAAAAATTGATCTGCTAGAAAACACCAGATAAGGCCTCGGTTCCGTACACATACAGTACATGTGCTCCCCCACCCACCGACTCGATCCTGGTATCTCCACCGCCACGTGTTCTCATCAGTGCCACGCCACCCTGCAATCCCCTCACACCAACCGCCACGCGTCGCTCTCCAGAATCCCCTCCCTCCAATATCCCAACCGCTTACTCAACCCCAAACCCCCTAACCCTAGTTAACTCCCCTAACCCTAACCCTAGTTAACCCCTCACCCACAATCCCCTCCCCCGATTTATAACCCCGCATCCCATTCCATTCCCTCTGCCCTCATCACTCTTATCATAAAAAATATAAAAAATAAAAAGAATGCTTCTCCACAATCCCACCGTTCAGATCCCCCAGTGGCCGCTCGTCGCCGGCGACGACCTCGCCGATCCCCCGACGGACCTGTACTCCTCCGACGACTTCCGCATGTACGACTTCAAGGTGCGGCGGTGCGCGCGGGGGCGGGCCCACGACTGGACCGACTGCCCCTACGCGCACCCGGGCGAGAAGGCCCGGCGCAGGGACCCGCGCAGGTTCCACTACTCGGGAACCCCGTGCCCGGAGTTCAAGAAAGGGGGCTGCGAGAAGGGCGACGAGTGCCGGTTCGCGCACGGGGTGTTCGAGTGCTGGCTGCATCCGGAGAGGTACCGGACGCAGCCGTGTAAGGACGGGGTCGCCTGCAGGAGGAGGGTCTGCTTCTTCGCGCACACGCCGGACCAGCTGAGGCTCGTGGCTGCCTGTGCTCCCAAGGTAATGCAGGCGTCGCCGAGGTCGATTCTCTCGCCGCCGACGTCGCCGGATGGGCTGATGATGATGATGAGGATGATGAGACTGGGGTCGGCGAGGAGGAGGATGATGATGGAGTTTGAATTGGAGGAGGAGGAGGAGGAGGTGGTGGATGTGGGGTGGGCTTTGGACTGCTTGGATCCGTGATCGATTCAGGTTAATTTCTGATTGGTTTTTCGGTTTTATTTTACCCGGTTCGATGTGATGAAAGGGATTGTATATATTGTGAGCACCATTGAAGAAGCAAGATAATGATTGTGAATTTCCTTTCTTCTACTTTTATTTTTTCCAACTTCTTGTTTTGGTTTTCTGTTTTGATGTATAGGACCCCAAGGAAAAAAACGCATCCTGTTTTTCTTTTTTTTTCTGCTTCTTTGGAATTTGTTTAGATGAAAATTGTCTCTCTTTTTGTGCTATAATTTTACGTATTTAGTGTACTGTTATTGTTTACTTTGATCGATATTGACAAAAACTTGGGGTTTCCTACAGTCGTTTTGGTTAAAGTGGGCAAAGGAGGATATAAAATCACTAATGAATGTCTAAATTGTTAAATAACCTTTTTACTGATCTCAAGTAGAAAAGAGGATTTTGTTTTTTTTATATTTTGATTCTTTTTTAGAAATTTAAATTAGCAAAATCTGTTGGGGACAAAGGCAAGAACAGGAAAAAAGAAGAATTAGGAGATTATTGAAGATAAAAAGTATCAAATATTAATCGGTTTAATAAAGGTTCTTACTGGGAATGGACCGTTGGTGTTGGTCATTTTTGCTTCTAATTTATATATTTTACAGTTGAAATATTTATTATTTATGCCGTTATATTTATAAATTCAATGAACAGGTTCGTTTTTTTTGGATCAATTAGGCATCGAAGAACTCGAGTAAATATTAGGCATCGAAGAACTCGAGTAAATATTAAGCTCATGGAACCAGAATTCTTTTGTTAAATAAAGTTTTGTCTTTAACCTTCTCAGATGTCGGCTGGATATCATTAAAACCCACTCGATCCATTAGGTTTGCTTCCCTATCATCTTATGCACCAGTTAAAGATATTGCTGTTGCAGTTAGATTCTCAACATTATTGAAATCTATCATGGTGTCGATGATACACCAGCAATGCTATGCAATCGTATCCTTATCCACCGTTTATAGCAATATACTCATAAAAAAAAGTTTTTCCTCACACAAATTGGATATTCAATTGTAAATTGCAGATCCAATGCAATTTACAATTGAATATCCAAATTGTGTGAGGAAAAACTTTTTTTATGGGTATATTGCTATATAATTTCTTTGGGTTTTCAGCATGTTGTACTTTAATAATTATTTTCTACTTATAAATATTCTAAATACATTTCGTTAGCTAGATATTAACCATCAATTAGTCTAGATGCAATTATGTAATGTTAAAGTAGGAATTTATCATTTAGATTTTGTAGTCGAGGGCTATTTGATAAGTGTACAAAAGCAAAAAGAAACATGAAGAAACACGGAGTTAGTAACAATGTCTAATTAGAAAAAATGGTATTTTTTCTTGCTGGCGGTTATTTAGGGATTAATCGACCATAGCGAACGCGTAGCTTAGGCTTTGTTTGGATTAACAATTTCCATCATATTTCAATCCAAGATTTCATTTTTACTCCCAGTCGGTAGGATTGAACCAATCCGGCGGAATGGTTTGTTTGGTTGCATTATTAGTGGGCCACTTCATATGAAAAATAGTTTTCAAAATGACTTATTTTTTCGGATTAAAATAATTAACTTAAAGCTAGTATTTTTTTACCCAAACTCGTATGCTTAACTCTTTTTTTCTCGGAACTTGAACTTTTTATCATAATTTTCTTTTTATTTCTCTCATCATTTTTTAATCATAACATTTAAACAATTTATTTTTTATTTTCAATTCTTAATATTTCTAATTGCATCCCAAAATATTCAAACATACATTTGACATGAAAATATCTATAATCTTTAAGACGAATGAACACAATGCATTCCGGGCCCAAATTAAATTCTACGGATTTTAATCCTAAATACCAAAGCAACTATGAATTAGGATCATCTACTCTTTATTTTTAAAGAGCATAATGCTTTTGAAAAACACGGGTAGATCTCTTAATGGACCCCACCAACTACGAGTCTTTTGTTTTACATAAACATCAGCCGTTGGATCGGAAAGCACGAAAAGGCTTGAAGCAGAAGATCCGATCCAACAGTATACGCATTGAAAAAAAAACAATGATAATAAATTCCACTAATGCTGTGGATTTCGTACGGGTAATAATAAATGTACTTATATATCGTACGGTCGGCTCTGGATGCCTTTTTTACTTTAAAATACAAATTAATAAATAGCGCTCCAATAATTATTGTGATGGGATAGAGAAGAAAAGAATAATAATTGTAATAATAATAATAATCCCCGCTAACATAGTACTAAAGGGGTTACTCTCAAAATTGAAATTCCAATCTCAATTCACAGCCTTTTAAATGATTATAAAATTCTCTTATTATTTTTAACATAAAAAGTTTAAAAATATTTGCTAACTACTCTCTCCCTCACTCTGGATTAACTACTTCTCCGTTGTCTCTTCCAATAACCAACTCTATTAATATCTCTCAATTAACGTGCATCACACGTGTAAAATACTAGTTATAAATAATAATAATTCGATTGGTTGTTACTTGATACGGTGGGGCGCATCTTTTCATGGGGTTAGGGGTCTCATTCATGTGTCCTTTTTTCGCTTTCGATGGACCATGCGAATTCGACAACCTTTGGCCGTTTTTTCGCATGTGAGATGTGATGCATGTGTATATCACAAGCTGGAAATATAAAATGTTTAAGCGTTTAATAAAGAGTTTAAGCATACTAAGTGTAATGCATTTTTCAACTTGATTTTTCAGGGATATTCATTTCTATATTCCTTCTATTAAAAAAATTAAGAATTCACCTTATGAGAAGTATTAGAAATTTAGAAAGTCCCTAATAGTAACATTTAGGTATGTTTTACCTAGTATTTTACGCGTGCGATGCACATGTGTATATTTTGAACAACATATATACATTCCAATGAAGGCGTTTGTAATAATTTTTATCCATAAACATTGCATATAAATTTCTACAAAGGTTTATAGAATTTAAATTAAATAAACACGATGGGTGGTAATATTAGATTTGTGAAATTTAATAGACATATAAAATAACAAAGATATAGGGGCTTATGTATAAATTTATAAGGCGTATATTTTTTGGGTTTTGGAGCACGAGAAAGAATATGTAATAAGTGAGAAAGAGAAAGAGAACCGTTGACTTTTTATTTACTTATTTTCGTCTTTTGTTTACCTAAAATAAATAAAAAGGATGGATGAGTTGGACATCTTCCCTTCTCAAATTTGGGTATAGGAATTTTGTTACATTTTCTATTTTTTATTTTGCAAATTAATGACATTAGACAAGTACTTCTAATTATAACAGTAAAGATATCTTATGTAGATGTATGTTTTTTCCCCTTTTTCAGCGGTTAGCATTTTGGTTGCATGCTGAGCGAACATCTTTGTATGGTAGTAAGAGTTATAAGTCTTCTTTTGCCTTTGCACGAAAAAAAATTAATCGAATTGAACCTATGGCATTATAAATGTAAACTTATCACTTTATCCTTATTAATTTTATCCTTATTAATTGTTCATTGATTTCTTGGTATTTTAACCATGAGATTTTTTGATGATTAGTTCAGAAAATTTAGAAAAGATTTACTCATCAAATGAGTAGCTCATTCCTCTCAAAGAGAAATTTAAGCTCAATGTTGATGGTGCACATACTCATGCTACCCAAATGTTAGCACGAGGGCAGTGCTTAGAAACTGCCTTTGGAAAATTAATCTTGCTTCCAACTTCTTTTTAGGCCCATGAAATGGGTATCTTGTTAAGATATGTGGTGAAACATAGTCCGACATTAGCAAAATCATGAGAGCCGTATGAGTATAAAATATAAAATGGATAAATCTCAACAAATCTTGAGTCTTATTGATAAAATTCACCCATATCAAAATCCCGTGTACACTCGTATAAACATAAATACATAATTGCCCCCTTCAATAACTTGGTCTAAGAACCCTTACCCATGGCCTGGGAATTTTATTTTAGTGCAGGGACCAAAATACCCCCATTCATTCACAACCGCTCAAAATTTTGTTTTGATGTATAGGACCCGTGATCAAGTCGAGTTTCTGATTGTTTTTTCGGTTTTATTTTTGCCTATTCGATGTGATGAATGGGAGTGGATATATTGTGAGCACCATTGAAGAAGCAAGATTATGATTGTGAATTTCTCTCTTTCTTTTTTTTTCATAACTTTTAGTTTTAGTTTTTTGTTTTGATGTATAGGACCCAAGGAAAAACGCATTCTGTTTTTGTTTTTTTTTGGCTTTGGAATTTGTTTAGGTGAAAATTGTCTCTCTTTTCGTGCTATAATTTTGCATATTTAGTGTAGTATTATTGTTTACTTTGATATTCACAAAAACTTGGGGTTCCTACAGTTGTTTTGATTAAAGTGGGCAAAAGAGGATATAAAATCGCTAATGAATGTCTGAATTGTTAAATAACCTTCTACTGATTTCAAGTAGAATAGAAGATTTTTTTTTTTATTTTTAAAAGAAAAATTAAATTACCAAAGCTGTTGGGGCAAAGGCAAGAACAGGAGAAAAGAAGAATATGGAGATTATTGAAGATAAAATGTATCAAATATTAATCGGCTTAATAAAGGTTCTTACCGGGTATGGACTCTTGGTGTTGGTCATTTTTGCTTCTAATTTATTTATTTTACAGTCGGAATTTTTATTTTTTAGGCCGATATATTTATAAATTCAGTGAACAAGTTCGTTTTGTCTGGCTTATGTGATATTTCGTGAGTGATCGCCCTCTCGATCTGCAGCGAGGGTTGAATCAACCAGGAAAAAAGAAACTGCATTGGGAGCATTTCCTTTTTCTTTTCTTTTTGCTTTTTTTTTTCCAGAACGCTTTTTAAGATCTAACAAAGAAGCAAATAAGACGGTCATTCCGGATCAACTTCAATAAAGCCTTTGAAAACGTCGGCTCGTCAAATCCGACCGTACCATTCAGTGTTTACCATAAAGTCAGCGCCAGTATTTTCTTCACAGAAAATTTGAGAGGCTGGATGATTATTAAGCAATTCGGTCTAATCGCATATGTTATCAAGCATCAATTTTACAATGTCAGAAGGAGAAATTTCATGATTAATCTAACATGTAATCAAAGGAACCATCTTTTAACCAAAACTTGGTTGTATTTAGCTCAAATATTGCTGCTCGCACGGTCTTTCTAGTTGCAGATAATTCGATCAACATAACTGTGGCACTAACAAGTCTTCATCCTTTAGCTTATGGAACATATCCTCGCTCGTCACAAAATAATACATCCGCATTTGCTATAGAGAATTCCTTAACATAGCCATAAAATTAGCATTGAGTTCATTATGTTGTGGGTGTGACCATTAAAAAACAATAGGGTTTTAGGGTGTCCAGAGGACACCGGGTCACACCAGTTGGTCATTGATGAACTCGAGTAGATATCGAGCTCATGACTCCAGAATTCTTTTGTTCGGAAATAAAGTTTTTTCTTTGACCTTCTTATATGCCGTCTGGATATCATTCAAAAACACTCCATTACGGGTTGCTTCCATTTCCTCTTATACACCATTTAAAGATACTGTTGTTGCAATTAGATTGTCAACGTTATTGAAATCGAGCATGGTGTCGCTAACGGTGAGAGATGATACACCAACAATGTTATGCAATCAAATATTGTATGGTTGCATGGTCAATAGACTTTTCAGATGCACCATAGATTTGACAGAGGCTGCCAACATGCCACCCATGTTTTTCAACTCTTGTCTCGCTGCAATACGTTTCCAAGTCTCCTACCACCATAAAATTCTTGCTCGTGGGCCCGCGCATGGTTGCCCGTTTCAGAGGAGGACTTCGCTTTGAGTTGCAGAGCGAACTTGCGGTCTGCCAAATCCATGCTAGGTTTATAGAAGTTATTGGAATATCAGCTAGAATCAGATCCTTGTATACCGTTGTAACAAAAAGGACATGCACTAAGGGGCTTGGAGTAGCCCATTTGCAAGGCATGTGGTAGCCCAAAGGAGAGATCCAGGTCAAGTTCGAGATGTCTCATTTATGAGGGGACGGCTAATTTATCCCACCTATTTTCGAAGAAAGAAAAAAAAATATACATGCTCTTTCACAACCATCAGTTTTTTGCCCTGAGCTTTGGATTTGCAATTTTACAATTGAATAACCAAATTGTGTGAGGAAAAACTTTTTTTATGGGTGGTATATCTCTTTGGGTTTTCAGCATGTTGTACTTTAATGATTATTTTCTACTTATAAATATTCTGAATACATTTCGTTAGCTAGATATTAATCATCAATTAGTCTAGATGCAATTATATAATGTTAAAGAAGGAATTTATCATTTAGATTTTGGAGTAGTCAAGCGCTATTTGATAACTGTACTAAAGCAAAAAGACACAAGGAAAAAAAAGAAACATGCAAAAACAGGGAGGTAGTAACGATACCTAATTAGAAAAAATGCTATTGTTTCTAGCTGGCGATTCGTTAGCGACTAATCGAACCATAGCTAATTAGTAGCTTAGGCCTTGTTTGGATTAACAATTTCCATCCTATTTCAATCACGGATTCCATTTTTACCCTCAATTGGTAGGCCTGGACCAATCCGGCAGAATGATCCGGCAGAATGATTGTCTGGATGCGTTTTTAGTAAGTCAATTCATAGGAAAAATAATTTTCAAAATGACTTATTTCTTCGGATTAAAATAATTAATTCAAAGCTAATTTTTCTTCTCCCAAACCCGTGTCCTTGGCTTTTTTCTTGAAACTTGAAACTTTTATCATAATTTTCTTTTATTTCTCTCGTCATCTTTTAATCGTAACATTCAAACAATCTATTTTTTATTTTCAATACGTAATATTGCTAATAGCATCCTAAAATATTTAAACATACATTTGACATGAAAATATCTTTGATCTTTAAGTCGAATGAACGTAATGCATTCCGGACCCAAATTAAATTCTACGGATTATAATACTAAATACCCAAACAGTTATGGATTACGATCATCTGCTCTTTATTTTTAAAGACCACAATGCTCTTGAAAAACACCAACCGTTGGATCTCTTGGTGGACCTCATCGACCACGGGGCCCTTGTTTTTACGCAAACACGAGCCTTGGATCCGCAAGCAGGGAAAGGCTCAACAGTTATAAGCTTTGGAAAAAAAAATTATGGTATTAAATTCCCCTATTCGGATGCTATGAATTCCGTACGGGAGCTAATATATGTACTAAAATATATCGTACGGACAGCTCTGGATGCCTTTTTTTCTAAAGTACAAATTAATAAACAGTGCTCCAATAATTATTGTGATGGGAAAAGAGAAGAAAGGAATAATAATTGTAACAATGATAATAATCTCTACTAGTATTATATTGCAAAAAGGATAATAATCTCACCTGCAATCCAATTTCAAATTTTCGATAACAGCTTTTTAAATGGTTTTAAAATTTTCTTATATTTTTTAGGACAAAATATAAAAATAAAAAATAAAATTTGCTAACTATATTCTCTCTTTAGACTAACTACCCTCCACTATCTCTTTTAATCACAAACTCTACATATCTCTCTCAATTATTGACGTACATCGCACGTGTAAAATACTAATTATAGATGATAATAATTCGATTGGTTGATACTTGATACAGTGGGCGTGTATTTTCATAGGGTTATAGGTCTCCTTCCCGTGTCCTTTTATTGCTTCCAATTTTTGTAAAGTGGACCATATGATTTTGACATCCTTTGGTGGTTTTATCACATGTGATGCACGTGTATTGTCACGCCCCGCTTCCCAAAATACAAAATACAAGGGGTGATTAGGCCAGACATACTCCAACGGTCAAGGAATAATCCTGCCGTAGTCACACTTCGGCTTCTGGCAGTGCAAGGTAACAGTAATCTAACACAAATAATGAGATAATACAGTCACTAAACTATCATGTGAAAAGGAAACTGAACGTAACAGATACAAACAACTAAGCAGTGATAATGAAGGGAACGATAGGGCCGACTTACTGGTTTAGATATCCACGATCTTCTCGAAATCAGACGGGTCCACTTTTTTCACTCTAAGCATGCATACTCAGGTTGTCAGAACGACACAATAGCAATATATAATACGTGCAACAATAATAAACAATGAAGTAGCATGCTTAAGTTAAAAAAATGAGCACGAAATAGCTTGCACCGGTAAACACTATAGCATGAGTATCAAATCAGTAAATCGATGTAAATTCATGTCACTAATTCTATCAGTCTTTAGATCTCAATATCCATGTCACTATCTAATCGTCAGCTTGAGCGTAAGAGTCGACCATTGGAAACACAGGCCCCTATCCTGTATTCAGTAATACTCAATAACACACGTTCACGTAATGGGACCCTGAGTGGGGCCTGTTAGTGTGTAGTAGCGCCTCTAGTAAGGTTGCATCATCATTAAGTAATGAACTTTTAAATTCTAGAGGGCTATTACAAATGAACTACGAATCATAACTAGAGATTAGGGTAAAAACATCATTATGTGAAGTCTAAACTAAAGGAAAAGGAAATACAACCTTTGTAGCCAACTCCTTCGGTCTTTAAGACTCCCACGGCTTTGCTCGAAACTTGGAACGACTCCGTTCAAAATCCTTCGTCGTCTACGATGATCCATCCGGAGATTCCTAGGTCAAGCTCTTTGCTTCACTTAATGAAGCAAACACTCTACACTAAAGGGCTAGGGTAGTGTAGAATGGTTGTGGGTTTGTGAACTCACTTAAAAAACCCTTTCTTTTTAATTTCCTCACTCTTTTAAAACTTAAGAGAGATTGAAGAAGGAGTAAGATGAAGATGACAAAGCTTTTGTCAAAATATTGTGATAAACTTATTTTCAACAGTATACGGTACCATGTCAGGTAACGAGTCAGGTCATGGTACATCAGGTCAAGTCAACAGTATACGGTACCATGTCAGGTATATCAATATATATATATATGTGTGTGTGTGTGTGTGTGTGTGTGTGTGTGTAGCAAGTCAGGTTAAGATGTAAACAACATCGTGGGTGTGCTCACAATCAGTTATATAATCAAACATGGGTATCAACAATCATGAGATAAGCAATGAATTAAGTAATAGGCAGTTTCATTCAATTAGCAATACAGTTATCAAATTTGTCACAGAGATGATTACAAGAGTGCAGTAAGACAAGTATAGCCGTTTAGTCATGTTAATAAGTTTTGAGAACCCTTAGAGGTGCAATGATTTGTATAACGGTTCAGTACAGCTATTACAGGTTAAAATGCACACGAGTTTCCGAATGGAACAAAACTATAAAGACGAACGCCATAAGCTATGTTAACATTAAAAAATATGATTAAATAGGTAAATATGGTTATTAGGTTCAATTTGCAACTGTAGGTTCCAAGTTTAACGGTAAAATGATATAATGCAATATTGTATACGAAAACGAGAAATGATCGTACCAAGTTAAATTTATAGGTTTAGGGTGTCATAATATATCTGTAAATAATGTATAGCATGTAGCAAGGGGTACTTTCCTCGACGGGTCGTGAACCGGGAAAAACGGAACGTAAAACGTCGGCGGGGAAACTCGCGACGGGCGCACGGTTCACGGAATGAACCCAAACAACGAACAATGGAACCACACGGGTCAGGATACCACGCTGGAACGTCGGATCACGTCGTCGGCATCGTCGGATTCCGGCGAAAATGTGAATAGTGAACCATTACAACATGCAAATAAGAATAGAAGAGAAAACAAAGAAGGAAGGAAGAATGAGATGGAGACAAGGGCTTACGGTGGTCTGCAGAGGGTCGTGAGGATTGACGGTCGTCGAAGAAACTCCGGCGATGGCCTACGACGGTGGCGGAAGAGGTCTGCAGATCAAGAATCGTGTTAGGAGAGAAGGAAAGAAGAAGGAAGTGAGGAGGGGACGTGGAACTCACCGAGGAGTGTGCGTGAGGGTCGGGGCTGTTAGTTATATGTGTGCCCTAGAGGCCATTACTGTGCATACGATGTATATTGTAGTGGATGCTTGGACATATATATAGGGAGGACTTTCTTGCTCGACATGATAGTACGCTATCTGGTTGTACTTTATCTTAACATGTACTCTGATTGTCTATTTTGTTACATGTTGATAAAGCCCTTAGGATTTGTACTCGACTACTGGGACTATGATGAGATCATACTAGTGGGGCCACGGTAGTCTATGAGTACATCGTATAACTGTTCTTAGTCGAGGGTGCGTCGATACAGGGCATCGATACACCAGAGTAGACTAGCGTATACGCATCTTGACCCATATGATGGGCGATGGATGATCCCATATCCATCGGTGTGTGACATCAAGGATGGTGTACGGGTGCTCAGTGGAGACTGGGTACACTGGACGGACTCGCCGAGAACTCCTAGATGGTATATATACCTATTGTCAGATAGCAGTTCTCTGGTGACACTTGTACAGGTTAGTCTGTAGACCCGAGATCGTCATAGAGTCTTGTGTGATTCCCACTGTACTTTGATTTCCTCCCTACCACGGCTCCACTGAGTCGTGCAAACAGGTGGATTTTGGGTACAGTCCCGAATCATATGGAGACAGTGAGCGATAGGAGGGGTTTCGTCTCTCCCGGTATAGGGAGTTGATGTCGCGCTATGTTTGATCGGCTATAACACCTAAATCCCTGACCAGGGTTCTCGAGGTTTACTGATAAGTGTTATCAGTAGTTCCTCGACCTGTTATGAGCCATAAATCAACATGACTTATAAAGTTACCGGGGTCTGACATTTACCACCCTTGGACTTCATATGCGACGTATCAGACGAAGAGACCGGACTGTACGGTAAGTGTTGCTTATAGGCACGTAAGGGTTGTGATGAGTTCGCTCGTCGGCCACCTTTTCGTCATGTACCTGGGTAGCCGTTACGTACAGCTAGTGCCACTGACGTGCTTGTGGTTAAACCCATTGCCAGCGTACCGACGAGTCTTTAGAGTCCCACACAGAGGGTTCCCTCGTTCAGGCGAAAGATGTAGAGACCGTAAGTTGTTACGGCAGCCGTAAGGTGTTGCGGCAGGTTTCGATTATGATCGTGTAATTGTTACAGGAATAATAATCGGAAGAATAATACTGGCCGGATACCGGTATTATATTATTGGATTAATGGTATTCGTATTTTTCGGAATTCGGATGCGTGTATACAGTATACGATATACGGTATACAGAGGAGGGGTATTTTTATAATTGTTACAAGAATACCTTTTAGAAGGTGCCACCTCATAATGACATAATTATGACATCATTTATTTTGTGAAAATAAATTAGTGAGGTGTAAATTAAAAGGTATAAGCATGATAATGTGGTTGTTGAAGTGGATGTACTATTAAAGCATGATACTTCTTTCATAATACATGCTTTAGTTAGTGCTAAATTCTTTTTCATCATGCTTAAACTTTTTAATTATGAAATGCACTTATTCTCTCCTCCACTTCTTCTTATAAATACCTTCATATGAGATGTGAAATCAAGGCATTCAAATCCTACACAAAATTATGATAAGTGTATCATAACAAGTGTATAAGAAGAAAGAAAGAAAATGATGGTGATCATTCTTCCTAGCTTAAATCCTCACATGAGATGTGAATCCAAAGCTTAGGATTTCAAGTTAATCCAATATACTTATCTCTACATCATCCTAGTGACCTCTTCTAGCAAATTTGGTCTCTCGGTTAAACTCTTGAGAAGAGTTTCTAGCTTGCACGAAAACTCTCGGGTGGATCATCTAGGTCTTCGGTGGCCGGGGATCGAAAACATCGGCAACATCTAAAGGAGCCAAGGAGTTCACCAAAAGAGGAGAAAGGAGCAAAGGAGTTGCATCCAAGAAAAGACCCGAAGGACCGTATCATCAAGGTACAATCCCTAACATAGTAGATAAGATATCTAGTTAGGGTATACTAGTTGTGGTTTAGACAAGATCTTCGGTTAAGTGCGTGTTGTATGCAAAGAAAATTTTCGTTCATCGCTTCCGCCGCGCCATAAGAGTTGTGGGAGCATGCAGCACTCACCAACATGGTATCAGAGCCTAACTAAACCACAATTAGATGTTAGCCAAAAGTTAGAAGCTCGATCGACTGTTTTTTCTCCCGAAAACTCGTATTCTGCCCTTGTTGCTGTTAGTTTTTGAAAGTGTTCCAAAATTAATTTGACATGTCTTAAAAATACAAGCAGGGTTTTCTAAGAACAATGAAAAAATTTGGAAGTCTAACTCGGCTAAAGCGCGGCGGAACCGCGGCCAAACCCATGGTTTGGCCGCGGATCCTCCGCCGAGTTATGGCCAAGTTGACTCATTTTTCTTCTCTGTTCCTATATTGAAGAATTAGGGTTTCTGGGATATGTAGAATTTTACAAAGGTGTTTGTACCGGGACATGTCAAGTGTTGGCATGGTTTTAAAAAATTATCGATCGAAATTCTAAAGTGCTTGGCTAATCGGGTTTTCATTTTTGTTATATGTGTTTGAAACGTGCGCTAATTGCTATATGACGATTAGTGGGGGTTGCACATATGGATATCATGAGATGGTATATGTATATGAATGTGTTGGATCGTTGTGATGAATGGCCGGAGGGTGTGAGAAGAGTGTTTTTCCTTTTCTATCATTCCATGTAATTTATAAAAAGCAATGTTATATTGTATAATTTCTTTTTACTGTTTTTTGCTCCTAGGATAGACCTAAAGAGGGGTGCACAAACTATCGGGTTTTCGAAGTGCCGAGTGGCCTACTCAATTGTTGAGGGAGGTTGCTACACTTCGGGAATTTGGCGGGTAGTTTGCCGCACCCGTAGGGGTCTAGGGGGGTTTTGGCTATTCATCACGACCGTGGAACCCGTTTTTCATTAAGGGCTTGAATGAAATACGGAATTCCTAGTATATCCAATGCATTCATCTGTGATGTGAAATGGTTATATTTATATATGAGATATATATAATAAACGTTGCTTATGTTTTGCACCCGCGCTAGTCCAGCCCCCGCTCTGCCGTTAGTTAAGTAAGCTAACGGTGCATGACGGGGCCCAGTGGCAAATGCGGATGGCATAAGCGTACGTTCTATTTGCGTTTCTTTTCTGTGATGTTTAGGAAACCTAAAAGATGGGACAACATTAATGTGATTAATGTTAAGATAAAGAAACCTAAAGATGTTATAGAATCAAACTTTTTGAAAAAGGGTAACTCTAGCTTTTGTTTTGCATAGTGGTATTCTTGAATATCCTGCACCTCATTCGATGAGGAAAGGGCCGGGATCCCTTCACCGGGAGTGACCCCTTTAGCGAAACTAGAAAATGTTACAAAGAACTCGATTTGATTTTATAGTTGATCTAACTTTGCTTTGCATCGTGGTATTTACATATCCAGCACCTTATTCGATAAGGAAAGAGCCGAGATCCCTTCACCGGGAGTGACCTCTTTAGCAAAATTAGAAAGATACTACAAAACCATTCGATTTTTAAAACTGGAGCTTAAACCACTCCTTCCTACTTGATCCTACAACGATATCAAGTTCAAAACGTTAAAGGTTTTCATAAAAACCATTCGTTGCCCTCCGTCATTTTAGGAAGCAGAGTACTTAGTATTCGTGCTACGTATGTCGACCATAGCCGAGGCGTAGTGTATGGTAGCTAAGTGATGTATTCCTACAAAGCATATGATACGATTAGTTAGGACATTCATGTGATTATGTTGATCATAGTCAAGGGTCATATGGGTGGGTCTGGCTAATCACGAAATGACGGGTAGAACTTGGCTAGTACTTATGATATGTTGACCATAGCCAAGGTCATAAGTGACTAGGGGTAAAAACCATATCGGGAATTTCAAGAGTTGAAATTTGCAATGAGATTGCATACCTTCTATATGATAGTTGGATCCTGATCTCGCTGCGAGTAAGAGTTACTCCTGGGAAGGTTTTACACAAGACAATTTGACGAAATTATAGGGTGTAATTATTCCCGGCTAATCTTACCTTTTAGGGTTTGAAGGAAGATTTGATAAAAACAGTGGGAGACATCCGGATTAGATAATAACCAATCTAATCTTGCAAAGAGCATACGCTAAAGTGTTTTCTTCTCTCTCTCTCTCCAGATAGTGACCATATCACGCCTTAATCAAGATAATAAATACGGATATATTGACTGAACCCGCTTGTTATATTGAGCTGGGGAACGTTGGTCCCGCTCCAACTTATAATTGTTATAAGACAGAGCAGGAAATAGGGAAATACCAGAATTCCTATGCCACCCAAACGAAGAAAGTGCATATGATGCATCTCCTTCGGGTGTGTTCATTACAAAGAACTATTTCTCAGTATCCTCTGCATCCTGGGTATTTGATACTGGATCAGGATCCCAGATATGTAATCTGCTACATAGGGCTACAAAAAAAAAGGTAGAAAAACTGAGAACGGGTGATAAGTTTCATGAGACAGAAAACGGGGAAAGTGTTGCAGCCAAGTCTGTTGGTCACTATCACCCTGTATTACCAATACATTGATTCTGAACAAATGCTATTAGATACCGAACCTGATATACAAAATCATATCAATCTCCTTATTAGTAAAGAAATGATAAAATTTTGTATTGATGGATAATGTTTTGAACATTTCCTATATCAAAAGTTGATCGGTTCAGACGCATTATCTAAAAGCATTGACGTTCTAAATCAAACTACAGTTCTTAGTATACAGAACACACACAAGAGGATAAGTTCAGAAATGAACGAATCCTTCTTGAGGCATTGTAGACTAGATCATATCAATGTGACCCGACTAGCTGAAGTTACATGTAGATGCATATTTAAATTAGTTTAAATTTACATCTTGTGAAACTTGCCGGTCATGTCACATAAATAAGATGACCATAGCTCTGTTTATTGGAAACAGAGAAAGAGTTATTGAACTCTTGGGATTGATACATGGTGATGTATGAAAGGTCCCCTGTCTACATATGCCATGACCGGTTCCTTGTACTTCATTATTTTCTTTGATGATCTCTCAAGATTCAGACAAATGTTCCTGTTGAAACACAAGTCTGGAACTTTTGAGATATTCACAGAATATAAATTAGAAGTAGAGAACCAAAAAAGGGTATAAGTATTATGTCTTTTGATAAGATCAAGGAGGAAAATACTTTAGCATGGAAATCCTGGACTATTCTAAAGGAGAATGAGATTCTCTCTCAGCATTACTCCTCCGTATACACCATAGCACGATGGTATAGCGGGGCGGAGCAATTGCACCATATGTGATATGGTGTGCTCTATGATGAGTACTACTGAGTTTCCTATTTTCCTTTTGGGAGTTATGCACTTGTGAAGCTGCATACCTATTGAATAGGGTTCAAATCAAATCGGGTGCCTACTACTGTATATGTGATATGGTATGGGAAGAGCCCATATCTTAAAGATGTTAAGATTTGGGGTTCTCAGGCCTATGTCTAAGAACCAAAATCCGGACAAGCTCGAGGCAAAGTCAAAACCGTGGAAGTTTGTTGGATATCCCAAGCATTAGCAAGGGAATATCTTCTACCTAACCGAGCAACAAAAGTTGTTTTGTTTCTCAGCATGCCACCTTTGTGAAAGGGAATTTCTTGTGAAAAAATTAGTGGTCATAAGGTAGAACTGGAAGGCGTTCCAGCTATACAAACTGTAACAGATGACCCAACCGAGGTACAAAAGTTGTTTTGTTTCTCAGCATGCCACCTTTGTGAAAGGGAATTTCTTGTGAAGAAATTAGTGGTCATAAGGTAGAACTGGAAGGCGTTCCAGCTATACAAACTACAACAGATGACCTAACCGAGGTACAAAAGTTGTTTTGTTTCTCAGCATGCCACCTTTGTGAAAGGGAATTTCTTGTGAAGAAATTAATGGTCATGAGGTAGAACTGGAAGGAGTTCCAGCTACAGCAGATGATTTGGTAGAACCAAAGGATTCATAGACTCTAACGAACCTCAGCCTCTCCGCCGATCTAGTAAGGTTCCTCACCCACCTAAGAGATACTTCGGTTTCTCTATGACAGTGGGAGCGAGGATTTCATATTACCCCAGCGTGTCCCGAGACCGGAAGGTGTTCTGGCGGGTTGTAGTCCTCGCAAGGGGGCATGCGTAGAAAGTAGCTGCTGAGGGACCTTTTGGTGCCACGGCGACCCTATGGGATGGGGTTGTTGCCTGACCAAAGTGGTATGACATAACTAGTTTCGAGCAGGCCATCAGGAGTGGGACTCTGTGAGAATGGCTGGATGCTTAGCGATCTGAGTTGGAATCGTTATACACCAACAAAGTTTGGACTTTGGTTGCTTTGTCTGAAGGGTTAAATCCCCATCAGGAGCAAGTGTATCTTGAGAAGATTACTTGGTGTACATGGAAAAGTTGAGACTTTCAAATCTATGCTTAAGTCCATCCAGATCTTACTTGCCACTGCTACATACCTTGACTACGATATCTGGTGGTTGGGTGTCATGACAGCTTTTCTAAATGAAGTTTTAGAAGAGAGCGTCTATAAGTACACAGCCAGAGGGCTTCGTAGACAGTGGGAGCAGCGGAAAAGTGTGCAAGATGTTTTATGCGATAAAACAGGCATCGCGGAGTTAAAACATCTGTTTTGATGTGGTAGTCAAAGAGTTTGACTTCATCAAAATATTAGATGAACCTTGTATATACATAAAAGGTGGTAGGGAGTATGGTAGTGATCCTCGTAGAGTACGTGGATGACATACTCTTGATAGGGAAGGAGTTTCTTATGCTACGCTCAGTCAATCTCCTCTTATTATAAAGATTCTCCATATAGGATCAAAGGTGATACCTCCTAAATCCTGGATTTTGGAGATAGATCTAAATGGATGTTAGGATACTCACTAGTTGTAGTGAGATAGTATCAATCGATCCTGGGGAGAATCACAGCGGAGTTGGAACATTTGTTTTGATGAGGAAGTCAAAGAGTTTGACTTCATCAAAATGGTAGAACCTCGTGGTATGGAGTATGGTGGTGATCCTCGTAGAGTACGTGGATGACATACTCTTGATAGGGAAGAAGTTTCCTATGATACACTCGGTCATTCTCCGCTTATCACATAAGATTCTCCATATAAGATCAAGGTGATACCTCCTAAATCCTGGGTTTTGGATCTATGAGATAGATCTAATTGGATGTTAGGATTTTCACTAGTTGTAGTGAGATAGTATCAATTGATCCTGGGGAGAATCACTGGAAAGGTTCCAGGGAGATAAAGACGACTGAATGTCAGTCGCAGGCATTGTCTTTACCCTTAGTAGAGGGACGGTGTGTTGGAAGAGTTCAAAGCGAGATACCGTGACATACTAGAAAGGCAAGATACGTCATTACTAAGGATGCTACCAAAGATAAAATCTGGATATATATGAGTTCATAAGATGAACTTCGTTCCTACCATTGTGTGACAATAGAGTTGTGGCTTTAGCCAAGGAACTACCGTCCCATCAGAAATCCATATATAATTCTTAGGCAGCATCACCTGATCATAGAGATGGTTGATCTCCAGGGAGATCGAGGTTAGGAGAGTAGATACAGAGGAAAACAGAGCGGATCCACTCACTAAGGCTTTTTTCCCAGTAGAGACTTTTATGGGATGGTTGAGTATGAGATACTTAAACCATAGCTGATTGTTTGGTATGTGATACCACAACAGATGGCCCTAGTGCAAGTGGGAGATTGTTAGTTATATGTGTGCCCTAGAGGCCATTACTGTGCATACGATGTATATTGTAGTGGATGCTTGGACATATATATAGGGAGGACTTTCTTGCTCGACATGATAGTACGCTATCTGGTTGTACTTTATCTTAACATGTACTCTGATTGTCTCTTTTGTTACATGTTGATAAAGCCCTTAGGATTTGTACTCGACTACTGGGACTATGATGAGATCATACTAGTGGGGCCACGGTAGTCTATGAGTACATCCTATAACTGTTCCTAGTCGAGGGTGTGTCGATACAGGGCATCGATACACCAGAGTAGACTAGCGTATACGCATCTTGACCCATATGATGGGCGATGGATGATTCCATATCCATCGGTGTGTGACATCAAGGATGGTGTACGGGTGCTCAGTGGAGACTGGGTACACTGGACGGACTCGCCGAGAACTCCTAGATGGTATATATACCTATTGTCAGATAGCAGTTCTCTGGTGACACTTGTACAGGTTAGTCTGTAGACCCGAGATCGTCATAGAGTCTTGTGTGATTCCCACTGTACTTTGATTTCCTCCCTACCACGGCTCCACTGAGTCGTGCAAACAGGTGGATTTTGGGTACAGTCCCGAATCATATGGAGACAGTGAGCGATAGGAGGGGTTTCGTCTCTCCCGGTATAGGGAGTTGATGTCGTGCTATGTTTGATCGGCTATAACACCTAAATCCCTGGCCAGGGTTCTCGAGGTTTACTGATAAGTGTTATCAGTAGTTCCTCGACCTGTTATGAGCCATAAATCAACATGACTTATAAAGTTACCGGGGTCTGACATTTACCACCCTTGGACTTCATATGCGACGTATCAGACGAAGAGACCGGACTGTACGGTAAGTGTTGCTTACAGGCTCGTAAGGGTTGTGATGAGTTCGCTCGTCGGCCACCTTTTCGTCATGTACCTGGGTAGCCGTTACGTACAGCTAGTGCCACTGACGTGCTTGTGGTTAAACCCATTGCCAGCGTACCGACGAGTCTTTAGAGTCCCACACAGAGGGTTCCCTCGTTCAGGCGAAAGATGTAGAGACCGTAAGTTGTTACGGCAGCCGTAAGGTGTTGCGGCAGGTTTCGATTATGATCGTGTAATTGTTACAGGAATAATAATCGGAAGAATAATACTGGCCGGATACCGGTATTATATTATTGGATTAATGGTATTCGTATTTTTCGGAATTCGGATGCGTGTATACAGTATACGGTATACGGTATACAGAGGAGGGGTATTTTTGTAATTGTTACAAGAATACCTTCTAGAAGGTGCCACCTCATAATGACATAATTATGACATCATTTATTTTATGAAAATAAATTAGTGAGGTGTAAATTAAAAGGTATAAGCATGATAATGTGGTTGTTGAAGTGGATGTACTATTAAAGCATGATTCTTCTTTCATAATACATGCTTTAGTTAGTGCTAAATTCTTTTTCATCATGCTTAAACTTTTTAATTATGAAATGCACTTATTCTCTCCTCCACTTCTTCTTATAAATACCTTCATATGAGATGTGAAATCAAGGCATTCAAATCCTACACAAAATTATGATAAGTGTATCATAACAAGTGTATAAGAAGAAAGAAAGAAAATGATGGTGATCATTCTTCCTAGCTTAAACCCTCACATGAGATGTGAATCCAAAGCTTAGGATTTCAAGTTAATCCAATATACTTATCTCTACATCATCCTAGTGACCTCTTCTAGCAAATTTGGTCTCTCGGTTAAACTCTTGAGAAGAGTTTCTAGCTTGCACGAAAACTCTCGGGTAGATCATCTAGGTCTTCGGTGGCCGGAGATCGAAAACATCGGCAACATCTAAAGGAGCCAAGGAGTTCACCAAAAGAGGAGAAAGGAGCAAAGGAGTTGCATCCAAGAGAAGACCCGAAGGACCGTATCATCAAGGTACAATCCCTAACATAGTAGATAAGATCTCTAGTTAGGGTATACTAGTTGTGGTTTAGACAAGATCTTCAGTTAAGTGCGTGTTGTATGCAAAGAAAATTTTCGTTCATCGCTTCCGCCGCGCCACAAGAGTTGTGGGAGCATGCAGCACTCACCAACAGGGGCTACGGGAAAGAGGTCACCGGCGGCGACTCCGGCGACGCAGATGCGTGCAGGGAATTGCAGGCGGCCGCGGCGCTGGTGCAGGGAGTTCTGGCACGTCGGGAAAGGAGGAGGAGGCTTGGCGAGGGGAGGATGAGGAGGAGAGGGTGTTGGTGATGGCATCGTCGGCGGTGGGCTGCAGCAGCGAAGGCACGGTGGTTTGGGCTTGCGAGGTGAAGGGTTTACGTTGGAAAAGAAATGAGAGGGGCGAAAAGATTTGAAATATATAGATGAGAGAAAGAGAGAGATACTGGGGATAGAGAGAGAGAGATAGAGAAAGAGATAGAGAGAGAGATACAGAGACGGGCCCACGGGGATCTAAGGAGCTGGTTATTGGTTGGGAAAACTTATTTAAAGATTTAAATGATTTTGAAATGAACAGTAAGATTAATATGGTTAAAGAAAATATACGACGTTTAAAATATTAAAATTTGGGATTTTGGCGTAAAGTAAAACATTTTCAAATCGCGCCCGGGTCGGGTCCAAAAATTTGAAATTGAAATAATAGGATTTTAAGCGGGATCCAAATTTTAAAATGAAGTGTTTTATGATCAAAAAGCATACCCCCAAAACGGACATACGTACGTGCACGTAGCCATCTAAACTCGCCCGTTTCACTGAACGGGACGAGAAAACGATGCACGGACGCTACAACGGGGTTAGGGGTGTCAAGTAGGCCAAGATGGATATTTTTAATTTTATTTTAGATGCCAAAAATTGTTATATGCAGAAATGAATTTGCCGGGTAAAATTTACAGTAAGTAATAAACAAGCAAGATAAATGAAATGAAGGTCACACTCCATTCATAAAGTAACAGAAATTAGTAGTATTAGGCTCGGGTGTTACATTATACCCAACTACAAAAAGAATTTCGTCCTCGAAATTCCAAGAATACAAGGATAGAGAACTACAAGAAAAGGTGAGAAAACCTCTGTCAGATTTCATCTTCTCGTTCCCAAGTGGACTCTCCATGCGAGCGATTACCCCAAGAAACAAGCACAAGAGGGATAACCTTGTTCTTAAGAACCTTTTCCCTTCGATCCACGATTTCAATCGGTCGCTCCTCAAAAGTCAAGTCTTCTCGTACTGTTAACTCCGAATGACCCAATACATGTGTTTCATCTCTAACATACCTTCGTAGTTGAGATACGTGAAACACATCGTGCACGTTCGCCAAGGACTGCGGTAACGCCAAACGATACTCTACCTCACTAACACGCTCCAAGATCTCAAAGGGTTCGACGAATCGAGGACTAAGTTTTCCTCAACTTCCAAAATGAATCACCCCTCTAGTCGGTGATATCTTCAAGAATACCAAATCACCCACGGTGAACTCTAGAGGTCTTCTTGACGTGTCTGCCCAACTCTTCTGTCGGTCTTGTGCTGCCTTCATATGATTTCTGATAGTGTTAACCTTCTCAACTGTCTGCACAACCAAATCTGGTCCCAACAATCTTCGTTCACCGACATCGTCCCAGCAAACAGGTGAACGGCATTTACGACCGTACAAAGCTTCAAATGGAGCCATCTGGATAGTTGCCTGAAAAATGTTGTTGTAAGAAAACTCCACCAAATGTAGATGATCCTCCCAAGAACCCTTGAAGTCCAACATGCATGCTCTCAGCATATCCTCGAGAGTTTGGATCGTTCTCTCCGACTGACCATCAGTTTGAGGATGATAGGCTGTGCTAAACTTCAATCGAGTCCCCAAACTTTCCTGTAAACTCCGCCAAAAGTGTGATAAGAACCGAGTGTCCCGATCGGACACGATGCTCACCGGTACTCCATGCAATCTTACAATCTTTTGCATGTACCGTTCAGCCAAAGTCTCTGTTGACTGACCAACCCGGAAAGGAATGAAGTGAGCTGCCTTGGTCAATCGGTCAATAATCACCCATACAGCATTGTTGCCCTTTGGACTCCGCGGTAAAGCCGTCACGAAATCCATGGTTATATGTTCCCACTTCCACTGAGAAATCGGAAGCGGTTGCAATAAACCAGCCACCCTTTGATGTTCAGCCTTAACTTGCTGACACACCATGCACTTTGCTACAAAGCGAGCAATCTCCCGCTTCATGCCTTCCCACCAGAAATGCTGTCGAATATCTCGGTACATTTTTGTGCCTCCTGGATGTACAGAATAAGCTGAACTGTGTGACTCCTTCATAAGCTCTTCACGAACATCTCCCTTTTGCACACACAAACGGCTACCATACCTCAACGAACCATCTTCGTGGATCAGTAAATCTGTTCGTAGTCCGGCTTCAACCTGCTCTCGAAACTTTTGCAGTCTAGGATCCTGCGATTGTGCTGCTTTAATATTCTCGATCAACGATGACTTTACTTGTAGCTGCATCAATTGTCCCGAAGAATGCGGTAGCACAACCTCCAAGTCAAATCTTTGAAAATCTGCAACGATCTCCTTCTGCGTAGTTAACACCTGAATTGCTGGTAACCGACTAAGCGCATCCGGCACGACATTAACCTTCCCCGGATGGTACTTAAGATCAAGATCGTAGTCAGCCATCAGCTCCAACCATCTACGTTGCCTCATATTAAGCTCCTTCTGTGTGAACACATACTTCAGGCTCTTATGATCAGTAAAAACTTCGACTCTTTCGCCCAATAGGTAGTGTCTCCAAATCTTCAAAGCGAAAATCACAGCCGCAAGTTCCAAGTCATGAGTTGGGTAATTCTTCTCATCGGTCTTCAACTGTCTCGATGCGTATGCTACAGCCTTCCCATGCTGCATCAAAACACATCCCAATCCTTTCCCAGATGTGTCGCTGTGAATCACCAATCCTCCGGAATTGTCTGGCACGGTCAGAATAGGGGCGGTTATCAACTTCTGCTTCAACGTCTCAAAAGCTAACGCACATTTATCCGTCCATATAAAAGGTACCTCCTTGCGCGTAAGCTTGGTTAACGGCTCTGACAAACGAGCAAAATTCTCCACAAATCCCCTGTAGTATCCGGCCAGTCCAAGGAAACTTCTTATCTCAGCAACATTCTTTGGAATTGGCCAGTCTCGAACTGCTACAATCTTCTCTGGATCGACGGCAATTCCATCGCCAGATACAACATGCCCCAAAAACTTCACTTCCTTCAGCCAAAACTCGCACTTACTCATCTTTGCATATAACTTCTCTTGTCTCAACGTTTGCAGTGTGATCTTCAAATGTTCAGCACGCTCCTCAAAACTCTTCGAGTAAACCAGAATGTCATCAATGAATACCACAATGAACTGATCCAAGAATGGTGAAAAGATTCGGTTCATCAAGTCCATGAATACTGCCTGCGCATTCGTTACTCCGAAGGGCATCACTAAGTACTCGTAATGTCCGTACCGAGTTCGGAACGCCGTCTTGCAAATATCTTCTGCTTTCACTCGAACCTGATGATATCCGGATTGCAAATCCAGCTTCGAGAATACCCTCGGGCCACTAAGCTGCTCGAAAAGTTCTCCAATGCGAGGGATAGGGTACTTGTTCTTAATAGTTACCCGGTTTAATTCTCGATAGTCGATGCACATCCTTCTTGTGCCATCTTTCTTCTTTACTAGAAGAACTGGAGCTCCCCAAGGCAAGTTACTGCTTCGAATCCAACCCTTTTCAAGCAATTCAGCAACCTGTTTCTTGATTTCTTCCAACTCTACTGGTGCCATTGGATAATACGCTTTGGATACTGGCGCTGCACTAGGAATAAGATCAATTGCGAACTCCACGTCTCGCTTCGGCGGTAAACCCGATATATCTTCAAATACGTCCATAAAATCACGAACAACAGCTGGTTCTTCACTTTCATCAACTTCCATTGCTGCAAGAATATGGTTTGTCGGCCTACCCCTAAACTCGACTGGCCCGACAGAACTGCTTCCTCCAGTGAAGGTAAACTCAGGATGTCCGGGAATCTAGAAAATTACTTTCTTTTTCCTACAGTCAATGTGAGCGTGGAAAGTGCCAAGAAAATTCATTCCCAAGACAACTTCATAGCTGCCCGTATCAATCATCAAGAAATCTGCAAAAAGCTTCCGTCTGCACACAACAACTGTACAATCTTTACACTCCCTACTAGATATGATTTTCCCATTCCCAGTGTGTATGTCCCAGAAACTAGACAGGATCGTGCAGGAAATCGAGTGTGTAGCCACAAACTTGGATGACATAAAACAGTGGGATGCACCAGAATCAAATAATGCCAATGCGGGAAAACCATGAACGAGTAAAGTACCTGAAACAACTTCTCCTGACGCCTTAGCTTCCTCAGCTGTCAAGGTAAAAGCTCGAGCCTGATTAGGTCCTTGAGTCAGCTGTTTCTGTCCTTGGAACGGTTTCTGCGGAGGCTTCTGAATATTATCCCTCGTACGAAGCTTCGACGGACAAGCACCAACGGCGTAATCAGCCGCTCCACAAACCAAACAAAGTCCCAGCCTCCTTCGACACTCCTTCTGCACGTGCCCAGGTAAACGGCAGTAGTCACAAATCACGCTCCTTCTTCGATCAACGATCACAGGCTTCTTCATTGGTGCTACACCACGACGGTCTACTGGAATACCCTTGCGACCATGAGCTCGGTTTGGTATAAATGCTGGCTTCCTTACCGCAACTGCTGTCTGCTGTGAACTCCCAGTTTTTCCCGATAGGCTTTGCCATTCTCGAGCTGCCGTAAGAACTTGTGAAAAAGTGGTCAAACCCAGGGAGACAATCTGCCTCTGGATGTCCACGTCCAAACTGCGCATGAACCTCCGTGCCCTGTCTGCATCGTTGGTAACTAAAGGTCCAGCGAATCTGCTGAGTCTTGTCCATTTCGCTGCATGCACATCCATTGGTGATCCATTCTGCTTTAGCCCGATGAATTTCTCTTCCATTTCCTCCCGTGCAGTCCGCGGGAGGAACTTCTCCAGGAAACTCTTTGAAAAATCCGCCCACTTGATCGGCTTGGGCAAACGGTTCTCCTCAACAAGCCACCATTCTCGGGCGTAGTCCACTAACTGAATGCGTACCACATCCACTCTTTTCTCATCTGGAATCTGTGCCGCAATAAGCAAGTTCTCTGTGTCCACTAGTCACTGCTCTGCTGGCAACGGCTCCTCCAAACCAGTAAATGTAGACGGACCCAAATGTCTGAAATATGCTACGGTCCCTACTCGGTCGACTGGTTTAGCTCCAACATTGTTTACAGACTGCTAAACGATCTGCAAACCTTCCTGAAACGAGTCTGCTTGCTGCTGGATCAGCTCGGTCTGTCTCTTTTGATTCTCTAGCATTCCTCTTATCACTCCAAGCATGGCGGCTTCGTCCACACGCCTTTGGTACGTCTTCAAATTCTAATCTGCCATATTCCTGAAATCAAAACACCCAACATTAGCATGATGATAGATTCAATATATAGATCAAGGCTAGAACTCCAAGATACTTAAATAGAGTGCCGCATTGTAACTATGCCGCGGTATCATAGTCGCAATTACATAAATCCACCCAAGTCGCCTAAGTCCTAGAGATAACAAGAAATCAAGTTTTCGAGTCGATATGCAAAGGAAGTTTGCACATCGTAAAAGATATAATCAGGAAGAGTGTGATTCAAGAATGGTAAACGGCAAGGTGGTATGACATGTTTCCTAAATACAGGTATTCTGATTCGTGTATTGGGTACAATACCCAACTACAAAGAATCAACCCGACTAACCTATGTCTCTGATACCAAAAGAACCATGTCACGCCCCGCTTCCCAGAGTACACTAAAATGGGCACGTGACATAGCCAACCATGCTACCTGTGGGTAGGAAGTATCCATCCACAGTCATATTACGGCTGTAGAGATATCAAGAACAAAATAAAACTATATAAACTTGTCCATAATCCAAGATAACACGAGTCAATAATAAATAAATGCGGAACCGAAAGATCCAATACAAAATAACTGGAATGTATGTCCCATAATGCGGGCTCACATCAGGAATAAAATGCAGGAAAGAAAATCTAACTACCACAGACACTCACAACTCAGCCTGCTGGCTGAAGTACTCCTGCTCGGACTGCGACAGCGGTACAGAATCTGGGCCATGCAAAACCCAGATGTCCATAATCCAAGATAACATGAGTCAATAATAAATAAATGCGGAAGCGAAAGATCCAATACAAAATAACTGGAATGTATGTCCCATAATGCGGGCTCACATCAGGAATAAAATGCAGGAAAGAAAAGCTAACTACTACAGACACTCACAACTCAGCCTGCTGGCTGAAGTACTCCTGCTCGGACTGCGACAGCGGTACAGAATCTGGGTCATGCAAAACCCAGACGTCAGCGCGTCAAGTCATCAAGTAATATAATATGAACAGTGTGGCAGGCAATGCAATATAAACATGAATACAACGAGAGTAACAATAATATGAATCAAGCAGTACAGGGTAGTGTGCAGTGGGTAAACTAAACTGTTCTATCAGGTTTTCTATTCTAGAGTCTTTGAAACCAATTGATGAATCATCGATGTAACTCAATAGTATCCCGTGCATGCCCGGGACCACGGTCTAAGACTCTCGGGCTGAAACCGAGACGTGCCGCTAGGCAGTAACAGGTAGCAGGTACAGGCGAGTGATGTCAGCATCATCACTCCGGGGCTGGCCTAGCCCGTAAGACTGATCAGAACAGGTAGTGAACTGTTGAGTTACAAGTCAGGTTTCACCTTTGATTTCCCCATACCCCCAAGTTATATATGTCAAGTCAGGTATTCAGTAATTAAGAACTAATGCCAACACAGGATCAGGTAAAAGCAGGTTTGTCTGGATAGACAACAGGAACGGTCCATGAGGACTACATGTCAGGTTTGTTGGCATTAGACATAAGATCAGGTAACGGGTCAGGTCATGGTATATCAGGTCAAGTCAACAGTATACGGTACCATGTCAGGTATATCAATATATATATGTGTGTAGCAAGTCAGGTCAAGATGTAAACAATATCGTGGGTGTGCTCACAATCAGTTATATAATCAAACATGGGTATCAATAATCATGAGATAAGCAATGAATTAAGTAATAGGCAGTTTCATTCAATTATCAATACAGTTATCAAATTTTTCACAGAGATGATTACAAGAGTGCAGTAACACAAGTATAGCCGTTTAGTCATGTTAACAAGTTTAAGAACCCTTAGAGGTGCAATGATTTGTATAACGGTTCAGTACAGCTATTACAGGTTAAAATGCACACGAGTTTCCGAATGGAACAAAACTATAAAGACGAACGCCATAAGCTATGTTAACATTAAAAAATGTGATTAAACAGGTAAATATGGTTATTAGGTTCAATTTGCAACTGTAGGTTCCAAGTTTAACGGTAAAATGATATAATGCAATATTGTATACGAAAACGAGAAATGATCGTACCAAGTTAAATTTACAGGTTTAGGGTGTCATAATATATCTGTAAATATTGTATAGCATGTAGCAAGGGGTACTTATCTCGACGGGTCGTGAACCGGGAAAAACGGAACGTAAAACGTCGGCGGGGAAACTCGCGACGGGCGCACGGTTCACGGAATGAACCCAAACAACGAACAATGGAACCACATGGGTCGAGGTACCATGCTGGAACGTCGGATCACGTCGTCGGCATCGTCGGATTCCGGCGAAAATGTGAACAGTGAACCATTACAACATGCAAACAAGAATAGAAGAGAAAACAAAGAAGGAAGGAAGAATGAGATGGAGACAAGGGCTTACGGTGGTCTGCAGAGGGTCGTGAGGATCGAGGTCGTCGAAGAAACTCCGGCGATGGCCTACGACGGCGGCGGAAGAGGTCTGCAGATCAAGAATCGTGTTAGGAGAGAAGGAAAGAAGAAGGAAGTGAGGAGGGGAGGTGGAACTCACCAAGGAGTGTGCGCGAGGGTCGGGGCTACGGGAAGGAGGTCACCGGCGGCGACTCCGGCGACGCAGATGCGTGCAGGGAATTGCAGGCGGCCGCGGCGCTGGTGCAGGGAGTACTGGCACGTCGGGAAAGGAGGAGGAGGCTTGGCGAGGGGAGGATGAGGAGGCGAGGGTGTTGGTGATGGCGTCGTCGGCGATGGGCTGCAGCAGCGAAGGCACGGTGGTTTGGGCTTGCGAGGTGAAGGGTTTACGTTGGAAAAGAAATGAGAGGGGGGAAAAGATTTGAAATATATAGATGAGAGAGAGAGAGATACTGGGGATAGAGAGAGAGAGAGAGAGAAAGAGATAGAGAGAGAGAGATATGGAGACGGGCCCACGGGGATCTAAGGAGCTGGTGATTGGTTGGGAAAACTTATTTAAAGATTTAAATGATTTTGAAATGAACAGTAAGATTAATATGGTTAAAGAAAATATACGACGTTTAAAATATTAAAATTTGGGATTTTGGCGTAAAGTAAAACATTTTCAAATCGCGCTCGGGTCGGGTCCAAAAATTTGAAATTGAAATAATAGGATTTTATGCGGGATCCAAATTTTAAAATGAAGTGTTTTATGATCAAAAAGCATACCTCCAAAACGGACACACGTACGTGCACGTAGCCATCCAAACTCGCCCGTTTCACTGAACGGGACGAGAACACGATACACGGACGCTACAACGGGGTCAGGGGTGTCAAGTAGGCCAAGATGGATATTTTTAATTTTATTTTAGATGCCAAAAATTGTTATATGCAGAAATGAATTTGCCGGGTAAAATTTACAGTAAGTAATAAACAAGCAAGATAAATGAAATGAAGGTCACACTCCATTCATAAAGTAACAGAAATTAGTAGCATTGGGCTCGGGTGTTACAGATAATGAGATAATACAGTCACTAAACTATCACGTGAAAAGGAAACTGAACGTAACAGATACAAATAACTAAGCAGTGATAATGAAGGAACGATAGGGTCGACTCACTGGTTTAGATATCCATGATCTTCTCGAAATCAGACGGGTCCACTTCTTTCACTCTAAGTATGCATACTCAGGCCGTCAGAACGACACAACAGCATTATATAATAAGTGCAACAATAATAAACAATGAAGTAGCATGCTTAAGTTAAAAACATGAGCACGAAATAGCTTGCACCAGTAAACACTATAGCATGAGTATCAAATCAGTAAATCCATGTAAATTCATGTCACTAATTCTCTCAGTCATTAGATCTCAATGTCCATGTCACTATCTAATCGTCAGCTTGAGTGTAAGAGTCGACCATTGGAAATACAGGCCCCTCTCCTGTATTCAGTAATACTCAATAACACACGTTCACGTAATGGGACCCTAAGTGGGGCCCTCTCCTGTATTTAGTACACGCTCATGTAATGGGATCCTGAAACTCCGTTGACCGAACTCACACTCAAACTATCCCAACACCCATGGTTTACATCAAGGTCCAACCACGAACCAAAATACCGGTTAGCCATGACAAATCTACTCAAGAGTTGGAGATTGGTTTTCATCAAGCATAACTAGACCAGTAGTTTAGATAAGTGGTTAGTCCCCAATGTCTTATCTGTGATACTAATATAAGTGCTTGCATAATCATCCTATTCTAGTTATAGTTACACTTATATACGTTCCACAGACGTCGACAATGCAATAGTTAAATAGTTGCGTTAATTTTGTACAAATGCGTGTCATGATCACTATTCATTCACGCTTTTACGCTAATGCGCTTACCACAATCTAATCACTAATGCTTCGGTGATCTAAAATAGTCGTTAGAGTATCGATGCAAATTACCACTAGATATAGAGAGTATAACAGTCATGTAATATGATTGTCACGACCCGAAAGAGCACGTGACTTGCCCTTGAACCATATGAAGTCTGTAGGACTCCATCTGATCCAAGTAAGCCAAAAAGCCTAGAAATCTAAAACCATTTTAAGGAGTAAATAAAGAAAACTAGTTTAAAGAAGTGAAGAAAATATGTTTTGAAGTCGAGGTTTTTAAATAACTAAGCCGAAAATGGATTTTTAAAATGTAAAGTCTTTTCTAAAAATTTCGGCAGAGTTTCCTTCGTAAAAACTGGCCCCGAACGGGGCATAACAAGAATAATATATATGCAATGATAAAAGGCATCCCCAAGCGGGATCTAGCTCTTCGTCAATCGACAGTCACAACCACGCAAGCAATATAATATACAACGCCGAATGGCGAGGATCAAATCCAAAAGGAACTCAATAAGCATGAAAACCGTAATACTACTAAGCGCGACTCTAAGGTCGAAATAATACATCACCAGTGTCTAAGTCTGAAACAATATACAAGTTTTGGTTGATGGAATTATAGATACAATGAATAATACATATACAAGGGTGGTTCTGATGCAAAGAACCCACCTACCAAAAGCAATTCACCCGCAAAGGAAGCAGTGTGCCAGAAATGCCGCTATGGAACCTGTACGGCAAAACCTGCAAGAAGCTGTGGCACAACGGGGGTGAGTTGCCAACTCATGAATAGAAAACATCTACAAGCAGAAACCGAATGCAAGACATAATCCTATGTCAATACGATCAGTATATGATATAAACCTCAAGAGTAAGTCTGAAGTATGATAAGGTGACAATGTAATATCTAATCGTGTACGTAGTGCCAAGTACTCATGCCAGTGCCTCAGGTAATAACATGTCATAAGTATAAGGTATGTCTGCATGAAGTAAATATGATGAAGTATCGAAATAGATATCAATACACATATATTAGCGTCCCATTCCACTAATATTGGTGTAAGGGTATATATAACAGCGCCCTCATACCCGGTTATATATACAAATGAAGTATGATCAATGTAATAAAAGTCTGTATATATGTGGATCCCGTCCACCTATCACCCAATGACAATAAGCATCATGCATGTAAATGTGAGGATATAATCAAAATCATGGAAACATCATGAAACCTGTGCCTAGCATCGGCATGTAAATCCTCGCCCATATGGGGCTCCGTCTGCGGTATAGGCCCTCGGCCCCGGCAGCACGGATCAGCCCATGTCTATCTCTCAACTCCGGTCGGTATCCTCCAGATATCTGCCGAGCTCAAATACAATCACCGGTAGGTAGTAGTCCCTCTGCCAGGCTCACCGTCTACTACACAGCGAAACCATTCTCGCCCCGGGGTACCAAACCGGATCCACCATGTACCCGCAATCGGCCTCATCCGCCTCCTCGACTCGGGTTTCACATGTCGCTCTCAGCACCGAGAAAACACATGGTGGACGCACTGAAATATCATATCAAGGGTAACCGGGTTTTTAAAACAATTATATATTCTTTTTTGAAATACCCACGGTTCCCAAATCCAGAAATATCATGGAAACAACATATCTCAATGCGCATAATCATAAAGCATGATGTATGTGACATATAAATGAAATGCAAGTATAACAGTATATCATGCAACATGAAATAACAGTATGCACATACAAGGGTCATATCCTGATGCAATAATACTACTGTGTAGTGACATGACAATTATCGATGATGAAGTGTGTGAGCCGGCAAGCAAGTGTACGTGGAACATACGCATCATCGATAATGGTGCTGGTGTCCTAGCAACATGATAGTAATATAGCAATAAACATATGCAAAGCAATGTGAATAGCATGAACATGCGGAAATCAAATAATCAACACCACAGTGAAGAATCTACATCAATATGTATATGTCATGCAGTTATGTCATTTGAAATAAGACGAATCAGGATTGTTAGTAAAATAAGGGCTACGGTATTTTCTTGAAAGATACGTCCTTTGAAAAATACCTGCAGAATCCCTTTACTTGTCTTTTAAGATATTCCTGATTCGTAGTTTTTGAAATAGGTATGACTCTGATCTGGTCTAACATCAACTATGCAAGCTACTGATCTAAGTATCAAGTGAATCGGGAGGGGTATGGAAACCATCTAAATCTGAGTCGATATGTATGTATAGTAGTCGGTGATCCCGCCTCAGTAGTATCGCGTACGATACAGTATATCATATGACATCCTCAAGTCATGAGTGCGGATCTATCATCAATATAGGCTCGTACGGTAAATCGTCGTACGGCATCCCAATAGCTGGGTACGGGTCAATATCACATTATCTCATCACATATCAGGTATCACTATCATCATATCACATAATCTGGGGTACTGATCTAAGTCTAGTACAATCGATACCATCTATCACTGTGTGTGTAAGCACACGTCCAAAGGCCCGCTAGAGATCACATGTCGTATCCCAAATACGAATCATATCAAATCACCGATCTCGCGGCACAATGCCCAATATCATCGACTCATCTCCAATATCATCCAATATCATCAAACACAGTGCAAGTATAATGAATATGCAAGTGTGTACGTGTAGGTGTAAAACTATTCTAGGGTTCGCGACTATGAACTACACTAGGTTACTTCTAACCCTAAACTATCCATAATACACCTAACACAATATCCACGACACACTATAACTATCATATATAATATATACAATATATCAACTATGGACCGCGGGGGTGCTATACGCCATCCACCCGACTTCCCCCTGTAGATATAATCTACTCACCTTGCTTCTCGTGTGCCGATGCCGATATCGCCATCTTAAACTTCTACGCCTCAACATCACGTAGGGTACCTACAAAGATACACAATGGCAAAAACACATGAAAATCATGTCGGAAACCAAAACGGCATACGCTACGCCCATAGGTACAAACCTATAGCCTCGCGTGCAAACACAACCAATAACCCTTTGCCGTTGACGTTCAAACGCCACCCGACAGAAATGAATCACCAAACACCAAAATCCATGCTAAAACAAGTCGTAAATCATGCTCCAACTCAAGAAAACTAACCCAGATTTTACCCCAAATGGAATCAGACAAAACTGCACATACTAGGGGTCAAGTTTACAGGGTACAAGGCTACAGAACAAAAACGAGGCGATTCCCTCCTGCTCTGGCCGCAAATTGCGGCCAGGAGGAATTTATCTGCGGCCAGAACATGGTGGTTGGGGCTAGGGCTTTGGTTGTTCGTTTCTATTTGCCTGCACATCTCACTGCCAACTCAAAATTATTTTTAGACGTCTCGGGTGATAGCAGATTCCCAAAAACAGTGACAGATTTGCAGTTTTCCCCGATATCGATTCCGTAAATCCGTATTCTGGGTTCATGTTCCGGGTATTGTCCAATACAACATCACAACAGGGGTTCTAAGATCACTGCAAGCCTCAATTTCACCTTTGATTTCAGATGTACCCTAAACCCTAACTAGAAATCTCCAAAGTCCACAAACAACACAATATTGATATGAAACTAGCATAGATGCACAAGGAAATTGAAATACTACTCTAGGGTGCAGAAATTACCTTTTTTGGCAACTCAAAAATTTTTTTGAGTTGCTCAAAGTCCTCAAGATCCACTCTTTCTTAGTCCAATGCGATCCTCTCGAGCTTGTGAGCATGTTTTGTGAAGAGGAAATGGGGTTTCGGGGTTGGATTCAAGATGTTTTTGGGGATTGAAGAGGAGGGAAGTGAGAAGAAGAGCAGGAGCAGTAGCAGCTCTCATGGAGAAGGAGAGAGAAATGAGGTGATGAAATGATGGGGGAGGCATGGTTCAATGAAAGTTGACCTATTCTACCCTCTCTCTCTCATAATCATGATACCTTTATCTTTTCTTTTCTTTTTCTTTTCCTTCTCATCCAATGGCAAACCCTAAGCAACCATACCCCAAAACATGTAACAAGTGCAACAAGTGTGGAAAAATGATATGTGCACATTTTTGCACAAAAAAGCCAAAAATCTAATTAGCGATTTTTAATCGCGATTAGCACTAAATTAGCACATAACTACTCATAAAAACTTAAAAATGACATAATTCCATAAAATACCCTATTTTAGAATTTTCCATAATTTTTCCCATTTATTTGTATTTAATAATACAGAAATATTAAAATATTCAATAAAATAATATTAAATTATAAAAATTCCCAAAAAATAATATTTTATTTTTCTGAAATGTTACAATGATGGAGATGCAGTAAAATACACTACTAATAATATATGAGTAGCCGGTGTCGTTTGGATTAGGAAATTCATATAAAATCACACGTGCACAATAAGTTCAGAAAAACATATTAAATCATACGATCGTAATTAGGTAAAATGATATAAAAGGGGTAGAAAGTAAACTTAAACAGAAGTCCAACAAAATTAGTTTCAGGTCAATCGAATTTCAAGTTTGCGAGTTACGGTCATTCCAATATAAATGTTCACTACTGGAAATCCAGTTTCTGAACTGAAAGTCCGTTTCGTAACACATTTTACTCTCTATTAGGATCATAATTAGGCGACACTACAGTTAGATAATATTTATATTTATCGGTTATATTTCCAACGCACCATACGGATTGATAATATCCACTGTATACAGGGAGATATCAACTGTTTAAGATTAAGGTATACATTCTGTCTCTACATGAAACTGCAGTACATATTGACGGTTTAAAAAGTGTTATAAATATCAAACGATACTGGAATGCAATGAGAATAGTACCGTTAGAAATATAATTCAATTTTCTACGCTTCTATGTATGGTTCCGCACACTTGCACACTTAAAAAGTGAGAAATATGCTTTCTAAAACGGGTAAAGGCAGAGATTCCTGCTCTGGACTGCAGTACAGTGTCATGAATCGCCTCATTTTCGTTGTCATAACTTATTAAAATTCAGTGGTCAACTAAGAGGTATTGCAGGTTTATCTTTTGGTTTTGATACGAGTCATAGAACGCTAAGATCCGATATATAGATGATTTATTATGAATTTAAGGGTCTGGCATGTCCGGTTAAATTCAGATTTCGCAAAGGTTATCGGGATGTCAATTTACGTGTGAAACGATATTAATTTGCAAACCAATTTCTACAGAGCATTCATTAATGGTAATGGGGTCTAGTTTACCTTGGGTTCCGTCATATGTGATTAAGTTATCGCATAGGGTTCCACATCAAACACTTAAGTTTAGGCATACGATTATTAATCAAACATCCATTCCATTTACCTGATCGACACTAAAATCAATTCATGAGATTATAATTATTTTCACCACGGGATTGATACCAATTATAGGTGTTTCAATCACTAAATTTATTGCGATGGTTTGCGGTGAATATTTTATTATTCTATCTTGATTTGTATATCACACACACACACACACACATAATTATCATGATATTTATATCGATTATATTAGCATGTAAACAAGTGAAAAGGGGTTCACTTGCCTGAAGTATAATTGACGATCACGACAACAATAATAGAAACGGCATGGGTATGGTTACAGAAAGGCTTGGCTATGATACGGCGTAATACGGGAGTAGGCACGTGGGTGGTGCGGTGCTAGGCACGGAGTGAGTGTTATCGTGGCGCGAAAAGACACGGTGATGGGCACGAGGCAGCAACAACACAAACAGCTGCAATAGCACAAGGTCTAAGGTTTGGGCTCGGATGGTCTCTGCATCGCAACGGGGAGCTCGATTCGATGATGGCGCTGGGGAACTCCAGTGAGGTGGCCGACAGTGAGGGGAGCTCGGAGTTGCTCTGGGGTCGCTGGTGATAGAGTGCTCAGGGTTAGAGTCGAGGGAAGATGGGTGATGGTTGCGTTGGCTGTTGGTTCCAGGCGATGGGTTCGGAGGTGACATGGGTGGCGAGGGGGAGCTGGCGATGGCGAAGAGGCAGGGAGGAAGCTCGTCAGCGAAGGTTGCAGGGTCAAGACGGTAGTGCTCGGGTCGCTGGTAAGGTGGTCGGAAGAAGAAAGTGGGGTTGTGGTGGTTGTTGGTGGAGGACAAGCTCGGTGTGATGGTGAGGGGAAGAGGAGAGGGTGACAAGGTGGAGGTTGAGGGTGTGATGGTGGCAGCAATGGTGGTCTTCGGCGACGAGGGGACGCCGGCGAGGTGGAGGTTTGATGAGGTCGGTGCTGGGTTACAGCAGCGCCCCGGCCATCCAACCGTGGCCAAATGCGGAACAAAAATTTAATTAAATCGGCGCCACCATTACCCGATTCCCGGATCGACCTTAAACTCTAAACTAGCAAACTAAGAAGAGGTTAGAATGGTTATACCGAGTTGATCCGTGTCCTTCGGTCTTCATTCCAAGCTCCTAGTGATTCTTTGATGATGTTTGGTTGCCGGTTTTCCTCCATCTCCGATGATCCACCTGAAGGAAACGGTACAAGCTCCAGCCTCGACAAACGAGGCAACCGACGCTCCAAAGTTGCTAGCGATGGAGAGTGGGGGTGTATGAAAGTGTCACTACAATTTTCTCTCAACTCAAAACTCAAATGAGTAATGCAAGAAGAAGATGGAAGAGGTGATGAAACCAAAATGGCATGAGCAAAAATTGGCTAAGTCTTGGTGAGCATGAGAGAGTGAGAGAGAGCAAGTGTAATCTTACAAATGAAAAATGAATCCCCCCATAAAAGTGGTCGACCCCTCTCTCTCTCCCCCATAAAAAATAACACCAATTTGCAATAAACAAATCCAACCATACTTTGCTACATGCCTCACAACATGCACAAACCCATGCTTTGCCCATGTTCATGCCATGTCACCCCTCCACCTCATTTCCCAAAAGATTTTCAATAAAGAAAATCAATAATGAGGTGGCACCTTCTAGAAGCTATTCCGTATAAAATACGGAATACTTCCCGGTACATGTATCGAAATACATATACGTGTATTCGTACAAAAATACGAAAAGCCAAGAGAGAAAATGAATAGCGAACAATAATACTAGCATACATATATATAAATACATATGTAAATTATTAAATCAAAACCTGATTTAATAATCCAGCTTAATCCTAAGCCGCTAGTATTATCAACCATCCGATTAAAGTTTGCACAGCATGTGCACATATTTAATCGAACACCTATATGTACCAACATACGCCATGTACACCAAATCGTCTGAACCGTGAAAACCCTCTGTGTGGGATCTAAAGACTCGTCAATACGCTGGCAGTGGGTTTAACCACAAGCACGTCAGTGGCACTAGCTGTACGCAACGGCAACCCAGGTATTGAGCAAAAGGGAGGCCGACGAGCAAACTCATCCTGAACTCTTACTGAGCCTGACAGTGACAAGATCTGTACAGTCCGGCCTGTTCGTCTAAGAGTATCGCATATCGAGTCTAGGGGGATGGATAAAGTCAGACCCCTAACAACGCGATATTTAGTGTCGGCATATAACCCATCACCACCTGAGAAACTATCGATCCTGGATTGGTAATTCTCGTTCACCATGGCCATGGATTTCTGGTGATGGCCACCCATACACAACGCGACTGTTGGGATCAAAATTTGCACCCCTAGTTGACCAAGTCAAAGTCAAGGTCAACTCCAAGCCAGGTGGGCCCAAGCCCAGATCAAGTGGGCTCATGCCCGAGTCGAGCCCGAACATGAAGCGGCTGGCCCTCCCTATGCCAAAATAAAAAATCATGTAACAAATAATTTTCACGTAATTTTTTGTGTACAAATGTATGCAAAATGGGCATAAAGCCAATATTTTGTAATCCCATGGCTTATGTGCAAAAAAAGAAATGACACATGAGCCATGGGATAGGCAAAATACCATTTTGTAAAGCCCAAGGGGCTATATGTAAACATGTAAGCCTATATAAGGCAACATGATGATGAATAAAGGATACACTTTTCATTTTCCTAAAAAAAATCTAGGATTTGTGCCTCTTTCCCCTTTCTGAAGGTTCTAAACCTTCTTTTTTTTTTTGAATTAAATCAAGAGTTTTACTCTTCCTTTTCCAAAACTAAATAGTTTTTCACTACGAAACCCACAAAGGGGAGCTCAGATCTCCCATCAGATCTCAAAAAGAAAAGATTTTTAAAATCTTATATCTCTTGATCTTCAAGATCCGGCCAACAGAGGAGAAAGAAGGAGGCCCATCTCCGAAAACCCCATTTTGGGGAAGATCCAGGGCTCAAGGGGAGAAACCCCTTCATCAACTTCAAAATATCCTAGGAGTTTAACTCCTCACACACACACACACACACACACACACAGAATAATAAGTGCTCCTTTCTGGGAGTACAACTCCCATTGCAGGGACCAAGTCCCTTTTGCCTCCCAAGCGCCCAAAGCGCTAGCGCCCGAGCGCCCACGTGCTGACACATAGGACGCTAGCGCCCTTGCGCCCAAAGCTGGCGTCCGAGCGCCCACGTGCTGACACATAGGGCGCTAGCGCTCAAAGCGTTAGCGCTCTTGCGCTCAGAGCGCTAGCGCTTTGGACGCTAGCGTCCGAGCGCCCACATGCTGACACGTGGGGCGCTAGTGCTCAAAGCGGTAGAGCTCTTGTGCTCAGAGCGCTAGCGCTCTTGCGTCCACGTGCCTGGCACGTGGGATGCTAGCGCTCTTGCGCTCAAAGCGCTAGCATCCAAAAGCGCTGGCACTTTTTCCTACGCATCCTTTGGATGCCCTTTCCCTTTTGCATACACACACACACACACACACACACTCTACAACACTGTCCCTCTCAAAAAAAATTGGGCCGGGGCACTGCCCCGCACCCCGTAAGGGGGCTGCTAGCCCCGTTGACCCCCAGCCCACTATCCGGGTAGCGGGACCCCCGTAAAAACTTTGCGGGGACCCCGATATATCCAAATCCCTTTCAAAACACGGCACTGCACATTGAGTTCGCATGACCAGTTTAACCCGTTAATCGGAGGTTCTCTCGCTCCAAAGGTGAGGGGTAATTAACGGTAGCTTAGTCCGCGGCTGCCGGAGATTCGGATCCCCACAATCAATAAACCCCAGCCTACCCTAGGCAGGGGGAATCTGTAGTACGCCTGACAAGCGCACGCGTATTCCCATCTCGATAGGATGACGAAGAACACCCTACAGCGACATCAACCCCCAATACCGGGAGAGACGAATTCCCGACGATCCGATCACCGCCTCTATGTGTCTCGGGACTGTACCCAACTAAAACCTGTTTGCACTACTCCTTTGATCCGTGGTAGGGTATTAATCAAAGCACAGTGAGAACTCACACGAGACAAAAGACGATCTCAGGTCAGACTAACCTGTACACGTGTCACCTGGGAACTGCTATCTGACAATAAGTATAATACCAACTAGCAGGTTCCCAGCGAGTCCATCCAGTGTACTCATAACCCAATGAGCACATGTATACTATCTTAGGTGAACAAACTAACACCAATGGCTTGTGAGATCTGGCCACCGTCCCTCGTCGGGGTCTCGATCAGTATACACTAGTCTACACTGGAGTATCGATGTCCAGTCTCGATACTCCCTCGACTAGGGACATTTAAGGATGTGCTTATAGACCCCCAGCTCCCACGTATATGATCGCCATCATAATACTGGTAGTCAAGCAAGAATCCTATGGACTCTATCAACATGTACATGATGATAAAGACAAACCAGATAACATACTATCATCTCAAGTAAGACGTTCTATCGGTATAGGTCCTCACTCAATCATCATAATCATCTGTCCGCGACTATGATAATTGCCTTGAGGGCACTATAGCCAATAGTCGGTGGTGGAATGGAGAAGAGAGAGGTGGTTGGTGGCAGTGAGGTAGCTCTGGCGGTGCAAAGTGGCGGTTGTGAGGAGTCGTGGATGAAGGGGAGGTCTTGATGGTGGCTGGTAGAGCTTGTGTTGCTCAGGGGTAGAGGTCGACGGAGTTGGGTGTGGTCAGCGGGGTTGGAGGAAGACGAGAGAGAGAGAGTGAACGAGAGATGAAGAGAGAGAAGGAGGGATAGGTATTTAGAGTGAGGAGAGACTTAAGGGAGGAAAGGTGATGAGCTTGGAGGTTGTTGGGGGTGAGGCGAGGTCGTGGGGGAGCAGGTCTTGCAAGCGCCGTTGCGAGAGAGGAAGACGACGTTGGGGATAGAGAACGAGGGAGGAAAGAGAGAAAAGACATTGAGGAGATAGAGGAGGTGGCCGCGGAGGGTCGTTGGCATGGCAATGACGAGGTCGAGGGCGAGTGCGAGAGAAGGGGGAGAAGGAGGCGTTGGGTTTAAAAAGAAATGGGGAAGAGAGAAAAAAGAGAGGAAAAAGAAGAGAGGGGAGGAAATGGTCGGGTCGGGTCAGGATTGGGGAGTGAGCTTTGGCCCAAAATAGATAGAAGGAAAAATGAGAGATTGGTTAGGGTTAGGGATTAAGTTTAGGTTGTAAGAATTAAAATTATTGTTAGAAAAATATAGGAAAGTATTTATAGAAAAAATTTAAATAGAAAAATAGGGAAACATTTATTTGTAAATACGGAAAATATTTACAAAGGAACTGAGTATTACATGTATATCAGAAGCTGGAAATATAAAATGTTTAAGCGTTTAATAAAGAGTTTAAGCAAGCTATGTGTTATGCATTTTTCAACTTGATATTTCACCGATATTTATTTCTTTATTTCTTCTATTAAAAAAATAAGAATTAACCTTATGAGAAGTATTAGAAATTTAAAAGTGAATAATGGAGGAAAGATGCCATAAGAAGGAATGTCCTCCTATGGCATCAAAAAAATGTAAGTTCGTTATGCTTTCTACAATAGCATTTATAATATGGCTGAAACGATAATTTTAAAAATCTAGAGAGCAAGTACAAGAAAACATATTCATAAATAACAACTACAACATGCAACAAAACTAGTGAGCTAATTCTACAAGTTTAAAGAGACTACAACCTTTGTAGTGCGTTAGCCACCTCTTCCTGAACTCCGGCTAATCTCCACTAAATCTGGAACAAGCTTACTCGTTGATCTCCTTACTGAAGATGATCCACCTTGAGATAACTCCACACAAGTGTTCCCCTCCGAATGGCGGCCAAGACATGGACGTCTTGCCTGAGATTCGGGACAGATGCTATTTAGTTTTATCCGTCCACCTCTCCGAAGATGCCAAGTTGATTTATGGCACCGTGTATCGAAGGTTTAGACGGATGCGGCCGATGTAGCAGACTTCGTCAAATTCCCCCTCGCTTGAGGGGTTTTTGATTGTGGGGACGCTCTTCCCTGCAGGCGTAAGCCCCTGCAGTTAATTACGCTACCGCATCGCGGTAACAACTTTCTCCTTCTCCAGAATTTTACTTCGTGTTGTGGGTGTTTGTTTTGTTTGTGGTTGCCCGTGGATTGTATACGGAGACTAATTTATGTCGTCGCCCGTAGAACGTGGATTAGTCCAAATCCGTATTTTCTTAGATTTGGGTTTGTGGTTTTGGTTTAAGGATACGTTAGCCGTATTTGGGGCTAAGATCAACTTAAACGTTTGTTAAGGATACGATAGTCCAGTTTGAGACTAAGATCAACTTAACGGAATCGTTTAGATCCGACAAAAGAGCGTTTGGGCTCTATTGTTCCAGTTTAGGGACATAGAGGTCCATTGAATGTATGGCCGTCGGGACCTGTCACCTCTCTGACGACGTTGAAGGATTACAACGACAGATATCAGAGGAGTTCAGAGATGTACCCTTGAACCAAAGTTGGTTGGGAGACCTGTAGTCCAATTTGGGACTAAAGTTTGTTTGAAGGTTTAAAGATACGTTAGCCCAATTTGAGGCTAAGATCAACTTAAACATTTGTTAAGAATACGTTAGTCTAATTTGAGACTAAGATCAACTTAACGGGATCGTTTAGATCCGACAAAAGAGTATTTAGGCTCTATTGTTTCAGTTTAGGGACATAGTGGTCCATCATTCCCGTTTTGGGGACAAATGTTAGTTTAAGGACGCGTCAGTCCATGAGTTTTTTGGACGCGTCAGTCCATGAGTTTAAGGACCCCACAGTCCATATTAATGTGTGGTTATCGGGACCCGTCACCTCTCTGACGACGTTGAAGAATTACAACGACAAATATTAGAGGAGTTCAGAGATGTACCCTTGAACCGGGTGTAAATTGATTTGAGAGAGCAGCTGTGCTCAGTTCCATTTAATTTGAGGACTTATGGCCAGAATTGGGTTAAGTCCGGTTAGAAAATGTCTAACATTTATTCACATTTGGCCTGTTAGGCCTTTGATTGGGCTCTGCCCTTTTTAAATGATGCACAACATCTAAATTGGTCTGTTAGACCTTTATGTGGGCTCTACCCCTTTCTAATAATGCATTGCATTTTTTATTAGGCCTGTTAGGCCTTTTAATTGGGCTATGTCCCTTCTTTAATAATGCAAAGCATTTATTGTTCTGACAGCGCGCCACGTGGCTTGTCAGGCGCTTTGCGCCAGCGCAAGGCGCAAACTCATGTGGGGGTGACACGTGTCACACTCTGGTGAGCGCAAGTCTGTTAGCGCAGTGCGCTGCACCAGTACGCTGCTGACACGTGGCGCGCTCTGATGACTTGCGCCCATTTATGAGAGCAGTGCTTTGTTTTAGAAGCGCATAGCGCAGTTTGTTCTGGGGTTGACACGTGGCGCTCCCTGGTGGCTTGCGCCAATCTAAGGAGCGCAACAGTGCAAATTTCAAAAGTTCAATGCACTGTTTAATATTTTGATCAAATTTAGATTAAAGAAAACAAGTTTTTCTTGTTTTCAGAGAACCAGTGGTTCATCAAAAGGCTGTGCCTTTATATGTAGATCAAAAGATCTAATAAAGAAGTATATTACTTCTTTTTTTTATTCTCATTATTTGATCTTTTCTTTCCTTTGTTTTTATTTAAGATCTTGATCTTGTTTTTAGATCATTGATCTTTTTAGAAGAAATTCTTCTTTTCAAAGGTTTACCTTTTTCTTTTTTTGAGTTCTTTCTCAAAGTTTTCAGAAGATTTCTGTGAGTTCTCTCTGTGTCGATGTCAATGTCTTTTAGATTTGGAGTCTAGGGGCCTTTATATAGTGCTAATTGCTTTGTTAAATCAGTTAAAGAGATCTTTCTCTGAGTGATTTAGGGATTTTTCCCTACCGTTGGATCTTTGATCTAAGGGCTCCTGTTTTACAGAAGAGAATCTTATTGTTTTAATAAGATTAGAAAGATCTTTCCAGAATTTTATTGTTCTGATTTAGTGCTGGCAGAGCTGGCGTAAGCGCACCTGCGCTTGACACGTGTCGCGCAGCGCAAGGCGCAGCACAACTGCGCTGACACGTGTCGCGCAGCGTAGAACGCAAATCATCTGAAGCGTTGCTTCCTTTATTTTAACTTTAATTTCAAGGCAGAGTTTTGCTCTGATTGGGAGAAACAGAAGCGTTGCTTCGTTTCCCGCCTTGGAATTTGAACAGAGCTTTGCTCTGATTGGGGTAAACAAATGCCCCCCCCACCGTTGCACTTACGTGGCCCCAAACGTGAGCTCAGCGATGGCAGAATTCCAACCGTCACGCCATCTTTTGGAAGTTGAAACGGCTCTCAATGCCTATAAATAAGACCTTTGGCCCCTCAGATAATTTTCATCTCTTCATAAGAATTTTTATTCAGAGCCTTACTCTTTTATTCAAGGATTTTTAAGAGTTGAAACTCTGAAGAATTTTTAGGTAAAAATTAAATTAGATTAAATTAAATCAATTTTAAGAGCCTTGCTCTCAATAGATCCCTGATCTAAAGAAAACCCATTTAGGGTTTCACTAGAAGAGCTTTGCTTTAGGGATCTAAAGAGAACTAAAGAGAACCCTATTAGGGTTCCAATAATAGAGCCTTTACTCTCTAAAAAGATTTTATTTTATTTTATTTTATTTTTGATGAATTATATCATTTTTTCAGAGCAAAGCTTTCAACGTTCTCAGGGGATTTTCTTCAAATTCTCCTCATAATTTTGACAGGTGTCACTCCTGTCTGCAGAGCATTGCTCTCGAGTAGTTTAACTCCCCGTGTCTTTTTTCTCATTGCTAATCTTTCAATGATGTTTTTTTTTCAGGCATTATGGCTGTTCATTTATACAGTCTGCACGAATTCATTACTTATGAGGATATCCGCATATAGGGCCGTCACCAAAACCAAGAGTTTACAGATCTCAGTGTGCAGAGATTATGGGTCGTCTGCACGCACGCGTTGGTTGGTTGCTTCCTCGCCGTTCTGCTCTCTTGAAAGTCGTTGGGAGCAATTTGGAGAGCGCTTCCGGGGTTTCATGAGGCCATGCCGCTTAATGCGTTGGATGATGCCGAAGACAAGGTGCATTCAGTGTACCTATCGGGGCTGATCTCGAAGAAACGGCGAGATAGCCTCATTGACATTCTGCATCAAATTTTTCAACAGACGACGATAATTGCTGCTTATCGAAGGATGGGGGGCCTTGCCGAAGATCTTGACCCGCGTGAGCGTGAGAGGATGCACACGAGAATGATCAGAAAGGCCAGAAAGAATCTGGATGGCCTTACTTTCGAATTCCTTAATCCATGCCCTGGATCTGAGGTTTTGCCATTGTAAACATTTCAATAATGCTGCTTTTTTTTATTGTCCTCATTGATGTAAGAATTTTCCGAGTATGAATGACAAATCTTTTGCCTCCTTCCTTCCATTTTCTGCTTTGTTGTTGGCATATTCCTTAAGTAAGCGTAGCCCGTAGGTGATATAGAACATTCCATCCTGAATACTTCGGGGATTAGTGATGGCTTAGGAAGCAGGTTCAGGTCTGCTACCTAAGGCTTTTCAACTTTATGAGCCGTGAGGGTCTCACAAAGACTTTTCTCCCTACGGATCGAGAGAATCTCGTAGGTGTGTTTTCTCCTTAGGAGTCGTGAGGACTCCTAAGTGCGTTTTCTCTTGAGAGTCGTAAGGATCTCACTAGAGAATTTTTCCTCTTACAAGTCGAGAGGACTCGTAAGCAGTTGTTTCCCTCCTTGTCGAGATTCGACCTTGGAGAGTGTGGTCCGTGAATAGTATGCAAGAGTCCATTTTGGACCGACTTGTAGGACCCCAGTGCTTAGGAAACAGTTTTTTTTAATTTCCGCTGCCTAAGGCTTTTCCTCACGAGTCGAGACGAATCGAGAAGTTCTCGCAAAGACACTAATTTCCTCACGAGTCGAGACGAATCGAGTAGTTCTCGCAAGAATATCCTAACGTCACAGTTAACCTCTGCTCTTTACGACAGAGGTCCGTTACGGTCTGTGGTACTTAGAGTTTTATCCGTCGTACCGTCGCGTTGGCTGATGTATTCCTCGATAGGCAATCTTGTTGTTCGAGTAGCCTTGCGATTGTCGTGTCTCTGATCCCTTCGGGGGCTGGACAAGACGTCTTCAAGTAATCTTCCAGATAATATTACCGTCGAAAGAGAAAGCGTAGGGATATTCCATGTCACTTTTTACTTGAGGTTAAGCTCATTTTGGAGAGCCCCGATGTGTTATAACCACTCCGCGCTGGTGTGGGATGATCTCTGATAGTCTTTCAGGCTTTATATGACTTGCCGTCAAGACCCTGAAGCTAGGAATTTGGCCTTTGCTTTGTTTGCTGGCATTGCATCCTCTATATCGAGACGAATGTCGCGGTTGTCTCTAGGTTGTTGGTGAACCGTCGAGGTTTGGAACTAGGGACTTTGCCGTGGCTCCGCTGTTTGATTGTCGTGTCTGAATCCTGTTGGAGGAAGAACGCTGGGGTGACATCTCGTTTGCTATATCGAGACGAACGTCGAGGTGGTGACCATTCCGCACTGGTGCAAGATGATCTCCGATTGTCTTTCAAGCTTTATATGACTTGCTGTTAAGACCCTGAAGCTTGGAATTTGGCCTTCGCTTCGTTTTCTTTGTCACGTCCGAGTCCTGTTGGAGGAAGAACGCTGTTGTGACATCTCATCTGTTGTATTGAGACGGACGTCGAGGTGGTGACCACTCCGCACTGGTGCAAGATGATCTCCGATTGTCTTTCAGGCTTTATATGACTTGCCGTTAAGACCCTGAAGCTAGGAATTTGGACTTCGCTTCGTTTGCTTTGTCACGTCCGAGTCCTGTTGGAGGAAGAACGCTGTTGTGACATCTCGTCTGTTGTATTGAGACGGACGTCGAGGTGGTGACCACTCCGCACTGGTGCAAGATGATCTTCGATTGTCTTTCAGGCTCTATATGACTTGCTGTTAAGACCCTGAAGCTAGGAATTTGGCCTTTGCTTCGTTTGTTGGCATGTCCGGATCCTATTGGAGGAAGGACGCTGTAGTGACATCTCGTCTGCTGTATCGAGACGAACGTCGAGGTAGAGCTGGTATTTTGCCGTCGCTCCTGCTTTGTTTCGACCGTGAGGTCTTTTGTTGTCGTTGTATATGCATCCTGCTGGACTGCGGAGGAACGCCATTGTTGACATCTCGTCTGGTGTAACGAGACGAATTCTGAGATGGTCTCTAGGTTGTCTATGAACCGTCGAGATTTGGAACTAGGGACTATGCCGTGGCTCCGTTTGATGGTGTAACATCTGTGTCCTGCTGGAATGAGGCGGCACACCGTTGTTGGTCTCCAGGTTGTAGATGTGGCCATTGAGATTTGGAACTAGGGACTTTGCCATGGTTCTGTTTCGTTGCGACTCTGAGGTCGATTGTTGACGTCATGTCTGCATCTGGTTGGAGTGAGGAGAAACGCTGCTGGTGGTCTCTAAGTTGTCGATGTTGACGTCGAGACCCTAAAGCTAGGGATCTTCCTTTGCTTCATTTGTTGACATCGTGTCTGCAATATTGCAACAAGTGTCGAGATTGTCTCTAGGTTGTCTATGAACCGTCGAGATTTGGCTTCGCTTTCTGGTGGAGCCTGTTGGGAAGGTATGGTTCCCTCTTTGTTTGTGCCCCTGGATTGTATACAGGGATCGATGTGATCTCACCTGTAGGGCAAAAGAATCATTCATCATTTTTTTATATTATTATTTTATTTTCACGATGCTCTATCATTTCAGCTTTTATATCGCGAAGGTCACGATTGCCCAATCATTTCGGCTATTTTTCGCGGTGCCCAATCATTTCGGCTATTTATTTTATTTTCACTCGCTGCTTTTTATTGTGAGTTGCCCAATCATTTCAGCTATTTTGCATGCATACATTTTTACTTGCTGCTTTTTATTGCAAGTTGCCCCATCATTTCGGCTATTTCGTATGCACGTATGGCTCGCTGATTTTTTTTATATCGTGAGTGTGGAACTTGGAATCTGACACCAATCTCAACATCAGCATCGCTACAACTGGAATATTGCCAGGAGCGAATCATCATTTGCCATAAAAGGGCTTAGGATTTGATACCGGTTTAGACATCAGTATCGCTACAACTGGGATATTTCCAGGAGCGAATCATCATTCGCCTCTGTCGATGTCGAACAAAGGTGGCTTAGCGAACAGGGTTAGGATCCCGTCGACTAAGGCTTTTGACTTCATGAGCCGTAAGGGTCTCACAAAGGTATTTCTCCCTACAAGTCGTAAGGATCTCGTAGGTGTGTTTTCTCCTTAGGGATCATGAGGATTCCTAAGTGTATGTTCCCCCGTAAGTCGTAAGGATCTTACAAATGGGTTTTCTCCTTATAAGTCGAGAGGACTTATAAGGGTTGTTCACCATATGGACATATCCCTAACTACGGATGGGTCTTGGTTAGGGAAATGTTTATTCGCACCCGTGGATTGTATACAAGGGTCAGTATTGAGCCACTTGTAGGGCCATATCGAAGGTTGTGGGGGTTGCTTAAGAACAGGTTCAGGTCTCTGAAACTTAAGACTTTCAAATCTTATGAGCCGTGAGGGTCCCATAATAGAGTTCTCCTTACGAGTCGTGAGGATCTCGCAAGTGTATTTTCTCCTTAAGAATCATGGGGATCCCTAAGTGTGTTGCTCCCTTGTGAGTCGTAAGGATCTCACGCGGGTGGTTTCTCCTTACAAGGTCGAGCGGACCCTGTAAGTGTTTTTTAACGAGGTTGCGCCCTTTCGGGTTTTCACAAACACTCGCTGGTAGCCCTGCTGTTTTTACTCACGGAGCCCTTTCGGGTTTTCATCCGTGCCCATTTCGCTTATGGACATACCGTCTTTTTTTTATATTCTTTTTATTCTTTTTTCCAACAAGGCCGCGCCCTTTCGGGTTTTCACGAACACTCGCCGGTAGCCCTGCTGTTTTTACTCACGGAACTCTTTCGGGTTTTCATCCGTGCCCATTTCGCTTATGGACATACCGTCTTTATTATTATTTTTTTTTATTTTTTTATTCCTTTTTTTTTATCTCGTCAGCCTGAGGATGCTGCGGTAGTAGTTTAAAGGCGTTTCGGTCGTCAGCTAGTTTTAGGACGTAGTGGTCTGTCATTAGTTTAAGGACGTTTCGGTCCGTCGTTGCCGTATTTGAGGCGAATCTCTAGTTTACTGACTTTTCGGTCTATGGGGCTTTCTCTATGAAAGAGCACGATGCCCCGTCCATCTTTTTTGGAGCATGTGGTTGTGGCAGGCTCACCTTCCAGTTTTCGGACAGCGCGAACTTGTCCTGTTGGTATTGGTCTTCAACCCAGTTTTTGAAAACGTAGCAGTTTTCGATCGGATGGACCAATACTTGGTGGTAAGGGCAATAATTAGGATTGTCGACATCATTCAGTTGTAGCTGGTGTTTCGGCTCCGGTAGAGTGATAAGCCTGTTGTGCACTGCCACTTCGAACAGCCTCCTTGTTTCATCCTGGGGAAATGAGTAAGGACGTTTCAACCTCTCATAGAGGGGTTGCCGCTTGTTATTTTGGCGAACAACTGGTCTAGGGCCACTCGATTGTTGTTGAGTGTTGGCGACGAAGGCCGTTTTCCCCTTTCCTTTATCCTTTTTGTTCACTCCGTTGTTTGTGGGTCCGAGATTCTCTCCGGGTATCGTGCAATTGCACGGCTGAATGTTCTCGCAATTCTTCAATTCTTCAGAGATGGATTCCTTGAAGAGAGGGCCGAAGGCTAATTGTTCATCGGAGTCTCCCCCGAAGGTGAGAACTCGTGATCCCCCGGGATCATCCCTATGACAATTGCCGGCAACTCTTTTATGCTCATCTGTCGTATTTTTTCGCTGTCTATGAGCTTCACGCTTTGTCCTGTTGAAGTGTTGCCTGTGAGCGACAAGCCCTTGCCACCAACACTTAAAGGAGTCGCGGTCTTCAGTGGGATGTGCGATCTTCTGATGATATAGGCAGTAATTAGGATGCATCTCTACTCCACCGAGAGTGTTTTGTTTAGAGGGTGGTAGCTTCATTCCCATTGATATGGCTTTAGCAAACCTTTTCCTCGTCTTGAATTTGTTTTTATCAACAGCAAATGTCTTTTGATTTGACGGGAGTGCCTCGACTCTTTCGTCTAGTTGCCGGTGTTTGGCTCCTTCCAATATGGCCATCTCACGCCCCTGATTGGCTTTACTTTTCAGACGAATCTCATTCAGGAAGGCATCGATCATTTCGTCTGATGGCCACAGAAGTTCTGTTTCAGGACCCCCCCTCAGTTTCTCGGTGTAAGGAGCTTCTTTATCATCTATCGACGAGTGAGAGATCACATGACAACTTGCCACGTAATTCTCAGATCCATCTGATGAGTCTTCTCCATCATCTCCGTCTTCAAGGACGTGGCTGAGAAACTCTAGGAGCGTGATTGGGGTTCGCGCTTTCTGGTTGTACTCTTCCAGTGCATCGATTTGTTTCTGCAGGTCCGTGCGCTTGTCGCCAGGCTTCACGGACTTTTTGGATCTCTTCTTCTTTTTCGAAGATTTCGATGGCTGGGTATGAACACTTTGGCTATCCCCACCAATCCTTAGAGTTAGACGCGGTTTCAACATCCCTTCGATGATCTCAAGTTCCGACGGGTTCTTCCACCTGATTGTCGGGCATGTCTGGAGATCATTCAGCATCTTTTTGGTTTTGGCGGAAAGCACGACCTCCCATGGAGCTTCTTCAATAAAAGAGCAAGTTGCCCCGGCATGTCCGTCTTCTTTGGAGTGTACGGCTGTGGTGAGTTTACTTTCCACTTTTCAGACAGCGCAAACTTGCTCTGTAGATATTGGTCTTCAATCCATCTCTTAAAGACGAAGCAATTCTCGAACGAGTGACTTACCGTTTGGTGGTAAGGGCAATAATTGGGATTATTCACCTCGCTGGGTTACGGTGGTCTCCATGGATTCGGGAGATAGATAAGCCTATTGCGCATCGCTAGCTCGAACAGCCTCTTCGTTTTACCCCGCGGGAATGAGTAAGGACGCTTCATTTTCTCATTATAATACCGTCGTCTCTCTTCCAGTTGATCAACTAGCTTTGTGGAACTGGGCTGCTGTCGGGTGTTCGCAACGAAGGTCGCCTTCCCTTTATCCTTGTCATTTCGGGGTTCTGGCTTCGGAGGAGACGTTCTATGGTCCATCTGGTCCATTTGAGCTAGCTTGTCAATCAGGCTCTGGAACGTGGTTGGTTTAAAGAACATCATGAACTGTGAAATAGTTGCATGAGGATCTAAGGTGCCCACGAACATGCCCACCGCTGGCGCTTCTTTGATGCGTTGTTCGCATTTCGACCACAGATTCCGCCATCGTGTCGCGTACTGAACCCACGTCTCTCCTGGCCTTACCCTGGCATTAATCAGTGTTGTTATCGGGGTGCGTTCACTAGCGCTTGCGAATCTTTGTGTAAACAGTAGCTCCATCTCCGCAAATGTTTTGACAGAATCGTTAGGTAGCTCCGAATACCATTCAAAGGATGTTTCTGCTAAACTGCTGACGAATTGGCGGAGCAGCAGTTTGTCATCACCTCCAGTGTTGCCACAAAGAGCCCTGAATTGGGCGACATGCTGATGGGGATTCCCTATCCCTTTATATACGTGGAACTTAGGGATCGTGTATCCCGGCGGGTAACTGATTTGGTCATACCAGCTCGGATAGGGTCGTCCAGTTTTAACAATTTGCCAGCCGCTTCACTCGCCTGATGGGCTAGTATTTGCTGAGCTATATAGTCATCCAGTGCGGCTTTGGAAATGATTTCCTCCTTGGCTGCTGAAAGGGCCGGAGGAGGATTAAATGTCTCCCCTCCGTCGTCTCCAACAATGATTGGAGGGTCTTCAGCTGGAGGGTCCGGTTGTAACATCATCCCTACCATATCTTGGAAGAGGATCGCCATTCATTTTATGTTAGCCGCTTGCTCTGCGGCTTCTTTGTTTTTCTTTTCGAGGATTCTACGTAAGAAGTCAGCATCGGTTTCTTGCTCGTGACGCTGTTCTGATGATACCTCCAAGCTTTCTTTTGGCCCGGTAAGTGCGGCCATTGCAGTCATCATTTCCTGAAGCTTCTGTTGTTGCTCCTGGGCTTTGGTCACGGATCGAGTGAGCGGTCGGTGACCCGTCGAAGCACGGCCTTCCTCCTTTCCGGAAGCCATATAAACAGTGTGCACCACTATGCCCCCAAACTTGGGGCGTTTGTGCTCAACGCTTTTACGGTTCGCCATGTTCACATGGGCTTTTTGCGGCCTCATTTTCTTTTGAGTGATTGACGTTGAGGGAGCCGTTGCAGTGGGCACCCAGCCAGCTGTTGCTTTTTCTGGCTTGACAGAGTAGTCCTTCTCCTGCCGAACCTTCATCTTTTTCTGTTGGCGGAGATAGTCTTGATCTATTACGGAGTCTTGGACTTGACACCAGACCTTGTAAATTTTAGAGGACAGCTGTTGAGGAGGTTGCTCCGGCTTCTTCTCTGTATCACTCCCCACATGTGAAGGAGTTCTCTTCAGCACTGCAGTAGGAGAGTTTCTGCGCACCTTGTTGAGCAGTTCAAAGCTGTTCTCGGTTGGAACAGCAGCGTCGATCCCCACCGTTGGAGCTGGTGGAGTAAATCTAGAAGGAGAGCTGCCCCCAGCCTTCCGTACTCGGCGCCGGTGACGACGGCGAGCATGTCGTGGGGATGGTGTTGGTTCAGCCTCTAGGGTGACCTCCTCATGCCCCCTGTGTTGGTCAGAATTTGCTGGTATCAGCCTTTTAAAGACCGACGTCCGTTGAATGGGGACGGTCAACCTATCAAAAGCAGACTTCCGAGTAGGGGAAGCAACCTTGGTGATTTCGCCTGGAACGGGAGCAGGGTTGGTTATCCGCTTCGAGACAACGCCTTCTGGTATTGCAGGCTTCTTCACGGGCCCGTTGGAGCTCTGGCCTAGTCTGTTAAAAACCGAGACAGTGGAGTTGGGCGACCCGTTGAGAGGGGCAGCGGTAGTTGTAAGTCGATCAAAGAACGACTTCTTTGGAGCTTCTTGCGACGTCATTGGGGCATTAAAGCTCATTGGTGGGAGCATGGTCCCAAAGAATAGTCCAGTGGTGGCTTTAGTTACCTGCTCCACTGGCATCTTGAAAAGAGAGGCCGCTTGGGGCCCATAAGTCACTCCCCAAGCAAGGACGGAGCGAGAGTTGCAGTTGCAGGTAGTGCAGTTTGAAGCCATTGATCTTCTGCTCTCTGCACGGAGCAAGACACCAAATCTTAGTACATCGAATCCACAGGCAACCAGAGCAAATCGCGATTCGTTCGCGAATACGACACACGAAGCGTGGAGTGGAAAGAGGAAGAGGACCCACCGGGCGTGCCAGAATCTGTTCCCCTCCGAATGGCGGCCAAGACATGGACGTCTTGCCTGAGATTCGGGGCAAATGTTATTTGGTTTTATCCGTCCACCTCTCCGAAGATGCCAAGTTGATTTATGGCACCGTGTATCGAAGGTTTAGACGGATGCGGCCGATGTAGCAGACTTCGTCAGATTCCCCCTCGCTTGAGGGGTTTTTGATTGTGGGGACGCTCTTCCCTGCAGGGCAAGCCTCTGCAGTTAATTACGCTACCGCATCGTGTAACAACTTTCTCCTTCTCCAGAATTTCACTTCGTGTCGTGGGTGTTTGTTTTGTTTGTGGTTGCCCGTGGATTGTATACGGAGACTAATTTATGTCGTCGCTCGTAGGACATGGATTAGTCCAAATCCGTATTTTCTTAGATTTGGGTTTGGGGTTTTGGTTTAAGGATACGTTAGCCGTATTTGGGGCTAAGATCAACTTAAACGTTTGTTAAGGATACGTTAGTCCAGTTTGAGACTAAGATCAACTTAACGGGAACGTTTAGATCCGACAAAAGAGCGTTTGGGCTCTATTGTTCTAGTTTAGGGACATAGTGGTCCATTGAATGTATGGCCGTCGGGACCCGTCACCTCTCTGACGACGTTGAAGGATTACAACGACAGATATCAGAGGAGTTCAGAGATGTACCCTTGAACCAAAGTTGGTTGGGAGACCTGTAGTCCAATTTGGGACTAAAGTCTGTTTGAAGGTTTAAAGATACGTTAGCCCTATTTAAGGCTAAGATCAACTTAAACATTTGTTAAGGATACGTTAGTCTAATTTGAGACTAAGATCAACTTAACGGGATTGTTTAGATCCGACAAAAGAGTATTTAGGCTCTATTGTTCCAGTTTAGGGACATAGTGGTCCATCATTCCCGTTTTGGGGACAAATGTTAGTGTAAGGACGCATTAGTCCACGAGTTTAAGGACGCGTCAGTCCATGAGTTTAAGGACGCGTCAGTCCATGAGTTTAAGGACCCCACAGTCCATATTGATGTGTGGTTATCGGGACCCGTCACCTCTCTGACGACGTTGAAGAATTACAACGACAAATATCAGAGGAGTTCAGAGATGTACCCTTGAACCGGGTATAAATTGATTTGAGAGAGCAGCTGTGCTCAGTTCCATTTAATTTGAGGACTTATGGCCAGAATTGGGTTAAGTCCGGTTAGAAAATGTCTAACATTTATTCACATTTGGCCTGTTAGGCCTTTGATTGGGCTCTGCCCTTTTTAAATGATGCACAACATCTAAATTGGTCTGTTAGACCTTTATTTGGGGTTTGCCCCTTTTTAATAATGCATTGCATTTTTTATTAGGCCTGTTAGGCCTTTTAATTGGGCTCTGTCCCTTCTTTAATAATGCAAAGCATTTATTGTTCTAACAGCGCGCCACGTGGCTTGTCAGGCGTTTTGCGCCAGCGCAAGGCGCAAACTCATGTGGGGGTGACACATGTCACTCTCTGGTGAGCGCAAGTCTGTTAGCGCAGCGCGCTGCGCCAGTGCGCTGCACTAGCGCGCTGCTGACACGTGGCGCGCTCTGATGACATACGCCCATTTATGAGAGCAGTGCTCTGTTTTAGAAGCGCATAGCGCAGTTTGTTCTGGGGCTGACACGTGGCGCTCCCTGGTGGCTTGCACCAATCTAAGGAGCGTAACAGTGCAAATTTCAAAAGTGTAAGGCACTGTTTAATATTTTGATCAAATTTAAATCAAAGAAGACAAGTTTTTCTTGTTTCTCTTGTTTTCAGAGAACCAGTGGTTCATCAAAAGGCTGTGCCTTTATATGTAGATCAAAAGATCTAATAAAGTAGTATATTACTTCTTTTTTTAATTCTCATTATTTGATCGTTTCTTTTCTCTTTTTTTTATTTAAGATCTTGATCTTGTTTTTAGATCATTGATCTTTTTAGAAGAAATTCTTCTTTTCAAAGGTTTACCTTTTTCTTTTTCTGAGTTCTTTCTCAAAGTTTTCAGAAGATTTCTGTGAGTTCTCTCTGTGTCGATGTCAATGTCTTTTAGACTTGGAGTCTAGGGGCCTTTATATAGTGACAATTGATTTGTTAAATCAGTTAAAGAGATCTTTCTCTGAGTGATTTAGGGATTTTTCCCTACCGTTGGATCTTTGATCCAAGGGCTCCTGTTTTACAGAAGAGAATCTTATTGTTTTAATAAGATTAGAAAGATCTTTCCAGTATTTTATTGTTCTGATTTAGTGCTGGCAGAGCCGGCGCAAGCGCATCTGCGCTGACACGTGTCGCGCAGTGCGGAGCGCAGCGCAACTGCGCTGATACGTGTCGCTCAGCGCTGCGCAAGCGCAACTGCGCTTTCTTTATTTTAACTTTAATTTCAAGGCAGAGGTTTGCTCTGATCGGAGGAAACAGATGCGTTGCTTCGTTTCCCGCCTTAGAATTTGAACAGAGCTTTGCTCTGATTGGGGTAAACAACAAGCTTTAGCTTGAAATTGATCTCTTCAAAATGAAGTAACCCACTAATTATATTTGCTAAGAATAATTAGTAAGAGATATAGAATAATTATCTCACTTAATTTTTCTCTTTCCTTTTTCTACTTTCTCACTTTAAGAAATTCAAGAGAGATAGCCATGGAGGATCATGTGAGAGTATAAAGATGATAAGGTTTAATAATATGAACTAAAAACAAAAATGAGTCATAAAATAAAACACCTCATCAATTCTACAACCATCTTAAATCCATGACTCATTCTCATTCTTCCATATAATTCTCATACTCCCATCACATATGTATCAATATACATCTCACAATATTTATATCAAATATAAATGTTAATAAAGAGAAGAAAATAATAAAGTGAGCATGATATTAGTTAATATATAAATATATGAATATATAAATATATATTTAATTATCAAATCAACACTTGATTTAATAATCCTGCTATATCATATATATACCGGCTAATATCAATAGACACACAATTAAAATACGTATATCAAATACACGTGTTTAATCGAACTCCTACACGTATCCTTATACGTGCCCTGCATCGTTTCACATGTACTGGGAAACCTCTGTGTGAGACTCTAAACACTCGACAATACGCTGACAGTAGGTTAGGATCATATCCATAGCCCACAAGTACGTCAGCGGTACTAGCTACACGTAACGGCTATCTAGGTGTTGATCGAATGAAGCTCAACGAGAAAGCTCATCTGAACCCTGCAAAGTCTATCAGTGACGTTACCGTACAGTCCGGTCTTTTTGTCTAAGAGTATCGCATATCGGGTCTAGGGTTTGGAATCTGTTAGACCCCAATAACTCGATAAGTAGTGTGACAGAGGACTCATAACCAACCGGAAACTGATAACACCTATCAGTTTATCTCCACTGCGATGGCTATCGACTTATGGTTATAGTCATATCATGCACAACGCGACATCAACTCCCTATACCGGGAGAGACGAATCCTCTCGACAGCTCACTGCCTCCGCGTGCTTCGGAACTATGCCTAACAAAAACCTGTTGCACGACTCCTTTGAGCCAAGGTAGGGTAGAAGTCTAAGTATAGTGGGAACACACATGAAACACTATGGCGATCTCAGGTCCTATGCAATACCCTGTACATATGTCACAAGAGAACTGCTACATGATGATGGTATATTACCAACTAGGAGTTCTCGGTGAGTTCGTCTAGTGAAACTCATCCAATGAGCATATGTATACAATCCTCGATGTCAAACACCAGTAGTTGTAGGATTAGATATCACCCTCCAACCGGTTCAAAAAACGTACACAGTCTAAACCGGAGTACCGATACCCAGTTTCGATACTCCTATGACTAAGGACTTTTAAGGATGTGCTTATCGACTACCCAGGCCCCACTAGTATGATCTCCATCATCGTTCTGGTAGTCAAGTAAAATCCTAAGGGTTTTATCTCATGTCTTAATGATACGCGATAATGAATAAAATGAATCACATGAAAAATAAAGATAAACCAAATAGCATACTATCATCTCGAGTAAGATTTCTCTCTCGTATAGGTCTTCCTTCAATTACAATAATTGACTTGAAGGTGCCTATATCCAACAAAAAATACATCCTCCACCATTTTATCCGATGATCGACATCTATCATCTTCATCCTTATCATCTAAAATGTGGGTTCACCAAATTTTATATGATTCTTCCACCTTTTTACTGTTGAATTAACAACGTAAAAAGTTCTATTGTCGGTAAACCATTAATTTTGCACCCACTAAATAAACGTTGCAAAATGGGTAGAATTGCATGAAATATGGTGTATCCACATCTTGATGATAATGATGAAGATGAAGGATTCCGATCGTTGGAAAAATGGCGGAGAGTGTATTTTTTCGACGACATAGGAGAAAATTCCCTCCTGTGGCCTCTTTCCTACATTATTCTCAATTTAAAAAGTATGTAATAATAACATTTTAATATGTTTTAACTAGTATTTTGTACGTGCGATACATATGTGTATATTTTGAACAACATATATACATTTCAATGAAGGCGTTTGTAATCATTTTTACCCATAAACATGTAAGTAGACGCTCATGCCGCTAACTTGCGGCCAAGACGGAATACGACCTATAATCGAATCCAAACACTAAAGTAGTCACAAAGAAGGAGTTTAACTACTTGGTTAGCGGTTATCTATCTTTGTAGTCATGTCCTTCGTCTTTTATACCACTTCCTTAGCTCCTAGGTCCACCGGAAACGAGCTTCGGAGTCGGTCTTCCTCATCTAAGATAATCCACCCGAGAGAACCCTAATCTAGACTCTAGTTTCACACTAATGATCAAAGTTAAACAAGTAGTGATCAAAACTTGCTAAGAATTGATCAGTATGATGTAGTGGTGGCTAATGTTTAGTATTTATCGCTTTTTCTTTTCCTTTCTCTACTTCTAAAAATCCAAGAGAGGGGAAGAAGAAAACTAAGGGTGTTGGTGAAGAGAAAACCAAGCATGGCTAAATGAAACACTATCTTGCTCTTTTCTCTTTCTTTTTTTTCCTTTTAATGTGAGAATTGGTGGACTTTTGACTCACCATGATGAGTCACAAGTCTACATCATTCTTATATTAACAAGAAGAGATGAGAAAAGAAGATAGGCTACCTCATTGTAAACACACACATATAAATATACTAATACAAGTATATGTTACAAATACATACACCCGTATTTGTATAAAATACGAATATCCGTATTTGTATCAAGATACAAATACACGTATTTATACAAATAGCTGTATTCATATAAATACCGTATTCTGTCAAAATAAAAATACCAAAAAGAAAGATACTAAAAGAGATGACTCAACAAGAATAGATGACTGTCACAAAAAGAATAGATGACCCATCTCCGCTTTCCTTGATTTAATCTATAAATAGACATAAGCATCTTGTCCACCACGCTTCCGCTGCTCCCACTGACTACAACAACCCTATGGCAGAGTCATATAAACGTACACTTCTAAATTTAATTGAGAATGACGTTATAGCCATCCACCTGCCAGATCTCAAAGTTTAGGACAACAGTAGTGATAAGTTTGGGTCATCAAAACCTCCCTATCACCGTCTTTGAGAAGACCGAAGTACTTCTCGGATGGCTGAGCTTACCTACTAAATCTATGGAGTGGCTAATGGATTGTCGAATCCAATTGAATCCTTAGATTCTACTAAATATTCAATAACCGTTTGTGATTCTGGAATCACTTCTAATTCTACCATACTCCCACTAATATTTTCTGAAAAGAATTCATTTTACTAAAAAGGTAGCGAGTCAAGAACAATATAACTATTGGTCCTGCAAATGGTTGAATATTAACCTTTGTCAAATCCCGAGAAAACCCACAAATTGCCATTATGGAAATGTGCCTTGAGTTTATCCGGATTCTAATTTTAAGTATAAACTCGACAACTCCATATACCTTAACATCGTTAAGATATGAATCCATTCTATATCCAATATATAAACAAATGCACTAACTAAATTTGAACCAGATTCAAAAAGTATGCAGCTGTTTTCAGTGTACTACCAAAGAGGAAAAGGCCATACAAAATTACTCATCAAGAAGCACACCTACGGATGAGTAATCTAAGAGAGAATACAATTCTTAAAATTATCATGATGGAATACCTAGCATAAGCATCTACATTTTCGATCACCTCGAAGAATCCTGATATTTCAAACACATGGTTCTTTACTTTATTCTTATACATATAACTTCTCAAAATTTGAACCTTTTATTTCAATGAATTGCGTGTCTAAAACCAGAGAATTCATAAGTAAATGGAATATAGTACGAGTACCAACCCCTTGTCATAATGAATATCGGCCAACATACAATACTTTGTATAAGTCCCCTGAATTTAATAACTCAAACCCCGTGTATCGTAAGTTGAAAAGTGTATTATGGTTAAGAAGAATTACATCGTTATTGAATGCACCTTACCAATCATAAACTGATAAAGGTAAATGTTATAAACATAATTTGAAAAGGTTATATATCACTTTATAAAATAAACGTACAGATATCGTGGTTTGAAATTGGTGCATAATAACAGATATTCAAAACCAAATATTTTCCTTTAGGCAAAACCCAGGTGATTTTCTCAAAAATTACCGATTACAAAAATTCTTATATTGAGGATCTTATTACCCAATTCCCAATATTCTACTCCCACTCAGTATCTATAACGCCATACAGATGTGAGAATCAATTCCGGTAAATACATACTCTGGAGTCAGAATCTAATTGGGAAATCAGTTTTCATTTAACACCGCACAGTAAAACTGAAACGTGAAAATGTTTCGAGGAGCTTGCCGAGTATTTCTAGTAATGCCCTTTCCAATACCTGACTCATGACATTAGTTATAATTTCCATTGCCCTTACTCCAGTCCCTTTTATGTCTTTACTTCTTATCTATTGTACACCATATTTAGACTAATTGGTTTTCTTCTTTCCCTACCTTTCGACACCAGCCTAATCCTTGGAAGAAGACTATCCAATAATTATAATAGGTGTACTCTCCTAATACTATGAGCCCTCGCAACATGAGAGAAGGTAAATAGAAAAGATAACCGAATAAGCCTATTCAGTTTCCCTATAACCGGAATCCATTCTCGAACTGAAATAAATTTCTGCGAGTTTGTATGTAACAATACGGATGGTTTTATCTATTTCATGTGGATCTTCAAAATTTGTCATACCTCGCTTCCCAGTGTACGGGCAGAGGACGCGACGAGGCCGCTACGTAATTACTCTGAAGTAAATACGCTAAGCGTATCTAAGCAATATAAATAAAAATGCACAAGAGACAAAAGACAATAGGTATAACTGAACAGCAACTAAAACATTCTTTACAATTCATGTTCCTTGAATCTTATCATTTCATATACTTTGAATCTGTCCTAACCTAAATTTTCTTTCAAGGTTATGGATTCCCCAAACAACACCAGCACCAACTTCAACAATACTCCACCTCCACTACCAATCACACCTTCAATCCCTGCTCCGCTCAATGAGCAGACGGTTCTGCTTGAGGCAATCCACAGCCTTCTCGAGAGACAGCAGCAGCAGACTGCTCTTTTAATGAACCGTCCCGAGGCAGAAGCACCTGGGGTGAAGCAATTCAGGGCTTTGCACCCCAAACAGTTCTCAGGAAAGGAAAGCCCACTGGAAGCTGAGGAATGGGCTCAGAGTATCGAAGATGATCTGGCAGCGACACAAGTGCCAGAGGGAGCTTGGGTCCGTGTTGCGAAACTGCAACTCACGGACAATGCACGGAATTGGTGGAAGGCGGAAGAAAGCCGTCTTGAACAACCCATCGAATGGAAGACTTTCCGCGACATGTTCGACGCTAAGTACTTCCCTGAGACTGCCAGGTTCGACATGGAACAGTAGTTCATCCATCTGCAACAAGGTTCGATGTGGACCAAGTCAGTAGATGAGTATGACGCTGAGTTCACCATGCTTAATCGATAAAATATGTCTCAATAATTCGAATTTTTAAAATATCACATACTGCACAGCTAACACAGTCCTTTAACAGATTTGCGGCACACCTGATACCGACGGAAGAGATCAGAACCCGTCGATTTCAACAAGATTTGGATTCGGAGATCCAGGTTGCACTGGCCACAGGAGATTTTTCGAATCATGAATCGGCTCTGAAAGTTGCCCGCCGTTATGAGGCAGTAGTAAAGGCGAGAAGCAGACCTCGGTCTGCAGGAATTAAGCGCCCTGCCAACCAGATGGCAGGACGAGCCTCGTCAAGGACACCTTTTGTGCCAAGGCAATCGGGAGTACCGAACAACCGTCCTAGCCCAGCCTTTTATACCTACTGCAAGAGAACTGGACATATGATGAAAGACTGCCGGCGAGCCAACCTTCTTTGCTTAGTCTACGGCTCAGCTGCTCATGATATTGGGTCTTGTCCTTAAAGACAAAACCCAATTGCTACATCCAGGCCAGTGATCAATTACCAGCAGCGACCAGCCCTTCAAGCACCTGCTCCAAGACTTGCACTACCTGCTCCACCACCTAGAGGACCACAAGATGCACCTCCTCATCGTCAGTTCGATCAATCTCAAAGGAATGTTCCGAGGAATGCTCCTCAGGCCATAAGGAATGTACCACGGCGCCAGGCTTTCACGATGACCGTGGAAGAAGCTGAGGCCACTGGCCAAGTTATCACTGGTAACCCTTTTCTTCTCAACCTTTCTTTCAGTCTTGTTACTTATCTACATACTTTTCCCTATACCTAAAACATATCCCATATACCTTAGGTACAATCTTAGTAGCCTCACTACCTGCACTAGCACTGTTTGATACTGGAGCATCTCACTGCTTTATGTCGTAACGGTTCGTCCGAACCCATGCGATTCTAGTCACACCGCTTATATCCAGCTGGAATGTCAGTTCAGGAAATGGTGTTCTAAAGGAAACAATAGGATACAACTTGTGTCCAGTAGTCATCTGCAACAGAGAATTCTATGCCGACTTCAAAGTGCTAGACATACCGAACTTCAATGTGGTTCTAGGTATGGATTGGCTCGCAACCTTTTATGCTACCATCGACTGTCGTCAAAGGAGGGTAGTATTTGAGATTCTAGATCATCCGGTCTTCTATTTCAAAAGTGGAGACTGCACCGTGGAGCCAAGTACATAGAAAGCGAAGCCAAAGAAGGCAATGATTGCAGCAACTCAAGCAGAGGAAGAATTAAGGCCAGAAGTGGTTCGAGAGTTCGACGACGTGTTTCTTGACGATATATCAGGTTTGCCTCCCGATCAAGCTCTTGAATTCAGTATTGATTTAGTACTAGGAGCACAACCGGTGATCAAAGTACCTTATCGATTAAGTCCGGAAGGTTTGAAGGAAGTCCGAACACAGTTGGATGAATTATTGGCGAAAGGATAGATTCGTCCCAGCACTTCAAGTTGGGGATCACCAGTACTGCTTGTGAAGAAGAAGGAAGGTTCATACATAATGTGCATTGATTACAGAGCCTTGAACGAAGTCACGATAAAGAACAAGTATCCGCTACCGTGTATCGACGATTTATTCGATCAACTAAGTGGATCCTGTGTTTTCTCTAAATTAGATCTTCGTTCACGTTATCATCAGGTGAATGTCAAGGAAGTTGATATTCATAAAACAGCTTTCAGAACTCGCTATGATCATTACGAATTTCTAATGATGTCATTTGGAGTGACCAACGCACCAGAAATATTCATGAACCTGATGAATCAAGTTTTCCGGGAGAACTTAAACATGTTTGTTTTCATCTTCATTGACGACATCCTGGTGTATTCTAAGAGTCGGAAAGAACATGCCGAGCACCTACGAATTGTCCTGGAAACTCTACGACAACATCAATTATACGCCAAGTACAGCAAGTGCGAGTTTTGGTTAGATCAAGTTGGTTTTCTTGGACACATCGTATTAGGCGAAGGAATCTCTGTGGATCCGGCGAAAGTTTCAGCAGTAAGCGAATGGCTGATACTAAAGTCAGTGAAGGACATTCGAAGTTTCTTGGGTCTAGCTGGATATTACCGAAGGTTCATTGAAGGCTTTTCAAAGATAGCACCACCCCTAGACACACACCCCTCACTCACAATTCTGTCCAAACTCTCAAGAAATTCCTTTAGAAATTTTAGTGTGCAAATTGAAGTTAGCAAAGGGCGAAATTTCGGTGATTTTCCAACGACGACCCTAGGAGCTCCTGGCGACGAAACGATGCACCGGTGTCTCCTACCATTTCCTCTTCCTCATACCTAACCTCTAAACCCATAAGTCCCACCTCTCTCTTCTATTCTCTAGTCTTAAAATTTTTTTTAATAAAACCCGACGGAATCGGAGTTAATCCGATGTCCGATTCGGTTCTTCCTAAAAATCTCACTTTTTCTTAAATACAATTATACTAAACTCTTACATGTTAACTATTAAACATTAACAAGTCATATTGAATAAGTTCAATATCAAAAGAATTTCTATTTCAATTTTTATCGTACTTTTCACTATAATACCATGTAGTTTAATTTCGACATTTAAAACATCACAATCTTGATATACCTTTAAGTAGATCATGAGGTAATGACCTACCTCCTCACACACTCATATGCAACATAGCACAATACCTTTCGGGAATATAGAATACGGGAAAACAAAACTTTACATATAAATACCGCTAACTATTAAAACCGTTTTCTATAAGATTACGTATTTTTTATAAATCTTTGCAAAGCGCCGCTACAACCCATTTGGGGAACCCGACTAGGATGGTGCGGATTATCGCACATCCCTGGGCTTAGTAGTGCGAGATGCAGACCTCCGCAAGGAGCATTCGGTCTCGAAAGATTTAAAATACGAATATCTTAAGAAAATGAGATTTCTAGAAATATAATATATATTAAAATTTATTTTTATATAAATATATATATGTATAATTAAAATATCTATTTTTGTGATAATATAAATATTCCAATTTTTTTCTAAAATCACAAGAATCACTTTACATTAAAATACCATGAAATTTCATACAAGTTCAATATTACAATTAAATACCCTATATTATGAAATTAGGTTATTTTCATTAGAAATAACACAAATATAAAATCTACAATTATGACAACTCTAAAGACGATAATTAAATACTTGGGTGTATTTTGAAAATTATAAAAATAGTATTTTTACATAAAACCCCCTCAAGTTCTATAAATTACTCTAAGGACCCTAGTAAATATAGGTTTAAGCGGGACTAGTCTCTTAAGCCTCAGGGAGCCGGAGATATGGGTGCTTTCCTATTTAAGATAGACAACTTAACAAACGGTGTTATCAATACGGTAATCGTCTTTGAAAAAGACACAAATCCTGCAGCCCATGTGCAGTGGTTACTAATAACATCAAAACCTAATTCAGGACTTCAATTTCTTTTCTAATTGTTCTAATTCAAACTGAGTCTCATTATAAATAATCCGACTTGAATATGATTCAACTACAACCTACAATACTATAATTCAATATGAATCCATATATTCAATCTATTCAATTTGTATTGACTGAACCGAACTATGGATATACTTCCATTTACATGATTCTCCAGTTGCATCCATTTACTAATATCATGGTTCCGGCAAGTCATCCATCTATACAAGACAATACAAGTTACAATACAATACAAACAAGATATCGCGGGATTTAAGGGATAGATTGGTATGGAAGGTGTTAGAAGTGGAGAGACTGCAAGATTTAAGACACCATACCTATATTCCGTTTTAGGTTGTTTTCGTCACCCCATTGAGATGGGAATACGCGCGCGCATGTCAGGCGTACTACAGATTCTCCCTGTCTAGGGTAGGCTGGGGTTTATTGATTGTGGGGATCCGAATCTCTGGCAGCCGCGGACTAAGCTGCCGTTAATTACCCCTCGCCTTTGGAGTGAGGGAACCTCCGATTAACGGGTTAAACTGGTCATGCGAACTCAATATGCAGTGTTGTGTTTTGAAGGGGTTTTGGATATATTGGGGGCCCCGCAGAGTTTTTACGGGGGTCCCGGTACCCGGATAGTGGGCTGGGGGTCAAGGGGGCTAGCAGCCCCCTTGCGGGGTGCAGGGCAGTGCCCCGGCCCAATTTTTTTTTGAGAGGGATAGTGTTGTAGAGTATGTGTGTGTGTGTATACATATATATAAAATAAAAAAAAGGACAGTGCAACCAAAGGATGCGTGGGAAAAAGCGCCAGCGCTTTAGATGCTAGCGCTTTGAGCGCAAGAGCGCTAGCGCCCCACGTGCCAGGCACGTGGGCGCTTTGGTGCTAGCATTCTGAGCGCAAGAGCGCTAGCGCCCCATGTGTCAGCACGTGGACGCTCGGGCTTTGGGCGCTAGCGCCCTGAGCATACGGGCGCTAGCGCCCCACGTGTCAGCACCTGGGCGCTCGGGCGCTAGTGCTTTGAGCACAAGGGCGCTAGCGCCCCACGTGTCAGCACGTGGCCGCTCTGAGTTCCCCTTTGTGGGTTTTATGGTAAAAATCTCTCCTTTCTGAGATCTGATGGCAGATCTGAGTTCCCTTTTGTGGGTTTTGTGGTAAAAAACTATTTAGTTTTATAAAAGGAAGAGTAAAACTCTTGATTTAATTCAAAAAGAAGAAGGTTTTAGAACCTTGAGGAAGGAGAAAGAGGCACAGGCCCTAATTTTTGGGGGAATGAAAAGTGTATGCTTTATTCATCATCATGTTGCTTTATATAGACTTACATATTTACATATAGCCCCTTGGGCTTGACAAAATGGCGTTTTGCTTATCCCATGGCTCATGTGTCATTTCTTTTTGCCATAAGCCATGGGCTTACAAAAATTTGGCTTTATGCCCATATAAATTACATCAAAATTATTTTTTACATGATTTGCATGGGGAGGCCGGCCGCTTCATGTTCCGGCTCGACTCGGGCATTGGTCCACTTGCTTGGGCTTAGGCCCACCTGGCTTGGGGTTGACCTTGACTTTGACTTGGTCAACCGGGGTGCAAATTTTTATCCCAACAAAGTGCCCCCCATCAATAAATGCACACCGCATATGTGAGTTGTGTGCATGAAATTGATGGATCTTCTTTCGTGTGGAGGCGACTTTCTTTGGTTCCCACTTTTTGGGATGCACTGCCCTTTTTATGACGTGGACGGTCGACGCTTGACGCATTTCCAAGACGGAGTGTCCGTGGTAGACGTTTCCCTAGCCCGGAGTGATCTGGTTCCTGCTTTGTAGGAAGCCTGCACTGCCCTTTTTGCGACATGGACGGTCGACACTCTGATCCGGAGCGATTTGGTTCCCGATTTGTGGGAAGCATGCACTTCCCTTTTTGCGACATGGACGGTCGACACTCTGATCCGGAGCGATTTGGTTCCCGATTTGTGGGAACCTGCACTGCCCTTTTTGCGATATGGACGGTCGACGCTCTGATCCGGAGCGATTTGGTTCCCGATTTGTGGGAAGCCTGCACTGCCCTTTTTGCGACATGGACGGTCGACGCTATGATCCGGAGCGATTTGGTTCCTGATTTGTGGGAAGCCTGCACTGCCCTTTTTGCGACATGGACGGCCGACGCTCTGATCCGGAGCGATTTGGTTCCCGATTTGTGGGAAGCCTGCACTACCCTTTTTGCGACATGGACAGTCGACGCTTGACGCGTCTTCGAGACGGAGTGTCCGTGGTAGACTTTTCCTTGGCTCGGAGTGATCTGGTTCCTGCTTTGTAGGAAGCCTGCACTGCCCTTTTTGCGACATGGATGGTCGACGCTCTGATCCGGAGCGATTTGGTTCCCGCTTTGTAGGAAGCCTGCTCTGCCCTTTTTGCGACATGGACGGTCGACGCTCTGATCCGGAGCGATTTGGTTACCGATTTGTGGGAAGCCTGCACTGCCCTTTTTACGACATGGACGGTCGACGCTTGACGCGTCTCCGAGATGGAGTGTCCGTGGTAGACTTTTCCCTGGCCCGGAGCGATTTGGTTCCCGCTTTATAGGAAGCCTGCTCTGCCCTTTTTGCAACATGGACGGTCGACGCTCTGATCCGGAGCGATTTGGTTACTGATTTGTGGGAAGCCTGCACTGCCCTTTTTGCGACATAGACGGTCGACGCTTGACGTGTCTCCGAGACGGAGTGTCCGTGGTAGACATTTCCCTGGCCCGGAGTGATCTGGTTCCTGCTTTGTAGGAAGCCTGCACTGCTCTTTTTGTGACATGGATGGTCAACGCTCTGATCCGGAGCAATTTGGTTCCCGATTTGTGGGAAGCCTGCACTGTCCTTTTTTACGACATGGACGGTCGATACTTGATTTGACTTGTTCTGCTTCTTGCAGTGTCAGGGGTGGACTTGACTTGCTCCGCTTCTTGCGGTGTCGAGATTGGATTCTGACTTGCTCCGCTTTCTGCGGTGTCGGAGTTGCAGTTGACTTGTTGATTATGGATTGGGTTGACATCAGCATCGCTATACTGGAATATGGTACCAGGAGCGAATCATCATCTGTCTTTGAGAGGATTTTGGATTTTTTTTGTCGGCATCTGCATTGCTGCACTTGAATAATGCCAGGAGCAACTCATCATTTGCCCCGGGAGGACTTGGGAATTGTTTTTTTTTGTCGGCATTTGCAATGCTGCATTGGAATAATGCCAGGAGCAACTCATCATTTGCCCCGGGAAGATTTGGGAATTGGTGGCTTAGGAGACAGGTTTAGATCCCTATCACCTAAGGCTTTTCAATTTTATGGGCCGTAAAGGTCCCATAAAAGCATTTTCTCCCTACGAGTCGAAAGGATCTCGTGGGTGTATTTCCTCCTTAGGAGTCGTGGGGACTCCTAAGGGTGTTGCTCCTTTGTGAGTCGTAAGGATCTCACGCGGGAATTTTCTCCTCACAAAGTCGAGAGGACTTTGCGAGTGCATTTCATCTCTTTTTTATGAGTTTGCGCCCTTTCGGGGTTTCACAAACTCGCCGGCAGTCCTGCTGTTTTTACTCACGGAGCCCTTTCGGGTTTTCATCCGTACTCATTTTGCTTGTGGACATGCCATTTTTTTATTTTATTTTATTTTATTTTATTTATTTATTTATTTGGTGGGACTTTGAGTGTGGTCTCACCGGTGGGACTTAGAAGAGATTGGGATTGTTTTACGCCCGTGGATTGGATACGGTTTTACAGAATGTATGGTCCAGACCGTAGGGCCAAAAAAATTTCGGGACTTCATTGGCGTCTGCATCGCTGCACTGGAATATGGTACGAGGAGCGACTCATCATTCGCCGTTGGGGTATGGGATTTGGAATTTGATTGGCGTCTGCATCGCTGCACTGGAATATGATACCAGGAGCGACTCATCATTCGCTATTTGGGATTTGAGTTTGGAATTTGGTTGGCGTCTGCATCGCTGCACTGGAATATGGTACCAGGAGTGACTCATCATTCGCCACTTGGGTATTGGGGAGCGATGGCTTAGGAGACATGTTTAGATCCCTATCACCTAAGGCTTTTCAATTTTATGGGCCATGAGGGTCCCATAAAAGCATTTTCTCCCTACGAGTCGTAAGGATCCCGTGGGTGCATTTTCTCCTTAGGAGTCGTGAGGACCCCCAAGTGTGTTTTTCTTTTGTGAGTCGTAAGGATCCTACGAAGGTTTGTTCTCCTCATGCATCGTGACGACACATGAGTGGGTCTTCCCAATGGACCATAATTCCAAGGGTGGAGACCCTCCGCGTAACTAGTGATTACGGAGGGGCATGGGTATGATGAGAATTATTTGAGCCCGTGAATTGTATACGGTAGTCAATTTGGGGACTAGCCGTAAGGCTGAGAGAATTTTTGGGAAATTGGATTTTTGTTGGCGTCTGCATCGCTGCACTTGAATATGGTACCAGGAGCGACTCATCATTCGCCTTTTTTTTTGTTTTTTTTGTTTTTGTTTTTGTTTTTTTTACCGCGATTGCTCTGTCATTTCAGCTTTCCTTATCGCGAAGATCGCGATTGCCCTATCATTTCGGCTTTTATTCGTGGTTGCCCCATCATTTCAGCTTTATTTTCATGTTTATTTTACTCGCTGATTTTTATTGCGAATTGCCCCATCATTTCGGCTTTTCTTTATTTTTCTTTTATCTACACATTTTTTTGTTTATTTACATATATTTTTTTACATTCCCAGTTTAACGACTTAGAGGTCGATTGTTCCCAGTTTAACGATGTGGTGGTCATCGGTTCCCAGTTTAAAGACTTAGAGGTCTACTGTTCCCAGTTTAATGACGTGGTGGTCGATCATTCCCAGTTTAACGACGTGGTGGTCAGCTTGCTTATCCCAGCCCCTTGAACTTTGCTCTTGGCGGAGCTGTGTTGATGACCGTAGCTCTGTGGCTTGCCGATACATCCGAGGATTGTGAGTTTTTTCCAAGCTTGTATTGGTCCTCTGCCCAATCTTTTAAAAACACAGCAGTCCTCAATGGCATGACTCACCACCCTATGGTATGGGCAGTATAAGGGATTGCCGGTCATATTCATTTCATGTGGCATCTTCGGAATAAGCAATTGCAGACCGTTTTTCAAGCCTTCCTCGAATATATTGCGGACCTCATCCCTCCTGAAGGAGTACACCTTCTTCTTTCTCTCCATTAGAGTAGGTGCCCTTGCTGATGCTGTTCCTTGAGGCCCATCAGTCTTTGGTTCGCCCTTTTCAGATAATGGCACATGTCTGGGAGGATTAGGTTCCCGAAAGGCTTCGGTCTCCATTTATATGAAATCGGCGGTCATAGCTTGACTGTTTGCTAGCACGCCTTTAGACAGTTCTATCTCTCCCGTCTTGTATTGCCTTTCGACCCAATCTTTGAAGACGAAGCAGTCCACAATGGCATGGCCTATCACTCTGTGATAGGGGCAATATTTTGGGTCGTCGGTCATATTCGCTTCTTGCGGTCTCTTTGATTCTGGCAGTTGTAAACCATTTTTTAGGGCGTCTTTGAATATTTTACGGATTTTGTCCCTTCTGAAGGAATATACCTTATCCAGCTTCTCATTCAGTGGAGATTCTCCTCCGGTGTATGTATCGGAGGGACTGGAGGCTGATTACGGCAGTTTTTCGCGAAGGCGCTCTGCTCTTAGGTTGAAGAGGGTATCAGTTGGCTGCCTCTGGGTATCAATCCCTGGCTCATGAACCGAAATTTGATTTTGCTGTAATTGCAGTCGGGCGACTTGGGTCACGAGATCTGCCGCGACGTTTGCCAATTCGTCGACCTTGGACTGTACCTTGGCTAACTCCTCGTCCCTGTCCTGAAGCTGCCTCTGAAGCCATCGGAATAACGCTTATTCTGTAGTTCCGGCTATGACAGTCGGGTCATCTTTATTGCCTGAGCTCAATTCCGCAGGAACCACGGGCTCCTCTGGCTTATCGGCCTGAGCGGGCTCTTCATCACTTAGATCGAGCCGATGCTGGGTAGCGTCAATCATATCATCACCATGGCTGTGAAGAAGTGGAGGATTCGTTTCTTCACGTCCGACCATGTAGACAGTGCGAACCACATACCGAGCCATTTCTTTATCTTTGGCGGCTGATTTCGCAGAGCGGTCCGGGCTTTGGAAATTCATAAATTTTAACATGGCCGGAGCCCTAGCTCTTTTGTTGGTTCTGTATCTGAGCCGCTTCTGCCTCAGCCTCTTGACAGGCTTCTTCTCTCCGGGAAGCCGCCATAGGCTGAGTGATGGGGAGCTTAGAGAAGATACCCAATTGAGCAGTTGTCAGGGGCATCGCCGGAGCTTGCTCGAGATGCCTTGTTGCTTTGTTGGCATTGATGGCCTTGCCCCCAGCTGGGGCCAAGGAGAGTCATTCAAACACCGACTTGCGTTTGAGTTGGGGCGCCTTCGAGACCACCACATTTGGCCTCTTACCTTTCGAGACCGGTTTGTCTGCCACCGGGGCTTGAGGAGCTGGGATGGAGTTAGCTAACACGAACAGGATAGAGCCGAATGGTAGTGGCGGCTCTTCCCATTGTCACCCAAGACTGGCCGGAAGGACCGTCCTGGCGTCCATCTTCATCGTATAGGAGATGGGAGCTGTGCCGAGAGCTGAGTTTGTCCTTGGAGACATTTTTGCTGCGACCTGAGATTGCAATTTGAAATTTGTTAACCTGCACAAAGAATCATGATTTCAGTACAGGCAGTCGATATGTATCTTGATTAAGTTCGCATGAATGTTTAACCCGAAATATGGGAGGAGAGAAAAGTCCAACCGGGCATGCCGAATCTGTAGGGTGTTTTTCGTCACCCTATTGAGATGGGAATACACACGCGCTTGTCAAGCGTACTACAGATTCCCCCTGCCTAGGGTAGGCTGGGGTTTATTGATTGTGGGGATCCGAATCTCTGGCAGCCGCGGACTAAGCTGGCGTTAATTACCCCTCGCCTTTGGAGCGAGGGAACCTTCGATTAACGGGTTAAACTGGTCATGCGAACTCAATTTGCAGTATTGTGTTTTGAAGGGGTTTTGGATATATTGGGGGCCCCACAGAGTTTTTACGGGGGTCCCGCTACCCGGATAACGGGCTGGGGGTGAAGGGGGATAGCAGCCCCCTTGCGAGGTGCGGGGCAGCATCCCGGCCCAAATTTTTTTTGAGAAGGATAGTGTTATAGAGTATGTGTGTGTGTGTGTATACATATATATAAAATAAAAAAAGGAAAGGGCAACCAAAGGATGCGTGGGAAAAAGCGCCAGCGCTTTGGGTGCTAGCGCCCCAAGTGCCAGGCACGTGGGCGCTCGGGCGCTAGCGCTCTGAGCGCTAGCGCCCCACGTGTCAGCACGTGGGCGCTCGGGCGCTAGCGCTCTGAGCGCTAGCGCCCCACGTGTCAGCACGTGGGCGCTCGGGCGCTAGCGCTTTGAGCATAAGGGCGCTAGCGCTCAAAGCGCTAGCGCCCCACGTGCCAGCACGTGGGCGCTCGGGCGCTAGCACTTTGAGCGCAAGAGCGCTAGCACCCCACGTGTCAGTACGGGCGCTAGCGCCCCATGTGTCAGCACGTGGGCGCTCGAGTGGCAAAAGGGACTTGGTCCCTGTAATGGGAGTTGTACTCCCAGAAAGGAGCACTTATTATTTTTTTTTGTGTGTGTGTGTGTGTGTATGGGAAGTTAAACTCCTGAGATATTTTGAAGCTGATAAAGGGGCTTCTCCCCTTGAGCCCTAGTTCTTCCCCAAAGTGGGGTTTCTGAAGATGGGTCTCCTTCTTCTTCCTTTGTTGGTCGGATCTTGAAGATCAAGAAATATGAGATTTTAAAAATCTCTCCTTTCTGAGATCTGATGGCAGATCTGAGTTCCTCTTTGTGGGTTTTGTGGTAAAAAACTATTTAGTTTTATAAAAGGAAGAGTAAAACTCTTGATTTAATTCAAAAGAAAGAAGAAGGTTTTAGAACCTTGAGGAAGGAGAAAGAGGCACAGACCCTAATTTTTGAGGGGAATGAAAAGTGTATGTTTTATTCATCATCATGTTGCCTTATATAGGCTTACATATTTACATATAGCCCCTTGGGCTTGACAAAATGGCATTTTGCCCATCCCATGGCTCATGTGCCATTTCTTTTTGCCATAAGCCATGGGCTTATAAAAATTTGGCTTTATGCCCATAAAAATTACATCAAAATTATTTTTTACATGATTTGCATGGGGAGGCCGGCCGCTTCATGTTCCGGCTCGACTCGGGCATTGGCCCACTTGCTTGGGCTTGGGCCCACCTGGCTTGGGGTTGATCTTGACTTGGTCAACCGGGGTGCAAATTTTGACCCCAACACCGTTGCTGTTGTACTTTGGCATAACGGTTCCTTATACTTCCATTTGCCCTAATCTCTAGCATATAGGGACTCCTCTCGTATACACTGGTATCCTTCTGTACCAAGCTACAAACAACAGCGTTAACACTAATTACAACTTTAAAAGTTATACTCTCTCTTACTCTCTGTCTATTATCCTTCTCCTTTACCTTTGGGACTTACCGAGCGATTGTTCGCTGACGATATTCCTTCTCTTTCTTCTTTGGAATGTTGTCAGGTGATCTGGACACCCAGGAGATCGAGCCTACTAGCGAGGACTTGGATCAGCTTTTCTACGACCCAGAGCTCTAGCTTCATTGTACACATTTTTATTTCAGTAATTTTCATTTCTGTTATGCCACTGTTTAAGCATTGCTTTCATTCAGTTGTATTTACTTTTCCATGCATTGTACAAAAGAATGTTAATAAATAAAGTTGTTGTTCAGTTATACCTACTGCCTTTTGTCTCTTATGCATTTTTATTTATATTGCTTATATACGCTTAGCGTATTTACTTCAGAGTAAATACGTAGCGGCCTCGTCGTGCCCTCTGTCCGTACATTGGGAAGCAGGGCGTGACAGTAAATAGAAAAGACAACCGAATAATCCTATTCAGTTTCCCCATAACCGGAATCCATTCTCGAACTGAAATAAAATTCTACGAGTTCGTATGTAACAATATGGATGGTTTTATCCATTTCATGTGGATCTTCATAGTGATACGGAATGTTCTGGAGAAAGCAAAGGATAAAGCAGGAGTGGCATGGATATATGTGAATCATGAAAAAACAAAGTTAGGTTTGTAAAAAGGTTCGGTCAACTTGGTTTATGACTTTTAGTTTAAGGCGGGTCATAGTCGCTGCCAAAAAGAGAGAGAAAAGAAACACTCAGCGTGCACTTTAACAAGATTAGATTGGTTAATTACTTTATCTAATTAGGATGGCTCCTACTATTTTCTCGAATTCTCCTTCAAACCCTAAAAGGAGAACTAATCGGGATCATTTATACCTTACAAGTTCGCTAACCGTTCAGCCAGGCCGGTGTTGGTACTCCGAGGGAGGCTTCCCGTGCTTTTGCACGAACCTAATTAAATAACTCCGTTTTCGCAGAGGCGTAATATCGTTAACACTTTTTAAACACCTAATAAGTTAGCTAATTGTGAAAGGAAAATCTCTAAAGGAGTAATAGTTACTCATCAGTGGGAATCGGGACCCAACTATCATCGCGTGATAGCTTTGACGGAAGCCGACCAAAATCACCATACTCTAGAAGGTATGTGTGTACTTGACAAGTTTCCCTTATATTTGAAACTCCCGATATGGTTTTTATCCTTAAGACTTAAGTGACCTTGACTGAGCCAACATATCAAAGGGTCCTGGTCAAATTCAACCGGTCATTATCTTGATTGCCTTAAACTCACCCGTACGAGTCCTTGCCTGAGATAAAATGATTGTACGACTGTACTAACCAATTGTATCTAATGCTGCAGAAAAACACTACATAACTATCGAACACTACGCCTCGGCTGAGCACGACATACAATGTACGAATACTAAGCAATACTAATCTAAAATGACGGAGGGCTACGACTGGTTTTTGGCGAAAACCTTTAACGTAATGAACTTGATATCGTTGAAGAAACTTGAGTGGTTTGAAAAGAAGTGGTTTAGGCTCCGTTTTTAAAACAAGTGGTTTTGTAGGAAACCGGGTAGTTTTAAAAATGGTTCCGACAATATCATTTAGATTTGTTTTTCTTGCATTAAACCTATAATGTGATCCCATCAATTAAGTTTCTATGCATCACAGAAATAACCAAAATAGAATGTACATATATGCCATCCGCATTCGCCACAGGGTCCAGGGATTTCACCGTAAGGTTACTTAACTTACGGCAGTACACGGGCAGGGTTAGCGCCGGTGCAAAACATATACAATATTTATATATATCATCATAGGTAGGTAATAAAAATCACAAGCATGCGATAATCAAGATGGAATAGCGGATAAAGTAGAAGCCCCATGTTTCGTTTGAGCCACAAATGAAAACCAACGTTCCCCGATCGTATGGATAGCTTGAACATCATCTGAAGCAAAGACCCCTACGAGCGTGGCAAGCTACCCATCAATTCTAGAAGTGAGGCAGCCATCACTCAATGACATAAGTAGACCACCCAATACTTCATGGAATCCGGTAACTTGAGCGCTCCACCATGGGTCTATCCTAAAGCCCTACAAGTGCGGCGAATAGCCAGCCAATTCTAGAGCGGGGTGGCTCGAACTCATCATCATGAGACGACAACCTAGCATACTCTAGAACCCGACTACTCAAGCACTTCTCCATGGGTTATCTTAATATAAGAATGAATGAATATACAATGGTAATATCGACCTCAATCCGGTTGTGTTCCCATAATAAAATATACATGAAGCGGTAACGACGACCACAATCTGGCCGCTCGTCCCGAATAACAAATATACATTTAATTCTACGATGAAGGGCTATCCGCCACGACTATCCGTCTAATTCATCACAAGATATATAATAATAGCACAAACAAGTGTTTTTAACCCCGTCTAATCGACCTGTAGCAATTAGACGACGTTTACAAACACATATACGGACCACAAGATAAACAACCATGCAAAAGTTTTAAGTTTAAAACTTTTCGTGTTGCTCGTATACAAAAATAATAGTGAATGAAATCTGGACAAAAAAGAAGTTTACCAAAAATCTTATTTTTTAAAACCCAAGACACTGGAACGAAGACGAGACCAAACAGAGCGGCGGTCGCCGCAATTTTCGGTCAAATGGCGGCCTAAGTTGGTCCAATCCGTCTCGTTTTCATTCTGTGTCATATACATAGTAGTATCATCCTTCTGTAATACTCTAAAAAAATTTCAAGACCAAATTTTTTTGAACAGAAACTGAAATAATAGGATTTTGAAAGAGTGGTATTTTGTCGGTTTTGAAACTTAAGCATCGCTAAACTGGGTGTTTGGGTGGATCTGATACCATATAAGTAGACGCTCTTGCTCATGCCGTTAACTTACGGCTAAGGCAGAATACAAAACAAAATTTTCAAAAACAATAGCACAAACTCTACGACTTAGAATCGAATCCAAACACTAAATTAGTCAGAAAGAAGGAGTTTAACTACTCGGTTAGTGGTTAGTTACCTTTGTAGTCGTGTCATTCTTCTCTATACTACTTCCTTAGCTCCTAGGTCCATTGGAAACGAGCTTGTAAGTCGGTCTTCCTCATCGATTATGATCCACCCGAGAGACCTCTGACTTAGGCTCTACCTTCACACTAATGATCAATGTGAAGCAACTAGTGATAAAAACTTACTAAGAATTAATTACTAAGTTATAGTAGTGGCTAATCTCTAGTATATATCTCTTTCTCTTTTTCTTTTCTTTTCTTCTAAAAACCTAAGAGAGAGGAAGAAGAAAACTAAGGGTGATGGTAAAGAGAAAACCAAGCATGGTTAATCTCATTCTTTTCTCTTTCTTTCTTTTCTTTTAATGTGATAATTGGCGGACTTGTGACACAACATGGTGAGTCACAAGTCTACACCACTCTCATATTAACAAGAAAAGATGAGAAGAGAATAAAGGCCACCTCATTGTATGCGTGTGTGTACACACACTAATACAAGTATATGTTACAAATACATACATCCGTATTCGTATCAAAATGCATACACCTATATTCATATAAAATATGAATACCCGTATTTGTATTAAGATACAAATACCCGTATTTATTTCAAGACACAAATACATGTATTTATTTCAAGACACAAATACATGTATTTATACAAATAGCCGTATTCGTATAAATACTCTGTCAAAATACAAGGACCAAAAAGAGATATACTAAAAGAGATATATAATACTAGCTCACATTTCATTCAAATGTGATAATCTGGCTATTTTTCAAACCGGCCAGTATTCACAAAATGTCCGATTAAAAGTACGTGCACAAAAACACGTATTTAATCGAATTTAAGTACGTATCAAAATACTTACACTACATCGTTTCGCCTGAGCTGAAAAACCATCTGGGACTCTAAAGACTCAACAATACGATGGCAATGAGTTTAACCACAAGTACGTCAGTGGCACAATCTGTACGTAACGGCTACCCAGGTATTGAACGAAAGGAAGGTCAACAAGAAAACTCGTTTGTATCCTGTTAGTTATGTATATGCCCTGGAGTCCATTATTGTACATATGATGTATATTATAGTGGATGCTTGGATATATATATAGAGGACTTTCTTGCTCGATATGATAGTATGCTATCTGGTTGCACTTTGTCTTAACATGTTGACTTGTATTGGTTTACTGTCTTACTCTCACATGTTGATAAAGCCCTTGGGATATGTACTTGACTACTAGGACTATGATGAGATCATACTGATGGGGCCAGAGTAGTCAACGAGTACATCCTATAACTGTTCCTAGTCGAGGGTGTATCGAGACAGGGCATCGATACACCAGAGTAGACTAGCGTATACGCATCTTGACCCATATGATGGACGATGGATGATCTCATATTCTTTGGTGTTTGACATCAAAGATGGTATACGGGTGCTCAGTGGAGACTGGGTACACTGAACAGACTCGCCGAGAACTCCTAGATGGATTTATACCTATCGTCAGATAGCAGTTCTCGGGTGACACTGGTACAGGTTAGTCTGTAGACCCGAGATCGTCATAGAGTCTTGTGTGATTCCCACTGTGCTTTGATTTCCACCTTACCACATCCAAGAGGGCGTGCAACACGGTGGTTTTTGGGTACAGTTCCGAATCACATGGAGGCAATGAGCGATAAGAGGGGTTTCGTCTCTCCCGGTATGGGGAGTTGATGTTGTGCTATGTTCGATTGGCTATAACTGGAAGTTCCTGGCCAGGGCTGATATGGAGTACTACTAGTAAGAGTTATCAGTAGTTTCTCGACCTGTTATGAGCCTCACATCGACACGACTTATCGGTTACTGGGGTCTGACGTTTACCACCCCTAGACTTGATATGCGACATATCAGACGAAGAGACCGGACTATACGGGTAGTGTTACTGATTGGATTCATAGGAGAATATACAGGCTTGCTTGTTGATCTTCTGATCGCTCAATACCTGGGTGGCTGTTACGTTTAGTTGACCGCTTGCAGCTTGTGGGTGTTTGATATGATCATCAGCTACTGCGGCGTATTGACGATTCTTTAGAGTCCTACACAGAGGTTTTCTGGCTCAGGCAAAACGAAGTAGGAGCACATATATGATATGTGCGGGATCGAGATTGATGTGCGTATGTGATACCATATTCTATTCTTGCGATATATGATATCGGCCGGTTATATGTGATATAGCCGGCTTATCGGATCAAGTGTTGATTCGATATATATATATATATTATATGCTGTCACGCCCCGCTTCCCAGTATACGGCGAAGGGGACGCGACGAGGTCCGCTACGTATGTACTCAGAAGTACATACGCTAAGCGTATCTAAGCAATATAAAATAAATACACAAGAGACAAGAAATAAAAAGAACAGTAACTTTTATTTATTAACATTCTTTGTACAATACATGAAAGGAAATATAACTGAAATAAAAAGATGCCTAAACAGTGGCATAACAGGAAATGAAAAGTACAGAGAGGAAAAGTGTACAATGAAACTAAAGTGTAGGGTCTTCAGCAAACTGCTCCAAGTCTTCTTGCGATGGTTCGATCTCTGCCGGGTTCAAACCACCTGACGACATTCAAAGAAGAAAGAAATAGAATGTCGTCAGCGAACAGGTCGCTCGGTAAGTCCCAAAGATAGGGGAGAAATAGACAAAGAGTAGGAGAGAGAGAGAGTAGCTTTTAATGTTGTATTGTATTGTTGTAATGTTGTATTAACGCTGCTGTTTGCAGCTTGGTACAGAAGAATGCCAGTATATACGAGAGGGGTCTCTATATGCTAGAGACCAGGGCAAACGGAATATAGAGTACAAGGCTTCGTTAGAAGGCCCGGAACAACGGCAATTGGATTCATGTTAGGTGTCTTAAATCTGACCGTCTCGTGCCACTTTTATCATCTTCCGTACCAATCTACCCCTTAAATCCCGCGATGTATTGTTTGTATTGTTATCTTGTAAATTGTATTGATTGTAAGTTTGATTGACTGACTGACTGAAACCATGATATCAGGAAACGGTTGTAACCTGTAACACCCGAGCCCAATACTACTTTTTCTGTTATCGGTTGAGCATTAAATATCACTCATTTTATTTATCTTGCTTGTTTGGGTCTTACTGTAAAATTTCATCTGGCTAAGTCATTTTTGCATATAACAAATTTTAGCACCTAAAATAAAATTAAAAATATCTATCTTGGCCTACTCGTCACCTCTAGCCGCGTGGTAGCATCCGTGCGTCAAGTTCTCATCCCGATCGGTGAAACGGGGGAGTTTGGACGGCTACGCACGCGTGCAAGTGTCCAACTTGGGGGCATGCTTTTTAATCATAAAACACTTCATTTTAAAATTTGGAACCCGCTTAAAATCCTATTATTTGAATTTCAAATTTTTGGACCCAACCTGGGCGCGATTTGGAAATGTTTCATTTAGCGCCAAAATCACAAATTAATAAAATATTCTAAACAATAATATATTCATAATATTTTACTGTTAAACTTTCTAAATCTTTTAATATTTATTTTACCTGTGCAATCTTTCCCCACTGGCCAATCATGGGGTTCTTAACCCCCGTGGGCCCCTCCTATTTATCTATCTTTCTCTAATCTCTAACTCTTTCTCTCTCCATCCCTACGTCTCTATCTCTCTCTCTCTCTCTAATCTCTAACTCTTTCTCTCTCCTCCCCTATATATATACGAGTTCCTTCCTCCTTTTCCTCTCACGAAGCAGTAACCCATCGCGCCCTCAACCTTAGCCACCGTGCCCGTCGCCGTCGCAGCCCCCGCACCGACGCCACCACCACCATCACCTTCGCCTCTTCGCCCTCGTCGCAGCCACTGCACCCCTTCTCCCCGTGTGCTCGGCGCCGCGACAGAGACCCCGCTGCCAACCCGTGCCTTCTCAGTTGGCCGGAAAACCCCGTCGGCGACCCTCGTCGTCGTGCTGCGCCACCGTAGGCACCTCCTCTTCACCTGTGCACCAGCCCCGACCACCTCCTCTATACCTCCACTCTCCTTCCCTGTCACATCCCCGCAACCCTAACTGACCGCCTGCATCATCCCCGCAGCGCCCCACCGCCGTCGACCCCATCGCTGTCGCAACCTCTGCAATCCCAGTAAGCTTTCCTTCATCTTCCTCCTTCCTTTTCCCCCTCTGGTTTGTCATTGCCTGTACATAGAAATTCTGAACTTTTGTCGCTATTTTGCATCTCGCCGGAATCCGGCCGTACCGACGATTTAACCCGACATTCCAGCAAGGTACCCCGATCCGCGTGGTCCCATTGTTCGTTGTTTGGGTACAATCCGTGAACCGTGCGTCCGTCGCGTGTTTCTCCGCCGACGTTACGTCCGTTTTTCCCGGTTCGCGAACCGTCGAGGCAAGTATCACTTGCTACATGCTATACTATACAATTATGTATGTTTTGACTCATTATACCTGCAAAACGTAACTCGGTATAGTATTTTTCCCTTTTGGTTGCAATATGACATATATCATATCACAGTTAACCTAAAATTACAGTTTGCCACTTTAACCCTAATAACGAAGTTTACCCGTTAACCACATTTTACTGTTTAAAGAATGATAGCCTTTATACCGGTAGTTCTATTACAGTCAGATATTGAAGTAACGGTATTGCACCATCATTTGATCTATTGCACCGCGAAGGGTGCTCAAAACCTGTTAATATGATAAAACGGCTGCACTATGTTAATGCACTACTGTGATTAAATGAACTGCTTATTGTTGTTTAATTTATTGTTTATTTCCTGCTGTTAATCCATGTTCGATTATATATTTGTTGTGAGCATACCCACGATATTGTTACATCTTGACCTGACCTTGCTACACATGATATCTATACCGATGCACCTGACATGGTACCCTTTACTATCGATTTGACCTAATGTACCATGACCTAACCTGTTACCTGATCTCATGCCTAATGCCAACAAACCTGACATGGAGTCCTCATGGACCAAGCTTGTTGTCTATCCAGACAAACCTACTGTTACCTGAATTTGTGTTGGCATTAGTTCTTGACTACTGAATACCTGACCTGACACATATAACTTGGGGGTATGGGGAAATCAAAACGGTAATCTAAAGTGTAACTTAAAACGGTACTACTTGATCCGTGGTCCCGGGGGGTAACGGGACAGAGCTATTCGTGACTCTTACATTTTCCTGATCCGTGGTCCCGGGGGGCAACGGGACAGAACCACTATTGGTTCCTATCTTCCTGATCCGTGGTCCCGGGAGGTAACGGGACATATCCTTTGAGTTACATGGAGAATTACTCGAATTGATTTCAAAGACTTTAGGATAGAAAACCCGATAAAACAGTTTAGTTACCCACTGCACACTACCCTGCACTGCTTGTTTCATACTATTCCTTCATTCATGTTTATTTCTACATTGCCTATTACGCTGTTCTATTTATATTATTGGTTGACATGACGCGCTGACGTCTGGGTTTTGCATGGCCCAGATTCTTTACCACTGTCGCTGTCCGAGCAGGAGTACTTCAGCCAGCAGGCTGAGTTGTGAGTTCTGTAGTGGTTAGTTTTTTTTTCCCGCATTTTTATTTCCAGATGTGAGCCCACATTATGGGACATACTTTTCTATTATTGTATTGGATCATTTGCTTCCGCATTTATTTATCATTGACTCTTGTTATTCTGGATTATGGACATGTGTTAGATAGTTTTATCTTGTTCTTGATATCTCTACAACCGTAATGTGAATGTGGATGGATACTTCCTACCCATAGGTAGCATGGTTGGCTATGTCACGTGCCTAATCTTGCGTACTCTGGGAAGCGGGGCGTGACATGGTTCTTTTGCTATCAGAGCCATAGGTTAGTTGGGTTGATTCTTTTGTAGTTGGGTATTGTACCCAATATACGAATCAGAATACCTGTGTTTAGGAAACATGTCCTGCCACCTTGACCGTTTTGCCATTCTTGAATCACATTCTTCCTGATTTATATCGACGTGCAAACTTACTTTGCATGTCAACTCGAAAACCCGATTTCTTGCTATCTCTAGGACTTAGGCGACTTGGATGGAGTTAAGTAATTGTGGCTATGATACCGCGGCATAGTTACAATGCGGTACTCTATTTAAGTATCTTGGAGTTCTTGCCTTGGTTTATATATGGAATCTATCATCATGCTAATGTGGGGTGTTTTGATTTCAGGAATATGGCGGATAAGAATTTCAAGACGTATCAGAGGTGCGTGGATGAAGCCGCCATGTTGGGAGTGATACGTGGAATGCTGGAAAATCAGAAGAAGCATACTGAGCTGATCCAGCAGCAAGCAGATTCGTTTCAGGAAGGTTTGCAGGCCATACGGCAGTCTGTAAACAACGCTGGAGCTAAACCAGTTGACTGGGTAGGGACCGTGGTAGATTTCAGACGTTTGGGTCCTACTACTTTCACTGGTCTGGAGGAGCCGTTGCCAGCCGAGCAGTGGCTAGTTGACACGGAGAATTTGCTTATTGCGGCACAGATCCCAGAAGACAAAAGAGTTGATGTGGTGCGCATTCAGTTAGCGGATTACGCCCGAGAGTGGTGGCTTGTGGAGGAGACCCGCTTGCCCAAACCGATCAAATGGGCGGATTTTTCTAAGAGTTTCCTGGAGAAATTCTTCCCGCGGACTGCACGGGAGGAAATGGAAGAGAAATTTATTGGGCTGAGGCAAAATGGAGCACCTGTGGACGTGCATGCAGCGGAGTTGACGAGACTCAGCCGTTTCGCTGGACCTTTAGTCGCCAACGAGGCAGACAGGGCGCAAAGGTTCATGCGCAGTTTGGATGTGGACATCCAGAGGCAGATTGTCTCCCTGGGTTTGACCACTTTCTCACAGGTTCTTACGGCAGCCCGGAAGCAACAGAGTTTATCGGGAATAAAAGGGAGCCTGCAGCAGACAGCCGTTGCGGCCAGGAAGCCCGCATTTGTACATAACCGAGATCATGGGCGCAGAGGTATTCCAGTGGATCGACGTGGTGTAGCACCAATGAAGAAGCCTGTGGTCGTTGATCGAAGAAAAGGCATGATTTGTGACTACTGCCGTTTGCCCGGGCATATGCAGAAGGATAGTCGAAGGAAGCTGGGACTTTGTTTGGTTTGTGGAGCGGCCGATCACGCAGTTGGTGCCTGTCCGTCGAAGCTTCGTACGAGAGATGAGATACAGAAGCCTCCGCAAAGACCGTTCCAAGGGCAGAAACAGCTGACTCAGGGACCTAATCAGGCTCGAGCTTTCACCTTTCCAGCTGAGGAAGCTAAGGCATCAAGAGAAGTGGTTTCAGGTACTTTACTCGTTCATGGTTTTCCCGCATTGGCATTATTTGATTCCGGTACATCCCACTGTTTTATGTCATCCAAATTTATAACTACGCACTCGATTACCTGCACGACCCTGTCTAGTTTTTGGGACATACACACTGGGAATGGGAAAATCATAGCTAGTAGGGAATGTAGAGATTGTACAGTTATTGTGTGCGGACGGGAACTCTTTGCCGATTTCTTGGTAATTGATACGGGCAGCTATGAAGTTGTCTTGGGAATGGATTTTCTTGGCACTTTCCACGCCCACATTGACTGTAGGGCAAGGAAAGTAATTTTCCAGATTTCCGGACATCCTGAGTTTACCTTCACTGGGGGAAGCAGTTCCGTCGGGCCAGTCGAGTTTAGGGCTAGGCCGACAAACAATGTTCTTGCAGCCATGGAAGTTGATAGCAATGAAGAGCCGGCAGTTGTTCGCGATTTTATGGACGTATTTGAAGATATATCGGGCTTGCCACCGAAGCGAGACGTGGAGTTCGCGATTGACCTTATTCCTGGTGCAGCGCCAGTATCTAAAGCGTATTATCCAATGGCACCAGTAGAATTGGAGGAAGTTAAGAAACAGGTTGCTGAATTGCTTGAGAAGGGTTGGATTCGAAGCAGCAACTCGCCTTGGGGAGCTCCAGTCCTTCTAGTAAAGAAGAAGGATGGAACGAGAAGGATGTGCATCGATTATCGAGAATTAAACCGGGTAACTATTAAGAACAAGTACCCGATCCCTCGCATTGGAGAACTTTTTGAGCAACTTAGTGGCGCGAGGGTATTCTCGAAACTGGATTTGCGATCCGGATATCATCAGGTCCGAGTGAAAGCAGAAGATATTTGCAAGACGGCGTTTCGAACTCGGTATGGACACTACGAGTATCTAGTGATGCCCTTCGGAGTAACAAATGCGCCGGCGGTATTTATGGACTTGATGAACCGAATCTTTTCACCATTCTTGGACCAGTTTATTGTGGTATTCATTGACGATATTCTGGTTTACTCTAAAAGTTCGGAGGAGCATGCTGAGCATTTGAAGATCGCACTGCAGACATTGAGACAGGAGAAATTGTATGCGAAGATGAGTAAGTGCGAATTTTGGCGGGAAGAAGTGAAGTTTCTGGGGCATGTTGTGTCGGGCGACGGAATCGCCGTCGATCCCGAAAAGATTGCAGCAGTTCGAGATTGTCCTATTCCAAGAAATGTGGCTGAGATAAGAAGTTTCCCTGGTTTAGCCGGATACTACAGGAGATTTGTGGAGAACTTCGCTCGTTTGGCAGAACCATTGACCAAGCTTACGCGCAAGGAGATACCTTTTGTATGGACGGATAAATGTGCACTGGCTTTCGAGACGTTGAAGCAGAAGTTGATAACCGCCCCTATCCTGACCGTACCAGACAATTCCGGAGGACTGGTGATTCATAGCGACGCATCTGGGAAAGGATTGGGATGTGTTTTGATGCAGCATGGGAAGGTCGTAGCTTACGCATCCAGACAACTGAAGACCCATGAGAAGAATTATCCGACTCATGACTTGGAGCTTGCGGCGGTGATCTTCGCTTTGAAGATTTGGAGACACTACCTTTTGGGTGAGAGAGTCGAAGTTTTTACAGATCACAAGAGTTTGAAGTATGTGTTCACTCAGAAGGAGTTGAACATGAGGCAACGTAGATGGTTGGAGCTGATGGCCGACTACGACCTTGATCTTAAGTACCATCCGGGAAAAGTTAACGTCGTGCCGGATGCGCTTAGTCGGTTACCAGCGATTCAGGTATTAACTACGCAGAGGGAGATCATTGCGGATTTTCGAAGATTTGACTTAGAGGTTGTGCTACCACATTCTACGGGACAGTTGATGCAGTTGCAAGTACAGTCGTCCTTAGTTGAGAAGATTAAAGCGGCACAATCGTAGGATCCTAGACTGCAGAAGTTTCGAGAGCAGCTTGAAGCCGGACTACGAACAGATTTACTAGTCCACGAAGATGGTTCGTTGAGATATGGTAGCCGTTTGTGTGTGCCAAAAGGAGATGTTCGTGAAGAGCTTATGAAGGAGGCACACAGTTCAGCTTACTCTGTACATCCAGGAGGTACAAAGATGTACCGAGATATTCGGCAGCATTTCTGGTGGGAAGGCATGAAACGGGAGATTGCTCGCTTCGTGGCTAAGTGCTTGGTATGTCAGCAAGTCAAGGCTGAACACCAAAGGGTTGCTGGTTTGTTGCAACCACTTCCGATTCCTCAGTGGAAGTGGGAACATATAACCATGGATTTCGTGACGGTTTACCGCGGAGTCCAAAGGGCAACAATGCAGTATGGGTGATTGTCGATCGGTTGACCAAGGCAGCTCACTTTATTCCTTTCCGGGTTGGTCAATCAACGGAGACTTTGGCAGAGCGGTACATGCAGGAGATTGTAAGATTACATGGCGTACCGGTAAGCATCGTGTCCGATCGGGACACTCGGTTCTTATCACACTTCTGGAGGAGTTTACAGGAAAGTTTGGGGACTCGATTGAAGTTTAGCACAGCTTATCATCCTCAAACTGATGGTCAGTCGGAGAGAACGATCCAAACTCTTGAAGACATGTTGAGAGCAAGCATGTTGGACTTCAAGGGTTCATGGGAGGATCATCTACACTTGGTGGAGTTTTCTTACAACAATAGTTTCCAAGCAACTATCCAGGTGGCTCCGTTTGAAGCTTTGTATGGTCGTAAGTGCCGTTCACCCGTTTGTTGGGATGATGTTGGTGAACGAAGATTACTGGGACCAGATTTGGTGGTACAGACAGTTGAGAAGGTGAATACAATCAGGAAGCATATGAAGGCAGCTCAAGACAGACAGAAAAGTTGGGCTGACACGTCAAGAAGACCTCTAGAGTTCGCCGTGGGTGATTTGGTATTCTTGAAGATATCACCGACTAGAGGGGTGATTCGTTTTGGGAGTCGAGGAAAGCTTAGTCCTCGATTCGTTGGACCCTTCGAGATATTGGAGCGTGTTGGAGAGGTAGCGTACCGTTTGGCGTTACCGCAGTCCTTGGCAGGTGTGCACGATGTGTTTCATGTATCTCAACTACGAAGGTATGTTCGAGATGAAACACACGTCTTGGATCATTCGGAGTTAACAGTTCGGGAGGACCTAACTTTTGAGGAGCGACCGGTTGAAATCATGGATCGAAGGGAAAAGGTTCTTAAGAACAAGGTTATCCCCCTTGTGCTAGTTTCCTGGGGTAATCGATCGCATGGAGAGTCCACGTGGGAACGAGAAGACGAGATCCGACAGAAGTTTCCTCACCTTTTCCCGTAGTTTTCTATCTTGTATTCTTAGAATTTCGAGGACGAAATTCTTTTGTAGTTGGGTATAATGTAACACCCGAGCCCAATACTACTTTTTCTGTTATCGGTTGAGCATTAAATATCACTCATTTTATTTATCTTGCTTGTTTGGGTCTTACTGTAAAATTTCATCTGGCTAAGTCATTTTTGCATATAACAAATTTTAGCACCTAAAATAAAATTAAAAATATCTATCTTGGCCTACTCGTCACCCCTAGCCGCGTGGTAGCGTCCGTACGTCAAGTTCTCATCCCGATCGGTGAAACGGGCGAGTTTGGACGGCTACGCGCGCGTGCAAGTGTCCGACTTGGGGCATGCTTTTTAATTATAAAACACTTCATTTTAAAATTTGGAACCCGCTTAAAATCCTATTATTTGAATTTCAAATTTTTGGACCCAACCTGGGCGCGATTTGGAAATATTTCATTTAGCGCCAAAATCACAAATTAATAAAATATTCTAAACCATAATATATTCATAATATTTTACTGTTAAACTTTCTAAATCTTTTAATATTTCTTTTACCTGTGCAATCTTTCCCCACTGGCCAATCACGGGGTTCTTAACCCCCGTGAGCCCCTCCTATCTCTCTCTCTCTCCCTAATCTCTAACTCTTTCTCTCTCCATCCCTACGTCTCTATCTCTCTCTTTCTCTAATCTTTAACTCTTTCTCTCTCCTCCCCTATATATATACGAGTTCCTTCCTCCTTTTCCTCTCACGAAGCAGTAACCCATCGCGCCCTCAACCCTAGCCACCGTGCTCGTCGCCGTCGTAGCCCCCGCGCCGACGCCACCACCACCATCACCTTCGCCTCTTCGCCCTCGTCGCAGTCACTGCAACCCTTCTCCCCGTGTGCTCGGCGCCGCGACAGAGACCCCGCTGCCAACTCGTGCCTTCTCAGTTGGCGGAAAACCCCGTCGGCGGCCCTCGTCGTCGTGCTGCGCCACCGTAGGCACCTCCTCTTCACCTGTGCACCAGCCCCGACCACCTCCTCTATACCTCCACTATCCTTCCCTGTCACATCCCCGCAACCCTAACTGATCGCCTGCATCATCCCCACGGCGCCCCACCGCCGTCGACCCCATCGCTGTCGCAACCTCTGCAATCCCAGTAAGCTTTCCTTCATCTTCCTCCTTCCTTTTCCCCCTGTGGTTTGTCATTGCCTGTACATAGAAATTCTGAACTTTTGTCGCTGTTTTGCATCTCGCCAGAATCCGGCCGTACCGACGACTTGACCCGACATTCCAGCAAGGTACCCCGATCCGCGTGGTCTCATTGTTCGTTGTTTGGGTACAATCCGTGAACCGTGCGTCCGTCGCGTGTTTCTCCGCCGACGTTACGTCCGTTTTTCCCGGTTTGCGAACCGTCGAGGCAAGTATCGCTTGCTACATGCTATACTATACAATTATGTATGTTTTGACTCATTAAACCTGCAAAACGTAACTCGGTATAGTATTTTTCCCTTTTGGTTGCAATATGACATATATCATATCACAGTTAACCTAAAATTACAGTTTGCCACTTTAACCCTAATAACGAAGTTTACGCGTTAACCACATTTTACTGTTTAAAGAATGATAGCCTTTATACCGGTAGTTCTATTACAGTCAGATATTGAAGTAACGGTATTGCACCATCATTTGATCTATTGCACCGCGAAGGGTGCTCAAAACCTGTTAATATGATAAAACGGCTGCACTATGTTAATGCACTACTGTGATTAAATGAACAGCTTATTGTTGTTTAATTTATTGTTTATTTCCTGCTGTTAATCCATGTTCGATTATATATTTGTTGTGAGCACACCCACGATATTGTTACATCTTGACCTGACCTTGCTACACATGATATCTATACCGATGCACCTGACATGGTACCCTTTGCTATCGATTTGACCTGATGTACCATGACCTAACCTGTTACCTGATCTCATGCCTAATGCCAACAAACCTGACATGGAGTCCTCATGGACCAAGCTTGTTGTCTATCCAGACAAACCTACTGTTACCTGAATTTGTGTTGGCATTAGTTCTTGACTACTGAATACCTGACCTGACACATATAACTTGGGGGTATGGGGAAATCAAAAGGGTAATCTAAAGTGTAACTTAAAAGGGTATTACTTGATCCGTGGTCCCGGGGGGTAACGGGACAGAGCCATTCGTGACTTACATTTTCCTGATCCGTGGTCCCGGGGGGCAACGGGACAGAACCACTATTGGTTCCCATCTTCCTGATCCGTGGTCCCGAGGGGTAACGGGACATATCCTTTGAGTTACATGGAGGATTACTCGAATTAATTTCAAAGACTTTAGGATAGAAAACCCGATAAAACAGTTTAGTTACCCACTGCACACTACCCTGCACTGCTTGTTTCATACTATTGCTTCATTCATGTTTATTTCTACATTGCCTATTACGCTGTTCTATTTATATTATTGGTTGACATGACGCGCTGACGTCTGGGTTTTGTATGGCCCAGATTCTTTACCACTGTCGTTGTCCGAGCAGGAGTACTTCAGCCAGCAGGCTGAGTTGTGAGTTCTGTAGTGGTTAGTTTTTTTTTCCCGCATTTTTATTTCCAGATGTGAGCCCGCATTATGGGACATACTTTTCTATTATTGTATTGGATCATTTGCTTCCGCATTTATTTATCATTGACTCTTGTTATTCTGGATTATGGACATGTGTTAGATAGCTTTATCTTGTTCTTGATATCTCTACAACCGTAATGTGACTGTGGATGGATACTTCCTACCCATAGGTAGCATGGTTGGCTATGTCACGTGCCTAATCTTGCGTACTCTGGGAAGCGGGGCGTGACATAACCGTAGAGTCATGTAAATGGAATACTGAGAATCATGTAAAAGGAATATATATCCAAGGTTCGGTTCAGTCAAGCTGTATAAATTGATAATTATATTCATGGATTCATGTGTTCATATTGAATTGGAATATTATAGATTATAGATTGACTTGATTCAAGTCAGATTAATCAGACTCAAACCCGAGTCAGACAATCAGATCGAAGTGAATCGAGGTCTTGTATTTGCTAAGGTCCTTAGGGTAATTTATAAAACTTGAGGGGGTTTTATGTAAAAATACTTTTATATACTTTTCAAGATACACCTCAAGTATTTATTGTTCGTCTTTAGAGTTGTAATAAGGGTGGATTTTATGTTGTGACATTTCTAGTGAAAATATCCTAGTTTAATAAATAAGGATATTTATCTGTAATATTGATTTATTTGAAGTTCATGGTATTTTAGTGTAAAATTTATTCTTGTGATTTTTAGAAAAAGGTGGAATATTTATATTATAATAAAATAGATATTTAAATGATAAATATACATATATTTATACAAAAAATAATTTTAATAAATATTTTATATTCCAAAAATCTCATTTTCTTAAGATATCGTATTTTAAACCTTTCGAGACCGAATGCTCCTTGTGGAAGTCTGAATCTCGCACTACTAAGCCCGAGGATGTGCGATAATCTGCACCATCCCGAACGGGTTCCCCAAAAATGGGTTATAAGGGCGCTTTGCAAAGATTGTAAAATACCAACCCTTTAGAAAATGGTTTTATAAAGTAAAAGATATTTATTTGTAAAAATGTAAATTCTCCGTATTTTAGATTCTAGGGTTTCCTAAGCCAACTAGCCTATTTCTAAATGGTCTAAACGACAAGTCGTTAGAAGCCTCAAATTGCCTCTTCACCGCCAATTGTGGTCAGGTAAGTACAAGTGAGGAAGGAGGGATCCGCTCACGAATCGTGAGACGAGCCTTTTAAAGTTATCTTTGCTCACTTGCCTAGCCTAGACACCACAAAGTCAGGTTTAGATAAACGATCGATATCCACAACTTATCGTGTTTTCCTAATAAGAGGTATGTATTTAAAAGTGTGTCCATGCTAAAACTTCTAGAAATGATTTTATTAAGAATATGGTATTTAAATGAAAGTATTGTTTTATCGTATTCTAAGTTTTTGATGATGTCGTTTAAGATTGTATTTGAGTGTGTGTGGAGGTAGGTCATTACCTCGTGCTCTACTTTAAATGTATAGCAAAATTAAGGGGTTAAATGTGAAATCAAAACATGATGGTATTAAAGTGAAAAAATACGATAAATTGGAAAGGCTATCATTTCATGTGATGAAACTTATTCAAATTGATTTTTAAAAGTTTAATGGTCAAGATAAAGATGTTTAGGCATGAATGTATTGGTTAGAAGTGAAATTTTATAGAAAACCGAATCGGAAATCGGATTTGTTCCGATTCCGTCGGGTTTCGTAATTTCGTATTTTAGAGAAATAGAAAGAAGGATAGAAAGGGACTTACGGGTTTCGATCTATACTAAGGAGTGAGGGGGACAAAAAGGGTTGCCGAGGCGTTGCTTCGTCGCCGGTTATTCCTAAAAACGTCGCCGGAATTCCCGCCGGAATTTCGTCGGAGCTTCGCCGTGCACTCGTTTTCAAATTACACACTCTTGGAAAATTTTGAAAGGGTAAGCTTAGAGTTTTGGGATAAGAGGGTAGAGGGTAGGGGGTGTATTTATAGGGTAGGCTAGGGTAGGGTAGGTGAAAGGTTTTTAATTTAAAAAAATGTAAAAATTATAGAAAAATCATTAAAAATTGTAGTAAATAGGGTGTATTTAACTCTCGGGAACCGATCCAATTAAATGGTGTATGCAGGGGAGTTGGGGAGACGAAGAGCACCATCTTTCGTTCAGGTGACTCGGTGGTCCGGCCGAGTCCGGCCGGCGGCACCGGAAGGTGGGGGGTTTTCAGGTGGGTCCTCTGGTATTTTTAGTTTTTTAAGTGCAGTTCAACTTTTGGGAGTTATGGTGTTTGGACTGTTGGGCTTCCAAAGAATTTAAAACAAAAACTTCCAAAGAATTTAAAACAAAAACAGTATAAAAATATTGTGGGACAGGGGATTTGAACTCTGGTGGCTTGGTTCAGCAGTGCAAGGTGTTACCAATGAGCTACAAGCTCCTTCTTATAATTATGATGTGAAATAATTACTTAAAGTGGTAACAGCAACATTAAATACCCCAAGTATACTTTAATTTTAAAACAATTTTATGTACACTAAAAAATGGAGTTATTTAAAAACAAAATAATTACTTATATATTGTGCTCAGGTTAAAATACTCCTTTATGGATTTTGAAAAAAAATTGTATAGAAAAGTGTATAGGAAAATTATGGTTGTTACATATGCTCACTTAAGTATTTATTATTCTCACCCATGATACATTTAACATATATGTGAAATATGTTTATTGTATTGTTTTCTATTGTTACATAAATATATTATATATGTGATATATAATATTGTGACATGTTTGGTTACACATGCAACATGTATGTATGAGACTCATACCATATTAGGGTTTATGTTAGGGTTTCATTTATCATTAAGTAATCACAAATTAGTGGACTTAATTAAAGCTAGAAGCTTGGATAAGCTTTGACTTAATCCACTCTTTTGTTTCTACTTAAGATATTATGTGACCTAACCATTAACCCTTGACCATGGTTAACTCTCTACATGAGTTATGGTTTGTGATATTCTCACCCCCCATGGTTGCATATATATTCAAATGAGAAAAGATATTTTCATCACTTAATCATTATTTTCTTCATCTTCTTCTTGCTCATGAGTTGAGCTCACTAGTCATTGATTAAGTGATGATATATTGTGAGAAATGAAATTCTAAAGAGAGCAAAATTCCTACTTCATCATTCTCTTCTATACTATCCATATAGATTAGTGTGTTACCTTCACTAATACCTAATTAGTGAAGTGAAAGCTTGAGTTTGTGATTCCTCAAGGTAGATCATCTTGGATTAGTGAAGACTTCTAGCTAGCATGATTCATTCACCTTATGGAGCCTCTATAGAGTCCGAGTGCTTGATAATCGCAGCGAAGGGATTTCAACTCGGAGCTTATGAAGCGAAGAAACGGACTACAAAGGTTATAATCCCAAACTCTTAGATGTTAAGTTGTTAACATATAGTTTTGTTTGATTCTCTAGTTAAAGATTTATGGTTAGGGTTATCTAGAATGGCAAAAATTTAAACTTGGCATGGATGATGCCTCCCGAAACCTTACTGCCGCTGTAGGTAACCCAACATATTTCTACTGAGCCTGAAAGTGACAATATCCATACAGTTCGATCTGTTCGTCTAAGAGTATCGCATATTGGGTTTAGAGGTGGATAAAGTCAGATTCCTAATAACGCGATAAGTCGTGTTGGTGTGAAGCTCATCACCTATAGATGAACTACTGATCCAAATTAGTAAATCTCGTCTATCTTGGACAATGATTTCTGATGATGGCCGTCCGTGTACTGCGCGACATCTATCCCCAATACCGGGAAAGATGAATCTTTGACGATCCGCCCACTGTCTCCTTATGGTTCGGGACTGTACCCAACTAAAATATGTTTGCATGACTCAATAGAACCGTGGTAGAGTAGTAAACAATGGGAACTCACACGAGACAAATGATGATCTCAGGTCGACAGACTAATTTGTACTCATGTCACCAAAGAACTGCTACCTGACTATAGGTATAATACCATCTAGCATGTTCCCGGCGAGTCTGTCAAATGCAACCCATAACCCAATGAGCACATGTATACAATCTTTGATAACTAACACCAATGGCTGTAAGACCGGCCATCGCCCCTTGTTGAGGTCAAGAAACATATACACTAGTCTACTCGGGAATATCGATACCCAGTCTCGATATTCCCACGAGTAAAGACATTTAAGGATTTGCTTATAGACTGCCCGGTCTCATTTGTATGATTGCCATCATAACCCTGGTAGTCAAGTAAGAATCTTATAGGCTCTATCAACATGTAATAGTAATCTGTAATACCACATAATACATGTACATGATGATAAAGTTAAATCAGATAGCATACTATCATATCGAGTAAGACTATACTACCCGTATAGGTCCTCTCTCAATCATTCATGCGATTACAATAATTATCTTCCTATGATTACAATAATTGCCTTGAGGGCAATATAGCCAACAAAACATTGCATATAAATTTCTACAAATGTCTATAGAATTTAAATTAGAAAAATGTGGTTAATGGTAATATCAAATTTGGGAAATTTATGAGCCAAATAAAATAACAAAGATACAGGGACTTATGTAGAAATTTGTAAGGCATATCTTTTTTTTTGGGGGGGAGGGGGGGTGGGGGTTGGAGCATGAGAAAGAATATGTAATGAGTGAGAAAGAGAAAGAGAATTGTTACCTTTTCATTTACCTATTTTTGTCTTTTGTTTATCTAGAATAAATAAAAAAGGTGGATGAGTTGGACCTCTTTCCTTCTCAACTTTGGCTATAGAAATTTTGTTATGCTTTATATTTGTTAATTTGCAAATTAATGACATTAGCCAATGACTTCTAGTTATAATAGTAAAATATTTTGCGTAGATGCATGTTTTTTTCCTTTTTTATTAGCGATTACCATTTGGGTTGCGTGCTGAGTGGACATCTTTGTACAGTAAGAGTAAATTAAAAAAAGTTCCTATGTTTCATAATACAAATTTTCTATTTTTTTTTTTTTGCCTTTGCATACGTATTAAGAAAAAGGTTCATCCTCTTGAACCTATGATATTATAAATGTAAACTTATCATTTTATCCCTGTTAATTGTTCATTAATTTCTTGATATCTCAACCATGAGATTTATCAAGGATTACTTCAGAAAATTTAGAAATGATTTACTCATCAAACGGCTCACTCCACCAAAAGAGAAATTTAAGCTCAATGTTGATGGTGCACATTCTCATGCTACACAAATGTTAGCGTGAGGGCAGTGCTCAGAAACTGCCTTCAGAAAATTATTTTTGCTTCCAAATTCTTTTTAGGCCCATAAAAGGGGTATCTTGTAAGCTGAAGCTGAAGCTAAGCAAAAGGTCTATTAGATTGACTCATATAATGTTATCTATTAGGGATTAAAGATCTCCAAATTGAGATAGATTCAAAGTTGTGCATGTACCAACTCCACTCCATGAAAGTTGAATTATATAATTAAAGCGATATCTCAGTTATTATTGCTCCAAAAAAACGTCATTTAATTTTGAAATTAATTGGTGATTGGTCTTCTTTTTTCCAAACAAAAAATCACCATTGTTTAATGTGCAATGCATGTAATTAAATAGCATGTTATTATTATTTTAGAGGTGTGATGCATGTAATTAAATTGTCATGTCATTAATATTATACAAGTGCGATGCACGTAGCTAAACCAATAAAGATATTTATCTTAAAATTTATATAATTATGTGCGATGCGCGTGCCAAAGACGCTAGTTAGTTGTATATGATGGAAAAGGTAAATGCACCGATTCTGCACGATTACTTAGAAAAAAACATTGGAGTAGCTAGCAAATCAATTACTGAAACTCTCCGGCACTCAATCTAATATTTGCTGCTCCTGCAAGTATTTAAAGATTAGCTAGATTGGACATGTCTTCTCTCCTCGGAATGAGAATTAGATAGAAAAGAATTTCATGAATACAGGAATTGTTCTTTAAAATTTTTAGCCATGTTGTATTTGGCTTTGTTAACGAGGCATGTTTTGTGTAGAGACTGTATATCTTTTTGTACTGTAAATTTTTGATTCAGCAATAAAATGGGACTTACTGAGAGGGTCCTTAAACTTTCAGATTCAAAAAAATTTAAAGAGAAAATTCCTCCTTTTTCTTTCGATTTTTCCTTGAAAAAAATCGAGTAACAGAGGTTTTATGACAGCGTATGGAAAGATAAAGTTGATGAACAATAAATGCAATAAGCTGCTTTGTTTTAGATTCAAAATGAGCGCCAGAAGCTATATATTATCTATACCATTTTATAATGCAAACGGCATTGGTTAGTAGCCACCATCTCTATTTTTCTAAGAACAAAAAAAAAATGAGAAAAATCCTCCATTCTTATGGTCTCCACATCATCAAAGAAAAACACAAAAATAATTAAACTTCTCCATTTTTTAAAAAACAAAGAAAAAGGAACTTTCTAGAATTTGAGACAAACAAAACTTTATAGAAATTAGTTTGAATTCTAAATTTAATCTATATTATACTCAAAATTAAGACAACAAAAAACTTTCTAGAAGTTATTTTAATATTATCATTTTTCAAATTCTACTTTCATATACTTATAACTGCTTTCTTTTACTTAAATATGGTAATAACATATTATAATATTTTTTAAAATACTCTTGATCCAAGTTACTAAAATGACTATTGTATTCACTTATTAACATTTAAAATAATTTTAAACCAAAAATCTCCCCATTTTATATTTATCCTTAGGTCTAAGAATTTTTTTTTGGACTTTAAATAGGATAAAACTATAAACGTGCATCACAGGTGCAAAATGCTAGTATATATTAATAAAACTATAGCACATTTGCAATCCGAATGTGTAATGCTATCGACAGAGGATATTATTTTAGCATGAGGTTTGCCCAATTGGTACAATCTTGCTATCGTAGGCAATCAGGGGCCCTATTTTACAGTAGACGTATAAATATTATAGTAACTAGATATTTAAGCCACATGTAAGATAGCATATCTTCTATTTAGATTTGCCCCACAATATTATCCACAAGGAGATGTCCAGATGAAATCCTCTTTAAATTTGAAATGGCCTAAATTTGGAACCTCTCTTACTTTATTCCATGCTATTTTGATGCTCATATAGTATCCCAATGGCGCATCACATTTGAAAAACACCAACATAAGAGCCCTCTTGTTTTATACTGTTTGGCAGCTGATCTTGACAGTTGATTTTAAGATCAAAAAATTTTGGACTGTTGATCTTAATAGCAGGGATGAGAATAGCAGGGTCTCCGGATCCGTACATCTCATGTTCATGATAATAACCAAAATATTAATGTTGGGATATTTCTTTTATTATTAACAAAAGGATCATAGGCTGAGCTCTCACGGACCCAATGTGACTCCTCAATGTTATCCACACAAAAACAAAATCTTCTCTCGAATCCAAAGTGACGGGGTTTGGTTGTTGTTGATATGTTGGCCACATCACCATGGGACCAGCATGTTCAGATTGGAGCATTGAGATCTTTTTCCAGGTACAATGCTCCTCATGAATGCATGGCACACGTGTCCCGTGGCCGTAGCCGGATTCGTCGAATACAGATACAGATAGTTATCGAAGAATTGAAAATTACTACCTGTATTTGATATAATATGGATTCGGATATGAATAGGTTCCAGCGACCGATGGCAAACGTGGATATGGATAACAATAGTCATTGGAAATGAAAATTCCAATTGTCATCCGTGTTTGAATGTTTTCGCTCGATTTATTTGTATCCGCTTACATTCTCCATGAAGAGGCATTATAGCACTGGTGGTTCTGAGGGTATAGGTAACCTGCGACAGCTTGGGGGCCCTTGAAAATGAAGTTTACTGTTCATGAAAGGCATCTGTGCATGAGCCACTTGATAGTTCCTAATTTATTTATTTCTTTTTATTTAACATTACATCATAGCTAAATTCAGGAGGAGATTAAACTTTTCATGTTCCGTACCTAAAACGTTTCTTTTAATCAAAACGATGCCTCACATAAAGAATTGTGAGCAGATTAGTTTTTATCTGGTCGGTTAAAAATTCAACAACTTGCCAGCTATTTAAATGATTGACAACAAAATCTTGATCATCCGTATCTGAGGCACGTGATTTCGTTATTCCTTTCAGTTGCATTAGACCGTTGCAAACTTAACGTTTATCGATAATAAAATATTTTTCATAATTACATAACGGTCAAAAGAGTGGCAAATCAACGGTCATGAAATTCAAGATGAACAATGTTAATCATGAAAAAAATTCAATTCAAGATGTATAATGTTAATAAAAAAATATTAGTTGAATTAAAGTTGACTTTTGAATCTAGGAATCTTTCCTGCACCTGTGATATCCATTTTTCTTTATACAAAAACCAAGTATTTTGAAATATCTCCTCACTTTCTCATCTCACACCCCTTAGATCTTCATTTCATGAATCATTGAAGATGCGGAAATTATGTAATTCTCACACCTATCGGTCACACAAACATGTGAAAATCATATAAATTGAGTGATTTTTTTTCCAAAGTGCAAGGTCACCAGCCTAAGTTTCCAAAGGACCGCATCTGTAAAAACACATTTGAAATCCATAATGAATATTGATAGAATTTTATCTAACATCTAACATAGACATGCACGTTCCTTTTTTTTTTTTTAATCTTTTGGGAAATTTAGCAACTACCCTCTAAGGGAGAGATAAATAAAGCATTGTAAATAGGCGGGCACCATGTTTGTATCGAAATTTTATTGTATGTATATTGTCTATAAGATGAGTTAATAAACCATAAATGGTATAAGTTTCTACCAATATATATTTGCTAATCTTGTTGGTTATTTTTCCAAAAATGATTACTGAATATATATTTTCGCTAACCGAAACCAATATAATTCAATTCATGCATATGAGGAGAAGAAACAAAAGGATTAAAAGAGAAAAGAAAATCATTGATATACAGATTAAATGAGTAAACTAATTCAATTAAATTATCCATACTAAATAGTATTTCAAAACTTTATATTGTTATTTAAATAAAATTGAAAAACTCAGGTATTTAAATTAAATTGAAAAACTCAGGTATTTTGAAATAACTCTTCATAGCTAGGGTCCTCACATCCCCCTTTGTAACCTTTCTCGAACTTGGCTCCAAGCCATCGAATTGATTTGAATTAAGACGTGGGCCAAGATGAAGTTGGTGACTTGGATTTGCTCCAAAATTATATATATTTTATATTTCTAATCGGACAACCACATCCCAATAATACTTCCATGCCAACCAGTAGATTCCATATAAAATAGTGGATTGAGAAATGAGTCAGTTTTAAGATTTGACATCCCACCCCGATCGTTTAGCAGATCATCAGGTCCATAGCCTATAGGGAATCTAACTGATTGGTAAATTAAGTATTTTTCTCAGCAACTGGTCTTACATTAGAAAATTCACAAAAACCTCTAATGTTACCGATTTAAACTTCAATTGTTTATTTCAAATTTGTATCATAACTTTGAAGCCTTGTTGGAAAACGACGGGTCTGCTTAGAAATAGATCGGTTTAAAACCAAAGTTTAAAGGATTTTAGTAAAATAAGAATACATTAGCAGTAGGTTAGTATGAAACGCCATGATAATTGTCACGATCTAAATTAGGAACGCGACCGACATTTAAATCACGCAACGTCTAAACACGTAACGTAATTCAAGCAAACCGAAAAACCCAGAAATGTAAATCATAAAAGATAGAGTGGTAAAAAACAGTTAAAACATTTGAAACTTAAGTTAATTTCTTAAAAATTTTGGCAATATCGGCTTTATGAAAACTAACCCCAAACGGATACAAAACATATAATATAAATAAAGCATCCCCAAACGAGAGCATCTCACGCCTAAAGGCGAAACACAACCACAACAGGTAAATATACGACGTCCTAGCAAAGAAATAAGCAAAGAGAAAGTAAAAAAACATCACAACATGAAATAAAAGCTGGCTCACACGAGCGCGCACCCAGAATCACAAATAATACAATATCGATCCTCACAATCTTGTCTCTAAGTCAAATATATATAAGTGGTAGATGGACAAAATAAGATATACAATGGAATCATACGGATACTCGCAAACCCACCTACCAAAAAGGGTCTCACACCCAACAGTAGCGGTATCCACCAAAAGAAGCAATAAAGAGCCCGCTGCAACTACGCTGAGAGTCAAACCTGCAAAACACTGTGGCACAACGGGGGTAAGTTGCCAACTCGTGAGAAGTAAATAATATCATATAGGTAATCACATGCATGCACAATAAATGATCAATCCTACGTATGCTATCATGATAGTACATATACAATAATATGAGATGCAGTATAAATCAAATCCAGGTACTACAACCAATGTATAGAATATGTCATAAAAACTCCTGAATATGGGATAAAAACAGAGCCATCATCAATAATTCATCAACATAGAAATCCGGTGTCCATCAGCGACACCCCAAAATCCCAATATCGCAGGTGCCGTCACTCCGATCGGCCCTCATATCCATCTCATCTCATAACTCCGAACGGTATCCTCCGGATATCCGTCGAGTTTCTATACAATCACTGGTAGGCAGTGCTCCCCCTGTCAGGCTCATCGTCTACACCACGATCATCTTGCCCCGGGGTACCTCACTAGGCCCACCATGTACCCACAAACAGTTCATCCTCACTCCTTGAGTCGGGTATGCTTATAGCTCAGAATCGAGAAAACTCACGGTGGACACGAAATATCATATCAAGGGAAAACCGCTCCTTTAAATATCTCAAGTTTTCAAAATGTATTTTGCGGTTTACCAAATCTATGAAATAGAAATATCATGAAAACACCATATAAGGTATATCACAATAGCAAGGTATAAATGATGCCAATCATGATGTGTGCTAATGCAAGAACCAACATCTAACTATCAACAATGAATGCGGGATACTAAATAATTATCCATGGCAATTTCTATTGTGTGTGTGTCATGGCAATTACCAACGTTGTGAGTGTGGCATATAAATCAGTGCTCGTGCAATATGAACCTTTAGTAATGGTACAATGTCCTATTAATGATATGTCGATGTTCAACAGGTAAAAGAAAGTACAAGATGGTACTCATGCACAATCACAATATATATATATATATATATATATATATATATATATATATATATATATATATATATAAGCATTTAACTCAATGTTGTATCACTTGAACCTAGCCATCGGCGTTTAATGCCATACAGATAATTCCTCCGTAGATATTAAATCTACTCACCTGACGATCTCGAGGTAGGTATATCCGATCATTTCTTTCTCCTTCCTGGCTGTGTTCGAAGTCCCTGCCTGTGATCCTATTATCATACAACACAATATTGCATGAAATTAGTAAACTATCCAAATCAAACACGGACACAACGCTAAATTAACGAATCGACTCGCGCAACTTACCAAGTGTTAGTTTAGAGGTTAACGCCTATAGCGATACCCTAAACTAAATCCAAGGCTGCAAGCTTGTCACGCCCACTTCCCAAAATACGGAATACGAGGGGTGGCAAGGCCAGCCATGCTCCTACGGTCAAGGAAATATTCTCCCGTAGTCACACTTCGGCTTCTAGCTGTACGTGGTAATCATAATCAATGCACATGTAATGAGAAATGCAGTCACTAAATCAAAACAGATATAAAACTAACCAGATAGAGTCAGAGGAAAGATAACGCTGACGTCGCTGATCTAGATGTCCGCAATATCCTCGAGGTACGTCAGGTGCTGATCCGAGCTAAGTCCACTTCTCGCTCTGAGCATGCATACTCAAGTCGTCAGAGCGACACAATAGCAATATATATATATATATATATATGCAAAAGCAAACACATGCAATGATGATGAATATGAAGCAGTAAATATAGAATGATAACGCACATGAAATAATCGGTACAGGTAAATAATAACTAGGTATATCAAATCAATAAGCAATGCATGTCAATGTCACTAACTCTATCAGTCTCTAAGTCTCACTGTCCAGGTCGCTAAACTTATCGTCCGTCCAAGTGTGAGAGTCAACCACGCAGGAGTATCCCCAACCCAAAGGTAGGGCCCCAGGGGAAAGGGAACACGGGCCCGAAACGCTCGCTAATAATCAGTAATATCACTCATATGACTCCCAGAATCGCTGTATATGCCGGCAATAGGACTCCCGAGATTCCGTTGAACTCACACTCAAACTACCCCACACCCTATGGTCTACATCAAATACCAACCATGAATCCAAATACTAGTCGGTCCATGACAAGTCTACGCGAGAATTGAAGACAGGATCTCCATCAAGCATGTCTCGACTGGTACCCAAGATAAATGGACAGCGTTTGACGTCTTACCTATGACACTAATATAAGTGCTTCCATAACTGTCCCATACCAGTGATAGTTACACTTACATATGCCCCATAGGCATCTATAATGCAATAAATTAACTGGGTCCGCTGATTGTGTACAGGTACGTGTCACTTCACTTATTCATTCACGCTTTAACATTAACGTACTTGCCACAATCTAATCACTAATATCTATTACTGGGTAATATACACGATCACTAGGTTATCAATGCTTCATGACCACTATTCAATGAGAATGTACTGCTACATGATATGATGAAAATGAAATTATTCATAATACAAATAAAATATTGTAGCCAGTGTCGTACAACTTGCAAAATTTACTATAAATCATATGTGCAGAATTAAGCAAAATAATATAAAATGGATAAGCAGTATGATTAATTATCTATCCATCAAAATTGGTTTTGCATCAATCGGGTGTCAGGTTTTCTGGTTATGGTCATTTCATTTTAAGTGTTCCCTGCTGGAAATCCAATTCCTGAACTAGAAGTCCTTTTCGTAACACATTTTACTCCCAGTTGGGAGCATAATTAGGCAATGCTACAGTTGGATAACATTTAAGTTTAACAGTTAGGTTTCCAACGCATCAGACGGATCGATAATATCCACTGCATACTTGGAGATATGTTCAGTTTAATATCAATGTGTACAAACTGTCACTGCAGAAAACTGCAGGATATGTCGACGATCTAAAATACTTTTAAAATAGGAAAAGTTATTTTAATTAAATGAAACTAACACCATTATTTAGATAGCTTAATTTTCTACTCTATTATATAGGACTCCGTGTTTTTCTCAGATTTTTACAGGGATGTATACACATCTAAAATCAGGTGTCGTCGGAAATTACTGCTCTGGACTGCAGTCCTGAGTCGTATTTCCCCTCAATTTTCAGCATCATAGCGAAACAATATTTAGTAAAAGTTATCAGAGGTTTATAGATTATCCAGTCTGCTTTGTAACGGGCCCAAGCATGTCATGATACAATTTAAGTATGATTTACTATAAATTTAGTATGGCGGTGTATGCTGTAAATTCCAGATTTTGTGTCGGTTATCGAGGATGTCATTTCATATTGTAAACGTCAATATTTTCAACCCAAATTTCTATGTGATATTCGTCATCAGTAAAGGGACTTATTGGTCATAAATTCCGTCATTTTAAAATAGGTTTTCGCTTAAGGTTTCGCATCTAGCACTTAGGTTGCTATCAATCGAACATCGGTTCCATCTAGTTGATTAAACAATAAGTAAACATATATGTATTTTCCATCCAATACCGTTAATGCAAAGTAGTCGCTATTATATGTTCGATAATAAATCATGATACGACATAGTAGTCGCTATTATATGTTCGATAATAAATCATGATACGACATATATATTAATATGTTATAATTAAAACCATCCATTTACTCGATATAATTTTATTTAGCATGTAAAGCAAGTGAGAGGGGTTCACTTGCCTCAGACAAACACGACGATGATAATCCCGGCAGCGACGACGGTAAGAGGTCGCCTAAGGGCCTGGCCCGGCACCAGCGGCGGCAACGGCAACGAGCTTGGACGTCGGCTGGAGGAAATGGGTGTAGGGACGAGGGTGTTAGGGTGCTCGGGGCCTGCAGCTTGGAGGTGGCGAGCTCCGACGATGGAGAGACGAGGACGAGGGCTCGGTGTCGTGGATCGGGTTGCTGGAGTTTAAGTTGGTCGGCGAGATGGAGCGGGAGGAGGAATTCGATGAGTTTTCTGGCGAGGCGGTGGGGGTCACGGGTTGTGCAGGTGCTTATCGGGGTTAGCTCGGGGAAGAAGGTGGTGCTGGGTTGGAGAGGGGAGAACGAGGTGGTGGCGAGGGAGCGACGGCGACGTGCAGGTAAGGTCAGGGCTGTAGGTTGGAGTCGTCGCAGTGGGTGTGCAGGGGAAGGAGTGGAGGAGATGGTGTCGGGTGAGGCGTCGGGGTTGTAGAGGAGAGGATACGATGCTGATGACGGCGACGTGGTGAGGAGGTCGACGGTGACGGCGACGAGTGAAGGGATCGTTGGCAAGGAGAGGGCAGATATGGCGTCGTGGGTTTCTTAGGTTAGGGTTGCAGTGGGTTGGTGCTTGTGGGGGTGAGGGCGAGGAGGTGATCGACGGTGGTTCGAGATGCTGGCGTTATGGTAGAGAGTGAGCTTGGGGTGCAGGGGAGAGAAGGTGATGGTGACGAGGGAGAGAGGTGAGGCGGTGAGCGAGCGGGGTTGAGAGGAGAGAGGAGGAGATTGCAAGTGAAGGAATGGGAATGAGATAGGGATCAGTGGGTTGAGAGGTCGTGGGAAGCGGGCGCGACCTTTGGGGTGTGGGCGCAAGTCGTGGGGGAGTGAGCGAGAGAAGCGGGGGCATTGAGGAAGTGGGCGCGAGTCGTGGGGGAGAAGGCATGTGAAGAATGGCGGGAAAGAAAAGTGAGGAGAAGGAGAAGAAGGGAGTTTGGGTCGGGTTGGGTGTGCTCGGGTTCGGGTCGGGTTCGGGGAGTAGGGTGAAGGAAAGGGTTTGGGTCAGGGTTCTTGGGCCAGGCCAAGGAGAAATAATATTAAGAGAGAGAGAGAAAGAGAAGGAATGGGCTGGGTTGTGGGGAAATGTTAGGGAATGGGCCAAGGAGGAAAAGAAAGAAATGGTTTGGAAAAATAGAATTGGGGTTAGGTTTGGGTAGTGTTAGGAAAATAGAAATATTTAAGAAGGGAAAAATATAAGAAATATTTATTTATAAATACGAAAATTACTTTTAAAGGAACTGGGTATTACACCATACCCCACTTATATAAAATTTCGTCCTCAAAATTTAAAATAAACGATAAACTATAAAATACTATGCGAAAAGTAACAAAAATCAATTACCGCTACATAGCGATTTACGCAAAACTAACTAGATGTAAAAACCAATATTTATATATATAAGAAGATGCGCAGTTAAAAGGATAGTCGTAAGTAAGCAAAAGGCATAACCGTTTATAATGATAAACTATATACACAATACAAGGAAAAATAGAATAACATTAATAAACAATAGTGAAAATATTTTAGCAAAATATCGATCAAGCAATTTAAAATAACTTAAGAAAACCCATATGGCGAAATAAGAGAAAATAAAAAAAATAGTATGTGCGGCATATATTTGCGCTTTTGAAAATGTGAAGAATAGTGAAGTATTCAGAATAAGTAAAACATAAGTAGTTAATAACACTCAATTTTTTTTATTTATTTTTCGATAAACACAAAATAACGAAAACTAAATTTCGAATAACAACGTCACTGAATGTAATTATAGTAATAAAAGATAGCACTACTAATGTATGAAGGGCTAGCCAGGGTATGAATTACAGTGAAGTATGGCCCATTCAAAAGATCGGAGTGCGGTACTTTACTCTGAATGTTGAAGAGGCTGGGGTCAGGTCACTACAAGGTGCAAGGATGAAGAGTAATGAATCTCAGGAGGGAAAGAAATTTATTGGGAGGGAAAACAGTCAATGCATCATGCGAATCAATACTCAAAATTTGCGCACTCAGAACTTTATTATTATTTAGTTTTCCAGAATTTTTTTCGACCAAGGCATACTCGAAAAATAAAAGTGGCCCTAAACTATACATAGATTTATTTGGCCAGAAGGAACAAAGATAAGTTGCGTCAGTCGCGATTATAGAAGTTCAACAGGTTACGGTAAGCTCTCGCGCTAAGATAGGGATGTCCATTCTCATAGGGCCTTGCAGGGATTGCCATAGAGGTTCTTCCGCCTCGAATTCCTCCTCACTCGAGATTTCATCCTTCGACTCTTTCTCGGCTGGGGCCTCGTTTTCGGGTTCTTCCCCCACGGGGTTTTCTTCTCTTGTTCCTTCTTCCTCGGCTGGAGCTTCTTCATCGTGGTCCGCTTCCACATGATTCACCTCTTCTGGATCTTCTTCCACGGGATTCTCTTCTACTGGGTTCTCTTCCACTGGATTTTCCTCAGGATCTTCCTCTTCTATATTTTCTTCTACCGGGTTTTCCTCGGGATCTTCCTTCATCGGGTCCTCTTCGGGGTCCTCTTCTTCGTCATCAGAGTCGTTGATCGTGTCGACTTCTGGGGCTGCGACTCTCTCATCCTCGGAATCGCTGTTGCCGAAAATAACCTGTGGGTCATCGACTTCGTCATCCGAACTCACCAGCATGCAATCCAAGGAAACGCAGGACCGAGTGTCCTCATCGAGAGGCGGCGCTGATCCAGGATTTGCCATGGCCTGGAAAGAGAGAGTCATAATCAGATAGTGGAATACACAAAGAAAATAACTAAAGATGTGGAGCATGTGGAAAGTATACGGCTGGTAAAGACTGAAAAATCAAAATTTTGAATAATGATGCAGTAAGCAGCATAAGGAAAATGAGTGGCAAGGGGACGATGCATAAATCACAACTCACAATTTTATTGCATTCAAACTAAGAAGTTCAACGGATACAAGATTTTAAACAAAAGGAAACATTTACTAAAGAGTGACAATATTTTTTATTGAAAGCAGAAAATGTGATAATTCTTCGTTGATATCTATCTCTGCAATCTCGTAAGACCAGTCTGAATCTTGTGCTGGGTCCATATCATCCTCGAACTCGAACTACGAAACAACCAAGTCGCTCAAGTAGATGCGGAAGGTGTTGACGAATCTCTTCCTTGTAACTCTTTCCTTCGAAGGCAACCATTGATAAGATATTCGTCGGATCCACAAATCAAGCACTGCCCTTTGGCCCTGCAACAGTCTCTCTGAAGGTGTCCTGGTCTCCCGCAATAACCACAACGTTGGGTTTTCCGCTGCTTCTGTTGCTGCGTAATAAGGGAGCGCTTCATCCGTACACCACCTCTTCGTCTAACAGGGATTCCCTTCCGATTGGGGGCTCCCGCTAGTATTCGAGCCGTTTGCCTTCTTAGTCCTTCAGCTAAGAGATTGTTTGTTCGCTCCTGGGCTTCCTTCAAGCCTTGGTACACTCAAAATCTCGACGGTCTGAATCTGGGGAGTAGAGTTGGAAGAAGAGTCGTTGGAAGCCATGGTCTTGAAACAACAAATTTGAGGACGATATAAGGTATAAGGAATAAGAATCAGAATAAGATATAGAATAGACAACGAAACAAGAATATCGGGTGAGGTGAAACTCAAACGAGTGAAAATCAAATGTAGAACTCCAAGTCACTCAAACAGAGTACAGTATTGTAACTATGATGCATTTCATAATTACAATCACATAACTCTACTAAGTCACCCAAAACTATAGCGGATGGAACAAAATATGTAGCAAAACACACTATATGAATCAAGATCAAGGATAACATGTTTACAATCTGGACCGAAAGGTGGCCTAGATTGTTAAGCCCTAGACGGAGACTGTAATCCCATTCTAAATCAAACCTGGCTCTGATACCAACAAAACCATATCATGCCTCACTTCCCAAAATACGGAATACGAGGGGTGACAAGGCCAGCTATGCTCCTACGGTCAAGGAAATATCCTGCCGAAGTCACACTTCGGCTTTTAGCTGTACGTGGTAATTAGTAATCAATGCATAGGTAATGAGAAACGCAGTCACTAAATCAAAACAGATATAAAACTAACTAGATGGAGTCAGAGGAAAGATATCGCCGACGTCGCTGATCTAGATGTCCGCAATATCCTCGAGATACAGTTTTCCCCAATCAGAGCAAAACTTTGTTCAAAATTCAAATTTTAAAATGAAGCAACGCTTCATAGCAGCGCCAAGTGCGCTGCGCCCTAAGCAGCGCACCATGTGCAAAGCACGTGTGCGCTAGCGCTAAGAGCACTGCACTATAAGCAGCGCACCACGTACAAAGCACGGGTGCGCCAGCGCTGGAACTAAAAGCTCCCCACCATCAGATCAAAGATCTGATAAAAATGATAAATCATCAATTAACCAGAATAAAATTCTGTTAAGGAAAGATTCCTTAAAATCTTTCCAAACAAGAAGATTGTGCTCTGTAAATCAGAGCACCGTTGGATCATTGATCCAAAGGTGATTAAAAATCACCAAAAATAAAAAATAAATTCTATATGGAAAAGATTTCTCAATCTTGTTAAAAATAAGAAAATTGCCTTCTGTATATCAGAAGCCCTTGGATCAAAGATCCAACGGTGGGGAAATCCCTAAATCAATTGGAGAAAAGATCTCCTTAACTGATTGAACAAATCAGCTCACCTTATATAAAGGCCTCAAGACTTCAAGTCTCAGATATACAGAAACAAATAGAGGAACCCCCTATAAGTTTTGAGAAAAATCTCAGAAAGAAGAGCCAAGCTCTCGGTAGAAGAATAACTTTTTATTCAAGGTAAAAAGAATAGAAAGACGAAATCGTCTCATATTAAAAAGAAGAATTCACTTCTTTCTTTAAGATCATAGATCTACAAGACTAAGGTCTTTCAAAAAGAGATCAAAGGACTTCATCATAAAATACAAAGAAGAATATAATTCTTCTCACAGATCATAGATCTATAAGACTAAGGTCTTTTACAAAAGAGATCGATACATCTCAATACAAAAAGAGGGGGGAGAATTATTCAGTTCTCTTAGGATCACAGATCCATAAAGGCAAAACCTTTCACCAAAATATAAGAGATTGGACATCTCTTGTAAAACTAAGAACTTTGTTCTCAGATCTATGAGACAAAGTCTCTTAAATAAGAATTTAATTCTCAGCGCATAGCGCTGCATAAAAGAGCCTTAGAGCTCCATATTTAAAAGAAGCGCTTCAGTGCACCAGAACTAGCGCACAACGCTGCATAAAAGAGCCTTAGTGCTCCATATTAAAAAGAAGCATCTCAGCGCTCCTGATCTAGTGCAAAGCGCCAAGCGCACCACGTGCTCCTCACGTGTGCGCCATTGAACAGATAGCGCTTTGTGCTCACAAATAGCGGTTTGTGCTCATGGACTGGCGCTCAGCGCCGAGCGCACCACGTGCTCCTCACGTGTGCGCCATTGAAAAGATAGCGCCTTGCGCTCATAAACTAGTGCTTTGCGCTTATGGTCTGGCGCTCAGCGCCAAGAGCACCACGTGCTCCCTGTAAGTCCACGGTAGTGCCCCGGCCGTCTAACAGACACCAAATGCGGAACAAAAACTTTTTACAACTGGCGCTATCGCGTACTATCACCCGGATCTGCCATTAAAGCTAAACTAACAAACTACAAAGTGGATAGAAATGTTACACCGAACGATCCGAGTCCTTCGGTCTTCAACCATCATCCCACGTTTTGTTGCGGCTGCTCCGATCTCTTGAATCTCCAGTCTCCTCGTCCAGTTGGCACCACGTCGACGGATCTTTAAACGGGCTCCCGCCTCTGAGCCGAGGTAACTCGGTCGTCAAGTTCGCTAAAAGAGACGACCAAGATGATATAGAGAATGAGTAGAACACTTTGTCTCACTTCGTCCAAAGGTATGGACAAACAGTTAATGAAGTTGCCTTTTGAAATTGTGATGGAATGAAATGAGCTATGAAATTTCCATACACCAAAACTATAATCTTTTCTTCCAAATGAATAACCTCCTCTTCCACAAATGTGGCCGGCTAATTTAACAAGGAGAGGGTGAGTGTAGGAGAGAGGAGGGGGTGACCATAAGCATAAATGAGAAGAATGAGTCATTAGACACCTTGCAACAACAATTAATGAAAACTATGAATCATAACCCTTAGTCACCAAAACATTAATGGAACAATTAATGCAACCATGAGTCACTAATCCTAGTCATCATCTAGAAACTTCTAGAAGTACGACTCATCCTCATGACTCACCCAAGTGACGAAAAGATAAATCCGTATTTAACCGAATGTCAAATACGGGTGATAGAAAACTGGAAACTGGCAACTTCTAAAAGCGATCCCGAAACGAATTTCAGGATAACCCCGTAATAGTATAAACATACCCGCATTTGTATTACGACCGAATACAAATGCAACTGAGACAAAGATATTATATCTACACAGTATAATACTCGGATCCGGCTTAAAACAAAGCCCACCAGTATTATCTGCCCGAAATATGACACGTACGAAAACGCACGTGCATTTTTCGAACCCTGCCATAAAACCATACGGCCTCTACAACGTTTCGCCCGAACTTGGGAAACTGTCTGTAGGGGACTCTAATGACTCATCAACACACTGGCACTGGATATAACCTCTAGTACGTCAGAGGTACGAGCTGTACGTAACGGTTGTCTATGTATTGATTGGAAGGGAAGCTGGCGAGCGAACTCATCCAAAAACCCTACTGAGCCTAACAGTGACAATATCCGTACAGTCCGGTCCGTTCGTCTAAAGAGTATCGCATATCGAGTCTAGAGGATGGATAAATTCAGACCCCTAATAACGCGATAAATCGTGTCGGCATGAAGCCCATCACCATCTGAGAAACTACTGATCCAAATCAGTAATTCTCCACTACCTCGGCCGAGGATTTCTAGTGATGGCCATCCGTGCACTGTACGACATCAACCCCCAATACCGGGAGAGACGAATCCCCGACGATCCGCTCACTGCCTCCATGTGGCTCGGGACTGTACCCAAAAAATACCTGTTTGCACGTCTCCTTTGAGCGTGGTAGGGTAGAAATCAATGCACAGTAGGAACTCACACGAGACAAATGATGATCTCAGGTCGAAAAACTAACCTGTACACATGTCACCAGGGAACTGCTATCTGACGATATGTATAATACCAACTAGCATGTTCCCGTCGAGTCCTGTCCGGTGTACTCATAACCCAATGAGCACCTGTATATATCTTAGATGAACCAACTGACACCAATGGCTTGTGAGACCGGCCACCGCCCCTCGTCAGGGTCTCGACTGTATACACTAGTCTACTCTGGAGTATCGATGCCCTGTCTCGAAACTCCCACGACTAAGGACACTTTAAGGATGTGCTTATAGACCCCAGCTCCCACGTATATGATCGCCATCATACTGCTGGCAGTCAAGCAAGAATCTTATGGGCTCTATCAACATGCAATAGTGAACTAAAGCATGTATACGATGATAAAGACAAACCAGATAGCATACTATCATCTCGAGCAAGATTGTCATATCGGTATAGGTCCTGCCTCAATCATTGCAATCACGTACCTGCGATCCAATAATTGACTTTAAGGGCACTATATCCAACAATCTCCCACTTACACTTAAGGCTAATTATTGCGATGTCGCATACTCACAGCCCGTGTGATACCGAACACCCAACTCCTCTACTAATCAGTTTCACAAAGCTAGTTTGTAAAACTCTTGTGTTCGAGAAATAGCCTCAGTGAGTGGATCCGCCCTGATGTTTCTTTCTATGTCTCTCTTAATCTCAAGTTCGCGGAGAAAGACATATCCCGAATCGAGTAATACCTGTCTTAGAATATGTCTAAATATCTGATGGGATCTAGTTCATAAATGAACTCCAAATCCAAACTTCTTAGACTGTAGTGATCACTGAACCTAATCAGTATGTAGCACCATGCCTCCCACAGTATCACTTGGACCACCTGTCCATAATACTGTCCTTCGTCAGAGAGAAAACTATAACTCTGACAATCACTCTGTTATCCATGTCACCTTTAAAGCCTGGAATGATAACCGTCTCCCTAAGGAGGCTGCCGTCATTAAATCCGTAGAACATGCACTTATGTTCTAAAACTGCTTCTTTATGTTTCTTTAGGATTGGATTAATATAAACTTATCACATCTAGTGCAAAAACAACATCTGGTGTGGTACTTGACATCTCACGATTGACTCAATTGCCTAAGCAAGTGATCTGCCAATCATGCACATCCCTCTCCCCTTTAGTCTATAAGACACCTTTAGAGAGGGTGACTCCATCACCTGCAGGTACACCACCATGCCAGGAGTCATTTATTCTAAATACCATTAGAATACTGTCAAAATACCCACATTGGGAAACTACCCAAATCTAGATCTAAAACCATAGATCTAGTAACCATAATGTCTGATATTATATCCATATCCTTATGGAGAAACAACTGCGTGACGACCACAGTATAACCGATTGTAGTATAGGAATTTTACTTCCTACTCTGTTATGTCATCCAAATACCAGGACATCACCCTACTACCTTCTTAACAGATCCATCCCCTATTCTGATGAAGTCAAAACCATGATTGTTACAACAAAATTAGATGATCTTCTCTCCGTTATATCTGTTCAAGCCTATAAATAGGCATAAGCTACTTGTCCACTATGCTTCCGCTGCTCCCACTGACTACGACAACCCTCTGGCAGAATAATATATACGCGTACTTCTAAAACTAGTTTAGAACGACGCTATACATATCCTCCTGCCGGGTCTCATAGTCTGGAACAACAGTAGTGTCAAGTCTCGGTAAACAAGAACCTCCCTGTCACCGTCCTTGAGGCTACTGGAATACCTCTCGGGTGTCTGAGGTTACCCACCATATCCGCGGATTGGCTATTGGAATGTCAAATCTGATTGAATATATAGATCTTATTAAATTTTCCGTAATCGTTTGCTGTTCTGGAATCACTTCCAGTTCTACCATACTCCCACTACTGTTTTCTGAAAAAATCCATTTTACTAAAACTGTGGCGAGTCAAGAACAATATCACTATTGATCTTCCAGATGGTAGAAAGTCAACCCTCGTCAAAACCAGGGTCAACCCACAAACTGCCATTACAGAAACGTGCCTTGAGTTATCCAGAGTCTGGTTTTAAGCATAAGCCGGACAACTCCCCGTATCTTAACATCGTTAAGATATGAACCATTCTATATACAATATAGAAATAGAGGCACTAATTTAATCGGAACCAGATTCTAATCATGCAGTTGTCTCCAGTGCATATCAACTTAATGGAGAGAGTCTAATCAGCATTACTCAACTCAGGAAAACATCCAATTATGAGTAATATGAAAGAGAAACAAGTTTCTCAAAACCACTACTATCATCTGAATACCAATCACAAGAATCTACATCTTTGATCTCTTTGAAGTCTCCCGATACTTGCGATACCTGGCTTACTACTTTATTCTTATACCCACAACTTCTCAAAATTTAAACATTGTATTTCTACGAAACACTTGTCTAAAAACTAGAGAAATTACAAGTAAACAGAACAGAGTACGAGGACCTACCCCTTTGTCCTGATAGACACTGGACAACATACAATACTTTGTATAAGTCCGCTGAGTTGAATAACTCAAAATCTGTGCGTCGTAGGTTGAAAATTGTACCCAGACGATTTCCTCAAATATCACCAATTACAACGAATTCCGATATAATGAGGATAATTACCTAATTCCCAATAACTTACTCCCACTCATCATCTGTAAAACCATACATATATGAGAATGAAACCTGGTAAATACATACCCTGGAGTAAGTATCTAATCGGGAAATCCGTTTTCCTTTTAACAATGCACTGAAACATGAAAATGTTTCGTAGGGGTATCTTGTTATTCCTAGTAATGCCTCTTCCATAAACCAATTTATGACTATAACCATATATTTCTTTGCCATCTCTCCAAATCCCTTTATTTGTCTTTAGTCTTTACCTTCTGTATACCATCGTTAGGCTAAATGGTTTTCTTCCTACCCTACCGTTCGGCACCAGCGTATGATTTGGAAGAAGACTATCCAGTAAGCATAATAGGTGTACTCTTCTAAACCAAGGAGTACTCGCAACTTGAGAGAAGGTGATGATAAAAGACAACTGAATAATACCTTATTCTATTTCTCCCGAACTGGGAAAAAAAGCAAAGGTGAAAAAGGAGTGGCGATGAAGTACGGAGTTTGGTCATGAATGATAACAGTCGCAATTTACTTTGCCCTCTTTTTAGTCCATTTATTTTGTCTTTAGTTATTACCTTCTGCACACCCTACTTAGGCTAATTGGCTTTCTTCATTCCCTACCTTTCGGCATCTGCCTACGGTTTGGAATAAGACTATCCAATTAGCGTAATAGGTGTACTCTCCTAAACTAAGAAGCCCTCGCAACCTGAGAGAAGGTGATAATAAAAGACAACTGAATAAACCAATTCTATTTCTCCTGAACTTGGATCCATCCTCGAAGAAGTCCCTTCGAGTTCGTATATAACCATACGATGGATCTATCCAATGGAAGTGGATATCCGTAGTAATACGGGGTATTCTGAGAAATGCAAAGGGTAAAAGAAGGAGCGGCAATGACTTATGCAACTCGGACAATCCAAAAGCCAGTATTTTAAGAAGGTTCGGTCAACTTGGTCACCGTGTCATAGTCTAGGGTCGGTCAATGGTCGCTGCCAAAGAGAGAGAGAAAAGAAACACTCTGCGTGCACTCTAACCTAGATCAGAATGGTTATCACTTTATCTAATCAGGAAACCTCCTACTGTAATCTCAAATTCTTTTCCAAACCTGAAAGAAGAATTAGTCGGGATCACCCGAGGAGTAAACCAACTCATCAGTGGGAATCGGGATCCAACTCTCATCGCATGATAATGTGATGGAATCCACTCATGTTATCACACTCCAGAAGGTATGCGCATACTTGGCAAGTTTCATTTTGAAACTCCCGATGTTAATTTTTACCCCATGCTCTTATGACCTTGACTAAGGGCCAACATATCATAAGTCACATGTCAAGTTCTTCCTGTCATTATCCAGGTTGATTTGAACCCACCCGCACATGCCCTTGACTTAAGGCCAAAATGGCAGAACGACTGTCCCAAACCAAGTCATCTATCTGTACAACAAATGAATACCCAGCAGCTACCAAACACTATGCCTTGACTAAGGGCCAAAATACATAACTTGAATACTACTGAATACCCAAAAGAAATGACGGAGGGTTACGGCTGGTTTTTGGTGAAAAACCTTTAACGTAATGAACTTGATCTCGTTGAAGGAACCTGATAGCTTTTTATAAAAATATAGTGGCGAAAACCTTTTGCTAAAGAGGTCACTCCGGGTGAAGGGATCTTGGCTCTTTCCTCATGGAATGAAGTGCAGGATATTCTAACTGAATATCTCGATGCAAAGCAACTTGTAATCGACTATAGTGAAATTATTACCCTGACGCAAACTTCTGCCCAAGGGATCACTCCCGGTGAAGGGATCTTGGCCCTTGCCTCGTCGAATGAGGTGCAGGATATTCCAACTGAATATCACTATGCAAAACAAAAGGAAACGTCTTTGTAATAACACTTTTAAAAATTGTTCTAACAACATCAAATATAGGTTTGTTTTATCCTTGCATTGATAAGAATCAACGCAATCCCATCATTTAATCACACCAAAAAAGAACGAAAAATAAAATGTACGTATATGCCATCCGCATTCGCCACTGGGTCCCGTCATCACCCGTTAGGTTACTTAACTAACGACAAAGCGGGGACTGGATTAGCGCGGGTGTAAAACATATACAACATCTAATAGTATATATACCAATATACAGTAATCGCTCCAGGCGTGATAATATGCAACATCACAGAAAAATAATAAGTATCACAAAACAATACGGATAATCTGGGATCCCCGGGTTTCACAGAGCCGCTACTAAAACCCGACGTTCCCCTGGTCGTGTGGATAGCCTGTGCAATGAAAGCTATACCCCTACGGGTGCGGCAAGTTACCCGCCAAAACCTGAAGCGAGGCAGCCCCCTACAGCATAGTGAATGGACCACCCGGCACTTCAAGGAATCCGGTAACTTGAGCACCCCTCCTTGGGTCAACCCGTACCCCCTACGAGTACGGCAAATAGTCTGCCAATTCTAGAGTGAGGCCCATTTTCCTCTCAAAGCCATGAGATACGGACCCATTGCCCTCCAGAACCCGGCTATTTGTGCACTCCGTCGCGGGGTATTCCTACTACAGAAATAATAAAATATATACAACGGGTACATCGACCTCAGCCCGGTCGTGCCCCAAAAGAATATTATACAAACAGGCAGTGACGGCAGTCCACATGTTGGACACTCGCCCCACAATATCAAATGTACAAATAAATCCAAACAGCACTACCATTGCACAATGTTAAACACCACGACATATCCGCAACATCACAGCACAACACAGAACATCAACGCGAATGTCACGTTGGCAAATCCGTCTAAAAGGACTATAGCAATTAGACGCAATTTACCGCTCAAATGACATTCCCGGTCGGAGATATAATGTAAATACTGCATACTAACAAATTTAAAATTTCGATCGACAAAACTTCCCGAAGTGGGCCCTACGTACATCTACAGTACAGTAAAAAAATATGAGCCCAAACGAAATATTCCAGAAACTACAATTCACTGTATAGACACATACTGTAGAAATTTGGAGCATTGATCCCACAATCTCGCGGCGGATCCGCGGCCAAACCCTGGTTTGGGCCGCGGATCCGTGGTGGAACAGTGCGATCACGTGACCAAATTTCACCTGTGTTCTACAAAAAGCCTGCACAAATTTCTGTGATACTCAAAATAATTTTTAGACCAGATTTAAAATCGAAAGAAACTTTATACAGAAAAAATGTAGTTTTCTAAAATCCGTTCGATCGATATTTTAAACATGTTAGCACAAGTTAGTAAAGCTTAATGGTGAGGCTTTGATACCACTGTAAATCCACGGTAGCACTCCGGCCGTCTAACAGACGCCAAATACGGAACAAAAACTTTTTACAACTGGCGCTATCGCGTACTATCACCCGGATATGCCATTAAAGCTAAACTAACAAACTACAAAGTGGGTAGAAATGTTATACCGAACGATCCGAGTCCTTCGGTCTTCAACCATCATCCCACGCTTTGTTGCGGCTGCTCCGATCTCTTGAATCTCCAGTCTCCTCGTCCAGTTGGCACCACGTCGACGGATCTTTAAATGGGCTCCCGCCTTTGAGCCGAGGTAACTCAGTCGTCAAGTTCGCTAAAAGAGACGACCAAGATGATGTAGAGAATGGGTAGAACACTTTGTCTCACTTCATCCAAAGCTATGGACGAACGGTTAATGAAGTTGCCTTTTGAAACTGTGATGGAATGAAATGAGCTATGAAATTTCCATACACCAAAACTATAATCTTTTCTTCCAAATGAACAACCTCCTCTTCCACAAATGTGGCCAGCCAATTTAACAAGGAGAGGGTGAGTGTAGGAGAGAGGAGGGACTGACCATAAGCATAAATGAGAAGAATGAGTCATTAGACACCTTGCAACAACAATTAATGAAAACTATGAATCATAACCCTTAGTCACCAAAACATTAATGGAACAATTAATGCAACCATGAGTCACTAATCCTAGTCATCATCTACAAACTTCTAGAAGCACGACTCACCCTCATGACTCACCCAAGTGACGAAAAGATAAATCCGTATTTAACCGAATGTCAAATACGGGTGATAGAAAACTGGAAACTGGCAACTTCTAAAAGCGATCTCAAAACAAATTTCAGGATAACCCCGTAATAGTATAAACATACCCGCATTTGTATTATGACCGAATACAAATGCAACTGAGATAAAGATATTATATCTACACAGTATAATACTCGGATCCGGCTTAAAACAAAACCCACCAGTATTATCTGCCCGAATTATGACACGTGCAAAAAAGCACGTGCATTTTCCGAACCCTGCCATAAAACTATACGGTCTCTACAACGTTTCGCTCGAACTTGGGAAACTGTCTGTGGGGGACTCTAATGACTCATCAACACACTGGCACTGGGTATAACCTCTAGCATGTCAGAGGTACAAGCTATACGTAACGGTTGTCTATGTATTAATTGGAAGGGAAGCTGACGAGCGAACTCATCCAGAAATCCTACTGAGCCTAACAGTGACAATATTTGTACAGTCCGGTCCGTTCGTCTAAAGAGTATCGCATATCGAGTCTAGGGGGGTGGATAAAGTCAGACCCCCTAATAACGCGATAAATCGTGTCGGCATGAAGCCCATCACCAACTGAGAAACTACCGATCCAAATCAGTAATTCTCCACTACCTCGGCCGAGAATTTCTAATGATGGCCACCCGTGCACTGTGCCACATCAACCCCCAATACCGGGAGAGACGAATTCCCGACGATCCGCTCACTGCCTCCATGTGGCTCGGGACTGTACCCAAAAAATACCTGTTTGCACGTCTCCTTTGAGCGTGGTAGGGTAGAAATCAAAGCACAGTGGGAACTCACACGAGACAAATGACGATCTCAGGTCGAAAAACTAACCTGTACACATGTCACCAGAGAACTGATATCTGACGATATGTATAATACCAACTAGCATGTTCCCGGCGAGTCCTGTCCGGTGTACTCATAACCCAATGAGCACCTGTATACATCTTAGGTGAACCAACTGACACCAATGGCTTGTGAGACCGGCCACCGCCCCTCGTCGGGGTCTCGACTGTATACATTAATCTACTCTGGAGTATCAATGCCCCGTCTCGAAACTCCCATGACTAGGGACACTTTAAGGATGTGCTTATAGACCCCAGCTCCCATGTATATGTTCGCCATCATACTGTTGGCAGTCAAGAAAGGATCTTATGGGCTCTGTCAACATGCAATAGTGAACTAAAGCATGTATACGATGATAAAGACAAACCAGATAGCATACTATCATCTCGAGCAAGACTGTCATATCGATATAGGTCATGCCTCAATCATTGCAATCACGTACCTGCGATCCAATAATTGACTTTGAGGGCACTATATCCAACAATCTCCCACTGGCACTTAAGGCTAATTATTGCGATGTCGCATACTCACAGCCCGTGTGATACCGAACACCCAACTCCTCTACTAATCAGTTTCACAAAGCTAGTTTGTAAAACTCTTGTGTTCGAGAAATAGCCTCAGTGAGTGGATCCGCCATGAGGTTTCTTTCTATGTCTCTCTTAATCTTAAGTTCGCGGAGAAAGCCATCTCCCGAATCGAGTAATACCTGTCTTAGAATATGTCTGAATACCTGATGGGATCTAGTTCATAAATGAACTCCAAATCCAAACTTCTTAGACTGTAATGATCACTGAACCTAATCAGTATGTAGCACCATGCCTCCCACAGTATCCACCCACGTGTGCGCTACTCAATAGAAGCGCTCCGCGCTCTTTAACTTGTGCAAAGCACCAAGCGCGCCACGTGCTCCTCACGTGTGCGCTGATTAAATATAAATTATTCTTTAATAAGTCCCAGAGCTATGATGAATGCTCAGCATTCAATAAAAGACAGCAATGCCGTCAGAACTCAAATCAATGCTCAACATTGTTAAAAGGGCCAAGCCCAAACAAATGTTCAGCAGCCCAAACAAATGTCCAACATTTTAAACCCAAGTGGACTTAGCCCAAGATTGGCCGTATGTCCTTAATTCAGATTAACTGAGCCTATATGCTCATTAATCTTTTGATCTTAGTCCCAAATTGGACTGTAGATCTCTCACCCAACATTGGTTCAAGAGTATATCTCTTCACTCCTCTGATATATGTCGTTGTAATCCTTCAACGTCTTCAGAGAGGTGACGGGTCCCGACAACCAGCAAATCTTACAGACTATGATGTCTTTAAATTCGGACTGTGGGGTCCCTTTAAACCCACGGACTATGATGTCCTTAACTTCGGACTGTGGGGTCCCTTTAAACCCACGGACTATGATGTCCTTAACCTTCGATCGTAATGTTCCTAAACTAATGTTGGACCGAGATGTTCTTAAACTAATATTGGACGGTAATGTCTTTAAAATAATTGACCGCAACGACCCTAAACTAAAAAATAGAGTCTAAATGCTCTCTTGATAGATCTAAATGATCCTGTTAAGTTGATCTTAGTCTGAAATTAGACTAACATATCCTTAACAAACGTTTAAGTTGATCTTAGTTTCAAATGAGACTAACGTATCCTTAAACCCAACTCCCAAACCCAAATCTAAGAAGATACAGATTTTGACTAATCCACGCCCTACGGGCGACAACATAAATTAGTCTCCGTATACAATCCACAGGCAACCAAAAACAAAACAAACACACACGACACGAATTGACCATCTGGAGAAGGAGAAAGTGGTTACCGCGATGCGGTAGCGTAATTAACTGCAGGGGCTTGCGCCTGCAGGGAATAGCGTCCCCACAATCAAAAACCTCTCAAACGAGGTGGAATCTGATGAAGTCTGCTATATCGACTGCATCCGTTTAAACCTTCGATACATGGTGCCATAAATCAACTTGGCATCTTTTGAGAGGTGTACGGATAGCACCAAATAGCATCTGCCCTCGAAATTCAGGCCCGGACATCCCGGTCGCGTCTTCCGGGGGGGAACAGATTCTGGCACGCCCGGTGGGACCTTTTCCTCCTTCCACTCCACACTTCGTGCGTCGTGTTCACGAACAAATCGCGGTTTGATATGGTTACCCTTGGGTTTGAGGTACTAAGATTTGGTGGCTTGCTCCGTGCAGAAAATAGAAGAGCAATGGCTTCAAACTGCACTAAGTGCAACTGCAACTCTCGCTCCGTCCCGTCTGGAGGAGTGACTTACGGGCCCCAAGTGTCCTCTCTGTTCAAGATGTCGGTGGAGCAAATAACCCAGGCCACCACTGGGCTGTTCTTCGGGACCATGATCCCGCCGGTGAGCTTCAACACCCCTTTAACGTCAGAAGCTTCTAAGAAGTCGGTCTTTGATCGGCTCACCACTACTGTGGCCCCTCTCAATGGGTTGTCCAAATCCAATGTCTCAGTTTTCAACAAACTGGGCCAGAAAGCCAACAAGCCCGCAATACCTAATGCAGCCATCCCAAAGCGGATAGCCATCCTGGCTCAAGCGGACGAAATCATCGGAGATGCTTCTTGTAAATCCCCGTTCTCCATTTATAAAATTTTCATGTATTTTCCTAATCCAGTTTATTTCCTGATTTTTCTTCATATTTTCGTTTGTAATTGGTTACTCGAGATTCAAGATTTCACTGAATCAAAACCCTAGATTTATTTTCCAATTAAAAACCCAGCCAAACTGGAATTCCCCATTTAAAATTTAGGACTTAAATTCATTTTCCCCAGCCCGTTTCCTTTACTAAGCCCACACACCTTTTTAAATAAAATCCCTAAATTAAACCCCAAATCCTTTACCAAAATCTCTCAGCCCAACACATTAAAATTTTTTATTAACAATTAAAAATCCCCTGTCCCACTCTCAATTCTCAGCCCACTCTATTTTTTTGATAAGGAATTCTTTATTTAATTAGCCCCGGCCCGTCCCTTCTCAGCCCACTTCAGATTTTTATTTTTAAGAGGGATTATTTTCGAGCCCGGCCCATTCTCCTTCGACCCGCTCTTCACCCGACCCGACCCACTTCTTAATCTTCCTTCTCCCCTTGCTACAACTGTTCCCGCTCTTTTTCTTTCCCTCGTCGCGAACCCACGCTCCCCACGTCGCGCCGTTACCCAATGTCGCCGCGACCCCCGACCACGATTCCACACCCCTCAAACCCCTCGTCTCCAACTCCTCTCGTCACTCTCCTCCTCCAACTCACTCCTCATCTCGCTCTCTACACCCACCGAGCCCCCAATTTCGAACAACCCACTGCAACCTCCACCTCCGACGACGACAACCCCTCGGCAACCCTCGATCACTCCTCCTCCACCAACCTTCTCCCTCCACGACTCCACCTTCTTTAACCCGAGCCCCTACCGATCCCCCTGCACACCAACCCATTGCACCCGAGCCAACCACCACCTTGCACTCTCGACGCCGACGAGCCCCCCACTGCACCTGAACCATGTCGTCGACCTCCACCTCCTCAGCATCATCACCATCACCATAATCCCCTCGCCCCACTGCTCAACCTTTCCCTCTCTTCAAAATTCCAAAACCCATTCTTTTGTTCCAAGCATTCCACTGTGCACATCGCCGGAGCGACCACCGCTGACATCGTCGACCCCAGCAAGTCCCAAGCCAACCACAGAGCACCACCTCCGTTTCTAGTAAGCACTTGACGGCTCCGGGCAACTCCGACGCAAATTCCTTATCGCGAGCCAAGCTCGCGCAATTCGTTTTGCGGCGCACATCGCGCGTTCGTGATACCGTTGCTGCCGTGCGACCCCGAGACGTTTTCCAGGCAAGTGTTTACTTGCATCATGCTAAAATAATAGTGGTACAAACCTAAATCATCTAGTGTATGAATTTACAGATTCCCGATGCGTATTGTGACCTAAGTGTTCGATGCTAGTCTCCAATGATTATAATAGTTTATTTTGACGGAAACCGACACTTTCTGTTGGCCCATAAGGTGATAAATATTGCATATGAATCTCGCTGGAAAATACGATTGTTAGTGACAAAAATTGATACCCCCAAATATGCCGTTAAAACTAATATTTTCTCGTATCTGAAAATGAATAAAATCATCGTAAATTACATACATACTGGAATGATGCGTTCGAGGGCTTAAATCGAAGCCGACTCGACGAGCTTTAACCCTATGTAAAATTCTAATGATTTCTGTTCAATAACTGTGATGATAATTAGATCGGAAAGAGACTCTGGACTGCAGTCCAGAGCGTTTCTGATTATTGTGTACTGTCCCAAGACCTGTGTCACTGTGTTTCCTGAAGTCGTGTGTTACGGAACTCTACAGTAGATTAAAGATAACTCTGTTATCTAAACAAAACTGGTGGTTCCATTCCGTTTTATCGCCGTTTGCTATTTTAAACTGTATTCAAAAGGGCAGAACGTATAACTGTCCAGAACAGATTCAGAAATGACATACTGAGCTTAAATTGTGTATAACTTTCAACGTACAGATGCGATTGAGGATACGTCTGTTGCGTTGAATACTCTATTGAAAACCCTAGATTTCATTTAACTGTATCATTGCCAAATTCTGAGCCTAACTGGGTGCAATTTGTGTCGCGAAACAGACATTCAGTTCTGAAACTGAATTTCCAGCCGCGAGCACTTAAAATGAAACAGCTGTATCTTGAAAACCGGAATCCCGATTGAACTGAAACTAATTTTGATGAATTGCTGACTGAATTTTCTTTGTTGAATTCTTCACATATGAATTTATGAAATTTCTGGAAGATAATGACATGCCTATTGATTCATACTACCCTTAGCGTAATGATGGCATACATGCATATATCATACCCCATTTACCATATACTTAGTGCTAATGCTTGTTAGAGTCAGTGGACATTGCATTATCGTGCGTGATTGATGTTGGTTTAGGAGTGACGAATATACCAAAGGGGAAGTGAATATTCGTGACAGTGATTGATACAGTGAACAGTGATAAAACCGTGCCATTGGTATACTCGTACACGACTAAATCAAGATCATAACTAGTGAGAACCTGGGGAAAAAGGGGAAATCAAAGTGGAAAGAGTATCGTATTTAGCGGGACCGTGTTTAGAGGATGATCATTCGAACCGTGATACTGATACATGTAGGGTAGGATCTAGCGATCCGGCTGACAGGGTTATGTCCCGGGCATGTGGGTCGTTGTCTCGGGTATGTACGAGACTCCTGTTAAACATGATCCTCCTTCCACTATGTGATTTCAAACATGACCTAGAGACCGATGAGACACATACCATATTCCGCATCATGTAGTGACATAGTGATTACCTGCATTGTTCCTACACCAGTATTACCTCATATACATGTTTCATCTTATTATAATAATATTGTTATTGTGTCGCTCTGACGACCTGAGTATGCATTCTCAGATCCCGCGGGAGGACCAGCGCATGAGACAGATCTACCTTTCGAGTTCACGGAGATATAGTCTGGTGTACCTCCTATTTTTCTGCTTTCCATAAAAGTGAACGTGCGTTTGACTTTGGTTAGTATTTGTTCTTGTTATTTGTAATTTGTGAACAATGGAACATTAATGTAATAAATTAGTGATGTGATTCCTTTACCACTGCGCTTTATTTACTGATTACCATGTAATGCTAGAAGCCAAAGTGTGACTACGGCGGGATGATTCCTTGACCGTAGGAGCATGGCTAGCCTAATCATCCCTCGTTTTCCGTATTTTGGGAAGCGGGACATGACATGGTTTAGTTGGTATCAGAGCCTGTGTTTAGTATCAAGGGATAACATTAACTATGCTGTATTACGTTATTCTTGTTTCAGTACTCTTGATTTTCATCCTTGAATCTGATCCTATCCTTTTGAATCTTCCAGTGATATGACGTCCCTGAACGACCCCTCCTCAGACTCCAGCTCTCAGGACCGCACAGAAAGAATACTCAGTGCACTGACCACTCTCGCGGAAGCTCAGGAGAGGAAGACATATTTGCTCACTTGAGGACTCAGGGCGATTACCGCCGCAGGAGGACCCTCCGCACTTATTACCGCCCCCGAGGGCGTTGTTCCACCAGCTTATCATGCTAGGGCTGGTACAGTATCAGACTTCCGACGGTTACACCCAGCTGCGTTCACAGGGCTAGTTGAACCCCTTGAGGCTGAGCAATGGCTGGTGAACATGGAGAATTTATTGACTGCCGCCAGGGTTCCAGAGGAAGACAGAGTGGACGTGATAAAGATTCAATTAGAAGACGAAGCCCGTACATGGTGGTTGGTGGAAGAAAGCAGACTTGACGGGCCGATCGAATGGAGCAGGTTTAAGGAGTGCTTCCTAGATCATTATTTTCCTTCCACAGCCAAGGCAGAAATGGAGGAGAGGTTTATTCTGTTGAAGCAGAATGGACGCCCAGTGGATGTTTATGCGGCATAGTTCAACCGCTTGTGGCGTTTTGCTCCATACATGGTCGCCTCAGAGGTCACCAGGGCCAGGCATTTCCTTCAGGGGTTAGATTTTGAGTTGCAGCAGTTGATTGCATCGTTGGATTTGTAGACTTTCGCACAGGTACTCAACGCGGCGAGAGTTCAGGAGCAATTGATTAACAAGTTCAGGAGACCCTCAGTCGTTCCAGCACGTACCCACGCGCCTTCCCGAGGAGCCATACCGGTTCACAGGCCAGGAACAACACAAATGAAGCGGCCGTTCGTACCCCAGCATCGCCCCCAGAGACAGGGCGTAGTTTGCGGCTATTGCGGTAGAGGTGGACATACCCAGAAAGACTGTCGCCGTGCAAAGGGACAGTGTTTGATTTGCGGTTCCAGTCAGCACAGGATTGACAGTTGCCCTAAGCGAGCAGAGATACAGGGAGGTTCTGGACCGCCACAGCAGAGGCCGCAGGAGCAGAGACAACCCTTTACGGGCCGCGATCAGGGACGGGCTTTCACCTTGACCGCCGAGCAGGCAGAGGCGTCAGGAGACGTGGTTACAGGTACTCTGCTCGTACATTCCTTGCCAGTTAGAGTACTTTTTGATTCTGGAGCATCGCATTGTTTCTTGTCTGAGCATTTCACTGATACACACTCAATACCACATGAACCACTAACAAAGGGATGAGAAATTCATACGGGTAATGGCATTATAATATCTAGTCGAGAATGTAGATTATGCCCAGTTGTAGTGTGTGGCAGGGAATTCTATGCGAATTTCCTCCTAATTGGGACAGGCAGTTATGACGCAATTCTTGGGATGGATTGGATGAGCACTTTTCATGCGGTTATCGATTGTCGTGCAAGGAATATGATCTTCCGCATTCCCAATCATCCGGAGTTTATTTTCGAGGGCGGAAGCGAATCTTTGGAGCCAGCTAAATACAGAGCAAAGCCTAAGGAGACGACAGCTATGGAGATTGATAAGAGCCCAGTCCCAGAAATTGTTCGGGACTTTCTGGACGTATTTCCTGAAGATCTACCAGGTCTACCCACCTCCTCGAATTTTGGAGTTCTCAATCGACTTGACTCCAGGTACAGCCCCAGTATCCAGAGCCCCATATAGAATGGCACCAGTTGAGTTGGCGAAATTAAAGAAGCAGGTTGAAGAACTTTTGGAGAAAGGATTTATTCGGCCAAGTGCTTCACCGTGGGGTGCACCAGTTCTATTAGTAAAGAAGAAGGATGGATCGCTGCGAATGTGTATAGATTATCGGGAGCTGAACAAGGTTACAATAAAGAACAAGTACCCAATCCAGCGCATTGACGACCTATTCGATCAGCTAAGTGGAGCCAAGGTATTCTCGAAGTTGGACCTTCGTTCTGGATATCATCAAATCAGAGTAGCAGCCGAGGATGTGTGCAAGACGGCTTTCAGGACCCGATACGGACATTACGAGTTCCTTGTGATGCCGTTCGGCGTTACCAATGCCCTAGCAATATTCATGGATTTGATGAACAGGGTGTTCGCAAAGTACTTGGACACATTTGTCGTTGTGTTTATCGACGATATACTTGTCTACTCGAAGACCCGGGAAGAGCACGCTGAGCATTTGCGCACGGTCCTAGAAATCTTTCGGGAAGAGAAGCTGTTTGCGAAGCTAAGCAAGTGTGAATTCTGGCTCGACAAGGTACAGTTTTTGGGACATATTGTTTCGGGCGAAGGCATTTCGGTGGACCCGGCAAAGATAGAATCTGTCAGAGATTGGCCGACGCCGAAGTAAGTGGCTGAGATCAGGAGTTTTCTGGGATTGGCAGGTTATTATCGGAGATTCGTCCAAGATTTCTCAAGAACCGCGGAACCATTGACGATGCTGACATGGAAGGACGTGCTGTTTACATGGACAGAGGAGTGCACTCAGGCATTCGACACACTAAAGCAGAAATTAACCACGGCGCCTATTCTTACTGTACCAGATGACTCAGGTGGTTTGGTGATACACAGTGATGCCTCAGGGAAGGGTTTAGGCTGTGTTTTGATACAGCACGGCTGAGTGATTGCTTACGCCTCTCGACAACTGAGAAATCACGAGAAGAACTACCCTACGCATGACTTGGAGTTAGCTGCGGTAGTCTTTACGTTGAAGATTTGGAGACACTATCTTTTGGGTGAGAAAGTGGAGGTGTACACAGATCACAAAAGTTTGAAGTATGTTTTCACTCAGAAGGAACTAAACATGAGGCAGCGTCGATGGCTAGAGTTGATGGCAGATTATGACTTGGACCTTCAGTATCACCCAGGGAAGGTGAATGTTGTACCAGATGCGCTCAGTCGCAAGCCAGCGGTCATGATGTTGACCGATCAGAGGAGCATTATTGAGGACTTCCAGAGACTTGAACTTGAAGTCGTTACGCCGAACGCACTCAGTCAACTTTGGCAGCTACAGGTGCAATCTTCTCTGGTGGATCACATCAAGACTGCACAAGCGGATGATCCCCGACTACAAAAGTTCAGAGAGGAAGTGGAAGCTGGACTAAGAGCGGACTTGATTATACATGAAGATGGCTCTCTGAGATTCGGTAGCAGACTCTGCGTACCTAAGGGAGGTGTTCGAGAAGAAGTATTGGCTGAAGCACACAGTTCAGCTTATTCTGTGCATCCGGGAAGTACAAAAATGTATCAGGGCCTAAAGCAGCACTTTTGGTGGAACGGAATGAAGCGGGAAATTGCGAGGTTCGTATCCAGGTGCTTGGTATGTCTGTAGGTGAAGGAGGAGCATCAGAGGATAGCAGGACTGTTACAACCCCTGCCGATACCGGAATGAAAATGGTACCACATTACTATGGATTTCGTGACGGCCTTACCACGGAGCCCTAGGGGCAATAACGCCATTTGGGTTATCGTCGATCGCCTCACAAAAGCTGCACACTTATTACCTTTCCGAGTGGGACAATCGACAGAATCATTGGCAGAAAGATATCTGCAGGAGATTGTACGACTTCACGGTGTTCCAGTCAGCATTGTGTCAGACCGGGACACGAGATTCTTGTCGCACTTTTGGAAGAGCTTACAGGAGAGTTTGGATACCCGCTTTAATTTCAGCACAGCTTATCACCCACAGACGGATGGACAATCCGAGCGTACGATTCAGACGCTCGAGGACATGTTGAGAGCCTGTATGTTGGACTTTCAGGGTTCCTGGGAGGACCATCTGCATCTAGTCGAGTTCTCCTATAACAATAGTTATCAGGATAGTATTCAGATGGCTCCTTTTGAAGCACTATACGGGCGGAAGTGTCGATCCCCAGTATGTTGGGATGATGTGGGAGAACGAAGATTACTGGGCCTCGAACTCATTGTTCAGACAGTCGACAAAGTCTAAATGATCAGACAGCGTATCAAGGCGGCTCAGGATCGACAGAAGAGTTGGGCAGATACCAGCAGAAGGGCACTTGAGTTCGAAGTCGGAGATCACGTGTTCTTAAAGATTTCCCCTACTCGTGGAGTTATCAAGTTCGGAGGTCGGGGAAAGCTTAGTCCCCGCTTTATCGGACCTTTTGAGGTGCTAGAGCGAGTAGGAGAGGTGGTCTATCGACTCGCCTTGCCTCCATCGCTAGCTGGTGTGCACAATACCTTCCACGTGTCATAGTTGAGGCGATATGTTCGGGATGAGAGACATGTTCTGGACCATTCGGAGCTAGTTTTGGGTACCGAATTATCGTACGAAGAGCAGCCTACTACCATCCTCGACCGCAGAGAGAAAGTGCTGAAGAATAAAGTCATTCCGTTAGTCCGAGTGTCTTGGGGCGGTCGCTCCCCAGGAGAATCCACCTGGGAGCTGGAGGAAAACATCCGTGATCGTTATCCACATCTTTTTGTTTAGTACATTGTATTCTTGTATCCTTGTTAAATTTCGAGAACGAAATTTTGTTAAGGGGGGTATGAAGTAAATCCCCGTTCTCCATTTATAAAATTTTCATGTATTTTCCTAATCCAGTTTGTCTCCTGATTTTTCCTCGTATTTTCGTTTGTAATTGGTTACTCAAGATTCAAGATTTCACTGAATCAAAACCCTAGATTTATTTTCCAATTAAAACCCCAGCCCAACTGGAATTCCCCATTTAAAATTTAGGACTTAAATTCATTTTCCCCAGCCCATTTCCTTAATAAGCCCACACACCTTTTTAAATAAAATCCCTAAATTAAACCCCAAACCCTTTACCAAAATCCCTCAGCCCAACACATTAAAATTTTTTATTAACAATTAAAAATCCCCCGGCCCACTCTCAATTCGCAGCCCACTCTATTTTTTTGATAAGGAATTCTTTATTTAATTAGCCCCGACCCGTCCCTTCTCAGCCCACTTCAGATTTTTATTTTTAAGAGGGATTATTTTCGAGCCCGGCCCATTCTCCTTCGGCCCGCTCTTCACCCGACCCGACCCACTTCTTAATCTTCCTTCTCCCCTCGCTACAACTGTTCCCGCTCTTTTTCTTTCCCTCGTCGGGAACCCACGCTCCCCACGTCGCGCCGTTACCCCACGTCGCCGCGACCCCCGACCACGATTCCACACCCCTCAAACCCCTCGTCTCCAACTCCTCTCGTCACTCTCCTTCTCCAACTCACTCCTCATCTCGCTCTCTACACCCACCGAGCCCCCAACTACGAACAACCCACTGCAACCTCCGCCTCCGACGATGACAACCCCTCGGCAACCCTCGATCACTCCTCCTCCACCAACCTTCTCCCTCCACGACTCCACCTTCTTTAACCCGAGCCCCTACCGAGCCCCCTGCACACCAACCCATTGCACCCGAGCCAACCACCACCTTGCACTCTTGACGCCGACGAGCCCCCCCCACTGCACCTGAACCACGTCGTCGACCTCCACCTCCTCAGCATCATCACCATCACCATAATCCCCTAGCCCCACTGCTCAACCTTTTCCTCTCTTCAAAATTCCAAAACCCATTCTTTTGTTCCAAGCATTCCACTGTGCACATCGCCGGAGCGACCACCGCCGACATCGTCGACCCCAGCAAGTCCCAGGCCAACCACAAAGCACCACCTCCGTTTCCAGCAAGCACTCGACGGCTCCGGACAACTCCGACGCAAATTCCGTATCGCGAGCCAAGCTCGCGCAATTCGTTTTCGGCGCACATCGCGCGTTCGTGACACCGTTGCTGCCGTGCGACCCCGAGACGTTTTCCAGGCAAGTGTTTACTTGCTTCATACTAAAATAATAGTGGTACAAACCTAAATCATCTAGTGTACGAATTTACCGATTCCCGATGCGTATTGTGACCTAAGTGTTCGATGCTAGTCTCCAATGATTATAATAGTTTATTTTGACGGAAACCGACACTTTCTATTGGCCCATATGGTGATAAATATTGTGTGTGAATCTCGCTGGAAAATATGATTGTTAGTGACAAAAATTGATACCCCCAAATATGCCGTTAAAACTAATATTTTCTCGTATCTGAAAATGAATAAAATCACCGTAAATTACATACATATTGGAATGATGCGTTCGAGGGCTTAAATCGAAACCGACTCGACGAAATTTAATCCTATGTAAAATTCTAATGATTTCTGTTCAATAACTGTGATGATAATTAGATCGGAAAGCGACTCTGGACTGCAGTCCATAGCGTTTCTGATTATTGTGTACTGTCCCAAGACCTGTGTCACTGTGTTTCCTGAAGTCGTGTGTTACAGAACTCTACATTAGATTAAAGATAACTCTGTTAGCTAAACAAAACTGGTGGTTCCATTCCGTTTCATCGCCGTTTGCTATTTTAAACTGTATTCAAAAGGGCAGAACGTATAACTGTCCAGAACAGATTCAGAAATGACATACTGAGGTTAAATTGTGTATAACTTTCAACTTACAGATGCGATTGAGGATCCGTATCTTGCGTTGAATACTCTATTGAAAACCCTAGATTTCATTTAACTATATCATCGCCAAATTCTGAGCCCAACTGGCTGCAATTCGTGTCGTGAAACGGACATTCAGTTCTGAAACTGAATTTCCAGCCGCGAGCACTTAAAATGAAACATCTGTATCTTGAAAACCGGAATCCCGATTGGACTGAAACTAATTTTGATGAATTTCTGACTGAATGTTCTATTTATCTTACTTGTATCACTTTGTTGAATTCTTCACATATGAATTTATGAAATTTCTGGAAGATAATGATATGCCTATTGATTCATATTACCCTTAGCGTAATGATGGCATACATGCATATATCATACCCCATTTACCATATACTTAGTGCTAGTGCGTGTTAGAGTCAGTGGATATTGCATTATCGTACGTGGTTGATGTTGGTTTAGGAGTGACGAGTATACCAAAGGGGAAGTGAATATTCGTAACAGTGATTGATACAGTGAACAGTGATAAAACCGTGCCATTGGTATACTCGTACACGACTAAATCAAGATCATAACTAGTGAGAACCTGGGGAAAAAGGGGAAATCAAAGTGGAAAGGGTATCGTATTTAGCGGGACCGTGTTTAGAGGATGATCATTCGAACCGTGATACTGATACATGTAAGGTAGGATCTAGCGATCCGGCTGACAGGGTTATGTCCCGGGCATGTGGGCCGTTGTCTCGGGTATGTACGAGACTCCTGTTAAACATGATCCTCCTTCCACTATGTGATTTCAAACATGACCTAGAGACCGATAGAGACACATAACATATTCTGCCTCATGTAGTGACATAGTGATTACCTGCATTGTTCCTATCCCAGTATTACCTCATATACCTGTTTCATCTTATTATAATAATATTGTTATTGTGTCGCTCTGACGACCTTAGTATGCATACTCAGATCCCGCGGGAGGACCAGCGCAGGAGACAGATCTACCTTTCGAGTTCACGGAGATATAGTCTGGTGTACCTCCTATTTTTCTGCTTTCCATAAAAGTGAACGTGAGTTTGACTTTGGTTAGTATTTGTTTTTGTTATTTGTAATTTGTGAACAATGGAACATTAATATAATAAATTAGTGATGTGATTCCTTTACCACTGCGCTTTATTTACTGATTACCATGTAATGCTAGAAGCCGAAGTGTGACTACGGCGGGATGATTCCTTGACCGTAGGAGCATGGCTGGCCTAGTCATCCCTCGTTTTCTGTATTTTGGGAAGCGGACCGTGACACTTCTCCTGCCAAGAAGTCAGTTTTCACAAGGCTGGCCGCTCCGGCTCCCGCTCCAGGCGAAGTCACCTCTGCCCAGAGGTCTGTATTCAATAGATTAGACATTACATCTCGGCGAACGTCAGCCTTCAAGAGGCTGACACCGGCGACAACCCTCCGCCAAGACAGGGGGCATGATGATGTCATCCCCATAGATGAACCAACACCATCTGCGCGACATGCCCACTGGCGCCGAGTAAGGAAGGCTGGGGGCGACTCTCCGTCTGGACTTACTCCACCAGCTCCAACGGTGGAAATCGATGCTGTTATTCCAACCGGGAACAGCTTTGAACTGCTTAACAAGGTGTGCAGGAATTCACCAACTGCCATGCTAAAAAGGTCTCCTCCACCTCTGAAGAATGCTACAGAAAAGAAGCCAGAGCAACCCCCTCAACGGATGTCCTCTAAAATTTACAAAGTCTGGCGACAGGTTCAGGAATCGGTGGTTGACCAAGACTATTCCCGCCGATCAAAGAAGGTTAAAGCTCGGCAAGAAAAGGACCATCCCGTGATACCACAGAAGATGTCATCTGTCTGGCTGCCCGCTGCAACGGCTCCTTCAATTTCGACCGCTCATAAGAGAAGGAGGCCGGAGAAAATCCCTGAGTCTGCGACGAATCGCAAGACCGCTGAATCCAAACGCTCCAAGGCTGGGGGCATAGTGGTACATACTATCTATATAGCATCCGGGAAAGAGGATAGCCGTATCTCCACAGGTCATCGACCGCTTACGCGATCAGTGACTAAGGCTCAGGAGCAACAACAACAACAAAAGCTCCAAGAGATGCTAACAGCCATGGTTGCACTCACAGGACCAAAAGCAAGCCCGGAGACATCCTCGGAGCAGCGCCGTGAGCAGGAAACTAATGCCGAATTCCTTCGGAGAATGCTTGAGAAGAAGGAAAAAGAGGCTGCGGAACAAGTGGCCAATATAAAACAATGGCCCTTCAATTCTAAGACATGGTGGGCATGATGATCCAGCCGGATCCTCCAGCCGAAGACCCTCCAGCCAAGGAGGAGACCATCTCAAAAGCCGCTCTGGATGACTACATCGCTCAGCAAATATGAGCTCATCATGTGAATGAAGCGGCCGGTCAGGTTGTTAAGACTGGACGACCCTATCCAGGTTAGTACGACCAAATAAAGTACCCGTCGGGATACACAATCACCAAATTCCATGTATATAAGGGGACGGGAAATCCGCATCAGCACGTCGCTCAATTTAGAGCTTTGTGCAGTAATACTGGAGGTGACGATAAGCTGCTACTTCGTCAATTCGTCGGCAGCTTGGCAGAAACGGCCTTCGAATGGTATTCCGAACTCCCAAATGACTCTGTCAAGACATTTCCAGAGATGGAGCTGCTATTCACCCAGCGTTTCGCAAGTGCTAGCGAACACACCCCAATTATGGTTTTGATCAATGCCAGGGTGAAGCCTGGAGAAACTTGGGTCCAGTATGCAATACGGTGGCGGAATTTATGGTCGGAGTGCGAGCAGCGCATCAAAGAAGTGCCCGCGGTAGGCATGTTCGTGGGTACTCTGGACCCTCAGGCGACTATTTCCCAATTCATGATGTTTTTCAAGCCGACCACTTTCCAGGCCTTGCTTGACAAACTGGCCCAAATGGATCAGATGGGTCACGGGCCTTCCTCTTCGAAGCCGGAGCCTCGGAATGAAAAGGGGAAAGGAAAAGCAACCTTCGTCGCCAATACTCAACAACAGCCGAACAACTTAAAGCCGGTTGTTCGCCAAAACAACGTGCGTCCACGCCCATCCCTTGAGGAGAGATTGGGACGTCCTTACTCGTTTTCCCGGGATAAAACAAGGAGACTGTTCGAACTGGCAGTGTGCAACAGACTCATCAATCTGCCGGATCCAAAACGTTCGTTGTAGCCAGGCGATGTTAACAATCCTAATTACTGCCCTTACCACCAAGCAATGAGCCATCCAATTGAAGATTGCTTCATCTTCAAAGGCTAGATTGAGGATCAATACCAACAAGGCAAGTTCACATTGTCCGAAAACTGGAAGATGAACCCGCCACAACCTCATGATTCGAAAAAGATGGACATGCCGGGGGCATCGTGCTCACTCATAGAGAAAAAGCCCCATAGACCGAAAAGTCCGTAAACTAGAAACTCACCTCAAATATGGTAACGGTGGACCGAAACGTCGTTAAACTAACAATGGACCGAAATGTCCTAAAACTAACGACTGACCGAAACGTCGTTAAAGTACTACAAACCGCAGCATCCTACGGCTGACGTGTAAAAAAAAGGGTATGTCCATAAACGAGATGGGCACGGATGAAAACCCGAAAGGGCTCCATGAGTAAAAACAGCAGGACTACCGGCGAGTTTGTGAAAACCCGAATGGGCGCAATCTCGTTAAAAGACACTTACAAGGTCCTCACGACCTTGCAAGGAGAAATACCTACGTGAGATCCTTACGACTCACAAAAGAGCAACACACTTAGGTCCTCACGATTGCTAAGGAGAAAATACACTTACGAGATCCTCATGACTCGTAAGGAGAACCCTCTTATGAGACCCTCACGGCTCATAAGATTCAAAAGCCTTAAGCTACAGGGATCTGAACCTATTCTTAAGCCATCATAACCCACAAACTTTTTTTCCCTGTAAGCGGTTCAATGCTGGCCCTTAAATACAATCCACGGGCACGAATAAACATTTCCCTAACAAAGTCTCACCAGAGACTAGGGATATGTTCATATGGCGAATGACACTTATAAGTCCTCTCGACTTATAAGGAGAAAGCACTCTTGTGAGATCCTTACGACTTATAAAAGACCATACACTTAAGAATCCTCACGATTCTTAAGAAGAAAACGCACTTACAAGATCCTCATGACTTGTAGGGAGAAATACCTTTATGAGACCCTTACAGCTCATGAAGTCAAAAGCCTTAGTCGACAGGATCTTAACCCTGTTTACTAAGCCACCTTTGTTCGAACTGACAAAGGCAAATGATGATTCGCTCCTAGAAATATCCTAGTTGTAGCGATGCTGATGCCTAAATCGGTATCAGATTCCAAGTTCCATACTCGCGATAAAAAACCAGCGAGCCAAAAATGCATATGAAATAGCCGAAATGATAGGGCAACTTGCAACAAAATCAGCAAGTAAAAATATATATGCATACAAAAATAGCCGAAATGATTGGGCACCGTGAAAAATAACCGAAATGATTGGGCAATCGCGACTTTCGCGATACAAAAAGCTGAAATGATAGAGTATCGCGGAAAGAAAAAAAAATGGAAGAATGAAACTGTTGCCCCTGTATACAATCCATGGGCATAAACAAAAAAGGGACCACATTTCCGCACCAGACCTTGTCAAAGGGAGAGTCAGATCTTGACGGCAATAGCTACAGCCTGGAGATCACAACAGCGTTCCTCCTCATTCCAGCAGGATTCGAATGCGACAATCAATCTCGGAGCCATGGCAGAGTCCTTAGTTCCAAGTCTCGACGGCCATATCTACAGTCTGGAGACCCACAACGGCGTCCCTTCTCGTTCCAACCGGAAGCAGATACAACGTCAACAAACGGAGCAATGACAGAGTCCCTAGTCCCAAGTCTTGACGGCCATATCTACAGCCTGGAGACCAACAACAGCGTTTCTCCTCACTACAACGGAATGCAGACGCGATGTCAACAAGTGACCCCAAGGTCAAAACAAAGCGAAGGCCAAATTCCTAGCTTCATGGTCTTGACAGCAACTCATATAAAATCTGAAAGACTATCGGAGATCATCCCACATCAACGCGGAGTGGTTACAACCTCGACGTTCGTCTCGATACAGCAAACGCAGCGCCGACAAATGAAGCGAAGGCTAAATTCCTAGCTTCAGGGTCTTGACGGAAACTCATATAAAACCTAAATAACTATAAGAGATCATCCCACACCAGCGTGGAGTGGTCACCACCTCGACGTTCATCTCGATACAGCATACGAGATGTCACTACAGCGTCCTTCCTCCAACAGGATTTGGACACGCCAATGCAAACGAAGCAAAGGCTAAATTCCTAGCTTCAGGGTCTTGACGGCAACTCATATAAAACCTGAAAGACTATCGGAGATCATCCCACATCAACGCGGAGTGGTCACAACCTCGGCGTTCGTCTCGATACAGCAGACGCAACGCCAGCAAATGAAGCGAAGGCAATATTCCTAGCTTCAGGGTCTTGACGGCAACTCATATAAAACCTGAAAGACTATCGGAGATCATCCCACACCAGTGCGGAGTGGTCACCACCTTGACGTTCGTCTCGATACAGCAGACGATGTCACTACAGCGTCCTTCCTCCAACAGGATTTGGACACGCCAATGCAAACGAAGCGAAGGACAAATTCCTAGCTTCAGGGTCTTGACGGCAACTCATATTAAACTTGAAAGACTATCGGAGATCATCCCACATCAATGCGAAGTGGTCATAACCTCGATGTTCGTCTTGATACAGCAAACACAACGCCAGCAAATGAAGCGAAGGCAATATTCCTAGCTTCAAGGTCTTGGCGGCAACTCATGTAAAATCTGAAAGACTATCGGAGATCATCCCACACCAGCGCGGAGTGGTCACCACCTCGACGTTTGTCTCGATACAGCAGATGAGATGTCACCCCAGCGTTCTTCCTCTAGCAGGGTTCAGATGCGACAATCAAACAATGGAGCCACGGCAAAATCTCTTGTTCCAAGTCTCGATGATTCACCAACAACCTAGAGACAACCGCGATATTCTTCTCGATACAGCAGACGCAATGCCGACAAACAAAGCAAAGGCCAAATCCTAGCTTCAGGGTATTAACGGCAACTCATATAAAACCTAAAAGACTATCGGAGATCATCCCACACCAGCGCGGAGTGGTTATGACTCATCGGGGCTCCCCAAACTGAGCCTAACCTCAAGTAAAAAGCGGCATGACAAAATTCCTAATGCTTGCTCTTCCGATGGTCAAACTGCCTAGGAAGATTGCTTGAAGACGTCTTGTCCAGCCCCCGAAGGGATCAGAGACACGACGGTCGTAAGGCTACTCGAACAGCAAGATTGCCTATCGAGGGATACATCAGTCAAAGCGACGGTACGACAGGCAAAACTCTAGTACCACAGACCCTAACGGTCCTCCATCGTAAAGAGCAGAGGTTAATTATGACGTTAGGACATTCTTGCGAGAACTTCTCGACTCGTCTCGACTCTGAGGAAATTAGTGTCTTCGCGAGAACTTCTCGATTCGTCTCGACTGGTAAGGAAAAGCCTTAGGCAATAGGGATAAGGACTTGTTTTCTAAGCACTGGGGCCCTGCAAATCGGTCCAAAATGGACTCTTACATACTATTCACGGGCCACACTCTCTAAAGTCGAATCTCGACAAGGAGGGAAATAACTACTTACGGGTCCTTTCGACTTATAAGAGGGAAAATTCTCTTGTGAGATCCTTACGACTCTCAAGAGAAAGCACACTTGGGAATCCTCACGATTCCTAAGGAGAAAATAAACCTACGAGATCCTTTCGACTCGTAGGGAGAAAAGTATTTATGAGACACTCACGGCTCATAAAGTTGAAAAGTTTTAGGCAGCAGATCTGAACCTGCTCTCTAAGCCATCTTACCCTGCAAAGAGTCTAAGATGGACCATCACTTACTATCTACAAGCCACATTTGCTGAAATTACATGGCAATGACACAGCGAAGAGAAGAAAGCAGTAATAGAACAAAAAAATATGTATCTTTTATTCATGAATTCAATAGAGTGCAAGTTGAATCATATGAAAGAATAAAAAATGGATACATGTTATTCAAAGATTACAAGCAAAATAGCTACCGAGAAGGAAGCGTTTTCAACAAATCCGCAAGTTGCTCGCGCACTCCTTTCAGTGCCTTCTCATGTTCAGCCGCCGCGGCCAGCTCTGCTTCAATTCGAGCCCGTTGCTGCCAGCACGATGAAACCTTCTCATCGATTTCCCGTTAGGCAGCTTCACGATTCTGCATAACACGCTCAATAGAATCAATCTTCTGTCTTAATGCCAACCCGTCCGAGATACATTGTTGCAAGGTGTCAAAAGCAGCTCTCAGTTGCGCGGCATTCGTTTCAACTTGGGCGCGCAGCCAGACAGATTCATCTGAAGCCTCCTCGCGGTCCTTCTACCTCAAGGTCGCTTCTTGTTCAAAATGGCAGAGGAAGGACATACTCTGCTCGACCCATGCAGCTCATTGGGAGTTCACAGCCATAATCTCAGGAGTTGGACGCCTAAGCTCAAGCTCGTGCAGGCAAGCCTCACTCTTTCTGCAGTGATTAACCCAAGACTCAACAACGCCTTCGTTATGAAAGTTCACAAGTGTCGCCAATATTGGATTAATTTCGACAGCAAAATCTGCAGCGAATGTAGGGGTCTCTGCATCGAGCTCCTCGATGTAATCGCCTAACATACGCAGACTGGTCACAGCGCCTTTTGAAGATGGACGTCTGGAAAAGGGCCCTGCTGGCATTATGATTCGAGACTCAAACGGAGCTAGAGTCGGTGTCACCGCTGCAAAATAGATCATAATCAGATGACGGCTCAAGAGATAAAAAAAATGCACGAACAATAGAGTTTACTGTACCGGCTGCAACAGGCGGCAGAACTGGAAGGACTGGTGGCGCGGCGATGCCCTCGTCCCCTCCTTCAATTTGTAAGGCTACAAGTGATGCAAAGAGGAATTAGCAATGACATGGCTGCCGTTAAAGAAAAGAAAGGACGTCGGTTAGAAAAGATACACACCGACACCAGCGGGCGGACTACGGAGAAATGTGGGTGCACCACCTGATACAGATGATCAAAAAGGACTCCTGCAAAGATGTAATAATGCAATGTCAATACATAAAGTATATTTCCTACAGTGAAACCGATAAGTCACAAATCCTTACCTTCCAGCATTTGAGAGGACACGAGAGAAGGCAAAGGGACGACAACCGTCAAAGCAGCAACCGGTGATGCTGCCTCGGGTAGCACAACCTCAACGCTCACCGCATCTGCATTAGAAACGAGCGAAATACCGTCAGAAGAGACTGAAAGGGATTGCAGAATGAAAAAGAAAGCAATGGCCCAAAATCTACTTGATGAGTCGCCGGTCAAAACCGCGACAAGGGCATCACTGGGTGTAGTGACTGCTTCACCCTCCTCCATTAGAATGATTTCACCGCCCGTAGCTTCATCCCCTGACTCCACGAGAGCCGTCGTGACACTCGTGAGGCCAGGCGAGGGCAAGGAACCGCAGGCGGAAAGTGCGGCAATTGGAGCAGTCCCGGACTCCTAGGAAAGAGTAGCCGCCTCGGGCTCAGTGGTTGCCATCATCTCACCCGCTCCTTCCTCACCGGGACTTGGCCCTGTAGGGTAAGATACTTGAGAATCTAAAGATCAGATTCGGACAAAAGGACCCAATGTTACGTTACCTTGGGACGGCTTTTCAATTACTTCTCAAGCCGCGCATACTGCTTGTCTATGAGCGGTAGACAGGGTGGCCGGAGCACCCTATGAAGAAGCAGGGACGGGGGAAGCAGCGCTTGAGCCTGCACCCACGGCTAAGGCGGCGTTACGTTCTCTCGCTGCACGCCTTCTGCGCTTCCTTTCCGCCTGAACCGTCTGAGCTGATCTTCTCAAGACCTCCGTCAAGGGGACGTCATCGTCCGCGCCAAGAGCTACATCTAGAGCCGTTACGGCGTCCGTCATCGGTTGCTTGAGTAAAGCTTCTTTTGGCAATGCTGAGGAGGTCGGGACTTCGATAGCTGGCCCTGGAAGCATCTCCGCATCACCCTGCAGGATTGGCACTGTACTGGGAATGACCTGAGTCGAGGTAAACCCTGTGATCAGATGAAAAAGGGGTCAGATTATCCATAAGAAAGGCGAATGAAGGCACAATGAGCAGAATATATACCAACGCCCCGTGAGAGCCTCTTCAGTGGAAATGCCTGTTAAAGAAGGAGTGTCAGTCAAAACATGATAACAAAAACATAACAGCAAAAAGATGCGACTGAAGATTACCTGACTCGGCAAGGATGATCAGTCCTGCTTTATGGCTTGCTAATCGCTCAGAAGCTGCAATAGCAGCTTCGAGATCGGTGTCATCCGGTGTCATAAATAGGCCTTCGTTGGTCCCATACTCGCTCAGGCCCTCGCTATAAGGAGCATGAGGCTCCTGGCCGAGTACAACATCGGCAGAAAGAATCGACTTCTTCTTCTTCTTCTGCGAGCGAGTACTGGTCGCCGCTAGCACAAGCTTATGCTTGGTGGGTATCTTGGGACGACGAGTCCCAATATCTGAACCCATGCCAGACTCGGGAGATGCTACAGTTACCTCTTTCACAGGAGCACAAGGTATCGGTAGCTCAGGCACATCACTCAGGACCTCGACCGCAGCAACTTCTCTTAAGGGAGGACGGACAATGGTCTATCTCTTCAGAGGAACGTTTGGATTACCAGCCGGAGCGGTGCCCTTGTGATCAAGCAGCAATCGCTTCTCCTCCCTAATGACGACGCCCATCGAATGCTGATACCACGCCACGTACACATTCAGGGCCTTCGGAACACAACTCGGTTCACTGATGAAGAAGTTGGACCCTGTGTTCAGATGCATAAAATGATGCAGCGTGCTTCGCATACCCTCTTCGGTAGCAGCAGGTTCTGCCAAGACAGCCTCAAGCGGGACGCCTTAATTGTAACTTAACTACTAGGCGAAATGATGCGGGTTGTATCTCATGAACAACGCCATATCATTCTGCCTAAATACGAGAAAGCTCGGCCTGATGGAATACAGATGAAGAATCTCCCGAGCTTTCAACACAGAGGTCCCGTCTTTAAAAATGTCCTGTAATGGCAGCACCGTTTTTCCAGATTCCTGGCCGACGGTCAAAATCTTATCGGTGAAGGACATACCATCTCCGACCGTGCGTGGACGAAGGAGCAAACCCCTGGCTTCCCGTGGTGTCGGATTTACGATGGACGCGTCGATTAGCCGCATTATCCGAGGGAACTTACATTTGTCATAAAAGGAAGGCCTTCTGTGAATACTGAAGACGCCAAGCACGTGCAACTCGAGCCACGAGGTGAAATAATGCATTGAGAAGTTGGCAAGCTGCTCCCCTGGCTCAGTGGTATCCGCTGCCTGGCTAAGGCCGTGGTACAAGTGGGCTAACCCAGCGATCCCGAAGGGCACTTGTATCCCAGCAACCATTCGATGTGCTGGGTAGAAAACGGACAGCCTCATATGGTAAGGGTGCATCGGAAGTGCAAACCAGCTCAGCCATAACCCAAGAAACCCCAAAAAGAACGCTTCTTCGTCGATCCCAGGAGCTGCCAGCTCTGCAGAAGGGACGACTGGGGTGCCGGGGAGAAAGAAATCCTTCTGATCCACCTCCGCCTTCGGCATTTTACCCAAACCTAAGCCAAAAGGATCGTCAAGTTTAGCGAACTTCGTTGCTTCCTTCGACAGCACTTCCGGACGGAGAAAACGAGTGATAAAGTTCGTAAAAATAACCCCGCGGCCTCCAGAATCGAGAAAGAGGCTCTCATAGATATTCAACACCTTTATCAAACTCGGAATTGGTGTTGAGTGGCGTTCTCTGGGGTAAGACCCATTACCCCTGATTTGGCAGCAAAAATATACTCATCCGAAGGAAGCAGCTCCTTGTAATGTTCTCCTCTAACGGGTAAACCAGAGATCTCGGCAAATTCCTCTAAGGAAATGGAGACTTCTTGATCCTATAAGAGGAAGGTGTGAGTTGGAATGTTCCATTGCTCTAGAATCGCCTTGATTCACCATGTAGGAGGTGCGGAATACTGGAATATGGAAGCGTAGATTGCAAGGTACAATCCAAGCTTCAGAATCTGTGACTTCTTTGCTGATAAGATATAGCGGGTCCACCGCAGGTGGTATCCGGTCGGGTGACGGGGAGTTAGTCCTATATTGTATGGCTGTCCTCAAGGGCGCGATTCGCCCTGACATATGCACCGCCCTAGTGTGTCCAAAGCTACCGGCGGCTGCATGGGTATTGCTGTTATAGAAGGCCGAAGAAGACCTTCTGAAGTCCAATTTACCTCCTCCACAGTATAATTTATCGGGGGTGCATCTGCATAAGGGATCGCCGAGATAGGCTCCAAGGGTGTCACACAAGAAAAGCTCCAGCGGCCTTTGATAATTTGATCATAACATCTACCCCATAGATGAAGATTCTTGTGCTCCGGGTCATGATCCTTTATCAATGCGAAGACTTCCCTATCCACTGGCGCTTCTGGGAATTCGCCTTCCGAACGAACGAACGAACGGGAAGGAAATGTCGAAAGACATAGTACCTGCGTGGAAAAGAACAAATTTTCAGCCGCCAATGCTACAATTTAAGTTCTGTCACTGGGTACTTTAAATTTGTACCACACTGCAATGCAGTGAAAAGGGACCAAAGGGGGACCCACATAATCTAGATGACAGTTCATCATTGATAAAACAGTCTCATCATTGGATGAGACTGTCATTAAATGGGGAAGTCCTCAATTGATTCTTATTCAATAAGAACCCCTCGGGCAGAGGGGTAAATCTCCCCTTGAGAGTAGTGCTCTGTGATAGAGTGACATCTATCAACTCTAATAATGAACGAATAAAATTCCTCAAAAGCCTTGTTCTGTAAAAAATGATAGAATAACCCATCAGAAAAAAAAATTGAAATAAAATTCTTTTTAATGAATTAAAATTCTGAGATCTTCAAGATCCATGAACAAACTCTTAAGAGTTCTTCACAAGAAATTAATGAATCTATATGATTTGAAAAGAGCAAAGCTCTGTTAATGGGTTAAGAAACCCCATGAAAGGTCTCTTTAGATTTATGGGTTTAAGAGAGCAAAGCTCTGTTAACAAAACCCTAAAAAAGGTTTTCTTTAGATCAAAGATCTATGAAGAGCAAAGCTCTGTTAATGGGTGAAACCCTAAATTATTAAAAGATTTAATCTTTACCTAAATCTTTATAGAGTTCTGTCCTTAAGAAAATTCTTAAGATGAAAAGCTATACTCTAAGGGAGAATAAAAATTCTCAGAAAACTTAAAAGATGAACATAAATCATCCTAAGGACCAAAGGTCCTATTTATAGGCACTGAGAGGCCATTTCAACTTCTGAGTTGATCCAAGAGCGCAGATGTTACCACCGCTGCACTCACATGTGGGCCATGTGAGCGCAAAGGTGGGGGGCATTTGTTTCCCCCAATCAGAGCAAAGCTCTGTTCAAAATTCAAATTTTGAAATGAAGCAACGTTTCATAGCAGCGCCAAGTGCGCTGCGCCCTAAGCAGCGCACCACGTGCAAAGCACGTGTGCGCTAGCGCTAAGAGCGCTGCACTATAAGCAGCGCACTACGTACAAAGCACGGGTGCGCTAGCGCTGGAACTAAAGGCTTCCCACCGTCAGATAAAAAGATCCAATAAAGATGATAAATCATCAATTAACCAGAATAAAATTCTGTTAAGGAAAGATTCCTTAAAATCTTTCCAAACAAGAAGATCGTGCTCTGTAAATCAGAGCACCGTTGGATCAATGATCCAAAGGTGATTAAAAATCACCAAAAATACAGAATAAATTCTGTATGGAATAGATTTCCCAATCTTGTTAAAAATAAGAAAATTGCCTTCTGTAAATCAGAAGCCCTTGGATCAAAGATCCAACGGTGGAGAAATCCCCAAATCAATTAGAGAAAAGATCTCCTTAACTGATTGAACAAATTAGCTCACTCTATATAAAGGCCTCAAGACATCAAGTCTTAGATATACAGAAACAAATAGAGGAACCCCCTATAAGCTTTGAGAAAAATCTCAGAAAGAAGAGCCAAGCTCTCGGTAGAAAAATGACTTTTTCTTCAAGGTAAAAAGAATAGAAAGACGAAATCGTCTCATATTAAAAAGAAGAATTCACTTCTTTCTTTAAGATCATAGATCTACAAGATTAAGGTCTTTTAAAAAGAGATCAAAGGATCTCATCATAAAATAAAAAGAAGAACATAATTCTTCTCACAGATCATAGATTTATAAGACTAAGGTCTTTTACAAAAGAGATCGATACATCTCAATATAAAAAGAGGGGCGAGAATTATTTAATTCTCTTAGGATCAGAGATCCATAAATGCAAAGCCTTTCACTAAAATATAAGAGATTGAACATCTCCTGTAAAACTAAGAACTTTGTTCTTAGATTTATGAGACAAAGTCTCTTAAATGAGAATTTAATTCTCAGTGCATAGCGTTGCATAAAAAAGCTTTAGCGCTCCATATTAAAAAGAAGCGCTTCAGTGCACCAGAACTAGCGCACAACGCTGCATAAAAGAGCCTTAATGCTCTATATTAAAAAGAAGCATCTCAGCACTTCTGATCTGGTGCACAGCGCCAAGCGCACCACGTGCTCCTCAAGTGTGCGCCATTGAACAGATAGCACTTTGCGCTCACAAATAGCGCTTTGTGCTCATGGATTGGCGCTCAGCGCCGAGTGCACCACGTGCTCCTCACGTGTGCGCCATTGAACGATAGCGCATTGCGCTCATAAACTAGTGCTTTGCGCTTATGGTTTGATGCTCAGCGCCAAGCGCACCACGTGCTCCCCACGTGTGCGCTACTCAACAGAAGCGCTCTGCGCTCTTTGACTTGCGTAAAGCACCAAGCGCTCCACGTGCTCCTCACGTGTGCGCTGATTGAACATAAATTGTTCTTTAATAAGCCCCAGAGTTATGATGAATGCTCAGCATTCAATAAAAGACAGCAATGCCGTCAAAACTTAAATCAATGCTCAGTATTGTTAAAAGGGCCAAGCCCAAACAAATGTTCAGCAGCCCAAACAAATGTCTAACATTTTAAACCTAAGTGGACTTACCCCAAGATTGGCCGTAAGTCCTTAATTTAGATAAACTGAGCCCATATGCTCATTAATCTTTTGATCTTAGTCCTAAATTGGACTGTAGATCTCTTAACCAACATTGGTTCAAGGGTACATCTCTTCACTCCTCTGATATATGTCCTTGTAATCCTTCAACGTCTTCAGAGAGGTGACGAGTCCCGACAACCAGCAAATCTTACAGACTATGACGTCTTTAAATTCAGATTGTGGGGTCCCTTTAAACCCACGGACTATGATGTCCTTAACCTCGGACTGTGGGGTCCCTTTAAACCCATGGACTATGATGTCCTTAACCTTGGACCGTAATGTCCCTAAACTAATGTTGGACCGAGATGTCCTTAAACTAATACTGGACCGTAATGTCCTTAAACTAATTGACCACAACGTCCCTAAACTAAACAATAGAGCCTAAATGCTCTCTTGTTTGATCTAAACGATCCTGTTATGTTGATCTTAGTCTGAAATTAGACTAACGTATCCTTAATAAACGTTTAAGTTGATCTTAGTTTCAAATGAGGCTAACGTATCCTTAAACCCAACCCCCAAACCTAAATCTAAGAAGATACGGATTTGGACTAATCCACGCCCTACGGGCGGCAACATAAATTAGTCTCCGTATACAATCCACGGGCAACCAAAAACAAAACAAACACACACGACACGAAATGACCATCTGGAGAAGGAGAAAGTGGTTACTGCGATACGGTAGCGTAATTAACTGCAGGGGCTTGCGCCTGCAGGGAAGAGCGTCCCCACAATCAAAAACCCCTCAAACGAGGGGGAATCTGACGAAATCTGCTACATCGGCTGCATCCGTTTAAACCTTCGATACATGGTGCCATAAATCAACTTGGCATCTTCAGAGAGGTGGACGGATAGCACCAAATAGCATCTGCACTCGAAATTCAGGCCCGGACGTCCTAACGTCCCGGTCGTGTCTTCCGGCGGGAAACAGATATGACAGGTGCTGATCCGAGCTAAGTCCACTTCTCGCTCTGAGCATGCATCTCAAGTCGTCAGAGCGACATAATAGCAATATATATAAATGCAAAAGTAAACACGTGCAATGATGATGAACATCAATCAGTAAATATAGAATGATGACGCACATGAAATAATCGGTATAGGTAAACAGTAAACTAGGTACATCAAATCAGTAAGCAATGCATGTCTATGATGAACATGAATCAGTAAATATAGAATGATGACGCACATGAAATAATCGGTACAGGTAAACAGTAAACTAGGTACATCAAATCAGTAAGCAATGCATGTCAATGTCACTAACCCTATCAGTCTCTAAGTCTCACTCTCCAGGTCGCTAAACCTATTGTCCGTCCAAGTGTGAGAGTCAACCACGCAGGAGTATCCCAACCCAAGGGTAGGGCCCCAGGGGAAAGGGAACACGGGCCCGAAACGCTCGCTACTAATCAGTAATATTACCCATATGACTCCCAGAATCACTGTATATGCCGGCAATGGGACTCTCGAGATTCCGTTGAACTCATAATCAAACTACCCCACACCCCATGGTCTACATCAAATACCAACCATGAATCCAAATACTAGTCGGTCCATGACAAGTCTACGTGAGAACTGGAGAAAGGATCTCCATCAAGCATGTCTCGACCGGTACCCGAGATAAATGGACAGCGTTTGACGCCTTTCCTATGACACTAATATTGTAACAACCCAAATTTTCATATACACTTTTCTGTACAAAATTTTTAAAAATTTTTAAATCCATAAAGGAGTATTTTAATCTGAGCACAAGATATATATAATTAATTATTTTGTTTTTAAATAATTTTATTTTTAGTGTACATAAAATTGTTTTAAAATTAAAGTGTACTTGGGATATTTAATGCTGCTGTTATCATTTTAAGTATCTATTTTCCTACAATAATTACAAGAAGGAGCTTGTAGCTCATTGGTAATACCTTACACTGCTGAACCAAGCCACCAGAGTTCGAATCCCATGCCCCACATATTTTTTTTATATCTTTTTGTTTTAACTTTTTTTTGGAAGGTCAATGGTCAAACAGCCATAACTCACAAAATTATTACTGCACACAAAAAAACTAAATACACCAAAATACCCCCCATGTGAAACCCCACCCAATGAGCCCCTGACTCGGCCCAACTCGGCCAAGTCGGCCGGCGCCGCCGGCCGGACTCGGCCGGACGGCCGAGTCGTCAACACGGAATTTTTCCGTGTTGACTGGGTCAACCCCCCTGTATACTTCATTTTTCCAGAACAGTTATCATTTCTCATTAAACCTCTTTTATTCCAAAATTTAATGATTTTTAATGTTTTTCTTAATTATTTTTATATTTTTTTAAATTAAAACCCTAACCCTAGCCTAGTCCTATATAAACACCCCTACCCTCTACCATTTCATCCTACAATTCTAAGTCCACTCTCTAAAATTCTTAAGAGAACTCGGTACGTTAGAAAAAGAGCGAAAAGCGAAGCTCTGCCGAAACCGACGACGAATTCCGGCGACCGCACTAGGATCCTTCACGACGTTTCGACGCACCGACAACCCACTACTTATTAGCCCTCCCTAGCTTGTCCAAACTTGTAAGTCCCATCTTTTATATCTCTCTTTTCTTTTAAGAAAAAAATACGACTTTATGAAACCCGATGGAAATCGGAACAAACCGATTTCCGATTCGGTTTTTCTACAAAATCCCACTTGTCATCTAATCTATAATACCTACACATATTCATGATGACTATTAATCACATCAAAATCAATTTAGACAAAGTTTCTCACATGAAATGATAGCTTTCTTGTAATATCGTATTCTTTTCACTAAAATACCATAAAGTTTATTTTTCTTGTTCTAATCAATTCCCTCATTCCTAAATATGTTCATCTTGATCACTAAACTTGTAGAAATCAATTTGAATGAGTTTTCACATATGAAATGATAACGTTTACAAATACCGTATTCTTACACTTAAATACCCTCATGTTTAACTTAGCATATTTAACCTCTAAACTTCACTAAACTTTAAAATAAGTCACGAGGTAATGACCTACCTCTACACACACACACAAATATAACCCTAATTGATATCGTTAAAAATTAGAATACGAAAATACAAGACTTTTCACTAAAATACCATTTTCTTTATAACCTTTTCTTGAAAGGTTTAAGTTGTACACAATTCTAAATAAAATCTTTTATAATGAAAGCACGATATGTCATGGACATCGATCGTTTATCTAAACTGATTTTGTGGTGTTTAGGCAAGTGTGTCTAAAGCAAGTGGTTACTTAACTAGGGCCACTACTTGTGGTGGAGAGCCTCCCACATACCTGGCACTTACCTGGCCGCAATTGGCGGTGAAGAGGCGATTTGAGGTTTCTAATGACTTGTCGTTTAGACCTTAGAAATAGGCTAGTTGGCTTAGGAAATCTTAGAAACTAAAATACGGAAAACTATACCCTTTTACGAATAAATACCTTTTACTTATAAAACCGTTTTTCTAAATGAATAGTATTTATTAAATCTAAGCAAAGAGCCACTACAACCCACTTTTGGGGAACCCGTTAGGGATAGTACGGTTCATTGTGCACCCGCGGGCTAGTAGTGCGAGATTCAGACCTCCGCAAGGAGCATTCGGTCTCGAAAGGTTTTAAAATACGGCATTTGAGAAAAATGAGATTTTTGAGAATAAAATATTTATTTAAAATTATTCTTATATTAATATATATATATATAATTATCATTTAACCACCTATTTTATCATAAGATAAAGTTTCCATTTTTTTCTAAAATTACAAGATTAAAAGTTACATTAAAATACCATGAATTTCAAATAAATAAATTAATACTTTTATTAGGATATATTCATTAGAATAACACAAATAAAATTCACACTCATTATAACTATAAAGTCGAATAATAAATACTTGAGGTGTATTTTGAAAACTATATAATAGTACTTTTTACATAAAACCCTCTCAAGTTTTATAATTTACAATAAGGACCCTAACAATTATAGAACTTCGAATTACCTTTCTTTTAGTCCGACTCGGGTTTGAGTCTGACTATTTCTGACTTGAATATGATTCAAGTCAATCTATATTCTTTAATATTCCAACTCAGTATGAATACATGAATCCCAGAATCCAGTTAACAATCTATTCAACTTGACTGAATCAAACCATGGATATACATCCATTATTCCGTGATACCATTTACCTGATTATGCAGTTACAACATGTTTACTGATATCATGGTTTTGGTCAGTCACCCAACTTACACAATACAATACAACAATACTGTTAAAACACTACGGGGTTTAAGGGGTAGATTGGTACGGAATGTGTTAAAGGTGGCACGAGGTGGTCAGATTAAGACACCTAACCTGAATCCTATTGCTGTTGTACCGTGGCACAACGGTTCCTTGTACTTTCCATTTGCCTTGGTCTCTAGCATATAGAGACCCCCCTCGTATACACTGGCATCCTTCTGTACCAAGCTACAAACAACAGTGTTAACTCAATGTTCCATAATATTCAACAATATAATATTTTAGAAAATACTTTTACACTGTCTTCCTTATCTTTGGGACTTACCGAGCGACCTGTTCGCTAACGACATTCTATTTCTTTCTTCTTTGAATGTCGTCAGGTGCATTGGACCAAGCTGAGATCGAGCCCACCGGTGAAGACTTGGAGCAGTTCCACGAAGACCCCGAGCTCTAGATATTGTACCTTGTTCTTTTCAGTATTTTCATTTCCTGTTATGCCACTGTTTAGGCATCGCTTTTCATTTCAGTTGTATTTTCTTTTCATGCATTGTATAAAAGAATGTTATTAATAAAGTTGTTGTTATTTCTATATCTTTCGTTTCTTGTGATTTACTTTATATTGCTTAACTACGCTTAGCGTATGTACTTCTGAGTACATACGTAACGGACCTTATCGCGTCCACTTCGCCGTACACTGGGAAGCGGGGCGTGACAGGTTTTGTTGGTGGTCCATGCAGATCAGAGCTGTATGAATCCCTGTCATGCAGTTCTGGTCTGCGTGAACAACCTAAGTAATATAACACAAGAACCAGCAACTAAAACATTCTTTTCAATTCATGTTCTTTGAATCTTGCAAATCTCTATTCCTTGAATCTTATCATTTCATGTATTTGGATCTGTCCTAACCTAAATTTTTCTTCAGGGTTATGGATTCCCCGAACAACACCAGTACCAACGTCAACAACACCCCTTCAGCACTACCTCTTACACCAGCTGTTCCTGCACCACCCACTGAGCAAACGATGCTATTCGAGACGATCCGCAGTCTTCTCGAGGGACGGCAACAACTTCTGAATCGTCCTGAGACCGATGCACCGGGAGTAAAGCAATTCAGAGTTTTGCACCCAAAGCAATTCTCTGGTAAAGGAAGCCCTCTTGAAGTGGAAGAATGGGCACAAAGTATCGAAGACGATCTGGCAGCAGCTCAAGTGCCAGACAATTCTTGGGTCCGTGTAGCAAAACTACAGCTCACGGATAATGCTCGCAATTGGTGGAAAGCGGAAGAAAGCCGTCTGGTACAACCGATTGAATGGAAAACATTTCGCGAGAAGTTCGACGCGAAATATTTCCCTGTGACTGCCAGGTTCGCCATGGAGCAGCAGTTTATTCATCTACAGCAAGGATCAATGTGGGATAAATCGGTAGATGAATACGACGTTGAATTCACTATGTTGAGCCGATTCGCGGCACACTTGATACCGACGGACGAGATCAGAGCCCGTCGCTTTCAACAAGGTTTGGACACAGAGATTAAGGCTGCTCTAGCCACAAGAAAGTTTTTGACTCATGAGGAAGCTCTAGAAGCTGCCCGCAGTTATGAGGCAGTAATAAAAGAGAGGGGCAGACTTCAGTCTGCAGGAGTCAAGCGCCCTGCCAACCAGATGGCAGGTGGAGCCTCTTCCAGGCCATCGTTTGAACCCAGGAGGACTGAAGAAATTTGCCATTACTGCCATAGAAAGGGACATTTGTGGAAGGACTGTAGGCGTGCAAAAGGCCCGTGTCTAATTTGTGGCGCATCCAACCACGGAATTGGGAACTGTTCTTACAACAGCAACTCATCTCACACACACACCAACCAACCGCAGCGGCCAACCATCCAGGCTCCTGCAACTCGTCTTGCACTACCTGCTCCACCACCTGCACAGCCTACTCGCCAATTCCAACAGGCAATGAGGGACATGCCTGGAGGGCAGAGAAATAGGCCTCAAAGGCAGAATATGCCTCCAGCTAGAAGGAATATACCACGACGACAGACCTTCACATTAGAAGCCGTAGAAGCCGAGACTGTAGGTCAAGGTAACACCGGTAAGCCTTTTTCACCATCGTATCACTTTTATTCGCCAAACTTCCTAGCACTGTTACACATTCCTTTTACAAATTTCGAGGACGAAATTTTTATAAGGAGGGTAAAATATAATAACCCTAATTTTCATATACACTTTTCTATACAAATTTTTTAAAATTTTTGAAATCCATAAAGGAGTATTTTAATCTGAGCACAAGATATATATAATTAATTATTTAGTTTTTAAATAATTTCATTTTTAGTGTACATAGAATTGTTTTAAAATTAAAGTGTACTTGGGATATTTAATGCTGCTGTTATCATTTTAAGTATCTACTTTTCTATAATAATTACAAGAAGGAGCTTGTAGCTCATTGGTAATATCTTACACTGCTGAACCAAGCCACCAGAGTTCGAATTCCATGCCCCACATATTTTTTTATATCTTTTTGTTTTAACTTTTTTTTGGAAAGTCAACGGTCAAACAGCCATAACTCACAAAATTATTACTGCACACAAAAAAACTAAATACACCAAAATCCCCCCCATGTGAAACCCCACCCAACGAGCCCCTGACTCGGCCCAACTCGTCCAAGTCGGCCGGCGGTTCGGCCGAATCGGCCGGCGCCGTCGACCGGACTCGGCCGGACGGCTGAGTCGTCAACACGGAATTTTTCCGTGTTGACTGGGTCAACCCCCTTGTATACTTCATTTTTCCAGAACAGTTATCATTTTCTCATTAAACCTCTTTTATTCCAAAATTTAATGATTTTTAATGTTTTTCTTAATTATTTTTATATTTTTTTAAATTAAAACCCTAACCCTAGCCTAGTCCTATATAAACACACCTACCCTCTACCATTTCACCATACAATTCTAAGTCCACTCTCTAAAATTCTTAAGAGAACTCGGTACGTTAGAAAAAGAGCGAAAAGCGAAGCGCTGCCGAAATCGACAACGAATTCCGGCGACCGCACTAGGATCCTTCACGACGTTTCGATGCACCGACAACCCACTACTTCTTAGCCCTCCCTAGCTTGTCCAAACTTGTAAGTCCCATCTTTTTTATCTCTCTTTTCTTTTAAGAAAAAAATATGACTTTATGAAACCCGACGGAAATCGGAACAAACCGATTTCCGATTCGGTTTTTCTACAAAATCCCACTTGTCACCTAATCTATAATACCTAAACATATTCATGATGACTATTAATCACATAAAAATCAATTTAGATAAAGTTTCTCACATGAAATGATAGCTTTCTTGTAATATTGTATTCTTTTCACTGAAATACCATAAAATTTATTTTTCTTGTTCTAATCAATTCCCTCATTCCTAAATATGTTCATCTTGATCACTAAACTTGTAGAAATCAATTTGAATGAGTTTTCACACATGAAATGATAACGTTTACAAATACCGTATTCTTACACTTAAATACCCTCATGTTTAACTTAGCATATTTAACCTCTAAACTTCACTAAACTTTAAAATAAGTCACGAGGTAATGACCTACCTCTACACACACACAAATATAACCCTAATTGATATCGTTAAAAATTAGAATACGAAAATACAAGACTTTTCACTAAAATACCATTTTCTTTATAACCTTTTCTTGAAAGGTTTAAGTTGTACACAATTCTAAATAAAATCTTTTATAATGAAAGCACGATATGCCATGGACATCGATCGTTTATCTAAACTGACTTTGTGGTGTCTAGGCAAGTGGTTACTTAATTAGGGCTACTACTTGTAGTGGAGAGCCTCCCACTTACCTGGCCGCAATTGGCGGTGAAGAGGCGATTTGAGGCTTCTAATGACTTGTCGTTTAGACCTTAGAAATAGGCTAGTTGGCTTAGGAAACCTTAGAAACTAAAATACGGAAAACTATACCCTTTTACGAATAAATACCTTTTACTTATAAAACCGTTTTTCTAAATGAATAGTATTTATTAAACCTAAGCAAAGAGCCACTACAACCCACTTTTGGGGAACCCATTAGGGATAGTACGGTTCATCGTGCACCCGCGGGCTAGTAGTGCGAGATTCAGACCTCCGCAAGGAGCATTCGGTCTCGAAAGGTTTTAAAATACGACATTTGAGAAAAATGAGATTTTTGAGAATAAAATATTTATTTAAAATTATTCTTGTATTAATATATATATATATATAATTATCATTTAACCACCTATTTTATCATAAGATTAAGTTTTCATTTTTTTCTAAAATTACAAGATTAAAAGTTACATTAAAATACCATGAATTTCAAATAAATAAATTAATACTTTTATTAGGATATATTCACTAGAATAACACAAATAAAATTCACACTCATTATAACTATAAAGTCGAATAATAAATACTTGAGGTGTATTTTGAAAACTATACAATAGTACTTTTTACATAAAGCCCCCTCAAGTTTTATAATTTACAATAAGGACCCTAACAATTATAGAACTTCAAATTACCTTTCTTTTAGTCCGACTCGGGTTTGAGTTTAATTATTTCTGACTTGAATATGATTCAAGTCAATTTATATTCTTTAATATTCCAACTCAATATGAATACATGAGTCCCAGAATCCAGTTAACAATCTATTCAACTTGACTGAATCAAACCATGGATATACATCCATTATTCTGTGATACCATTTAACTGATTATGCAGTTACAACATGTTTACTGATATCATAGTTTTGGTCAGTCACCCAACTTACACAATACAATACAACAATACTGTTAAAACACTACGGGGTTTAAGGGGTAGATTGGTACGAAAGGTGTTAAAGGTGGCACGAGGTGGTCTGATTAAGACACCTAATCTGAATCCTATTGCTGTTGTACCGTGGCATAACGGTTCCTTGTACTTTCCATTTGCCTTGGTCTCTAGCATATAGAGACCCCACTCGTATACACTGGCATCCTTCTGTACCAAGCTACAAACAACAGCGTTAACTCAATATTCCATAATATTCAACAATATAATATTTTAGAAAATACTTTTACACTGTCTTCATTATCTTTAGGACTTACCGAGCGACCTGTTCGCTGACGACATTCTATTTCTTTCTTCTTTGAATATCGTCAGGTGCGTTGGACCAAGCTGAGATCAAGCCCACCGGTGAAGACTTGGAGCAGTTCCACGAAAACCCCGAGCTCTAGATATTGTACCTTGTTCTTTTCAGTATTTTCATTTCCTGTTATGCCACTGTTTAGGCATCGCTTTTCATTTCAGTTGTATTTTCTTTTCATGCATTGTACAAAATAATGCTATTAATAAAGTTGTTGTTATTTCTATACCTTTCATTTCTTGTAATTTATTTTATATTGCTTAGCTACGCTTAGCGTATGTACTTCTGAGTACATACGTAGCGGACCTTGTCGCATCCACTTCGCCGTACACTAGAAAGCGGGGCGTGACAAATATAAGTGCTTCCATAACCGTCCCATACCGGTTATAGTTACACTTACATATGCCCCATAGGCGTCGACAATGCAATAAATTAACTGGGTCCACTGATTGTGTACAGGTACGTGTCACTTCACTTATTCATTCACGCTTTAACACTAACGTACTTGCCACAATCTAATCACTAATATCTATCATTGGGTAATGTACACGATCACTAGGTTATCAATGCTTCATGACCACTATTCAATGAGAATGTACCGCTACATGATATGATGAGAATGAAATTATTTATGATACAAATAAAATATAGCAGCCAGTGTCGTACAACTTGAAAATTTTACTATAAATCAGATGTGCAGAATTAAGCAAAATAATATAAAAGGGTAAGCAGTATTATTAATTATCTATCCATCAAAATTGGTTTCGCTTCAATCGGGTGTCAGGTTTGCTGGTTATGGTCATTTCATTTTAAGTGTTCTCTACTGAAAATCCAATTCCTGAATTGGAAGTCCTTTTCGTAACACGTTTTACTCTTATTTGGGAGCATAATTAAGCAATGCTACAGTTGGATAACATTTAAGTTTAATAGTTAGGTTTCCAACGCATTAGACGGATCGATAATATCCACTGCGTGCTGGGAGATATGTTCAGTTTAATATCAATGTGTACAAACTGTCACTGCAGAAAACTGCAGGATATGTCGACGATCTAAAATACTTTTAAAATAGGAAACATTATTTTAATTAAATTAAACTAACACCATTATTTAGATAACTTGATTTTCTATGCTATGATATAGGACTCCGCTTTTTTCTCAGATTTTTACAGGGATGTATACACATCTAAAATCAGGTGTCGTCGGAAAATACTGCTCTGGACTGCAGTCCTGAGTCGTATTTCCCCTCAATTAATTTTCAGCATCATAGCGAAACAATATTCAGTAAAAGTTGTCAGAGGTTTACAGATTATCCAGTCTGCTTCGTAATGGGCCCAAGCATGTCACGATACGATTTATGTACGATTTACTATAAATTTAGTATGGCGGTGTATACAGTAAATTCTAGATTTTGTGTCTGTTATCGGGGATGTCATTTCATATTTTAAACGTCAATATTTTCAACCCAAATTTCTATGTGATATTCGTCATCAGTAAAGGGACTTATTGGTCATAAATTCCGTCATTTTAAAATAGGTTTTCGCTTAGGGTTTCGCATCGAGCACTTTGGTTGCTATCAATCGATCATCTGTTCCATCTAATTGATTAAACAATAAGTAAACCCATATGTGTTTTCTATCCAATACCGTTAATGCAAAGTAGTCTCTATTATATGTTCGATAATAAATCATGATATGACATATATATTAATATGTTATAATTAAAACCATCCATTTAGTCGATATAATTTTATTTAGCATGTAAAGCAAGTGAGAGGGGTTCACTTGCCTCAAACAAACGCGACAATGATAAGCCTGGCAGCGACGACGGTGAGAGGTCGCGTAAGGGCCCGGCATGGCACCGGCAGTGGCGACGGTAGAAAGCTTGGACGTCGGCTGGAGGCAATGGGTGCAGGGACGAAGGTGTTAGGGTGCTCAGGGCCTGCAGCTTGGCGGTGGTGAGCTCCGATGATGGAGAGACGAGGGCGAGGGCTCGGTGTCGTGGATGGGATTGCCGGTGTTTAAGTTGGTCGGAGAGGTGGAGCGGGAGGAGGAAGTCGATGAGTTTTCTGGCAAGGCAGTGGGAGTCACGGGTTGTGCAGGTGCTTGTCGGGGTTGGCTCGGGGAAGAAGGTGGTGCTGGGTTGGAGAAAGGAGAACGAGGTGGTGGCGAGGGAGCGACGGCGACGTGCAGGCGAGGTCGGGGCTGTGGGTTGGAGTCGTCGCTGTGGGTGTGCAGGGGAAGGAGTGGAGGAGATGGTGTCGGGTGAGGCGTCGGGGTTGTAGAGGAGAGGATACGATGCTGATGACGGAGACGTTGTGAGGAGGTCGACGATGATGGTGACGGGTGAAGGGATCATCGGCAAGGAGAGGGCAGATATGGCGTCGTGGGTTTCTTGGGTTGGGTTGCAGTGGGTTGGTGCTTGTGGGGGTGAGAGCGAAGAGGTGATCGACGGTGGTTCGAGGTGCTGGCGTTTTGGTAGGGAGTAAGGTCAGGGTGCAGGGGAGAGAAGGTGATGGTGACGAGGGAGAGAGGTGAGGCAGTGAGGGGGGGATTGAGAAGAGGGTGGAGGAGATTGCGAGTGAAGGAATGAGAACGAGAGAGGGTCGGTGGGTTGAGAGGTCGTGGGAAGCGGGCGCGGCCGTTGGGGTGTGGGCGCGAATCATGGGGGAGTGAGCGAGAGAAGCGGGGGCGTTGAGGAAGTGGGCGCGAATCGTGGGGGAGAAGGCAGGGGAAGAATGGCGGGAAAGAAAAGCGAGGAGAAGGAGAAGAAGGGAGTTTGGGTCGGGTTGGGTGTGCTCGGGTTCAGGTCGGGTTCAGGGAGTAGGGTGAGGGAAAAGGTTTGGGGCGGGGTTCTTGGGCTAGGCTAAGGAGAAAAAAATATTAAGAGAGAGAGAGAGAGAGAGAAGGAATGGGCTGGGTTGTGGGGAAATGTTAGGGAACGGGCTAAGGAGGAAAAGAAAGAAATGGTTTGGAAAAATAGAATTGAGGTTGGGCATGGGTAGTGTTTGGAAAATAGAAATATTTAAATAGGGAGAAATATAAGAAATATTTATTTATAAATATGAAAAGTACTTTTAAAGGAGCTGGGTATTACAAAGCTATACGAAGCACTTAAACCAAGTCGGATTATCCGTATCGCACGTTGCCGAAACACCTGAAATTAGCTAAACGGTTCCAGATTTTGCCTACAGACAATATAGGAATATCAAAGTGTACCAAATACCAAGAATAACCTATAGACAGCTACCCTCAAAATCCCAACTCCTAACCCTACAAGAAGATCGGCGGCGCTAGGCAAAACGAGATTCTCACAGGGCCAAAGGTGGATTGATGGGTTCGGATTTCTAGGATACACTCAGGGCTCTTGTATAAATCTACATTATTGTTAGATTTTGTAGTGGATTATCGTAACAACAACAGATCATGGAGACACAAAATCTTAACACAAAATACGATATTAACACTAAACTTTAAACATTAGGGTATTAAATTGAAATTATATAGCAAAACAACTTCCCAAGAGCCTAAATAACAGTTTGAGATCATTACCTCACCAAAACTTGAGAAAAACCGTAGTTTTCCAAGCTCCAAGTCATCACAAGAGAGCTTAAGCAAGCTTAGTGGAGGGTTTAGTAGGGTTTTGATGAAGATTAGGCTTAAGGTTAGTGAGAGAAAAAATATATCAAGTGAAGCAAAGTAGAGGAGGAAGGAAAACGAAAGAGAGTTGAAAGTTGTGAGGAAATGAGAGAGAATGGGGTGAAGAAATGAGAGAGTGTGGGTGTGAGGTGAGAATAGCCATGCACTCATTCATTCTCTCTCTCTCTCTCTCTTCGTTAAATGCCCTCCATGCCTTGTCCCATATCTCATCATTCTATAAAAATTCAACTCTACTCTTTCTCTTTCCAATATAAAAACAAAACCCTTTTTCTAATAAACTAAATATAAAATATGTAGCATAAATATAACATGTGGAAAAATGGTTAAGTATGCCATGGCTAGTAAAACATGGTTAACACCTCCTTAACCTAAGATTAACATGTGCAAGTACAAAAACAATTAAATAAAATATTAATTAATAATAGTAAAAATATATGAAAATAATTATTGGTTAAATTTAATTAAAAACCCGCAATTATCGCTTAATTAACTCTGATCGCATTCTAAGGTGTCACAATAATTAGTAGTTTATGTTTGGATATATACCTTTCATTGGATTAAAAACCTAGATTCTATTTTTATTCCGGATTAGACTAAGCCGAGAATTGGTTCTTTTTCTTCCTTATTTTGGTGCTGTCGGAATTGTTTGTTTGGATTAGATTTTTTATGAGTAAATCCAAAGTGAAATAGACCTCCAAATAGTCCATTTCCTCCGGATTAGAAAAATTAGCTCAATCGTAAACTTGAATACTTGCTTTTCTCTTTGAATTTGAACCATTCATTATCTTTTTTTTCCCCTTCATTTTTCTTATCTTCTTTAATTAAAACAAACAATCAATCTATTATTTAATTATTTTAACTCCAAATTTTTTTAAAATGAAAATTTGACATGATGCTCTGTAGCATTTTTAACTTTAAGGAAAATAGATGAATTTCGGGACCATTCAAACATGTTAAGTGTAATTTAACCTTGAGGAAGAAAAATTTACACAAACAAAATAGAAAAAATCCCTACTCTCAAATTTTTTCGTTGAGAAAATATGTTGATCGTCAGTCTACATAACATGTGCATCAAAACATGCAATATGATAAACAATTTCTTTTGGGTGGGTAAATTGATATTTGTCATGTTCCGCTTCCAAAAAGGAGGTTAGGAGTGAGCGTAGACTAGACCCGCAATATATTTACAACGAGAAACACCTTCTTTTCATGAATATGCTAAGCGTAATTGCAAACACAATAAAAACAAAAATTACAGGAATTTAAAATAGTAACGTCCAAAAACTTTTATTATAGTCCAAAAAACGTTAACTGAACACAGTTCGAAAAATTTAAGGAACTAAGAATAAAATGAATTGTTTTGAACAAAAAAAAGCATACTATAACCGAAATTAACACTCTGCTTGAGAAGAAAGGTGATTACTATCCAGCTTGCTCGGCTCAACTTCTGTAACACCCTAGTTCTTGTATACCAATTCCAGTGCACGTATTTCTTTATTTATGGTATTTTCCTGATATATTGTGTTTTGGGTGCAAATATTATATCTGACATTTATATTGGTTTCCGACCCGCTTGCTTGAAACCTGTTGGTTCATGATTATGATTTATCCTGACTTGTTACATAGACTTGTGCACATTCATAAATACTGCATACTGGCATTTTATCTGACATGCGCATTTTACAATATAACATTTTAAGTCATGTAAAATATTTTAAAAATACATTGCATGGCCTGCATGATACCCCTAACCCCGCGGTAGCATCCGCGCATCTTGTTCTTGTCCCGTTCAGTGAAACGGACTTGTTTGGATGGCTACGCGCACGTACGTGCATCCAATCTTGGGGGTATGCATTTTTGTTACCCGGGCATTCATTTTGAAATTTGGACGTCGCGTATATTTTTCATATTTTAAAACCGGATTTTTAGACCCGATCCGGACGTATTTTGGAGTAAGTTTGCATTAACCAGAAAACTCAAATTTTATTAATATTTTATTCTAATAGGTTAACCTATATTTGCATGCACACACGTTCTCTCTCTCAGCATCTTTCTCTTTTACTATTTATATAATTCCTTTTAATTTTTCCCATACTCATTCCCCACGTTATCTCTCCCTCTTTTCTCACGTTCCCTCTCTCTTCTTTTCCTCTTTACAACTAACCTCCATCCACTGAATCTTTCTCCCCTCTTTACACCTCACCCCACTCACTTCCCTCATCTCACTGTCCCCTCCCTTTACAACTCTCTCTCAATCTCTCCACTAACTTTATATATACATATCATATATTAATTTTCCCTAACCTATTAATTAACCCATTCTCTCTCTCCCCCTTAATAAATATTCATACTCCTTCTCTCCCCCTCACGTACCCTCTCTCCCCCTCTTCTTTCCTGCAACTCCAGAACCCACGACCTCGCCTCGCTGTCGTCGCCTTCTTCGACCTTCTCACCACGTCGCCATCATCATCTCTTCTCCTCTACAACCCGACGCCTCACCCGACACCATCTCTTCCACTCCTCCCCTGCAACCCATTTTTCACGAGCCTCCATCGCCTCGTCGCCGGCGACCCCTCACCGTCGCCCCAAGCCACCGACGACCTCGTCGTCGCTGCTCCGCTCAGCTCATCTCCCCCTCTCTCCCCTCGCCCATCTCCTCCTCTCATCTCCTCCACCACCTCATCTCCTTTCCCGACCAACCCACGACGACCCGACCCTGCACGAACCCCGCCTGCACACTTTTGCCTCACCGGAGCGCCGACCACCGCCGGTGACCCCTCGTCGCCCTGACCTCGCTATAGAACACCTCGTCGGCCTCGCCTCCATCTCCTTCCCTCGACACACCTCTCCTCGCTCCACTGCAACCCTTGCCGGCACTCTCGCGTCGCCGGAGCTCCGACCCCGTCGTCACCATCCCCGTCACCACAACCTTCCTCTCTTTTCCCTTCAACCCCGTACACCCCGACACCGCTGCTAACTGACCTCAAGAAACCTAGCACCTGCAGCCTCGGCCCATTGCCGGAAAACCCACTGTCTTGCCGGGGACCTCATCGTCGACGACCCATCGTCGTCATCACCCCCTCGCCTATGACCCCAAAGCACCGAAACCAGAGAATAGCCACAGCCCCTTCTCTTCCTTCTTCTTCTCTTTCTTGATCGTGCATTTTCCGGTGATCGCCGGAGCCGTGCCGTTGCCGACCATCCGGGCGACCCAGTGAATACCCCCAGCCAGCATGGTCACGTTCTTTCTTTACCTAGTTCTGTCCTGTCTCGTGCGCACGTGTGCATCGCGACATTACCGACGTCGTACGTGGCGTACGCACCCGTATTGAGATCCGATCAGGCAAGTTTATCTTGCTACATGCTATGTGGTTATATTTATATGAATAAAAAATGTATATATATAAAATTATAGTTTAATGGCGCAGGTGATATTACAATATAATATATCACTTTGGTATTATTATGGATTGATATTAAAGCCAATATATGTTGAATGTAATATATCACATTAATATTATATAATAATGTTATAAAGTTACTAATCAACACTATTCATGCTATTCATGACTATAAATAACATGCACGTGACACTGACTTTTGCATCCATGTTTACCGCTTTACGACACCCGGTCATATCCGTGCTGTATATTACATATTTAATTGCATGGCTGAACCTGATCGCTTCATGTTACTGCTAGATTCATATACCATACCTACCAGTATGCATCATATAACTCATGGACTAATATTATGTTATCACTGATTACTATTCGTGCATCCGTGTTTTACTGTCATTCAATACTCGCTACATTTTACTGTTGGACATCCATTTGATACTGGTGCACTACCTGACATGACCTGATACACTACTATTTGACATGACTTGATACATGTACACCACCTGACATGTCCTGATGTACCACAGCCTGACTTGATACCTGACCTTGTTACTAATGCCGACAATCATGACCTGTTGTCCCTACGGACATATCCTGTTGTCTATTTAGACGAACATGTACCTGCTTGATCCTGTGTTGGCATTAGTCCCAGATTATTCAATACCTGACTTGAACACATAACTTGGGGGTATGGGAAAATCAATGATGAAACCTGACTTGTAACTCGACAGTTCGATACCTTTACTGATCAGTCTTACGGGCTAGGCCAGCCCCGGGATGATGTTGCTGACATCATTCATCTTTACATACTACTTTTACTGCCTTGCGGCACGTCTCGGTTTCAGCCCGAGAATCTTGACCGTGGTCCCGGGCATGCACGGGATACTATTGAGTTACATCGACGATTCATCAAATTGATTTCAAAAGACTTGAGAGTAGTTAACCCAGTAGACCTGTTTAAATTACTCACTGCACGTCACCTTTACCTTTACCCTTCATTGCCCTTATTCGTGTTACTTTCATACTCTTATTACTTTTTATTCATACCCGCATATCTTATTACCTCCTGATTGCATTATTATTGATATTATGACGCACTGACGTCTGGGTTTTGCATGGCCCAGATCCTTTACCTTTGCTGCAGGCCGAGCAGGCGTATTTCAGTGAACAGGCCGAGCAGTGAGGACCTGTCATTAGTTTAGTTCAGTTTCTTTTCAGTATTTTCATTCCTGATGTGAGCCCGCATTATGGGACGTACATTCCAGTTTATTATTGTACTTGGATATTTTGCTTCCGCATTTATTTCATGACTCTTTCATTCTGGCTTATGGACATGTATTAGATAGTTTATTACTGTTCTTGATATCTCTAGACAACCGTAATGTGACTGTGGAGGGATGCTTCCTAGCCACAGTAAGCATGGTTGGCTCTTTCACGTGCCGATTTTAGCGCACTCTGGGAAGCGGGGCGTGACAACTTCATACTAAGTTTGGTCTCCTACCTCAAAGTCATCTGTCGGGCATTCCCAAAAAAGAAAGAAAACGCAGAAAAAAAGAATGTCCGTCAGTGAACTAGTGTTCGGTAAGCCCTCATTTTAAAGAAAATAAAGAGTATTGAAAAGAAATATGATACATATAAAAAAACAGAAGGAAATAATCAAACATGTATAAATAACATCAAACATATATAAATAGCAGGTAATATGAAGCGATAATGTCATGATAGTTGTTATTTAGGTCGCGATATCGTGCTTTAAGTTATGAGCTCGACTAGTGAGGGTTTTAGATGTAACAAAAATATTCTGTTTCCCCTCGGAACAACAGAAATATGGATTCAAGAGATTCATGAGATAGTATATGACCCGTAATGCATTGTCCCGTAATACCCGAGGCCACGACGATCATATATGACCCTCATTACACATAAATACCCTCATTCTTCGAGTTACCTCATCCCAAGATATTCTTGATTAAGAAGTTGACATAAGCACTAGTATGAATTTATGAATGCATGAAAACTATAGATACATGTTAAGTTCACGAGTTCACGGATTCAAGGATTCACAGATTCATATATTCATGGAGTCGTGTCAAATTCAAGATGAGGTGCAAAACATAGATATACATATACTGCATAAAGTTGCAATCAGCTATAGGTTCGACTCATAAGGGTTATATGTATAATAAAGATATTATGTTTCTACCCAGAACAACAGAAACACGGATTCTTGGATTCATGAGTTAGTAATACAATTGTTCCGTAATATCTGGAACTACGATGGTCATGTATGAGCCTTATTACACATACTTAGCCCCATTTGTCGAACTTCCCATCCCCATGTGAGTTATTCATTTTAAGTTATAGAGTTTGACATAAATGCTAGTACGAATTCATGAATACTTGATAAATTGTATGCTCATGTCAGATTCATGAGTTTCAAGTATTCATGAGGTTCGTGTCAGGTTTATGAGTTCAAGTATTCAAGTGGTTCATGTCAGGTTCATGTCGAACAATAAGAATGCAAATAGTCGAATTCAGAATACCAGTAGTATAAATAAGAGCAGGAAACTAGTAGATAACAAACTCCTATGAAAACAATGCCAACACGAGAAAAGTAGCCCTCGGTGTTAATATGTTGGGCTCCTGTTTTCAAATTAGCCAAGCCATCTTCACATACTTTCAGAAAGAGATGCTACAGTGTATTTATTTAAGGAAATCCTATTCATTTCTTGCAAATGAAGGTTTCTACTTTCAAATTTAAAAACTGCTTTGATACCAAGAATCTGGAAATGCAAGGAAAATCATTTACTCATGATATAATACCAAATAAATAATTCTAGGAGAAGAGAAGAGAATCACAATCCTGACAAGCAAGTGAATGTTCTGAAAATACTTTTGCACTCACTTTATCTTCAAAGTTCAGGAAGTTTCATACGCTGAATCATTTAGTCAAAACACATAATCACTATATTAGAAAAAGGTTAGCTTGATTAATTTATCGTGCGTCTATCTTAGGATCTAATTGTTAACGTGCATTTTTTTTTGTGTGTGATTGAATAACGTATTAAAACTTAGTAATACATGACAGATTAATAATTAATATCGAATGGTGTTCATGGAGAATTTCGCAACAAAAGAGGAAGAGCAGAAAAGAAGGAAACTTACAAAGGTAGAACGATCTATGATCGTTCTAAAGCATGTAAAGGTTGCCTCGAAGTCATCAAGATCGTCATCCTTCTTTGCTTGGTTTCTTAGGTCATGATTTGCAGATAGAAGATGGAGAAGGCAGTGGAGAAGAATAGAAAATTAGGGTTTGAAAAAGTCTAAGGTTTATATATAGAATTAGGGATTAGGATTTTAAAGATCAATAACTAGGATTTAATTGGGTTAGATCAAACGCTTTAGAAAGGGTTTTGATTTTAGGTAAAAATTTAAATTATATAAAAAATTAAAATAAATACTCACATTAAAATAAATTTCAAAATTATTTCTTAAAGATAAATTAAACCCTTTTTAACTAAAACTATATTAAATAAATAAAAGTTGCAATATCAAAGGCTCAATCTTATAAGTTCTAGAACCACATCTCATTGTCTTAACTAAAAGGATACAAGCAATGATAATGCACACGATTTGTAAAAATTAAATATATACGAGTGTTTCATAAAAAAGAGATCTTTATACTGAAAGGAAATACTTATAATTACAATATTTAATATCCCAATGTTTGAGAAATGTAGCACGTTTATATATCATTACCTTTTAGATGCACTTTTATGTCTTGAAGTACGAAATTGGATGTAAACCCTATCGACGTTAACGGTGAATAGGAAGGAAATGACCAATTTTCCTTCCAAAGCAAAAACGAATTTCTTTTCATTATTATTAATGTAATATACACCCTTTGTAGGCATGGCATGACCGTTTGATTTTATTTTTACAGTCAAGATTAATCGCAATTGAACTACTAAAAATTGTTAGATCTGTTCTTAGATCTTTAAACCCGATGATGCTCTATATTGGCAACCTCCCAGATCATGACACGCGGCAGATGATGTTTCCCAGAGCTTAGAAGAAAGGGCCCGCAGGGACCGACCAGGCCACCCCTGTATCTGACCTGCAAGCACAAGCTGGCTCACCTCAGAGCCCCCTGCGAATTGGCTTCCTCGGCCTCTCAACTGGCCCCCGAGCTACCACAGGACCAAGATATCTCGGCCCTCCCGCTCGTTCCCGAGCTCTCCCGCTGAGGCCATCTCTCTCGGTCCCTCCAATAGACCAATTCCGCTGCTCACAGGAGTAACCACCGCTCCGCAAATCTCGCCATACGCGGATCCTCCGCCGGCAACATCCCACGTTCTACGCCATCACGATCCCCATTAACGGGCGTTCCGCTTATTACGCGGGTGTGACGTCGGGAACGTAACTGCTACCGAGATTCTCGCGCCTGCTGCTGCGTGCTGCCGCCACTATATAAACCCCCATCACAGAGGGGTCATGTAAGCTTTTTTCACCCCACTTAGCCGTTACTCTGCTCGGATCTTATGCTGACTTGATCGTCGGAGGGTCCTCGGTGGTACCAAACCACCCCGGGACTTCCTTGCAGGTACTCGGCGCAAACTCCTCAAACCACCAATCTCCTTAAAACCCATTGAGACTCACAAGCAATAGGAGATTACCTCCAAAATCCACCGGGAAATCGACGGAAGACAACATCTGACGGAGACCCGAGAAGGACCTCCATCAGTTGGCGTCGTTTGTGGGAAACGAAACTCCACAAAAAAACAAAGTTGGTCTTCCGATCTCCATCCGCATGGCAAGCGATCACCCTGAAGATCCAAGCACCCACCACCACCTCCCCCTCAACGGAGGCACGGGTGAACCTCCGCCGAATGTCATTAACCCCTCCGCCGGTTACCGCCTCGCAAACCCCAGCGGTCGCCGATCCCTCGATCCATCCCAATCAACCTCGAGGTCCCACGTCGGAGAGCCTCGCCACGAGCCTCGTCGCTACCCTGTCCCTACCAGGGCGGCGGCGGTCAGCTCACCTATTTCCAGGCATGACCGGCACCCCCTCCCTCGACGGGTCGCGCCCATGAGGCCCGCCAAGGCAACTCTAAGGTAACCTCACCACGGGGCCTAAAGGACCTCGCCGGAAGGAACCGAGACCCATCAAGAACTATGGTCATGACGACAAGGGGACAGTCTTGCGCTTACGAGACTCAGCACCCCACGCCGGCAATGGAGGCCAACGGCAGTCCGAGCAAAAAGGCCAGGGACCACGAGCCTATCCCCTTTGGCGACGGGGATCTCAACGGCATATCCATGCCCCACAATGACCCTCTGGTGATCACGGCCCGAATCCACCGGTACGAGGTCCACCGGATACTTGTCGACTCAGGCAGCTCGGCAGACATCCTCTTCCACGACTGCTTTCTGCGCATGAGGCTCACCCCAGCAGACTTGAAACCGACCACCCATGTCCTTTCACGGTGCACCAACTACTCCATCTCGGCGGAAGGGGTGGTCACCCTGCAATTCAATGTCGGGGAGCCCAGCCGCACCCGTACGTTGCCTGTGAACTTCATCATAGCAAAGGTTCCATCGGCCTACAATGTCCTCCTTGGCCGCCTGACGCTGAACTCCCTCCAGGCCCAGATATCGACCTACCACCTGGCGATGAAGTTCCCTCTCGATCAGGATGGGATAGGTCGGGTCTACGGAAACCAGCGGGTCACGAAAGTATGCTTTACCGAAGCATCTTCGCCCGAGCAGTCGGCCGAAGACGCTGAGGTAAAAGACGACATTGAGGGTTCTCTGGACACCCGAGACGAGCGGAAGGAGGTTCGGGGGACGCCGGTCGACACTGACCGAGGTGCCCCTGACAGAGGGGGACGATGAAAAAACCGTCCAGGTCGGATCACTCCTGACAGGGACTCAGCGAGATGACCTGGTCGGTTTCCTCAGAAATAACTCCGACGTCTTCACCTGGACGCCTGCTGACATGCCTGAGATCGACCCCAAAATCATTTCTCACAAGCTCGGGGTCAATCCTACGGCCCGACTCGTCAGACAGAAAAAGCGAAGCTTCGCCCCGGTCAAATAGAAGGCTATCGAAGATGAGGTTAATCGACTTCTCGCCGCCAACTTCATCCGGAATGTACCCTACTCGGAGTGGCTGGCGAACGTAGTTCTGGTCAAGAAGTCAAGCGGAAAGTAGCGCATGTGCGTCGACTTCACCGACCTCAATAAGGCCTGCCCCAAGGACAATTATCCTCGCCCTCGGATAGATCGGCTCGTCGACAGCTCGGCCGGCCACGAATTGATGAGTTTCATGGATGCTTTCTCCGGCTACAATCAGATCCGTATGAATCCGGAAGATGAAGATCTTACCGCATTCACAACGGACCGGGGGTATATTGCTACAAGGTGATGCCCTTCGGCCTCAAGAACGCCGGGGCTACGTACCAACGGTTGGTCAATCGCATGTTCAAGCCACAGATCGGCAAGAATATGGAGGTCTACATTGACGATATGCTTGTCAAATCCGTCTTATCAGCCGACAATACCGGGGATCTGGGCGAGGTCTTCGAAGTGCTCCGCAAGTTCAAGATGAAGCTAAACCCCGCCAAATGCGCATTCGGAGTCACATGGGGAAAGTTCCTCGGTTTCATGGTCACTCACCGTGGAATTGAAGCTAACCCAGAGAAAATCGACGCTATCCTCAATATGGCCACGCCCAAGACTAACATCGAGATCATGCGGCTCACGGGACGAGTCGCTGCTCTGAGCCGTTTTATGTCCAGGTCGGGGGAGAAATGCTTCCCGTTCTTCAAAGCTCTGAGGAAGATCCCGAGGTTCGAGTGGAAGGAGGAGTGCCAGGCTGCCTTCTACCGATTGAAGAAGCACCCCGCGACGCCACCACTGCTCACCTGACCAGTAGAAGGAGACGAGCTACCGCTATACCTGGCGGTATCCGACAAAGCAGCAGGCTCGGTGCTAGTCCGAGGGGTCGGTGGAGCGCAGAAGCCGGTGTACTATGTGAGCCATATATTTAAGGACGCAGAAACGAGATATCCAGCCATAGAGAAGATTGTCTTGGCCCTCGTGGTGGCCTCAAGGAAGCCGCGGCACTACTTCCAATCATACACCATCATCGTCCTTACTGAGCACCCGTTGGGGGCTATCCTTGCATCACCGGAATTCTCGGGCCGCTTAGAAAAGTGGAGGTGGGAACTATCTCAGTTTGACATAAAATATTGCCCGAGGCAGGCCATCAAAGCGCAGGCCCTGGCCGATTTCATCGTTGAATGCACCATCCCTAGCAAGGAACAGGAGTCCACGCTGCCCCTCGCAACTCAGTGTCCCATCGCGGAAAGGCCTGACTCGGTTCTTGAGTGGGTCATCTACGTCGACGGGTCTTCAACTAAGGAAGGCTGTGGTGCTGGCCTCATTATCCAGGGCCCGAACGAGGCGGAAATGGAGTACTCTCTGAAGCTCGGTTTCAAAGCCTCGAACAACGCGGCAGAGTACGAGGCCCTCCTGGCTGGACTGCGCATGGCCGCCGGGCTGGGACTAAAGACAATTCGAATCTACAGCGACTCGGCCCTTGTCGTCGGCCAAGTGACCGGCCGCTTTGAAGCTCGGGAGTCTCTGATGATGAAGTATCTGGACGAGGTGAGGAAACTCCAGAGGAAGTTTGACGAAGTCCAAGTAGAACAAATACCCAGGCAGCTGAATGCCCAAGCCGACGCCCTGACCAAGCTGGCTTCGTCATACTCGGCCAACAATAAGCGGTCTATCATCTTCGAAACCTTGTCTTAGCCCAGCGTAGAAGACGGAGCGACAACACTCCACGTATATGCGGCGCAGGGTGGCGACCAAGATTGGAGGAAGCCCCTCGTAGAATTCCTGAAGGACGGTACGCTCCCAGAAGATCGAAGAGCCACCCGCTGTCTCCGTGCCAAAGCCTGCCACTTCATCTAGAGCAATGGGAACCTCTATAAGAAATCCTTCACTCAGTTCCTGCTCCGGTGCATCGACCCCACGAAGCCGACTACATCCTCCATGAAATCCATGAGGGGGTTGGCGGTGCGCACCAAGGGGCCCGAACCTTGATCCAAAAGGCGTTGCTCCAGGGGTACTACTGGCCCACTGTTCATGAGGATACCCAGAAGCTAGTCAGAAGATGCAATAGTTGCCAGCTCCACGGCAGCATCCATCGCCTCCCCGCTACCGAGCTGACCGCCCTAACATCCCCATGGCCGTTCGCCCAGTGGGGATTGGACATGATCAGCCGGTTCCCTACCGGTACAGGCGGGCACAAATATGTCCTCGTCGCGGCAGACTACTTCACCAAGTGGATCGAGGCCGTTCCCATCAGGAAACCGGATGCCGCCACGACCATCAAGTTCCCGCAAAACAATCTGATACTCCGGTTCGGCATCCCGAGGTGTATCATTACCGACCACGGGACGAACTTCGAGAACGAGAAAGTGAAGAACTTCTGCAAAGAATACCATATCCTCATGAAGTTCGCCGTGGTTGCGCATCCCCAATGCAACAGGCAGGCCGAAGTCGCCAACCGAGACGTCCTCCAAGGTCTCCGGACCCGCGTAGAAGGGCGACAAGGCAGTTGGGTCGAAGAACTGCCCCGAGTCTTATGGGCCCTACGCACGTTAAAGAAGACCCTCACCGGGGAAACCCTCTTCAGCCTTTGCTACGGGACCGAGGCAATGGTCCCAGCGGAGATCGGGCTACCCAGTCATTGGGTCGAGCACTTCGATGGCGATGCGAACACCTTGGCGCTACGGACCAACCTGGACATCTTGTTGGAAAAGAGAGATCGGCTCCTCTTCGAAACCTTGTCTCAGCCCAGCGTAGAAGACGGAGCGACAACACTCTACGTATATGCGGCGCAGGGTGGCGACCAAGATTGGAGGAAGCCCCTCGTAGAATTCCTGAAGGACGGTACGCTCCTAGAAGATCGGGGAGCCGCCCGCTGTCTCCGTGCCAAAGCCTGCCACTTCATCTGGAGCAATGAGAACCTCTATAAGAAATCCTTCACTCAGCCCCTGCTCCGGTGCATCGACCCCCACGAAGCCGACTACGTCCTCTGTGAAATCCATGAGGGGGTTGGCGGTGCGCACTAAGGGGCCCGAACCTTGATCCAAAAGGCGTTGCTCCAGGGGTACTACTGGCCCACTGTTCATGAGGACTCCCAGAAGCTAGTGAGAAGATGCAAGAGTTGCCAGCTCCACGGCAGCATCCATCACCTCCCCGCTGCCGAGCTGACCGCCCTAACATCCCCATGGCTGTTCGCCCAGTAAGGATTGGACATGATCGGCAGGTTCCCTACCGGTACAGGCGGGCATAAATATGTCCTCGTCACGGTAGACTACTTCACCAAGTGGATCGGGGCCGTCCCCATCAGGAAACCGGATGCCGCCACGACTATCAAGTTCCCGCAAAACAATCTGATACTCCGGTTCGGCATCCCGAGGTGTATCATCACCAACCACGGGACGAACTTCGAGAACGAGAAAGTGAAGAACTTCTGCAAAGAATACCATATCCTCATGAAGTTTGCCGTGGTTGCGCATCCCCAATGCAACGGGCAGGCCGAAGTCGCCAACCGAGACGTCCTCCAAGGTCTCCGGACCCGCCTAGAAGGGCGACAAGGCAGTTGGGTCGAAGAACTGCCCCGAGTCTTATGGGCCCTGCGCACGTCAAAGAAGACCCCCACCGGGGAAACCCTCTTCAGCCTTTGCTACGGGACCGAGGCAATGGTCCCAGTGGAGATCGGGCTACCCAGTCATTGGATCGAGCACTTCGATGATGATGTGAACACCTTGGCGCTACAGACCAATCTGGACATCTTGTTGGAGAAGAGAGATCGGGCTCAAATCAGGGCTGCCGCTTATCAACAACAAACGGCCCGATACTACAACACTCGGGTCAAGCGTCACTCCTTCAAGACCAGAGATCTGGTCTTATGACGAAACGAGTTCATCGATCAAGGCAGGCTACACAAGTTCTCCCCAAAGTGGGACGACCCCTTCCTCGTCTCTGAGGTACTCTCCGGCGGAGCCTATCGCCTACAAGACACGGAAGGACGCAAGTTCCCGCGGCCTTACAACGTTGAGAAGCTCAAGCTATACCAAGGAGGTCAAGGCCAACAAGTGTGTAACCCCCCTTTCGCGAAGACGATGTAAAAGTTTTCTAAAAATCCTTTCCATTCAAATAAAGGAACGTCAGAAGATTGCAAATAGAATTCTGTCTTTGGGATCCAAAACCCTCACCAAAGAGGCAACCACGTAGCTTCACTGCCCGATTAACCCTAGCAGGCCTCCTACGGCCCTCCAACGCTAAGGGTCAAAGTCCTCCCTAGAGGCGGTCGGGCGGCTACCCTGCTCGGCTATCCCTGGCCGGTCGCTTCCCTACCCGCAACGCCAAGGATTAAAGCCCTCGCCAAGAGGCGACCGCGCAGCTTCACTTCCCGGTTATCCTTAGCAGGCCTCCTGCGGCCCCTCCAACGCTGAGAATCAAAGTCCTCCTTAAAGGCAGCTCAGCAGCTACCCTGCTCGGCTATCCCCAGCTGGTAGTTTCCTACCACAACCGACAGAGATCAAAAGCCCTCCCAGAGGCAGTCGAGCCCGATCCTTGCTCGGCTATCCTTCAAGACAAAAGCCTTCGCCAAGAGGCACCAGGAAGTAACCCTGCCCGGCCAAGGGTCCTTGGTAGGCTTCTTACAGCCCCTCCCGCGCTAAGGATCAAAGTCCTCCCAAAGGCAGTCGAGCCCGACTCTTGCTCGGCTATCCCCGGCTGGTAGCTTCCTACCACAACTGACAGGGATCAAAGTCCTCGCCAAGAGGCACTGGGCAGTAACCCTGCTCGGTCCCCGTCGTGAAGGATCAAAGCCCTCGCAAGTAGCAACCTAGCGGCTACCTTTCTCAGTTATCTCCGGCTGGTAGCTCCCTACCCATGATGCTAGGGATTAAATCCCTCGCAAGAGGCACCTGAGCGACTACCTCGCTCAGTCATCCCCGGCTGGTGGTTGCCTACCCACGACGCCAGAGACCAAAGCTCCCGCCAAGAAGCAACTGCGCAGCTTCACTGCCCGGTTATCCTTAGTAGGCTTCTTACAGCCCCTCCAACGCTAAGGATCAAAGCCCACACAAGAGGCAACCGAGCAGCTACCTTACTCGGTCATCCCTAACCGGTAACTTCCCTACTCGTGGCGCCAGGGATCAAGGCCCTCTCCAAGAGGCAACCGCGCAGCTTCACTACCCGGATGACACCCACCATGGGACATCCTCCTGCCAACCAGACGCTACTAGTTTGAAGCCCTCATTACGAGGCCACCTAACTCTTTTCTGCTTGGCAAATCTGCGGTGGGCAGCATGCTGCTTATCAAATGCCGCAGACCCAAAACCCCATAGAGAGACACCAAATCTGTTCAAGTCTGAGCGATCCCCCCGGACTTCGGGGCCATGGGAATACCTCCTTCTCAGCAGCACTCGGCATGCTTGACAAGTGATCGAAATCAACTCGACGTACAATCGCTTGACATGGAATCCCAACAAAGAAAGCAAGGATATTCTACGAATACTCTTCACATCCAAAAGATAAAGTGCAAAGCAATGAAACAGCAAGAGTTTTATTCGCACAAGCAAAATGGTTTTACAGGGTTATTGGGGGCTCCCCAGCCTTACAAAGTTCCAGACGCTTACAAAAGAGGGACGGGGAAATATCAAAAAGGCCTAATTCACAAACCCCTCCTGCGCCTCGCTTCCCTCATCACTGTCATCGCGGTCTGCCAGAGGCTTCACCACCGGAGGTTTTTCCACCAGGGGTGCGCCTCGCTTCCCTCATCGCTGTCTGCTGGAGGCTTTGCCACCGGTAGTAGGACCCAAGCACGGAGCTCGCCGTCGGCGAGCTCAAGAAGCTGCTCCTTCACGGCATCTAGAGCCTTGTTCCATGCAATGGCGGAATTCTCGCCAAGCTCGGCGTAAAACTGCTCTGAAGCTTTGTAATCGGTCACGGCCTTCTTAGCCCCAACCCCGGCGCTCCCGGCTGCCCGAAGCGCCGCCTTGGCATCCCTCCTGCTGGCGTTTTTCTCCTTCTCCATGGCCGTGAAACGATCGGCCAGATCCGCCATCTTCGCCTTAGCAACTCGGTGGGATGCACTCAGGAGACGATAGGCACCCTGGTTCGCAGAGACGGCGAGCTCCGCACTTTCCGCTTAGGCTACCAAGACATCAGCCCTCGCCCTCTCCAGACGCAGGTCACGTCGCAGGACCTTCAACCTCTGAAGGAAACGCTTCCACCGGCCTCGGTGCATGGAACACCCCCTCGGCCTCCATACGAGTAACAAGGGCGCAGTGTTAGAGGACCTGACGGGAAACAGATGAGAAACTTGGAGACGCTCGAGCCAAAGAAAAGGAGGTCAAAAAACAACGTGTAGGAGAGTTCATACCTGGACCGCCCCTTGGGCTATGGCCTCCATTTGGATCCTCAGGGTGCTATGCGGAAGCCTCCCCCCGGCCAACTCTTCCATCCCTGCGAGCAGGCCGGCAGCAACGGAAAGCCCAGATGGAGCCATGGAGACGGTATCACCCTCCTGCACGGGAATCCCCTCAAGAACCCTCGACGGCGGTGCACGAGAGATTGTCCTTTTCCTCTTAAGGGGGACCCTGTCCTCGCCCTCCCCTACGTCTCTCGTCTGGGGCTCGGATGACCATGGACGTCACTGGCCGCCGCCGGAACAATCACCAGGAGCCATCAACGAAGCGGACGGCCCTATCGCTGGCGGAATATTCGGCGCAGGGCACGAGCCAGTCGGGGGCACGGCCGCGCCGCTGGCCTCCCTTCGGAATGAGAAACCCATAGAGTGGGAACAAACCATGTATCCAACCCAAAAGAGGAAGAGCGCCGAGCAGCCAAGACCTAGAAGAAAGAAAAATACGAAGTAGTAGAGGCCCTGGAGTGGGCCCCACCCCTATTTATCATCGCAATCGCTCTCATCCAACCGCGCCCTTTATCTCCCGCCAAAGCGCCTCCTCATGTCCAACGGCTCCGATCGCTCCACTTGTCATTGTACGGTGTTTTTCGTCACCCCATTGAGATGGGAATACGTGCGCACTTGTCAGGCATACTACAGATTCCCCCTGCCTAGGGTAGGCCGGGGTTTATTGATTGTGGAGATCCGAATCTCCGGCAGCCGCAGACTAAGATGCCGTTAATTACCCCTCGCCTTTGGAGCGATGGAACCTTCGATTGACGGGTTAAACTGGTCATGCGAACTCAATGTGCAGTGTATGTGTGTTTTGTTTTGGAGGGGGGTTTGGATATATCGAGAGCCACGCAGAGTTTTTACGGGGGTCCCGCTACCCGGATAGCGGGTTGGTGTATACATATATATACATATATATAAAATAAATAAACTGGTCATGCGAACTCAATGTGTGTGTGTATACATACATACATACATACATATATATATATATATATATATATATATATATATATAATAAATAAAAAAAGGAAAGGGCATCCGAAGGATGCGTGGGAAAAGCGCTAGCGCACCACGTGTCAGCACGTGGGCGCTCGGGCACTAGCGCTCGGAGCGCTAGCGCTCGGAGCGCTAGCGCTCGGAGCGCTAGCACACCACGTGTCAACAAGTGGGTGCTCGGACGCTAGCGCTTTGGGCGCTAGCGGTCTGAGCACAAGAGCACTAGTGCTTTGAGTGCTAAAGCACCACGTGTCAGCACGTGGGCGTTCGAGCCGCAAAAGAGACTTGGTCCCTGCAATGGGAGTTGTACTCCCAGAAAGGAGCACTTATTATTCTCTCTATGTGTGTGTGTGTGTGTGTATATATATATATATATATGAGGAGTTAAACTCCCAGGATGTTTTGAAGCTGATGAAGGGCTTCTCCCCTTGAGCCCTAGTTCTTTCCCAAAGTGGGGTTTCTGGAGACGGGTCTCCTTTTTCTTCCTTTGTTAGCCGGATCTTGAAGATCAAGAAGTATGGGATTTTAAAAATCTCTCCTTTCTGAGATCTGAGTTCCCCTTTGTAGGTTTTGTGGTGAAAAACTATTTTGTTTTATAAAAGAAAGAGTAGAACTCTTGATTTAATTCAAAAGAAAAAAAAGGTTTTAGAACTTTGAGGAAGAAGAAGACCACAGATCTGGATTTTTTGGAGAGAGAAAAAGTTGTTGAGATATTTTCATTATCTTGGCCTTTATAGGCTATACACTTTATATATAACCCCATGGGCTTTACGAAAATGGCATTTTGCCCATCCCATGGCTCGTGTGCCATTTCTTTTTGCACATAAGCCATGCGCTTTACAAAAATTTGGTTCTATGCCCATTCATGCATAAAAAATTACATAAAAATTATTTATTACATGATTTCATTTTGGGCAAGGAGAAAGGCCGGCCGCTTCGTATTCGGACTCAACCTGGGCATGGGCCTACTTGATCCGGACTTGGGCCCACTTGGCTTGGGGTTGACCTTGACTTTGACTTGGTCAATCGGGGTGCAATTTTTGACCCCAACAAAGTGCCCCCATCAATAAATGCACACCACATATATGGGTTGTGTGTATGAAATTGATGGATCTTCTTTCGCGTGGAGGCAATTTGCTTTGGTTCCCACTTTTTGGGATGCACTGCCCTTTTTACGACATGGACGGTCGACGCTTGACGCGTCTCCAAGATGGAGTGTCCGTGGTAGACGTTTCTCTGGCTCGGAGTGATTTAGTAGACGTGCCCCGGGCACGGGGTGTCGCTGGTCGACGTTTCCCCGAGGCGGAGTGTCTGTAGTCGACATGCCCCCGGCACGGAGTATCTGCTTGACGTTTCCCCAAGGCGGAGTGTCGGTTGGTTGACATGTCTTCGGCATGGAGTGTCTGCTTGGATGTTTCCTCGAGACGGAGTGTCTGTTTGCGATGTTTCCCCGGTACGGAGTGTCACTGGTCGACGTTTCCCCGAGGCGGAGTGTCGGCTGGTTGACGTATCCCCGAGACGGAGTATCTGTTTAACGTTTCCCCGTTACGGAGTGTCGTTGTTGGACGTTTCCCCAATGCGGAGTGTCTGTGTTTGACGTTTCCCCGGCACGGAGTGTCGCTGGTTGACGTGTCCCCGGCACGGAGTGTCTGCTTGACGTTTCCCCGGTACGGAGTGTCGGTTGTTAGACGTTTCCCCGATGCGGAGTGTCGCTGGTCGGCGTTTCCCCGGCATAGAGTGCCTGTATGTGACGTTTCCCCGAGGCGGAGTGTCTGTGTCGGACGTTTCCCCAAGACGGATTGTCACTGGTCGACGTTTCTCCGGCATGGAGTGTCTGTGTTGGACATTTCCCCGGCACGGAGTGTCGCTAGTTGACGTGTCCTAGAGACTGAGTGTCTGCTTGACGTTTCCCCATTACGAAGTGTCATTGTTGGACGTTTCCCCGATGCAGAGTGTTTATGTTGGACGTTTTCCCGATGCAGAGTGTCGCTGGTCGACGTGTCCCAGACACGGAGTGTCTGCGTTGGACGTTTTCCCGAGACGGAGTGTCGCTTGTTGACGTGTCCCCGAGACGGAGTGTCTGCTTGACGTTTCCCCGTTACGGAGTGTCGTTGTTAGACGTTTTCCCGATGCGGAGTGTCGCTGGTCGATGTTTCCCCAAGGTGGAGTGTCGGTTTGTTGACGTATCCCAGAGACGGAGTGTCTGCTTGACATTTCTCTGTTACGGAGTGTCGTTGTTTGACGCAAAGGTCGATGTTGGAATTGGTTGATTTTATTTGTTTGATTTGAGTTGACATCAGTATCGCTACACTGGAATATGGTACCAGGAGCGAATCATCATTTGCCATGAGTGGATTTAAGGATTTCGGTTTTTTTAGCATCTACATTGCTGCACTGGAATAATGCCAGGAGCAACTCATCATTTTCCCGAGAGGATTTGAGAATTGATGGCTTAGGAGGCAGGTTTAGATCCTTATCACCTAAGGCTTTTCAATTTTATGGGCCGCAAGGGTCCCATAAAAGCATTTTCTCCGTACGAGTCGAAAGGATATCGTACATGTATTTTCTCCTTAGGAGTCCTGGGGACTCCTAAATGTGTTGCTCCTTTGTGAGTCGTAAGAATCTCACGCGGGAATTTTCTCCTCACAAAGTCGAGAGGACTTTGCGAATTCATTTCATCTCTTTTTTTTACGAGTTTGCGCCCTTTCGGGTTTTCACAAACTCGCCGCCAGTCCTGCTGTTTTTACTCACGGAGCCCTTTCGGGTTTTCATCAGTGCCCATTTTGCTTGTGGGCATACCTTTTATTTTTATTTATTTTTATTTTTTTTGGACTTTGAATGTAGTCTCACCGATAGGACTCGGGAGAGATTGAGATTGTTTTTACGCCCGTGGATTGTATACGGTTTTGCAGGATGTATGATCCAGACTGTAGGGCCGGAAAAATTTCGGGACTTTGTTGGCGTCTGCATCGCTGTACTAAAATATGGTACCAAGAGCGACTCATCATTCGCCGTTGGGGTATGGGAGTTGGAATTTGGTTGGCGTCTGCATCGCTGCACTGGAATATGATACCAGGAGCGACTCATTATTCGCCATTAGGGTAGGGGAGTTGGAATTTTGTTGGCGTCAGCATCGCTGTACTAGAATATGGTACCAGGAGCGACTCATCATTCGCCACTTAGGGATTGGGGAGCGATGGCTTAGGAGACAGGTTTAGATCCCTATCACCTAAGGCTTTTCAATTTTATGGGTCGTAAGGGTCCCATAAAAGCATTTTCTCCCTACGAGTCATAAGGATCCCGTAGGTGCATTTTCTCCTTAGGACTCATGAGGACCCCCAAGTGTGTTCTTTCTTTGTGAGTCGTAAGGATCCCACAAAGGTTTGTTCTTCTCATGTATTGTGAGGATACATGAGTGGGTCTTCCCAATGGAGCATAATGCCAAGGGCGGAGACCGGCCGCTGGACTGGTGACTGCAGTGGGGCATGGGTATGATGAGAATTATTTGAGCCTGTGGATTGTATATGGTAGTCAATTTGGGGACTGGCCGTAAGGATGGAAGAATTTTTGGGAAATTGGATTTTTGTTGGCGTCTGCATCACTGCACTGGAATATGGTACCAGGAGCGACTCATCATTCGCCGTTTTTTTTGTCGTTGTTATTTTTGTTATACCACAATTACTCTATCATTTCAGCTTTTCTTATCGCGAAGATCGCGATTGCCCTATCATTTCGGCTTTTATTCGCGGTTGCACCATCATTTCGGCTTTATTTTCATCTTTATTTTACTCACCGATTTTTATTACGAGTTGCCCCATCATTTCGGCTTTTCTTTATTTTTTTTATTTACACATTTTTTGTTTATTTACATTTTTTTAATCCCAGTTTAACAACTTAGAGTTCGATTATTCCCAGTTTAATGACATGGTGGTCAGTCATTCCCAGTTTAAAGACTTAGTGGTCATCTGTTTCCAGTTTAATGACGTAGAGGTCATCCGTTTCTAGTTTAAAGACTTAGTGGTCATCCGTTTCCAGTTTAACGACTTGGTGGTCGTCTGATTCCAGTTTAATGACTTGGTGGTCGTCTGTTTCCAGTTTAACGACTTGGTGGTCGTCTGACTGGGAGTTTAGAGAAGATACCCGATTGAGCAGTTATCAGGGGCACCGCTGGAGCTTGCATGAGATGCCTTATTATTTTGTCGGTGTTGATGGCCTTGCCCCCAGCCGGGGACCAAGAAAAGTTGTTCAAATGTCGACCTGCGTTCGATGATGGCAATTGAAAACTGTTAACCCGTGCAAATTGAAACATGATTTCAGTACAGTCAATCGATATGTATATTGATTGAGTTCGCATGAACGTTTAACCCGAAATATGGGAGGAGAGAAAGGTCCTACCGGACGTGCCAGAATCTGTAGGGTGTTTGTAAAAACCTAGTTCATTTATACCAATTCCAGTTCTCGTATTTCCTTAATTGTGGTATTTTCCTGATTTATCGTGTTTTGGGTGCGAATAGTATTTTACATTTTACATTGCATTCGACCCGACCCACTTGCTTGAACTTATTTGATTCATATTTATGAATTATCCTGACTTGTTACGTAGACTGGTGCATTTTCATGTTTAGTGCATACTGACATTTTATCTGGCATTTGTATTTTTATAATATAACATTTTAAGTCACATAAAATATTTTAAAAATACATTGCATGGCCTGCATGATACCCCTAGCCCCGTGGTAGCATCCACGCATCTTGTTCTCGTCCCGTTCAGTGAAACGGACTTGTTTGGATGGCTACACGCACGTGCGTACATCCGTTCTTGGGGGTATGCATTTTTCGTTATCCGGACATTCATTTTTTTATTTTGGTGGACATGTATATTTTTCGTATTTTAAAACTGAATTTTAGACCCGACCCGGGCATGCTTTGGACTATGTTTGTATTTACCAGAATATCAAATTTTATTTATATAATATTAATTTTGTAAATTGATACAAATTAAAATTTAGTTAACTAATAAAAGGTTTTTTAAATTTGAATCTAAACTAATTTCCTAATAAACTAACAACCCCTTTCTCTCTCTCTCTCTCCTTTGCATATATATAGTTATATATATTTTATTTTTTTTCTTTCCCTATTTAATATACAGTCTCTTCTTCTTACTTCTTCTTCTTCTTTCTTCTTTCTTTTTCTTGATCTTGTTTCTTGATTCCGGTGATCACCGCCGAAGCCGTGCTCGACGCGGACGATCCGAGTGATCCAGTGAACGTACCTGACTTGCGTGATCACCTTCGTGCGTTGTTTGGAATCGTTCCGTGTACCGTACGCGCGTCGCGATATTTCGCCGATGAAGGACATTCCATACACATCCGTTCTTGTTCCGTCTAGGCAAGTTAATTTTGCTACATGCTATATAACTCATTATATACCTATTTAAATAAATATCACACCTGTATTTTAAATCAAGCATCCCATGTTTCATTTTACAGCCTTTCGACATTCCGTTTACATTTGTATAGTGCATTTCAGATTTAGGGCATGCAAACCAATCTTAATTACACGCTACATTACTTTAGACGCATCTATTTTAACAATGAAATACCTTTATTTAAAATCATGCACCCCACATTTAGTTTTATAACTTTTCGATATTCCGTTTGCATCCATTCATATCATTTCAGATCTAAGTCATGAAAACTTATCTTGTTACATACTATACTATCATATACTGCATCAAATTGAATAGTTGCATTTCATATTGCTTAGTTATATGTTCCACACTTGTTAGTTTATCATTTTACGATTATGTGATACCCGTTTGCATCCATATCATTTAAAATATATATCGTCATAATATTTCTTATTATTATATTTAATTAGTTTATAATCTGCATTTTATAATGTTATACATTTGAAAATATTATAGTTTACACATGAAACGTCGTTGCAAAGCGGATACAACAAATCTGAAATTTACTGTACACCTTACCTTATAAAATTCATTATAAATCATAGAAAAATCATCAGTATACGTTCTTTAGTTCGTTACGATGATAAATCAGAATACTATAACTTTATGAAATATTTAATTGCAAAATAAATTGTTTAAATAATGTAAAATGCAAATAAAAATATCTCTAAACTGCTGTCCAGGGAAATTCCAGCAGAAAACTTTCAATTTCGAATGTTCATAACTTTTTGTAGGAGCAACCTGAGATGCTTATTCTTATAAAAATGAAAACCTTATTGAATTATCTTTGTTTTGGTATAAGACAAGTCCCTTTTGGAGAACGTTTGTTATTTTTAAACTATTTTACAAATCAGGGTGACGCTGAATTTTTGAACGGAACTTTCTTGTGCATGGTTAATCAATACCACTTTTATAGTTATTAATCGGTAATCAATACCACTTTTATAATTATTAATCGGTTTGATTATATTATCCATGTTGATATTATTATATCAATATCTATTTAATAAATAACAGTGCTTGTGTTTTAATATTAAGCAAATTTTACCGATTTATAGTTTTATAGTATCTGTCTGTATCCGTATGATTTATTACATATCTAGTTGTACGCCGAGACCATATTATTTCATGTTACTGTTGTATTAGTGCACATGCGTGATAATGTGCATCCTACATAGTCATGATGTAACCTCTGATCGATATTTGTGCATCCATGCTTTTATTATACATTCCTACTTTCACCTTGATTCAATACTTGCTACAGTTTGATTATGAGCACCCACTCGACACTTGTGCACTACCTGACATGACCCGATACACTACTACTGACATGACTTGATACATGTGCACTACTTGACATGACTTGATATATATACACCACCTAACATGATCTGATGTACCACAGCTTGACATGTTACCTGATCTTGTTACTAATGCTGACAATCTTGACCTGTTGTCCATACGGACATTTCCTGTTGTCTATACAGACAAAGCTGTTCCTGCTTGATCCTGTATTTGCATTAGTCTCAGATTTATAAATACCTGACTTACACACATGACTTGGGGGCATGGGAAAATCAAGAATGTAGCTGAACGTAACTCAAAGGGCTATTATATCATTTTACCGTGGTCAAGAGTATTTCCGCCGTCAGGCCGAACAGTGAGGATCCTGTTAGTATCCAGTTAGTTATTTCCTTACTTTCCGGATGTTATTGTTACTTGGATTTATTGCTTCCGCATATTATTTCTTGACTCGTTTATTCTGGCTCATAGACATGTACTAGATAGTTTATTTACTTTCCTGTTCTTGATATCTCTACAGCCATAATGTGACTGTGGAGGAATATTTCCTATCCACAGGTAGCATGGTTGGCTCTGTCACGCGCTTATCTTAGCGCATTCTGGGAAGCGGGGCGTAACAGGGTTTGTTTGGTATCAAAGCTATAGGATTCAAGTTAATCGGGTTTGATTCTTTTGTAGTTGGGTATTGGACCCAATATACGAATCAGAAAATCCGTTATTAGGAACAGTCCTGCCATATTGTTATCATGATTCTTGAATCATATCTTTCTATTGACCCCTGTCCTGACGATATGCAAACAACTTTGCTTACCGAGTTGAAATTCTTTTGGTTCCCTATTGTTTCTTCCGTCCTTTTCCTTTGATTCTGATACTAAAATTTGGGCGACTTGAACGGAGTTATGTGATTGTAACTATGAACTGTAGCATAGTTACGATGCGGCACTCTATTTAAGTAACTTGGAGACCTGGTCTTGTTTCATTTCCTTATTTCATGGTCGTTCTATTACCTTGGTTCTCTCCGTTTCGTTGCTTACCGGTTTATATTTTGCAGATTTCTTGGAGACCGATACCGGCAGTTATGAAGTTGTCTTGGAAATTGATGGTCTCACTTTCCACGCTCACATTGATTGAAGGGAAAAGAAAGTGATTTTCCAGATTCCCGGACATCCGGAGTTTGTTTTGCTGGAGGTAGCAGTTCTGTCGGGCTAGTCGAGTTTAGGGCTAGGCCGACAAGCAATGTTCTTTCTTCAATGGAAGTTGATAAGGAGGAAGCGCCAGCTGTAGTTTGAGAGTTCATGGACGTGTTCGAGAACATCTCGGGTTTACCGCCAAAACGAGATGTGGAGTTCGCAATCGATCTTGTTCCTGGTGCAGCGCCAATCTCAAAGGTGTACTATCCGATGGCACCAGTAGAGTTGGAAGAAGTAAAGAAGCAGGTTACCGAATTGCTAGAGAAGGGTTGAATTCGCAGCAGCAATTCACCTTGGGGAGCTCCAGTTCTTCTAGTAAAGAAGAAAGATGGCATAAGGAGGATGTGCATCGATTATCGAGAATTAAACCGGGTGACTATTAAGAACAAGTACCCGATCCCTCGCATTGCCGAATTGTTCGAGCAGCTTAGTGGCGCGAGGGTAATCTCGAAGCTGGATTTACGGTCCGGATATCATCAGGTCCGAGTTAAATGAGAAGATATTTGCAAGACTGTGTTCCGAACTCGGTATGGACATTACAAGTATTTAGTGATGCCATTCGGAGTCACGAATGCACCGGCAATATTTATAGACTTGATGAACCGAATGATTTCACCGTTCTTGGACCAGTTTATAGTGGTGTTCGTCGATGATATTCTGGTCTACTCGAGGAGCATTGAAGAGCATGCGGAACACTTGAAGATCGCACTGCAGACATTGAGGCAAGAAAGATTATATGCAAAGATGAGCAAGTGCGAGTTTTGGCTTGAAGAAGTGAAGTTTTTGGGGCACGTCGTATCCGGAGATGGAATCGCCGTTGATCCCGAGAAGATTGTAGCAGTTCAAAATTGGTTGATTCCGAAGAATGTAACAGAGATCAGAAGTTTTCTTGGACTTGCCGGCTATTACAGAAGGTTCATGGAGAATTTTGCTCGTTTGGCTGAGCCTTTGACACGGAAGGAGGTACCGTTCGTATGGACGGATAGTTATGCGTCAGCTTTTGAGGCGTTAAAGTAAAGATTGACAACCGCTCCTATTTTGACCCTACCTGACGGTTCCGAAAGATTGGTGATTCACAGCGATGCATCTGGGAAAGGTTTGGGATGTGTTTTGATGCAGCATGGGAAAGTTATAGCTTATGCATCGAGACAATTGAAGATCCATGAGAAGAATTACCCAACTCATGATTTGGAGCTAGCAGCTGTAAATTTTCGCTTTGAAGATTTGGAGACACTACTTACTGGGCAAAAAGGGTCGAAGTATTCACCGATCACAAAAGTCTAAAGTATGTGTTCACGTAGAAAGAGTTTAATATGAGGCAGCGTAGATGGTTGGAGCTGATGGATGACTTCGATCTTGATCTTAAGTACCATCCGGGGAAAGTTAATGTTGTGCCGGATGCGCTTAGTCGGTTGCCAGCAATTCGGACATTGACTGCACAGAAGAAGCTTATCGAAGATTTTCGGAGATTCGAGTTGGAGATCGTGCTACCGCATTCTTCGGGACATTTGATGCAGCTGCAAGTACAGTCTTCGTTGATCGATAATATTAAAACAACACAATCACAGGACCCAAGATTGCAGTAGTTTGGAGAACATGTTGAAGCTGGACTTCGTGCGGACTTGTTAATTCATGAAGATGGTTCATTACGATATGGTAGCCGTTTGTGTGCGCCAAAAGGAGATATTCCCGAAGAAGTTATGAAGGAGGCATACAGTTCCGCGTATTCCGTACATCTAGGAGGCACGAAGATGTACTGTGATCTACGACAGCATTTCTGGTGGGGAGGCATGAAAAGGGAGATTGCTTGCTTTGTAGCAAAGTGCTTGGTGTGTCAGCAAGTTAAGGCTGAATATCAAAGGGTTGCTGGTTTATTACAACCACTTCCGATTCCTCAATGGAAGTGGGAACATATAACCATGGATTTCATGACAGCTTTACCGCGGAGTCCAAAGGGCAACAATGCAGTTTGGGTGATTATTGATCGATTGACCAAGGCAGCTCATTTCATACCATTTGAAGTTGGTCAGTCAACGGAAACATTCGCGGAACGGTACATGCAGGAGATTGTGAGATTGCATGGAGTACCTGTGAGCATCATGTCCGACCGTGACACCCGATTCTTATCACACTTCTGGAGGAGCTTACAGGAAAGTTTGGGGACTCGATTGAAGTTTAGCACAGCTTATCATCCTCAAACAGATGGCCAGTCGGAGAGAACGATCCAAACTCTTGAAGATATGTTAAGAGCTTGCATGTTGGACTTCAAGGGTTCGGGTTCGTGGGAGGATCATCTACACTTGGTGGAGTTTTCGTACAACAACAGCTTTCAGGCGACTATTCAGATGACTCCATTCGAAGCATTGTATGGTCCCAAGTGTCGCTCACATGTTTGTTCGGACGATGTTGGAGAACGAAGATTGTTGGGACTGGATTTGATCGTGCAAACCGTGGAGAAAGTTAATACTATCCAGAATTATATGAAGACAGCACAAGATCGGCAGAAGAGTTGGGCCGACACATCGAGAAAACCTCTAGAGTTCACTGTTGGTGATCTAGTATTCTTGAAGATATCACCGACTAGAGGAGTGATTCATTTTGGGAGTCGAGGAAAGCTTAGTCCTCGATTCGTTGGGCCTTTCGAGATTTTGGAGCGTGTTGGAGAAATGGCTTATTGATTGGCGTTACCACAATCCTTGGCGAATGTTCATGACATGTTTCATGTATCTCAACTCCGTAAGTATGTTCGAGATGAACCACACGTGCTAGATCATTCGGAGCTGACTGTAAAAGAGGATTTGAACTTTGAGGAATGACCGATGTCGATTGTGTATCGAAAGGAAAAGGTTCTTAAGAACAAGGTTATCCCTCTCATACTTGTTTCTTGGGGAAATCGCTCGCATAGAGAATCAACTTGGTAACGAGAAGATGAAATCCGGTAGAAATTTCCACATCTATTCTTGTAGTTTCTTGATTGCCTATCCTTTCTTGTTCTTGGAATTTCGAGGACAAAATTCTTTTGTAGTTGGGTATAATGTAACAACCTAGTTCATTTATACCAATTCCAGTTCTCGTATTTCCTTAATTGTGGTATTTTCCTGATTTATCGTGTTTTGGGTGCGAATAGTATTTTACATTTTACATTGCATTCGACCCGACCCACTTGCTTGAACTTATTTGATTCATATTTATGAATTATCCTGACTTGTTACGTAGACTGGTGCATTTTCATGTTTAGTGCATACTGACATTTTATCTGGCATTTGCATTTTTACAATATAACATTTTAAGTCACATAAAATATTTTAAAAATACATTGCATGGCCTGCATGATACCCCTAACCCCGTGGTAGCATCCGCGCATCTTGTTCTCGTCCCGTTCAGTGAAACGGACTTGTTTGGATGGCTACACGCACGTGCGTGCATCCGTTCTTGGGGGTATGCATTTTTCGTTATCCGGACATTCATTTTTTTTATTTTGGTGGATATGTATATTTTTCGTATTTTAAAACTGAATATTAGACCCAACCCGGGCATGTTTTGGACTATGTTTGTATTTACCAGAATATCAAATTTTATTTATATAATATTAATTTTATAAATTGATACAAATTAAAATTTAGTTAACTAATAAAAGATTTTTTAAATTTGAATCTAAATTAATTTCCTAACAAACTAACAACCCCTTTCTTTCTCTCTCTCTCCTCTGCATATATATATTTATATATATTTTATTTATTTATTTTTTCTTTCCCTATTTAATATACAACCTCTTCTTCTTCTTTCTTCTTTCTTTTTCTTGATCTTATTTCTTGATTCCGGTGATCACCGCCGGAGCCGTACTCATCGCTGACGATCCGAGTGATCCAGTGAACTTACCTGACTTGCATGATCACCTTCGTGTGTTGTTTGGAACCGTTCCGTGTATCGTGCACGCGTCGCGACATTTTGCCGATGAAAGACGTTCCATACACATCCGTTCTTGTTCCGTCTAGGCAAGTTAATCTTGCTACATACTATATAACTCATTATATACCTATTTAAATAAATATCACACCTGTATTTTAAATCAAGCATCCCATGTTTCATTTTACAGACTTTCGACGTTCCGTTTACATTTGTATAGTGCATTTCAGATTTAGGGCATGCAAACCAATCTTAATTACATGCTACATTACTTTAGACGCATCTATTTTAACAATGGAATACCTGTACTTAAAATCATGCACCCTATATTTAGTTTTATAACTTTTCGATGTTCCGTTTGCATCCATTCATATCATTTCAGATCTAAGTCATGAAAACTTATCTTTGTACATACTATACTATCATATACTGCATCAAATTGAATAGTTGCATTTCATATTGCTTAGTTATATGTTCCGCACTTGTTAGTTTATCATTTTACGATTATGTGATACCCGTTTGCATCTATATCATTTAAAATATATATCGTCGTAATATTTATTATTATTATCTTTAATTAGTTTATAATCTGTATTTTATAATGTTATACATTTGAAAATATTATAGTTTACACATGAAACGTCGTTGCAAAGCGGATACGACAAATCTGAAATTTACTGTACACCTTACCTTATAAAATTCATTATAAATCATAGAAAAATCATCAGTATACGTTCTTTAGTTCGTTACGATGCTAACTCAGAATACTATAACTTTATGAAATATTTACCTGCAAAATAAATTGTTTAAATAATGTAAAATGCAAATAAAAATATCTCTAAACTGCTGTCCAGGGAAATTCCAGCAGAAAACTTTCAATTTCGAATGTTCATAACTTTTTGTAGGAGCAACCTGAGATGCTTATACTTATAAAAATAAAAACCTTATTGAATTATCTTTGTTTTGGTATAAGACACGTCCCTTTTGGAGAACGTTTGTTATTTTTAAGCTATTTTACAAATCAGGGTGACGCTGAATTTCTGAACGGAACTTTCTTGTGCATGGTTAATCAATACCACTTTTATCGTTATTAATCGGTAATCAATACCACTTTTATAATTATTAATCGGTTTGATTATGTTATCCATATTGATATTATTATATCAATATCTATTTAATAAATAATAGTGCTTGTATTTTAATATTCAGCAAATTTTACCGATTTACAGTTTTATAGTATCTGTCTGTATCCGTATAGTTTATTACATATCTAGTTGCACGCCGAGACCATATTATTTCATGTTACTGTTGTATTAGTGCACCATGCGTGATAATGTGCATCCTACATAGTCATGATGTAACCTCTGATCGATATTTGTGTATCCATGCTTTTATTGTAATCCGTACTTTCACTTTGATTCAATACTTGCTACAGTTTGATTATGAGCACCCACTCGACACTTGTGAACTACTTGACATGACCCGATACACTATTACTGACATGACTTGATACATGTGCACTACTTGACATGACTTGATATATGTACACCATCTAACATGACATGATTTACCACAGCTTGACATGTTACCTGATCTTGTTACTAATACCGACAATCTTGACCTGTTGTCCCTACGGACATTTCCTATTGTCTATACAGACAAACATGTTCCTTCTTGATCCTGTGTTGGCATTAGTCTCAGATTTATAAATACCTGACTTACACACATGACTTGGGGGCATGGAGAAATCAAGAATGTAGCTGAACGTAATTCAAAGGGCTATTATATCATTTTACCGTGGTCCCGTGGGGAATGAACGGGACATAGACTCACAGTCTATTACATCATTTTACCGTGGTCCCGTGGGGAATGAACGGGGCATAGACCGATGGGTTACGATGAGGATTACATTAATTGATTTTGAATAACTTTAGAGTAGATAACCCTATAGCACAGTTTAGACCACTCACTGCACTTCACCTGTTTATATCATGTCCACTGATCTATATTCATGTTACGGTTTACCTATGACTTGTTACTGTTCTACTTTTATCACTGTTCATACTCGTGCTTGCATGACTTGCTACTCCCTGATTATATTATTGTTGATATTATGACGCACTGACGTCTGGGTTTTGCATGGCCCAGATCCTCTACCTTTGTCGCAGGCTGATCAAGAGTATTTCCGCCGTCAGGCCGAGCAGTGAGGATCCTGTTAGTATCCAGTTAGTTATTTCCTTACTTTCCGGATGTTATTGTTACTTGGATTTATTGCTTCCGCATATTATTTCTTGAGTTGTTTATTCTGGCTCATGGACATGTATTAGATAGTTTATTTACTTTCCTGTTCTTGATATCTTTACAGCCGTAATGTGACTGTGGAGGGATATTTCCTATCCACAGGTAGCATGGTTGGCTCTGTCACGCGCCTATCTTAGCGCACTCTGGGAAGCGGGGCGTGACAGGGTTTTTCGTCACCCCATTGAGATAGGAATACGCGCGCTTGTCAGGCGTACTACAGATTCCCCCTGCCTAGTGTAGGCCGGGGTTTATTGATTGTGGAGATTCGAATCTCCGACAGCCGCAGACTAAGCTGCTATTAATTACCTCTCGCCTTTGGAGCGATGGAACCTCTGATTGACGGGTTAAACTGGTAATGCGAACTCAATGTGCAGTGTATGTGTGTTTTGTTTTGGAGGGGGGCTTGGATATATCGGGAGCCACGCAGAGTTTTTACGAGGGTCCCGCTATCCGGATAGAGGGCTGGTGTATACATATATATATACAATAAATAAACTGGTCATACGAACTCAATGTGTGTGTGTGTGTGTGTGTGTATGTATATATATATATAAAATAAATAAAAAAAGAAAAGGGCATCCAAAGGATGCGTGGGAAAAGCGCCAGCGCTTTGGGCGCTCGCGCACCATGTGTCAGCATGTGGGCGCTCGGGCGCTCGGGCGCTCTGAGCGCAAGAGCGCTAGAGCTTGCTAGTGCACCACGTGTCAGCACGTGGGCGCTCGGGCACTAGCGCTTTGGGCGCTAGCGCTCTGAGCGCAAGAGCGCTAGCGCTTTGAGTACATAATACTGGTAGATGGAGAGTACAAGGATACAATGAATATAGAATACAACATCGGATAACCCCAAAACCCACCTGGGCAAAACTGCACACTGTCAGGCGAAGTGGTATCCGCAGCCAAAAGATGATACGAAGGATGGAAATAGCCTGCGTCTGACTATCCTGAGGAACACCTGCAAACACTGTGGCACAACAGGGGTGAGTTGCCAACTCGTGAATAGTAAATAACATATCCAGGTAATCGCGAGTATGCACGTACAACGCGAATCTCAATAACATTAATATCAATGAATAGTCATATGTAATGCAATAATCATGAAAGGTACACTAGCAGGTACAATTAATATATAAAGCAATAATATGACGATCAACATGCAATAATCATGCAATGATGATATGAAGTTGTATATATGCAACAGTCATGAAAGGTGCTCTAACAGGTACTACTAATACATGAAGTAGTGCATAAACAATAACTGTGGAGTATGGAATAAAACATAACATTTCCACGGAAATCCTAATCTCGTGGTAGGACCAAAATCCAACAAGACAATCAAATTCCCAATTTCCACAATTCAGCCCCCAAATTGGTTCTCATATCATGTAAGTCTCATATATCCTGAATGTACAACATCAATATATCTCATATATCCTGAATGTACAATATCAAGTAAATATTATATATCCTGAATGTACAATATCAATATATCCCATATATCCTGAATGTACAACATCAATATATCCCACATATCCAGTGTGTACAATATCAGTATAAAGTAAGTTTCATATAAGGTGAGTGTCTAACATCGACACCCAAAACATCATGAAACAAGTGTCCAGCATCGACACCAAAATACTGATCTCTGAGGTGCCATCACCTAGGACTGGCCCTCCAATGTCATGTACGTACATCCTAATAACCTGGATAAGCACCACCCGCAATCTGCAAGGCATGCACTTACATAACCTCGATCGATATCCCCCAGACGTCGAGTCCAAATACTGTCACCGGATGGCAAACGCCCCCAGCCGGGCTCAACGGCATGGACCTTCGATCTTCTTGCCCCGGAGAACCAACCGGGCTCCACCATGTACCCGCACACGGCCCACGACACCTCCTCGCATGGGGTATATATAAGCTCTGAACCGAGAAATCTCATGGTGGAAGCTGAAATATCATATCAAGAGAAACCGGGTTTTTCAAATAATACATAATTTCATGAAACAACCACGGTCCTCAAATCCAGAAAACATCAAGTAGTGAATATGTATGAATGCATGAATCAATACACATATATTAGCGTCCCATTCTACTAATATTGGTGTAAATGCATATATAACAGCGTCCCACTCCATTGTTATATATACATAGTAGTAAAAATATCAGAGAACATCATATGACATCTATGAATGTAGTATATGCAATATGAAACAGTAATATGAGCATATAAAGGAAAACAACTATTTAACTGCAACCGGTTAAATAAATATATCACACGGTTCTTGATTTCCCTGAAATCAGATGCAACAAAATAGACAGGTGAACATGTAGCTATAACAAGGTATGCGTAACCATGTCAGTATAGCAAGATATGTGTGTCCATATATAAGTATGTATGATGTCAAAGTAGCTGTAGCAAGGCATGTGTCTATACCTATCCATAATACCCTCCAGGTATATATATGTATGTATGCCAGATGAACAGGTATGCTATATGTCATAAGCACAATAAAAATATGAATCAATGTCTCAATGTCCCTAACCAGACAATATTATTTCTATATATGGGTTGTGCGTGACATGGCAATTATTGACGGTGTGTGTGGCATACAATCAGTGCTCGTGCAACATGAGCCGTCAATAATGGTGCAGTGTCCTAAGGATACTAGTCCAAGCACAACACTAACTAAGCAGTAGGGTGAATGCGCAATTCTAAATATGACATAGAATATACGACAGAAATAACATCTCTAGCCCAGACGCATAACGCCATGCGGGCGATTCCTCTGTAGATGTTAAATCTACTCACCAACACTCCTGGCTAAGTGTAGCCAACCACATGTTTTCCCTTTGTAGCTGTGTCCGTAGTCCCCGCCTGCGAATCTACAATATTATGATAATAAAACAAGTGTATATTAATAATAACCCTAAAACACGTACACACTACATTTAACCAACGCAACAACACAAAACATACTCTCAAGTGTCTGTATTGTGGCTAACGTACGTAGCGACACGACGAAAACATCTCAAGAGTAAAACCACACAAAGTGCACAATCCGTGTCGTATAACGTATCGCGCGAACACAAAACTCTACAACCTACCTAAGTGATCCCAGATTTTGCATACAGTGAAAACTAAACAACTAAACAGACCAAAAACACTCAAACCACAGCATAGACCTACCCTCAAAAACCCACACACCCACTCACCCTAGGGGCCGAGGTCGCCGGAATTTGCCCTCCTGTCGCCGGTTGAGATCCGAGCAGGTGGGTTCGTGTCTCAGGTGGGGTCCTATGGTCACAGGTACTACAAAACTACATTGTTTGGTTTTCTGGTAAAATCTCGGGGTCACAACAAGTCATAGATACCACAAATCGATACTAAAATACGATATTACGCACAAACCCTAACTTTAAACACTCTAAACTGAATCAAAAAGGCTATACAACACAAAAACTAAATAAACAATAGATAAGGATCATTACCTATTCTCAAGAACACAAAGAACCAAGCTTTCCTAGCTCCAAGAGGCAAAAGTGACCAAAGATGTGATTTTTGTGATATAGTTTGAGATTTTGGGGATTTAGTGTGCAAGAATTGAAGAAGAAGGGAAGGGAAAAGATCAAGAGCAGTAGAGAGAGAGAGGGATTTGGCCAAGTGAGGGAGGGGAAGGTTTTGTGAGGGGTTTCCTAGCAATTACCAACATTTAATGCATTAAATGCATTCACATACACATATGCACATATACATGCATCTAAATTTCTTTTCTTTTCTTTTCTTTTCTTTAAACCATTAATCCTAGTCCACACAATGAATCTAGATATTATGTGGGTTAGGTTTACACAAGAAAAATTGAAGAAAAGACCGCTAAAGAGAAATTTCCCAAAATATGAATACCGCATTAAAATAATATTAAAATTGGAAAAAATTCAAATTGAACCAAAACGTCCCATATACCCCCAAAGCTTGCACACTAGCTTTATTTCAGCTAAACTAGGTGCTGGAAAGTCTATATGGCCGTTTGATCACAGTCGGATTAAAACAGAAAATACCGACAATTTTACCCAAAAACGGAAAAATTCACATAACGATTTCTAAAACGTTACAGGTAGATATGCCTGTTAAAAAAGGAAAAGTGTTAGTAAAAAACAACGGTAGAAGTACGATGCAATGACGAAAAATACAACTAGTGATTACCTGATTGCGCGAGTTTAGCCAACCACTCGTCGCGCCTTGCCAATCGCTCTGAAGTTGCGATGGCGGCCGCCAGATCAGTGTCATCTGACGGCATAAAAAGGCCCTCGTTGGTCCCGTACTCATCCAAGCCCTCGCTATAAGGAGCATGAGGTTCTTGACCAAATGCAACGTCAGCAGAGAGGATCGACTTCTTCTTCCTCTTCTGCGCGCGAACTCCGGTCGCACCCAAAATCAGCTTACGCTTTGTGGGCACCTTAGGACGGCGGGTCCCGATGTCTGAGCCCACACCGGATTCAGGCGAAACCACGTTTACTGTCTCCATGGGATCATGGGGCGCTGAGGGAATGTCCACAGGATCATGAGGAAATCCACGCATGGGGCTCAGCACACGTGGAAGCTCATCTTCAGCATCTCCTCTTAGTAGAGGAGGGACAGGGGTCCTTCGCTTTAGGGGGACGTTGCGATCGCTGGCGGGGGGCGCACCCTTGCGACCAAGCAGCAGCCGCTTCTCTTCCCTGATGACGGCGCCCATCGTGTGCTGATACCAGGCCCCGTATACGTTGAGGGCCCTTGGAATGCAAGTCAGCTCGCTAATGAAGAAGTGGGAGCTCGTATTTAACCGCATAAAGTGATGCAGTGCACTCCGTATTCCCTCTCTGGTGGCCACAGGCTCTTCCAAAAACGCCTCCAATGGGACCCCCTGGTTATAACTTAACTGCTGGGCGAAGCGATGGGGGTTGTATCTCATAAAAAGCGCCGCCTCGTTCTGCCTGAACACGAGGAAGCCCGGCCGGATGAAGTATAAATGTAGAATCTCCCGGGCTTTCAATACGGAGGCCCCGTCCTTGAAATTATCGCGCAACGCCAACACCGCCTTGGAGGTTTCCGGGCCGATTGTCAGGACCTTGTCCGTGAAAGAAATACCCACTTCGACCGTGCGCGGACGAAGAAGCAACCCTCTAGCCTCCCGCGGAGGCGGATTCACGATAGAAGCGCCGATCAGCCGCATAACTCTCGGGAATCTGTACTTATAAAACGATGGTCTTTTATGAGTACCAAATACCCCGAGCATGTGCATTTCCATCCACGAAGTAAAGTAGTGCATCGGGAAATTAGCGAGTTGCACCCCCGGTTCAGTTGCGTCCGCCGCCACGCTAAGACCATAGTACATATGGGCCAACCCGGCAATCCCGATGGCCAATTGTATGCCAGCCACCATTCAATATGCTGGGTAGAAGACAGACGGCCTCATGTAGCGAGGGTGCATGGGGAGCGCGAACCAGCATAACCATAACCCCAGAAACCTGAGAAAGAAAGTCTCCTCGTCGATGCCCGGAGCGGCGATTTCCGATAAGGGGATGATTGCAGCATCGGGGAGGTAAAAACCCTTTTGATCGGCTTCCAGTGTTGGTCGATGATCTAAGCCAAGGCCGAAGGGGTCGTCAAGCTTGGCAAATTTTTCACCCCATTGCGATAGAACCTCCGGTCGAAGAAAGCGGGCGATGAAGTCTGCGAAACTAACTCCCCGGCCTCCCGATTCCAAGTAAAGACTTTTATACATATTCAGCACCTTTACCAGACTCGGAAACTGGTGTTGAATAGCGTTCTCCGGCGTTAAGTCCATCACCAATGGCTTGGTGGCAAAAACGTATTCGTCCGAAGGAAGTAGCTCCTCATAGTGCTCCCCCCTCACCGGCAGACCGGAAATCTCAGCAAATTCTTCTAGGGGGATGGAAACTTCCCTGTCCATTAGAAGAAAGGTATGGGTGGGGATGTTCCATTGTTCCACGAACGCCTTAACCCACCATGTCGGAGGAGCAGAGTACTCGAACAGCGAGGCGTAAACTGCAGGGTATTGGCCGATCTTCAGCAGATGCGCCTTCTTCGCTGACAAAATCTACCTGGCCTACTGCAGATACCCTGCCGAGTGTCGAGGGGTCAACCCGATGTTGTAGGGTTGTCCCCAAGGGCGCGGCTCACCCTGGCATATATGCCGCCCCAAAATATCCAAGGTTGCCGGCAGTTACATGTGTATGGCTGCAATCGAAGGTTGAAGAAGACCCTCCGAATTCCAATTTATGACCTCCACGGCATAGTTCACCGGGGGTATATCTGCATATGAGATTGAAGAGATCGGATCCGATGGAGTTGCGCAAGAGAAGCTTCGGCGACCTTTAATTATTTGGTCGTACCACCTACCCCACAAGTGAAGGCGTTTCTACTCCGGGTCATAATCCTTAATAAGAGCAAGAACCTCCCGGTCCACCGGTGCCTCAGGGAATCCTCCCTCTGAGCGGAAAAAATGGGAACAAATGATCAGAAGACATGTCGCCTGTGAAAAAGAAAAGAATTCAATTATCAGTACTATAATTTAATCTTAAAATTCTGAGCGACACTTTAAAATTTGTACTACACTGCAATGCAGTGGAAAGGGGACCAAAGGTGGACCCACAAAATCCAGATGACAACGCATCAATTAATAAAACAGCCTCATCATTGGATAAGACTGTCAGTTAATGAGGACATCCTCAAAGAATGTTCTCATTAAATGAGAAATCCCTCGAGACATGGAGAAAATCTCCCTTTCAGAGCAAAGCTCTATAACAGAGCGACACTTGTCAAACTCTGGTCACGAGAGAATAAAATTCCTTAAAGAGCCTAGCTCTGTAATAATGATGGAAAATCCACCAAAAGTTAATGAAAATTAATTCCTGAGAATTAAAATTCTGGGATCTTAAACATCCATGAAAAAACTCTTAAGAGTTCTTCATCAAAAGATCAAAAGATCTATATATTGTCAAAAGAGCAGAGCTCTGACCCATGGGCTAAGAAACCCTACGGAAAGATCTATTTAGATCTATGGGTTCTTGAGAGCAAGACTCTGTTTATAAAACCCTAAAGGGGTTTTCTTTAGATCTAAAGATCTATAAGAGCAAGGCTCTGTTAATGGGTAAAACCCCTATGTTATTAAAATTAATTTAATTTAATTTAATTTTTACCTAAAATTTCCTAGAGTTTTAACTCTTGAAATTCTTGGAAATGAGAGAAAGGTTCTGAGATAAAAATTCTTGAAGATGATAATCATCTGAGGACCAAGGGTCCTATTTATAGGTGCTGAAGCGCCTCCTCAACTTCTGAGTTGATCCAATGGCTCAGATATTGCCACAACTGCACTCACATGTGCGCCACGTGAGCACAACGGTGGGGGGGCATTTGTTTCCCCCAATCAGAGCAAAACTCCGTTTGAATTTCAAAATTCAAAAATTGAACCAACGCTTCAGATCCCTTACGCTGCGCGCTGAGCGCCACGTGTCAAAAGCAGACACGCCAGTGCCAGGAGCGCTGCGCCCAAGGCAGCGCACCCCCAATTAGAGCAAAGCTCTGTTTCAAAATTCAAATTTTAAAAATTGAAGCAATGCTTCAGATCCCTTGCGCTCTGCGCTGCGCGCCACGTGTCAAGCACAGGCGCGCCAGCATAGTTGCGCTGCGCTGCGCGCCACGTGTCAAGCACAGGCGCGCTCGCGCCAATTGCGCCAGCGCTGGAATTTAAAGAATTCCCACCGTTAGATCAAAAGATCTAAATAATAATAATAAATTATCAATTAATCAGAATTAAAATTCTGTTCTAGAAAGATCTTTCCAATCTTATTAAAATAAGAAAATTATCTTCTGTAAAACAGAAACTTTAGGATCAAAGATCCAACGGTGGGAAATATTCACAAATAAATTAAATGAAGATCTCTTCAACTAATTTAACAAATCAGTTGGCCCTATATAAAATCCCCAAGACTTCAAGTCTCATATAGAGAGAACCCTCTGTAAACTTTGAGAGAAGAACTCAAAGATAAAGAAAGGCAAGCCTTTGAAGAAAGAAGATCATTTTCTTCATCTTTAAAGGTAAAAAATTATAATTTAGAAGAACAGAGATGAAGTCATCCCATTAAAAAAGAAGAATCATTTTCTAAAAAGATCAGAGATCTAAGAACAAGATCAAGATCTTCAATAGAAAAGAAAAAGAACAAAAGATCTAATCATAAAAGAAGATTAAAAGAAGTACTTTACTTCATTAACAGATCTTTTGATCTATAAAGGCAGAGCCTTTTGATAAGAACAAGAATTTTGGTTCTTGGATCTTGAGGCAAGGCCTCCTTTGAAGAACAAAAAACTTGTTCTTTGATCTTAATTTAATCAAAAATACGCTCTGCGCTATTGGACAGTGCCTTGCACTGGCGCACAGCGCTAAAACGCACCACGTGTTAACCACAGAACCGTTTGCGCTTCTAAAAATAACGCACTGCGCTCTTGGACTGGTGCACTGCGCTAAAGCACACCACGTGTCACTTACTGGCGCACCCATAAATTGGCGCAGCGCACTTATAAAGCGCAGTACGCTAACAGACTTGCGCTGAGCGTGATACGTGTCACCTTCGTATGCGCTAGCGCAATGCGCTCTTTGATTGGCGCAAAGCGCCTAACAAGCCACGCGGCGCACTATCAGACCTCTATTTTGCTCCTGATAAATGCTATGCATTTAATTATATCCAATATCAGAGCCCAATGCTATGCATTTAATTATATCCAATGTCAGAGCCCAATGCTATGCATTATTAAAAGGGCAGAGCCCAAACAAAGGCCCAACAGGCAGAACATAAAATAAAATGTCAAACACTTTTAACTGGACATAGCCCAATTCTGGCCATAAGTCCTCAATTTAAATTGAACTGAGCCCAACTGCTCTTCCAATCAATTTACACCCGGTTCGAGGGTACATCTCTTTACTCTTCTGATATCTGTCATTGTAATCCTTCAACGTCGTCAAAGAGATGACGGGTCCCGACAACCATACATTGTTATGGACTGTGGGGTCCTTAAACTCATGGACTATGATGTCCTTAACCTCGACCGTGATGTCTTAAAACTAATACCAGACTGTGGGGACCTTAAACTCATGGACTATGACGTCCTTAACCTCGACCGTGATGTCTTAAAACTAACACCGGACTGTGAAGTCCTTAAACTCATGGACTATGATGTCCTTAACCTCGACCGCGATGTCTTAAAACTAACATTGGACCGTAATGTCCTTAAATTAATTATCGACCGCAATATCACTAAACTAAACAATAGAGCCAAATTGCTCTCTTGTCGGATCTAAACGATCCCGTTAAATTGATCTTAGTCTAAAATTAGACTAACGTATCCTTAACGTTTAAGTTGATCTTAGCCTCAAATAAGGCTAACGTATTCTTAAACATAACCCCCCAAACCCAAATCTAAGAATGATACAGATTTGGACTAGTCCACGCCCTACGGGCGACAGCATAATTTAGTCTCCGTATACAATCCACGGGCAACCGAATACAAAACAAACACCCACGACACGAAGTGACCATATGGAGAAGGAGAAAGTTTTTACCGCGATGCGGTAGCGTAATTAACTACAGGGGCTTGCGCCTATAAGGAAGAGCGTCCCCACAATAAAAAAAATCCTCAGATGAGGGGGAATCTGACGAAGTCTGCTACATCGGCCGCATCCGTTTAAACCTTCGATACATGGTGCCATAAATCAACTTGGAATTTTCGGAGAAGTAGATGGATAGCACCAATTAGCATATGCCCCCAGATTCAGGCAAGACGTTCAATCTTCCCGCCTTCCGGCGGTAAACACTAACTTGATCATCGGAAGGTCCTCGGTGGTACCAAACCACCTCGGGACTTCCTTGCAGGTACTCGGCACGAACTCCTCAAACTACCAATATCCTTAAAACCCATTGAGACCTACATGCAAGAGGAGATCATCTCCAAAATCCACCAGGAGATCGACGGAAGACAACATCTGACGGAGACCCGAAAAGGACCTCCATCAGTTGGCACCGTCTGTGGGAAACGAAACTCCACAAAAAAACAAAGTTGGCCTTCCAATCTCCATCTGCATGGCAAGCGATCACCCTGACGATCCAAGCACCTGCCACCGCCTCCCCCTCAATGGAGGCGCGGGTGAACCTCCGCCGAATGTCATCAACCCCTCCGCCGGCCACCGCCTCGCAAACCCCAGCGGTCGCTGATCCCTCGATTTGTCCCAGTCAACCTCGAGGTCCCGCGTCGGAGAGCCTTGCCTTGAGCCTCGTCGCTACCCTGCCCCTACCAGGGCGGTGGCGGTTGATTGGAGTAGATGTTTTATGCTTATACGTTTTTATGATCAAAGAATTAACCGCAATCAAGAACGGCGTCGCTTGGTAGCTAGCCGGTTGAATACGGGTCGGTCCACATGGATTACGTGTATTTTTTAGTTGTTCTAACGAGTCAATTTCTATTGTGGTAGGTTTGATTTTCAATAAAAACTAAAGTTGAATTTGATTAGGATTAAAACCTTACTAGGGTTAAGATTAGGTTGGTTTGGAAAGTCAATTATTCTCACCGCTTTCTTTGCCCTAATTAAGAACTTTTAGGTGTTAAGGTAATAATTAACAAAGGGGATTAGCACGATCGGGAAGAAACTAGGTTTCTTCCCTTTTTCCCTTGTCCGTCCTTTCTTAACTCTTACCATAATCTCCATGGAAATCATACACAACCGGTCTTTAACTATGGTATCACCGCTACCTCTTGGGATAGGGTGCCGTAGCGAGCGGTGCGTGTATGTATGCATAGAGTCCTACTTTAAAATGTATAACGGGAAAGAAAAGGGTGAGAGATTTTTATCTCTCAAACTTTCCCCAAACCTAACCCTAATAAGTGAGGAACTACTCACTCATTAGGGTATTAATAAACAAGTTCATTTTTTATGGTTTTAATTAACCAACTACGGCAGATAAAAAATTGCGGAAAATAACTATGGCAAAGAAATAAAATTGCTAGAGAAATAACTAAGGCAGAAAAGAAACTTACTTTTTTATTTGATGCACTCTTTGACAATTACAGGGAATAAAAATTCTAAACTAGATAAATAAAAAGAGGCATGCTCCAAAAAGAGCTGTAGGATTCCTATTTATAGATAATAGAAACCCTAGGGTTTACATCTAATCCATATCTAGAATTACAAAAATACCCGAAGAAAACCGGGTCAATGCACCGACTTCCACCGACACGCACCGACGCACCGACACGTGTTCTATATGGCTACGGATCCGCGGTAGGAAGCTTTGTTTGGCCGTGGTTCCGCGGCCATCTTGAACGATCTCTGGGTCGTTTTCTCAGGTTTTATTCATGTTGCATTTCCATTCTGGTTTCTTCAATTGGTTTCTCAGAATGTCTTGTAATTTCTTCCAGATTTCCACAGTGCAGAATGTTGTGGACTTTTACCGTTCACTTCATATTGAAGTTTTGAATCTTGTGCTGCCTTTGTGCAATCGAACTGTTTTCTGATCTTCGTTTGTTCCTCAAACTGTAGGCGGCATGATAAAGATTCTTCTGTTTGTTGATCGTAGTCTCACTTTTGTATGGTTTTTTTCACTATTTTCACTGTATTGTTCCGAGAACCTGCAACCTGCAACCATTTAGCAGACATGGATCAAAAGCACCTATTTATTTGCAAAATGATTAAGAATGGAGAATATAATAATGCAAAATTATGAGATGAATAAATACCCCCAAACTTATCTTTTGCTCGTCCCGAGCAAAACTAGTTTATTCTCGAAAAAGCCTAACCTCACTTTTCCAGGGAAACGCCATTGCACTGAGTTCGTGCAACAAGCCGTTAAATCTCTAGGTGTCCCTAGTAGGAGGAGTGTTGTCTCCTGAGGGTTTTCAGCGGATACTACCCACAAAATCATATCAATTTGGCCTATTGACTTTTATTCTTCAATTCGGTGTTCTAGCAAGAAATTCTATTATTTTCAACTCAGAAATTATCAACCCATATTTTTCACGCTTCCTTATCATTTAACTTAAGATTGTATATGTTCTGTAAATTTATTTAGCTTTTAGCATCTTTTGAGTTTTCCTTCTAAGATTCCATCTCAACTTAGGAATTTTTATCATCTCTACTAAACATATAAGTCCAATTTTTCATTCCTATCTTTCATCCAAACCCCAATCATATACCCCTACGTGTGTGTATGTATCACCCCTACACTTGGAAAATCAACTCAAGCTCTTATACTCTTGTCCATCGTCCAAAGTACTTTTAGTTGGTGAATTTTTAGATGAAATTGCTCACACATCCTTTATGCGACCGTTAATATTTCTTGAGGTACTAACGACCGATTACAAAATGTGTTTGCGCATTAAGGCGTAATTTCTCATCTTGTAATACCTAAGGCTTTTAGCAGTGACTCCCAAACCAGTTGGTCTAAGGCAGTAGGTGATAAATCACCCTCGCTATATATTTTTTATTTTATGCAGCCTTAAGTAATTCCAAAACCAGTGTTCATTTTTTTTTATATCTCTTTATTCACACTTATAATTTTATTTTCCTTCATACTAAGGATTTTAGACAAGAGAATTTCAAGGTATGCTCTACTATTCCCAGTTTCAAGGTTCGTGTTTGTGCAAGTTGTAGGGTATATATTTTCAAAATTGAGACTTAAGCTTAGGAATTATTTTTCAGACTTACACTTTAATAAAAATATCAATACTCTTACCTTATTTTGACTTAGCCCAAGAAGTGAACTCAAAATTTTCCTATTTCTAAGTAAACTATAAGGACATATATTTTCTACCGTTAAATTTTAAGAAAGGTTATTTTTAGGGTTTTTAATTTACTAAGTCTAGGATCTAGTTTTTCCTAGCTAGTTAACCGTATTGTCAAACTTAAGTCAATTATGGCCAAAATTGAATTTTTCAATTTTTATAATTTTTAAAATTTTTCAATTTTTATTTGATTTTTATATTTTTATATTTTTATTTTCATTTTTTCAATTTTTATAATTTTTTATAAAGATGCAATGGAGAATTAAACATGCAAAAGAAAATATATATATATATATACAAAAATTTAAAAAAAAATATGCAATGCAAATGATAACTATTTACAACCACCTTCTCTTCCAAACTTACCAAAAGCAGTGCCCTCACTGCTCGGCCTCACGCTGCTCCCTTGAGCGTGAACGTGAACGCTCTTCCTAAGTTAGCAGGGTTCGGACCCCCTGCTCTACTTCTGTCAGACGCCGATCATGCTCCTTCATCATCCTCTCAACTCGTCAATATCCCTAATGGCTTTTCTCATTAAGCGTGCATGTTCTAAGGGGGTGAGCTCCTCCTCGCTCGCGGTCGAGCTGGAGCTAGGTGTTCTGGCGGGCACGTGTTCTGCCTGTTCTGTTCTTGACCAAACATCTGTCAAGCGTGTATAGGACGTAGATACGCCCTCAATGAGAGGCCTGACGGGTATGCTTTCATGCATGTAATATTCAAATTCCTCCACAAAGAGGAAATAGCGACACAGTTGTGTCATTAGCATGGGGCATGGGTAGTTCGCGGCCTTTTTGCCCGCACCAATTGAGTTAAGCAGAACCGTGCACATGTCGAATCTAGGGTTCCTCATCATAAGTGTGTGCACGATATGCAGTGATGGGGTGAAAAATGTGGTGTTATGCGAACTCCCAAAAATATTGTTTTGTGCCTACCGGCACACGGTTAAAACATTAGCGAAAAGGGTCTCGCTTGTATTCCTTTCCGCGGTCCCTTAAGCAATCATTACCCATTAAGAGCATGTAATCCTCAAACTGAAGGAGCTGATCATGTACAGGTAACCTAGGGATCAAAGTTACTTCATGGATGAAGTCTCTGTCTATAATTATTTCCCTATTGCCCCATATTAATTTGATAAAGCCATATTGTGCGAGGCAGCCGTCTTCCATGCACTCGTAAAAATGAGTGACTAGGTCTGGAAGGGCGGAACCATTTGGGTGATTATATATTAAAAAAATCCAGCCCCTCCATATTATTTCGTCAGCAAAATAACTCCTATATATAGTGTGTGAAAATATCTGTGAGAAATCACGCTCTAGTTGCATATTTGGTGCCATCACAGATAAGCTACAGAAAAAAATTAAACATAGAGGAGTTTAGAGATCGAACCGCCTCTGAGAAAATCAGAGGGAGAAGACGTACGGAAGTGGCGGAAGCGCGGCGGTAATGGTGTTCCTGCGGCAGAAACGTGGCGGATTGGAGGGCTCTCACTGCAGAACTTTGATGCGGTGGCGGCTAGGGATTTTAGAAGATGAGAGATTAGGGTTATGAGAACAGAGAGGGTCGGGGTTTTATTTATAGGGGAGGAGTGTTGGCTATTTGTAAATAAACCCCTCTAAAAAGAGGAAATTATTTGCAAATAAAAATTTTATTTTATTTATTACTTTTTTTAAATCTGGAAATTTACAAAAATACCCAAAAAAAATTTTATTTTCAAATTTTTATTTTTTAATGTTATTTTATATTTATATAATTACAAATGATACATATCCCCAAACTTGTTTGAAACAATGTTTTGGCTAGATGATCGAAAATTTGGGGGTAGATGGAGGAAGATCAGTCGGTATAAATCGGCTCTTGTAAAAACAGGAGCTCCTCCGACGGGTCCGCAGTGAGGAATGGTTTAAGTCGATGTCCATTTACTTTAAACAGTGTACCGTCCTCCGGGTTTTCTAGATCTACCGCACCGTGCGGATATACAGTGCGTACCAAAAATAGCCCTTTCCATCGAGATTTCAGCTTGCCGGGATGGAATTGTAACTCGTAAAGCAAAACCTGTTGACCAGGTTCGAAAGTCTTGCGCATAAGGTGTTTGTCGTGGAACACCTTCGTTCGGTTTTTAACAATTACCGCGCTCTCATAGGTTTCATTCCGTAGCTCATCTAATTCATTCATCTACAGCTTTCGATTGCTGCCCGCATCTCCTAAAGATAGGTTCAACTCTTTGACTGCCCAAAATGCCTTGTGCTCTATTTCAACAGGAAGGTTGCAAGCCTTTCCATAAACAAGCCTGTATGGAGACATGCCAAGATCGGTCTTGTAGGCAGTACGGAATGTCCATAGTGTATCAATCAGTTTTGATGACCAATCTTTATGGTTTCTGGAAACCATTTTCTCCAATATTTGTTTAATCTGCCGATTCGAAATCTCGGCTTGCCCACAAGTTTGGGGATGATATGGTGTTGACAATTTGTGAGTAATGGAGTATTTGCGCATTAAGGACTCGAAAGTCCTATTACAAAAGTGAGATCCATTATCACTTATAATCGCGCGAGGATGCCCAAACCGAGAAAAAAATGTTTTCTTTAAGAAATCTAACGACAACCTTATTGTCATTTGTTTGGCTGGGCACAGTCTCGACCCATTTGGAAACATAGTCAACAGCAAGTAGAATATACATGTTCCCAAAGGAATTGGGAAATGGTCCCATGAAGTCTATTCCCCAAACATCAAAAATTTCAACAACCAAAATTGGTTGGAGCGGCATTTCATTTCTCCGAGATATCCGGCCCAAGTGTTGGCACCGGGAGCATGTCTTGCAGTATTCGTATGCAACTTTAAAAAGTCGTGGCCAGTAGAAACCACACTATAAGATTTTTTCTGCTGTCTTCTTGGGGCCAAAATGCCCGCCACACACTTGATCATGGCTGAATGAAAGCATGCTCTTAAACTCGTTGTCGGGGACACACCGACGAATGATTTAGTCGGAACAGTATTTAAAGAGATACGGTTCATCCCAGTAAAAATGTTTTATTTGGGACAGAAATCGGAGTCTGTCCTGATTCGACCAATCGTTTGGTATCAGTGCGGTGGCCAAATAATTTATGATATCAGTGAACCAAAGTTCGCATGACACAGTTAAGAGCTGCTCATCGGGAAAAACATCTCTAATAGGATTTTGAAGTGTGGGTAAAGAAGGGAGTCGTGAAAGGTGGTCGGCTACTACGTTTTCACATCCTCTCTTGTCTCTTATGACAAGGTCAAACGCTTGTAACAAGATGTCCAACGTATTAGCCGAGATTTAGCATCCTTCTTCGCGAAAAGATGGTGAAGAGCTGAGTGGTTCATGTAAACAATGACTGGAGAGCCGATTAAATAGGGCCTGAATTTTTCTAGTACAAACACAATGGCTAAGAATTCTTTTTTTGTAGTTGTGTAATTCAATTGGGCCTCATTTAATGTTTGGCTAGCGTAATAAATTACGTGCGGCATCTTATTCATGTGCTGTCCAAGGACAACACCAATAGCGAAATTAGATGTATCGCACATAATTTCAAATGGATGCGTCCAGTCGGGAGATGAAAGAATGGGCGCAGAAATAAGTGAGTGTTTCAATGACTCGAACGCTTTCATGCAGGTTGAGTCAAAATCAAAAGTGGTATCCTTGGCCAATAAAAGAGTCAAGGGTCTGGCTATCTTGCTAAAATCCTTGATGAACCGTCTATAAAAATCGGCATGGCCAAGGAAGGCTCGGATGTCTTTGACGCACTTAGGAGGAGGAAGATTGGAAATGACTTCAATCTTAGCTTTATCATCCTCAATGCCATTTTGCGAGATGACATGTCCTAAGACAATACCCTATCGTACCATAAAGTGGCACTTCTCCCAATTTAAAGTAAGGTTCTTATCTCTACAGCGGGTAAGAACTGCGTTGTTTACCGCCGGAAACCGGGACGACGAACGTCTTGCCTGAATTTGGGGGCAGATACTAATTGGTGCTATCCGTCCACCTCTCCGAATATGCCAAGTTGATTTATGGCACCATATATCGAAGGTTTAAACGAATGCGGCCGATGTAGCAGACTTCGTCAGATTCCCCCTCGTTTGAGGGGGTTTTGATTGTGGGGACGCTCTTCCCTGCAGGCGTAAGCCCCTGCCGTTAATTATGCTACCGCATCGCGGTAACAACTTTCTCCTTCTCCATATGGTCACTTCGTGTCGTGGGTGTTTGTTTTGTGTTTGGTTGCCCGTGGATTGTATACGGAGACTAAGTTATGTTGTCGCCCATAGGGCGTGGACTAGTCCAAACCTGTATCTTTCTTAGATTTGGGTTTGGGGGTTGGGTTTAAGGATACGTTAGCCTCATTTAAGACTAAGATCAACTTAAACGTTTGTTAAGGATACGCTAGTCTAATTTTAGACTAAGATCAACTTGATAGGATCATTTGATCCAACGAAAGAGCAATTGGGCTCTATTGTTTAGTTTAGGGACATTGCGGTCGATTAGTTTAAGGACATTACGGTCCATTGTTAGTTTAAGGACATCTCGGTCTATTGTTATTTTAAAGACATCGCGGTCAAGGTTAAGGACATCATAGTCCATGGGTTTAAGGACCCCACAGTCCAATGTTAGTTTAAAGACATCACGGTCGAGGTTAAGGACATCATAGTCCATGGGTTTAAGGACCCCACAGTCCAATGTTAGTTTAAAGATATCACGGTCGAGGATAAGGACATCATAGTCCATGGATTTAAGGACTCCACAGTCCGATGTTTGTTTAAAGACATCACGGTCGAGGTTAAGAACATCATAGTCCATGGGTTTAAGGCCCCCACAGTCCGATATTAGTTTTAAGATATCACGGTCGAGGTTAAGGACATCATAGTCCGTGGGTTTAAGGACTCCACAGTCCAATATTAGATTTAAGATATCACGGTCGAGATTAAGGACATCATAGTCCATGAGCTTAAGGACCCTACAGTCCGTGAAATGTGTGGTTGTTGGGACCCGTCACCTCTTTAAAGACGTTAAGGAATTACAACGACAAATATCAAAGGAGTGAAGAGATGCACCCTTGAACCGAGGTGAGTTGTTTGAGAGATCTGTAGCTCTATTAGTTTAAGGGCATTACGGTCTATTGTTAGTTTAAGGACATCTCGGTCCATTGTTAGTTTAAAGACATCGTAGTCAAGGTTAAGGACATCATAGTCCATGGGTTTAAGGACCCCACAGTCCAATTGTTAGTTTAAAGACATCACGGTCGTGGTTAAGGACATCATAGTCCATGGATTTAAGGACTCCACAGTCCGATGTTAGTTTAAAGACATCACGGTCGAGGTTAAGGATATCATAGTCCATGGGTTTAAGGACCCCACAGTCTGATATTAGTTTTAAGACATCACGGTCGAGATTAAGGACATCATAGTCCGTGGGTTTAAGGACTCCACAGTCCAATATTAGTTTTAAGACATCACGGTCGAGCTTAAGGATATCATAGTCCATGAGTTTAAGGACCCCACAGTCCGTGAAATTTGTGGTTGTCGGGACCCGTCGCTTCTTTGAAGACGTTGAGGAATTACAACGACAAATATTAAATGAGTGAAGAGATGTACCCTTGAACCGAGGTGAGTTGTTTGAGAGATCTGTATCCCAGTTTGGGACTAAGATCTGTTGAATATTTATGAGCAAATGTGCTCAGTTCAATCTAAGTTGAGGACTTATGGCCAGAATTGGGCTAAGTCCAATTAAAAATGTTTAACATTTTAGTTGCTCTGGCTATTAAGCCTTTATTTGGGCTCAGCCCTTTTAATAATGCTAAGCATTGGGCTCTAATATATTTTGTCTTCATCAGAACAGATTGTGTTCTGACAATGCACCACGTGCCGCGCCAGGCGCTTTGCGCCAGTCAAAGAGTGCATTGCGCTTCTGTCAGATAGCGCACACGAACATGACACGTGTCACGCTTAGCGCTAAGCGTTTGTTTGTTAACGCATTGCACTTTTAATTTATGAGTGCATTGCGCTAGTCTGTTGGCGCCCCAGTGAGTGACACGTGGTGCGCTTGGCGCTGAGCGCCAGCCCATGAGCGCAGTGCGCTATTTCAGAAGCGCAAAGTGTAAGTGGTGTCTATGGTTGACACGTGGCATGTTTTGGCGCTGAGCACCGATCCAAGGAGCGCAAAGGCGTAGTTTATGAGTGCAAGACACTTTTCAGTAGCGCAAAGCACATCTGATCAAATTTAAGATCAAAGAACAAGTTTATATTCTTCTTAAAGGAGACTTTGCCTCAAGATCCAAGAACAAAATTTCTTGTTTTATAAAAGGGCTCTGCCTTTATAGATCAAAGATCTGTGAATGAAGAAAAATACTTCATTTATTTTTTTTATGATTAGATCCTTTGATCTTTTGCTTTTTATTAAAGACCTTGGTCTTTTTTAGATCTATGATCTTTTTAGAAGATGGTTCTTCTTTTTACGAGGTGGTTTCATCTCTGTTATTCAAGAACATAGTACTTTACCTTCAAAATGAAGAAAAATCTTCTATTTTCTAACAACTTGCTCTTCTTTTTCTCAAAGTTTGCAGAGGGTTTTTCTCTTTCTCTTTTTTTTTTCTTTCTATGAGACTTGAAGTCTTGGGGCCTTTATATAGGGCCAATTGATTTGTTAAATCAGTTTTAAGAGATCTTTCTCTGATTGATTTGGGAATATTTGCCACCGTTGGATCTTTGATCCTAAGGCCTTTGTTTTACAGAAGATAATCTTCTTGTTTCAATAAGATTGAAAAATATTTCCATAACAGAATTTTAGTTCTGATTAATTAATAATTTAGATCTTTTGATCTGATGGTGGGGAATTTTTAATTCCAGTGCTGGCGCACCTGCATTCGACACGTGGCACGCAGCGCAGAGCGCAGCGCAACTGCGCTAGCGCACCCGTGTTTGACACGTGGCACGCAGCGCAGAGCGCAGCGCAACTGCACTAATGCACCTGTCTTTGACACGTGGCGCGCAGCGCGCAGAATCTGAAGCGTTTCTTCAATTTAAATTTTGAATTTTTGAAACAGAGCTTTGCTCTGATTGGGGGTGCGCTGCCTAGGGCGCAGCGCACCTGGCGCCAGCGCACCTGCGCTTGACACGTGGTATGCAGTGCGTAGCGCACAGGATCTGAAGCGTTGCTTCTATTTTTGACTTTAGAATTTCAATACATAGCTTTGCTTTTATTGGGTAAAGGAAGCGTCGCTTCATTTCAAATCTTGGGATTTGAACAGAGCTTTGCTCTTGTTGGAGAAAACAGAAGCGTCGCTTCATTTCAAATCTTGGAATTTGAACAGAGCTTTGCTCTGATTGGGAAAACAAATCCCCTCACCGTTGCGCTCACAAGGCCCAAACGTGAGTGCAGCGGTGGTAGCATCTCAGCCGTTGGATCAACTTTTGGAAGTTGAAGCGGCTCTGAATGCCTATAAATAGGACCTCTGGTCCCCTGAATGATTTTCATCTCCTCCTTGAGAATTATCTCTTCGTCAGAGCATTGCTCTCCTGTTGAAAAAAACTTTTAAGAACTCTGTTAAAATTTAGGTCAAGTTTAAAACCTTCACTAAATTAGGGTTTTACCCATTAAAAGAGCTCTGCTCTTCATAGATGTTTGATCTAAAGAGAACCCTTTTAGGGTTCCATCAATAGAGCTTTGCTCTCTAAAAGGATTTCACTTATGATTTCTTAATTCATTAATGGAGCTTTGCTCCTTTCAAATCATATAGAAGAACTCTTAAAAGTTTGTTCATAGATCATGAAGATTAAACATGGAATTTTATTTTTGATGAATTATATCGTCTTCTCAGAGCAAGGCTCTTAGTGTTCTCGGGGAATTTCTTTAAATTCCCCTTATAATTGATTTTGACAGGTGTCACTCCTGTCTGCATAGCATTGCTCTCGAGGAGTTTAACTCCCTGTGCCTGTTTTTAATAAGAATTCGCTTAATCAGTCTGTCCGCTAATTTTTGTTGATTTTTTAGGAGTAATGGACGCTCATATGTATGACCTCGACGAGATTATCTCTTACGTAGACATCTGCTCACTCGGCCATTCTCAGAATCAAGAATTCACAAATGCCGAGTGTGCCGAAATCATGATTCGCTTTGACGCATACAATGGTCGGCTGCTTCCTCGACATATCTCTCTCCTGAAGCTTATTATGGGAGCGATCTGGAAAGCACTTCCTTTATTCTGTACCGGCGTGCCGCTTAGGGCATTGGATGCCGCCGAGGATAAGGTGCACTCGGTGTATCTGATGAACCTAATCTCAAAGAGAAAGCGAGACAATCTTATCGATCTCCTGCATCAGGCTTTTCAACAATCGGCCATACTTGCTGCCTATCGGAGGGTGGAGGACATCCGTTGGGATCCCGACGCTTGTGATCGCGAAAGAAAGCATACTAGGATGGTTCGAAATGCCTGGAAGATTCTGGACAAAGTCGCTTTTGAGTTCCTCAATCCATGCCCTGGATCTGAGGTTTTGCCATTGTAATTATTTTGACAATGTTTTTGTTTACTGCTTTCATAATTGTAAGAACTTTTTCGCAGTATGAATGGCAAGTTTCTCATTTCAGCTTGTTTTATTTTACGTACTAAATCTTTTGCACATGCATGAACGGGTATGCCTCGAACGCTTAATTAAATGAGAATCAAATGTTCTCTTTGTTGCTTTCTTCTCTTTGTTGTGTTGTTGACATGTGATTTTAGCAAATGCGTTCTGTAGATAGTATATGGTTGTCAATCTTGGGCTTTTTGTAGGGTGGTGATGGCTTAGAAAATAGGGTTAGGATCTGTCAGTTAAGACTTTCCAACTTTATGAGCCGTGAGGGTCTCATAAAGACTTTTCGCCCTACCGGTCGAGAGGATCCCGTAGGTGTAATTTCTCCTTAAGAATCGTGAGGATTCCTAAGTGTGTTTTCTCTTGAAAGTCGTAAGGATCTCATAAGAGAATTTACTCCCTTACAAGTCGTGAGGACCCGCAAGTGATGGGTGAAGTTGCCCTTATCCGCATTTCACGGAGTCAGGGGTTGCTCTGGATGCTTCCCACGGGTTCACTGCCGTGTTCTGCGAGGACCAGGCTCCACTCTGGACGTTTCCCACGGGGTCAGGGTTGACACTATCCGCGTTCCACATGACCAGGAATTTTGCTCTGGATGCTTCCTACGGGGTCACTGCCATGTTCGGCGAGGACCAGGCTCTGCTCTGGATGCTTCACACGGGGTCATTGCCGTGCTCTGCGAGGACCAGGATCCGCTCTGGACGTTTCCTACGGGGTCATGATTGACATAAACCGCGTTCCACGTAGCCAGGAATTTTGCTCTGGATTCTTCCTATGGGTGCACTGCCGTGTTCGGCGAGGACTAGGCTCCGCTCTTGATGCCTCACACGGGGTCATTGCCGTGCTCTGCGAGGACCAGGATCCGCTCTGGACGTTTCCTACGGGGTCATTGCCGCGTTCCATGTAACCAGGAATTTTGCTCTGGATGCTTCCCACGGGTTCACTGCCGTGTTCGGCGAGGACCAGGCTCTGCTCTGGATGCTTCACACGGGGTCATTGCCGTGCTCTGCGAGGACCAGGATCCGCTCTGGACGTTTCCCACGGGGTCAGGATTGACATAAGCCGCGTTCTACGTAGCCAGGAATTTTGCTCTGGATGCTTCCTATGGGTTCACTGCCGTGTTCGGCGAGGACCAGGCTCCGCTCTGGATGCTTCACAAGGGGTCGTTGCCATGCTCTGTGAAGACTAGGATCCGCTCTGGTTGTTTCCCACGGGGTCAGGGTTGACATTATCCGCGTTCCACATGACCAGAAATTTTGCTCTGGATGCTTCCCACGGGTTCACTGCAGTGTTCGGCAAGGACCAGGCTCCGCTATGGATGCTTCACACGGGGTCATTGCCGTGCTCTGCGAGGAACAGGATCCGCTCTGGACGTTTCCCACGGGGTCAGGATTGACATAATCCGTGTTCCACGTGACCAGGAATTTTGCTCTGGATGCTTCCCACGGGTTCACTGCCGTGTTCGGCGAGGACCAGGCTCCGCTCTGGATGCTTCACACGGGGTCTTTGCCGTTCTCTGCGAGGACCAGGATCCGCTTTGGACGTTTCCCACAGGTTCATTGCCGCGTTCCACGTAACCAGGAATTTTGCTCTGGATGCTTCCCACGGGTCAGGCTCCGCTCTGGATGCTTCACACGGGGTCATTGCCGTGCTCTGCGAGGACCAGGATCCGCTCTAAACGTTTCCCACGGGGTCAGGATTGACATTATCCACGTTCCACGTAACCAGGAATTTTGCTCTGGATGCTTCCATGGGCTCACTGCCGTGTTTGGCAAGGACCAGGCTCCGCTCTGGATGCTTCGCATGGGGTAATTGACATGCTCTGCTAGGACCAGGAAGGGTTGACTTTATCCATATTTCACGGAGTTAGGGTTTGACTCTCGGTCATCTGTGTACCGCCGAGTCATGGAACTGGGAACTTTGCCGTGGGTCTGGTTTGCTGACGTTGTATATTCCTGCAGAGACACTGATTTCTCTGTGGGTCGGCACGAATCGAGATGTTCTCATCAAGGACGCTGATTTTCCTGAATCGAGGTATTTTCCAAGGACGCTGATTTCCCTGGGGTTTGAGACGAATCGAGATATTCCTGCAAAGACGCTGATTTCTCTGCTGGTCGACGCGAATCGAGATGTTCTCGTCAAGGACGCTGATTTCCTTGAATCGAGGAGGGTGCCAAGGACACCGATTTCCCTGGAGTTGAGACGAATCGAGGTATTCCTACAAAGACTCTGATTTCTCTGCGGGTCGATGCGAATCAAGGTGCTCTCTCCAAGGACGCTGATTTCCCTGAATCGAGGAGGTTGCCAAGGGCACTGATTTCCCTGGAGTTGAGACGAATCGAGGTATTCCTGCAAAGACGCTGATTTCACTGCGGGTCGACGCAAATCAAGGTGCTCTCGTCAAGGACGCTGATTTCCCTGAATCGAGGAGTGTGCCAAGGACACTGATTTCCCTGGGGTTGAGACGAATCGAGGTATTCCTGCAAAGATGCCGATTTCTCTGCGGGTCGACGCGAATCGAGGTGCTCTCGTCAAGGACACTGATTTCTCTGAATCGAGGTATTGCCAAGGACACTGATTTCCCTGGGGTTGAAACGAATCGAGGTATTCCTGCAGAGATGCTGATTTCTCTGTGGGTCAACGCGAATCGCGGTGGTCTCATCATGGACGCTGATTTTCCTGAATCGAGGAGGTTGCCAAGGAAACTGATTTTCCTGGAGTTGAGACGAATCGAGGTATTCCTGTAAAGATGCTGATTTCTCTGCGGATCGACACGAATCGAGATGTTCTTATCAAGGACGATGATTTCCCTGAATCGAGGTATTTGCGAAGGACGCTGATTTCCCTGGGGTTTGAGACGAATCGAGATATTTTTGCAAAGACGCTGATTTCTCTGCGAGTCGACGCGAATCAAGGTGCTCTCGTCAAGGACGCTGATTTTCCTGAATCGAGGAGGGTGCCAAGGACACTGATTTCCCTGGATTTGAGACGAATCGAGGTATTCCTGCAAAGATGTTGATTTCTCGGCGGGTCGACGCGAATCAAGGTGCTCTCGTCAAGGACGCTGATTTCCCTGAATCAAGGAGGTTGCCAAGGACACTGATTTCCCTGGAGTTGAGACGAATCGAGGTATTCCTGCAAAGATGTTGATTTCTCTGCGGGTCAACGCGAATCAAGGTGCTTTCGTCAAGGACGCTAATTTCCCTGAATCGAGGAGGTTGCCAAGGACACTGATTTCCCTGGGGTTGGTTGACTTGTTTTCGAGACGGAGTGTTGATCCGGCGGGAAAGTCATTGGTTGACTCTAGGTCATCTGCAAACCTTAGAGTTTTGGAATTAGGACTTTACCGTGGCTCTGCTTTGTTGATGTCGCGTCCGAATTCTTTTTCGGGAGGAACACTGGGGTGACATTGCGTCTGCTGTATCGAGACGAACGTCGAGGTGGTCTCTAGGTTTTTGGTGAATCGTCGGGACCTGGAACTAGGGACTTCGCCATGGCTCCGTTGTTGAATTGTCGCGTCTGAATCCTACTGGAGGAAGAACGCTGTGGTGACATCTCGTCTACTGTATCGAGACGGATGCTAAGGTGGAGCTGGGGTTTTATCGTCACTCCTCTTTGTTTCGACCATTGGGTCTTTTGTTGACGCCATGTCTGCATCCTATTAGAGTAAGGAGAAACGCCGTTATTGATCTCTAAGTTGTCGATGTTGACGTCGAGACCCTGAAGCTAGGGATCTTTCTTTGCTTCGTTTGTTAACATTGTGTCTGCAATATTACGACGATTGCTGAGATTGTCTCTTGGTTGTTTATGAACCGTCGAGATTTGGCTTCACTTCGACGAAGCCTGGTGGGACGATATGATTCCCTTCTTGTTTGTGCCCATGGATTGTATACAGGGGTCAATGTGACCTCACCTGCAGGGCAGAAAGTTTCATTCTTTCATTCATTTTTTTATTCTTTCCGCGGTGCTCTATCATTTCAGCTTTTATATCACGAAGGTCGCGATTGCCCAATCATTTCGGCTATTTTTCGCGGTGCCCAATCATTTCGGCTATTTGTTTTATTTTTACTCGCTGCTTTTTATTGCAAGTTGCCCAATCATTTCGGCTGTTTTGCATGCATACATTTTTACTTGCTGATTTCGTTGTAAGTTGCCCCATCATTTCGGCTATTTCGTATGCATGTGTGGCTCGCTAGCTTCTTGTTGCAAGCTTGGAATTAGACACCGATTTCGTCATCGGCACTGCTACAACTGGATATTTCCAGGAGCGAATCATCATTTACCTCTGTCAATGTCGAACAAAGGTGGCTTAGCAAACCGGGTTAAGATCCTGTCGACGAAGGCTTTTGACTTCATGAGCCATAAGGATCTCATAAAGGTATTTCGCCCTGCGAGTCATGAGGATCTCGTAGGTATGTTTTTTCCTTAATAATCATGAGGATCCCTAAGTGCATGTTCTCTTATAAGTCGTAAGGATCTTACAAGAGTGTTTTCTTTTTATAAGTCGAGAGGACTTACAAGGGCTGTTCACCGTGTAAACATATCCCTAGTCACGGATGTGACTTTGTTAGGGAAATGTTTTTTCGCGCCCGTAGATTGTATACAGGGGTCAGCATTGATCCGCTTGTTGGGCAGTATTAGAGTTTGTGAGGGCTTCTTAAGAACAGATTCAGATCCATGTGGCTTAAGACTTTTGAATCTTATGAGCCGTGAGGGTCCCATAAGAGAGTTCTCCTTACGAGTCGTGAGGATCTCGCAAGTGTAATTTCTCCTTAGGAATCGTGAGGATCCCAAAGTGTGTTGCTCCCTTGTGAGTCATAAGAATCTCACGCAGGTGGTTTCTCCTTACAAAGTCGAGAGGACCTTGCAAGTGTCTTTTATCGAGATTGCGCCCTTTCGGATTTTCACAAAACTCGCCGGTAGCCCTGCTGTTTTTACTCACGGAGCCCTTTCGGGTTTTCATTCATGCCCATTTTGTTTATGGACGTACCGTTTTTCTTTCTCATTTTTTTTCTCTTTTTTTTGTATCAGCTTTGGGACGCTGCAATCCATCATAGTTTATTGTCGTCTCGGTCAACAGCTAGTTTTAAGATATAGTGGTCCATCATTAGTTTAGGGACGTTTCGGTCCGTTGTTATTTTAAGGACGTTTTGGTCCATCGTTAGTTTAGGGACATTTCGGTCTGCTCTCCTTTGAGGCGAAGTTTCGCCGGATGCTTTATGAACAAGTAGGTTTCTCCTTGATAGACCTTGTCACATAATCCAAGGGTTTTGGCACTGCTCCCGCCCCCAGCTTCTCTACGTTATCTCCTAACGCCGAGTGAGCTGCTTTGTTACTTAATGACAAACGAGCGATCATGTGGCAACTTGCCACATAATCGTTGGATTCTTCTGACAAGTCATCTCCCTCATCATTGTCGTTATCTTCATTCTCAAGGATGTGACTGAGGAACTCTTGAAGCGTGACTAGGGTTCGCGCCCTCTGGTTGTATTCTTTCAGCGCGTCAATATGCTTTTGCAGATCCGTACACTTGTCGTTAGACAGCGCGGGCTTTTTGGTCTTTTTTTTTCTTCGAAGACTTTGACGGCTAGGCTTGAATGTTTTGTCCACCATCATTGTTAACTCTGAATGTTGGGCATGGTTTCAGCATCCCCACGATGGTCTCCGGCTCTAGCGGGCTTTTCCATCTGATCGCCGGGCATGTTTGAAGATCTTTCAGCATTCTTTTAGTTTTTGTCGAGAGAACGACTTCCCATGGAGCTTCTTTTATAAAAGAGCACGATACCTCCGGTGTGTCTACCCTTTTAGGAGTGTGCTGTTGTGGCGGATTCGCCTTCCAGTTTTTAGATAGTGCGAACTTGCCCTGTTGGTATTGGTCTTCAACCCAATTTTTGAAGACGTAGCAGTCTTCGATCGGATGGCCCAATACTCGGAGGTAGGGGCAGTAATTGGGATCGTTGACGCCGTTTGGTTGCGGTGGGTGTCTCGACTCCGGTAGAGTAACGAGCCCATTACGCACTGCCAGTTCAAACAGTTTCCTTGTTTTATCCCGGGGAAACGAGTAAGGACGTCTCAACTTCTCATCAAGGGATTGCCGCTTGTTGCTTTGGGGAACAACCGGTCTCGGACCACTCGGTTGTTGTTGAGCGTTGGCGACAAAGGTTGCTTTCCCTTTCCCCTTCTCATTCCGAGGATCCATCTTTGAGGAGGATGGTTTATGGCCTATCTGGTCCATTTTGGCCAGCTTGTCGATCAAGGCCTGGGAAGTGGTCGGTTTGAAGAACATCATAAACTGTGAAATAGTTGCATGAGGGTCTAGAGTGCCCACGAACATGCCCACTGCTGGTGCTTCTTCGATGCGCTGTTCGCATTTCGATCACAGATTCCGCCATCGGATCGCGTATTGAACCCACGTCTCGCCCGGCTTCACCCTGGCATTGATCAATGTTGTTATTAGGGTGCGTTCACTAGCATTTGCGAATCGCTAGGTGAATAGTAGCTCCATCTCTGCAAAAGTTTTGACGGAGTCGTTGGGAAGCTCCGAATACCATTCGAAGGCCGTCTTTGCCAGACTGCCAACGAATTGGCGAAGCAGTAGCTTATCATCACCTCCGGTGTTGCCGCACAAAGCCCTAAATCGAGCGACATGCTGATGTGGATTCCCCGTCCCTTTATATACATGAAATTTAAGGATCGTATATCCCGGCAGGTACCTTATTTGGTCATACCAACCCGGATAGGGTCGTCCAGTTTTAATAATTTGCCCAACCGTTTCATTCGCCTGGTGAACTCGTATCTTCTAAGCGATGTAATCATCCAGGGAAGCTTTGAAGATTGTCTCCTCCTTGGCTGTTGACAGAGCCGACAGAGAATTTGATGTCTCTCCTCTATCATTTTTAATTATTACTGGAGGATTTTCGGCTGGGGGATCCGGCTGGATCATCATGTCCACCATATCTTGGAATAGAAGGGCCATTTGTTTTATATTGGATGCTTGTTCCGCGGCCTCTTTGTCTTTCTTCTCAAGCATTCTCCGAAGGAATTCGGCATCAGTTTCCTGCTCACGGCGCTGCTCCGAGGATGTCTCTGGGCTTGCTTTCGGCCCTGTGAGTGCGGCCATAGTTGCTAACATCTCTTGGAGCTTTTGTTGTTGTTGCTCCTGAGCCTTAGTCACTGATCGCGTAAGCGGTTGATGGCCTGTGGAGATACGGCTATCCTCTTTTCTGGATGCCATATAGACGGTATGCACCACCATGCCCCCAGCCTTAGGGCATTTAGATTCAGTATACTTGCGATTTGCCAAAGATGCAGGGATCTTCTCCGACCTCCTTCTTTTGTGGGTGTTCGAAATTGAGGGGGCCGTTGCGACGGGCACCCAGGTAGCTGTCGCTTTCTGTGGTTTGACAGGGCGATCCTCTTCTTGCTGAACCTTCATCTTTTTCTGTCGGCGGGGATAGTTTTGATTTACCACGGAGTCCTGGACCTGTCGCCAAACTTTATAAATTTTAGAGGACGGCCACTGAGGGGCCGCTCCAGCTTCGTCTTTGTAGCGTTTTCCATTGGTGGAGGAGATCTTTTCAGCACAGCAGTTGACGAATTCCTGCGTACCCTGTTAAGTAATTCAAAGCAGTTCCCAGTTGGGACAGCAGCATCAACTTCCACCATTGGAGCTGGCAGAGTCAGTCCAGAAGGGGAATTGCCCTCAGCTTTCCTCACTCGCCGCCAGTGGCGACGTCGAGCATATCGTGCAACCGGGATCACCTCCGCTGTCGGATCAGCTTTTCCATGCCCCCTGTTCTGATGAGAGTCTGCTGTTGGTGCCAGCCTGTCAAAGACAGATGCTCGCTGGGAGGGAATGACCAATTTTGAAAAGGCCGATTTTTGTGCAGGGGAGATGGCCTTGGTTACTTCGCCCGGTGTGGAAGCTGAAACGATCAAACTTGTGAAGACCGACCCCTTAGCCGAAGAAGCCGCCTTGGTAACTTCAGGAGTAGGGATGGCTATTCGCTTTGGGATAACGCCTTCTAATATTACGGGCTTCTTCGCGAGACCATCTGAGCTTCGGCCCAGTCTGCTGAAAACTGAGGCGCTTGGTTTGGGCGAGGGGCCCCAGTAGTGGTAAGCCGATCAAAGACTGACTTCTTCTGAGCTTCTTGCAATGGTACAGGGGCGTTGAAGCTCATCAGTGGGAGCATGGTCCCGAAGAATAGCCTAGTGGTGGCTTGAGTGACCTGGTCCACTGGCATTGTAAAAACGGAGGCCGCCTGAGGCCCGTAGGTTACTCCTCCAGATGAGGCGGAATGGGAGTTATAGCTGGAGCAGTTAGAGGCCATTGATGTTCTCTTTTCTGCACGGGAGCAAAACTAAATCTTAGTACCTCGAACCCAAGGGCAACCATATCAAACCGCGATTCGTTCGCGAAAATGACACACGAAGTGTTGAGTGGAAAGAGGAAAAGGTTCCACCGGGCGTGCCGGAATCTGTTTACCGTCGGAAATCGGGACGACGAACGTCTTGCCTGAATCAGGGGGCAGATGCTAATTGGTGCTATCCGTCCACCTCTCCGAAGATGCCAAGTTGATTTATGGCACCATATATCGAAGGTTTAAACGAATGCAGCCGATGTAGCAGACTTCGTCAGATTCCCCCTCGTTTGAGGGGTTTTTTTATTGTGGGGACACTCTTCCCTCAAGGCGCAAGCCCTGCAGTTAATTATGCTACCGCATCGCGGTAACAACTTTCTCCTTCTCCATATGGTCACTTCGTGTCGTGGGTGTTTGTTTTGTGTTTGGTTGCCCGTGGATTGTATACGGAGACTAAGTTATGTTGTCACCCGTAGGGCGTGGACTAGTCCAAATCCGTATCTTTCTTAGATTTAGGTTTGGGGGTTGGGTTTAAGGATACGTTAGCCTCATTTGAGACTAAGAACAACTTAAACATTTGTTAAGGAAACGTTAGTCTAATTTTAGACTAAGATCAACTTAACGGGATCATTTAGATCCAACAAAAGAGCAATTTGGCTCTATTGTTTAGTTTAGGGACATTACGGTCAATTAGTTTAAGGACACTACGGTCCATTGTTAGTTTAAGGACATCTCGGTCCATTGTTAGTTTAAAGACATCGCGGTCAAGGTTAAGGACATCATAGTCCATGGGTTTAAGGACCCTACAGTCCAAAGTTAGTTTAAAAACATCCCGGTCGAGGTTAAGAACATCATAGTCCATAGGTTTAAGGACCCCACAGTCCAATGTTAGTTTAAAGACATCACGGTCGAGATTTAAGACATCATATTCTGTGGATTTAAGGACTCCACAGTCCGATGTTAGTTTAAAGACATCACGATCGAGGTTAAGGACATCATAGTCCATTGGTTTAAGGCCCCCACAATCCGATATTAGTTTTAAGACATCACGGTCGAGATTAAGGACATCATAGTCCGTGGGTTTAAGGACTCCACAGTCCAATATTAGTTTTAAGACATCACGGTCGAGGTTAAGGACATCATTGTCCATGAGTTTAAGGACCCCACAGTCCGTGAAATGTGTAGTTGTCGGGACCCGTCACCTCTTTGAAGACGTTGAGGAATTACAACGACAAATATCAAAGGAGTGAAGAGATGTACCCTTGAACCGAGGTGAGTTGTTTGAGAGATCTGTAGCTCGATTAGTGTAAGGACATTACGGTCCATTGTTAGTTATCTCGGTCCATTATTAGTTTAAAGACATCGCGGTCAAGGTTAAGGACATCATAGTCCATGGGTTTAAGGACCCCACAGTCCAATGTTAGTTTAAAAACATCACGGTCGAGGTTAAGGACATCATGGTCCGTGGATTTAAGGCCTCCACAGTCCAATGTTAGTTTAATGACATCACGGTCGAGGTTAAAGACATCATAGTCCATGGGTTTAAGGACCCCCACAGTCCGATACTAGTTTTAAGACATCGCGGTCGAGGTTAAGGATATCATAGTCCGTAGGTTTAAGGACTCCACAGTCCAATATTAGTTTTAAGACATCACGGTCGAGGTTAAGGACATCATAGTCCATGAGTTTAAGAACCCCACAGTCCGTGAAATGTGTGGTTGTCGGGACCCGTCACCTCTTTGAAGACGTTGAGGAATTACAAAGACAATATCAAAGGAGTGAAGAGATGTACCTTTGAACCGAGGTGAGTTGTTTAAGAGATCTGTAGCCCAGTTTGGGACTAAGATTTGTTGAATATTTATGAGCAAAAGTGCTCGTTTCAATATAAGTTAAGGAGTTTGTTTCCTGATTAAAAAATCAGGAATTACCTCAATGAGGTATCACGTGTTCACACGTGACCAATGGTCACGTGATGACACGTGATGGTTAAAACTTCATCAAACAGAAGCGAAAACAAACTGCTGAAAAATAACTCAATTGAGGGTCACGTGCTCACACGTGACCAAGAGTCACGTGCCAGCACGTGACAGGCTTTGAAAGCCTTACAGCATAAAAGAATTTAATTCTAAAAGTCAGAAAAAATACCTCACCGAGGTGTTACGTGCTCACACGTGACCAATGGTCATGTGTTGACACGTGGTGATTAAAACAACATAAACAAGCTACTGAAAAATAACTCAATTGAGGGTCACGTGCCAGCACGTGACAGGCTTTGAAAGCCTTACAGCTTAAAAGAATTTAATTTAATTCTAGTCAGAAAAAATACCTCAACGAGGTGTCACGTGCTCACACGTGACCAATGGTCACGTGTTGACACGTGATGGTTAAAACAACAATATGAATAAGCTACTGAAAAATGACTCAATTGAGGGTCACGTGCTCACACATGACCAAGGGTCACGTGTCAGCACGTGACTGGCTTTAAAAGCCTCACGGTTTAACAGAATTAAAATTCGAAATTTCTCTAAAATCTTTCCAAATGGGAAAGGAATAAGGAGAACCGTTGGATTAAAAATCCAGGGGTGATTAAATATCACCGATTTATGGAAAAATCTAAGACAAGGAAAGATTTCCCTAAATCTCACTTGAAATAACAAATAGAATATCTTTGGATTAAACATCCAACGGTGAATAAAATTCACCTAATAATCTAAAGGCTCGGATTAATGATGAAAACAAATCAAATCTTTCAGTGAAAGATTTACTAAACAAATTGATTCTTTTCATTCTCCTATAAATAGGAGCCAGAGGAGAGTTTTGAAAGGAGAGAGAGTTTTGGAATTTTGAAATTTCAGAGAGAAAAGAAAGGAGAATTTAATTCTCTACAAAGAAAAATCTTAGGTAAGAAAAGAAAGGGGATCAAAACTTCAATAAAGAGAATTAATTCTCAATCTAAGAGTTTAACTCTTCTACAAAAAAGAACTTAGTTCTTCTTCTGGTTGAAGATCTGCACAGAGCACATCTCCCTATAAGTTGAGAATTTAATTCTCATCGGGTCGAGATCTTGCCATGCATATCCTAAATTTAGACGGGGAATTGAGTTTTGAGAATTTAATTCTCCCAAACTCACAGGAATTTAATTCCTCCAAGATATGAAATTAGGGTTTGAACCCTATCTGAGAATTTAATTCTCCCAAAATTATAGGAATTTAATTCCTTCAAGATGGATGAAACTAGGGTTTAACCCTAATTGAAAATTTAATTCTCTCAGATTAACAGTAATTTAATTCCTCCAAGACAGAATTAGGGTTTAACCCTACATAAGAATTTAATTCTTTTACATATATGGGAATTTAATTCCTCTAAAAGAAATTAGGGTTTAACCCTACATAAGAATTTAATTCTTTCACAATAGGAATTTAATTCCTCCAAAGTTATAATTAGGGTTTAACCCTACGGAGAATTTAATTCTCAGAATAAAATAAAGAGACTAAAGAGATCTCTGTGCATGAAAAAGACTAAGGTCACGTATCCCCACGTGACCCCTAAAAAGATCTCCAGAAATGAGAAGGGAAGAGCTCAGAGGCAACGGCTCACGTGCTCCACGTGACCCCCGAAACACAGAAAGAAAAAGCAAAGGAAATAGAAGCTTTGGGCGCTCTCACGTGCTCCCATGTGACCCCTTAGCAAGTGCTTTAATAATCAGTGTATAAAATCCCCATCACGTGTCAACACGTGATGCTTAAAATAAAAATAAAAGTGTTTAACACTTAATTGCAGAACAAAGAAAAGAAATCTGGTCCTACCTTTGGGCGCCCTCACGTGTCCACACGTGACCCTTTTTCCTTTAGTGTTTAACACTAATTCGAGAACTTATACTCAGTGTTTAACACTGGTGTTTTCTAGTGTGTAACACTAATTTGGGGACTATATTTCCAGTGTTTAACACTATTATCTTCTAGTGTTTAACACTAACTTGAGAGCTTAAACATTTTTGCTATCTAGTGTTTAACACTAGTTTTAAACAAATTAGTTAATCTTCCAGAGGCAAAGCCTCCGATTCAAAATTGAGTAAAAATCAGAGCTCTAATGTCTACTGCTCAATCACAGATAAAAATGTTATTAGAGCCCTCAAATTTTTGTTTAGCATTGCTAAATAATGTGGGCCTGAAACCAGACAAATAGACTAATGGTCCAACAAAGGGCCAATATGTCAAACTTAATTGGACTTAGCCCAAATTGGCCATAAGTCCTCAATCCAGACTTAACTGAGCCAATGTGCTCATGATATAATTAATTTGTCTTGGTTCCAAACTGGGCTACAGATCATTTAATCCACCTTGGTTCAAGGGTACATCTCTTCATCCCTTTGATATTTATCGTTGTAATCCCTCAACGTCTTCAAAGAGGTGACGGGTCCCAACAACCATACATTTCACGGACTGTGGGGTCCTTAAACTCATGGACTATGATGTTCTTAACCTCGACCGCGATGTCTTAAAACTAACATTGGACTGTGGGGTCCTTAAACTCATGTACTATGATGTCCTTAATCTCGACTGCGATGTCTTAAAACTAACATTGGGCTGTGGAGTCCTTAATTCCACGGACTATGATGTCCTTAACCTCGACCGCGATGTCTTAAAACTAACATTGGACTGTGGAGTCCTTAATTCCACGGACTATGATGTCCTTAATCTTGACCGCGATGTCTTAAAACTAACATTGGACTGTAGAGTCCTTAATTCCATGGACTATGATGTCCTTAACCGTGACTGTGATGTCTTAAAACTAATAATGGACTGTGGAGTCATTAAATCCATGGACTATGATGTCCTTAACCTCGACCGCGATGTCTTAAAACTAACATTGGACCACCAGGCCTTTAAACTGGTAATCGACCGCAATGTCATTAAACTAAACAATAGTGCCCAATTGCTCTCTTGTCGAATCTAAACGATCCTGTTAAGTTGATCTTAGTCTAAATATTGGGCTAACGTATCCTTAACAAACGTTTAAGTTGATCTTAGTCTCAAAAGAGACTAACGTATCCTTAAACCCAACCCCCGAACCTAACTCTAAGAAAGATACGGATTTGGACTAGTCCACGCCCTACGGGCGACAACATAACTTAGTCTCTATATACAATCCACGGGCAACCACAAACAAAACAAACACCCATGACACGAAGTGACCATCTGGAGAAGGAGAAAGTTGTCATCGCGATGCGGTAGTGTAATTAACTGCAGGGGCATGCGCCTGCAGGGAAGAGCGTCCCCACAATCAAAAACCCCTCAAGCAAGGGGGAATCTGACGAAGTCTGCTATATCGGCCACATCCGTTTAAACTTTCGATACATGGTGCCATAAATCAACTTGGCATCTTCAGAGAGGTGAACGGATAGCATCAATTAGTATCTGCCCCGAATTTGAGGCAAGACGTCAGTCTTGCGCCGTCTTTCGAAGGGGAACAGATTCTGGCACGCCCGGTGGGACCTTTTCCTCTTTCCACTCTACACTCCGTGTATCGTGTTCGCGAACCAATCGCGGTTTGCTAATGATTGCCCTTGGGTTGCGAGGTACTAAGATTTGGCGTTTTGCTTGGTGCAGAAAGCAAAAGATCAATGGAGTTCACCTGCTCAAAGTGTTCCACATGCAACTACAACCCGCGTCCTGCCTCAACTGGGGGCATAGCCTACGGGCTTCAAGCTACTTCCCTGTTCACGATGCCCGTGGAACAGGTTACTCAAGCCACCACAGGGTTGTTTTTCGGGACCATGCTCCCGCCAGCAAACTTCACCGCTCCCGTGCCAGTACCGGAAGCTCCCAAGAAGTCGGTCTTTGATTGGCTTACAGCTACTGCGGCCCCTCTCAATGGGCCTTCCAGCACCGACACCTCGGTCTTCTCCAGATTGGGCCAAAATTCCTGTAGGCCCACAATGAAGGCTGCACCCCAAGAAAAGGTTATTCCGAAGAGAGTAACCAACCCTGGTCCTGAAGTCGTCAAGGCGACTTCTCCTGCCAAGGGGTCGGTCTTTACAAGACTGACCATCCCAACTCCCGCTCCTGCTACTGAAAGGACATCAGTCTTTAACAGGCTGACACCAGCAACGGCCCCTCACCTGAACAGGGGGCAAGACAAGGTCATCCCCTTCGTCGAGCCAACTCCATCAGCTCGACATGCTCTACGTCGCCACTGGCGCCGGGTAAGGAAGGCCAGGGGCAACTCCCCCTCTGGGCTAACTCCACAAGCCCCGACGGCGGAGATTAATACTGCCGTTCCAACCGGGAACAGCTTCGAGCTGCTGAATAAGGTGCGCAGGAATTTGCCCACCGCCGTACTGAAGAGATCTCCTCCTCCGGTGGAGAATGTTTCGGAAACAAAGCCAGAGCAGTCCCCTCAGCGGCTGTCCTCCAAGATCTACAAGGTCTGGCGGCAGGCCCAAAACTCAGTGGTTGATCAAGATTACCCTCGCCGACAAAAAAGGGCCAAGATTCAACAAGAAGAAAGCCATCCTGCCAAACCGCGGAAAGCTATCTGGGTACCCACCGCGACGGCCCCCTCGACTTCGACCGCTCCTGAGAAGAGAAGGCCGAAGAAGACCCCCATGCCCGCGAAAAATGTCAAAGGCACTGTACCCAAACGCCCTAAGTCTGGGGGCATGGTGGTGTATACTATTTACATGGCATCCGGGAAGGAGGATAGCCGGGCTTCTACGGGCCACCGACCACTCACCCGATCCATCACAAGGGCTCAGGAACAGCAACAGCAGAAGCTCCAGGAGATACTGACTGCAATGGCCACACTCACTGGGCCAAAAGAAAGCTCAGAGGCGTCATCGGAACAACGTCACGAACACGAGACTGATGCTGAATTCCTTCGCAGAATGCTCGAAAAGAAGGAAAAGGAGGCTGCGGAACAAGCGGCCAATATAAAGCAAATGGCTTTTCTGTTCCAAGACATGGTCGGGATGATGATACAGCCGGATCCTCCAGCTGAAGAGCCTCCGATTATCCTCGAAGACGATAGAGGAGAGACGTCAAATCCACATCCGGCTCTTTCAACAGCCAAAGAAGAAACAATCCCTAAAGCCGCCCTGGATGATTATATTGCTCAGCAAATACGAGTTCACCAGGCGAACGAAGCGGCCGGCCAAGTTGTCAAAACAGGGCGACTATATCCAGGCTGGTATGATCAGGTAGAGTACCCGCCGGGCTACACAATCCCGAAATTCTATGTCTACAAGGGGACAGGCAATCCCCATCAACATGTCGCCCAATTCAAGGCTCTTTGTGGCAACACCGGCGGCGATGATAAGCTCTTGCTTCGCCAATTCGTCGGCAGCTTATCGGAGACGACGTTTGAGTGGTACTCCGAGCTTCCAAACGACTCCGTCAAAACTTTCGCAGATATGGAGTTTCTATTCACTCAGTGATTTGCGAGCGCCAGCCGATTGTTAAGATTTTGTCGGTTGTGTAGATCAATTCAAAAGGTCCCCGGCAACGGCGCCATTTTGATCGAACTGTTTCAAGGTTAGGAATTAAAAGTATCTAATCAAACAATTTGATTGATCTTATCTTGGTATCGGTATTCAGAAAATTATAAAGAACTTTCACAACCAAAAAATATTTTGACCGCAATCAAACTACGGTGTCAATTGTAGTTCATGAATAAGTGCGGATCGTCCACAGGGATTGCACGATTCGTATGTATTATAAGTTGTTTGAATTGAAAAGTTAAGCGAAGATAAACGAAAACATGATTCAAGAATTATCGATTTCAAGTGTCACATTCTATTCAAGAATCAAGAAAATGATAAACAATCAAGAATCGATGTATCGATAATATTTCCAATCAACAATCAAGAATCTAAAAGAGGCTCGTAGGAATCGATCGGATCTATAGACGTGATGTAATCTCAAGATTTCGTGTTCTTGACCTTCGAAGGATTGATACTAGATCGATGATCATCGACGAGAGTTAGGGCTTTCTTGATGAAACTAGGGTTTCATCTTTTAACCCTTGTTCTTTCGTCGATATCATTCCTTTTCTAGCCTCTACCAAATTCAAGAAACGATCGTAACTCCCCAATTTCGAACGATATCAATCAAGAAAGCATCGAAACGAAATGGGTCGTCGTTTCTTGAACTTGCTAGGGTTTTCAAAACACGTAGGACTTAAGAATCGATTAAAGCTATGTTACATCATCATTCTATTGACCGTCTCGACTCCTCGACGAGCGGAGTATTATTCACACATCACCACACAGAAAATATTCACGAATTGTAAAGATATCATGATGCAGAATTTAAAGAAAACAAGATAAAAGAATATCACCTTTATTTATCTCAACAATTTTGATTACATTCGCTTCAAGAACTACAAGAGGAAGGATCGAAATTGTTGATCGGGCGTCGCTCGGCTTCGTGAGTCGTGGATCGGCTTGGATCGCTTGCTCCGTTGAAGATCGGCTCGGCTCGTAAAAGGTTGCAAGGCTTCTTGCTTGATGGGTACTCGGGATCTTAGCTTTTGATTGGAATGAGGGTTAGGGTTTCACACAAATCCTCTCACTAGACTTGTAGAAGAAGAAGATGAAGAAAGAGAGTGAATGGATCTAAAATGAACTAGTCAAGGATTTTTCCAAGATGTTTCTCCCCTAGATCATAAGATGATAGATGATTTACAAGTGACCCTAGGGTCTTATTTATAGATCTCTCAAACCCTAAGCCTTTGAGTTCCCTTCAAAAGTTTGTTGAGCTTCTAGAAGTAGTTTGTTAGGCTTAGCTTAGAGTTTAAGCTAGGGTTTAAGAGGAAGTTTCTAGATTATAAGGCTAGTTTAGTGTTGAGCCCAAAGCTTGCCGATCTGGCAGAAACCCCTGGAGTCTTCTAGAACTTGAGATGCATTTCTGAGCAGTGGGCCCTGAATGAAGCATTGTGGTGCAAAATTGAGGAGGTGAATCCCCTGTTCCACCACGGATCCGCGGCGCAAGCAAGCCATTGCCATGGATCCGCGGCGCTTTGATGGCCTTGGGCTTGGGTTCTTCTGGTGAAGCTTTGTACTGGAGTTTGGGCTTTTCTCTGATGTGTTAATTTGTGATTGCTCCTTTGGATTGATACCAGATCTGAAATTAGTGAATTGACGGATCTTTTGAGCAGCGTTGATTCGAGCACGCTTCCAGTTTCCTGCACAGACTTCGAAACACGGGTTGCGACATATAGAAATATTGTGATGCCATGCAATGCAGTCAATTTCCCTAGAAATGCCGGTTTTAAGGTCTAATACATGTAATCTGATAATCTGTGATAGATTTGCTAATATGTGAAATACAGATACCGAACACTTCTATATGAATGCAAATGATGAGGAAATTGCCGGCTCAAATATGCAACATTTTCGACTGATCAAATACCCCCAAACTTAATTTCGATCGTCTCGAGTGAATGTTTTATTAAAAAGAGAAGGAGAAAATAAAGAAAGAGAAAACTAACTAGCACACTTTCGTAGGCAACACGATTGCACTGAGCACGTGCAATAAGCCTTTAAACCTCTAGGTGTCCCTAGTAGGAGGAGTGTTGTCTCCTGAGGGTTTTCAGCGGATTGCACCCACAAAATCCAATAATAAAAGAAAGATCATGAATATTACATTTGAAGAAAAGAATCGTAGAAGAAAAGCCTTGAAAATTAGGGTTTCCAACTAAGCTAGCTTTTCGGTGATCATGAGCCCTATCTTAATAGTCATGAAAAGATGTTAGAAATCACGTCCTCCCTCAATAAAACATAGCCTTATTCTTCATTTCTATCTTTATTCCAAATATCGATCATATCACCCTGCGTGTGTGTAAAGGATATCCCTACACCCGGAGAATTCAATTCAAGCTATCATACTCTTGCCCATCAGCCTCAGTACTTTTTAATTAATGAATATTTAGATGAGATTGCTCACACACTTTCATGCGACCGTTAATACTTCTTGAGGTACTAACCGACCGATTACTCATGTGCTCGCTTATTTGGTGTATTTTCCTCGTCTTGCACCACCTCAGGCATAGCAGTGACTCCCAGACCAGTTGGCCTTAGGGCACTAGGTGAAGAAGCACCCTTGCTATACATTTTTTATTGCCCTTGGTGATAACAAAACCAGTGTCCATTTTTCTCACCACTTTATACTTTTTTTTTATTCATTTTTTTTATTTCCTTCATACATCGGCTTTAAGACAAGAGCATTTCAAGGTATCCTCTACTATCCCAGGCTTTAAGACGTGTGTAAGTGCGAATAGCAGGGTAGCCATGTTCAAAATGTTTGGCTTCCAGAATAGAAACTATTTTTCAGACTTAGTTTTATCCTCAGATTAGTGACGTCCTTCATATTACTAACCTTTGGGACAACGGCTCATAACTACTTATTACTAGTTCGTATAAGAAAACTTCTAATTTTCTTAGTTTTCTAAAATTTTTCTAATCTCATGGATGTAATTGTTCACTATCTAAACTTTCATTATCTTATTTATATACAAAAAGTGTAAATATTAAAATTATTTTTATATTTGAAATTTTTTCAATTTTTATGGGTTATGAAAATTTTTAAATTTTTATAGATTTTTAAAAGAATGTTTTGTGCTTATGCAGATGATATGCAAATGATGCAAAAATAAGCACAAACCTCCCCCAAACTTGTTTTCAACAGTGTCCTCACTGTTGCCAATTGTTATACCTACAAAATCTGTAAGACTGGGGGAAATTATTAGTGGGGGCAAAATATATAAGTGAATGACTTCCCCCAAACTTATTCTTTTCACTCACCTTCATTCAAAACATGATGCAGTGATATATAGGATATGAAGGTGAGATGGAGGAATTTTACTCAAAATAAACTGGCTCTTGTAAGAACAAGATCTCCTCCGTGGGGTCAGTGGAAAAATACGGCTTTAGTCTATGTCCATTCATTTTGAAAAATGTGCCGTTTTTAACATTTTCTATCTCTACTGCCCCGTGCGGGTATACAGACCGCACAACAAAAGGTCCCTTCCATCGAGATCGGAGCTTGCCCGCGTGAAGGTGTAATCGTGAATCATAAAGAAGGACTTGTTGACCAGGTGAAAATGTTTTCCTCAAAATGTGTTGATCGTGAAAAACCTTAGTCCTATTCTTTGTGATTACAGTATTATCATAAGCTTCATCGCGGAGTTCGCTTAGCTCATTAAGTTGCAGCTTCCGAAAGTTGCGGGTTTCTTTTAGATCAAAATTTATTTCCTTTATAGCCCACAATGCTTTATGTTCTATCTCGACGGGTAAATGACATGCTTTTCCAAACACTATCCTATATAGAGACATTCCTAGGTCGGTCTTATATGCAGTCCTGAATGCCCAAAGAGCATCCGTTAATTTGGTCGACCAGTCTTTTCTATTTTTAGCAACGGTCTTCTCCAGGATAAGTTTGATCTGTCTATTTGAAATTTCAGCCTGCCCGCTTGTTTGGGGATGATAGGGTGTAGAAAGTCGGTGGTTGATTCCGTACTTCCGCATCAGAGTCTCGAAAGATCTGTTGCAGAAATGTGTCCTATTATCGCTAATGATAGCGCGTGGGTGTCCAAATCACGAAAAGATATTCTCTTTTAAGAACTTAATGACAACTTTCTTGTCATTAGTGCGACATGGAATGGCTTCTACCTACTTGGACACATAATCAACCGCCAGCAGTATATACAAATTCCCAAAGGAGTTGGGAAAAGGACCCATAAAATCAATGCCCCAAACATCGAAGATTTCAACAACCAAGATGGGTTGTTGAGGCATTTCATTTCTCCGGGATATTCTACCCGTATATTGACATTGTGTACAGGTTTTGCAATACTCAAATGCGTCCTTGAATAAGGTCGGCCAATAAAATCCTCTTTGCAAAACCTTTTCCGCTGTCTTTTTAGGACCAAAGTGACCCCCACAGGCCTGATCATGACAAAATGAAAGAACACTCTTGAACTCTTCATTCGGGACACACCGGCGAATGATCTGATCAGGAAAATATTTAAACAAATAGGGTTCATCCCAGTAAAAGTGTTTTACTTGGGATAGAAAACGGTATTTGTCCTGTTTTGACCAATCGCTGGGTATCAGTCCCGTGGCATGATAGTTCACAATATCCCTGAACCAAGGTTCAGTGGATACGTTCAAGAGTTGTTTGTCAGGGAACGAATCATTGATCGGCAGGGTCACAGGGGAAGAAATGATGCGTGAAAGATGGTCGGCTGCTACGTTTTCACATCCTTTCTTATCTTTAATAACAAGATCAAATTCTTGTAAAAGAAGGATCCAACGTATTAGTTGACCTTTTGCATCTTTCTTCGCCAAAAGATGTTTTAAAGCGGAATGGTCAGTGTACACAACTATAGGTGAGCAATTAAGTAAGGCCTGAATTTTTCCAATGCAAATACCACTGCTAAAAGCTCTTTTTCAGTGGTTGTATAATTGATTTGCGCGTCATTCAGGGTCTTACTAGCGTAGTAGATCACGTGTGGTATCTTGTCAATGTGCTGTCCTAAGACTGCACCTACTGCAAAGTCGGATGCATCACACATCAGCTCAAAAGGGTAGTCCCAATCTGGAGACGATAAAACGGGGGCTGTGGTGAGTGAGTCGAAAGTTGTCTCGCAATCCAAGTCAAAGTGGAAGGTCGTATCCTTGGCCAGGAGTAAGGTTAAAGGTCTAGCAATTTTGCTAAAGTCCTTTATGAATCTCCTATAAAAGCCCGCGTGGCCAAGAAAGGATCGAATGTCCTTGACGCTTTTGGGATGAGGTAGGTTTTGAATGACATCTATCTTAGCTCTGTCAACCTCAATGCCTTTTCGTGATATAACATGTCCAAGCACAATTCCTTCTTGGACCATGAAGTGGCATTTTTCCCAGTTCAAGGTTAAGTTCTTCTCTTTGCAACGAGTAAGAACAGCGTCAAGATTCGATAGGCAATCTAAAAAAAAATCTCCGAAAATCGAGAAGTCGTCCATAAAAATCTCCAGGAAATTCTCTACCATGTCAGAGAATATCCTCATCATACACCGCTGAAAGGTAGCGGGAGCATTGCATAGCCCAAAGGGCATGCGACTGTAAGCAAACGTACCAAAAGGACAAGTAAAAGTGGTTTTATCTTGATCCTTTTTGGCGATGGGGACCTGATTGTAGCCTGAGTATCCGTCCATGAAACAGTAATACTCTCGTCCGGCTAAGCGCTCTAGCATCTGATCAATGAAGGGTAGAGGAAAATGGTCTTTCCTCGTAGCGGCGTTGAGTTTTCTATAATCAATACATACACGCCACCCAGTTTGGGCGCGTGTTTGAATCAACTCATTCGCCTCATTGGTTATAACAGTGATGCCAGATTTCTTAGGGACGACATGTATAGGACTCACCCACTGGCTATCAGAGATTGGGTATATAATACCATTATCTAAACATTTGACGATCTCTTTCATTACTGCCTCCTTCATGACGGGATTCAACCGTCTCTGTGGTTCTCGGGTTGGTCTGGCATCATCCATCACATTTATATGATGTTCAACAATCAAGGGACTAATCCCTTTGATGTCCGCCATGGTCCAACCAAACGCCTCTTTGTTAGATCTCAATACCGATAAAAGTGCATTCTCTTGTTCTGATGCAAGAGAAGCGGAAATGATAGCCGGTAATGACTCGTTCTCACCAAGATAAGCATATTTAAGGTGAGAAGGTAAAATTTTGAGATCTAAAACTGGCGGAGAAATGATAGAAGGAGGGATCATCGAGTGATTCTCGGAGTCAAGTAAAAGCTCGTAGCCTGTGTAAGATACAGACTCGGGTGGAGTAAAGTCAGAAGTGCAGAACTCAAGTGTAGAAAAAGTGTCCTCACTAAGATCAGGTGTAAGATCAAGCAGAGATGTGGTAATGTCATCGAGATCTAGAAAGCAAAGATCATCAGCTCCACAACTATCGGGAGCGATCTCGTGGACAGAGCACACATCTAGAATATGAGCAGAGGGTAATGATGGCTGACTTCCAACTCTATAGATGTTCAGTTCAATAGTCATATTTCCAAAGGATAAGTTCATTGAACCGTTTCTACAGTTGATAACAGCGTTAGAAGTGGCAAGGAAAGGACGACCCAGAATCACCGGAATTTGGCTTCGGGGGTTCGCTACTGGTTGTGTGTCGAGAACAATGAAGTCTACGGGGAATACAAATTCTCCGACCTTAATCAACACATCTTCGAGCTCACCCCTAGGTTTGGTGATTGAACGGTCTGCCATTTGGAGAGTGCAGTGAGCAGGTTTCAACTCTCTAATCCCTAATTGCTCATATACAGAATAAGGGAGCAGGTTAACACTTGTGCCGAGGTCTAAAAGAGCACGATTTATGTGTTTATCCCCAATGGAAATCAAAATGGTAGGGCAACCTGGGTCCTTTCGTTTCTTTGGTAGCTGTGGGATAAAAGAAGTGCTGATATTATTAGACATGAAGACCTTCTTTGGCACTTGGGTCTTCCTCTTCCTAGTGCATAAGTCCTTAAGAATTTTTGCATAAGCGGGGACTTGCTGAATCGCATCTAGGAGAGGGATATTGATGTTAACCTGTTTGAACATTTCTATTATTTTCTTCATATATGGACTCGTTCTGTTAGCCCTTAGCCGATTCGGGTAAGGTTCTTTTGCAATAAGCGTCGGGTCCATCATAGGAGAAGGAAAGGGGGGTAGACAAGATCCCAAAAGAGGTGTAGGGACCGTCTGTGGAGAACTATAAGGGTTGGGTGAAGGTGTTGAGCCTAATGGGAAATGGAGAATAGGCTCGCGAGAAGCTAGTGTGGTAGAAGAAGAAGGATCAGAAGGAGAAGTGTGTGTGGGAGGGAAAGTCTCAGCCGGGGCGTTGATATGATTTTCAGTATTATCAACTTCTTCCCCAACATGATTATTCAGCACTCTTTCTGATCTCAACGTTGTGACGGCATTTACATTGTAATGCCCAGGGTTAGGTAGGGGTTGAGAAGGAAGTTTCCCTTTTTCTCTTACACTCATTTCGGCTTTAAGTCGTGCGATTTCAGCTTCCATCGTTCTAATACTCTCAGCTTGGGACGCTGAGTTTTTCTTTATTTCACCGACGGAAGATCTAACCTCAGCCGAAACCTCTATGAAATTTGATAAAAGTGATTTCATGGTTTGAGTGAATTGGGAGAAATTGTCAGGACAGTCATGGGATTAGGCTGTATAGGCATGTTGACCTGATTTTGAAAGTTTTGTGACTGGTAGGGGTGCTGGGTGAGTTGAAGGGGTTGCTGTGGTGGAGGAAGAGCCCTTTGAAATTGATTCGTGTTTGGAACCGTGTTATGAGATTGGTTTTGGTTCCAAGCGAAATTTGGGTGATTCCTCCAATCTTGATTATATGTGGAAGAATATGGATCATTTCGAGGTCTTTGAAATGCGGCATTAAAATGCTCGTGACCTTGAAACTGTGAATTTAATGGACATTCTTCCGTCAAATGGGACGGATCAGAACAGCACCCACAAACAGTTTTGGGGAGCGACATTGGGTTTAGGGAGGCTGCTGCAAATTTTTGTTCCATAGTTTCGAGCTTCTTTTGCATTGCTGTCATTTCAGCTCGAACACCTATGGACACATCTATTTGGTGTCCGCCACCCCTATTCAATGGTTGGGTTCCACTCTCCCACTGTAATGATTTTTCTGTGAACTCTTCTAAAAACTTCCAAGCCTCCCCATCATCCTTAGTCATAAAAGTACCTTGACACATGTTTTCAAGGTTCTGTTTAGTGTTTAGGTTAATGCCCTCGTATAGGATTCGACAAAGATCCCATCTCGGGATGCCGTGATGAGGACATTGAACCAAAAGATCCTTGAAACGTTCAAAGCATTTTGAGAATGATTCATTCGGAAGCTGGGTAAATTGGTTGAGTTCGCTACGGATTCGAGCTGTCTTTTGCATTGGGTAAAATTTCTTTAGGAATGCAGCGACGAATTCTTCCCAATTCGTAATGGAATGTGCGGTAGTGTTGTATAGCCACTTCTCGGCTATATCGCATAAAGTAAATGGAAGAAGTCGTAGACGCATAGCATCCATTGAAAGTTGTGACGTACCCATCATTGCACATACGTTTTCAAATTTGGTAATGAAAACGTAAGCGTCCTCAGACTAGAGACCGTGGAATTTGGGTAAAAGATTGATATATTGGGGCTTAATTTCAAAGTTATCCCCGTTGGCTGGTGGTGTGGATAAGCAGGTCGAAAGAGACCTTGCATAGGGTAGCATCTCTCCTGGAGAGAGATGCGGGGTGGATTTTGTGCACCAACGGACGGTAGCAGATTAGTGGAAAAGAAATTTGATGGATTTGGATCCATCGATGAGGGTGTGGTAGTGGGTAAAGAAAAGGTAAATGGAGAAATATCGACTTCGGAGTCGATAGGAGGTACGCGGACTAAACGGGCACTAGAATCCCGTGTCCAGCCTATCTTGTACTAAAAAGGGTTAGTACAAGTGGCAGCGTTGACTTATAATTAGGGGTAAATGCTGAATGCGGTGCTTGCTTTTGAAAAAGGGACGGATTTTGAAAAAAAATGATGCAACATACAAATCCCTAATTCTAGGGTCGCCTAGGTCAAATCTCTAGGCCGCTCCTAACTGCCAGAAGACAAGACGCAGGATAGAATCCTCCACTGCCTCGTTGTTCCCCTGTGGCCGGATAAGTGCCAGGTAAGTGGGAAGGTACTCCACTACGTAAGTAGTGGGCCTAATTAATAACCACTAGCCTTAGACACACTCGCCTTAGGTACCACAAGAAAACGCGGATAAGCAATGAATTACCCACGGCCTTCTTCTGTCCTAATTGAGCGCGACAATCCTTAGAGTCATCTCTAGATCTTTTTTTAGTTAATGAGGGACAAATGCGTATGCAAGTTTGTGATTTTCGGGGCTTAGGAAGGGTAATGAACTCCCCACCTAATCTGGATTTGGTCTTTGCCCCTTAATTTTCCGTATTAGTAATGTAAACAACCAAGAAACAAAAAATATGCACAAATTTAAATTGCTTTTTAGCGGCGCTGCGATTTTTGCAAAGAAGCCTGCACAAAATATTAGTTGGAGCTAAAAAGAGGAGAGAGTAGAGAGCAAGAAATCACCTGCAGAAAAATCCCACAGAGATCCTCCAAATGTGCGGCGCTTCCGCCGCAAATCGCCCCTTATGCCGCGCTTCCGCGGTTGATTGTTGGGAACAGTGTACAATTTTTCTACAGAAGGCTTCTGTTGCCTTCCTCTACTCTCTGGTATATCCCAATAATTATTTCACATGCACAGAAAGCTCCAGATCTCCTTGCAATCAAATCACAACACACGTATTTGGGTTTGTGCGAATTTTGATCTCAAGAAATAAAATGTAATAAATCTTTCACTTCAAACTAAAATGTAAACGAATTAGCACACGATCTCCGGCGACGGTGCCATTTTGATTGTTAAGATTTTGTCGGTTGTGTAGATCAATTCAAAAGGTCCCCGGCAACGGCGCCATTTTGATCAAAACTGTTTCAAGGTTAGGAATTAAAAGTATCTAATCAAACAATCTGATTGATCTTATCTTGGTATCGGTATTCAGAAAATTATAAAGAACTTTCACAACCAAAAAATATTTTGACCGCAATCAAACTACGGTGTCAATTGTAGTTCATGAATGCGTGCGGATCGTCCACAGGGATTGCACGATTCGTTTATATTATAAGTTGTTTGAATTGAAAAGTTAAGCGAAGATAAACGAAAACATGATTCAAGAATTATCGATTTCAAGTGTCACATTCTATTCAAGAATCAAGAAAATGATAAACAATCAAGAATCGATGTATCGATAATATTTCCAATCAACAATCAAGAATCTAAAAGAGGCTCGTAGGAATCGATCGGATCTATAGACGTGATGTAATCTCAAGATTTCGTGTTCTTGTCCTTCGAAGGATTGATACTAGATCGATGATCATCGACGAGAGTTAGGGGTTTCTTGATGAAACTAGGGTTTCATCTTTTAACCCTTGTTCTTTCGTCGATATCATTTCTTTTCTAGCCTCTACCAAATTCAAGAAACGATCGTAACTCCCCAATTTCGAACGATATCAATCAAGAAAGCATCGAAACGAAATGGGTCGTCGTTTCTTGAACTTGCTAGGGTTTCCAAAACACGTAGGACTCAAGAATCGATTAAAGCTATGTTACATCATCATTCTATTGACCGTCTCGACTCCTCGACGAGCGGAGTATTATTCACACATCACCACACAGAAAATATTCACGAATTGTAAAGATATCATGATGCAGAATTTAAAGAAAACAAGATAAAAGAATATCACCTTTATTTATCTCAACAATTTTGATTACATTCGCTTCAAGAACTACAAGAGAAAGGATCGAAATTGTTGATCGGGCGTCGCTCGGCTTCGTGAGTCGTAGATCGGCTTGGATCGCTTGCTCCGTTGAAGATCGGCTCGGCTCGTAAAAGGTTGCAAGGCTTCTTGCTTGATGGGTACTCGGGATCTTGGCTTTTGATTGGAATGAGGGTTAGGGTTTCACACAAATCCTCTCACTAGACTTGTGGAAGAAGAAGATGAAGAAAGAGAGTGAATGGATCTAAAATGAACTAGTCAAGGATTTTTCCAAGATGTTTCTCCCCTAGATCATAAGATGATAGATGATTTATAAGTGACCCTAGGGTCTTATTTATAGATCTCTCAAACCCTAAGCCTTTGAGTTCCCTCCAAAAGTTTGTTGAGTCTTCTAGAAGTAGTTTGTTAGGCTTAGCTTAGGGTTTAAGCTAGGGTTTAAGAGGAAGTTTCTAGATTACAAGGCTAGTTTAGTGTTGAGCCCAAAGCTTGCTGATCTGGCAGAAACCCCTGGAGTCTTCTGGAACTTGAGATGCATTTCTGAGCAGTGGGCCCTGAATGAAGCATTGTGGTGCAAAATTGAGGAGGTGAATCCCTTGTTCCACCGCGGATCCGCGGCGCAAGCAAGCCATTGCCGCGGATCCGCGGCGCTTTGATGGCCTTGGGCTTGGGTTCTTCTGGTGAAGCTTTGTACTGGAGTTTGGGCTTTTCTCTGATGTGTTAATTTGTGATTGCTCCTTTGGATTGATACCAGATCTGAAGTTAGTGAATTGACGGATCTTTTGAGCAGCGTTGATTCGAGCACGCTTCCGGTTTCCTGCACAGACTTCGAAACACGGGTTGCGACATATAGAAATATTGTGATGCCATGCAATGCAGTCAATTTCCCTAGAAATGCCGGTTTTAAGGTCTAATACATGTAATCTGATAATCTGTGATAGATTTGCTAATATGTGAAATACAGATACCGAACACTTCTACATGAATGCAAATGATGAGGAAATTGCCGGCTCAAATATGCAATATTTTCGACTGATCACCAGCGAACGCACCCCAATAACGGCGTTGATTAATGTAAGGGTGAAGCTAGGCGAAACTTGGGTTCCATATGCAATCCGATGGCGGAACCTATAGTCGAAGTGCGAACAGCGCATCGAAGAAGCACCAGCGGTGGGTATGTTCGTAGGCACCCTATATCCTCATGCAACTATTTCCCAGTTCATGATGTTCTTCAAACCGACCACGTTCCAGGCTTTAATCGATAAGCTAGCCCAGATGGATTAGATGGGTCACAGACCGTCTCCCCCGAAGCCGGAACCGCGAAACGAAAAGGGTAAAGGGAAGGCGATCTTCGTTGCAAACACCCAACAGCAGCCCAGTGCTCCAAAGCTAGCGGATCAACTGGAGGAGAGACGACGCTATTACAATGAGAAAATGAAACGTCCTTACTCATTCACACGGGACAAAACAAAGAGGTTGTTCGAGCTGGCGGTGCGCAATAGGCTTATCAACTTGCCAAACCCAAGGCGACCACCGCAATCTAGCGAAGTGAATAATCCCAATTATTGCTCTTACCACCAAACGGTAAGCCATCCGATCGAAGATTGCTTCATCTTTAAGGGATGGATCGAGGATCAGTACCTACAAGGCAAGTTTGCACTGTCTGAGAAGTGGAAATTAAACCCACCACAACTGCACACTCCTAAGAAGACTGACACACCGGGGGTAACGTGCTCTTTTGTTGAAGAAGCTCCATGGGAGGTCGTGTTTTCAGCCAAAACCAAAAGGACGCTGGATGATCTTCAGACATGCCCGGCGATCAGATGGAAAAACCGCTAGAACCCCAGATCATCGAAGGGATGCTGAAGCCGCACCCAATTCCAAAGATTGGTAGTGATGGCCAAAGCACTCATGCCCAGCCGTCAAAATCTTCAAAGAAAAGATGAAGAGATCCGAAAAGCTCGTACGGACCTACAAAAACAGATTGACGCGCTGGAAGAGTATAACGAGAAGGCGCGAACCCCAATCATGCTTCAAGAGTTCCTTGGCCACGTCCTTGAGGACAAAGATGATGGAGAAGACTCGTCGGATGGATCTGAGGATTACGTAGCTGTAACACCTTAGAATGTGTTTTGTAGCTAATTATATTTTAATATATAGTTTTTAACAAAAAGTTTACCAAATTAAGTTTTAAATATTTTATCCTACTTATTGTGTATTTTATTAGAATTTTGTCAGGCACACACACACTTGTGCATGTAAACTAGGGTTGTATTTGGGGTTAAACATGATTAGCAACCATGCTTAACTAACCATTTTCTCTAATCTAGCTTGTAGTTTTGTTTAAGTGTCATGGTTGTTGTTTTAATTGAAAAATGATTTTAAAATGGAAATTTTAAACTTGGTTGACTTTGAGAGGGAGAGAGAGAGAGCATGGGGCATCATGGCCCTTGCCATGCTTCATTTAATGAGGAGAGAGAGTGTGAAAGGGGCCTTTCTTTTGTTGTGCTCATTTTCTTCTCTCATTTCCCTTGCTCTCAATCTCACTCTCACACACACACACACTCACCTGAACACAGAACCATTAGCACCAGGGGCAGCAGCAACAACAGCATCACCATCTTCAGCAGCAGCAGCCTCAGTTCCAGCAACAAGCAGCAGAAGCAGCAGCAGGCATCAGGAGCAGCAACAAGCAGCAGTAGCAGGAGCACCAGCAGCTGTAGCAACTTCTTTCACTTCCTCACCTGCCTTCTAGGGCTCTATAGGGTATAATTCTGAAACCCTTTTCCCTAGTTGCTTAGCAATGTGTGGTTTTGTGTCGATTAGTGTTAAATAGCTAAATTAGTGCTAGTTTTGGTGATTTGTGAGATGTGGTGATAAATTGTTGGTTTTGTTAGCTACCTTAGGTAAATTTAGTGTTAGTAGGGTCACTCACACTGAGAAATCCTCCGATATCACTAAAATACCATAAGATTTATATTTTGTGCAAATTAGTGTTTTTAAGTGATAATTGTGACTTATGGAATTTGCTATAGACCCGGACCTTACAGAGTAAAATTGAGCAAACTGGGACATGATACCTAGGTCGAGAGCACACCACATGAACACGAGCCCCTAACCCCATACTGTGGCCGCCAATTTAATCAATCTAGCCGCAATTTGCGGCCAGGAAGGGGTTCTGGGTGTTGGGGTTTTGTGTAGGGTAGTCTGCAGTGTTGTGTAGTGTTTTGACATGGCTAGTTTTGTAATATTCTACCTGTAGGAAAATCTGGGGCTATATATCATTTTTGGTGTCCGTTGTGTTTGCGCGATACGCGCGATACGTGAGTGGGTTCTGTGATCCAGCGTATCGCGGCGTGTCGCGATGGTTTTAGACGCGTACACACACGATTCAGCGTATCGTGCACACGCGCGTTTAGTTCGCGACGCGAGTTTCTCATTTTGGTTCGATATCGCGTTTCGCGGAATATTTTGGATTATATATGATTTTCATGTCGTATTTGCAGGTTTGCAGGCAGGAACTACGGACACGGCTACAGGGGGAGCAGATGGTAGGATTCACCTAGCGTGGAGTGTAGGTGAGTAGATTTAACATCTACAGGGGAATCGCCCGTATGGCGTTATGCGTCTGGGCTAGGATTCAATTACCTGTCGCACATTCTACGTCATTGTAGAATTGCGCCTTTACTTTATTTCCTTGATATAGTTATACTGTGACTAGCAGCCGTAGGACACTGCACACATTATTGACGGTTCATGATGCACGAGCACGGATTGTATGCTACACACACACCGTCAATAATTGCTATGTCACACACAACCCCTTATAGATACTATTGCTTATCATACTTGACATTTATCTTATCGTATACCTGTAGTGTATCTTACCTTTAGCGATAAGTACATATACACTTGCGATACAGCTACAGGTATACCATGCACATATTTTAGTCATACCGGGGGAGATTTCCTACATATGTTACTTATACCCAGGGGGGTATACGACATCAGTTCTCATAGGTAGATACCTATACTTGGCTGTACCTTATTGATTTTGCATACATCTGGTTCAGCTATATACTTTTGTTTACCTGCTCGCATTCAGATATATCGCATATATTTATTCCTGGATTTGCGCATTGTTATCTGGATTTTATATGATGTTTTCGGGATTTGGGAACCGCGGGAGTTCATGAATTTATGCATACATGGAACAACCCGGTTTCCTTGATATGATATTTGTGCATCCCCCATGAGTTTTATCGGTGCTGATTATATGCTCCATACGAGGTGTGGTTGCCGTATGAGGGTACATGGTGGGGCCCGGTATGGTTCCCCTCGGCAAGAAGATCGATGGGTTTGCCGATTGAGCCTGGAGGCGGGCGAGTACCTACCGGTGATTGGTTGGACCTGGCAGTTGTCCGGAGGATACTGGCCAGAGTCGAGAGATGGATGCGGGATGATCTGTTCTACCGGGGTCGAGGGCCGACACTACAGACGGACCCCGTGGGCCGATCCGGACTGACGGAGCCCGATATACAGGATTTCTGTGTCGATGCTTGGCACACTGTTTTCATGATATTTCTTTTAATACCCTTTGTATATATAACAGGGGATTTAGCCGTTGTTATATATACCTTTACACCAATATTAGTGGAGTGGGACGCTAATATATGTATATTGCCCCCATCATATTTATATCTGTACATATATATGTTTAGGATGTTAGAGATTACTTGAGATCGGACTTGGGTTTTTAGGTGATTCATTGAGATTGGTTATTGGATATGAAAGATATGGTCGATTTGTACATTCAAGACATAGGAGAGCTATTCGATTTTGTACTTGAGGTGATGTGAGATCTATGTGATGTGAGAGCCCAGTTTGGGGGCCGATTTGATGTTTGGGATGTGAGTGTCTTGATGGATTGTGATCCTACCACGATGTCAGGTTTCCGTGGAAATGACATATTCCATCCTATACCTCACCCTTACCTACCTTATGCACAGATTCATATATTGGTAGTACTTGTAGTGTACCCTTATGATAGTTGCATACCTACCTTCTCATATCCTTATTGCATAGTTATTGCATATTATTGTCATGTTAGTATTGCTTCACATATTGATTGTACCGCTAGTGTACTTTACTTATTTCAGCATTTGCATGACATATTATTACTGTAAGCGCGTATCTTAGATTCATGCTGTACGTGCATTCCTGCGATTACCTGCATATGTTATCTACTATTCACGAGTTGGCAACTCACCCCCGTTGTGCCACAGGTGTTTCAGGTTTTTCCCCAGAGTAGTCGAGGCAGGCTATTCCTCTATTCCGCTTTCAGCTATCATCTTTTGCCCCAGATACCGCATCAGCTCATAGTACTATTTTGCTTAGGTGGGTTGGTGGTTATCTGTATTTCATATTGTACATTCATTGTATTTGTACTCTCCATCTACTATTGTATTGTTGACTTAGAGACTTGGTGAGGACGATATGTGTATTATTGTGGATTTGATGTCTTTTATATACAGCTTTATCTCTATTGTCTTTCATTTCTTCGCTACGGCGTCGTATACTTGTGATGAGTTTGTTTTCCGTCTTTGGGCTGCGTTTTACAAAAAAAAAGGGTGTTGCTAAAATTTTAAAGAAAGAAAGTAGACCTTTTTAAAGAATTTGGGTTGCGATTTCAAATGTTTCAAAATCTTATATTATCTTCTTCCGTATTCTCATGGTTTAGATTTCTGGGTTTGGCTTTCTTTTACTACGTTGCGTCTTTAGGCGTTGCGTAGTATTAGGGCCGTCACGGGCCAATTTTGGGTCGTGACAAAGTTGGTATCAGAGCGCTAGGTTTTACCTTTCGGAGTGTAGGATGACCTTAGTATGATGGAGTAGGTAGCTTAAGCAGAGTAACGTAGTGTGTGTATGTCTGCAGCATACCCACGATGCGGTATCTTGCATTAAGTGACCTAAGCACAATTTGCTTTAAATTCCTTCCTTGATGATCCATATCCTTAAGATTCGATTCCTTATTCTCATCGAATCTTATATCTATCTATAGCCTTGCCGCCGATGACTATGGGGACTCAGAGTGATGCAGCGAGGGCCGAGGTCAGAGTTGGCTCGGGTGAGACGAGTATTGACCAGGATGGCACTCTAGTTGCACAGGTGCAGACGGATCAGCCTACGATCTATACTATGGATAGACTTTTGGTAGAGATGCAGGACTTCCGCCAGACGTTGAGTTCTTTGGTTGATGTCGTTCGGGAGCTACGACAAGAGGTGGTCACCCCTGTTACTCAGCTGTCCCTTACGATCAGCCTGCAGTAGTCCGTCACTTACATAGCACCAGTGGTTGCAGCTCCAGTTGACGAGGCGCATATTTCAGGGGATCAGAGAGTTCCAGGATAGTGGAGGAATCGTGCTAGTGTACCAGCCCAGGGATAGAGGTTTGGTCGTCGAGACAGATTTCGTGGCTGTCGCGGGAGTAGCAGAGGCTTAGGACGAGGACAGTCGTTCAGCTCTCATCCCCAGGATGGTCAGCAGTCAGCGCGTGGATGTTTTCGATGCGGGAGCCTCCAGCACTTCATCAGGGATTGTTCCTTAGCACCTCGTCAGAGTCATATTCAGAGAGGCCGTGGACGTGGAAGATTCGCTCAGAGGGCTCAGGCTACCAGAGGAGTTCATCCAGCTGCGAGTAGAGGGCAGACACAGGAGTTTGCTTCTACTCATCGGGAAGTGCAGACGTCCAATGTGGAGTTTTCAGGTATCTTTTATTTATATATGTTCTTTTGATGTATTTTTTTGTTTCTTGCTTGTACCGTGGTTGGGTAGATTAGTCGTAGTTGTGTTAACTTCTGCCAGCGATTCTTTTGTTGCGCGACGTGTATTTCAGTTGTGTGCCAATTGGTTACGAGATGGAGATTCGTCCGTCGTTTTGATCCTTCTAGAGATGTTGGATTTGACGATTCTCCTGGGCACGGACTGGTTAATTACGTGTTAGGCGTCTGTGGACTACCGTGAGGAAACAGTCAGGGTTGTTTTCCCGGCAAGTCAGTTCTTGTTGTGCAGGTGGATAGTTGTGCCACCTCTCACAGCTCGAATTCAGCCTTTTCGCTAGTCGGCTACTGAGGGGATGTCGTGGATTCTTGGCGCTCATTTATGATACCGGAGCCACAGTGGATTGTTGGACCAGGTTCCTTTCGTGCGAGAGTTTTTCCGACGCTGTTCCAGATGGGCCGGCGAAGCTGTGGGAGCTTAAAGGATCAGCTGCAAAGTTGTGGTTTGGGGAGTTTGGTGTGTCTGAGTGTTTCGCTTTTGGAGGCTCCGATTTCTGTTCGTCGAGGAGGAAGACGGCAGTTTGAGGCCGTGTATCGACGGATTGTCAATTGAACCGGCTTACGGTGCGGATGGGTGTCCCTTACCTCACAGTGACGATTTCTTCGATCAGCTCCAGAGTGCGAGACATTTTTCTAAGTTTGCTTGGGATCAGGTCATCATTATTGCGGATTCGGAGTGATGGCATTCCGACGACTGCTTCGTGCGTTCTACGGGCTATGTGTGTTTTTGTGAGTCGTTGGATTCATTAATGCCCTAGCAGCATTCGTAGATGTGATGAACCAGATTTCTTCAGGCCGTTCCTCGACCAGTTTCTGTTGTGTTATTTACGACATTCTGGTCTATTTAAAGTGTCTTGAGGAACAGGAGCAGCACTTGAGGATTTGTTATGCAGACACTGGGAGAGCACCAGCAGTTTGCTAAATTCTCGGAGTGTTTCTTCAGGATTGTTTTGTGTTGACTCCTAGGTCTTGTAGTCACGGGAGACGGTTTCGTATGGTTCCGAGGGAGATCATGACCGTACAGCTTAAGTCCAGACATGTGTGCAGGACGGAGATCCGCAGATTCTTGGACTTAGCAGGTTTTTACCGCCGTTTCGTGCAGGATTGCTTGAGTAGTGCTGCACCGTCGACTGAATTGACCAAGATGGAGGTTTCTTTCCTGTGGACTGAGGCATGTGTGCGGAGTTTTCGGCAGTTAGAGATTCTGTTAACCACTGCATCAGTTATTTCTTTGCTTTTGGTTCGGGCGACTTTGTTGTTTAACTGTAATGTTTCTTGAGTGGGCTCGATTATGTACTGAGGTGAGACTACAGAGTCATCGCTTTTGCTTCCCTACATTTAGAGGAAGTACGAGAAGGATATTCCACTCATGATCTGGAGATGGCCGCGGTGGTTTTGCATTGGGGATTTGGCGACACTACTTATTGAGAGTCGTATCAGATTTTCCACAGACCACCAGAGCTTAATGTACGTCTTCCTGCAGCGGATTTTGATTGTTGTGACAGTCTTCTGCAGATTTGCAGTTCTTGTGTGATCGTTGAGTACAGCTTTAGTTCGTCTCTACGGAGGGGACAGCTTGCTCATGTCCGCGCCCGACCACTTTCCTTAAATCGTTTTCGCGAGACACTGCCCGCCGAAGCTCGTTAGTCAGCGATACTTGAGCATATTCGGCTGGGTAATGATTCGGAGACCTTGAATTGTGACAATGGTGTGCTAAGTTAGGGACGCGTTTGTGTACCTGACATCATCGGGTAGAGACGTGTAATCCTAGATCATGCACAGCTGTCAACTCTCTTTATGCATTCAAGTTCCACCAGCTTTGGCGTGACTTGTGAGATAGTTACGAGTGGACAGGGATGTAGAGAGAAGTTTCAGGTTTCGTTTCAAGGTGTATGTCTTGTTGTATGCTTGAGTCAAGCATCTGAGGCCGGCTGGAGAGTTGCAACCTTTTACCGTTCCGAAGCAGGGATGGGAGCAGATCTCCATGAATTTCGTTATGGTTTCTACCCAAGTTTAGTTAGGGTGTGACTCCATTCGGATTCTCGTCGTCCGGTTATACTCAGTTTGCTCAGTTGTTTTGTTAAAGTTGTGTGTTTGTTTGGTTGTTGTCAGCAGTTGGGGATCGTCACTCGCCATCGTTAGGGTTCTCCTTCGATAGCTGTTATCAGGAGACACTCCAATTGGCCACCCTTAGGCTTAGGGGTTAGGTCGTGTCGATCACCAGTCTGTTGTTTTTCTGACTCCGCGTAAGTAGGACCTTGGACCCCAGCTAGCCCAGAAACTTCGGAGATAGTCCAGCTGTGTTAGGTCAGGATGGGAATTGTCCATTGTGAACTGAGGTCTTATGTCGACTGTGTTAGCCATAGACTCGAGTTCGCAGGGACAGATCATGTATTCCTATGGGCTTTCCGATGAATGACGTGTTGGATTTTGGGAAGCTTATCCCAGGATTTAGGTCCTTCTGAGATCCTATAAGCGAGTTAGTTTCGTTGCCTTTAAATCGGCACTTCCGCCCAGATTATTGGATTTTCACCCCGTATTCCTTGTGATGATACTTTACAACTACCTTCTTGAACTTTCTCACGTGCTTTGGCACCAGACTATTTAGTTTAGACGCGATATTTCGTTCACCAGCAGCCAATTGTATTAATGGCTCGGCAGGTGGAGGAACATCGGTCAAGGGTCTTGCCATCTGTGAAGGGCTTTCTTGGACGTAGCCGTATAGTGAGGTAATTACTTGGGAGGCTGCGAGCGAGATTTAAGGATTTTAATCTTCTCTTGGAAGGTACCGTATCAGTATATTTTTAAATTCGGGGACGAATTTCTTTTAAGGGGGGGAGATTGTAACACCTTAGAATGTGTTTTGTAGCTAATTATATTTTAATATATAGTTTTTAACAAAAAGTTTACCAAATTAAGTTTTAAATATTTTATCCTACTTATTGTGTATTTTATTAGAATCTTGTTAAGCGCACACACACTTGTGCATGTAAACTAGGGTTGTATTTGGGGTTAAACATGGTTAGCAACCATGCTTAACTAACCATTTTCTCTAATCTAGCTTGTAGTTTTGTTTAAGTGTCATGGTTGTTGTTTTAATTGAAAAATGATTTTAAAATGGAAATTTTAAACTTGGTTGACTTTGAGAGGGAGAGAGAGAGAGCATGGGGCATCATGGCCCTTGCCATGCCTCATTTAATGAGGAGAGAGAGTGTGAAAGGGGCCTTTCTTTTGTTGTGCTCATTTTCTTCTCTCATTTCCCTTGCTCTCAATCTCACTCTCTCACACACACACACTCACCTGAACACAGAACCATCAGCACCAGGGGCAGCAGCAGCAACAGCATCACCATCTTCAGCAGCAGCAGCCTCAGTTCCAGCAACAAGCAGCAGAAGCAGCAGCAGGCATCAGGAGCAGCAACAAGCAGCAGTAGCAGGAGCACCAGCAGCTGTAGCAACTTCTTTCACTTCCTCACCTGCCTTCTAGGGCTCTATAGGGTATAATTCTGAAACCTTTTTTCCCTAGTTGCTTAGCAATGTGTGGTTTTGTGTCGATTAGTGTTAAATAGCTAAATTAGTGCTAGTTTTGGTGATTTGTGAGATGTGGTGATAAATTGTTGATTTTGTTAGCTACCTTAGGTTAATTTAGTGTTAGTAGGGTCACTTACACTGAGAAATCCCCCGATATCACTAAAATACCATAAGGTTTCTATTTTGTGCAAATTAGTGTTTTTAAGTGATAATTGTGACTTCTGGAATCTGCTATAGACCCGGACCTTACAGAGTAAAATGGAGCAAACTGGGACATGATACCTAGGTCTAGAGCACACCACATGAACACGAGCCCCTACCCCCATACTGTGGCCGCCAATCTAATCAATCTGGCCGCAATTTGCGGCCAGGAAGGGGTTCTGGGTGTTGGGGTTTTGTGTAGGGTAGTCTGCAGTGTTGTGTAGTGTTTTGACATGTCTAGTTTTGTAATATTCTACCTGTAGGAAAATCTGGGGCTATATATCGTTTTTGGTGTCCGTTGTGTTTGCGCGATACGCGCGATACGTGAGTGGGTTCTGTGATCCAGCGTATCGCGGCGTGTCGCGATGGTTTTAGACGCGTACACACACGATTCAGCGTATCGTGCACACGCGCGTTTAGTTCGCGACGCGAGTTTCTCGTTTTGATTCGATATCGCGTTTCGCGGAATATTTTGGCTTATATATGATTTTCATGTCGTATTTGCAGGTTTGCAGGCAGGAACTACGGACACGGCTACAGGGGGGAGCAGATGGTAGGATTCACCTAGCGTGGAGTGTAGGTGAGTAGATTTAACATCTACAGGGGAATCGCCCGCATGGCGTTATGCGTCTGGGCTAGGATTCAATTACCTGTCGCACATTCTACGTCATTGTAGATTGCGCCTTTACTTTATTTTCTTGATATAGTTATACTGTGACTAGCAGCCGTAGGACACTGCACACATTATTGACGGTTCATGATGCACGAGCACGGATTGTATGCTACACACACACCGTCAATAATTGCTATGTCACACACAACCCCTTATAGATACTATTGCTTATCATACTTGACATTTATCTTATCGTATACCTGTAGTGTATCTTACCTTTAGCGATAGGTACATATACACTTGCGATACAGCTACAGGTATACCATGCACATATTTTAGTCATACCGGGGGAGATTTCCTACATATGTTACTTATACCCAGGGGGGTATACGACATCAGTTCTCATAGGTAGATACCTATACTTGGCTGTACCTTATTGATTTTGCATACATCTGGTTCAGCTACATACTTTTGTTTACCTGCTCGCATTCAGATATATCGCATATATTTATTCCTGGATTTGCGCATTGTTATCTGGATTTTATATGATGTTTTCGGGATTTGGGAACCGCGGGAGTTCATGAATTTATGCATACATGGAACAACCCGGTTTCCTTGATATGATATTTGTGCATCCCCCATGAGTTTTATCGGTGCTGATTATATGCTCCATACGAGGTGTGGTTGCCGTATGAGGGTACATGGTGGGGCCCGGTATGGTTCCCCTCGGCAAGAAGATCGATGGGTTTGCCGATTGAGCCTGGAGGCGGGCGAGTACCTACCGGTGATTGGTTGGACCTGGCAGTTGTCCGGAGGATACTGGCCAGAGTCGAGAGATGGATGCGGGATGATCTGTACTGCCGGGGACGAGGGCCGACACCGCAGACGGACCCCGTGGGCCGATCCGGACTGACGGAGCCCGATATACAGGATTTCTGTGTCGATGCTTGGCACACTGTTTTCATGATATTTCTTTTAATACCTTTTGTATATATAACAGGGGATTTAGCCGTTGTTATATATACCTTTACACCAATATTAGTGGAGTGGGACGCTAATATATGTGTATTGCCCCCATCATATTTATATCTGTACATATATATGTTTAGGATGTTAAAGATTACTTGAGATCGGACTTGGGTTATTAGGTGAATCATTGAGATTGGTTATTGGATATGAAAGATATGGTCGATTTGTACATTCGAGACATAGGAGAGCTATTCGATTTTGTACTTGAGGTGATGTGAGATCTATGTGATGTGAGAGCCCAGTTTGGGGGCCGATTTGATGTTTGGGATGTGAGTGTCTTGATGGATTGTGATCCTACCACGATGTCAGGTTTCCGTGAAAATGACATATTCCACCCTATACCTCACCCTTACCTACCTTATGCACAGATTCATATATTGGTAGTACTTGTAGTGTACCCTTATGATAGTTGCATACCTACCTTCTCATATCCTTATTGCATAGTTATTGCATATTATTGTCATGTTAGTATTGCTTCACATATTGATTGTACCGCTAGTGTACTTTACTTATTTCAGCATTTGCATGACATATTATTACTTTAAGCGCGTATCTTAGATTCATGCTGTACGTGCATTCCTGCGATTACCTGCATATGTTATCTACTATTCACGAGTTGGCAACTCACCCCCGTTGTGCCACAGGTGTTTCAGGTTTTTCCCCAGAGTAGTCGAGGCAGGCTATTCCTCTATTCCGCTTTCAGCTATCATCTTTTGCCCCAGATACCGCATCAGCTCACAGTACTATTTTGCTTAGGTGGGTTGGTGGTTATCTGTATTTCATATTGTACATTCATTGTATTTGTACTCTCCATCTACTATTGTATTGTTGACTTAGAGATTTGGTGAGGACGATATGTGTATTATTGTGGATTTGATGTCTTTTATATACAGCTTTATCTCTATTGTCTTTCATTTCTTCGCTACGGCGTCGTATACTTGTGATGAGTTTGTTTTCCGTCTTTGGGCTGCGTTTTACAAAAAAAAAGGGGTGTTGCTAAAATTTTAAAGAAAGAAAGTAGACCTTTTTAAAGAATTTGGGTTGCGATTTCAAATGTTTCAAAATCTTATATTATCTTTTTCCGTATTCTCATGGTTTAGATTTCTGGGTTTGGCTTTCTTTTACTACGTTGCGTCTTTAGGCGTTGCGTAGTATTAGGGCCGTCACGGGCCAATTTTGGGTCGTGACAGTAGCAAGTTGCCATATGATTTCTCACTCGTCTACAGACGATGAAGAAGCTCCCTGCACAGAGAGACTGGGGGCAGGTCCCGTGCCGGAACTTCTACGGCCTTCAGACGAAATGATCGACGCCTTCCCGAATGAAATTCATTTGAAAAGTAAACCCAATCGGGAGCGTGAGATGGCTATATTTGAAAGAGCCAAACGCCGACGACTAGACGAAAGAGTCGAGACACTTCTGCTGAATCAAGGAACATCCATCGCGGATAAAAACAAGTTCAAAACGAGGAAAAGGTTTGCTAAAGCCATTTCAATGGGAATGAAGCTACCACCCTCCGAAGCAAATGCCCTTGGTGAAACAGAAATGCTTCCTAGCTACTGCCTATATCACCAAAAGATGGCACATCCCACCGAAGAATGCAATTCTTTTAAAAGATGGTGGAGAGGGTACGTTGCTCACCGGCAACATTTCAAGCGGATGAAACGCAAAACTCGTCGGGAGCAAAGAAATACGACCAAGGAGTATAAGAGAACTTCCAGCAACTGTCGCATGGTCAACGCTTGGGAATCGCAAGTTTTTACCTTCGGGAGCGACTCTGACGAAGAAATGACTCTTGGCCCTCTCTTCAAAGAATCCACGTCAAGAAAAGAGGAAGAACCGAAGAACTGCAAGAATATTCAGCTGCGCAATCGTACGCTGCCCGAAAAGAATCTCGGACCCACAAATAAAAAAGATAAGGGAAAGGAAAAGATCTCTGAGGATATCGCCCTGGATGACCAAGTCACGAAACAGCTGACAGCTAAGGACCCGCCCAAGAAAAGTAAGGTGGACTACAACTTTCTGACACACTTGACGATGTTACCCTCGCAGCTCAGCATTCTTGACGTCCTTTTACTATCCAAAGAAGCGAGAGATTCATTGATCAAGCCGCTACAAGAGCCAGAGCAATTCCAAGCCTTTCTCACCGAAGAAAAGATGAAGGACGAGCTGGAGGAAGTACATACAGCCGATATCACCTTCGGCGACGAAGACCTCCTCTTTGGGACGTTCGAGCACAACCGTCCCCTCTATGTCTTAGGATACTGCCATGATATAAAGATAGGCAAAATCCTAGTCGACAATGGGTCTTCCGTCAATCTCCTTAATGTGCGAGTGTTGAAGGAAATCTGCATGAGCGTCCAACACCTCGCTCGTGATAAGATCACCATCTCCGGGTTCAACTCCTAGTCATCACGGATCCTCGGGTCTATAATACTGACGCTGCGCTTCGGGCTGCTTGTCACAGACATTAAATTTCATGTCATTGACGCTAAGACATGCTACAATGCTTTGCTCGGTAGGCCTTGGTTGCACGAGTACAACATTATTCCTTCTACACAGCACCAGTGTATGAAGTATTTTAAAGATGGCATCGAGTACACTGTGACGAGAGAGTTGAACCCATTCTCCGTGAACGAAGTCCGAAAGTACGAAGATGCAAAATACTTCTTACCAGACTTCGAGGATACGGAAAGATGTCACCAACCGAAGAACAAAACTATCATCACTATTCCAGTCTTCGGGAGTGATACCGAGGAAGAAGAAGAGATAGTTTATTCAGGGCCGCCTTAGTGTAACAACCCGGAACCGTCCGCCCCCATGTTGATCTTCGGCAGCGACTCGGAGGACGGGGTTAATGCTGTATTCTCCGCTCGGCCGTCAATACAAGCTTTCGCTAGAAATAATCAGAGTCTGCAAATTATCCTGGTTCCGCGGGAGCATTACAAAGATCTCGATGCACTCAAAGCTTATAGTGTGCAAGAATTGCAGACATTTTACATCCCTCCCAGGAGAGAAGGCGAAAAGGCAATCCTATTCTACCACTCCGGGAAACCAAAGTGGAGAAAGAAATCTGGCACGGTGCGAATTCTACACTCAACAGGCTCCAGCCCATCCGCTAGCCCAGATATTACTCGGAAGGCTTAAAAAGGCTCTTTAAGCGCCAAGGGGTACCTTTCAAATAGACCATTCGACAAGCTGGGTTCTACAGCAGGATTTGGGATATCCCTGGAACTCAGTGTAAGCTGCCCAACGGGAGAATGGAAAGGCTCGGGCTTAGATATGTGAAATCCGGGAAACGGGAACGAGTCCATGGTAGCTACGTCATATATAACTTCGATGAAGAAGAGGACGCCCTGTCAGAAAACGCCGACCCCGAACCAAAACAAGATCCTGCAATCAAAATGCCGAGCCCGTCATTTGAAGAACGAATGGACCAGCTTATCAGGGAAGCGGGTCAAAAGGTTCGAGATGACCATAATCGCGAAATGACCATCTATGAGAAAGCCAGGACGCAACGCCTTCTTCAACAGGCTGCAAAAGATGAAAATGCTCCTTCCTGTCAACCTGTTGTGCAAAAGGCCCAACGCAGAGGCAGAAACAAGTCAAAGTGCGGAAAAGGCGTTCGTCAGCAACAAAGTGGAACCAAGAAGCCACATGATCGGGAATCGAGCAACCCAGATTCGTCCCTTATGAAGAAGATGAGTCAGACATACTCTTTTCTTCAAAATAAAACACGAAAGATACTTGAGCTCGCCATAAAACATCAGATGATTACACTTCCGGAGTCCTAACACCCCGAGTAAGCAGGCAAAGTCTCTCACCCGGACTATTGCTCCTATCATAGGGCAATAGGAAATCCTATTGAAAACTGCTTCACCTTCAAGAACTGGGTCGAAAATCAATATCAGCTCGGCAAATTCGCTCTATCCAGCAGTTGGAGGGTAACACTGCCGCAGAAGCATGAACCCAAATCCGTGAGAGTAGAACCAGATCCACATCGGTCTTGGAAGCGAGCTCGTACTTGTCATATGATAACACTATCAAAAGAAGAGCCCGAGAATATGGATGAACTCCCCTGGTGCTTCGAAAATAATGATGACGAGGTAATCTCAGAATTTCCACCGGCACCGAAAGAGCTGGAGGATGGAATACATACTACTACGGATAACCTCAAGAAAATTGATTTGGGGACGGCAAGTGACCCGCGACCAACATTCATCAGTGGGTTGCTGTCTGAGGAAAGGGTAGCTACACTAAAAGACGTGCTTATGCAGCAGAAGGATTGCTTAGCGTGGAACTATTCTGAAATGCCAGGATTAGATCCAGAGATTGTTGTCCACAAATTGGCAATATCCCCAGACGTCAAGCCAATCAAACAAGCACCGAGAAGAATGCGGCTCGAGCTTGAGATGAGTATCAACACCGAGATCAAGAAACTAATCGACTCCGGCTTCATCCAAGAAGTTCAATACCCTGATAGGATCGCCAACATCGTCCCAGTAATGAAGAAGAATGGAACACTGCACATATGCGTGGACTTCCGGGACCTTAATAAAGCTTGCCCAAAGGATGATTTCCCAGTACCGGTCACTGAGCTGATGATAGATAACACGTCCACTCATGAAGTCTTCTCCTTCATGGACGGCTCATCAGGATATAATCAGATAAAGATGCATCCCGAAGACCAGAAGCACACCGCTTTCCGGATCACTTTGGGTATATTCTGCTACAAGGTGATGCCCTTCGGTCTAAAGAACGCTGGTGCCACCTATCAGAGGGCCATGACGAAGATCTTCGATGGCCTCATACATGAAATCGTCGAATGCTACATCGACGACCTCGTAGTTAAAAGCAAATCATATGAGGAATATCTAGAGCATCTGAAGACCGTATTTCAACGCCTTCGGCAATACAACTTGAAGATGAACCCTCTCAAATGCGCATTCGGAGTTTCCTTGGGCAAATTCTTGGGGTTCGTCTTTCGACACCGAGGCATCGAAATAGACCCTTCGAAGATCAAAGCGATCATGGAAATGCCACCGCCAAGGACTCTCAAGCAATTGTGGTCTCTCCAAAGAAAGCTCGCGTACATCCGACGATTTATAGCCAATCTTTCGGGCAAGTGCCGTCCTTACAGCCACCTGATGAAGAAGGGAACCCCTTTCGTCTGGGATCACAAATGCCAAAGCGCGCTAGACGAAATCAAACAATACTTGCAGAATCCGCCAGTACTGGCCACTCTGATCAAGGGAAAGCCTCTCATTCTTTATACAACCGCCCTCGAAGGTTCCTTAGGCGCATTATGGGCATAAGAGAACGACCAAGGGAAGGAGAGAGCCCTCTACTATTTGAGTTGAGTTCTGCTGGGGGCAGAAAGCAATTATTCTCCCATTGAAAAACACTGCCTGGCATTGATCTTCGCGATAATGAAGCTCAGGCACTATGCGTTGGCGCATGAAGTCCGTCTCATATCGAAGGTGGATCCTCTCAAGTATTTGATTTCAAAAACCATATTGACAGGACGACTCGCTAAATGGGCCTTACTCTTGATGGAGTTCTCAATAACTTATCAGCCCCTTAAGGCAGTGAAAGGCCAGGCCATCGCCGACTTCCTCGCTGAGCATCCAATACCTGCCGATTCTCCTTTAAACTGCGAACTGCCAGACGAACATGCGTTCAATGCGATCGACAGTAGTGGTACCCGGTAGTAACTTTATTTTGATGGAGCGTCTTCCATGAAGAAGCGCAAACAGAACACCCCTATAATCAAATCGGGGGTAGGCCTTATCTTCGTAACCCCACAAGGAGGGATAATGTACTTCGCCTTCTCCTTAACAGAGCTGAGGACAAACAATGAAGCCGAATATGAAGCTCTGATAGCAGGTCTTGAGATCGCCATCGACATGGGAATTGAAAACCTGCTTATATACGGAGACTCCCAACTAGTCGTCAGTCAAGTAAATGGCGACTACCAAACGTGCAAACCAGAGTTGGTGAAGTACGGCGAGAGAGTGCAGCAACTGCTAACCCAAATTCCTTCCTACACTCTCGAAAGCATACCGCGTGCAGAAATTAGCAAAGCGGATGCATTGGCCAAGCTTGCACCGGCAAAAATATCTCCGGAGTCGTCCGAAGAAAAAGGAGTGATTGAGCAAATGACTATGCAAATGAAAGATCAGGAAAAGGATGAGGATTGGAGGGAAGTCTTTATAGACTACTTCAAATCCCGTCGAACGCCTGAAGATGCGTCCTCAAAACATCAGCTCATGAAGCGAGCCCTATCTTTCGCTTTCGTCAATGATACTCTGTATATGAGGTCATTCGATTCTTTATGGTTAAGATGCCTGGGACCTGAAGAGGCGAAGAGAGTCATCCAAGAAACTCATGACGGACTCTGCGGTTCTCATCAAGCCGGGCCGAAGATAAAGTTGAAAATTAAACGGATGGGTTATTACTAGCCCACGATGATTCAGGACTGCCTCGAGTATGTGAAGCATTGCCACTCGTGCCAGATCCTTGGGGACTTTATCCACAAGCATCCGAATCCACTGCATCCAACGGTGGCTAGCTGGTTGTTCGAAATGTGGGGAACTGACATAATCGGCCCCATCGAACCGGTATCGTCCAGAGGACATCGATTCATTTTGGCGACAACTCACTACTTCTCCAAGTGGGAAGAAGCGGTACCACTGAGGAAAGTGAAAATGGAGAATATCCTCCATTTCTTCAAGACACACGTCATTTATCGGTTTGGAACTTCGAGACGGATCATCTCCGATAACGGGCCAGCCTACAGAAGCCACAAGATCAGCCGCTTCGCACAACAGCACAATATAGACTGGAGATACTCCTCAGTTTATAATCCCTGAGCTAACGGTCTAGATGACCTTCAACAAGACCTTGACGAAGATCGTGAAAAAGACGGTGTCACGAAATAAGAAAGACTGGCACAAGAGACTGCAAGAAGCTCTCTGGGCGTATCGAACTACGTTCAAGACGGCCATGAACACAACGCTGTACGCATTGGTATTCGGTACAGAAGCGGTATTCCCCTTCGAGATAGAGTTACCCTCTCTATGAGTGGTAGTTCATTACGAGCTGACAGACGAAGAGAATGCTCACCTTCGGCTCGAGGAGCTCGATGCCCTTGATGAAACCCGGCTCATTGTGCAACAAAATCTGGAAGCTTATAAAGCAAAGATGACGCGCTCCTACGAAAGATTGACCAGGCCAAGGACATTCCGCCAGGGCGAACTCGTCCTGATAGTCAAAAGACCCATGATCCCCAATCGTGCTAAACGAGGGAAATTCGAGCCGAATTATAAAGGCCCGTACATTATAGACAAGGTCTACCAGGGTGGAGCCTATCTACTCATAGACATGCATGGTGAAAGACCTTTCAGGCCAATAAACGGTCGCTTCCTGAAGAAATACTATGCTTGACGAGTCACGACCTAGGTCAATGATAGATGACGACGACTATGTCCGCTCGCTATATTCATAAGCCCAAACTCCATAAGTAGTAACCGTCTTACTTTACGAGGGACCGAAACGTCCTTAAACTAATAGCGGACCGAAACGTCCTTAAACTAACAACGGACCACTATGTCCTAAAACTAGCTGTTGACCTAGACGTCGATAAACTACGGTGGATTGCAGCACCCCAAAGCTGATACAAAAAAAAGAGAATAAAAATAAAGAGAAAAGAAAACGGTATGTCCATAAGCAAAAAGGGCACGGATGAAAACCCGAAAGGGCTCCGTGAGTAAAAACAGCAGGGCTTCCGGCGAGTGTTTGTGAAAACCCGAAAGGGCGCAATCTCGTTAAAAGGCACTTGCAAGGTCCTTTCGACCTTGTAAGGAGAAATTACCCGCGTGAGATCCTTACGACTCACAAGAGAGCAACACACTTAGGGATCCTCACGATTCTTAGGGAGAAATTACACTTGCGAGATCCTCACGACTCGTAAGGAGAACTCTCTTATGGGACCCTCACGGTTCATAAGATTTGAAAGTCTTAAGTTACAGAAACCTGAACCTGTTCTTAAGCAGCCCCCCACAACCTTCAATACTGCCCTACAAGCGGCTCAATACGGACCCTTGTATACAATCCATGGGCACGAATAAACATTTCCCTAACAAAGTCCCATCCGTGACTAGGGATATGTCCATACGGTGAGCAACCCTTGTGTGTCCTCTTGACTAATAAGGAGAAAACACTTTTGTAAGATCCTTACGACTTATAAGAGAACATACGCTTAGGAGTCCTCACGATTCCTAAAGAGAAAACGCACCTACGAGATCCTCACGACTTGCAGGGAGAAATACCTTCATAAGACCCTTACGGCTTATGAAGTCAAAAGCCTTAGTCGACAGGATCCTAACCCTGTTAACTAAGCCACCTTTGTTCGACATCGACAGAGGCAAATAATGATTCACTCCTGGTAATATCCCAGTAGTAGCGGTGCTGATGCCGAAATCAGTGTCTAATTCCGAGCTTGCAGCGAAAAGCCAGCAAGCCACACATGCTTTCGAAATAGCCGAAATGATGGGGCAACTTGCAACAAAATCAGCAAGTAAAAGATGTATGCATGCAAAATAGCCGAAATGATTGGGCAACTCGCAATAAAAAAACAGCGAGTAAAAAAAAATAGCCGAAATGATTGGGCACCGTGAAAAATAGCTGAAATGATTGGGCGATCGCGACCTTCGTGATATAAAAGCTGAAATGATAGAGCATCGCGGAAAGAAATAAAAAAAATGAATGAATGAAATTTATGCCCTACAGGTGGTATTACATCAATCCCTGTATACAATCCAGGGGCGCAAACAAAGAAGGAATCACACTCCTCCTCCCTAGGTTTCATCAGAAGAAGAAGCCAAATCTCGATGGGTCACAGATAACCTGGAGATCATCTCAACGTTCGTTTCATTGCAGCAGACACAATATCAAGCAAAGCGGAACAACGGCAACTCCCAGTTCCATGACTCGGCGGTGTACAGATAACCGAGAGTCAAATTCCGACTCCATGAAATGCGGATAAAAGTCAACCTTTCCTGGTTACGTGGAACGCGGATAATGTCACTTCTGACCCCGTGGGAAACTTCTAGAGCGGAGCCTAGTCCTCGCCGAACACGGCAGTGAACCCGTGGGAAGCATCTAGAGCAAAATTCCTGGTTACGTGGAACGCGGATAACGTCACTTCTGACCCCGTGGAAAATGTCCAGAGCGGATCCTGGTCCTTGCAGAGCACGGCAGTGAACCCGTGTGAAGCATCCAGAGCGGAGCCTAGTCCTCGCTGAACACGGCAGTGAACCCGTGGGAAGCATTTAGAGCAAAATTTCTGGTTACGTGGAACGCGGATAACGTCACTTCTGACCCCGTGGAAAACGTCCAGAGCGGATCCTGGTTCTCGCAGAGCACGGCAGTGAACCCGTGTGAAGCATCCAGAGCGGAGCCTAGTTCTCGCCTAACACGGCAGTGAACCCGTGGGAAGCATCTAGAGCAAAATTCCTGGTTATGTGGAACGCGAATAATGTCACTTTTGACCCCGTCGAAAACGTCCAGAGCGGATCCTGGTCCTCGCAGAGCACGGCAGTGAACCCGTGTGAAGCATTCAGAGCGGAGCCTGGTCCTCGCCGAGCACGGCAGTGAACCCGTGTGAAGTATCCAGAGCAAAATTCCTGGCTATGTGGAACACGGATTATGTCACTTCTGACCTCGTGGAAAACGTCCAGAGCGGATCCTGGTCCTCGCAGAGCACGACAGTGAACCCGTGTGAAGCATCCAGAGCAGAGCCTGGTCCTTGCAAAGCACAGCAGTGAACCCGTGTGAAGCATCCAGAGTAAACATCGGACTGTGAGGTCCTTAAACTCATGGACTATGATGTCCTTAACCTTGACCGTGATGTCTTAAAACTACATCGGACTGTGGAGTCCTTAAATCCACGGACTATAATGTCCTTAACCTCGACCGTGATGTCTTAAAACTAACAATCAACTGTAATGATTTTAAACCAATTTCACCTTGGTTCAAGGGTACATCTCGTCATCCCTTTGATATTTGGCGTTGTAAGTCTTCAACGTCTTAAGAGAGGTGACGGGTCCCGGCTACCACATTTCATGGACCGTGAGGTCCTTAAACTCACGGACTATAATGTCTTTAATCTCGACCGTGATGTCTTAAAACTAACATTGGACTATGAGGTCCTTAAACTTACGGACTATGATGTCCTTAACCTCGACCGTGATGTCTTAAAACTAACAACGGACTGTGGAGTCCTTAAACCTACGGACTATGATGTCCTTAAGCTCGACCGTGATGTCTTAAAACTAACAACAGACCGTGGAGTCCTTAAATCCACAGACTATGATGTCCTTAACCTCGACCATAATGTCTTAAAACTAACAACGGACTGTGGTGTCCTTCAATCCACGGACTATGATGTCCTTAACCTCGACCGTGATGTCTTTAAACTACGGTACCCCGTAGAAAACGTCCAGAGCGGATCCCGGTCCTCGCAAAGCACGGTAGTGAACCCGCATGAAGCATCCAGAGCGGAGCCTGGTCCTCGCAAAGCACGGCAGTGAACCCGTGTGAAGCATCCAGAGCAAACATTGGACTGTGAGGTCCTTAAACTCACGGACTATGATGTCCTTAACCTCGACCGTGATGTCTTAAAACTAACAACGGACTGTGGAGTCCTTAAACCCACGGACTCTGATGTCCTTAACCTCGACCGTGATGTCTTAAAACTAACAACGGACTATGGAGTCCTTAAATCCACGAACTATGATGTCCTTAACCTCGACCGTAATGTCTTAAAACTAACAACGGACCGCGGAGTCCTTAAATCCACGGACTATGATGTCCTTAACCTCGACCGTGATATCTTTAAACTACGATACCCTGTGGAAAACGTCCCGAGCGGATACTGGCCCTCGCAAACCACGGCTGTGAACCCGCGTGAAGCATCCAGAGCGGAACCTGGTCCTCGCAAAGCACGGCAGTGAACCCGTGTGAAGCATCCAGAGCAAACATTGGACTGTGAGGTCCTTAAACTCACGGACTATGATGTCCTTAACCTCGACTGTGATGTCTTAAAACTAACAACGGACTGTGGAGTCCTTAAATCCATGGACTATGATGTTCTTAACCTTGACCGTAATGTCTTAAAACTAACAACGGACTGTGGAGTTCTTAAATCCACGGACTATGATGTCCTTAACCTCGACCGTGATGTCTTTAAACTACGGTACCCCAAAGAACATCCAGAGCGGAGCCTGGTCCTCGCCAAACACGGCAACCCGTGGGAAGCATCCAAAGCAACCCTTAACTCCGTGAAATGTGGATAAGGACAACTTCACCCATCACTTGCGGGTTTTCACGACTCGTAAGGGAGTAAATTCTCTTGTGAGATCCTTACGACTTTCAAGAGAAAACAGGCACTTAGGAATCCTCACGATTCTTAAGGAGAAACCACACCTATAGGATCCCCTCGACCTGTAGGGAGAAAAACTCTTTATGAGACCCTCACGGCTCATAAAGTTGAAAAGTCTTCGGAGGCATATCTTAACCCTGAATCCTAAACTATCGTTGTCCTGCAAAGAGATCAAGATAGACTATCCGCAGAATACATCACATGATATGGGAGGCGACAAGGAAAATCTCTGATATATATCCTATCAAGCATCCATTTGCAACTATATGAATATTCGAAAAGAAATGATACGCGAAGCTCTGATGTGCATGCAACATAATGATAGTACTCGCAATTAAAGAAAGTTCTCATGGGAAGAATATGAAGCTCATTTACGTAAGCAGGACGTACGTACGAGTACCCAACAAATATGAAAATCCAACATAAAGCCTGCGACAACTAATGATAAAAAGAGTACACTGATTTAAATATACTACTCTAACGGGAAAAGGTCACCAAACAAAGGATCAGTGGGACAAGGGTAAACAAAACAAAGAACAAAATTCTCCATCTCTCTCTCTGCCTTCTCCAACACGTCGAAGCGACGGTTCTCGCGAGGAGTCGCTCTCCACCGATTGGCGCCATGTTCATCCGCAAGAGCAGACATAATAGCCCGCCGGGCTCTTATTTGGCCCAACCGGTGAACCGAGCAGTCTTTCAGAGCCTGAGTAATCAGGCACGCTTCGTGAAAACACTCAATCTTGTTTTCAGCCGCGTCAAGCATCACCAGAGTCATCTCCGCTGGGTGAGGAGGGATGTCAGCAAGCACGGCAGCAAGAATCATCTGGAGCCAAAAGGATCCTATTGGAAGGGGGACCCCCTACGGATCAAGAGTTCATATGTCGCCGAATCACATTCGTCGTCGGTGAGAAGGGGATCCACCAGTCGTGCAGCAAAGCGAGGAATCATCTCCTCGATAGGTACTTCCCATGGCTGTCGACAAGCATGGGGGTTGTTGCAGGCCATGGCACTCAGTTGTTTCCTCAAGATAAACCACAATAAATTGAGAATAGATTTCTCTGTGAAGAGAAAAAGAAGGCTATAGTCTCAGGTTATAAAAAGGAACATTAAATGCTGCGCATGGAGAATATTGCATGGTGGAACTATTTCCGAGGCCCAAAAGACGGAAGGCATTGGAAATCAAGGAGATGGAACTGTTTCCAAGTCTCCTTTTCTGCATCTAATGCTGTGCACAGAAAATATGGCATGAAAATTAAAAACAGCCCTATCAAAAGGGCCCCACGTGCGGAGCACGTGAGCACCAAACTTGATGTGCACTGAAAAGTGAAATTGTGCCTCACACACCAAACACGTCAGCAGCAACAATGACAATATGACAAAATCGCAAAAAGAAGGCATGCAAACACGGAAGGGCATAATAAAACTTATCACTCATACTTTAAAAGTTCATACAAAAATAAAAAGAAACGATTACAACGGCAAGACCTCAGATGTGGGGCATGGATTCAGAAACTCAAAAGTGACTTTTTCCAAGATCTTCCAAGTATTTCGAGCCACCCTAATATGTTTTCTTTCGTGATCACAAGCGTCGGGATCCTCACGGATGTCCTCCACCCTCCGATAGGCAGCAAGTATGGCCAACTGCTGAAAAGCCTGATGCAAGAGATCAATGAGATTGTCTCGCCTTCTCTTCGAGATTAGGCTCATCAGATACACCGAATACACCTTATCCTCGGCGGCATCCAATGCCCCTAGCGGTATGCCGATGCAAAAGAGAGGGAGCGCCTCCCAAATCGCCAGCACGATGAGTTTCAAAAGAGAAGAGCGATGAGGGAGTAGCCGACCGTTGTACTCGTTGAAACGGCTCATGATCTCAGCACATTGAGCGTTGGTGAACTCCTGGTTCTGGCTGCGGCCCAGTGCACGAATATTTCCGTAAGAAATGATTTCATCAAGATCATACAAATGGGCTTCCATAATACTTGAAATAAAGATCATGAGAATTTATTACAAACTTCTTCTTCTTGTATGTGAAAGAGACAACTCAGGGCAAGAAAACCCCAAGAAGCTTTCTGGGAAGAACTAAGTTCTTCATAGGAATTAAATTCCTTTTTGGAAAAGGGGAATTAAATTCTCAGAAACATTTTTGAGATGGTATTAAATTCCATGGAAAAAGGTAAACACCACCATTAACCCCTGAAGATCAGAGAAACCCTAAAGGGCATGTTGATTAAATAATGAGTGGTTTTCTTCTTAAAGAACTTAAAAATGGCTTCTTGTTAAAAGGGAAAACCTTTGGTGTGGATTTAAAATCCAAAGAGTTTTATATGTATGAAAGTTCTTCAATCGTCCAAAACCATTACCTGAAGAGATGGGTCTTTCTTAAACAGAGTTAAACTCTGAAGATTTTTGAACAGAGAACTAAGCTCTGAGAACGAGAATTAAATTCTCAAAAGAAAAGTTTGCAAGGAAGAAGATGAAAGAGTGGAGGCGCTTCTGAAGAGACCCCTGTATTTATAGGATGCGATGGAAACGCTTCATCTTCCCAATTCCCTAGATGAATCCAGCGGTCACAAAAGTGACAGCGTTGCACTCACGTGCAGACACGTGAGAGCAACGCTGTGGGGGCATTTGTTTCCTGATTAAAAAATCAGGAATTACCTCAATGAGGTATCACGTATTCACACGTGACCAATGGTCACGTGATGACACGTGATGGTTAAAACTTCATCAAACAGAAGCGATAAATAACTCAAGTGAGGGTCACGTGCTCACACATGACCAAGGGTCACGTGCCAGCACGTGACAGGCTTTGAAAGCCTTACAGCTTAAAAGAATTTAATTCTAAAAGTTAGAAAAAATACCTCATCGAGGTGTCACGTGCTCACATGTGACCAATGGTCACGTGTTGACACATGATGATTAAAACTACATCATAAACGAGCTACTGAAAAATAACTCAATTGAGGGTCACGTGCTCACACGTGACCAAGGGTCACGTGCCAGCACGTGACAGGATTTGAAAGCCTTACAGCTTAAAAGAATTTAATTTAATTCTAAAAGTCAGAAAAAATAACTCAACAAGGTATCACGTGCTCACACGTGACCAATGGTCACGTGTTGACACGTGATGGTTAAAACAACAACATGAACAAGCTACTGAAAAATGACTCAATTGAGGGTCACGTGCTCACACGTGACCAAGGGTCACGTGTCAGCACGTGACTGGCTTTAAAAACCTCACAGTTTAACAGAATTAAAATTTTGAATTTCTCTAAAATCTTTCTAAATGGGAAAGGAATAAGGAGAACCGTTGAATTAAAAATCCACGGGTGATTAAATATCACCGATTTATGGAAAAATCTGAGATAAGGAAAGATTTCCCCAAATCTCACCAGAAATAACAAATAGAATATCTTTGAATTAAATATCCAACGGTGAATAAAATTCACCTAATAATCTAAAGGCTCGGATTAATGATGAAAACAAATCAAATCTTTCAGTGAAAGATTTACTAAACAAATTGATTCTTTTCCTTCTCCTATAAATAGGAGCCAGAGGAGAGTTTTGAAAGGAGAGAGAGTTTTGGAATCATGAAATTTCAGAGAGAAAAGAAAGGAGAATTTAATTCTCTACAAAGAAAACCCCAAGTAAGAAAAGAAAGGGGATCAAAACTTCAATAAAGAGAATTTAATTCTCAATCTAAGAGTTTAACTCTTCTACAAAAAAGAACTTAGTTCTTCTTCTGGTTGAAGATCGGCACAGAGCACATCTTCCCATAAGTTGAGAATTTAATTCTCATCGGGTCGAGATCCTACCATGCAGATCCTAAACTTAGAGGGGGAATTGAGTTTTGAGAATTTAATTCTCCCAAACTCATAGGAATTTAATTCCTCCAAGATATGAAATTAGGGTTTGAACCCTATCTGAGAATTTAATTATCCCAAAATTATAGAAAGTTAATTCCTTCAAGATGGATGAAACTAGGGTTTAACCCTAATTGAAAATTTAATTCTCTCAGATTAACAGTAATTTAATTCCTCCAAGACAAAATTAGGGTTTAACCCTACATAAGAATTTAATTCTTTTACGTATATGGAAATTTAATTCCTCTAAAAGAAATTAGGGTTTGACCCTACATAAGAATTTATTTTTTTCACAATAGGAATTTAATTCCTCCAAAGTTATAATTAGGGTTTAACCCTACAGAAAATTTAATTCTCAGAATAAAATAAAGAGACTAAAGAGATCTCTGTGCATGAAAAAGACTAAGGTCACGTATCCCCACGTGCCTCCTGAAAAGATCCCCAGAAATGAGAAGGGAAGAGCTCATAGGCAACGCCTTACGTGCTCCACGTGACCCCCGAAACACAGAAAGAAAAAGCAAAGGAAATAGAAGCTTTGGGCGCTCTCACGTGCTCCCACGTGACCCCTTAGCAAGTGCTTTAATAATCAGTGTATAAAATCTCCATCACGTGTCAACACATGATGCTCAAAATAAAAAAAAAAGTGTTTAACACTTAATTGCAGAACAAAGAAAAGGAATCTGGTCCTACCTTTGGGCGCCCTCACGTATCCACACATGACCCCTTTTTCCTTTAGTGTTTAACACTAATAAGAGAACTTATACCCAGTGTTTAAAACTGGTGTTTTCTAGTGTGTAACACTAATTTGGGGACTATATTTCCAGTGTTTAACACTGTTACCTTCTAGTGTTTAACACTAACTTGAGAGCTTTAACACTGTTGCTATCTAGCGTTTACACTAGTTTTAACCAAATTGGTTAATCTTCCAGAGGCAAAACCTCCCACTCAAAATTGAGTAAAAATCAGAGCTCTAATGTCTACTGCGCAATCACAGATAAAAATGTTATCAGAGCCCTCAAACTTTTGATTAGCATTGCTAAATAATGTGGGCCTGAAACCAGACAAATAGACTAATGGTCCAACAAAGTGCCAATATGTCAAACTTAATTGGACTTAGCCCAAATTGGCCATAAGTCCTCAATCCTGACCTAACTGGGCCATTGTGCTCATGATATAATTAATTGGTCTTGGTTCCAAACTGGCTTATAGATCATTTAATCCACCTTGGTTCAAGGGTGCATCTCTTCATCCCTTTGATATTTGTCGTTGTAATCCCTCAACGTCTTCAAAGAGGTGACGGGTCCCAACAGCCATATATTTCATGGACTGTGGGGTCCTTAAATTCATGGACTATGATGTCCTTAACCTCGACCGTGATGTCCTTAAATTCATGGTTCAAGGGTACATCTCTTCATCCCTTTGATATTTCTCTCTCTTTTTTTTCTTTCTATGAGACTTGAAGTCTTGGGGACTTTATATAGGGCTAATTGATTTGTTAAATCGGTTTTAAGAGATCTTTCTCTGATTAATTTGGGAATATTTCCTACCGTTAGATCTTTAATCCTGAGGCCTCTGTTTTACCGAAGAAAATTTTCTTGTTTCAATAAGATTGAAAATTTTTTCCATAACAGAATCTTAGTTCTGATTAATTAATAATTTAGATCTTTTGATCTGACAGTGGAGAATTTTTAATTCCAGCGCTGGCGCACCTTGCGTTAACGCACCTACGTTTGACACGTGGCGTGCAGCGCAACTGAGCTAGCGCACCTATGTTGTACACGTGGCGCGCAGCGTGCAGAATCTGAAGCGTTGCTTCAATTTAAATTTTTAATTTTTGAAACAGAGCTTTGCTCTGATTGGGGTGCGCTGCTTAGGACGCAACGCACCTGGCGCCAGCGCGTTTGCGCTTGACACGTGGCGCGCAGCGCATAGGATCTGAAGCGTTGCTTCTATTTTTTACTTTAGAATTTCAATACATAGCTTTGCTCTTATTGGGGAAAGGAAGCGTCACTTCATTTCAAATTTTGGGATTTGAACAGAGTTTTGCTCTTATTGGAGAAAACCAAAGCGTCGCTTCATTTCAAATCTTGGAATTTGAACAAAGTTTTGCTCTGATTGGTGAAATATGCGTCTAAGTGTAGCAAACACTCATCAAAGGAGTCGCCGAAAATGGAGAAATCATCCATAAAAATCTCCAAGAATTTTTCTACCATGTCTGAAAAGATCCCCATCATACACCGCTGGAAAGTAGTGGGTGCATTGCATAACCCAAAAGACATGCGACGGTAAGCGAATGTACCGAAAGGACAAGTAAATATGGTGTTGTCTTAATCCTTTTCGGCGTTGGGAACTTGATTATAGCCAGAGTAGCCATCCAAAAAGTAGTAAAATTCATGCCCAGCCAATCGTTCTAGCATTTGGTCAATAAAAGGTAATGGAAAGTGGTCTTTCCTTGTAGCGGCGTTGAGTTTTCTATAGTCGATGCAAAATCGCCATCCAGTTTAGGTGCGGGTAGGTATTATCTCAATCACCTCATTGGTTATGACCGTTATGCCCGATTTCTTTGGGACAACGTGAATGGGGCTAACCCACTGGCTATGAGAGATAGGGTAAATGATACCGCTATCACGACATTTTACAATCTCCTTTTTAACAGCCTCCTTCATTATGGGGTTGAGGCGTCTCTGTGGATCCCTAACTGGCTTGGCATCATCCATCAGATATATATGATGTTCAACTATGAAGGGACTAATCCCCTTGATGTCTGCCATAGTCCAGCCAAAAGCTTGCCGGTTATTTTGTAAGACCATTAAAAGGGCTTTCTCTTGCTCGAGACCTAGAGATGTCGATATCATAACAGGAAGGGTCTCATGCTCACCTAAGTAAGCGTATTTAAGGTGAGATGGCAATAGCTTGAGTTTGAGTTTTGGAGGTGAAACAATTGAGGGTAAAATTGGTGAAACTATCTCGAACTCAAAGGACTCCATCAATGGTTCAAAGTGAGTGTAAGCAACCGAGTCGGATGGTTCAACTAACTCATCCAAAAGTTCAAAGGACTCAAGCTCGGGTGGTGAGTCTCAAAATCGTCCAAAAAGGTGAAACACTCGTAATCGTTATCGGGTGTAAAAGCTGTGTCAGATTCAAGGAGGAACGCACTAGTGGCATCAAAACTGCTGTGATCGAACAGAAATTTTTCGAGCTCACAGTCCTCCGACGTGGTCTCTTGGATCGAGCAAACATCAAGTATACTAGTATTAGGCTCGGAGGGCTGATTCCCCAACTTAAAAATGTTGAGTTCAATTGTCATATTTCCAAAAGATAGGTTCATCGAACCATTTCGACAATTGATCACCGCATTAGAAGTCGCAAGGAATGGTCAATCGAGTATCACCGGAATTTGACTCCGAGGGTTAGCTACAGGCTGTATGTCCATAACAATGAAATCAACAGGGAAAATGAAATCCTCTACTTTAATTAACACATCCTCTAACTCACCCCTAGGATGGGTGATGGATCAGTCAGTCATTTGGAGAGTACAATGTGTGGGTTTAAGCTCTACAACGCCTAATTGTTCATATACTGATATGGTAGCAAATTAACACTAGCACTAAGATCTAAAAGTATGCGATTGATGTTCTTATCCCCAATTGTTATTGAAATTGTAGGACAACCAGGGTCCTTATGTTTTTAGGGTAAAGGTTGGGTAAGAGCATTACTTACAGCACTAGCCACAAAAACTTTCTTGGGTACCTGTGACTTCCTCTTCTTGGTACATAAGTCCTTTAAGATTTTAGCGTAAGAAGAGACTTGTTGGATTGCATCCAAGAGATATATGTTAATGCTAACATGTTTTAATAACTCTACAATCTTCTCTATTTGTGGAGTTTGTTTATTGGATCTCAACCTATTTGGAAATGGAATATTTTGAAAATTTGTTGAGTCCAATATTTATGGAGTAGATTGCGGAGTTGGAACGGATCCCGATGTTGGTGTTTTCGTAGAGTGAGATGTGGGTCCGTTAAAAGAAGTAGAGCCTTATGAAGAATAAAGAATAGGCTCTGACGAAGAAGAAGATGAAGAAGAAGAAGAAGCGGCGGCCGGGGTTTCATCACTAATGCCCACATTATTGTGCAACACTCTTCCAGATCTCAACGTGGTCACAGCATTTACATTATGATTTTATTGTTTATAAGCAACATGTGCATTATATGTGTGACCGGGATTGGGCAATGGTTGAGACGGAAGCTTTTCCTTTTCTCGCTCTCTTAACGCAACATTCAGTTGTGCAATTTGGGCCTCAATTGATTTGATGCTCTGATCATGTGAAGCACTGTGTTGCACCAAAGACTGAATGGAAGTCTCCAACCTTATTGAGGATTGTGTGGATTGTTTTAAAAACGCATCCAAACTTCGTTCTAGTGAGGAAACCTTATCGTTATTCGGCTGAACAAAATTATTTTGAGGGTAAGAGTTGTTGGGTATAAAATTGTTCATTTGGTTTGGGTAAGGTTGGGGTTGGAAAGGTTGCTGATATTGAGTTTGTTGAGGGGCTTGTTGTTGTGGAGGAGGCCTTTGAAAGTTGTTGTTGCCTTGGAATTGTTGTTAATTTTGATTCCTAGCAAAATTTGGGTGGCTCCTCCAACCAGGATTGTAAGTTAAAGAGTATGGATCATTTCTTTGTCTTTACTGAAAGGCACCATTGACTTGATCTTGTCCTTGAACAGGTGGATTGTAAGGACACTCTTCAGTAAGATGGGACGGATCCGAACAACAAGCGCAAACTGTGCGTAGGGGTAAAGTAGGGGCAGGAGAAGGCGATAAGAATTTGCTCTCAATTGCTTCTAGTATTTTCGTGAGTGCAGCCATTTCGGCCTTCATTGCAATCGACATATTAAGTTGATGTATGCCTGCCCTAGACTTACCTGATGAAGTAGATGAAGTGGTCTTAGTGCTTTCCCACTGAAGTGTTTGTTCAGCAAGATCGTCGAGAAATTGCCAAGCTTCCTCGCTTGATTTTGTAAGAAAGTGACCTTGACAAATGGTTTCCAACAACTGCTTAGTTGCTGGGTTCAGTCCTTCGTATAAATTTTGGCAAAGTTGCCAATTCTCGATGCCGTGGTGAGGGCACTGAACAAGTAGGTCCTTAAATCTTTCAAAACACTTCCAAAACGGTTCGGAAGGAAGCTGGGAAAATTGAATAATTTCGTTACGAATTCTCACGGTCTTGTGGTATAGGTAAAATTTTTTTAGAAAAGTCTAAACAAAATCTTCCCAATTTTTTATCGAGTGTGATGCTATGCTATATAACCATTTTTCAGCTAGGTCACATAAAGTGAATGGAATGGCACGTAGACTTATAGTATCATCAGAAAGTTATGTGGTCTTCATCATTGCGCAAACATTCTGGAATTTGTTAATGAAGATGTAGGCATCTTCGGATTCTAGCCCGTGAAATTTGGGCAACATATTGATGAAGTGGGGTTTAATCTCAAAGTTATCCCCATTAGTCGGTGGAAGTGAAAGACAAATGAAAAGTGCGGTGCGGATATGATAGAAAAGATCCTGAAGCGCGATTCGTTGGGGCACATCGATAGGAGGGTGTAGTGGGTTATTCGCACCAAGTTCAGGTGGAATCAGTCCCGCAGGTAAGGGGTTGTTAGGATTGAATCCTGATATCTCCTTAAAAGATGATGAATATGAAGATGAAGGAAAAGAAGTGGATGGAGTTTCGACTTCGGAGTCGAAAGCGTCGTCAGTCGGCACTAACAAGACCTGGACTAAACGGGCGCTAGTGTCCCTAGTCCAACTGGATATACACTAAAGAGGTGTAGTGTAGTCAAAAAGTAAAAAACAAACAGAAAGTGGGGGTAAGAAAATGTCAATGGAAGAAAATGGGGTGCAGTGGATTTCTAGCGACAAAATTAGCAAGTCTTTTGTAATATTTTTTTGTTTTTTATAAGGAGTTTATGCAAAAGATTTTAATAAGAAGCTTAGACACACGTTCAAGCAATCACAATATGCACAACCAAGCCTAGATCTAGGGTCTCCTAGGTCAACTAGACTGTTCCTAACCGTTCCAAAGGGCAAGTTGTGAGATCCTCAAATCGCCTCTTCACCGCCAATTGTGGCTAGATAAGCACAAGTAAAGAAAGGAGGGATCCGCTCACGAATCACCGTGAGACGGGTCTTTTAAAATTACCTTTCCCACTTGTCTAGCCTAGGCACCACAAAATCTGGTTTAGATAAACGACCGATGCCTACAACTATTCCTTTGTCCTTATGAGCACGACAGTCCTTATAGGCTGAGTCTAATCTTTTTTAATTAACTCGATGGTTGATGCGAATGCTTTTTGTGATTTTTGGGGTCCTAGGAAGGGTAATGAAATCCCCATCCAATCTGGATTGGTGCTATAGCCCCTTAAAAGTCAGTTTTAAAAATGCAAAGCAATAAGCACACAAAACACTTGCTAAAAAAAATTTCTTTTATTGCGGCGTAAAGAATCCTGCACATGATCAAGTTATTGGAGAAGGGGGAGAAGTTTTGCGCAAAGAACCCTGCAGGAAAATTTTTCAGAGGAGATCAGAGGGCAGAAGAGAGGAAAAGAAATATTACAGAGATGTTTTCAGTTGCTGACATCAGCAACAGGCCGCGGATCCGCCGCCAACTGCCTCTTTGTGTCGATGTTCCGCAGTGGAATCGTCGGTTCAGATCTAAAAAATTCTGTTCTGTTCTGTTCTGATTTTCCTCTGACTGTTCAGATCTTCTGTTTCTGGATTTGTTCACCGAGATTGCTCTAGATCTGAATCAGTCCGTCTTTCCGATCCTGCACAATTCACATGAAAACCCTTCAAAAAATAACAAGATGATAATTTTTTATATTTTTTATATTTTTCAGATTTTATGATTTTTCAATTTTTAATTAACCCGAAATTGCAAAAAGAAAATAACTACGCCCTCTCCGGCAACGGCGCCATTTGATTGGAGTAGATGTTTTATGCGTATGCGTTTTTGTGATCAAAGAATTAACCGCAATCAAGAACGGTGTCGCTTGGTAGCTAGCCGGTTGAATACGGGTCAGTCCATAGGGATTACATGTATTTTCTAGTTGTTCTAATGAGTCAATTCCTATTATGGTAAATTTGATTTTCAATAAAAACTAAAGTTGAATTTGATTAGGATTAAAACCTTGCTAGGGTTAGGATTAGATTGGTTTGGAAAGTCAATTATTCTCACCGCTTTCTTCGCCCTAATTAAGAACTTTTAGGTGTTGAGCTAATAATTAACAAAGGGGATTAGCATGATCGGGAAGAAACTAGGTTTCTTCCCTTTTGTCCTTGTCCGTCCTTTCTTAACTCTTACCCTAACCTCCATGAAAATCATACACAACCGGTCTTTAACTATGGTATCACCGCTACCTCTTGGGATAGAGTGCCGTAGTGAGCGGTGTGTATATATGCATAGAGTCCTACTTTAAAATGTATAACGGGTAAGAAAGGGGTGAGAGATTTTTATCTCTCAAACTTTCCCCAAACCTAACCCTAACAAGTGAGGAACTACTCACTCATTAGGGTATTGATAAACGAGTTCATTTTTTATGGTTTTAATTAAACATCTACGTCAGATAAAAAATTGCGGAAATTAACTACGGCAGAGAAATAAAATTGCTAGAGAAATAACTAGGGCAGAAAAGAAACTTACTTTTTTTATGCACTCTTCGACAATTACAGGGAATAACAATTCTAAACTAGATAAATAAAAAGTGGCATGCTCCAAAAGAGCTGTAGGATACCTATTTATAGATAATAGAAACCCTAGGGTTTACATCTGATCCATATCTAGAATTACAAAAATATCCTAAGAAAACCGGGTCAATGCACCGACTTCCACCGGCACGCACTGACGCACCGACACGTGTTCTATATGGCCGCGGATCCATGGTAGGAAGCCTTGTTTGGCGGCGATTCCGCGCCCATCTTGAACAATCTTTAGGTCGTTTTCTCAAGTTTTATTCATGTTGCATTTTCATTCTGGTTTCTTCACTTGGTTTCTCAGAATGTCTTCTAGTTTCTTCCAGATTTCCACAGTGTAGAATGTTGTGGAATTTTACCGTTCGCTTCGTGTTGAAGTTTTGAATCTTGTGTTACCTTTGTGCGATCGAACTGTTTGCTGATCTTTGTTTGTTCCTCAAACTGTAGGCGGCATGATAAAGATTATTCTGTTTGTTGGTCGTAGTCTCACTTTTGTAGCGTTTTACACCATTTTCACTGTATTGTTCTGAGAACCTGTAACCTGCAACTATTTAGCAGACATGCATCAAAAGCACCTATTTATTTGCAAAATGATTAAGAATGAGGAATATAATAATGCAAAATTATGAGATGAACAAATACCCCCAAAGTTATCTTTTGCTCGTCCCGAGAAAAACTAGCTTATTCTCGAAAAAGCCTAACCTCACTTTCGCAGGGAAACGCGATTGCACTGAGCTCGTGCAACAAGCCGTTAAACCTCTAGGTGTCCCTAGTAGGAGGAGTGTTGTCTCCTGAGGGTTTTCAGCGGATACTACCCACAAAATCCTATCAATTTGGCCTATTGACTTTTATTCTTCAATTCGGCGTTCTAGCAAGAAATTCTATTATCTTCAACTCAGAAATTATCAACCCATATTTTTCACGCTTCCTTATCATTTAACTTAAGATTATATATGTTCTGTAAAATTGTTTAGCTTTTAGCATCTTTTGAGTTTTCCTTCTAAGGTTCCATCTCAACTTAGGAATTTTTATCATCTCTACTAAATATATAATTCCTATTTTTCATTCCTATCTTTCAAACCCCAATCATATAGCCATACGTGTGTGTATGTATCATACCCACACTTGGAAATTCAACTTAAGCTCTTATACTCTTGTCCATCATCCAAAGTACTTTTAGTTGGTGAATTTTTAGATGAAATTGCTTACACATCTTTCATGTGACCGTTAATACTTCTAGAGGTACTAACGACCGATTATAATATGTATTTGCGCATTAAGGCGTAATTCCTCGTCTTTTAATACATAAGGCTTTTAGCAGTGACTCCCAAACCAGTTGGTCTAAGGCACTAGGTGATAAAGCACCCTCGCTATATTTTTTTTTTTTATGCAGCCTTAAGTAATTACAAAACCAGTGTTCATTTTTTTTATATCTCTTTATTCACACTTATAATTTTATTTTCTTTCATACTAAGGATTGTAGACAAGAGCATTTCAAGGTATTTTCTACTATTCCAAGTTTCAAGGTTCGTGTTTGTACAAGTTGTAAGGTATATATTTTCATAATTTAGACTTAAAGTTAGGAATTATTTTTCAGACTTACACTTTAATAAAAATATCAATACTCTTATCCTATTTTGACTTAGCTCAAGAAGTGAACTCAAAATTTGCCTATTTATAAGTAAACTATAAGGACATATATTTTCTACCGTTAAATTTTAAGAAAGGTTATTTTTAGGGTTTTTAATTTACTAAGTTTAGGATCTACTTTTTCCTACCTAGTTAACCGTCTTGTCAAACTTAAGTCAATTATGGCCAAAATTGAATTTTTCAATTTTATAATTTTTAAAAAAATTTCAGTTTTTATTTGATTTTTATATTTTTCTATTTTATTATTTTTATTTTCATTTTTCAATTTTTTTAATTTTTTATAAAGATGCAATGCAGAATTAAACATGCAAAAGAAATATATATATATATATATACAAAAATTTAAAAAAAAATATGCGATGCAAATGATAACTATTTACAACCACCTTCTCCCCCAAACTTACCAAAATCAGTGCCCTCACTGCTCGGCCCCACGCCGCCCCCTTAAGCGTGAACGGGAACGCTCTTCCCTAGCTAGCAGGGTTTGGACCCCCTGCTCTACTTCTGTCAGATGCCGATCATGCTTCCTCATCATCCCCTTCAACTCGTCAATCCCCCTAACGGATTTTCTCATTAAGCTTGCATATTCTAAGGGGGTGAGCTCCTCCTCGCTCGCAGTCGAGCTGAAGCTAGGTGTTCTGGCGGGCACGTGTTCCGCCGGTTCTGTTCTTGACCAAACATCTGTCAAGCATGTATAGGACGTAGATACGCCCTCAATGAGAGGCCTGACGGGTATGCCTTCATGCATGTAAAATTCAAATTTCTCCACAGGGAGTAAATAGCGACACAATTGTGTTACTAGTATGGGGCATGGGTAATTCGTGGCCCTTTTGCCCGCACCAATTGAGTTAACCAGAACCGTGCACATGTCGAATCTTGGGTTCATCCTCATAAGTGTGTGCACGATATGCAGTGATGGGGTGAAAAATGTGGTGTTATGGGAACTCCCAAAAATATTGTTTTGTGCCCACCGGCACACGGTTAAAACATTAGTGAAAAGGGTTCTCAGTTGTATTCCTTTTTGCGGTTCCCTTAAGCAATCATTACCCATTAAGGGCATGTAATCCTCGAACTGAAGGGGCCGATCATGTACAGGTAACCTAGGGATCAAAATAACTTCATGGATGAAGTCTCTGTCTATAATTATTTCCCTATCGCCCCACATTAATTTGATAAAGCCATATTGTGCAAGGCAGCCGTCTTCCATGCACTCGTAAAAACGAATGACTAGATCTGGAAGGGCATAACCATTTGGGTGATTATATATTAAAAAATTCCAGCCCCTCCGTATTATTTCGTCAACAAAATAACTCCCATATATAGTGTGTGAAAATATCTGTGAGAAATCATGTTCTAGTTGCATATTTGGTGCCATCACAGTTAAGCTACAGAAAAAAATTTAAACAGAGAGGAGTTTAGAGATCGAACCGCCTCTGAGAAAATTAGAGGGAGAAGATGTACGAAAGCAGCAGAAGCGCGGCGGCAATGGTGCTCCTGCTGCGGAAAAGCGGCGGATTGGAGGGCTCTCGCTGCAGAACTTTGGTGCGGCGGCGGCTAGGGTTGTTAGAAGATGAGAGATTAGGGTTATGAGAACAGCGAGGGTCGGGGTTTTATTTATAGGGGAGGAGTGTTGGCTATTTGTAAATAAACCCCTCTAAAAAGTGGAAATTATTTGCAAATAAAAATTTTATTTTATTTATTATTTTTTTAAATCTGGAAATTTACAAAAATACCCTAAAAAATTTTTTATTTTCAAATTTTTATTTTTTTATGTTATTGTATATTTATATAATTACAAATGATACATACCCCCAAACTTGTTTGAAACAATGTTTTGGCTAGATGATTGAAAATTTGGAGGTAGATGGAGGAAGATCAGTCAGTATAAATCGGCTCCTGTAAAAACAGGAGCTCCTCCGACGGGTCCGCAGTGAGAAACGGTTTAAGTCGATGCCCGTTTACTTTAAACAGTGTACTGTCCTCCAGATTTTCTAGATCTACCGCACCGTGCGGATATACGGTGCGTACCAAAAATGGCCCTTTCCATCGAGATTTGAGCTTGTCGGGATGGAAATGTAACTCGTAAAGCAAAACCTATTGACCAGGTTCGAAAGTCTTGCGCATAAGGTGTTTGTCATAGAACACCTTCGTTCGGTTTTTAACAATTACCGCGTTTTCATAGGCTTCATCCCGCAGCTCATCTAATTCATTCATCTGCAGCTTTCGATTGCTGCCCGCATCTCCCAAAGATAGGTTCAACTCTTTAACTGCCCAAAATGCCTTGTTCTCTATTTCAACAGGAAGGTGACAAGCTTTTCCATAAACAAGCCTGTATGGAGACATGCCAAGATAGGTCTTGTAGGCAGTACAGAATGCCCATAATGCATCAATCAGTTTTGATGACCAATCTTTACGGTTTTTGGAAACCGTTTTCTCCAATATTTGTTTAATCTGTCGATTCGAAAGCTCGGCTTGCCCACAAGTTTGGGGATGATATGGTGTTGACAATTTGTGAGTAATGGAGTATTTGCGCATTAAGGACTCGAAAGCCCTATTACAAAAGTGAGATCCATTATCACTTATAATCGCGCGAGGATGCCCAAACCGAGAAAAAAATGTTTTCTTTAAAAAATCTAACGACAACCTTGTTGTCATTAGTTCGGCTGGGCACAGCCTCGACCCATTTGGAAACATAGTCAACAGCAAGTAGAATATACATGTTCCCAAAGAAATTGGGAAATGGTCCCATGAAGTCTATTCCCCAAACATCAAAAATTTCAACAACCAAAATTGGTTGGAGCGGCATTTCATTACTGAGAGATATTCGGCCGAAGTGTTGGCACCGGGAGCATGTCTTGCAGTATTCGTATGCATCTTTAAAAAGTCGTGGCCAGTAGAAGCCACACTGCAAGATTTTTTCTGCTGTCTTCTTGGGGCCAAAATGCCCGCCATACGCTTGGTCGTGGCAGAATGACAGCACGCTCTTAAACTCGTTGTCGGGGACACACCGACTAATGATTTGGTCGGAACAGTATTTAAAGAGATACGGTTCATCCCAGTAAAAATGTTTTACTTGGGACAGAAATCGGAGTCTGTCCTGATTCGATCAATCGTTTGGTATCAGTCCGGTGGCCAAATAATTTACGATATCAGCGAACCAAGGTTCGCATGACAAGGTTAAGAGCTGCTCATCGGGAAAAACATCTCTAATAGGAGTTTGAAGTGTAGGCGAAGAAGGGAGTCGTGAAAGGTGGTCGGCTACTACGTTTTCACATCCTCTCTTATCTCTTATGACAAGTTCAAACTCTTGTAGCAAGAGAATCCAACGTATTAGCCGAGATTTAGCATCCTTCTTCGCGAAAAGATGGTGAAGAGCTGAGTGGTCTGTGTAAACAATGACTGGAGAGCCAATTAAATAGAGCCTGAATTTTTCTAGTGCAAACACAACGGCTAAGAATTCTTTTTCTTTAGTTATGTAATTCAATTGGGCCTCATTTAATGTTCGGCTAGAGTAATAAAATAAGTGCGACATGTTATTAATCTGTTGTCCAAGGACAGCACCAATGGAGAAATCAAATGCATCGCACATAATTTCAAATGGATGCGTCCAGTCGGGAGATAAGAAATAAGTGAGTGTTTCAATGACTCGAACGCTTTCATGCAGGTTGAGTCAAAATCAAAAGTGGTATCCTTGGCCAATAAAAGAGTCAAGGGTCTAGCTATCTTGCTAAAATCCTTGATGAACCGTGTATAAAAACCGGCATGGCCAAGCAAGACTCGGATGTCTTTGACGCACTTAGGAAGAGGAAGATTGGAAATGACTTCAATCTTAACTTTATCAACCTCAATGCCGTTTTGCGAGATGACATGTTCTTAGACAATATCTTCTCGTACCATAAAGTGGCACTTCTCCCAATTTAAAGTAAGGTTCTTATCCCTACAGCGGGTAAGAACCGCGTCTAAGTGTAGCAAACACTCATCAAAGGAGTCGCCGAAAATGGAGAAATCATCCATAAAAATCTCCAAGAATTTATCTACCATGTCTGAAAATATCCCCATTATACACCGCTGGAAAGTAGCGGGTGCATTGCATAACCCAAAAGGACGGATGCGTGATGGGCCTCAGGGAAGGGAGCTCTTTCACGAGATCTCGACATGGAGCTATGAGGCGCCCAGCGGGTCATCGAATTGGTCGCCGTGAGGGATCTGTGGTCGCCAGAGATGGCGGGATGCTGTTTAGTGGTGCCAGCATGGGCAGCGTTCCCTCCCTCTCTGCGGAGGTCGTGATCCCGACGGTGGGGAACGGCGGCCTGGGGGGCCTGTCCCGCTGTTTGTACGTGGATATAGGCATCCACCATGGATGTGAGCTTGTCAATCCGAGCAGAAAGGGCCTGAATGGCTTTAGGGGGAGAAGTGGACCTGTCCGCGGCTTCGTGGTTAGGAAGGCGGCGGCTCGGGCTTAGATCGTCATGGTGTTCACTCGCCATGAGTTCGAGATCTGAAGATCAACTTTTGATGAGGGGAATATGTTTCCCAGAGATGGCGCCAACTGATTGAGGCCTGGATCTCCTTCAGATGTTGTCCTCCGTCGACTTGTCGCGAGCGTTGGTGAGTGGCTGAGATTGGGTTGGAGGGTTGCCTCCTGGAGCGTGTGGATCTCAGTAGGGTTGATTTGGGATGAAGCCGAGCTACCTGCAAAGAAGTCTCGGGGTGGTTGTGCCACCGTGGACCCTCCGACGATCAAGTTAGCCGAGATATTTGGGCAGAGTAGCGGTCTATTGGAATAAAATTGCCTTACCTGAATCGTCTGGGAGAGGGGTTTTATAGCGGTCGCTTGGAGCGAGCTGGCTCGAGATCTCCGCAGTCAGTTATGCCTCGGATGTTACGCCTGCATGAATGATGGGATCCCCCATTAATGACGAGATACGTTCGTTAATGGAAGGATACGCTAGCGTGAAACGTGGGATGGAGGGTGGTGGATATCTCGCTTCGGGGAAGATACGCGGAGCCGTGGTGGAGAAGCTCGGGCTCTGCGTTCTCGGCTGTTGAGGAGGACCGGGGAGGCTTAGCTCGACGGGAGGCTCGGAGACGAGCGGGAGGCCGAGGCAGCCCGGTTCATGCGATAGCTCGGAGATGAGCAGGGAGGGCTGAGAAAGCTCAGCATGTAGGAGAACTCGGAGGCGAGCCGGTAGTTATTCAGAAGGCGGGCATAGGAGTGCTCAGGCATCCATAGAAGGTCGGGATATACCCGGCTCAATAGCCCGGGAAAGTGCCTCCAATGCATAATGTTGGTATATCTTTCGCAAGTTCCGGGACACGTCATCTGTCATGTGTCTTGATCTGGGAAGTTCCCACCCGTGAGCATCATCATGATCCAAATATCCTCTTTTTATATTTTTGATCATTTGGATTTCGGTCCAACTGGCATAAGAAATGTTCTGCCTTCTATCCGATGGAGTTTGTTTCATTTTATTTTAATCCTGTTACTGAATTATTTATTACAATTCCAATGCTCTACCAACAGTTTCATCGAAAATCTATATTTATGCTAATCCAAATCAAAATCAGATATAATTCAATTTACATTACATCATCGATACAACACTTTTCAAAAATGAAAAATCAGAGAAGAACAAATTTAAAAATAAAACTTGATATTAATGCAATACATTGAATCAGTGGAGTAAATCAATACTAGTAATTAATCAATTCATACTGAATATTTAACATTTTTTATTAGTTTGGTTTACTAATATACATATATTTTTGACTAACCTCAAAGAAAAACTCTCTCCCATGTCACCTTATAACTAATATACATGATATTCTTCTTCTTCTTCTTCATAAATCTAGTTTCTCATTGGAATTTATCAAATAGATGACCCTTCACGTGCGTGGCACATGCACATAACTAAACATCTAACAAGTTAACAGCATATTGGAAAGATAAACAGCTAATTAAGCAACCGGAGTCACCACCAGTGGATGGAAACTGGAACAATTTTATCAAAATCGTCATCGGTGAATCATGCAACCAACGTCATTTCTAATCTACTTACCAATACCAATGAAAGAAGTTTTGATTAATGCTTGTGACGACTTCGAATATAACACACAGAGATATATAAAGGTTTATCTTTTTTTTTTGTGTAACTACATGCAGATCCAACTACAACGACCAAAGTTGCATCTAAAGTTCCCTTCATTTTGAAAACTATCACAAGGAATAATCATCAGGATGGTTCCTGATTTTTTTTGTGTAACTACATGCAGATCCAACTACAACGACCAAAGTTGCATCTAAAGTTCCCTTCATTTTGAAAACTATCACAAGGAACAATCATCAGGATGGTTCCTGATGATGCTCATAAGTGGGAATTCCTCAGATCGCAACACATGGCGAATGACGTGTCACTCGCGACAGCCTACTAGACTCCTGAGGGGCTACCGAGGTAAAATCAGTGGAGCATTGGCGACTTTTCTCGGATCATCCCGAGCTGATACTCCGCTTCTTACCCACGAGCAATCTGGCAGCCGAACTTACATCCCTCCTCTTTTGCTCGTCCCCGAGCTATTGTAAAGCAGAGCTTCTCGGCCTCCCGGCTCGTCTCCGAGCCACCCGCCAAGTTAAGCCTCCCCAGCTCTTCCGATCAGACGAGAGCGCAGAGCCTTAGCGCTTCCATAACGGTTCCGCGTATTTCGCCAAAACAAGATATCCGCCACCCCACATCCCGCGTCCCATGCAGGCGCATTCCCTATTAATGAGCGTATCCCATTATTAATGGAGGAATCTCATCATTCACGCAGGCGTAACGTAAGGGCGTAACTGAAGGCGAAGATCCCGCACCCACTCACTCCATACGACCACTATAAAAACCCCTCTCTCAGACGACTCAGGTAAGACAACTTGATTCCAATAAGCCGCTACTCTTCTAATATTCCTTGGCACTAACTTGATCGTCGGAGAATTCTACGGTGGTCATCCACTTCGAGACTTACTTGCAGGTAGCTCGGCTTCCACTTTAAACACAACTCATTGAGATCCACACGCTCAACAACAACAACCTTCAAATCAATCTCAACTGTCCAAGGTGCTCGCTACTAGACCGACGGAAGAGAACATCTGAAGGAGATCTCAGCCTCCATCAGTTGGCGCCGTCTGTGGGAAACAAATCAAAAGTTTCTTCCACCCATCGAAATTGATCCTCCGCTTTCGATCCAATGGCAAGCGCAGACCGCAATGATCCCAGTACAAGTCGCCGCCTCCCTCACAATGGAGGTATGGACGGTTCAACTCCCCCTCCAAACGTCGTCGATGCCTTATCATCTCGCATCAACAGACTCACGTCGATGGTGGACACGCTTATCCATGTTCAAGCGACGGGCCCAGCCTACCAGATCGCAGTTCCCTCTCCCAGGGATCATGACTTCCGCAGAAGGACAGATAACATCGCTCACATCAACGCCGCTGAACACGGGAGTGCCGACTCCGGCAACCACAGGCCCCACGCGGTGACTGATTCCATGACCCGCTGGGCGCCGCACGACTCCATGCCACGGTCTCGGGAAAGAGGACATCCCCCCAAGGCCCGCCGTGCTCCCACGCCACCTGAGGAGGTGTCGGTCAGCTCTCCTGCTTCTAGGAACGACCGAAGCCCTCACTCTCGCCGGGATCATGCAAACGGCTTGTGTCAAGGCCACTCAAGAAGGACCTCACCCGAGAATCTAAGAAATTTGATATAGCGGAATCAAAACTGCACCGCCATGCAGACCAGAGCGGAGATAGCCACCATTCTGACTGCACTGAATCCTTGAGGTACCACCACCGTCTTGAGGCCCTCGAAAAGAAAATCAAGGGTATACGATGAGATGGACATTCGTCCAACGAGGGAGCCAGGTACTCCACCGACTCGCTCACAAAGCTTTTTACTGAAGAGCTGCTGGTCGAGCACGTCTCGTCCAGGAACAAGCCGCCCAAAGTGGCCCTCTTGGATGGGAAGTCCGACCTGAAGGATCATTTGGACCCATTTACAGCAGGCATGAGCTTCCAGGATAACTCGGACGCAGCTCAATGCCGAGCTTTTCCTACCACCCTCATCCGAGTCGGTCGGGATTAGTTCCGAGGGCTGGCGCCACGTTCTATCTCAACCTTTGATGAGTTGGCCAGTTCCTTCGTCACTTCGTCGGGAACATGCGGCAGAAGAGGATAGTCGTCTACCTGTTCACTATAAAGAGCGGGGATAAGGAATCCTTTAAAGGATACATCACTCCTTTCTACAACGCCCTCCTGGAGGTTCCCGAGCACTGTGATAAGACTGTCATTACTGTACTGAGGTCGGGTCTTAGGCACAAAGAGTGGCTCCGCTCTTTTGCATTAGCGCAACCTAAGACCATGGCCGAAGTAAAACCCTGGACAGAGCGGGAGATCCAACTCGAGTCCGAGGTGAACTCCAACCTGCCCAGAGGTGATCAAGCCAACCAAAAGAAGAGGGGCAGGGAAAAGAAAAAGAGGATCGACCGGCCAAAAGCTTACTCCCTAAATTTTCAGGAGTACACTCCTCTTAACATCTCCCAGACCGAGCTGTTGGAGGAAACGAAGGGCGAGAGGTTCTTTAAGCTCCCGCCAGTCACCCAAAGGACGGGCAAACGTCTCTGTGGCCCATACTGTGCTTTCCATAGGTCGTAGGGGCATCCGACCGAGAACTACAAATAACTCCGTGACTACATTGAGGAGTTGATCCGCTCTGGCCACTTAGTAATGTACCTAAGGGATAAACGACAGGCGGAACGGGAGCAACGGGACCCGATCCTTCCCGGAGAATTAACAATCGGCTAAATCATGGTCGTTAACTCGGATCCTGCTCGAGAAACTGGCGAAAACCACCACCTCCTTCCCGTCGAAGGTGTAAGCGATCCACCCCAGAAGAGATGGAGGAAAGATGATCCCATCACCTTCACCGACGAAGACCTCCACGGCATATCGCTGCCCAACAATGACCCTCTCGTGATAACGGCCCAGGTCCATCGTTATGAGGTACGGAGGATATTGGTTGATTCAGATAGCTCGGTGGATATCCTGTTTTACGAATGTTTCCAGCGTATGGGACTAGGGCCATCCAACCTACTGCTGACCTCCCATGTCCTCTCTGAGTTTACTAACCACTCCATCCCGGCCGAAGGAACGGTCACCCTCCTCCTCAACATTGCGAAGGCAGGTCCTACACAAACCCTACCGGTGAATTTCCTCGTCACCAAGGTGCCTTCATCCTACAACATCCTCCTGGGACGTCCTGCGTTGGATGCTCTCCGGGCTCAAATTTCGACTTATCACCCGGCGATCAAATTTTTATTAGATCAAGGGGGATAGGCCGAGCCTATGGAAACTAGCAGATTGCCAAGATTTTTCTTGCTTCTATGTCTCCCGCCGGAGAGTAGGGCAACGATTTAGAAGACATACATGGTTTTCGGGGGTCCTTGGATAAACGCGACGACCAAAAGGAAATCTGAGGCGCCCCGGTGGAAGCGTTGACAGAAGTTCCCCTCATCGAAGGGGTCGATGGACGAATCATTCCTCGTAGCAGAAGTATTGCCCGGTGGAACGTACCGCTTGCAAGACGCCGGGAGATGTAAGTTTCTTCGGCCTTACAACACCGGAAAACTCAAATTGTATAAATAGACATATTTTCTTCTTTTGAAACAATGTAGTCTTTATTTGGCATTAAATTAAGTCTCCTAAGCTAGGTCCTCTCACAGAAGAGACTTTTTGGACAAATTTTGTTTCTTATCTCGGTTCCAAGACCCTTAGGTTCGTTTTAAGAAAAAGTGTAAAATTTACTAAGGGGATAAAAAAGAGACAGTACACCTCAAAAATGATGAAGTTTATTTATTGAAGAGGTATTATGGGCTCCTCAGCCTTACAATAATTACAATAAAGGGGGACGAGGATCAAGGAAGCACTGTTGATGGTACTCTAAGGAAATCTCCTCTAGCCGAGCCCGAGCTTCTTCAGCCTGCTTGCTCTGACGGTGCCCGCGGACCTTAGATGCTATGGAAGTGCCAGGGACCCCATCCGCCGGACAAGAATCAACGATCATCTTTTTCTGAAAACATTCCATAAGAAGATCCACTGATCGTTCCCACCTGCTCCTCGAGATCAGGCCGAGGTAGTAGAGCGTATGCAACTTGTCAAACACCTCATCTCTCAGCTGCGGAGACAGGGCATTGTGTAGACCCGGGGACATCCTACTGATTGCGTAAATGAGCAGTTAGAGGAGAGGAGATCGCCAGGGAAGTAGGGATCCAAAGTGGCCCTCCACACGGTCTATCACCGCCTCGTACGTCTATTCAGAGCGATCGAGGCTATAAAGGTACACATCATCATGAGAAATGATCTCCCTGATGTTATAAATGTGCCCGACCATATGAAGAAACACAAGGCTAGAAGGAAACCAATATGCCTTAGCTATTTATAGCCTCAACAAAAATCTTCCAACGGCCAAAATTTACTCGCACAGTGACGCGAATCACGGGATATCTTAATTTCGCGATATAGAACCGCCACATGTCAGCCATGCCGGTCTTCACGAGCTCTTATGCGGGCCACGGAAGGTTGAACAATGCCCTCATTCCCACTTATGCGGACCACGGAAGGTTGAACGACGCCCCCACAGAGGCGTGGGGGAGTCTAGAAATCCCTCCTCTCGAAACCACCGAGCAGCTTCCTGCCCGGTCCATCCTTAGCGGGTAGCTTTCTACCCATCAACGCTAAGGATCTAAAGCCCTCATCGCGAGGCCACCGAGCAGCTTCCTGCCCGGTCCATCCCTAACAGGTAGCTTCCTACCCATCAATTCTAAGGATCTCAAGCCCTCATCACGAGACCACCAAGCGGCTTCCTACCCGGTCCATCCCTAGTGGGTAGTTTTTTACCCATCAACGCTAAGAATCCAAAGCCCTCATCAAGAGGCCACCGAGCAGCTTCCTGCCCGGTCCATCCCTAGTGGGTAGCTTCCTATCCATCAACGCTAAGGATCCAAAGCCCTCATCGCGAGGCCAGTGAGTAGCTTTCTGCCCGGTCCATCCCTAGCGGGTAGCTTCCTACCCATCAACGCTAAGGATCTAAAGCCCTCATCGTGAGGCCACCGAGTAGCTTCCCGTCCGGTCCATCCCTAGAGGGTATCTTCCTACCCATCAACGTTAAGGATCCAAAGCCCTCATCACGAGGCCACCGAGCAGCTTCCTGCCCGGTCCATCCCTAGCGAGTAGCTTCCTACCCATCAACGCTAAGGATCTAAAGCTCTCATTGTGAGGCCACCGAGCAGCTTCATGCCCAGTCTATCCCTAGCGGGTAGCTTCCTACCCATCAATGCTAAGGATCTAAAACCCTCATCGCGAAGCAACCGAGCAGCTTCCTGCCCGGTCCATCCCTAGCGGGTAGCTTCCTACCTATCAACACTAAGGATCTAAAGCCCTCATCATGAAGCTACCGAGAAGTTTCCATCCCGGTCCATCCCTAGCGGGTAGCTTCCTACCCATCAACGTTAAGGATCTAATGCCCTCACCTAGAGGCCACCGTGCAGTTAACACCTCGGCTCAACCATGTGGGGTAGGTTCCTGCCTTAAGAAAAGAAGGATCCGACGCCCTCATCAAGGAAGAATCAGTCAACGCCGACCTATTCAAGCTTAGATATTTTTTTGATTCATGCTAATACACGCGATCGTCACTTTGACTTCGAGGAACGGGAGGGTACCGATCTTCCTACACTCGGCTAATATTTAACTAACCCTCGAAGCGCGATCGTCTCCTAAAAATGCCGTGCACCGATCTACGACCTAACACTCGCAGGATGAGAAGACTGACAAGCTAAGTACACTTGCAGAATGACAATTTAAACAAGAAGAATATACGAGCTAAAAGGAGACATTCGAGTAGAAAAGAAGGGGTCAATTTTATTTATGATCAAAAATAAGTACATGGTATTCTGGGCTCCCCAGCCATACAAAAAGTGCCCGGAGGCTTACAAAATTTTGAAAAGAAAAACAAAAACGCCCAAGGGAAGAAAGCTCAGGCCACAGGCTCTGCCAGGATCTCGCCCTGGTCGACGCCGCCCTCAGGGGCCGGAGCTTCAATCTTTGGGACAGCTTCTCTGTCACACCTCGCTTTCCGGTGTACGGTAAAGGGGATGCGACGAGGTTCGCTACGTATATACTCATAAGAACATACGCTAAGCGTATCTAAGCAATATAGAAGTAAATCACTAGAGACAAGAGATATAGAAATAACATCAACTTTATTAGTAACATTCTTTTGTACAATGCATGAAAAGTAAATACAACTGAAATAGAAAGCGATGCCTAAACAATAGCATAACAAGAAATGAAAATACTGAATAGAACAAGGTACAATGTCTAAAGCTCGGGGTCTTCGTGAAATTGATCCAAGTCTTCACCGGTGGGCTCGATCTCTGCTGGGTCCAAAACACCTGACGACATTTAAAGAAGAAAGAAATAGAATGTCGTCAGCGAACAGGTCGCTCGGTAAGTCCCAAAGATAAGGAGGAATCAGAAAGACAGAATAAGAGGTATCTTCTAAAGTTGTATACAATTTGTTGTAATGTTGTATTAACGTTGTTGTTTGTAGCTTGGTACAGAAGAATGCCAGTGTATACGAGAGGGGTCTCTATATGCTAGAGACCAGGGCAAACAGAAAATAGAGTACAAGGCTCCATTAGAAGGCCCGGAACAACGGCAATTGGATTTATGTTAGGTATCTTAAGTCTGACCGTCTCGTGCCACTTTTAACATCTTCCGTACCAAACTACCCCTTAAATCCCGTAATGTTTTGATTGTATTGTATTGTGTAAGTTGGATGATCGACCAAAACCATGATATCAGTAAACAGATTGTAACCGTATAATCAGGTAAATGGAATAACGGGATAATGGATGTATATCCATGGTTTGATTCAGTCAAGTTGTATAGATTGTTAACTGGATTCTGGGATTCATGTGTTTATATTGAGTTGGAATATTAAAGAATATATATTGACTTGAATCATATTCAAGTCAGAAATAATCAGACTCAAACCCGAGTCAGACCAAAAAAAATGTAAGTCGAAATTCAATATTTGTTAGGGTCCTTATTGTAATTTATAAAATTTGAGGAGGTTTTATGTAAAAATACTTTTGTATAGTTTTCAAGATACACCTCAAGTATTTATTATTCGTATTTATAGTTATAATGAGTGTGATTTTATTTTGTCTTATTTCTAGTGAAAATATTCTAATTACATAAATAAAAGTATTAATTTGTAATATTGATTTATTTGAAATTCATGGTATTTTAATGTAACTTTTAATCTTGTAATTTTTAGAAAAAGGTAGAAACTTTATCTTATAATAAAATAGGTGTTTAAATGATAAATATACATATATTTATACAAGAATAATTTTTAATAAATGTTTTATTTTCCAAAAATCTCATTTTTCTTAAATGTCGTATTTTAAACCTTTCGAGACCGAATGCTCCTTGCGGAGGTCTGAATCTCGCACTACTAAGCCCGAGGGTGCACGATAAACCGTACTATCCCTAACGAGTTCCCCAAAGATGGGTTGTAGTGGCGCTTTGCAAAGATTTAATAAATACTAATCATTTAGAAAACGGTTTTATAAAGATAAGGTATTTATTTGTAAAAAGGTGTAAATTTCCGTATTTTAGATTCTAGGGTTTCCTAAGCCAACTAGCCTATTTCTAAATGGTCTAAACGACAAGTCATTAGAAGTCTCAAATCGCCTCTTCACCGCCAATTGCGGCCAGGTAAGTGACAGATGAGTGGGAGGCTCTCCACTACAAATAGTGGCCCTAATTAAGTAACCGCTCGCCTTAGACACACTTGCCTAGACACCACAAAATCAGGTTTAGATAAACGATCGATATTTCCTATTAAAATATATTGTTTTAAAATTCTATATAACTTAGAACTTTTAGAAAATATTTTATTAAGAAAAGGGTATTTTAATGTAAAATCTTGTTTTATCATATTCTAAATTTTCAAGGTAGCGTGTTATGATTATATATGAGTGTGTGTGGAGGTAGGTCATTATCTCGTGATCTACGTTAAGGTATAGCAATGTTAAAGGGTTAAATGTGAAAACTAAACATGGTGGTATTAAAGTGAAAGAATACGATATATTAAAAAGGCTATCATTTCATGTGTGAAAACTTGTTCAAATTAATTTTTAAGTGATTGGTAGTCAACATAAATATGTTTAAGTATTATGGAATTAGTGATAAGTGAAATTTGATAGAAAACCGAATCAGAAATCGGGTTGTTCCGATTTTCATCGGGTTTGTAAAGTCGTATTTTAATGAAAGAAAAGAAGGATAGAAAAAAGGGGACTTACGGGTTTGGACAACGCTAGAGAGTAAGGGGGAGGTAGAGGGTTTGCCGGTGCGTCGAATCGTCGTTAAGAAGTCCTAGCACGATCACCGGAATTTCGCCGTCGATTTCGTCAGCAGTTCGCCTTTCGCTCGTTTTCTAACGTACCAAGTTCTTGTAACAACCGAGTCCAGTTTTACAAATTTCAATTACCGTATGTGTAGTGTGTGGTATTTATTTCATTTATCTTGCTTGACTGTTGCTAGTTGTAATTTACCCCGACAATTCATATTCTGCATGTAACAATTTAAGTCATCTAAAATTAAATTAAAATACTTGTCATGGCCTGCTTGACACCCTAACCCTGTGGTAGCGTCGTTGCATCGTGTTCTCGTCCCGTTCAGTGAAACGGACGTGTTTGGACGGCTACGCGCACGTACGTGCTTCCGTTCTTGGGGGTATGTTTTTTAATTAAAAAATACTTCATTTTAATTTTTGGAACCTGCCAATAAATTTTAAATTTTTAGACCCGACCCGGGCGCAACTCTGAATTGTTTTGTATCCCGCCAAATTATGATTATTTAATAAATTATTTAACCATTTTAGCATACAGAATATTTCTACAGCTTAGTAAAAAAATTTCTTTCAAAAAATCACGCTATCTTTTTTTTAACACCCATAAATCTTTCATAAATTTTTCCAAGCCAATCGCAATCGTTTCCTTAGCTCCCCGGGCCCCACCGTCTCTCCCTCTCTCTCCTTTCTTCTTCTTTTTCTCTCTCTTCTCTCTTTCTCTCTCTCGGCAAACGACAACTTTATTTCTCCTCAAATCTTTCTCTCTCCTCTCGATCTCCCTCTCCCTCTCTATATCTCTCCTCTTCTCTCTCCTCTCGATCTCTCTCTCTCTCCCCCGCATCTTCTCTCTCTCTCTCTTCTTCTTTATATTTCCTTCCTCCTTCAAAAATAAACAGAACCCCATCCCTGAAATCCTAGTCTCCTCGTCTCCTCTCGCAGTTGCCCTAGCGCCGACGCCATCGTCGCAGACCTCGTCGCCTCCTTGCCCTCGTCACCTCCACCTCCTCTTCTTCCTCCTTCCCTCTCTCCCGATCACCCTGCACTGGCAGTCGCGCCCTGCACCCCCCTGCACACTGCAGCACACCGTGGGATCGCCGCCGGTGATCTTGATCCATGTCCTTGGCCTCGGGCACCCCCCTCGGTGAGTATGGCTTCCCTTCCTCTTCTTCTTCTCCTTCCTTCTTTTCTGTTCCTTCTTTCAGATCCGTTCTTGACCGCCGATGGTCGCTGCAGGTACCTCGCCGATGGTCGCTGCAGCTACCTCGCCGATCAACGTAAGCACCCCTCTTCAATCTTCCTTCTCTTCTTTCTTCTTATTCTTCTCTTATCTTTCTTTCTTGCATTCTTGTATTATTTTAATATTCACTGTTTGGCTGGTGGCCGGAATCCAGTGGTGCCGACGACATTTCCCGACGACCCAGTAGGTACCCCCGACCTGTGTGTTTCCACTATTCGTCGTTCGGACGCTTACCGTGTACCGTGCGCGCGTCGTGACTTTTCCCCGCCGACGCGTAACGTTCTGTTTTCCGTTCCGCGACCCGTCGAGGCAAGTAAAACTTGCTACATGCTAACTAATATATTACATATACATTTTATGGCTCATTAAACCTGTAGTCTAACCTTAGTACCATGATTTTCCTTTTTCATGCTCGATGTCGCGTTATATCATTTTATTTTCCAAACTTGATGTTGCGCCACGGCAGCGCCCCGGCCGTCTATCTGAGGCCAAAATGCGGAATCAAAATTTTCTCTTAACTTTAAACCGGCGCCACCGCGGACAATAAATCCGGATTGTGACCATTAACCTAATACTAGCTAATAAGAGATAGGAAGAGAGTTATACCAAGCGATCCGTGTCCTTCGGTCTTCGTCTCCACTCCGATCTCCCGCTGAATCTTCGTCCGTCACCTCCTCGTCGGAAAGGGCACCACGTAGCCGATTTCTTTTACGGGCTTCCACCTCTGGACCGAGGCAACTCGGCCGCGAAGGTGGCTACCCGACGCGTCTAAGGGTACTATAGGTGTAGTGTAGAAAGCATGTCTCGATGCGGGTATGAAGTTGCCTTGATGGTATGGAGGAATCAAAAGAACTTTGGGAGAAGGATGGTGTATATTTTTGAAGCATGAAAAATGAGAGATGTATATTTCCCCACACTCAAAAATGAACCTCTCTCCCTCTCAAAGAAGTGGCAGGCCTCATGATAGAATGGTGAAGGGGATCCAAAACAAGAAGGGAGGTGAGTGTAGGAATTAAGAGAGGTGACTACATCGAAAAGCAAGCCTCACATCAACACTCATCATAATTCCTTTCTCATTTAATGCAAGGGTGATGGATAAAGAATATAATGATGATAGTCATATCATGAAGCCACAAATGCAAATAACACCCTCCACAAAGGTAATTTGCACAACTGCAAATAACCCCCTCCATCGGAAACTCCGGCCGTGAAGGAACAAAGGAAAACTGGCCGGAACGGAATGCAAACTGATAACTTCAGAAAACTGATCCCGTAATAAATTACAGGAAAACCCCGCTGCTGCATATACATGCCCGCATTTGTATTCCCACTGAATACAAATGCAAAGAGACAAAATCTACACTGTCTAATACTAGGATCCGGCTTAAGCCAAAGCCGGCTAGTAAAATCCATCCGATCACGATCCGTGCAATACCGCACGTATCTGATCGAACCCTGCCATATCTCCATACGGCCTCTACAACGTTTCGCCCGAAACTTGAGTAACTGTCTGTGTGGGGGACTCTAAAGACTCGTCAATACTATGGCTGTGGATTTAACCACTAGCACGTCAGAGGTATTAGCCATACGTGACGGGCCACCAGCTATTGACCAAAAGGGACGTCTGTGAGCGAACTCATCCTGACTCCCTACTGAGCCTGTCAGTGAAAATATCCGTACAGTCCGGTCCGTTCGTCTATGAGCATCGCATGGCGGGCCTAGGGGTTGGTAAAAGTCAGACCCCCAAAAGAGGTACAAGTCGTGTCGGAGTGTAGCCCATAACACCCTGAGATACTACTGGAATACCTACCAGTAAATCTCCTGTCTCGGCCGAGGGATTTGTGTAATGGCTCTCCTAGACACGGCGCGACCTCACCCCCAATACCGGGAGAGACGAACCCCTGCAGATCCGCTCACTGCCTCCATGTGGCTCGGGACTGTACCCAACTAAAACCTGTTTGCACGACTCTTTTGAGCCGTGGTGGGGTAGTAATCAAAGCACAGTGGGAACTCACACGAGACAAATGACGATCTCAGGTCGATGAACTAACCTGTACACATGTCACCAGGAAACTGCTATCTGACGTCAGGTGTAAGACCAACTAGCAGGTTCCCGGCGAGTCCTGTCCGGTGTACTCATAACCCAATGAGCACTTGTATACATCTTAGGTGAACCAACTGACAACAGTAGCTCGTGAGACCGGCCACCGCCCCTCGTCGGGGTCTCGACTGTATACACTAGTCTACTCTGGAGTATCGATGCCCTGTCTCGAAACTCTCTCGACTAGGGACCTTTTAAAGATGTGCCTATAAACTACCAGCTCCCACGTATATGATCGCCCCTCATACTGCTGGCAGTCAAGCAAGAATCCTAAGGGCTCTATCAACATGTAATAGTGACCAGTAAGGTCACCTAAAGCAGTACACGATGATAAAGATAAACCAGATAGCATACTATCATCATGAGTAAGACTGTCCTACCGGTATAGGTCCTCCCTCAATCATTGCAATCACGTGCCTGTGATCCAATAATTGACTCTGAGGGCACTATCTCCAACACTTGAAACCTACCATGTGCATTTACTTTATTAAACTCAATAACCACATTTATATGTTTAAATCACATTTTAACTATTGACACGGCCTATGGTATTCTCTATATAGTTTTGCTCCATCGGACACTCATGTGCATTTTAATCTGTTTTAGCTAGGATTTCATCCGGTGAACATATTTATATATCAATGCATCTCTAAATTTTCTTAATACCTGATAACATGAGTAAACATCCATTTTAGTTATGCTGTAGTTAAGCAATGTTGACACCATCCCTTAAACGCAAAGTGATAACCATGCATCGTTATAATCTAATCAGTACCTAATTGCTTATCATATCACCTGATCTGGTTTATTGTGCTGATATTACTCATGCTTGTTCATTTATAACCATAATTATGTTAGTTTGATTTATGGGTACCCACATGTGCTTCCTGACATGACCTGTTGCACTTCCTACGTGACACGACATGGTACCGTACGACTCTTGATATGTCATGACACTTATATACACCACCCGGCTTGACCTGATGTACCATAGTCTTACCCGTTACCTGATCTTGTGTCTAATGCCAACAAACCTGACCTGTTGTCCTTACGGACCGTTCCTGTTGTCTATCCAGACAAACCTGTACCTGCCTGATCCTGAGTTGGCATTAGCTCCAGATTTTTAATACCTGACTTGAACACATATAACTTGGAGGTATGGGGAAATCAATGATGAAACCTGACTTGTAACTCGACAGTGTGCTACCTTTACCGACTAGTTTTAGAGGCTGGGCCATCCTTGGGATGATGCTGCTGACATCATCCATCGTTATCCATTTCCTTTCAGAGGCTAGGCCAGCCTTGGGATGACGCCATGGACATCATTCATCTTTACCCTTTTCCGTTAGTGCCTAACGGCATGTCTCGGTTTCAGCCCGAGAATCTTCACCATGATCCCGGGCATGCACGGGATACTATTGAGTTACATTGATGATTCATCAAATTGATTTCAAAGACTTTAAGGTAGAAAACCCAATAGAACAGTTTAGTTTACTCACTACACACTACCCCTCACTGCCCTGATTTATATTACTGTTACACCTGCTTTTCATTCATATGTATATTTGCATTGCCTGTTACCCTGTTTATATTTTATTACTTGATGACGTGACGCGCTGACGTCTGGGTTTTGCATGGCCCAGATTCTGTACCGTTGCTGCAGTCCGAGCAGGAGTACTTCAGCTAGCAGGCTGAGCTGTGAGGTGTCGGTAGTAGTTAGTTCTTTTTTTCCTGCATTTATTTCCCGATGTGAGCCCCCATTATGGGACATACATTCCAGTTATTTTGTATTGGATCTTTTGCTTCCGCACTTTTATTATTCTTGACTCATGTTATCTTGGCTTATGAACATGTATTTAGATAGTTACATTTGTTCTTGATATCTCTACAACCGTAATGTGACTGTGGATGGATACTTCCTACCCACAGGTAGCATGGTTGGCTATGTCACGTGCCCAATTTAGCGTACTCTGGGAAGCGGGGCGTGACATGGTTCTTTTGGTATCAGAGCCATAGGTTAGTCGGGTTGATTCTTTTTGTAGTTGGGTATTGTACCCAATACACGAATCAGAATGCCCGTGTTTAGGAAACATGTCTTGCCACCATACCGTTTTACCGTTCTTGAATCAAGTTCTTCCTGATTATATCTTTTACGGTGTGCAAACTTCCTTTGCACATCGACTCGAAAACCTGATTCCTTGTTATCTGTAGGACTTAGGCGACTTGGGTGGAGTTATGTAATTGTAACTATGATACCGCGGCATAGTTATAATGCGGTACTCTATTTAAGTAACTTGGAGTTCTAGCCTTGATCTATAATTTGAATCTGTTATCATGCTAATCTTGGGTGTTTTGATTTCAGGAATATGGCAGACAAGAATCTGAAGACGTACCAAAGGCATGTTGACAAAGCCGCCATACTTGGAGTGATACAGGGAATGCTGGAGAATCAAAAGAGGCAGACTGAGCTGATCCAGCACCAAGCTGAATCGTTTCAGAAAGGTTTGCGGACCGTTCAGCAGTCCATGAACAATGTTGGAGCTAAGCCAGTTGATCGTGTGAGGACCGTAGCAGATTTCAGGCGTTTGGGTCCGTCTGTATTTACCGGTTTGGAGGAACCGTTGCCAGCAGAGCAGTGGCTAGTTGACACGGAGAACTTACTTATTGCGGCACAGATTCTAGATGATCAAAGGGTGGATATGGTGCGCATTTAGTTAGTGGACTACGCCCGTGAGTGGTGGCTTGTGGAGGAGACCCGCTTGCCCAAGCCAATCAAGTGGGCGGATTTTTCGAAGAGTTTCCTATAGAAGTTCTTCCTGCGGACTGCACGGGAGGAAATGGAAGAGAAATTCATCAGTCTGAAGCAGAATGGTGCACCTGTAGATGTACATGCAGCTGAGTGGACACGGCTCAGTAGATTCGCTGGACCTTTAGTTGCCAACGATGCAGACAGGGCATGTAGGTTCAGCGCAGCTTGGATGTGGACATCCAGAGGCAGATTGTCTCCCTGGGTTTGACCACTTTCTCACAGGTACTTACGGCAGAACGAGAACAGCGGAGCTTATCTAGGAAGACTGGGAGTTCACAGAAGACAGCAATTACAGTACGGAAGCCGACTTTTGCACCGAACCGAGCACATGGACACAGGGGTATTCCAGTAAACCGTCGGGGCGTAACACCGATGAAGAAGTCTGCTATTATTGACCAGAGAAAGAGCGTGACTTGTAACTATTGCCATTTACCCGGTCATGTGCAAAGAGACTGTCGAAGGAGGCAAGGCTTTGTTTGGTTCGTAGAGCGGCGAATCACACTGTCAATGCTTGTCCGTCGAAGCTTTGTACGAGGGATGAGATTCAGAAGCCTCTACAGAAACCGTTTCAGGGACAGAAGCAGCTGACTCAAGGACCTAATCAGGCTCGAGCTTTTACCTTGACAGCTAAGGAAGCTAAGGCGTCAGGAGAAGTTGTTTCAGGTATTCTACTCGTTCATGGTTTTCCCGCATTAGCATTATTTGATTCTGATGCATCCCATTGTTTTATGTCGTCCAAGTTTATAGCTACACACTCGATTACTTGCACGACCCTGTCTGGGACATACACACTGGGAATGGGAAAATCATATCTAGTAGGGAATGTAAAGATTGTACAGTTGTTGTTTGTGGACGGGAGCTTTTTGCAGATTTCTTGGTGATTGATACGGGCAGCTACGAAGTCATCTTGGGAATGGATTTTCTTGGCACTTTCCACGCTCACATTGATTGTAGGGCAAAGAAAGTAATTTTCCAGATTTCCGGACATCCCGAGTTTACCTTCACTGGAGGAAGCAGTTCTGTCGGGCCAGTCGAGTTTAGGGCTAGGCCGACAAATAATATTCTTACATCAATGGAGGTTGTTAAAAGTGATGAGTTAGCTGTTGTTCGCGATTTTATGAACGTGTTTGAAGATATATCGGGATTACCGCCGAAGCGGGACGTGGAGTTCGTAATTGATCTTATTCCTGGTGCAGCGCCAGTATCTAAAGCGTATTATCCAATGGCACCAGTGAAGTTGGAAGAAGTCAAGAAACAGGTTGCTGAACTACTAGAGAAGGGTTGGATTCGAAGCAGTAACACACCTTGGGGAGCTCCAGTTCTTCTAGTTAAGAAGAAAGATGGCACGAGAAGGATGTGCATCGACTATCGAGAATTAAACCAGGTGACTATTAAGAACAAGTACCCGATCCCTCGCATTGGCGAACTTTTTGAACAGCTTAGTGGCCCGAGGGTATTCTCGAAGCTAGATTTGCGATCCGGATATCATCAAGTTCGAGTGATAGTAGAAGATATTTGCAAGACGGCATTCCGAACTCGGTATGGACATTACGAGTATTTAGTGATGCCCTTCGGAGTAACGAATGCATCGGCGATATTCATGGACCTGATGAACCGAATTTTTTCACCATTCTTGGACCAGTTTATTGTGGTGTTCATTGACAATATTCTGGTCTATTCGAAGAGTTTTGAAGAGCATGCAGAACATTTGAAGATCGCACTGCAGACGTTGAGACAGGAGAAGTTATATGCGAAGATGAGCAAGTGCGAGTTTTGGCTGGAAGAAGTAAAGTTTTTGGGGCATGTCGTGTCTGGCGATGGAATCGCCATCGATCCAGAAAAGATTGCAGCAGTTCGAGATTGGCCGATTCCAAAGAATGTTGCGGAGATAAGAAGTTTTCTTGGACTCGCCGGGTATTACAGAAGATTTGTGGAGAACTTTGCTCATCTGGCGGAGCCGTTGACCAAGCTTACGCGTAAAGAGGTACCTTTTGTGTGGACGGATAGATGTGCGTTAGCTTTTGAGACGTTGAAGCAGAAATTGATAACTGCTCCTATTCTGACTGTGCCATACAGTTCCGGAGGTTTAGTGATTCACAGCGACGCATCTGGAAAAGGATTGGGATGTGTTTTGATGCAGCATGGGAAGGTTGTAGCTTACGCATCGAAACAGTTGAAGACTCATGAGAAGAATTACCCAACTCATGACTTAGAGCTTGCGGATGTGATTTTCGCTTTGAAGATTTGGAGACACTACCTTTTGGGCGAAAGGGTCGAAGTTTTCACGGATCATAAGAGTTTGAAGTATGTGTTCACACAGAAGGAGCTTAATATGAGGCAACGTAGATGGTTAGAGCTGATGGCTGATTACGATCTTGATCTTAAGTACCATCCGGGAAAGGTTAATGTTGTACCGGATTCGCTCAGTCGGTTACCAGCCATTCAGATGTTGACTACGCAGAAGGAACTCGTGGAAGACTTTCGAAGATTTAATTTGGAGGTTGTACTACCGCGTTCTTCGGGACAGTTGATGCAGCTGCAAGTATATTCGTCGTTGATCGAGAATATTAAAGCAGCGCAATCACAGGATCCTAAATTGCAAAAGTTTCGAGAACAGGTTGAAGCCGGACTATGAACAGATTTACTGATATATGAAGATGGTTCGTTGAGATATAGTAGCCGATTGTGTGTGCCAAAGCGAGATGTTCGTGAAGAGCTTATGAAGGAGGCACACAGTTCAGCTTATTCCGTACATTCAGGAGGCACGAAGATGTACCGAGACTTACGACAGCATTTCTGGTGGGAAGGCATGAAACGAGAGATCGCTCGCTTTGTGGCAAAGTGCTTAGTGTGTCAGCAAGTTAAGGCTGAACATCAAAGACTTGCTGGTTTATTGCAACCACTTCCGATTCCTCAGTGGAAGTGGAAACATATAACCATGGATTTCGTGACAGCTCTACCGCGGAGTCCAAAATGCAACAATGCAGTATGGGTGATTGTTGATCGTTTGAACAAGGAAGCTCATTTTATTCCTTTTCGGGTTGGTCAATCAACAGAGACTTTGGCGGAGTGGTACATGCTGGAGATTGTAAGATTGCATGGAGTACCGGTGAGCATCGTGTCCGACCGTGACACTCGGTTTTTATCACACTTTTGGCGGAGTTTGCAGGAAAGTTTGGGGACTCGATTGAAGTTTAGCACAACTTATCATCCTCAAACTGATAGCCAGTCGGAAAGAACAATTCAAACTCTTGAGGATATGTTGAGAGCATGCATGTTGAACTTCAAGGGTTCTTGGGAGGATCAACTGCATTTGGTGGAGTTTTCTTACAACAACAGTTTCCAGGCAACTACCCAGATGGCTCCATTCGAAGCTCTATACGGTCGCAAATGCCGTTCACCTATTTGTTAGGACGCTATCGGTGAACGAAAATTGTTGGGACCAGATTTAGTTGTGCAGACGGTAAAGAAAGTTAACACTATCAGAAATCATATGAAAGCAGCACAAAACAGACAGAAGAGTTGGGCAGATACGTCGAGAAGGCCTCTAGAATTCGCCGTGGGTGATTTGGTATTCTTGAAGATATCACTGACTAGAGGGGTGATTCGTTTTGGAAGTCGAGAAAAGCTCAGTCCTCGATTCGTTGGACCCTTTGAGATCTTGGAGCGTGTTGGTGAGGTAGCGTACCGTTTGGCGTTACCGCAGTCCTTGGCAAATGTGCACGATGTGTTTCATGTATCTCAACTCCGTAAGTATATTCGGGATGAAACGCATGTATTGGATCATTCGGAGCTGACGGTACGAGAAGACTTGACTTTTGAGGAGCGACCGGTTGAAATTGTGGATCGAAGGGAAAAGGTTCTTAAGAACAAGGTTATCACTCTTGTACTTGTTTCTTGGGGAAACCGCTCACATGGAGAGTCAACTTGGGAACGAGAAGATGAAATCCGGCAAAAGTTTCCTCATCTTTTCTTGTAGGTTGTTTCTCGTCTATCCTTTGTATTCTTGGAATTTCGAGGACGAAATTCTTTTGTTGTTGGGTATAATGTAACAACCGAGTCCAGTTCTATAAATTTCAGTTACCGCATGTGTAGTGTGTGGTATTTATTTCATTTATCTTGCTTGACTGTTGCTAGTTGTAATTTACCCCGACAATTCATATTCTGCATGTAACAATTTAAGTCATCTAAAATTAAATTAAAATACTTGTCATGGCCTGCTTGACACCCTAACCCTGTGGTAGCGTCCTTGCATCGTGTTCTCGTCCCATTCAGTGAAGCGGACGTGTTTGGACGGCTACGCACACGTACGTGCGTCCGTTCTTGGGGGTATGCTTTTTAATTATAAAATACTTCATTTTAATTTTTGGAACCTGCCAATAAATTTCATGTTTCAAATTCAAATTTTTGGACCCGACCCGGGTGCAATTCTGAATTGTTTTGTATCCCGCCAAATTATGATTATTTAATAAATTATTTAACCATTTTATCATACAGAATATTTCTACAGCTTAATAAAAAAAATTCTTTTAAAAACCCACGCTATCTTTTTTTTAACACCCATAAATCTTTCACAAATTTTTCCCGGCAAATCGCAATCATTTCCTTAGCTCCCCGGGCCCCACCGTCTCTCCCTCTCTCTTTCTCCTTTCTTCTTCTCTTTCTCTCTTCTCTCTTTCTCTCTCTCGGCTAACGACAACTTTATATCTCCTCAAATCTTTCTCTCTCCTCTCGATCTCTCTCCTCTTCCCTCTCCTCTCGATCTCTATCTCCCTCTCTATCGCTCTCCTCTTCTCTCTCCTCTCTCTCTCTTCTTCTTTATATTTCCTTCCTCCTTCGAAAATAAACAGAACCCCATCCCTGAAACCCTACCCACCTCGTCTCCTCTCGCCGTTGCCCTAGCGCCGACGCCATCGTCGCAGACCTCGTCGCCTCCTCGCTCTCGTCACCTCTACCTCCTCTTCTTCCTCCTTCCCTTTCTCCCGAGCACCCTGCACCGGCAGCCGTGCCCTGCACCCCCCCTGCACACTGCTGCACACCGTGGGATCACTGCCAGCGATCTTGATCCGTATCCCTAGCCTCGGGCACCCCCTCGGTGAGCATGGATTCCCTTCCTCTTCTTCTTCTCCCTCCTTCTCCTTCCTTCTTTTCTGTTCCTTCTTTCAGATCCATTCTTGACCGCTGATGGTCGCTGCAAGCATCTCGTCGGAGCTCCGTCAGCGCAGTCGACGATCATAACCCCTCTACAGATCAACGTGAGCACCCTCTTCAATCTTCCTTCTCTTCTTTCTTCTTATTCTTCTCTTCTCTTTCTTTCTTGCATTCTTGTATTATTTTAATGTTCACTGTTTGGCTGGTGGCCGTAATCTGGTGGTGCCGACGACATTTCCTGATGACCAAGCAGGTACCCCCGACCCGTATGTTTCCACTGTTCGTCGTTCGGACGCTTTCCGGGTACCTGCACGCGTCGCGACTTTTCCCCACCGACGCGTAATGTTCCGTTTTCTGTTCCGCGACCCGTCGAGGCAAGTAAAACTTGCTACATGCTAATTAATATATTACACATACATTTTATGGCTCATTAAACCCGTAGTCTAACCTTAGAACCATGATTTTCCTTTTCCATGCTCGATGTCGCGTTATATCATTTTATTTTCCAAACTTGAAACCTACCGTGTGCATTTACTTTATTAAACTCAATAACCACATTTATATGTTTAAATCACATTTTAACTACTGACACGGCCTATGGTATTCTCTATATAGTTTTGCTCCATCGGACACTCATGTGCATTTTAACCTGTTTTAGCTAGGATTTCATCCGGTGAACATATTTATATATCAATGCATCCCTAAAATTTCTTAATACCTGAATAACATGAGTAAACATCCATTTTAGTTATGCTGTAGTTAAGTAATGTTGACACCATCCCTTAAATTCAAAGTGATAACCATGCATCGTTATAATCTAATCAGTACCTAATTGCTTATCATATCACCTGATCTGGTTTATTGTGCTGATATTACTCATGCTTGTTCATTTATAACCATAATTATGTTAGTTTGATTTATGGGCACCCACATAGCATTTTGTGCTTCCTGACATGACCTGTTGCACTTCCTATGTGACACGACATGGTACCGTACGACTCTTGATATGTCATGACACTTATATACACCACCCGGCTTGACCTGATGTAATATAGTCTTACCTGTTACCTGATCTTGTGTCTAATGCCAACAAACCTGACCTGTTATCCTTACGGACCGTTCATGTTGTCTATCCAGACAAACCTGTACCTGCCTGATCCTGAGTTGGCATTAGCTCCAGATTTTTAATACCTGACTTGAACACATATAACTTGGGGGTATGGGGAAATCAATGATGAAACCTGACTTGTAACTCGACAATGTGCTATCTTTACTGATTAGTTTTAGAGGCTGGGCCAGCCTTGGGATGATGCTGCTGACATCATCAATCGTTATCCATTTCCTTTCAGAGGCTAGGCCAGCCGTGGGATGATGCCATGGACATCATTCATCTTTACCCTTTTCCGTTAGTGCCTAGCAGTATGTCTCGGTTTCAGCCCGAGAATCTTCACCATGATCCCCGGCACGCACGGGATACTATTGAGTTATATCGATGATTCATCAAATTGATTTCAAAGACTTTAGACTAGAAAACCCAATAGAACAGTTTAGTTTACTCACTGCACACTACCCCTCACTGCCCTGATTTATATTACTGTTATACCTGCTTTTCATTCATGTGTATATTTGCATTGCCTGTTACCCCGTTTATATTTTATTACTTGATGACATGACGCGCTGACGTCTGGGTTTTGCATAGCCCAGATTCTGTACCGTTGCTGCAGTCCGAGCAGGAGTACTTCAGCCAGCAGGCTGAGCTGTGAGGTGTCGATAGTAGAAACCTGCATTTATTTCCTGATGTGAGCCCGCATTATGGGACATACATTCCAGTTATTTTGTATTGGATCTTTTGCTTCCGCACTTTTATTATTCTTGACTCATGTTATCTTGGCTTATGGACATATATTTAGATAGTTACATTTGTTCCTGATATCTCTACAACCGTAATATGACTGTGGATGGATACTTCTTACCCACAGGTAGCATGGTTGGCTATGTCAAGTACCCAATTTAGTGTACTCTGAGAAGCGGGGCGTGACAGTTCTCTTGGAATTTTGAGAGAGTGGTCTTAGAAAAAGTGATGAGAGGGTAGAGGGTATGGGGGGTTTATATAGGATTAGGCTAGGGTTAGGCTAAGGTTAGGGTTTTAATAAAAAAAATATAAAAATATATAAAATCATTAAAAAATCATTAAACCTTATAGTAAAAGGGATTTATTGGCTAATAGGAAACCGATCCAGGGATAATAAGTGTGCAGGAGGGTTGACCAAGTCAAGGCTCAACTTTTCTCAGTTGGTGACTCGGTCGTCCGGCCAAGTCCGGCTGGCGGCGCCGAGTCGGGCCGAGTCAAGATCACAATGGCCGGGGAATCTTCTGGGGTACAATTTGGTATATTTACTTTTGCATGTTCAATACATATTTTGTGAGTTATGGCCTTTTGACTGTTGACTTCCAAAAGAAATTAAAATAAAATAAATACAAAAATAATGTGGGGCATGAGATTTGAACTCCGGTGGCTTGGTTCAGCAGTGCAAGGTATTACCAATGAGCTACAAGCTCTTTCTTGTAATTATTGTGGGAAAATAACTACTTAAACTGGTAACAGCAATATTAAATATCCCAAGTATTACTTTAATTTTAAAACAATTTTATGTACACTAAAAATGGAGTTATTTAAAAACAAAATACATATACATATATATATATATATATATATATATATATATATATTGTGCTCAGGTTAAAATACTCCTTTATGGATTTTTAAAAATTTAAAAAAAAATTGTATAGAAAAGTGTATAGGAAAATTATGGTTGTTACATTCTATCCTCCTTAAAAAAAATTTCGTCCTCGAAATTTGAAAAAGGAAAGTGTAACAGTTTCAAGGAAAGTCTGATAACTGTAGTATAGATAGTGTATAAAAATGACAAAGGGATACAAGGGTGAAAAAGGCTTACCAGTGTTACCTTGACCTACAGTCTTGGGTTATATGGCTTCTAATGTGAATGACTGCCACTGTGGTATATTCCTTCTAGCTGGAGGCACATTCTGCCTTTGGGGCCTCTTTCTCTGCCCTCTAGGCATATCCCTCATTGCTTGTTGAAATTGAAGAGTAGGCTGTGCAGGTGGTGGAGCAGGTAGTGCATGATGAGGTGTAGGAGCCTGGATAGTTGGCCGCTGCGGGTAGTTGGTGGATGTGTGAGTTGAGTTGTTATTGTAAGGACAGTTCCCAATTCCGTGATTGGATACACCACAAATTAGACACAAACCTTTTGCGCGCCTACAGTCCTTCCATAAGTGTCCCTTTCTTCTGCAGTAGTAGAAGAAATCTGGACTTGACTGGTTATTATTTTCTTCTGGTCTCCTGGGTTCAAACGATGGCCTTGGAGAGGCTCCTCCTACCATTTGAGTGGTAGGGCGTTTCAAACCGGCAGATTGAGATTTGCACCTTGCTTTTATCATCGCTTCATAACTGCGTGCAGTTTCCAAAGCATTCTTATATGTGAGAAATTTTCCCGTGGCTAGAGCAGCCTGAATCTCCATGTCCAGTCCTTGCTAGAAGCGACGGGCTCTGATCTCGTCCATCGGAATCAGGTGTACCGCGGATCTGTTTAAGGATTGTGTTAGCTGTGTCGTATGTGATATTGAACTATTGTGACATATCTTACCGGCTTAACATGGTGAATTCAGCGTCGTATTCATCTACTGATTTGTCCCACATTGAACCCTCTTGTAGATGAATAAACTGCTGCTCCATGGAAAACTTGGCAGTCATAGGGAAGTATTTCACGTCGAACTTCTCGCGAAAAGTCTTCCATTCAATAGGCTGTACCAGACGGCTTTCTTCCGCCTTCCACCAGTTGCGAGCATTATCCGTGAGCTGTAGCTTCGCCACACGGACCTAAGCTATGTCTGGCACTTGTGCTGCTGCCAGATCATCTTCGATACTTTGTGCTCATTCCTCAGCTTCAAGAGGGCTTCCTTTACCAGAGAATTGTTTGGGGTGCAAAGCCCTGAATTGCTTTACCCATGGTGCATCGATCTCAGGACAGTTCAGGAGTTGTTGCTATCCCTCAAGAAGGGTGCGGATCGCCTCAAGTAGCACTGTTTGCTCGGTAGGTGGTGCAGGAACAGCTGGTGCGAGAGGTAGTGCTGGAGGGTTGTTGTTGACGTTGGTGCTGGTGTTGTTCGGGGAATCCATAACCTTGAAGAAAATTTGGATTAGGACAGATTCAAATACATGAAATGATAAAATTCAAGGAATAGAAATTTGTAAGATTCAAGAAACATGAATTGTAAAGAATGTTTTAGTTGCTGGTTCTTATGTTATATTGCTTAGGTTGTTCACGCAGACCAGAACTGCATGGTAGGGATTTATACAGCTCTGACCTGCATGGGCCACCAACAAAACCTGTCACGCCCTGCTTCCTGGTGTACGGCGAAGGGGACGCGACAAGGTCCGCTACGTATATACTCAGAAGAACATACGCTAAGCGTATCTAAGCAATATAGAAGTAAATCACAAGAGACAAGAGATATAGAAATAACAGCAACTTTATTAATAACATTCTTTTATACAATGCATGAAAAGTAAATACATCTGAAATGAAAAGCAATGCCTAAACAATGGCATAACAGGAAATGAAAATACTGAATAGAACAAGGTACAATGTCTAAAGCTCGGGGTCTTCGTGAAACTGATCCAAGTCTTCACCGGTGGGCTCGATCTCTGCTGGGTCCAAAACACCTGACGACATTCAAAGAAGAAAGAAATAGAATGTCGTCGGCAAACAGGTCGCTCGGTAAGTCCCAAAGATAAGGAGGAATTAGAAAGACAGAATAAGAAATATCTTCTAAAGTTGTATACTGTTTGTTGTAATGTTGTATTAACGCTGTTGTTTGTAACTTGGTACAGAAGAATGCCAGTGTATACGAGAGGGGTCTATATATACTAGAGACCAAGGCAAACGGAAAATAGAGTACAAGGCTCCGTTAGAAGGCCCGGAACAACGGCAATTGGATTCATGTTAGGTATCTTAAGTCTGACCGTCTCGTGCCACTTTTAACATCTTCCGTACCAAACTACCCCTTAAACCCCGTAGTGTTTTGATTGTATTGTTGTATTGTATTGTATAAGTTGGATGACCGACCAAAACCATGATATCAGTAAACAGATTGTAATCGCATAATCAGGGAAATGGAATATCGTGATAATGAATGTATATCCATGGTTTGATTCAGTCAAGTTGTATAGATTGTTAACTAGATTCTGAGATTCATGTGTTCATATTGAGTTGGAATATTAAAGAATATAGATTGACTTGAATCATATTCAAGTCAGAAATAATCAGACTCAAAACCGAGTCAGACCAAAAGAAATGTAAGTCGAAGTTCTATATTTGTTAGGGCCGTTATTGTAATTTATAAAACTTGAGGAGGTTTTATGTAAAAATACTTTTGTATAGTTTTCAAGATACACCTCAAGTATTTATTATTCGTCTTTATAGTTATAATGAGTGTGATTTTATTTTTTTTATTTCTAGTGAAAATATCCTAATTACATAAATAAAGGTATTAATTTGTAATATTAATTTATTTGAAATTCATGGTATTTTAATGTAACTTTTAATCTTGTAATTTTTAGGAAAAGGTGGAAACTTTATCTTATAATAAAATAGGTATTTAAATGATAAATATACATATGTTTATACAAGAATAATTTTTAATAAATGTTTTATTTTCCAAAAATCTCATTTTTCTTAAATGTCGTATTTTAAACCTTTCGAGACCGAATACTCCTTGCGGAAGTCTGAATCTCGCACTACTAAGCCCGAAGGTGCACGATAAACCGTACAATCCCTAACGAGTTCCCCAAAGGTGGGTTGTAGTGGCGCTTTGCAAAGATTTAATAAATACTAATCATTTAGAAAACAGTTTTATAAAGATAAGGTATTTATTTGTAAAAAGGTGTAAATTTCTGTATTTTAGATTCTAAGGTTTCCTAAGCCAACTAGCCTATTTCTAAATGGTCTAAACAACAAATCATTAGAAGCCTCAAATCGCCTCTTCACCGTCAATTGCGGCCAGGTAAGTGCCAGCTGAGTGGGAGGCTCTCCACTACAAGTAGTGGCCCTAATTAAGCAACCACTCGCCTTAGACACACTTGCCTAGACACCACAAAATCAGGTTTAGATAAATGATCGATGTACACAACTTATCGTATTTCCTATTAAAAAATATTGTTTTAAAATTGTATATAACTTAGAACTTTTAGAAAATGTTTTATTAAGAAAAGGGTATTTTAATGTAAAATCTTGTTTTATCATATTCTAAGTTTTCAAGGTAGTGTGTTATGATTACATATGAGTGTGTGTGGAGGTAGGTCATTATCTCATGATCTACGTTAAGGTATATCAATATTAAAAGGTTAAATGTGAAAACTAAATATGGTGGTATTAAAGTGAAAGAATACGATATAATAAAAAGGCTATCATTTCATGTGTGAAAACTTGTTCAAATTAATTTTTAAGTGATTAGTAGTCAACATGAATATGTTTAAGTATTATGGAATTAGTGATAAGTGATATTTGATAGAAAACCGAATCGGAAATCGGGTTGTTCCGATTTCCGTCGGGTTTGTAAAGTCGTATTTTAATGAAAGAAAAGAAGGACAGAAAAAGGGGACTTATGGGTTTGGACAACGCTAGAGAGTAAGGGGGAGATAGAGGGTTTGCCGGTGCGTCGAATCGTCGTTGAGAAGTCCTAGCACGATCACCGGAATTTCATCGTCGATTTCGTCAGCGCTTCGCCTTTCGCTCGTTTTCTAACGTACCAAGTTCTCTTGGAATTTTGAGAGAGTGGTCTTAGAAAAAGTGATGAGAGGGTAGAGGGTATGGGGGGTTTATATAGGTTAGGCTAGGGTTAGGGTTTTAATAAAAAATATATAAATATATATAAAATTATTAAAAAATCATTAAACCTTGTAGTAAAAGGGATTTATTGGGCAATAGGAAACCGATCCAGGGATAATAAGTGTGCAGGAGGGTTGACCAAGTCAAGGCCCAACTTTTCTCAGTTGGTGACTCGGCCGTCCGGCCAAGTCTGGCCGGCGGCGCCGGACCGAGTCGGCCGGTTCGCTGGCCAGCGGCGCCGAGTCGGGCCGAGTCAAGGTCCCAATGGCCGGGGAATTTTCTGGGGTACAATTTGGTATATTTACTTTTTCATTTCCAGTATATATTTTGTGAGTTATAGCCTTTTGACTGTTGACTTCCAAAAGAAATTAAAATAAAATAAATACAAAAATAATGTGGGGCATGAGATTTGAACTCTGGTGGCTTGGTTCGGCAGTGCAAGGTATTACCAATGAGCTACAAGCTCCTTCTTGTAATTATTGTGGGAAAATAACTAGTTAAAGTGGTAACAGCAACATTAAATATCCCAAGTATTACTTAAATTTTAAAACAATTTTATGTACACTAAAAATGGAGTTATTTAAAAACAAAATACATACATACATACATACATACATACATATATATATATACATATATTGTGCTCAGGTTAAAATACTCCTTTATGGATTTTTAAAAATTTTAAAAAAAAATTGTATAGAAAAGTGTATAGGAAAATTAGAGTTGTTACATTCTCCCTCGGCGACCACCTCAGCGCCAGCCTCCTGCAGAGCATCCTCGAAAAGTGGGTACTTGGCACAAATCTCACCATTGACAAACTTCGGAATTGACGCCTTGATGATGTCAAGAGCCTCGTGCCAAACGATAGCCTAGGATTCGGCATGGTCGGTGTAGAACTGGTCTGACGCCTTATACCACTCCACGGCCTTCGTTGCCTGGATCTCGGTGAGCTTCATCGCCTCGAGCACCACTTGGGCTCCTCCTTAAAGGCGTAGCTCGACTTCTTCATCGCGTTATAGAGCCTGTTCACCTCCTCCAACTGGGCTTGGGTGGCCCGGTTGGATTCGCTCACAAGTCGGTGAGACTCCTTATACTTAGAGCTCTTCAGCTCCCTGGCGACCACCCGAGATTTGAGGAGGGCTACCCTCTCCTCCGACCGTTGCAGCTGGAGACGAAGCTCTCCTCCTATAAGGATATTTCACCCGCCTTCTTCATGGCCGGGGCTACCTCGTTGGACTCCATGGCGATGAGAGGGCGCAGTGGTAAAGGACCTGAGGAAACATCAAACGGGTTAGAAGCTCAAACTGAGAAATAAATACTTAAGTAATTCAGAAAAAATGGTTTGATACCGACCTGTACCGCCTCCTGAGCAATGGCGGCCACTTGAGCCTTCATAGTTCCCCGGGGGTTCTTGCCTCCGGTTGCTTGCTCCATGTCAGAGAGCAGGCTGTCGGCGATGAAGAGCTCCGAGGGCACCTCGATGCAGAAGTCCCCCTCTAGCACGGGAATCCTGGAAGAAGATGCCCGGGAAATCGTCCACTTATACCTTTTTAGGGGGACGTCGGAGCCTCCTCCTCCAGTTCCCTTGCCCAGGGTGTCAGGTCCCGCGCGTGCTTCTGGCCCTTCCCCCCTCCCTACCCCAGCGGCGTTCTTCTGGGTCTCAGGGAACAGCGGATGGCTTTGCCGGCGGCGTTGGCCTCTGGGCCGAGCTCAGGCCGGGTCGCGATGAGCTTTCGTCCCCGGTCTTCTTTTGGGCCTTCGCAACTATGGCAGCTAAGAACTTGGATCGGTCCATTTGCTCTGCAAAGAGGAGAATACACAGAAGAGAGTTAGTGACGCTGAAAAGGGCAAAGTAAATTTTTCAAAGTCTAATTAGATTGCTTAAGGCTCTAACTTACCCAAAAAGCTCGCAGGGCTGAGCCCAGCCCAGCTCAGAGCCTGCTCGGAAAGCAGGACATCGGCCCGCTAGATCGGCTCCCACCCTTGCCTCGGGTGAGGATAACGGTTTCGCCCTCGGGCAGTCGGCCTTGTGCCACTGTGTACGCACAGGCCAATCCTTACCCTCGGGTGACCCGACGAATATGACATTCTCCTTCCATTCATGGATGGAAGATGGGACGACTTCCACACCCGACCCGGCCATCCCGCCCTTACGTTTTTTGAACGAAAAAAACACCCAGCTCGGCTCATCCTTACTGGTACCAGGGTGATTCTTATAATAGAGGAAGGAAACAAAGAGGGTCAAACTGAAGGGGATGTTTTCAAGTTTCAACCAGACCATAAACTCGAGAAGGATTCTCCACGAGTTCAGCGCTAGCTGGTCCGGGGCAAGATTGAAGCAATGAAGCATCCTACATATCTCGGTTGAGAAGGGCAGACGCATTCCTGCTCAGAATGCTTCTAAATACAGGATAATCTCCTTGCCCTGCACCTGGTCCGCCTGTTCGCCTTCTCTAACTAAACAAAGTGAATAGTTAGAGGGTATATGGAATCGAGCCTGAATCTCGGTAAGCTCGTCCGCATCCCTCAAGATGGAGGACACATGTAATACCCAAGGTGGAGTTGGGGATGAATACCACCTATCCTTTGAGAAGTGAGATATTATCCGGTATCGAGGTGGGGATGTAACCGATACAGATACACACGGGGACCCATTGTAGAACAATGGGGAGTATCGAATTCCATTCTGAAAAAGGGCACGATCAGAACTATAAATGGAATGATACCATTCCTATAACATAGAGGCGCCTTTTGGATGAATCGGAACTCCGGAATTTGATGTACTCCGTAGTTAAGCGTGCTTGAGCCACGAAAATTCTAGGATGGGTAACCTACTGTGAAGTAGCCCCCTTCTTGAGTTCGGTTCATTTAAAGGGACAAAACCGTGCTGTTTTGGCCAAAGCGGACAATACCATCTGTGTTTGGGGGTAGGTCGTGACAAATATGGTATCAGAGCCGCTCTCTCAAAAGTAGGTCTGTGGTTCGAGGACAAACCGTTGTTCTAAGTGGGGGGAATGTAATACCCCAGATGGAGTTTGGGATGAATACCACCTACCCCGTAAGAAGTGAGATGTTATCCGGTATCGAAGTGGGGACATAACCGATACGGATACACACGTGGACCCACTGTAGAACAATGGAGAGTATCGAATTCCATTCCGAAAGAGGGCACGATCGGAACTATAAATGGAATGATACCACTCCTATAACATAGAGGCGCCTTTTGGATGAATCGAAACTCCGGAGTTTGAAGTAATCCGTAGTTAAGCGTGCTTGAGCCACGGAAATTCTGGGATGGTTGACCTACTGGAAAGTAGCCCCCTTCTTGAGTCTGGTTCATTCAAATGGACAAAACCGTGCGGTTTCGGCCAAAGCGGACAATACCATCAGTGTTTGGGGGTGGGTCATGACAACGCATCGCGAACTTTCCCGATGCACAACCTTAGAGGCCCTTGTCGCCGCCCGATAGCAAGCGACGCGGGTAACCCCGTCTCTAAGGGGCGAGCCCGACACAGATGATGCAGCAGAAGAAACCTCTCGGCTATCTGCATCCGAAGAGGTGGAAGACCTTCTGGACTCGGCTCCAACAACTGGAGCCTCATCGTCTAATTCAACCCTAACTATCTCTACAGACTCATTGTCACGTCCCGCTTCAAAAGAGCGATAATGGCATGTGACAAACCCGCGGCGTATTTATTTCGATAAGGTCATTTCTCGAAACAAATACGCTAAGTGTATATAAGCAATATAAAATGACAAGAAAATATATGATAATGAAAATCCAACTTTATATATTTACGTTCCCACTTTCACAAGTTTCAAACTGAATACATGATGTCTGAAAACAAAGATACATAAAAGAAAGTGCCTAAACAAGTGGCATACTAGAAGTAAAAACTGAAAAGAAAGAAGTAGTAGTCGGTCTGTTCCTTAAGCTGAAAGTAATCCTCCTGACTCGGCTCGATCTTCTCAATTTCTAGATCATCTGACGAACATTCTAAGGAAACAAAGAAATGGGTGGAATGCCCGTCAGCGAACTTGCGCTTGCTAAGTCTCCAAAAAACATGGGATGTGAATGTATATAAATGAGTATGTAAGGTGACATATAATATAGTATGAATAGAAATAAAACATGAACAAGTATAACATGGCAATGTTAATGACAACTATGTGTTATATTATAACATGGTAATATGAATTGAAATAAAATATGAACAAGTATAATATGGAAATAAAACACTAAGATTCGCGCATTTGGATTTCTGAAGCTCTACTTATGATCGTTTTAACATCAGCCTTTAAAACAGAAATTCAGATTTCTGGACAGCAACTATATGTTATATTGTGAAGCCTATATAGGGTTGTTTCATACGTTTCTAAATAATATAATATAAACAAATTATAGCTCTATCAATTTTGCATCTACACATCTAAATTTTGTCACGAACGGACATCGGGTGCTCGAGTTATGTCTTATTTAAAAACAGTGTGTGAATCAAGACAGATTCTGTTCAGAATCCTCACTTAATATTGTAGGGCAGTTTTCTATATTTTACGTCGGTTTTCAGTAAGAATTTAAAACTAACAAAATCTAAATAATTCGATATAGATACTCAAAACATCTGAAAACACTTAATTTGGACCAACTATTACAGTGTTATGGTCTCTCGAAGAAGACTTTTATTGGCAGTTTTCTGATTTTAAAAACAATGAATAAAAAAACTACAACACCTAAACCGTTATTCGGTTCAATCTAAAATTTTTACAGCATGTACACAAAAATATATTCTATCATATGTAAATTTCCTGAAATTTCCAGAATTAAAAATTAAGTTCTAAAAATTATTTTAAAGGTAAAGGTATTGATATGTATACTAAAATCGGTAAAAAGATTAACTAGTATATTTATGTAAGCTTCTCTTTTTCTTTTAATAAGCAAACCGATTCCATAAGACATCGTAAATATATTGTGGCATGAAATTTATGTTCTCACAACTCATAATAAACCTTCATAGTCATAAACAAAGAATTAAAAACACTTTAATTTGAACAAGAGGCAATAAGCTATCATTAAACTATATAGAACCATATATATCTAGACTTATGTGTGTGTGTGTGTGTGTGTGTGTGTTTAACTTCTCTTACGCAATATGATATGAAAAGAATAGAAGGTTCACGAGGTATGACAGGAAGAGAATAAAGAGATGGAGGGAGGAAAAGAGAAGGGACTTACATAATCAAGCCGGTATTGTCACCGGACTTATCTATCCGTTGATAGTCTCGCGTTTCTTACGAGACCTTCTTGAGAACTTCTTCATGTTCTTCTTCGAGAAATCTGGATGAAGAGCGAGATGGGAAATGATAGAATGTGTGATGAAGGGAAAAAAAGAGGAGCGGCATATAAAAAAGGTTTATGGCCATCATAATTCTAACAAATTATAGCTCATACCCATTCTAATTATTTTGAGAATTAAAAAAAAGATAAAATGAAAGGTCTCATATGTAGGTTATGAGAAGAATAAAAATTGATAAAAAAAAAATAATTGCAAAAATGGGGATTTAAACATTTGACTTATAAAATAACAATGCAAGAACTAAACTAATGAGCTATAAGACTGTTCATGCATATATTTAATAAGAGTTAAATATAAGTTGTTGTTTGAAAAGAAAGTGGGCTTAGAAAAAGAAAAAAATAAAATAGAATTGTCTTGGCTTGGATTTTGGGCTTTGAAAAATTATAAAATGGATAAAATAGATGAAGTGATAAAATAATATATTTACTAAAAAATAAAATATACCAAAAATAAATAACTATAATATTTTATTAAAGAAATGATACGCGAAGGTATAAGAATTTTAGGGTCGTTACATTCTATCCTCCTTAAAATAATTTCGTTCTCGAAATTACTTAAGAAGGATATGGTAACAGAACAAGGAAAACTAACTGTGATTGCTTTTCATCGTCACTCCACCAATTAGTACTCTAATTGACAAGAGAGAAACATTGCATGTAAAAATGGTCAAAGAAATAGAAGGAGACACAGAAACAAATTTTAAGGGAGTAAGAATTGATCTTCAAGAAAATCAAATGAAGGAAATGAGATAGATTCAAATATAGTGAGTTGTTATAGTCTACCTTTCTTAAAAGAATTTCTTCCGTGAAATTCTCTCGAGAGGTACGTCGCAAAGGTACGAGAAACACTAAGGATGTCATCTTCAAGTTTTATCAATCGATAATATAACCAACTGCGCTAATAAGCCTAAGAGATACAAGTAGAAGGATGAACTAGAATCAAGGATTCAAAAGTCGAGAGGTTGAATTCAAGGATGTAAAAATTGCGGATGGATTCATGGAATAAGATGAGATTCAAAGGAATTGAAATACAAGAAATGTAAAAGTTGTTAAATTTCATTAATTCTTGTAATATATTGCTTAGGATGTTTATGCAGAACGGACCTGTATGGGCCACTAACAAAACCTATCATGCACCATTTCGCAAAAGAACGGTAACGACATGTGACATGCATGCGATATATTTATTCCGAAAAGGTTATTTCTCGAAACAAATACGATGAGCGTATATAAGTAATATGAAATGACAAGAAAAGACATGATAATGAAAATCTAATTTTATATATTTACATTCCCAACTTTCATAAGTTTCAAACTGAATACATGATGTCTGAAAACAAAGATACATAAAAGAAAGTGCCTAAACAAGTGGCATACTGGAAGTAAAAGCTGAAAAGAAAGAAGTAGTAGTCGGTATGTTCCTTAAGTTGAAAGTAATCCTCCTGACTCAGCTCGATCTCCTCAATCTCTAGACCATCTGACGAACATTCTAAGGAAACAAAGAAATGAGTGGAATGCCCGTCAGCGAACTTGCGCTCGGTAAGTCCCCAAAAAAGGTGGGATGTGAATGTATATAAATGAATATGTAAGGTGATATGTGATATAGTATGAATGAAAATAAAATATGAACAAGTATAATATGGTAATGTTAATGACAACTATGTAAGCATGGCAATATAATATGAGCATAGCAAATAAGTGTAACATGGCCGTGGAGTATAGGTATAGTGAACATGAAATGAATGTAAGTGTCCTAAAGAGTCTCTAAAAGGATAAAAGTAACTAACATGAGTTCAAGTGTGAATATCAACTAATCTCAAGAGTATTCTCGAACCCAAGACTATCGTCCAGGGGCAAGGAATCAAGGGACTAAAATAGCGTGACTTTAATTGTTATTGAAGTATTCTAAATCCAACAGGCTATCATCCAGGATCTTGGAAACATGGGCCCTCATTCATGAATTCGTGATTTGTACCGTTTCAGCCCAGTACCACAGCAACATGATTTATACTGTTTCATCCCGGTACTATAGCAACATGATTTGTATTAATGGGTCTCATGAGATTCCGTTGGATTCATACTCAAACTATTCTCAATACCACGTGTATATTAGTCTATAATTAATGTTACGAGTCTTGATCGAATCCATAAATACAAAAGCTGATGTATGATATCAAGTTTTCAAGATTGAGTTCATGAAGTCATGTTAAGTGCAAGTCATGTCAATTGTATTTATGGTTCGAGTCAAGTTAGTTCAAGTGTACATATTGGGTTCAAGTATTCATGATTGAGTCGTGTCAAGATCAAGTAAATTCTAGCATGTGATAGTTTAATCATAAGTCATATAGATAAAAAGTAGATAAGCAATTATAGAACATGATATGAGATAAGTATATAAGAAACGTCAAAAAACAATGTTGTAAATATATGATATGTACGACTAGTTAATCAAGTTATTTGAAGTCAAAATATAAACGAAAACATATCCTTAAGTGTTATGCACACGTAGTTCCAGTATCGCCCAAATACGACTATCGGTTTGGGAGATATACATGTTTTCGTATCGACGCGCAAAACAGATCAGAATCTGTTCAGCATCGATACACATTTTTAAAACGCAGTTTGAGTTAAATTCTATCGAGTTTTAGGTTACAAAAATTATTAGAAAATTGTAGGTTTTTCGGAATACTTATCCAAAACACTAAGATTCGCATATTTGGATTTCTGAAGCTCTAATTATGATTATTTTAATATCAGAGTTTAAAACAGAAATTCAGATTTCTGAACAGCAACTATATGTTATATTGTAAAGCCTATATAGGGTTGTTTCATGCGTTTCTAAGTAATCTAATATAAAAAAAAATTATATCTCTATCAATTTTGCATTTACACATACACATCTAAATTTTGTCATGAACGGACATCAGGTGCTCGAGTTATGCCCTATTTAAAAACAATGTGCGAATCAGGATAGATTCTGTCTAGAATCGTTGCTTAATATTATAACGCAGTTTTCTATATTTTACATCGGTTTTCAGTAAAATCTTAAAACTAAAAAAATCTAGATCATTCGATGAAGATGCTCAAAACATCTGAAAACACTTAATTTAGACCAACGATTATAGTGTTATGGTCTCTCGAAGAAAACCCTTATTGGCAGTTTTCTGGTTTTAAAAACAGTAAACAAAAAAACTACGTAACACATAAACTATTATTCAGTTCGATCAAAAATTTTTACAGCGTGTACACAAAAATATATTCTATCATATGTAAATTTCCTGAAATTTCCCGAATTAAAAATTAAGTTCTAAAAATTATTTTAATGGTAAATGTATTGATATGTATACTAAAATCGGTAAAAAAATTAACTAGTATTTTTATGCAAGCTTCCTTTTTTCTTTTAATAAAAAAACCGATTCCATAAGACATCGTAAATATATTGTGGTATGAAATTTATATTCTCACAACTCATAATAAACATTCATAGTCATGAACAAAGAATTGAAAACACTTTAATTTGAACAAGTGGCAATAAGCTATTATTAAACCATATAGAACCATATTGTCACGCCCCGCTTCCCGGTGTACAGTAAGGAGACGTAACTGGAACCGCTACGTATTTACTCAGAAGCAAACACGCTAAGCGTAAATAAGCAATATAATAAATTACACTAGAAAAATGATAAGCGATGTAATTGAACAGTAGCTTTTATTTATTAAACATTTCTTTACAATAAAATTGGAAATGTAAATGCAATGCGGAAAACAATTCCTAAACAATGGTATAAAGTGAAAAGAAAAGTATATACAAGTGTTTATAACTCGCGGTCTTCTATGACTGCTCCAAGTCGTCAGAGCTGGGCTCGATCTCCAGTGGGTCAGATACTCCTAACAACATTCCAAGGAAAGAAAGAGAAGTAATATTGTCAGCGAACAATCGCTCGGTAAGTCCCAAAGAAAGATAGAAGTAGAATAGACAGATAAGAGAATATAACTGTTAAAATGTTTGATTTTTATGTTAACACAGTTGTTTGTAACTTGGTACAGAATATGCCAGTGTATACGAGAGGAGTCCAACTATTCCGTGGACTATGATATACGGAGCATAAGGAACCGTTAAGCCACGGAACAACAACAACGGATATTCAGGTTAGATATATTAAAGTGACTATCATCGTGCCACTTCTAACACATTCCGTATCAGTCTACCCCTAACCTTGTAATGCATTATTGTATTGATTGTATTGTCTTGTTTTGTAGATAGAAGACTTTCTGAAACCATGATATCAATTGTTCATGTAAACGGATAAGGATATAAAACGGATAGTCATGTGGACAAGTCAAATATATATCCATGGTTCGTTCAAGTCATGTTCGTGTTGATATTGATTGTACTCAGGTAATAATGAATTCATGTTGTATTAGAGTTATATTTGAATTGTATTTGAGAATAGATTGTATTCGGGTTTGACTGAGACTTAGATTGAGTCAGACTCTTTAAACAGAATTGAAGTCCTGATTTAGATTTTGGAGGTATCGGTAACTGCTGCACATAGACGACAAGATTTGTATTTTTTTCCAAGACGATTACCATATTGATAACCCCATTTTTAGTTGTCTACCTTAAATAGTCAAGCACCCACTTTCTCCGGCTCGCTGTGGCTCAAGAGAATTGGTCCCGCTTAAACCTATATTTACTAGGGTTCTTATTGTAAATTAATATAACTTGAGGGGTTTTATGAAAAATAGTTTTGATATATTTTCAAAATAACTTTAAGTATTTATTTATCGTCTTTAGGGTTTCTCAAGGATGTAATTTGTAAATGTGAAGTATTCTATTGAATATAAAGCTAGAATGAATAATATATGGTATTTTGATATAAATTGGAATTGTATAGATTTGTGATGGTATTTTCATGAAATATGTGATTCTTTTCTTTTTGTTTAGAAAACATGAAATATATTTATGTTTATATTTAAAGTATTTTGATTATATTTATATATAATTAATAAAAATAAATTTATTTTATTAAGTAGAAAATCACATTTTTCTTAAAAATTGCATTAAAAATTCCATCGAGATCGGATGTTCCATGAGGAGGTCTGCATCTCACTCTACTAGGTCCGAGAATGTGCGATAACCCGCATCATCCCGATCGGGGTCCCCAAAAGTGGGTTGTAGAGACGCAATTGCATAGAATTTTAAAATAACACAATTTTAAAGATAATGGTTTTATGTATAGTTTAGGGTATTTATATGTAAGCACGTATTTTCCCAAAATATTGTAAAGAGACAATCGTGCTATGTCATGATGAGTGTTGTGATGAGATAGGTCATTACCTCGTGACTTATCTAAAGGTAATACAAAGGAATATGATGAAATATGTCGAATGTAAAGTTTGTGGTATTTAACCGTAACAATGTGATAACAGTTGCATAGTATGTTATTTCGAGATGAAACTTGTTTTTAAGTGTTTGTTTATGATTGCTAAGTAATATATGAAGAAATGGTAGATTTGTTATTAAGAAAGTTTGGTTTTTTAACAATTTGAAAATCGGAAGTTGGAATAACTCCACTTCCGACGAGTTTTGAAAAGAAATCTTTTTGAGATGTGAGAAAGAAAGAAGAGAAAGGACATACTGATTGAAAGGAGAGGAGAGAGGTATAGGAGCAAATTGAGGGTTTCGTGGAGTCGTGGTATCGCCGAAATTGTCTCGAGTCGTCGCCGGAAGATGACCTTGGCTAACTACACTTATACAACTAATTTGACTTAGAAATTTTGAAAGTTTTAACAAGAGATTTCAGAATGAGGAGGGCTAGGGTGTAAGGTGATATTTATAGGATAGAATTAGGGTTTAGGATATTGAAGAATGGAATTAAAATGCATTAACATTTTGGATTAATACCTCATTTTAATTCTTTTGAAATGTGCAAGGAAATCAAACAGACTAGGCTTAGTGGAGGAGTCCAAGAGGTGCTAGAGTTAAAATTGTGGAGCATTTGGAACGGTTGGGACCGACGACGCCGGTCCTAAGAGAAATCTCGCAAGTCCAAAAGGGTTGGTCTGAGCTTGGATTCATGCCACGTGTCAGGTTAAGTGCATACAACATTTTCCACATGTTTGAATTCTGTGTGAATTTTCATTTTACGTGCAGTGCACGTGCAAACTTTTGGGCTTCTAAAACTTTAAAAAAAATCAGAAAAAATATATGTGACTAGGGGGATTTGAACACAGGGGTTATGTCACTGCAGTGCAAGGCTTTACCAATGAGCTACAAGTGCTTTCTTGCTGTTTAAGAGAAAATTAAATACTTATAGCATACACAGGATTGCAAATACTCCATTTGTACATTAACTTTAACATTTTTCTGTACATTAAAACAAAGTCGTTACACATATATATCTATACTTATATATGTGTGTATGTGTGTGTGTGTTTATATTTATCTTCTCTTACGAATTACGATATGAAAAGAAATGAGACTTCACGAGGTATGACAGGAGGAGAATAAAGAGATGGAAGGAGGAAGAGAGAAGGGGTTTACATACACAAGCCGGTATTGTCACTGGACTTGTCTATCTACTGATAGCCTCGTGTTTCTTACGAGCCCTTCTTCATATTCTTATTCGAGGAATCTGGATGAAAAGGGAGATGGAAAATGATAGAAATGTGTGATGAAAGGAAAAAAAAGAGGAGTGGCATATAAAAAAGGTTTATGGCCAACATAATTCCAATAAATTATATTTCATAACCATTCTAATTATTTTGAAAGTTAAAAGAAAGATGAAATGAAAGGTCTCATTTGTAGATTATGAGAAAAATAAAAATTGATAAAAAATAATTGCAGGAATGGGGATTTGAACATGTGACTTATAGAATAACAATGCAAGAATGTTCACCGCCGAAATTGGAGATGAACTGGGATAGATCGTCTTGCCAAATTTGGGGGCAGATGCTATTTGGGTTTATCTATCCACCTCTCCGAAGATACCAAGTTGATTTATGGCACCATGTATCAGAGGTTTGGATGGATGCGGTCGTTGTTGTAGATTTCATCAGATTCCCCCTTGTTTGTGAGGGGGTTTTGATTGTGGGGACGCTCTTTTCTACAGGCGCAAACCTCTGCAGTTAATTACGCTACCGCATCGCGATAACCACTTTCTCCTGCTCCGGAAATTCACTTCGTGTCGTGTGTGTTTGTTTTATTTTTTGTTGCCCGTGGATTGTATACGGAGACTAATTTATTTCATCGCCCGTAGGGCGTGGATTAGTCTAAATCCATATATCTTAGATTTGGGTTTGTTTTATTTAAGAATCGTTAATCTGGTTTGAGATCAAGATCAATTTAAATGTATGTGAGCAGTTGGAGCTCGGTTGGCCTTTTGTTAAGGATGCACTAGTCTAATTTGAGACTAAGATCCACTTAATAATGTTTTGGGATCTTTTTTTTAGACCCAATAAAGGAGTATTTGGGTCGATTATCGCCATTTTGGAAACGAATGTTAGTTCAAGGATGTTTCGGTCCATTGTCGCCATTTTGGAGGCGAAGTCACCATTTTTGAGGTGAAGATTTAGTTTAAGAACGTTTCGGTCCGTTGTCACCATTTTGGAGGTGAAGTTTAGTTTAAAGACATTTCGGCCAATTTTCGCTGCTTTGGAGGCAAAGTTTAGTTTAAGGACATTGTGATCTGTTGTCGCCATTTTGGAAGCGAAGTTTAGTTTAATGACATTTCGGTCTGTTGTCGCTATTTTGGAGGCAACTATTAGTTTAAGGACGTCTCGGTCCATTAACGCCATTTTGAAGGCAACTACTAGTTTAAGGACGTCTCGGTCTGTTGTTAGTTTAAGAACATCTCGGTCCGTTGTAAGTTTAAGAACAGCTTGGTCCGTTGTTAGTTTAAGGACATCTCGGTCCGTTATCCATCTTGCGTGCATGTGTGTTTGTTACGTGATGGGATGAACAACGATGATATAGAATGCACCTAATTTGAGATGAGGTCTGATTTGAGGTGTGCACGTCAGTTTGGAAGTGCACCAAAGAGTCATTGGTCGTCGGGACCCGCCACCTCTCTGAAGACGTTGAGAAATTACGATGACATATATCAGAGGTGTGGAGAGATGTACCCTTGAACCAATTCCCGTAATTGAGAAAAAAAAGGGATTAGTGGTAAACTCAGAAACCATTAGTCATATTTTGAGACTAAGATTTCCTCAGGGGAATGTGAGATGAATATCATTTTGGATGTCATCAGTTAAAAGATTATTAGTCATGTTTGGGACTAAGATCGATTTGGGAGAACATGAGCGCAGAGGCTCGGTTGAATGGAAATCAAAGAGGTTTTGACCTCAGGAAACTTAGCCAATTTGAGCTAAGGCTGGATTCCCAAAATAATCTAACAGTGCTAAGCACTAGGATATGCAGCACTCACGTGTTTCCACGTGAGACGCTGGATCAGTGTTAAACGCTGAACTTTGGAGACGCTCACATGTGAGCACGTGAGGTACCCCAAATATGGGCGCTGCTATTTGGGTTCTATTCTCCCTTTTACAAATAAGTGCTAATCACTTTGTCCCTATGGCGCTCACGTGTGATCACGTGAGGCGGTCTGGACCGTTCTTATTGTTCATTAGAGGCACTAACATGGAAACACGTGAGGTCTCATTATAGTGTTAAACACTAACGAATCCCTAGGTTTTCCTTCTGTTTTCTTAAAGATCTTGATCTCTTATTAATGACATTTCTAATCATTAGGATTTGGGTTTAGAAGATCTCAGATTATTATCATCGTCTGAACTGAGGAATCAAGTTCTCCTTTTGTTTTTACAAGAATCAAATTCTTTTTATAAGGTTAAACCCTAGTTTTCAGAGGAACTACATTCCCATATGTTTTTGTAAGAATTAAATTCTTTGAACTCAGTACTTTCCCCTAAGTTTTGAATCTGTATAACAGAATCTCCCCGATTAGAATTAAATTCTCAATTTGTAGGGAGATCAGCTTCTGCAGATCTCAACCAGAGAAAGAACTAACTTCTTGTATAAAGGGTTAAACCCTTAGAGAGGCAAAGAAGAGATAGAACAATCTCTGTGTTTTTTATTCTTTTTACTTAGTATGTTCGGACGAAACAAGTCTTCGCTGAGAATAAAATTCTCTACTTCTGTCTCGTCTCTCCTATCTTTTTTCTTTCTTCTTTTCCCTTTTCTTCTTCCTCCTATTTATAAGAGAGGGGAAAAGATCAATTTTGTTGAGCGAATATCTGATTGAAAGATCAAAAATGATATTTAGATCATTCGGTGAATTTTATTCACCATTGAATTTTAATCCGAAGGCTCTCTGTCCAACAGAAAGGTTTTCTTGTTTGTTTAACAAGATCAGAAAATATTTTTCTTAAGATAGAATTTTATTCTATCAGATGATCGGTTGGTGGTTTTATAATCACCGTTGGATCATTGATCCAAGGATCCTCTGTTTAACAGAGAAGATCTTTCTAATTTTAAGAATGATCAAAAAAATATTTCCACATAGAATTTAATTCTATCGGATATTTCATCCAAGATTCTCTGTTAGAGAAGGATCTTTTCATATTAGAAGGATTCAAGAAAATATTTCCCAAATGGAATTTAATTCTATTGCATAGAATTTAATTCTATTAGTTGCAAAGATTTTTAAAGGACACGCGTATGGCACGTGATCCCTAATGAAGTTAAACTTATTTACTTTTAGCGCTCATATGTTTTTACATATGAGCGCTCATGTGTTAACACGTGAGGCCTATTTGGCTTGCCAATTATTTGATTATAGCGCCTATATACTCGCTCACGTGTTTACATGTGAGGCTTAAATTTAGCCTATCAGTTGTTCAAAATGCAGCGTCTATATGATTTTCATATAAGTGCTCATGTGTTAACACGTGAGACTCGCACAGCGGGGAATTTCCCCTTTTTCTTTCTGCATATTTTTTTATAAGGGAACAAAGAACTAAACCAATGAGGTATAAAATTGTTCATGCATATATTTAATAAGAATTAAATATATGTTATTGCTTGAAAAGAAAGTGGGCTTAGAAAAAGAAAAAAAATCAAATAGAATTGTCTTGGCTTGGGTTTTGGGCTTTGAAAAATTATAGAATGGATAAAATAGATGAAGTGATAAAATAATATATTTGTTAGGTTTACCTAACACCCTATGAAAGGTTTGGAAGTATCACATGTCTCAAAGATTAAATTTTTAGGGTGCTAAGTAAGCATACAAAGAATCAATCCTAAAAAATTAGGGTTCCATAACTTTACAAGTAACAAAGACTAGGGTTTTGAGAGTACAACCTTTGTAGCTCCCTACGCTAGACTCCTTGGCCACTTGAGGGTTGGAGAAGGGTTTGCTTGAGGTCTTCTAACGTCCACGACGATCCACCCGAAGCTCCTTTGTCCAAGCTTGCAACTTCACTTTATCAAGAGAAAGAAATGAAGCTAACACTCTAAACAAGTGGGCAAGACTTATGTAGAATGGTGTTGTGGTTCTTTTTCTCACTTCAAAATCCTATCTTGTTGAGTATTTTGCTCACTTGAAAGATCTAGAGAGCAAAAGAGCAAGGTTGAAGAAGATGATAGCTTTTTAAGAAGAAGAGAAAAGATAATCTCATGAAAAAAATAGAAAATATATGTATATATATTTTCCTCTTCTCATCTCAAACCATGGTTAAATGATAAAGATATTATTTGATTTGAGTTAAAACATAAAAGGAAAGTTTAATCCATGGTTAAAAGTAGGTGAGCATGGTTAGGTCAAAGAAGAATGTAGAAACAAATCATGAATTATCCTTTCCTTTTTCATTTTGTTTTAAAACAAATAGAAAATAATAATCCATATAAATAACCAAGGTGTGAGTCTTATATTGCCACCATTTTCTATGTATATACAACCATGATAGAATGGTGTATGTATGCATGTGTGCATGCACATCCATATGTGCATGAATCTAGAAAGAAAGCATACATGCATGCATGCATCCATCAAATACAAGAAAGGATTTCTAGTGAGAAACTAATGGTTAAATGATAAATCAACACTTGATTTATCAATACGGCCATATCATATACGACCCCGCCAAAAGCACGCCGCCCGATTAATATACGGTATCTCATATGCGCATTTTAACCGGGTCCATGCGCATATCGCATACGCGCACCACAACGTTTCGCCTGGACTAGGTAACTCCTTTGTGGGACTCTAAGACTCATCAATACGCCGGCGGTGGGTGATGATCATATAAAGCACCCCCAAGCCGTAAGCGGTCAGCTAAACGTAATGGCCGCCCGGGTATTGAGCGATCAGAAGAAAACAAGCGAACCTGCTACAACTCCTGTCGAGCCAACCGGCAACACTACCGTACAGTCCGGTCTCTTCATCAGATATGCTGCATATCGAGCCTAGGGATGGTCACGTCGACCCCAATAACTCAATAAGTCGTGCCGGTGAATGGTCTATAACAGATCGAGAAACTACTGATAACACTTATCAGTAAATCTCAGCAGCCCTGGCCAGGGACTTACTGATATAACCATTCGAGCACAGCACAGCATCAACTCCCAATACCGGGAGAGACAAAACCCCTCCTATCGCTCATCGCCTTCGTGTGTCTCGGGACTGTACCCAATGGCCACCTGTTTGCACGACTCAGTAGAGCCGTGGTAGAGTGGTAATCAAAATACAGTGGGAGAGCACACAAGACTCTATGACAATCTCGGGTCTACAGACTAACCTGCACCAGTGTCACCTGAGAACTGCTATCCGATGATAGATACAATTCCATATAGGAGTTCTCGGTGAGTCCGTCCAGTGTACCCAGTCACCACTGAGCACCCGTATATGATTTTGATGTCAAATATCGATGAATATGGGAACATTCATCACCCATCGTATAGGTCTAGTATCATATACGCTAGTCTACTCTGGTATATCGATGCCCCGTCTCGATACACCTACGACTAGGAACATTTCAGGATATACTTATAAACTACAGATGTCCCACTAGTATGATCTCTATCATAATCACTGTAGTCAAGCCAATATCCTCAGGGCTTTATCAACATGTATGAATGAGTAAAAGCATGATCAAATCAACATGTCAGATAAAGAAAAACCAGATAGCATACTATCATGTCGAGCAAGAATGTACACTGAATATATATATATATATATATATATATATATACACATGTATAAATACATCCACTATCACATAATGGCCTCTAGGGCATACATATATCCAACAATCTCCCACTTGCACTAAGGCCGGTTATTAGTGTATCTCATACCCATCATCTCAAAAAGTTGCTCATGCTGCGGCTGAGGGAGGGCCTTGGTAAGTGGATCCGCGGCGTTATTCTTTGTGTCTACTCTCTTAATCTCGATCTCGTGGCGATCTACAATCTCCCGGATCAAATGAAAGCGCTTGAGGATGTGTCTGGACCGCTGATGGGACCTGGGCTCCTTGGCTAACGCCATAGCCCCATTATTATCACAATACAATGGTATTGGATCAATAATGGTTGGAATTACTCCTAGCTCCGAGACGAACTTCTTCATCCAGACGGCTTCCTTGGCGGCATCATTTGCAGCAATGTACTCAGCTTCCATCGTAGAGTCTGCAACGGTATCCTGTTTGGAACTCTTCCAACTTACCGCCCCTCCATTGAAGGTAAATACAAACCCAGAGATAGAATTGCTGTCGTCCTTATCGCTCTGGAAGCTCAAATCGATAAAGGCCTCCATTTGGAGATCTCCATTACCATACACCAAGAACAATTCTTTAGTCCTTCGTAAGTACTTAAGAATGTTCTTCACAGCTATCCAGTGATTCTCCCCTAGGTTGGATTGATACCTGCTTACAACACTAAGTGTATAAGCTACATCTGGGTGTGTACATAACATTGCATACATTATAGATCCTACTGCCGAAGCATAGGGTATAACGCTCATGCGAGCTCTCTCCATCGGTCTTTAGGCAAGATTCCTTGGAGAGAGTGACCCCATGGAAAGCGGGTAAGGCACCCCGCTTGGAGTCTTCCATACTAAACCTTTTTAGGATGGTGTTGATGTACCTGGTTTGGGACAATCCCAATAACTTTTTGGATCTATCCCTATAGATCCTTATGCCCAGAATGTATGTGGCATCACCTAGGCCCTTCATGGAGAACCTTAGTGATAAGAAAGATTTGACCGACTGTAGTATAGGAATATCATTTCCTATCAGAAGAATGCCGTCTACGTACAATACGAGGAATGTGACAACTCTCCCAACAGCCTTCTTATAAACACAAGGTTCATCTGGATTTTTGATGAAATCAAACTCTTTGATGACATCATCGAAACAGATGTTCCAACTCCGTGATACCTGCTTTAACCCATATATGGATTTAAGCAATTTATATGCTTTCCCGCTGCTCCCACTGTCGATGAAGCCCTCTGGCTGATCCATATAAACGCATTCTTCTAAATTTCCATTTAGAAATGTTGTTTTAACATCCATCTGTCAGATTTCACAGTCGTAGTGAGCAGCAATAGCAAGTAGGATCCGAATGGATTTAAGCATGGCTACGGGAGAAAAAGTCTCATCATAGTCCAAACCTGGTCTTTGACGAAAACCCTTCGCCACAAGTCTCGTCTTATAGGTCTCCACCTGCCCATCTACACCAATCTTTCTTTTAAAAATCCATTTGCATCCCACAGGTTTTACCCCAGGGGGTACAACGTCCAAAGTCTATACTTTGTTGGTGTACATAGGCTCCATTTCGGATCTCATGGCATCCAGCCACTTCACAGAGTCTCCACTCGTGATAGCTTGCTGAAAACTGGTAGGATCATCATCATCCATGATGCAGTCTTCTCCGTCACCATCAATGAGGAAACCGTAGTATCTCTCCGGTGGGCGAGAAGTCCTACCAGACCTTCGGAGTGGCCGAGGTTCCTTAGTTTCTATTGCAACAGCCGGTTTAACCAAATCGTCATTTGTAGTTTGTGTCTCTAGAATCTCTTCTAGATCCACCACCTTGCCATCATCTTTATCTGTGAAAAACTCTTTTTCCAAGAATGTGGCATACTGAGAAACAAACACTTTTTGTTCCTCTTTGTGGTAGAATAGATATCCATAAGAATTCTTTGGATATCCCACAAAGTTATACATGACTGACCGTGTCTCGAGTTTGTCCGGATTTTCCTTTTTAACATAGGCCGGGCAACCCCAAATCTTAATTCTCTTAAAAGATGATCTCTTCCCATGCCATATCTCATATGGCGTGGTAGACACGGCTTTGATTGGAACCCTGTTCAGTAGAAATGCTGCAGTCTCCAATGCATGCCCCTAAAATGAGACGGGTAACTCAGCATCACTCATCATAGAACAGACCATATTTAATAGGGTCCGATTCCATCGTTCTGACACACCGTTGTGCTATGGTGTGTAAAGAGGAGTGAGCTGAGAGAGAATCCCATTCTCTTTTAGGAAGTTTGCAAATTCCGTACTGAGATACTCTCCACCACGATCTGATCGAAGCATCTTGATACTCAAGCCGGTTTGTTTTTCTACTTCTTATTTATATTCAATGAATTTCTCGAAAGTTTCAGACTTGTGCTTTAATAAAAATATATGACCGAATCTTGAGAAATCGTCAGTGAACGTAATGAAGTATGAAAAACCGCCTCTAGCCTGTGTAAACATTGAACCACATACATCACTATGTATGAGTCCTAGGAGCTCGGTAGCTCTTTCTCCGTGTCCGGTAAATGGAGTTTTGGTCATTTTACCCTTGATATAAGACTGGCAAGTTGCATAAGATTTATATTCAAAAGAGTTTAAATATCCATCTTTGTGTAACTTGTTTAGTCTTGTTTCATTAATATGACCAAGTCTACAGTGCCAAAGAAAAGCTTCATTTAATTCTGAAAGTTTTCTTTTATTAATGTGTTGTATACTGAAAACTGTGTGTTGATTTAGGACGTATATCCCGTTATTAAGTGTACCATACCCAACCAACATTTGATTTAGATAAATGTTCATAACATTGTTCTGCAATACAAAATTATATCCTTCATTGTCTAACAAAGAAACAGATATTATATTACATAGCATACTTGGTACAAAATAACATGGGTTCAAAGCCAATATACACCCAGATGGCAACCCCAAGTGATACTCTCCCACTGCTACTGTATGTACATTGGAACTATTTCCAACACGGAGAATATGGTCACCTGTCTTCAAAACTTTGCTATTTCTCAGCCCTTGCATAGAATTGCAAATGTGAGAACCTGAACCGGTATCTAATACCCAGGAAGCAGTGTTTATTGAAAAACAGTTTTCTGTCACAAACACACCTGAAGCGGAAGCATCCCCATGCTTCTTCTTGAGGTTCAAGTACTCCGTACAGTTGCGCTTCCAATGTCCTGTCTTGTGGCAATGAAAACATTCACCTTTCCCCGAGTCTCCAGTTTTGGACTTTTCCTTGCCCTTCACCTTTTTAACTCCACCCTTAGGATTGGTGGGCTTCTTCTTTTTCTTTCCTTTGGCCTTAGCCTTTGGGCGAGAAGAAGAAGATTTCCCAATAGTCATAACGGGAGTTTTCACTGATTTCATAGTGCTCTCTGCACTTCTTAACATATTAAGGAGTTCAGATAGTTCCTTCTCCATGTCGTGCATGTTGAAGTTAACTATGAATTGAGCAAAGGTGGAGGGGAGGGACTGCAGAATAATATCCATATATTGTTCATTGTCCATTGTCCATCCAAGGTCCTCAAGCTCTTCTATAAGAGCTATCATCTTCAGAACATGGTCTCATACCGATGTGCCAGGGGCCATTCGCATCTGAAACAATTTCTTTGATGCTTCGTATCGTAATACGCGGGATTGCTCTCCATACAACTCCTTTGTATGGAGGAATATGGTTTGAATGTCCATATTCTCGTGCTACTTTTGATGTGTATTGTCTATCGATGCAAGGGCGAGGCATTTGGCCGTGGCACAGTCAGCATCCCATGTCTTGCGGACTTCAATGTTCGCAACTGAGGATTTTGGACCTGGGGTGGGCGGGGCTGAAGCCTTGAGGACATATGATACTTTATCATAAGTCAAGGCTATTTTCAGATTACTCAGCCAGTCTTTATAATTGGTCCCATTCAATTTGTTTTTATCTACTAGAAGCTTGAGTCCAGTCATTGGTATCTGCCATTAAGAGAGAGAAAAGAATACACTCAGCAAAAGCTCTTGTATAGATCAGATTGGTTATTATCTTGTCTAATCGATGTTTCCCACTGCTTTAATCGAGGTTTTCTTTCAAACCTTAAAAAGAAAACTAGTCAAGATTAATTACAGTCTACAACTTCGCTAACCGTTCAGCCAGGCCAGTATCGGTACTTGAGGGAGGTTCCCCGTGCTTTCGCACGGACCTAATTAAAGTAAACCTCGTTTTCCCAGAGGCGTAGCCCCGTTAACACCTTTCTAGACACCTAATGAGTTAGCTAATTGTAAACTGCAAAACTCTCCTAGGAGCAACTATTGCCCACAGTGGGATTGGGATCCAACCATCATATGGAAGGTATGCAATCTCATTGCAAATCTCAACACTTGAAATTCCCGATGTGATTTTTACCCCTAGTACTTATGACCTTAACTATGGTCAACAAATCATAAGTACCAGTCAAGTTCTACCCGTCATTTCTTGATCAATTAGACCCACCCATATGACCCTTAACTATGGTCAACAAAGTCGCATGAATGTCCTAATTAATCTGCATCATATGCAGTGCAGGAAGACATCACTTAGCTACCGTACACTACACCTTAACTAAAGTCAACAAACGTAGCACGAATACTAAGTACTCTACTTCCTAAAATGATGGAGGGTTGCGGATGATTTTTAAGAAAATCTTTAACGCTTTGAACTTGATATCGTTGTAGAATCAAATGGTTTTCAAAAGGAGTGGCTTGTGCTCCGCAGTTTTGAAATATAGCTTTTTCATAAAGAGCCGAGTGGTTTTCAACCGATTCTACAATATCTTTTTAGGTTTATTTTCTTTACATTAATCATATTAATGTAATCCCATCATTTAAGTCCTTAAGCCAATCACAGAAAAGAAACGAAAATAACACGTACGCTTATGCCATCCGCATTCGCCGCAATGTTCCGTTATGCACCGTTAGGTTACTTAACTAACGGCATACCGGGACGGGACTAGCGCGGGTGTAAAACATAAGCAACGTCTACTATATATCATATATATAATATGTCATTCGTCTCAAATATCATAGAACACAGGCAGCAGAAACATATATATATAATGTGGGATATACTAGGACGTCTGTATTTAGTATTTAGCCAACAATAGAAAATACGGATTTCACAGTCGCGATGAATAGCCAAGCCCACACCCCTAGACCCCTACGAGAGCGGCAAGCGACCCTGCCAATCCTGGAGTTTAGGAGACCCGATCTCGACTCCTCGAGATGGCCTCCCACTGAACCCCAGAACCCGGTCACTCGTGCTCCCCTCCTTGGGTCTATCCTAATGCGGAAAAGTAAATAATATACAATACTGGTGGCATCAACCTCAACCCGAAAGTGCCCCAAATAAAAGAATATTACATTACATTTGAATTTTACATGAATGAAAAATAAAACTCTCATCTCACATAAAACCCTCCGGCTATTCAATCGCGACAATCCTGCACATCATATCTCAGCAACACATAATATCATATATCATCAACGTAAGTAAGTATGCGTACCCCAATTGTCGTTGATGTATAGCAACGAAATCGGCGATATCGACATACTACACTTATGGTCACAGAAAAGAAAGCGTAGAACTGCAATATCTGGAATCCACATTCTCTTTAAATATCGTAAATGCGAAATATCACATATTTCGTATTTCATCGTAAATGCGAATTTAATTCTATCGGATATTTCATCCAAGATTCTCTGTTAGAGAAGGATCTTTTCATATTAGAAGGATTCAAGAAAATATTTCTCAAATGGAATTTAATTCTATTGCATAGAATTTAATTCTATCAGTTGCAAAGATTTTTAAAGGACTCGCGTATGGCACGTGATCCCTAATGAGGTTAAACTTATTTACTTTTAGCGCTCATGTGTTAACACGTGAGGCCTATTTGGCTTGCCAATTATTTGATCATAGCGCCTATATACTCGCTCGCGTGTTTACATGTGAGGCTTAATTTTAGCCTATCAGTTGTTCAAAATGCAGCGTCTATATGATTTTCATATAAACGCTCACGTGTTAACACGTGAGACTCGCACAGTGGGGAATTTCCCCCCCTTTTCTTTCTGCATATTTTTTTATAAGGGAACAAAGAACTAAACCAATGAGCTATAAAATTGTTCATGCATATATTTAATAAGAATTAAATATATGTTATTGCTTGAAAAGAAAGTGGGCTTAGAAAAAGAAAAAAAAAATCAAATGGAATTGTCTTGGCTTGGGTTTTGGGCTTTGAAAAATTATAGAATGGATAAAATAGATGAAGTGATAAAATAATATATTTGTTAGGTTTACCTAGCACCCTATGAAAGGTTTGGAAGCATCACATGTCTCAAAGATTAAATTTTTAGGGTGCTAAGTAAGCATACAAAGAATCAATCCTAAAAAATTAGGGTTTCATAACTTTACAAGTAACAAAGACTAGGGTTTTGAGAGTACAACCTTTGTAGCTCCCTACGCTAGACTCCTTGGCCACTTGAGGGTTGTAGAAGGGTTTGCTTGAGGTCTTCTAACGTCCACGACGATCCACTCGAAGCTCTTTTGTCCAAGCTTGCAACTTCACTTTATCAAGAAAAAGAAATGAAGCTAACACTCTAAACAAGTGGGCAAGACATGTGTAGAATAGTGTTGTGGTTCTTTTTCTCACTTCAAAATCCTATCTTGTTGAGTATTTTGCTCACTTGAAAGATCTAGAGAGCAAAAGAGTAAGGTTGAAGAAGATGATAGCTTTTTAAGAAGAAGAGAAAAGATAATCTCACGAAAGAAAATAGAAAATATATGTATATATATATTTTCCTCTTCTCATCTCAAACCATGGTTAAATGATAAAGATATTATTTAATTTGAGTTTAAACATAAAAGGAAAGTTTAATCCATGGTTAAAAGTAGGTGAGCATAGTTAGGTCAAAGAAGAGTGTAGAAACAAACCATGAATTATCCTTTCCTTTTTCATTTTGTTTTAAAACAAATAGAAATAATAATCCATATAAATAACCAAGGTGTGAGTCTTATATTGCCACCATTTTCTATGTATATACAACCATGATAGAATGATGTATGTATGCATGTGTGCATGCACGTCCATATGTGCATGAATCTAGAAAGAAAGCATACATGCATGCATACATCTATCAAATACAAGAAAGGATTTCTAGTGAGAAACTAATGGTTAAATGATAAATCAACACTTGATTTATCAATACCGCCATATCATATACGACCCCACCAAAAGCACGCCGCCCGATTAATATACAGTATCTCATACGCGCATTTTAACCGGGTCCATGCGCATATCGCATACGCGCACCACAACGTTTCGTCTGGACTAGATAACTCCTTTGTGGGACTCTAAGACTCGTCAATACGCCGGCAGTGGGTGATGATCATATCAAGCACCCCCAAGCCGTAAGCGGTCAACTAAACGTAACGGCCACCCGGGTATTGAGCGATCAGAAGAAAACAAGCGAACCTGCTACAACTCCCGTCGAGCCAACCGGCAACACTACCGTACAGTCCGGTCTCTTGGTCAGATATGCTGCATATCGAGCCTAGGGATGGTCACGTCGACCCCAATAACTCAATAAGTCGTGCCGGTGAATGGTCTATAACAGATCGAGAAACTACTGATAACACTTATCAGTAAATCTCAGCAGCCCTGGCCAGGGACTTACTGATATAACCAGTCGAGCACAGCACAGCATCAACTCCCAATACCGGGAGAGACGAAACCCCTCCTATCGCTCATCGCCTTCGTGTGTCTCGGGACTGTACCTAACAGCCACATGTTTGCACGACTCAGTAGATCCATGGTAGGGTGGTAATCAAAATACAGTGGGAGAGCACATAAAACTCTATGACGATCTCGGGTCTACAGACTAACCTGCACCAGTGTCACCTAAGAACTGCTATCCGACGATAGATATAATTCCATATAGGAGTTCTCGGTGAATCCGTCCAGTGTACCCAGTCACCACTGAGCACCCGTATATGATCTTGATGTCAAATATCGATGAATGTGGGAACATTCATCGCCCATCGTATGGGTCTAGTATCATATACGCTAGTCTACTCTGGTATATCGATGTCCCGTCTCGATACACCTACGACTAGAGACATTTCAGGATATGCTTATAAACTACAGATGTCCCACTAGTATGATCTCTATCATAATCACTGTAGTCATGCCAATATCCTCAGGGCTTTATCAACATGTATGAATGAGTAAAAGCATGATCAAATCAACATGTCAGATAAAGAAAAACCAGATAGCATACTATCATGTCGAGCAAGAATGTACACTGAATCTGAATATATATATATACACACACACACACACACGCCCACTATCACATAATGGCCTCTAGGGCATACATATATCCAACAATATTTACTAGAAAATAAAATATACCAAAAATAAATAATTATAATATTTTATTAAAGAAATGATACGCAAAGGTATAGGAATTTTAGGGTCGTTACACTCCTCAGTTGAAGACATCTAACCTGATTCAAAAGAATGGGCTCGCCGAGGAAAAAGCACAGATGATCCAATATAAAAGGAAGGAGTATCGGACAATCTTTGACAACGAGAGTTAATTAGAGTAAAAATGTTGGCCCCAGGATGGTCCTTTCCTATTTACACACTCTAAGAAACACATCCAACGGCCCTGGTTGATTCCCACCAAAACAAAACACCGCGCCCACCAGCCGTCAGAACTCTACGTGGCGATCGACCATTGGGGACGTCCCCTCGGTTGCAAGTGACCGCGACAGTCTATTGCGTCCGCCAACCCACGTCGGACACGTGGCATGTAGCCTAATAGACAAGCGTGTGAAACAGCGCCCCACTTTAATGCGCAATCATTTATTGATCCGCTGATATCATCGGAGATATGCGCAAAGATTAAGGCATAAGGGGAGATGCCACATGGGCTCGGAGATCGGAAGGACGTGGCTGCCCTACGCAATCCGCACTAATGATTCTCAGCAACAGACTAGGCCAAGAAACCAAACCAGGTCACTCTCAACCCGACCCATAAATAAGTCGGAACGAAAGTTGGGGACCAATGATGATGCTCATAAGTGGGAATTCCTCAGATCATGAAACTTGGCGAATGACGTGTCACCCGCGATAGATCGCTAGACTCCTGGGGTGCTATCAAGATAAAATCAGTATGGAGCATTGGCGACTTTTCTCGGATCATCTTCGAGCTGACACTTCGCTTCTTGACCATGAGCAATCTGGCAGCCGAACTTGCACCCCTCCTCTTTTGCTCGTCCCCGAGCTATTACAGAGCTGAGCTTCCTCGGCCTCCCGGCTCGTCTCTGAGCCATCCGCCGAGCTAAGCCTCTCTAGCTCTCCCGATCAGACGAGAGCGCAGAGCCCTAGCGCTTCCGTAATGGCTCTGTGTATTTCACCAAAGCGAGATATACGCCACCCCACGTCCCGCGTCCCACACTGGCGCATTCCCTATTAATGAGCGTATCCCGTCATTAATGGAGGGATCCCATCATTCACGCAGGCGTAACGTAAGGGCGTAACTGAAGGCGAAGATCTCGCACCCACTCGCTCGATACGACCACTATAAAAATCTCTCTCTTAGACGACTCAGGTAAAGCAACTTGATTCTAATAAGCCACTACTCTGGCAATATTCCTCGGTGCTAATTTGATCGTCGGAGGGTCCTATAGTGGTCACCCATCCCGGGACTTTCTTGTTGGTAGCTCGGCTTCCACATCAAACACAACCCATTGAGGTCCACACGCTCAACAAAAACTTTCAAATCAATCTCAACAGTCCGAGACGCTCGTTCCTAGACCGACAGAGGACAACATCTGAAGGAGATCTAAGCCTCTATCAGTTCCTGACGTGCTACGGATCACGTCAAGATGTTACCTTCCGTTGATCTGCTGATGGTGGCGATAGACGGCTGAAATTGGATCTGGAGGCTGGCTCCTGAAGCCTGTGGATCTCAATGGGTTTAAGGTTTTTTGGGCCGAGCTACCTGCAAGGAAGTCCCGGGGTGGTTGTACCATCGAGGACCCTCCGACGGTCAAGTTAGAGAGGAAATCCAAGCAGAGTAACGGTTTATTGGAGTCAAAATGGCTTACTTGAATCGTCTGAAGGAAGGGGTTTAAATAGCGGTGGCAGCAGGCAGCCAGGTGCGAGAATCACGCCGGCCGTTACGCTCCTGACGTCACGCCCGCGTGATGAGCGGGATCCCGCATTAATGGCAAGACAGGCTCGTTAATGGGGGATCGTGATGGCGTGGAACGTAGGATGTAGCCGGCGGATATCTCGCATATGGCGAGATTCGCTGGATGGTGGTTGCGCCTGTGAGTGGTGCCGTTGGTCGGTCGATGAGACTGAAGAAGATGAGCTCGGCGGGAGAGCTCGGGGACGAGCGGGAGGCCGAGCTATCTTGGTTCTGCTAGAGCTCGAAGGCGAGCTGAGAGGGCCGAGGAGGCAAATTGTGCAAGGGGCTCGGAGGTGAGCCAGCAGTTGTTTGTAGGACGGGCATAGCAGTGGTATGATCGGCCACTGTAGGTCTTTTCTTGTGAGCTTCGGGATATGTCATATGCCATGTCTCGCCATCTAGGAGATCACCGATATCGAGATCATCACATGATATATGGAATTACCGTTATTGAGCATCATCATTAACCCCCTACTCTCGTTCCAATCTATTTGTGGGTCGGGTCGAGAGGGGACTGCTTGGTTCTTTCTATGCGGCTTGGCACTAGTAATTCCTCATGATGGATTGTTCGGGGACGACACGGTGTTCTTGTTGTCGCGCATAGAGTATGAGTCGAATGAAGGACGAGTGCGGGAAGGTCGATATCCTCCTTTCGCCGGAGTTGAGGCGCTGGTCGCATGTTGAGTATGAGTTTATTTGGCGGGTCTTGGATTTGTGTTTTTGTAGGGTAGGAAGCTGCCCGCTACAGATGTGCCAAGCTGGAAGCTACTCAGTGACCTCGCGATGAGGGCTTCAGGCCCTCAGCGTCTGATGGGCAGGAGGCTACCAGCTGGGGATGCACCGAGCAGGAAGAAACTCAGCGGCCTCGTGAGTAGGTCTTTAGATCCTCAGCGTCTGACGGGCAGGAGGCTGCTCGCTGGGAATGCGCCGAGCTGGAAGAAACTCGGTGGCCTAGTGATGAGGGCTTTAATCCTCAGCATCTGACGGGTAGGAAGCTGCCGGCTGGGGATGTGCCGAGCGGGAAGAAACTCGGCGGCCTCGCGATGAGGGCTTCAAATCCGCAGCGTCTGATGGGTGGGAGGATGCCCGCTGAGGATGCGCCGAGCAGGAAGAAATTCGGCGGCCTAGCGATGAGGGCTTTAATCCTCAGCGTCTGACGGGCAGGAGGCTGCCTGCTGGGGATGCGCTGAGCGGGAAGAAACTCGATGGCCAAGCGATGAGGGCTTTAATCCTCAGCGTCTGACGGACAGGAGGCTGCCTGCTGGGGATGCGCCGAGCGGGAAGAAACTCGGCGGCCTCATGATGAGGGCTTCAGATCCTTAACGTCTAATGGGTAGGAGGCTATCCGATGGGGATGCGCCGAGCAGGAAGAAACTCGGTGGCCTCATGAAGAGGACTTCAGACCTTCAGCGTCGGTGGGTAAGACATTACCCGCTAAGGATGACCGAGCAGGGTAGCTGCTCGGTTGCCTCTTGTGAGGGCTTTTGATCCTTAGCGCGGGAGGGGCCGTAAGAGTCCTACTTAGGACGGGCCGAGCAGGGTTGCTGCCCGGTGCTTCTTGGCGAGGGCTTTGATCCTTAAGGACGGGCCGAGCAGGGTTGCTGTCCGGTGCCTCTTGGCAAGGGCTTAGATCCCTGGCCTTGTGGGGTAGGGAACTACCACCCAAGGATAGCTAAGCAGGATAGCTGTTGGGCTGCCTCTTGGCGAGAGCTTAAATCCCTAGCGTCACGGGGTATGGAACTACCAGCTAGGGATAGCCGAGCGGGGTAGCTGCTGGGTTGCCTCTTGGTGAGGGTTTCGATCCCTGGCGTTGCGGGGTAGGGAACTACCAGCCAGGGATAGCCGAGCAGGGTAGCTGCTGGGCTGCCTCTTAGTGAGGGCTTAGATCCCTAGCGTCGCGGGGTATGGAACTACCAGCCAGGGATAGCCGAGCAGGGTAGCTGCTGGGCTGCCTCTTGGTGAGGGCTTAGGTCTCTGGCGTCGCGGGATAGGGAACTACCGGCCAGGAATAGCCGAGCAGGGTAGCTGCTGGGCTGCCTCTTGGTGAGGGCTTCGATCTATGGCATTGCGAGGTAGGGAACTACCAGCCAGGGATAGCCGAGCAGGGTAGCTGCTGGGCTGCCTCTTGTTGAGGGCTTAGATCCCTGGCGTCACGGGGTATGGGACTACCAGCCAGGGATAGCCGAGCAGGGTAGCTGCTGGGCTGCCTCTTGGCGAGGGCTTAGATCCCTGGCATCGCGGGGTATGGAACTACCAGCCAGGATAGCCGAGCAGGGTAGCTGCTGGGATGCCTCTTGGTGAGGGCTTAGATCCCTGGCGTCGTGGGGTAGGGAAGTACCAGCCAGGGATAGCCAAGCAGGTCAACTGCTAAGCTGCCTCTTGGTGAGGGCATAGCTCCCTGGCGTCGCAGGGTAAGGAACTACCAGCCAGAGATAGACGAGCAGGGTAGCTGCTGGGCTGCCTCTTGATGAGGGCTTCTATCCCTAGCGCTGCGAGGTATAGAACTACCAGCCAGGGATAGCAGAGCAGGGTAGCTGCTGGGCTGCCTCTTGGTGAGGGCTTAGATCCCTGACGTCGCGGGATAGGGAACTACCAGCAAGGAATAGCCGAGCAGGGTAGCTGTTGGGCTGCCTCTTGGCGAGGTCTTCAATCCCTGGCATTATGGGGTACGGAATTACCAGCCAGGCATAGCCGAGCAAGGTAGCTGCTGGGCTGCCTCTTAATAAGGGCTTCGATCCCTGGCATTACGGGGTATGGAACTACCAGCCAGGGATAGCCGAGCAGGGTAGCTGCTAGGCTGCCTCTTGGTGAGGGCTTCGATCCCTGGGGTCGCGGGGTAGGGAACTACCAGCCAGGGATAGTCGAGCAGGGTAGCTGTTAGGCTGCCTCTTGGTGAGGGCTTAGATCCCTGGCGTCGTGGGGTAGGGAACTACCAGCCAGGGATAGCCGAGCAGGGTAGTTGCTGGGCTACCTCTTGGTGAGGGTTTCAAACCCTGGCGTTGCGGGGTACGGAACTACCAGTCAGGGATAGCCGAGCAGGGTAGCTGCTGGGCTGCTTCTTGGTGAGGGCTTCGATCCCTAGCGTTGCGGGGTATGGAACTACCAGCTAGGGATAGCCAAGTAAGATAGCTGTTGGGCTTCCTTTTGGTGAGTGCTTCGATCCCCGGCATTGCGGGGTAGGGAACTACCAGCCAGGGATAGCCGAGCAGGGTAGCTGCTGGCCTGCCTCTTGGTGAGGGCTTAGATCCCTAGCGTCGCAAGGTAGGGAACTACCGTCCAGGGATAGCCGAGTAGGGTAGCTGCTGGGCTGAGTCTTGATGAGGGCTTAGATCCCTGGCATCGCGGGGTAGGGAACTACCAGCCAGGGATAGCCGAGCAGGGTAGCTGCTGGGCTGCCTCTTGGTGAGGGCTTCGATCCCTGGCGTTGCGGGGTACGGAACTACCAACCAGGGATAGCCGAGCAGGGTAGCTGCTAGGCTGCCTCTTGGTGAGGGCTTCGATCCCTGGCGTTGTGGGGTACGAAACTACCAGCCAGGGATAGCCGAGCAAGGTAGCTAATGGGCTGCCTCTTGGTGAGGGCTTAGATCCCTGGCGTCGCGGGGTAGGGAACTACCAGCCAGGGATAGCCAAGCAAGGTAGCTGCTGGGCTGTCTCTTGGTGAGGGCTTTGATCCCTGGCATTGCGTGGTAGGGAACTACCAGCCAGGGATAGCAGAGCAGGTAGCTGCTGGGTTGCCTCTTGGTGAGGTCTTAGATCCCTGGCGTCGCGGGGTAGGGAACTACCAGCCAGGGATAGCCGAGCAGGGTAGATGCTGGGCTGCCTCTTGGTGAGGGGTTCGATCCCTGGCGTTGCGAGTTATGGAACTACCAGCCAGGGATAGCCATGCAAGGTAGCTGCTGGGCTGCCTCTTGGTGAGGGCTTAGATCCCTGGCGTCGCGGGGTAGGGAACTACCAGCCAGGGATAGCCGAGCAGGGTAGCTGCTGGGCTGTCTCTTGGTGAGAGCTTCGATCCCTGGCGTCGTGGGGTAGGGAACTACCAACCAGGGATAGTCGAGCAGGGCAGCTACTGGGCTGCCTCTTGGTGAGGGCTTAGATCCCTGGCGTCGCGGGATAGGGAACTACCAGCCAGGGATAGCCGAGCAAGGTAGCTACTCGGCTTTCTTCTTCTCTTCCCTGCCCCTCTTCTTTTGATCGGCTTGGTCGGCTCGGGGCAGGTGTGTGTTCACCTTGTCTTCCAGTTGGATCTCTCTCTCGGTCTAAGTTTTTACCTTAGTCATGGTCTTAGGTTGCGCTAATGCAAAGGAGCGTAACCACTCCTTGTGCTAAGACCAGACCTAAGTGTTATAATGGCCGTCTCGTCCCGGTGCTCTGGGACCTCGAGAAGGGCGTTGTAGAAGTGGGTGACGTACCCTTTGAATGTCTCTTTGTCCTTGCTCTTGATCGTGAAGAGATGGTCGATGGTCCGTTTCTGCCGCCTGTTCTCGACAAAGTGGCCGAGGAATTGGGTGGCCAGCTCGTCGAAAGTTGAGATCGAGTGTGGCACGAGTCCTCGGAATCAGTTTCGTCCGGAGAGGATGAGAGTGGCCGGGAAAGCTCGGCATTGGGCGGCATCGAAGTTGTCTTGGAAGCTCATCCCTGCGGTGAATTCATCCAAATGGTCGTTCGGGTCGGACTTACCGTCGAAGAGAGAGACCTTCGGGGGCTTGTTCCGGGAGGAGACACGGACGGCGAGCAACTTCTCGATAAAGGGTTTTGTTTGCGAGTCGGCGGCGCACTTAGCCTCGTCGCTCGAACGGTGACCTTCCCGATGCATACCTTCGATCTTCTTCTCGAGGGCGTCGAGACGGCCGTAGTATCCCGACGATTCGGAACATTCTGACCTTTGGCCTCTGCTGATGGAGACCTGTGCTTGGCCGCGGCTCCGGTTCCTTTCAATGAGGTTCCTTAGATCCTCAGGCAAGGTAGTATTTGAACTGCCATGACGAGCCTGTCCGCACGACCCCGTCGAGGGAGGGGGTCGGTCATGCCTAGTACCAGGCGAGCTAACCGACATCTCCTCAGGAGGGACAGGTGCGTGAAGGATCTCTGGGCGAGGCGCTCTGGCGACGGACCTCGGTGTTGAACTGTAGGGAGCCCATCGGGTCACAGAATGTATCGGCCCTGGGGATCTGCAGCCGTGGGAGACAGCGAGGCGGTGGTCGGCAGTGCCGACGCGAGCGGAGTATTCTCTTCTTCTGCAGGGGTCCCGGTCCCGAGGTGGGTGAGTGGCGACCTGGGGAGCTTGCCCCGCCATCTGGACACGGACGAGCGCGTCCACGACGGACGGGAGTCGATCTATTCGAGCGGCGAGGGCGATGATGGTGTTCGGAGGAGGAGATTCATCCGCGCCTCCGTTATGGGGGAGGCGGCGGCTAGTGCTTGGATCGTCGCGGTGATCGCTCTCCATAGAGTTGGATCGGAAGATGAACTTTTGTTTTAGGGGAATCAAGATTTCCCACAGACGGCGCCAGCTGACGTGCTTCTGATCACGTCAAGATGTTACATTCCGTTGATCTACTGATGGCGGCGATAGACGGCTGAGATTGGATCTGGAGGCTGGCTCCTGAAGCGTGTGGATCTCAATGGGTTTGAGGTTTTTTGGGCCGAGCTACCAGCAAAGAAGTCCCGGGGTGGTTGTACTACCGAGGACCCTCCGACAATCAAGTTAAAGAAGAAATCCGAGCAGAGTAACGGCTTTGTTCTCCGCCGAAAAGACGCAACCGGGACGTTGGGACGTCCGGCCTGAATTTTAGGGGCAGATGCTATTTGGATTTATCCGTCCACATCTCCGAAGATGCCAAGTTGATTTATGGCACCGTGCATCGAAGGTTTGGACAGATGCGGCTGTTGTAGCAGACTTCGTCAGATTCCCCCTCATTGTGAGGGGTTTATGATTGTGAGGACTCTCTTCTCTGCAGGCGCAAGCCCCTGTAGTTAATTACGTTACCGTATCGCGGTAACCACTTTCTCCTGCTTCAGAAGGTCACTTCGTGTCGTGTGTGTTTGTTTTTTTATTTTGGTTGCCCGTGGATTGTATACGGAGACTAATTTATGTTGTCGCCCGTAGGGCGGGGATTGGTCCAAATCCGTATTTTCTTAGATTTGGGGTTTGGTTTGATTTAAGGCTCGTTAATCTCTTTTGAAATTAAGATCAACTTAAATATTTGTTGAGAATACGCTAGTCTAAATTTTAGACTAAGATCTACTCAACGGGGGGTCAGGATCATTTAGATCCAACGAAAGAGTATTGGGCTCCATCGTCTTAGTTTAGGGACGTTGCGGTCCATTGGATTTAAGGACATCATAGTCCATGTGAGTTTAAGGACATCATAGTCCAGTTTAAAGACCTCATAGTCTGTAAAGTTTAAGGACATCATAGTCCATGAGTTTAAGGACCTCATTGTCCATAAAGTTTAAGGACATCATAGTCCATGAGTTTAAGGACCTCATAGTCCAGTTTAAAGACATCATAGTTTAGTTTAAAGACCTCATACTCTGTAAAGTTTAAGGATATCATAGTCCATGAATTTAAGGACCTCATAGTCCATAGAGTTTAAGGACATCATAGTCCATGAGTTTAAGGACCTCATGTCCATGGGGTTCTGGTTTAACCAGTTTGGGGGTGCGCCAAAAGTTATTGGTTATTGGGACCTTCCACCTCTCTGAAGACGTTGAGTAATTACAACGACATGTATCAGAGGTGTGGAGAGATGTATCCTTGAACCAAATGCCAGATTAAGAAGGAATGAGATGAACATTACTTTGAATGCCATCTGAGATCAATTTTGAAGGACCTGGGTGTAATTGAAGCTCGGGTGTTGACTTTGGGAGACTTTGCTGATTTGGGCTAAGGTTAGCCTCTCGTAGTGTTAAACACTAGTGTATGCTCAGCGCTCACGTGCTCCCACGTGAGGCGCTTGAAGTAGTGTTAAACACTGAGAATTGAGGCGCTCATGTGGGATCACGTGAGGCGCTTGAAGTAGTGTTAAACACTGAGAATTGAGGCACTCACATGGGGTCACACGAGGCGCTTGAAGTTGGCGCTGCTCCTTTGGGTTTTATTCCCTTGTTCTTTTATAAGTGCTAAGCATTATTGGGGGTCACGTGTGGTACATGAGCCGCTTAAAGTTGGGCGTGGTCTCTTTTATTCTCATGCACTGTTAGGGGGTCACGTGGGATCATGTGAGGCACCCCAAAAATAGGGTTTATTCCCTTTCCTCTTTTATAAGTGCTGAGCACTTCTCAGGGGTCACGTGAGGCGCTCCAAAAATAGGGTTTATTCCCTTTTCTTTTTTATAAGTGCTGAGCACTTCTCAGGGGTTACGTAGCTAGATCTCAGTCTTTCCTTTTTTGTTCCTCAAAGGTGCTCATGTAAGAACACGTGAGCTTTGTTATGTAGCATTGAATGCTAATGAATCACCAGGCTGTTCTTCTATGGTTCTGAGGAATCAAGTTCTCCTTTTGTTCTTTATAGAGATTAAATTCTTTTTAAAGGGTTAAACCCTGGTTTCAGAGGAATTAAATTCCCATATATTTTGTAAGAGTTAAACTCTTTTGGATTCAGTTCTTTTCTCTAGGTTTTGAATCTGCATGATAGAATCTCCCCAATGAGAATTAAATTCTCAACTTGTGGGGAGATCTGCTTCTGCAGATCTTAACCAGAGGAAGAACTAAGTTCTTTTGGGAAGAGTTAAACTTTTGGTTTGAGAATTAAATTCTCTTTTTTTTGTGTGGGAGCTTTTGGGAGGGGTTTCTCTTATTTAGATAATTAAATTCTCTCTCTCTTTTTCTTCTCCTCTCCCTCTGTGTGTCTTCTTTTCCTCCTCTCCTTGCTCCTATTTATATGAGAAGAAAAAGAATCAATTTGTTAAGGGAATCCCTCATTGAGAGATCATGATTGATTTCAGGATCTTTTAGATCAATCGATGAATTTTATTCACCGTTGGATTTTTAATCCAAAGGCTCTCTATTTAACAGAGAAGATTTCTTGTTTGTTTAACAAGATTATGAATATCTTGTTAGTTTTAATAAAATTAGAATTTTATTCTATCAAATCATTTTAGTTTAACAAGATCAGAAATATATTTTCTTAATATGGATATCTTGTTAACATAGAATTTTATTTTGTTATAAGATTAGGAAAATGTTTTCCTATAATAGATTTTTATTCTATCATATGATCACCGCTGGATCTTTGATCCAAGGGTCCTCTGTTTAACAGAGAAGATCTTTCTAGTTTAAGGAAGATCAAGCAAATATTTCCCAAATAGAATTTAATTTTAGAATTTGATAGGAACATTTTAAATTAGGGTGCTCACATGCTTTGCATGTGATTGGCAAAAGCACTCTCGTGTTTAACACGTGACCTCTAGTGTGGGTTTTAGCCTGTTTATGTTCAGTGCGCTCACGTGTTTAACACGTGAGGCATGTTTGGCCCTTGGTGATTTATGTTCAGCGCTTATATGCTTTGCATATGAGCGCTCACGTGTTTTACACGTGAGGCCTGTTTGGCCATTAATTGTTTTATTTTCAGCTTCCATATGCTTTGCATATGAGCACCCACGTGTTTAACACGTGAGGCCAAATTTTGAGAACTCTCCCTCCTTTTTATAAGGGAACAAGTAGCTCTTGGCCGATAATTTTGGTGGGAACAGGCTTAGTGGAGTCAAAATGACTTACTTGAACCGTCTGAATGACGGGTTTAAATAGCGGTGGCAACAGGCAGGCAGGCGTGAGAATCACGCTGGTCATTACGCTCCCGACGTCACGCCTGCGTGATGAACGGGATCCCGCATTAATGGCGAGACAGGATCGTTAATGGGGGATCGTGATAGCGTGGAACGTGGGATGTGGCCGACGGATATCTCACGTATGGCGAGATTCGCGGGATGGCGGTTGCGCCTGTGAGTGGTGCCGTTGGTCAGTCGATGAGACCGAGGAAAGATGGGCTCGGCGGAAGAGCTCGGGGACGAGCGGGAGGCCGAGCTACCTTGGTTATGCTAGAGCTCAAAGGCGAGTTGAGAGGGCAGAGGAGGCCAATTGTGCAGAGGGCTCGGAGGTGAGCCAGCGGTTGTTTGAAGGACGGGCATAGCAGCGGTCTGGTCGGCCACTGTAGGTCCTTTCTTGTGAGTTTCGGGACACGTCATCTGCCACATGTCGCCATCTGGGAGATCACCAATATCGAGCATCATCACATGATATATGGAATTATCGTTATTGAGCATCATCAGTTCCAAACTGATGTGGAAGTCAACCTCCGCTGTGGATAAGAGGACTAGAACAAGAGGTGATGTTAATTATTCTTAGGGTGTTTAAGTATGATTACATGAGTGATGATTGATTGACAAAGAATGAGATAGGATTATCCAAACATGAAAGGATAAGGACAGTTTACCAAATAAACAAAAAAGGTATCAGATAACTAAGAAAATTACGCACAATCAGCAGTCACAAAGTTGTTGTTATCGTCACTTCATTATTAGTTTATTTAATATCTAATCTAGATTAGATTTGGGAGTTCAAGGGTCCCATCAATCGAAGGCTCCCTTTGTCAGACCCATGGTAGGATGCTTAGGAGACAATGACTAATAGGTGAAGTCCTCTTTTCTCTACAACATTGTTAGGAGTTGTACTTTTCGTATCCATTAAGCATAAATCCACGTTTCAATAAGGTGATAATCGGTATATTGTTGGGGGAATTTCTTTGGTGCTTCCAAAGAGGAGAGAGAAGGAGTGAGTGAATGAGAGAGAAGGAGAGGGGAGAGAGAGTGAGTGTGTGTGAGAGAGAGAGAGTGTGTGAGAGGAGAGAGAGGAAAATCTTTGGAAGCACCAAAGAATTCCCCTATTGTTGGGGATCTTGATCCCCTTGGTATTATCAGGCTCATAAGATAACAACCACAATAAAAACGAAGAAGATATGTGCACATCGTATTTATATGGTTTGACCGAACCCGGGCTAAATTCATGGGGCAAATTAGAGTTCACTATGAAAGAAATAACACACAATCCAGGAAGCAGGCGGAGTGTACACCTGCTAGTAGCATATTTTTTTCCTACATACTTGCATTGGTTATTGTGGACAAATAATAATAAGGAAATTGATAAAGTGTATTTTTTTTCCAATTTTGGAACTCTATATGTCAAAATATTTTACACTGACCTTGGAAATTCATTCCCTAATCTTTGATTCAAACCAAACATCTTTCTCCCTATATACATAATTTTTTCTTATTTAACTTGAGAGCATATATTTCCCAATGTATTGGTAATTTAGATGGACTTATGGATAATGATTCGATTTTTGGGCCGAGGTATTTCCTCGCACCGGGAACTAAGATTTTGACATCAAAGCTGTCTTAGGCATCTTTCAGGAATCGAACCACCACTCACCACTGATCTTTCATTGTCGACAAGTTGATGCTTACAAGTTCTAGTTTTACCTGGTATTTGATTCTTTGTTTCTTATACTTTTGAAACAATGCTTTATTTTCCTAATATTTATCATAAGATATTTGAATTAGGCATTGCATAAATTTAAATTAAGGCTTCCTTAAATGAAAATTAAAAAAATAAACAAATGCCTTGAGCTACCAATGAGCAATAGCTCAGTTGGTATGGGCACTTCCCTTCTTAGGGAGGGTGTGAGATTCGAACCTCAGGAATCCAAGAGGGGAAAAGGCCACAAATTAACACTTTCAGGACAAATTCGTAGGTTCCTGAGAGCGTGTGTGTTGTGTGCTTATGTGCGGTGTGCGTGAATGTGCTTGTGTGCTTAGCATAGGGTTTACAGGTCAGTGCCCAAAAAAAAATGCCTTCGGCGAGAACCAAAATTTATCACAGGGTAAGTCAAGACAGCAATATTTTTTTAAATTTATATGTACACTCGTTGGACTTGACAGGCCTGGCCCTAAGAGTTTTCACCTTTGGGCTCACTAATCAAGTAATGCTTATATATAATCTGTTATATATGTAGTTTTTTTTCTTTAACTCTAGCAAAAATGAGGATTAATATGGGGATGATCCGGGTAATGCACTTCTTGCTAAACGGTGGTGGAGAATGTGTGAGAACAAGGACTCTGCCTGAGTTTCCAAAATTGGAGATAGCTAGCTTCATATGCCGGCTATACGGGATAGGAAAACAACCCCCAATTGTGTTCGGGAATCCAGACGGGTATCCAGAAAGCGAGGGAAGTTTTCTTTACGGATCCCACATGAATTCACCATCGGCGGGGTTGCAACTGTGTGTTTTTGGAAGAACAAATAGTGTGTGGTTGTAATGCCATTGTGCTACAAATAAATGAATCAATTGCTGATGGCTTGCGACAAATCGGACCGGTCAAATTTGGTGCCAAACATTTCATGCAAACTTTAAGCGGCTAAAAACCGTTGCAGGCAAGAGATGATCAACCACCTTCTCCAATGGCGGCAATTACTAAAGGTAGATATCTTAGGAGGTGGAAATTCTACATTACTCTATTTTTTGAATGGAGGGGACATGCATCTAGGATCTTCATTTATACAAATGATGAGAGTTCTGTTGAAGATTTGTATGTTCTTATGACTTGCTCTTAGGAACTCGATCCTTAACAAGACCAATCTCACCAAGAGAAATTAGCGGGGACAAGCGACATATATATTCTGCAACCTTAAAAAAGAGTCAGTGGATCACTTGTTCCTTCACTGTCCATGCACGAAAAAAGTTCTGATATCCATTATGATCAGATTCTGTCTTGAAGGTTTCTCTACCACTATCGGCTCCTTATGGAATACTTTCCGTGAGAAGAGGATCAATCGTACATACAGACGATCATGGGACATTGCTATGTGTGCTGTTATATGAGGGAATTCGGCTTGAGTGAAGCAGAAAATACTTGCATCTATCCTGCACTAGGTATCTAACTAGCTGCATTTGTCGGCAGTAGGTACTGGAAGAAGCTGAAGAGGACTTTGCCAGAGATAGCACCACTGTCCGTGGAGGTCAAGGGAAGCGACGCCCTGAGTTGTCACAAAGGGGGACAGCGGGCAGTGCGGGAGAGTGAGAAATGTGTTGGTATGGTCGAATGGACCTGGGTGCATATGACATGGAGACGCCATTTGAGAATCCGATTCCTTAACTTATTAATGTAAGCGATATATATATGGGCAATATCATTCCATCTTTTCTCAAACTAAATATAAAAAATAATTAGCTGACCTTGAAATTACTTCACATGCTCTTAACTTAAGCTAAATTTAAAAATGATCCATGTTTAGACTTATAATATTATGAATTTACTATGTAGATATCTAGAGGTTCAATCAGCTCAAGTTGGATGGGTATTTCACAAATGCCATGCACGGTTTGAAATAAAATTAAATCATACCAAACGTCATAAAATAAACCGATGCCTACAAGTATATTATGCTATGCATCCGGACACTGGTTTTGTGCAGGCTTCAGGTTAAGAGGAGAAGGTTGAGTTTTAACTGGCATTTCAGGTTCGAGCTTTATTTTAAATATGAAAAAGGGAAAAGGAGGGGAAAAAGAGAAAAAGATATAACATGTACAGTAATAAATGTATAAATTTACAACTAACAAGTTTCAGGGTTGGCACTTTGTTATAAATAAAGAACATCTAAAAAGTTAACAAATATAGGTAAGATGAAGAAAAGCATCCAGTCATTGGATAGACCTAGGAACAATTTTATTTGAAACATGAGTACTGAATCATGCAACTACAATAAAATACTTCAACCACTGTCAATCTTAATCTATTTATCAATACTAATCAAGGTGATGGTGATTAATGCTTATGATGGCTCGGAGTATAATGAGTAATTTGTTCGGTTATAAAATTTTCCCATTCGATGCTTTACACGCATATATGATATATTTCTCGAGATTTTTACCATGCAGGCGTGTCCCTCGGTTAAAGCAATCTAGAGCACATTGCATGAGCAAAGATAATCATACTCAACATTTCTAAAATATTCTTATAAATGGACTTTGTTTATGCCACAAGTAGCTTTATGTTGGAGTATCTTGCAACATTTTATTTAAAAAATAAAAGAAAACTCATTGAATATTTTTTTGGCCCGCGTATTCTACGACTCTACGTCCACCATGATTAGCAGTTCTCCTATGTGAATTTAGCAAAAATACTGGTATTGGAATATAAAATATATCCTCTCAAGCCTCATCATAACTTCGGAGTCTTGGTTCACTAGAAAGGACATTTCACTAAATATATTCTAACAACTAGCAATCACAAAATTTAAAACTGAAGACCACTGAGAACAAGCGAGAGAGAAAAAGAATAGACGTGAACATAATAAATTAGATTTCCAGATACAGATGTTGTTGCTATTGCTCAAAGCTGAATGGACGTTCTATGCTAAATTTTAACACTACAAGTCATAAAAATTCATACCATACGCTGATTGGTTTCGCATTTTTTAATCTAAAGACACTCGACTGAGTTAGTTTGCTGATACTTTATATCAAAACCATCATCAGCAAGCTAAGTTTCTGACAAAAAATAGATATTTAACACAACAATCAAATTGATAGCCACTTAATTCTAAATGGTATGTCGAGAAACATAAACAACCAAATGGGAAGGGCATTGAGCATTAAATTTCACTGACATTTTAGCAACTTGAATCCGTCACCCCTAGCCCAATGGGAAGGGCATTGAGCATTAAATTTCACTGACATGTATACTGCCACCTCACAATCCATGATAGTGTCACTTCTGACAATAATCTGACGATGGTCCAATTACTACACGATCAAATAAATTTCCGATCATCGCGGCAGCCGTAAAAAATAATTGCTTGTTAGGACACGACCTGGTTGCAGGATTATTTGGGATTTGGATTGTAGAATCCTAGGATTCCATAATTTTGTGTTTTGTTGATGGATTTAGATTTCTAGTATATGCAGGGCCCATCACAAAACATAGGCCCTGTTTGGTCTTAGGATTTAGAAATTTGGATTCCAAAATAGTACGGATGAAAATTTCGGGATTTGGTAATTTGTTGTTCGGTTGATTTTGGATTTCTTGTATTAGATTTGTAGATCCTTGTAATCTTTGTTTGGTTGATGAAAAAAGTAGGATTTGTATTTGAGGATTTTAGAGAGAGAGAGATAGAAAGAGGATTATTAAATAAATAAAGTACACGGGTACCATCTAAAAGTACAATGAATAGTGTCAAATCCTTGCAAATTCTTAAAAATTTTTAAGAGTTCAAGAATCTTTGTTTTGTGGTGTGCTTCCCATAAAAAAACAAAGAAATCCTATAAATCCAAATCGCTCGGCCAAACACAAAATTTTGGAATTCTTGGATTCCACGATCCAAATCCATCATAATCCTGCAACCAAAGAGGCCCTTAGTAGATGCACTCTGCTACCTTGTTAACAACAGAATAGACAGCTCACTTTAACTTGCATTTGCATAATTAATTACCTTGATCCGAGAATTTAAATCCAGCAGAATGAGGTGCATTCTATAAGCTCATCGATGTTAGGGCTCATAATGCATAAGCTGCAATGCTATATGCACCGCTATGAACATCTCCTCACCGCGTGATGAATTCAGCAAGATATATTAACACTTGTAAAACTGAAACTGAAAGAAGAATTTATATTCCAGATATAATTTACTTTTTAGAAGCCATAATACACCAGAGCTGTGATAATTAAATTTGAGCACAGATGGTCTGATGGAGGTCGGAATCTCCTTCAGATGTTGTCATCCGTCGATTTTGTGGCCAGCGGTGCTGAATGGTTAAGATTCATTGTGGAAGATTGAGCGTGTGGATCTCAAGGGGTTGTTGAGTGTTATTGACGCCAAGCTACTTGCAAGGGAAGTCCCGAAATGGGAAACCACCGTAGGACCCTTAGACAATCAAGTAAGTACTGAGGAATATTATGGTAGAGTAGGGGCGCATTGGAATGTGTTTGAAATACCTGAATCGTCTGGAAAAAGGGTTTGTATAGCGGTCGCATGGAGCGAGCCGATGCGAGATTCTCGTTGTTCGTTACGCCTCTGCATCACATTCGCGTTGATGGCAAGATATGCCCATTAATGGCGGGACACGCTTATTAATGACGAGATACACATGAGTGGAACGTGGGACATGGGGCGGCAGAGATCTCGTCGTGGCGATATACACGGAGCCGTTACGGAAACGCTTGTGTTTCGTGCTTCCGGCCAAATATGGACGCTGAAGAATTTTAGCTATAGGATAGCTCAGAGACGAGCATGTGAGCCAAGGAGTCCCAGCCATAGGATAGGTTGGAGACGAGCTATTGGTTGGCGGTCAGCCGAAAGGGAAATGTACTCCGGAGTTGACAACAAAACAATCGGTTAGTGTGTACATTTCTACGAATAGCAGATATTGACAAAAGGGAAGACCTTGACTCTTGACTTGGTAAATAACACGACATAGGCTATGTGGTCTAGTTGATTCCTGCACGTCAAGATCGATATCACAAATGGAGAGCGTTGTTTTTGTTGGTGCATAGCTAGTCGCTTCTTTTCTGTTTCGATTAAGAGAAGATGTGTTGAAAAACGAGCAATTATTTTCCCTGCCGTGAAGGTAACTGTGGATGGAGAAAGAAGTGAAGTAAGATGATTGCTATAAATTTTCAGCAAAAACATGCAATCCATATCACAACCTTCTCTTGTGAAACAAACAAAATGGCCAAGCGAGAACTTTCTTGGTGCCTTTTTGTTTCACAAGTCGCGCTTTGGCTCGTAACTATAGAATTCATGTTTCCTTGCACGCATTCAGAAATCCCCGCAACACCCAAAACACTCTGCATCGAAACCGAGAGGTTAGCCATTCTCACTTTCCAGGCAGGCCTCGTCGATCCTCGAAACATCTTGTCCTCATGGAACGGCGAGGAATGCTGCAAATGGTGGGGCGTTTTCTGCAACAACGAAACCGGCCACATCACTAAACTCAACCTCCGCAGCACAACCGCCGACAATTACAACGGCAGCCGATGGGGCGATCTGAGCGGCCAGATAAGTCCATCTCTGCTCCATTTAAAGCAACTGCGCCGCCTCGATCTCAGTTCCAACAACTTCACCGGAACTCCGATTCCGGAATTCATAGGTTCCCTTCAGAATCTGAAATACCTCAATCTCTCTGCGGCAGGTTTCATAGGGCGGGTCCCACCCCAGCTAGGCAATCTCTCTCGCCTTCGCTATCTCGACCTTAGCGATCCAAATATTGAATGGCCTCCATATTTGCATGTCGATGACCTCGCATGGCTTCAGCAACTTAAATCTCTGAAACACCTTGACTTGACCATGGTCAGTTTAACCGCAGCCGTTGATTGGTTCCAAATGGTGAACATGCTCCCCTCTTTAACTTTCCTCAGACTCGAATTCTGTAGACTTTTCTTCATTCCCAGTATAATTCCCTATAATAATTTAACCAATCTAAACTACCTAAACCTAGCGGAAAACGATTTCAATACCTCCTTGCCCCACTGGTTCTGGAACCTTAGCAGCCTCACCGTTCTAAAGCTCTGTTCTACTGGTTTCTATGGCCCTGTTCCTGACGGCATCGGTAACTTAGTTTCCCTTGAACGCCTACAGCTAATGGAAAATAATTTTGTTGGGATGCTACCTAGTACATTTAGAAACCTTTGTCGTTTGAAGATTCTAGATTTGTCATACAACGAATTCTCCGGCGAGATTAATGAATTTTTGGAGAGGCTGCCAAATTGCACAGAACAAAGGTTACAGAAATTGGTGTTAACTCTTAACATGTTAAGTGGCAGATTGATGCGCGGGCTAGAGCGGCTGAAGAGCTTAAACACTCTTTACCTCGTAGGCAATAGGCTTGATGGTCCTATACCAGAAGAGATCGGAAAGCTGTCGCAATTAACCCTCCTAGATTTGAGTGCTAATAACTTCAGTGGTGTTGTAACCGAAGCTCATTTTGCAAATATGACGAGATTGAAATATCTGGTCTTGTCCAACCCCCTCATAACCGTCTCCTTCAACCAAAGTTGGATCCCTCCGTTTCAACTCAAAGCTGTCGGGATGAGCTATTGCAAGGTGGGGCCCTTCTTCCCTGGTTGGCTTCAGCATCAAAAGGAAATCGCTGCGATTGACTTGTCGTATTCCGGGATCATGGGCACAATTCCTGAATGGTTTTTTAACAACTTCCCCACTTTTATATTCTTGAACCTCGGCCACAATCATATCACTGGCAAATTGCCAGCAGCTTTGCGGTTAGCGCCATATTGTGAACTCGTTTTAAGCTCTAATCTTTTTGAAGGTCCCGTGCCATCAAATTTACCTTATAATTGCGATCTTGTAGACCTCTCCAACAACTCATTTTCAGGACCGCTTCCAAGCACTGAATCTCCATATTTAAGTATCCTCGATCTCTCAAACAATCTTTTCAATTCCGTGATACCTACATCCATGGGAAAAGCACCCCGTTTGATGTACCTCGACCTCGCAAACAATAATTTATCAGGAGAGCTCCCTGATGAATGGCCAACAGAAAGCCTGTCAAACATAAATCTGGGTAACAACTACCTTTCAGGCCCAGTTCCTAACTCGATTAGCTCTTTAACTTCGCTTCGAAGTTTAGGTCTCAGCAATAATAGTCTCTCGGGGCTCTTCCCAGCATCATTGCAACCATGCATACGCTTACAATATCTCGATCTTAGCAGAAACAATTTTGTTGGAAAAATACCGGCATGGGTAGGAGAAAGCATTCCGTTTTTATACACTCTCCTCCTACGATCCAATACGTTCTCTGGAAGTATTCCTCAAAATCTGGTGCAGCTTCATTATCTTCACATTTTGGACCTCGCAGATAATAATCTTTCTGGGCCATTACCTCAAGGTCTGGGCAATTTCAGTGCAATGACTTCGCCATTCGAACGCAGGCTTGGCCCTGATGTTTTTACTACTAGCATGCTTCCGACCTTTGTCATGTTTTACTATATCAGCTCATTCGTGTTTACTAAAGGTGAAGAGCTTGAATATACAAAGAACCGTTACTTGGTGAAGAGTATCGACTTATCGAGCAACCATCTGAGTGGAGAGATTCCTGAAGAAATCGAATCGCTTGTTGGGTTGACTTCTTTGGACTTGTCTGCAAATCATTTGGAAGGGAAGATTCCGGGAAATATAGGGAGGCTGCAAAAATTAGAATCACTCGACTTATCGAGAAACCAACTGTCAGGCAGCATTCCTCTCAGCATGGCGTCGATGACTTCTTTAAGTTACTTGAATTTGTCACACAATCGTCTTTCAGGTAGGATTCCACCAGGGAATCAACTCCAAACTCTGCTCGACCCATCGATTTATGCTGGCAATGCTGATCTTTGTGGGCCCCCTCTTACGAAGAATTGTTCAAGCAATAAAACAGATGAGCACAACAATGAAGGTTTTGACGACGGCGGCCACGATGAAATGGTGTGGTTATATCTCGGCATGGCGCCTGGATATGTGGCGGGATTTTGGGCCGTGTGTGGTGTGCTACTGTTCAAGAAGACATGGAGGTATGCTTATTTCCGATTCCTTGACAACATGTATGATCGGTTATATGCGGCAGTGTTTCCAGGTCTAGAAAAAATGAGGAACCTGCGGATGGGGAATAACTAAGCATGGAACTATATGTGCTTGTCTGCGTCCTTTAATATGCGCCGTATTTTCGGTTTATAGCTAGGGGGAGAAAGCATCCATGTATCGCCTATTTTATGGTCTATAAAGCTGAATATTGGTCCAAATCATGTAAATGGCATATAAAAGTAACTCCTTCTAGTGTAAGATTAAAAATTGGAGCATCCACCTCTTTATATTTAATGTTAATTTCTCGCATATTATTGTGCGCTTTTCCTGAAATATTATGTTGCCGTTGAATTATGACCTATATATTTAATTTTGCTTTATGTGTTTGTCTTGTGCTTCGTTCGATAAATTATGTTCTTTAATCTGATTTTCATTGTAATAGGCTTACAACATATAATAAGCCAGTAAGATCACAGCATTTTTATAGAATTCATCCGTGGACACAATTTAATGGCTACATGATTGCTTTGAAGTTTACATTCCCGCTACAGAGATTTGGCTTGTTTAGTATGTTAACATGAAGGGAGAGATTGTTTGAGGTATTCATGTGTAAGTAAACTGAAACATTGCTAAAGGAATTGAAAGAATTGTTAACTTTGATAGATATTAATTTGTGATCACAGTCCACGATATTTGAAATTTATGTTACTATCAAGGTGCTACCCAAAGCTTTTAGTTAATTAGTATTTTCCCAAACAAGTTAGGTTTTTCCCCCAAAGATACATAATTGTTCTAAACCAAGAAATGAAACAGAGTTGATAATGCAACTTCAGCAGATTATCCCAAATTCACATCTCTCGATTTTGGTTCCATTTCAAAAACAATTTTCACAAACTTCTATTGTCAGTCTTCGCGAATCCGAGTCATTGCAGGATATATAAATATATATTTATTTACTGCATGCATTAACTATGAAGTAGAGGATGAACACCAACTTATGATGGAGCATTCAACTAACAGTAAGAAGCCATCCAACATTGATTTTATGTGAAACTATTTCATTAGGATTTTCTCTCTTTTTCTATTTTCTTTTTTTCCTCTTTTTTTTTTGGGTTATGAAAGTTTCTTTGTATCTTTATTTTCAGATTTATAAGTTCGTGTACATATTTTCTTTTTTAGTGACTGTAGATAAATTTGGTTGGACTTATATTTCAACTATAGATAATGTAAATCATCTGTTAACCCGCCAATGGATGACGTGTTTATCCATAGTTACCCGGACACAGGCCTACCAATATGGGTCGAATTATCAACATAAAATTTAGCGCTCGTTTAATCCTGTTAATCTCCGGATGTCTTATGTTGATCGGCCGTTTTCATATTTTATTGCCTTGTTCTATGCTCGTTTAACGGTGCTTTCCAACTACCTGGAGGCATCTATGCAATTTAGCCATTACATTAGGGCTAAATTGCATAGATGCCTCTGGTTTTTCGGATCTTGCAAACGATTTATATAACATTTGGTATGCCGTGAGAAAAAATTATATAAGTTTATGCTTTCCACGCCAATCTGTTTAAAAACAAAAACAAAATTGCAAATAACAACTCTCTGTTTAAAAACAAAAACAAAATTGCAAATAACAACTCTAAATCCGGCAAATATTTTGCATCTTGAGGGCCTAAGAGCAAAGTATCTCCTGCCAACTGCCTGAATCGAAATCCGCTGCTCTTCTTGAGAAGACACACACAGCGGCAAAACCCTGGATGTCGGCGACGCTGCTCCCTCCGCCGAATCAGGCGGCTTCACCGGCCTCCGCCTCCTCCGGAACCCTAACCTCGACCTCTCCGCCGCCCCCGCCGCCGCGTCTCTCCCTCTGCCGCCGGGCACCGACATGACCGGAATATGCTTCCGAGATCCCCTATAGCTGAGCACTTACCCCCTCGATCGCAACCTCGTCTTCGACTACTTCGCCCTATCCCCTTTCTACGACTGGACCTGCAACAACGAGCAGCTCCGCGCTCAGTCGATTCACCCCCTCGATCTCTCCCACCTCTCGTATAAACCCTAACCCTAATTTCTTTGAATTTGGTGCAAAGATAGGGTTAAAGTTTCGATCTTTGGTGTTGTTTTGTTTCTGGAAGATGACTGGGAATGAGTACATGCTGAGCGAGGTGATGGAGCCGCACCTGTTTGTGATAAGGAAGCCGAAGAGGGATGGCCCAGAGAAAGTGACGCCGATGCTGACGTACTATGTGCTTGATGGATCGATCTATCAGGCGCCCCAGCTGTGTAATGTGTTTGCTTCAAGAATTGTAAGTTTTTGCTTGCTTGATTGTGGTATTTGGTAGCTTATATGCAACTAATTGTTTTAGTAGCCGCGTTTAGTTTATACTCAGGATTCAAGTTGATGAATTTAGTGGCTAAAGTGAAATAACAGCTCGTGTAAGATTAAATTTTGATGTTTATGCAAAGCCATCTGACATAAACACATAAACTCCGTATTTAATGGTTCACAACTATGGAAGATATGATGCACAATGATACCAAGAGATCGATAATTTGCCGAAGGTTTTCTTCAGGATGGGAACCACTTTGAATTCAGTCATTTCTACAAAGATTGACTTATTTTATGGTTTATTAATTTTTATCGAGCTTTGGGAGAGAGTGATTGAACACGGGCTAAGAAAAGATGTTAAGATAACAGAGAACCAGTTTGGGTTCATGCCTGAACGATCGACGACATAGACTAATCATTTGCTTCGTCAACTTGTCGAGCGTTTTCGAGAGAGGAGAAGAAATTTGCATATGATATTTATTGATTTAGAGAAAGCGTACGACAAGATACCTAGAGAGATATTATGGGGGGCAATGATGAAGAAGGGGGTCCATGTCAAGTACATTGACATAATCAAGGACATATACGATGGAGTAGTGGCAAATGTCAGAGCTTGCGGCGGCCTAACGAGTGATTTTCCGATTATAATTGGTTCACATCAAGGATCTGCATTAAGTCCATTTCTATTTACCATCGTGATGGATGAGCTTATTAGAACTATCCAGGATGAGCTTATTAGAAGTATCCAAGATGAGGTATCTTGGTGTATGCTATTCGCTGATGATATTGTTCTAGTAAATGAGACGAAAGTAGGGTTAATGCCAAATTGGGGTTATGAAGACAAACGTTAGAATCTCGGAGGTTCAGGTTGAGTAGCTCCAAGATAATATATATGCATTGCAAATTTAGCAAACAGAGAAGTCGAGACCATATTGGTATAACATTGGAAGGGTAAGAGATATCACCGAGCGATCAGTTTAGATATCTAGATTTCATCATCCAAAAAGATGGGTAGATCGATAACGATGTTAATCAAAAGATCCAAGCTGGTTGGTTGAAATGGAGGAGTGCAATAGAGATTTTGTGTGATCGTAACTTTCTGTTAAAGTTCAAAGGGAAGTTTTATCAGAGCGTTATCCGGCCTGCCTTATTATATGGTACAGAATGCTGGGCTCTTAAGAAGCATCATACACAGAAGATGCACACAGCGGAGATGCGCATACTTCATTGGATGTGTGGTAACACTAGAAAAGATAAGGTGCGAAATGAGTATTCGTGCAGAAGTTGGTGTAGCACCTGCGGAGGAGAAGATGCGGGAAAACCGGCTAAGATGGTTTAGTCAAGTGCGACGCAGACCTATGGGAGCATCGGTCCGACGAGTGGATATTTTCAATATAGGTAACGTCAAAAAGGCGAACGGAGACCGAAGAAAACATGGATGGACGTGATACGAAAAGTTATGGTTGCCAAAGGTCTCAATGAAAGTATATTGTTCGATAGGAGTGAGTGGAGGGGAAGGATTCATATGCTGGACCCGACGTGATTCTCATGTTGGTCCATGCAGCCTACCCCATATACTTGGGATAAAAGACTCAGTTGTAATTTTTATTGAGCTCATGTCAAGCAAATCTAGTTGCTTAGAACCAAACAGCTTATTCATTTGACAACTTTAGGTCATGTAACCTTTTTCTTTCTCTTTTCCTCTCTGTTCCAACTCCATTTAATAAATAACTGTGGTTATTTCATAATGGAATGTTTAATTTGACAGAGTTTTCATAACTGTTTCTTTCATAATAGAACCAGTTCGGAAATATTACACGATACACCTCGCTATTACAACAACACTCCTATTCCTAAAAAAACCCTTCTTATCATCCTTTGAAGTCCCAACTTTTTTTCTTTCATCCAATGATACTCTAATACTCTTTTAACTCTGGAAAAAGACAAGTTCCTGCAATCAGGAGTAAGAACAAAGAAGTATCTCAGCATGATGGATGAAATTCAAAATAGAACCCTAAGTGTGATGGGCGGAATTTTGAGTTTTCTTGAAATTAGAAAGACATGAAGGAGTTTAAGGAGAAGAGTGCTTCTATGTTTTTCGACCAGAGAGAGGATAAGGGCGCAGTGCGGATCTGATTTCTCTTGGGCGGCAGCAGCGAATAGAAGGGAGTCCTCGGGCTATCAGCCGTTGCAATGGGCTGTGATGTGCTTATCTGATGATCGCTCACGTTAAGGAGGAGGAGAAAGGGAGTTTTTCAGTCTGACTTTGGAGTACAGAAAAAAGAAATTTGAGTGGATTTATGACAACCACAGTTATCTCACCTGTCAATGAGATGCAACACTTTTCCTAACTCTAATATCATAGCCAAAAAAGGCTTACTTTATATTTTGAAGTTAAATTTAGCGAAGTCTACAAAACTACAATTTAAGCTAACTTTAAGGCTTTACCGGAGGAAACCCTTCATTTTTTCTGTTACAAGCTCATCAATTTAGTGACTTGGCGCATATTATTATGACAGAGTTTAAATTTTGTATGAATTGGTTTAAAATAAAGTTAACACGGTTGGCTAAGTTTCTTACGTCATGACTTATCCAACACAGTTGACTTAAGTTTCTTACGTCATGACTTATTTGGGTGTCCCATGATTCAGAACAGGGCTATTTATCATATATCAAAGGCCTTCACAATTGCAGCCTCAAAGCTTGAGAAGATAGGATATGGTAATTTATTTAAAAAACATCCATCTCTGTATTTTTATTGATGTTTCTTATTAAACTGCTTCATTGGCATTGCAGAATATCATTTAAAAGGATGAGTCAAAAGTCTTGGATTTTGTTTCCAACTCTCTCAAGTTATTAAAGGAAGAATTCATGTTCAGCCATACATGATAAAACTTATGAATACCGCCCTCAAACTGGCCATAAAAAATGGAAAGTTTGCTATTCTTCATGTTTTCCAATTAGAATTCAAACTTTTGAAAAGACAGTTGGCATAATAACTTTGAAGAATTATCTAATTATGTTTGTCTATGCTTATTATCCATTATGGGGGTAATGAGTAGAGGAGGCATGATTGAGCAGTTGAGCACCCCTCCCCCTTCTCACAAAGAAAAGCACCCCAAAGTGAAGAAATAAAATAAAATAAAAGTAGAAATAGAAATAAAAACACCAAAATCATAGCAACTTTTGGTTAGGTATGGTAATGGAGAGGGGCAAGGTCGGGCCGGGATTGCCTATCCCGTCACTGCCCCATGGATGTGAAACCTCACCCCATCCCCGTCCCATGCCCCGTCAGGACGGACACAATCTGCCTCATCCCCGCCCCACTGGGGAATCCAAGCCCCTGTGGGGATCCCGTCCCGCCCCATCATATTTCTAATCAAACATTTTTCCATATTAATATTCCAACTAATGAGAACAGTTTAATCAAGATATTTATACATAACCATTAAAATTAAGAACTGCCATAAATAACTATAAATATTAAACCCTTACAGATGGTAAAACAATCTCTAAACAAAAAAAAAAGAAAACATTTAGGTTAAAGCGTTATCAATAACAGTTTCAATAACAACAAACCCAACCGACAATTCGGCAAATACTTAACCAATATTACAAGTTCAAATCTTAATAAATAAATTCTCTATCAACAACACAGCCGACCAATCAATAACAAAATCCTACCAGCACAGCAACAAAATCCAACCCGCAGCAACATGATTCATTCCATTGCCATTTGTCCATATAAGCCCAAAAATCAAAACCTATCATAAACCATCACTTATCAAAACCTGAACCGAAACCTATTGAAACCTTTATAAAATTAAAACATCGAAACCAAACTTTCATTAAGTTCATGGCAGCCGTAGATAAGAAGTGAGAGCTGAAGACTTGGAAAGGAGTTTATGATTACAAATGGGATAATAAGAATTTATGTACGAAGGTTCACAATATAAATAATATTATGCATAATTATTACCCCGTCCCGTCCCCGCTATTTAAAGATCGGCTTTTCCCTGTCCCGGACAATGGTCAAAATCCCCGCCCGTTCAGGGCGGGGGCTGGACGGTACCCATGGGACGAGGCAAAATAGCCATCCCTACTTTTGGCCATTTTAGACTATGAATCTTCATGATCTGCTAATTTGCAACATCAGTATTAAGATTAAGGTATAATGATAAACAATTTATGCAGTCCTGATAAATTTGCTATAGGATTTTGTTAATTTTAACATGGCTGCTTTGACAATTCACTTACTGCAATAGCTGCTCATTGGTGTGGAGAACAAAAGTTATTCACTGAAAGAGGAGAGCAATATTGAGATGTATATTAGCCATTTAAGTTTTACTTTTTTGGCAGTTCATATTGCACCCTTATGTATATTGTGTAATTTACTGTGATAATTAAGTGGAAATAAGTTAATAATACTGCCTCAATTGATCCTATCTTGCATTCAGCCACATCAAAATTTTGGATCACCTGGGCCTCCATGCATGATGCATATTTACTGCTATTCTGAAGCCTTTTCTTATCACATGACATAAGTTTACCAAACCCACCATACACAAGAATTCTCCTCAGGCAAGCTGTATCAATCATAACAACTTTGGCATTTGGGAATAGTTGCAGTTAAATGTTGAGTTTTGAAACTAAATTGAAATTTGGGATATTGATGTGCAATTCATTGGTTGCAATAGACATAATAACCGCAATCATATAAAAAATAGCAGTATGTGGTGTAATAATTGGGTTCCTGATGCAGACAATTTGACTTTCCTGGGATAGATGACTAGAATTTGGCAATTAATTCGTGTGTACTGAGAAATTAATCCTGTGTAGATCAATTTGTGACTTGTTTTTTCCATTTAAAAACCACCAAGTTACTATTGCTTTCTGTAGGGGTAATGGATTATTAAAGTAGTTATCAAGCTTATGAGTACAGATATTTTCCCTGAAATTTAAGTATTTCAGAATTGATATCCATATTACCTTTTTACTCCTAGAAGCAGTCATGTTTTTCCCCCTCCTTTGTGGCGATGATCCAAATTCCTGTTCCTGTTCCTTTTATTTGTCAAGTCTTTCTTTAACTGATAGAAATTCTTGCAGCTGCAACCGCTGCTGAAAATGAAGACACTAATGCTGAACCAAAGACGAAGGGAACTATTGACTTTAAGGAATTAAAACGAGTCGTTCGCATTCTTGCCTCCTTACAACGCAAGGTAACATAATATTTTTCTTAAATAGATCATGTTTTTATTTTGTCGATGTAATTCTTTTTTATTCTTTCCAAGTCAAGATAATGATAATAGCTTTCTTGTTTCTGGATAGTATTTTAAGTATCACTTTACTGGCAACAAATAGAAATTTTTTCATTCATAAGCCTTTCAGATATTTTTTGTATTTTTAAACTGCCCGATACTGTTAACACTTTCTATCTCTAAAAATTAAAAAAACTTCGTAGTTTTTCAAGCTAGACCACCTAATTACATTTAGGTTTTTTTTTATATACCCCACTCCAAACTTTGATATTTTTTTTTTAAAAACACCAAAAACTTCATATTTATAATAACCTCACTCAAAACAATGAATTAAGCTAAAAACACCACTCTGGTAAAGTTCCATCTATTTGCAAGTTGAATCCACAACCATTAGATGGTAAAAGACCAAATTACCCCTCAAAATTACTGATTTTCAGGTTTAAATAGGCCTCTCTCTCTCTGATTTGGTTGGAGAGCGACGACAATAGGATGGTTGAGAAGTGGTTAGAGAAGATATCGGGGCTTCCTAAGTTTAGTTAAAAAGAAAGAGAGAAGGGAAGAGGGTAAAAAAGGGATTTAGGTGGTCTAATCCAACCATGGTTAACCCATTTAACGGACTTAACTAACAGAGTGCGGTTTTTAGATAACAACTAAGTTTTGGGTGGGTTTTTTAAAATATGAAGTTTTGAGTGGGTTTTATAAAAATATCAAAGTTTTTTGAGTAGGGTATATAAAAAAACCTTACATATAATGTAATATTCTGAAGAAATTTCATTATTAGCATAATAATATCGCTAGATTGATTTAATAGAGTAATCCAGGGGTGTTCTTATATTAGTAGCAAACTGGCAATACACTGTTCAAAGTTGCATCCATTTTGGATTGGGTGTTTCTTACTGGGGTATGTATTACCCGACCAGGAACATGGCTTTGAGAAGATTGGATATATTAGCGACTTTGATGACCCATAACTGATATCAGGCGGTTTATTAACCGGTTTCAGGCTCATACAAGTTAAAGCCGGCATTCTTGGGAATCATATATAAATTTAAACATGTGGGTTAGGGCAGAACTACTACCATCTAGTGTTGTACCGCGTGGTATGCATGTGGATAGAGAACGGTTTAGGATATTGGATGAGTTATGCATTTTAATTTAATATTAATATTTGTCCTTTTAACAAAAGTTTAAAAAAGTTGTTGTATTGGAACTCTGTTAGTTTTCTATGACTTGTATAAAATAGATTAATAAAGATTTTCTGTAAAAATGCCACGTTGCATAAAAAACGATGGCAAGATTTTCAGAGAAATGGATGCCTAAACAAATCTTAAATCGCAAAACCCCAAAAAGAGCTTGCATTTAATGGTAGAGACAGGCACTTAAATGGAAAAATTCTTTTGGTAAACTACAACTACCGATGTAACTGGGTAATTTCCTTCCACCTTACCCTTGATTGTTGCTTAATAATAATAAGCTATCATCACATGCCATTAAGGAAATAGCAAAAGGTATAGAATAATTCAAAAACTGAACCCTAAGCTTTCTAGTATTATCTAATCCCGTTAGGAAGAGAAAATTCCAGAATAAACAGAGGCTTTTCATTCGTGCTTATTTTCCTCCATAAGTGGGCGACCATTAGAAAAAAAATCTTTCTTTTTTCATTCTTTGTATTTGTCAAGAACTACTTCACCTGAAAACTTGAGCTGTTGGGTTGTGGGTAACAATGTATACCAAGCTAACACAATCTTAACAATCTTTGTCATGTTGGCCTTTGGGTCATGTGGAAAGGCCTCCCACATAATATCTAGCTTGTAATTCGAGTGTATTTATAAACTGATATGGACCACATGACCTCTTGAAACTCGATGCTCTGAATTCCAATGCCATGTCAAGGACCCGTTTACCTTACAGGTTAAGCTGTAGAGTCGTGGGATAACAATGTATATCAAACGGTAGCATAATCTTAACGGTTTTCAATATATTCTGGCCCCATGCAGTGTTATCCAAAGCTAATTAAATTTCTTTCGTGCAGCTTCCCCCGGCCCCACCACCTCCGCTATTTCCAGAAGGCTATGCTCCACCAGCATCCGAATCAGAGAAAACCCCTGAAGACCAACAAAGCTCTGAACCACAGCTACCCCCTCTCGATCCTATTATCGACCATGGCCCATCCAAAAGGATTAAATATCAATGATATAAACATCAATAACTGTTTGGTTTATTTAAGTTATCCTCTGCCGTCGGCCTTTTAGCTGGTTGATCTTTGTAAATTTTATCCATGTATATAGAAAAGCTTAGTTCAGCGAGCAATTCAAATCCCAGAATTCCCTTTGGAAGAAGCTAGGGTGAATGTGCCCAATGTAGCGAATTTTCACAGATTTTTGTTGTAAATTATAACTTATTTTACATACCGATTCAATGTTGTTGCTAAAAGTTGAAGTGTTTTTTTTTCCACGAGTGATAGGAAGATATCTATATTGGTTTGCACCTTGCCGGTGAGATTTTGATTCTAGAGTTTTGATTTTGAGTAATTTATTTTTCTATGATGATAAACGAAAAGGTTGCATATAAAAATTTAGAAGTGGTGTATTTTATTGTTGGAAAATGTCTGAGCATCAAATATTGCAGGAAATTTATCCTGAATGATTTGTGAATGACATTATTTTGTCTGATTCTTTTATAATTTTCCTGAGAAATAAATATCCGTAGACAAAGATGCATGAATTAAATTAGGGTTAGTCATGCATGGTCTATGTATCGAATATGCAGCTGCGGTCTCTTGTTGGATTTAGAAGGTATATTTCTATATAATTTCTTGTAAAGAGCAATTAACAAGCATCATGTAACTGAATAGATCAGAAACAAACAAATTAAAGAATTTGGTTTTCCTAATTACATTGGATTCCTAGTCTGAAAAATAGGACATGGATGAACATGATGTAATTTCACATGACAGTTTTCCTATGATAAAGAATACCTATACATGACTAGCCGTCATCCAAGCCGGACTATCATATTTGTCTATACGTCGAGTTGTCATCCAAGCCGGACTATCATATTTGTCTATACGTCTAGTTGTCTTCCAAGCCGAACTGTCATATTTGTCCATATGTGTTTAGCTGTCATCCAAGCTGGACTGTCATATTTATCCATACATGTCTAGCTGTCAGTCAAATTAGAATATCATCTTTGTCCATACATGTCTCTTGCCGTATTTAGTATGAATATTCCTAATATAATTTCTCTTCCGGAGCATCTTGTAATTGAGTAGGTGAGAAACAAATTAAGGAATGTGATTTTCCTAATTAACACGAGATTGTTGTTGTGGAAAGTAGATCATGGATGAGAACGATGTGATTTCACATGACCGTTTTCATAGGATAAAGAAAACGCATATATGACTAGCTGTCATCCAAGATGGAATGCCATATTTATCCATACATGTTTAACTGTCATCCAAGTTGGAGTGCCATATTTGTCCATACATGTCTAGTTGTCATCCAAATTAGAATATCATATATGTACATATATGTTTTCCTATCATCCAAGCTAAAATGTCATGTTTTTCATAAATGTCTAGCTGTCATTCAAGCTGGACTGTTATATTTGCCCATGAATGTTTAGCCGTCATCCATACTGGACTATCATAAATGTCCATACATGTCTAACTGTCATCCAAACTAGAATTCTCTTTTTGTTCATAGGTTATCTAATTGTCATCCATACATTATATCAACCATCCAAATTAGATTGTCAAATTGTCTACACGCCTGGCTGTGATAGGAACCAGACTATTATATCCATCTATATAATCTTAGCATATACAGCCAGTTAAATTAACCAATCAAACAAGAAGTCATGCATGAAAGTAACCAATCAAACAAGAACACAAATTAACTCAAGGCTTGAGAACAGGAAGTTGAATACTTTAATTGTCATGAACACAAAAGAAAGGCCAAGTCCCTACAACTTAATAACGACATTGAGACTGATTAACACCTGCTGAGAGCACTTCAGTGGAGAGTGACAATTAAATAATGAAAGAAGCATGCAGCTTGCAATCTATCATCTCTTCACCATCTCAGCTTTTCTGGGAAATACTGCATACAATATTGCATCACATAACATAAGTATTCATGATGTGTGTGTGCGTGTCAGAGAGAGAGAGAGAGAGAGAGAGAGAGAGAGGTTGTACCTTGTTGATGAGGGAGAGATAGTAAGGCTTCACCTCATCCTGGTTGATTTTCACCTTGCTCTTGTTGTATAGATCATATTTGCTGTTTGAAACAGTTATAAATATGTTATTAGCACATAGCATTCACCATTTATAATCCTCAAACTTATAATTAATTATGTGTACTATCTCCGGTCTCTACATAGTTCACATGAAGTGCAACCAGATCAATTTTAATTATCGACGACGGTTTGGCTAGGACACTGGATTTATGATAAGAATGTTACAAGCTTCAAATGAAACCATCATACAAGAAGAGATAACCGATCCTATCTGTTACTTACGGAAAGAATGGATATCACATAGGTTCCAACCTTATAACTCCAAAATAGAAGCTTCGCTAATTTGGACCAGTGTAACTTAATTATCATAACCAGAGGAACCAAAAAGCTTTCCGTTCCTTTTCTTACATCTAATGATTTAGCATGAATCATCGTCTATACATGAAAATAAACATTTCATCGAGGCAAATATTGAGGTTTACATGTTCAAGCACGAATCAGGCATGATATTTCTTTAGTGCACCATTTTTGATTTTTTTCCCCTAATTGCATATGAGAGAGAGAGAGAGAGAGAGAGAATCCCTTGCTTAAAGACATGAAGCCATTTGAGCATCTCTTTATCGTCATCATTCATAAGGTAGGTCTACGCTCCGGCTGGATGCAGCACATAGAAAGAGTGGAACCGAACGATAAATAATGCACCCGGAGGCAGAGTTGTCTTGTTTTCCTTCATCACCTATCATTCACGACCAAAAACCAAACACACGACAAAACCAATCAAAATACTCGACGTGTATACATACGAGGAAACCTTTAAAAGACAATAAAATAATTGATGTAGTATGTGATTCGTGTAGACGGATAAGAATACGGACCATGTACATCATGATGCCAAGACATCGTCACCTTGTCCAAGCCGCAATTCTCAGTGTACACTCCCAGTTTTGTACTGAACACAGGGTCATTGTAATCTGGGTTGCCTTTGAAATACTGCATTTGCAAATTGATACAAAAAAAAAACAGATTTAATCAAAAATAAAAAAAATTAATATAGAAATATAGAAATGCTTAAATCTTTTGCCTATTTTGAAGGCAGTATATATATATCATAGTTCAGGGTGAGTTTTATTTTTCATGATTTTGTTCTTTCTATTGTTTGCGTTAAATAAGAGAGTGAGGATTATTTTACTATGCAAACCCTAAAATTCTAATATCTTCGCGTATCATTTCTTAAATAAAATATTGTAATTATTTATTTTTGGCATATTTTGTTTTCTAGTAAATATATTATTTTATCACTTCATCCACTTTATCCATTTCTATAATTTTTTAAAGCTCAAAACCCAAGCCAAGACATTTGATTTCTTTCTTTTCTTTTCTAAGTCACTTTCTTTTCAAACTACGACATATATTTAATTTTTATTAAATATGTGCATGAATAACCTTATAGCTCATTGATTAAGTCCTTACATTGTTATTCCATAGATCATATATTCTTATTTTTGCAAGTATTTTTATCATTTTGTAAACCCTCTAATGTGACCTTTCATTTTCTTTAACTCCAAAATGAATGATCACTCTTTCAATTTCTTTTAACTCTCAAAATAAATCTATCATAAATTAGAATTACAGTAAATATTATATGTTCTCTCTCTCCTTCATTTTCTTCAAAACCACCACTCATAATTCTCTTCCTCGCTTATGTGCATTTCTTCAATATTTGTTTACTTGTTTCTTCTTTTTCAATACAAAAAAAATTCAGAAAAGATAAACCCTAAATAAATTTTAGCCACCTTCATTCTTAGAGTTATCATAATTTCGGTGTTTTTGAAATACTTCCGTTCGTTAGGATTCAAGATAAGGCAAATCGAGCATCGTTACCACTCACAACTTTGTTGTCAAAATAAATCGCTTTTCACCAAATCGAATCAGTGAGTCGGTTGCTATATCGACTCACACATCCTGTAAGTCCCTTCTTTCTCCTATGTTTCTAGTTTTTTTTCTTGGACCCATCACTTTCTCTTGTCGTAGTCCCTAATTAAATATATATTTATATATGTATTTCATTAAATATAGTTGTACATGTAGCATTTAGTTGTATATTCTTTTCATATTTTTGTGCTGTGGTTTATGTCATGTTCATATTAATTTATTAATTTATGTAAACTATTGATATTAGCATATTATTCATATATTCCACTGCTATTCCATAGATCATATGTCCGAAACCCCAGATCTCATAATTATTAAATAAAAAACCATGGTTTTGTCATTCTTAAATACGACCTTAAAATAGTTTTATCGTTAATATAATTTTTAGATACTAATTTTCACTTTTGGAAATTCTTGGAACATTAGGATAAATAATAAATAGAATTTCAAATCTACAGTAAAATTTTTATATCAAACCGAATAACGGTTTAGGAGTTACGTAATTTTTTATTCATTGTTTTTAAAACCAAAAAACTGCCATTAAGGGTCTTCTTCATGAGACCATAACTCTATAATTGTTGATCCAAATTAAGTATTTTCAGATGTTTTGAATATCTATATCGAAATATATAGATTTTCTTAGTTTTAAGTTTTTACTAAAAACCGACGTTAAATATAGAAACTGTATTACAATATTAAGCGGCGAATCTAAACAGAATATGTCCTGATTCGCATATTGTTTTTAAATAGGTCATAATTTGAACTCTCGATATCCGTTCGTGACAAAATTTAGATGTGTAAAAGCAAAATTGATAGAGCTATAATTTTATATATATTAGATTACTTAGAAACGTATGAAACAACCCGATATAGGCTTTGCAAAATAACATATAGTTGCTGTCCAAAAATCTGAATTTCTGTTTTAAACGCTGATATTAAAATGATCATAACTAAAACTTTAGAAATCCAAATCACATGCGTCTTAGTGTTTTGGATAAGTACATCAAAAGATCTATAATTTTCTAATAATTTTCGTGATCTGAAACATCATGAAAATTTATCAAAACTATATTTTAAAAATGTGTAACGGTGCCGAACCTGTTTTGCGCGACGATACGAAATCAGATATATCTTCCAAACCGGTAGTCGTATTTAGGCGAGACTGGAACTCATGTGTGCATAACACTTAAGGCTATGTTTTCGTTTGTATTCTGACTTCAATTGACTTGATTAACTAATCATACGTATCACATATTTACAACATTGTTTTTTGACGTTGTTTGTATACTTATCTCATATCATGTTATGTGATTGCTTATTTATTTTTATCTATATGACTTATGATTAAACCATTACATACTAGAATTGACTTGATCTTGAACTTGAACACTTAACTTGACTCGACCCAGAATTGCAACTGACATAACTCGCGCTCTACTTGATTTACTCGACTTCATTATTCACCTTTTGCAATCTATGGTTTCAATCAAGATATGTTATAATCAACTAAATCAATATAACAATTATAATCTATTATACTCGGAGTGTTTGGGATAGTTTCAGGTGTGAATTCAATAGAACTTCAGGAGTCCCGTATTAATCTACTCGAATTCTATTTACTCGAATCTCAGTCGGGTCGACTCCTCCACAGCTTGGAGTCCCGATACTAACAAATGAAATGGGACCGTGTTTCCTTGCTCCTGTGGTTCCATTCTTGAGCTCGTGAATACTTCTACGGTTGTGTTGATATTCACACTTGGAATTTAACGTTAACATAGTGACCATATAGAGACATATAGGACATATACTCATGTTCACTTCCACACTTTTACTCGTCATTTACAATACTTCATTTTATGCTATACCAGTCACTTTTCACATTTACCTTACCTTTGAGATTTACCGAGCGTTAGTTTGCCGACGGACATTCCACCCATCTTTATTTTCTTGGAATGTTCGTCAGATACTATTGAGACGGAGAAGGATTACGGCCAGATCATTGCTCAAGCTTAGCTTAGCTTATCTTTTCTTTCAATTTATGCATGCCACCTGTTTAGGTATTTCTGTTCTTTTATTTCCTTTTCAGTTGAACTCATATATTGTAAATGTTTCAAGTTTGAATATAAATAAAAATGTTTGTTGAAAATTTTACAGTCTTCATTTATTCTTGCATTGTGTATTTTTGCTTCATTGTGCTTAGCATGTTTATTTAGAGAATGACCTTCTCTTAATAAATATGTCGCGGGGTTATCCCGTCACCATTTCCGTCTACTAGAAAGCGGGGCGTAACATACTATCTAGTGATGGTTTTTCATTAAAACGAACCTTAATTTAAAAGGCGATCACTAGTTAGGAATCAAACAGAACCATTTCTCATTTAGGAGAGGAAAATTTTATAGCAGAGCTACTCTTTTGGTGGTAGGATATAAAAATTATAACAGTAAATTCATATGCTTAAACCATGCAACCAATAAAAGAAGAGAACATAACCCTATTAAATTCAACTCTTATACTCAAAAGTTATTTATTCTTAGCAGCCTATGCTTTTCTCCCTGCTATCACTATAAGAAACTGGGCCTTTTTTCTACGGGTGCCTTATTTCGACGCGAGGCTCCCGTCAAAATAGGATGTCCATATATGAAAATTTGTAGACTTTGTTCAACACCTATTTCGATGTAAGTCCTGCGTCGAATTAGATGTTGACAAAGTCAACAAAGCTAGCCCATTATCAGCCCCTTCCCCGCAAATTACTTTTCCCGCTCCAATTTTTCCCCAATTCCTTCTTTGCAAAAAAATCACGATCCTCCTTTTCAAGCCCTCCTCCTCCTCCTTCCCGAGCCCTCCTCCTCCCCTTTCGTCGAGCCCTCCTCCTCGTCGACCTCGTCACCTCCTCCTTTTCAAGCCCTCCTCGTCGCCTCCTCCTCTTTTCTGAGTCATCCTCTTCGTTGACATCGTCGCCTCCTCCTCGTCAACCCTGAGCCCCTCCTTTTCAACGCCATCCTTCCTCCACCGAGCACCCCCTTCACCGGCTACCCCTTCTCCATCGAACACCCCCTTCACTGGCCACCCCTCCTCCAACTGGATCTACATCCAAGCTTCCCTCCTTCACGGACATCGTTCGCCGAATCTACTTTGACGTGAAATCAGCAATGAATTAGGTGAATAAATTTTATAAACTTTCAATTTTCAAAGTTTATTTGTTGTTAATTTTAGTTAATTTCGTTATATTGGAAGATTTGTGTAGAAATGTTAAGACAAAGTAATTAAAAAATTTGTGTGACTGTAGGGTTGACGTCGGCATGATTGCTCGCTCTTCGCATTCTATATACGTCGGTCTCCGGTACACCGCTCTACCCTTTTTAATTCTAACTACTAAATTTAGACTAAGTTACCATACCTAAATTAAGTCACCAATTAAATATTAATTAAACCGAAAACTACATTTTCCTAATCTATATAGTTAATAATCAATTGACCAATTGACCATTTAATCCTAATCAAGATGCTTCGTTATTAATCTAGATTCTTCCTGAGACTTACCTTTATGTAATATCCATTATATGGATACGTGTTTATTTTAATGAATCCAGATATTTCGGTATTAATATCAATTGTTTGACCAAACATACCCTCATATACTACCCTACTGTATTGCTTGTTTATCCCCATTTCACCTGAAGCAAAATCTAGGACCAGTCTTCTAAGTTGTTGTTTTATGTTTGTGGGTTTTAATGACTTAACTTCTGATATTGGTATTTTGTCTCGGTCACTTGACGTTTGTACGTCGATATCGGGTGTTGTTTGGTTCTTTTGCATACATAGACCATATGTTTTAACCTATGTGCGATTCATGTGCCGTTTTGGTTTTCATGCGCGATTTCTGTTTACGATACTATATGTTTATATATGTAGGCACCTTCACGTGGACTTCGGATAACAAGGAAGAGCATGGTGACATCGACTTCAGCAAGTAAGGATCAATGTGAGTAGATGTATATCTACGGGGGAAGTCGGGTGGATGGCGTATAGCACCCCCGCAGTTTCGTAGTGTAGCATGCGAATATATATTATATATACATATGTGTTATTGTGAGACATGAATATTTAGCAAGAAAGGCTTTAGGAGATCATGGGTTAGTTTTAGCGTAATTGGAAGAAAGTGTTGTTAGTTTAGTTTCTTAGTCGCGAAACCCTAAAGTAAAGATTCACACACACACACATGCACACACGTGATATGTTTGGGTGTATATGTTTATATGTATATGTATATATGTGGATGTGTTGGTACATACACACACACACATATACGTATACACGGAGGATGATAAGGATAATATATGATACTTGGAGGTGAGTCGATATGATCGGCATGATGCCGTGAGATCGGTTATGTGATTTGGGTCGTGTTATGATATACGACATGATATTATAGTGGATCGATGGACGATGTGTTTTTATTCACACGATGATATATGTTTGATGGTATTGGAATATACTAGACTTTAGAATGGTACCCATAATTCAGGATATTATGATAATGATACCTGGTCGCACGCCTTTGGCGTGTCGGATATTTAAAAGTTCTAAAGTTTAACCGCGATCAGGACGGTGTCGCTTTGCAGCTAGCCGCGATGAGTACGGGTCGATCCACAGGGAGATAGTAATTTTTTAGGCTTGTTTTAACGAGTTAACAATGTGGCGGATTTGTTCGTTATCTAACCTATGTGTTATATTCAAGTATAAAGCTTGTTAGGAAACGATAAGATAGTATAAGTTAATGAATTCCGTATTCAAGTACTTTGAGCCGAACTTAACCAATGAAGCTAGAACAATCGGCAAAAACGTGGATTAGGGGACTTAAGCATGGTATTCATGGAATCCGGCTTATTGACCATTGTCCGTCCGTTCTTGTCTCTTACTTTCACCTCCGGCCAAACCGAATGCAACCGGTCACGGTTAGGAATCACCTTTACATTGGTTGGGTAGGGTGCCTAACGGAGCGCTTGCGAAGGGTTTGGGCGGAGTTTCAAATGGAAAAGATGGGAAAAGGAAATAAAAAACGAAATGTTAACTTACAATATCTTTCTCTTTTCCTAATAACAATATTCACACCATTCACAAAACAAACCACAAAGAGATAACAAAAGAGAAGAACAAAGAAAAGAAAAGATTACGAGCAAGTAATTAAAGTGCATGGAATTTAAGTGCGAGAATTAAAAGAGCAAGAATAAAATGCAAGTAAGTAAAAGATTATGAACCAAAGAACATATTGCAAGACATGGGTTCAATAACCCAAACTTAAACTTGCAAGCTCAATAAAGAGGTTGCAAGATCAAGAGAGGGCAAAGAACTCATGGTGAAGGAAGCACAAAAGAACACTTTATTAAACTTCAAGAATGATACAACCCCTTGAGATCAATAACCAACCCTTAAACTTTCAAGCTCAATAAAGAGGTTGAAGGATCAAGAGAAGGTTAAGACTTCAAGGGGACTAATCTATTTACAAGAAAAGAGAAAAGAAAACTTGGACAAAGAATGATAATCCAAGACTAAAGAATGACCCCCAAACCTTTGCCCACTGCCTACTATTTATAGGCAAAGAAGAAAAGAAAATAAACAATAAAAATAGGGCTACGTGGCAGCAAGAAGGGGTGTGTGAAGAACTGGGGCCCACTGGAGATACTGGGGCCGGCCAGGCCGATTTTTTGGGGAGTTTGGCCGGTCCAAATAAGGTGGTTTGGTGCAGAATTTGGTGCAGTGTCTTATGTTGTCCCCTGTATCTCTTTGGTCTAGTTTATTTCCTCTGTTTCGACCTGATTTGCACCCAGCTTTTGGAGGGAATTTTGAACCTTCATTTCAACACATAATCTTCACCATTAAATGCTCATTACTTCATTCCCATATGTGGCTTGATTCATGGCTGCCCCATTATGGCTCATGCTGATTTGTTTGATTCCCTTTGATTTGATTTCAGTTTTGGAAGGAGAAAATCAACACATGATGTTTAGTCTTGAATGCATATAAAATCATATCCTTGAATGCATATAAAATCATATCCACATGTGCCTAAATCATGGCTGCCCCCATTATGGTTTTGTTGATTTGTTCATTTGATTTTATTTTGCACTTATTATTGGAGGGAATTTTTGAATACAATTCAACACATGATCTTCAGCATTAAATGCTCATTACTCCATTCCCACATGTGGCTTGATTCATGGCTGCCCCATTATGGCCCATGCTGATTTGTTTAATTGACTTTGATTTGATTTCAGTTTTGGAAGGAAAAAATCAACACATGATGTTTAGCCTTGAATGCATATCCGCATGTGCCTAAAAGTCTTGTGTACATATTTGTTGTGCTGGACCATTTAGATAGAAAAATGTGTACACAAACTTGTTGCAAAAAGGGACTCCTGAAGTATCGGTCGGATTGCGGTTCTGGTTGCAGTGTCGGCTCTCAATTGATATATCCATGCTTTTAAATGTATATTCAGTATTTTATCACGGATACCTGTAATCTGTATTACTGAGTAGACACTGGTTAATAGTACCGATAAATACAACAAATAGATAATAAATGGACGGTATTAGAATGCAGTTTTCTGATATGAACAAATACCCCCAAACTTATCTTTTGCTCGTCCCGAGCAAAACCATTTATTCACAAAAGAAAATCCTAACCGCACTTTCGTAGGGAACGCGATTGCACTGAGTGTGTCCAACAAGCTATGAAGCCTCTTGGTGTCCCCAGTAGGAGGAGTGTTGTCTCTTGAGGGTTTTCAGCGGATACTACCCACAAAATCCCGTCAAGCTAGTTTTGCGAAATAACTATGATTCAAACCCTAAGGTTTTGTTTAAAAGATAGCAATTCTATCATCCTAAATTTAGAACTATCGAACCTTTATTTTTCACACCTCGCTTCTCATTTAACTTAAGATTTTATATGTCTTTACGTGCAGTGCAAATAGTGTCGTTAAGTTTCAAAAGGATCGATTAAAGTCGTCATGTCACAAAATAAAGCCCAAATAAAAATTTAAAAAGGATCACATAAGTTTTATAAAGCGTTAAGTATTTCTCAAGTTTCGTTTTCCAGTAAACTTTCAAATTCAGAATTTCTATCTTCCTTAACAAGAAACTAGGTCTTATTTTTCACTCCACATTTTTCTTGTTTTCATTTCATACACATCTTTGTGAATGTGCAATAGTCTTTATCATAGAATGAAACCTTCATATCTCCGGTAGAAATACTTTTTTTATAAAAATCTGTCTTTTGTCAAGATTATTCTCACACAAAGAACCGTTAGGAATTTTAACTCGGAGAGAACACTTGCTTGACTTTGTTTTAATTTGGACTTTCTAGGCTTCTTAGCGAGCTTTGGGCCAATGCTCCCAAACCAGTTGGTTTTAGGGCATTAGGTGTAGAGACACCCCAGCGGACTTAATTACTCAAGTTACCTAGGCCCAAAAACAAAAGACAATTTTAGCGTGAAAATCATGACGATTTAATGTGAACGGAGATATAACCGGTAGTTCAATTATTTTATTGGATAAAAGACGTGTTTAGTGGGTTAGGTGTGTAATCATTCCAATCAATTTCGAGATGGGTTATTTTTCAGAATTAGTTCCAATTAAGGCATCAATAACATCCCTTCATATCCGCTTCACTTCATAAACTATTCTTGATATTACTTATTTCAGAACAAACCTATTTGATCCTCAGAAAATAATTTATCCATTTAAAAGTTTTCAAACATAATAGACTTGTCATCTAATTTTTAAAACTCACGACACGTATAGTGTGATGTAAAGACGTATATCAGCTATAGTTAACTTCAAAGGAGATTTATCTTTCAGGTTTTCAAAATCTAAAAATAAGATTTAGTTATTCTTATCTTATCAAACAAACCGTCGAAATATTGAATCTAAGTTCTCCCACTAGCTAACTTGACGATAAAGTTTTTATGTTTTTAGAAAATTTTCTGATTTTTATGGGTTTTTAAGTAAGTGTACGAATGCAGAATATACAAATGAATGCGAAGGTAGAAAGCTTACTGAGCACACCCCCAGACTTAAACTTGACAGTGCCCTCACCGTCAGGCTACACTAAGAGAGTCAAAATTGTCGGTGGCTCCCCAAAAACAATTTATATACAAAAATAAAAACCAAAAAATATGTAAACCAAAAGGTTCCCCCCCCCCAAACTTAAGTAAAACAGTGTTTCCACTGTTAAGCGTTGAAGTTCAGGATTTAGGAGGGAAAGAGAACAGTATCAAGCTATACAAGGCCTTACAAAGGCCAAAAGTGATCACCAACCATTCAAAAATTCTATCATGATAATATGCGGGTTGGTGAAAGAAGATGAAGAGAAAAGAAATGGGGAATACGTGAGACCGTATGGAGATAGAAGCGGGATACGGTCTCGATATATGAGAGGAAGAATGGCGGAAGGGAAAAAGAAATGATGTACGAACTTGAGGGTGAAAATGGAGTGAATAAATTAGCACAATATGTAATGACCGATGTGTAAAAAGCGATTGTGTTAATCTATCAACCCGTCGAGAGATTGGGTCAAATCCCTCAAGATTCGTCAGAAAACATGGGTACGCTGAACTCGGTAAACCAGACATAGGAAATGAAAGTGATACAGTTTCTTGCAAGGTCGGAACGATGGAAGGGACGAAGGGGAGAGATTTAGGAATAGACTTATTCTCACATAAGTAAACCGTCTCGAACTCGAAATGACTGTGAGCAACCGAGTTTGATGGTTCAATTAACTCATCTGAAAATTCAAAGGTCTCAAACTCGGACGGTGAGTTTTCAACATCGTCCGAAAAAGTGAAACACTCGTAATCGTTATCGGCTGTGAGAAAAGTGTCAAATTCAATAAGGAATGCACTAGTGGCGTCAAATGTGCTGTGATTGAACAGAAATTTTTCAAACTCACAGTCCTCCTGCATGATCTTTTGCGTGGTAGGAACGATGGAAAGGATGGAGAGTGATTTAGGAAGTATAACAGTTAAAGGTTCAGGAGGATGAATTGGAAAATCCGACACATCAAACAAAAATGGTTCATTCTCAATACTATCATCAATACTCTGCTCAATACTATCCTCAAAATTCTCCTCAAAAATTATCTCATCCATGCAAATATCATCAAAATCAAGACTCATATGAAGTTCGGGAGAAACATTTAATGATTTGGGATGATGAATTGGAGAGAAAATTTCAGTCAAATTTACGGGTTCATCATCCAAAATACTCCCTGCGCCAATATCCTCAATCAAGTGAAAATTAATATTCTCAGACTCCTCATCAAAAGCATGGATTTCAATCGATTCTGGTTCTAAGATGGAAGTGTAGAGGTCAAAAGGTTTAGGATTGGTTTCACTTGGAATGGACCCTTCACAATCTGGTAAATCAAACACTACAAAATTGCATAACTCATTAAACGTTCTATTTTTAATCGGTAAATCTTTTGGGACACTAGATAGACATTCAAAACTGGAGTTGTGTGATTCAATTTGCAATGGGTAGGTTTGATTAGGAAGGGTGTACAATTCACTTTCACTACTCAAATTCTCATCCTGTCCTACCGCCTCATCATACATTGTAAAATGTGGAGCTAGTTGAAAACTAGCTACCGGGTCACTAGGTTGTATGAGGGTGGCCATGGACGCATTCAAATCCATCATCTGTTGGCATGACGCTACCCTAAAGTCTTCCAACAACTGGTCTAGACTAGACATAGGTTGTGAAGGGGTTTCAGTAAAAAATTCAAAGTTGTTTTGATACTGGAAACTTCCAAATGACGGTTCAGAAGCAATGTCTAGAGAAGGTGTACAAGTCGGGTAGGACTGATAGGAATTGAAAGGCTGGACAGGGGTAGGATCAATATACAAATAAGAAGGTGAATGTAATTGTTGATCCAAAGAATTTGTAGTGGTGAAAGGAGTGAAAGATCGGTTACGGGATTGTTCAATATGTTCAGCGATGTACAAAGGACGAATTGCGAAAGGGGTATCAACATAAGAGAGTGGGGGAGGTTGAAAAGGTTGATACAAAGTGAATTGCGGAGTGCAAGTGTTTGTCCTAGACGCGTCTATGCGATCTTTAAATGAAATTTTTGGCATGGCGGGGTCGTTCGAAATTCGACCAAAGCAAGAACTGTAGGAAGTTATGTCTGGTTGTGGGTACCAAAGTTCGGCAAGAGTTTTTCGAGGTGGGGTACCCATGATATGAAGAGAGAAGAAGAATAAGAGAAAAGAAGGGGAAAAGAATGTGGGTTTTTTTATTTTTATTTATTTGTTAGTTATTAACAAAAGAATGAAATATACACACAAAAAGAATCTGGACCAAAAACAATCACGACACAAAAATACCACACACCTAATCGTTCTAGGGTTCACCTAGGTCAACTAGACCTGCTCAAGAACTTGATTGGCGAGGTAAAACTGTGTCGAGAAACAGGCTCAAGATACACTGATCACGAGGCCAGGTAAGTGCAGAGATAAGGGGAGGTTTTCCGACGCTTTCGCGAAGGTCCTTAATTAAATAACCCTTTCTTTTTTGGCGGTTTCGCCGTGAACACTTTCCTAGACACCTCGTAAACAATATACCGTTAAGTGGTGTTCTAAACACAATTAAGCTCTCCTAATGAGCGCGAAGTCCTTAAGGCTTAAAGTCTAATTTCTTTTAAAATTTGTGCGGGTAAACGTTTATGCACAGTTTCGTGATTTGTGGGCCACGGAAAAAAGGTGATGAAATCCTTTACCGTATGTTGTGGGGTTCGCTTGCCCTTAAGTCCGTATTAATATATGAAATGCGCAATTCAATAAAAAATCTATAAAGAATCAAACAATCGTTTTTTTTACTTTAAGCACAGCACTGCAACAAATACGGGTTAGTCAATTTTTGGCATTTGCTAGCGAACTTGCAAATAATCCTGTAAAGATATTATATTGGAAGCGTCGGATTTGAGAAGAAGGTGTTTGTGAAATATGTACCGTTAAGTTTTTGGGTTAGGAAATCCCCGTTGAATCAAATCCGGTAAGCTTGAAAAGTTCGCTTGCGCGGGTCAAACTACCCGGATCTTTGGCACTGTACTTCGTAACCACCTTAACTTTGAATGTGCACTTTGCTCCCCACAATCGCCGTTCGCAATTCCGCAAAAATCTGAAATGTCGGAAAAATGGATATTAGTGCGAAAAAGCGATACGAATGCCCAAATACCTGTACACTAAAATTTAAAACAAGCAAACAATACAAATGGGACAAAACCAGAACAATAGAGCACAGGGAAAAATTTTGGAGCAAAAATGAGGTGGTATGGCCGGCGTCGCCGGAAATGTAGAGGATGTCGCCGGTTTTCTCTTGGAGATAGGGCTCCAAATTTCTTCTGTGAATACAATGTTCTAATAGTATCACACTGGTATTGTTTGGTGTTTTAGTTCAGAGCCAGAGTGCAAGCAGGTACAAAATCCAGAGAGCAAAATGAGTTAAGAATGTTAGTTTTTTTTTTGTTTGGTTTTGAAAATCTTTTGATTTTTATGTTTGTTTTTAGAAAATAGGGTTAGTTGTATAGATGAATATTAACAAGATTAACCCGAAATAACAAAAACTAAAAACGTTACCGTCTCCCCGGCAACGGCGCCATTTGGTCGCACGCCTTTGGCGTGTCAGATATTTAAAAGTTCTAAAGTTTAACCGCGATCAGGACGGTGTCGCTTTGCAGCTAGCCGCGATGAGCACGGGTCGATCCACAGGGAGATAGTAAGTTTTTAGGCTTGTTTTAACGAGTTAACAATGTGGCGGATTTGTTCGTCATCTAACCTATGTGTTATATTCAAGTATAAGGCTTGTTAGGAAACGATAAGATAGTGTAAGTTAATGGATTCCGTATTCAAGTACTTTGAGCCGAACTTAACCAATGAAGCTAGAACAATCGGAAACAACGTGGATTAGGGGACTTAAGCATGGTATTCATGGAATCCGGCTTATTGACACTTGTCCGTCTGTTCTTGTCTCTTGCTTTCACCTCCGGCCAAACCGAATGCAACCGGTCACGGTTAGGAATCACATTTACCTTGGTAAGGTAGGGTGCCTAACGGAGCGCTTGGGTAGGGTTTAGGCGGAGTTTCAAATGGAAAGGACGGGAATAGGAAATGAAAAACGAAATGTTAACTTACAATATCTTTCTCTTTTCCTAACAACAATATTCACACCATTCACAAAACAAACCACAAAGAGATAACAAAAGAGAAGAACAAAGAAAAGAAAAGATTACAAGCAAGTAATTAAAGTGCATGGAATTTAAGTGCGAGAATTAAAAGAGCAAGAATAAAATGCAAGTAAGTAAAAGATTAAGAACCAAAGAACATATTGCAAGACATGGGTTCAATAACCCAAACTTAAACTTGCAAGCTCAATAAAGAGGTTGCAAGATCAAGAGAGGGCAAAGAACTCATGGTGAAGGAAGCACAAAAGAACACTTTATTAAACTTCAAGAATGATACAACCTCTTGAGATCAATAACCAACCCTTAAACTTTCAAGCTCAATGAAGAGGTTGAAGGATCAAGAGAAGGTTAAGACTTCAAGGGGACTAATCTATTTACAAGAAAAGAGAAAAGAAAACTTGGACAAAGAATGATAATCCAAGACTAAAGAATGACCCCCAAACCTTTGCCCACTGCCTACTATTTATAGGCAAAGAAGAAAAGAAAATAAACAATAAAAATAGGGCTACGTGGCAGCAAGAAGGGGTGTGTGAAGAACTGGGGCCCACTGGAGATACTGAGGCCGGCCAGGCCGGTTTTTTGGGGAGTTTGGCCGGTCCAAATAAGGTGGTTTGGTGCAGAATTTGGTGCAGTGTCTTATGTTGTCCCCTGTATCTCTTTGGTCTAGTTTATTTCCTCTGTTTCGACCTGATTTGCACCCAGCTTTTGGAGGGAATTTTGAACCTTCATTTCAACACATAATCTTCACCATTAAATGCTCATTACTTCATTCCCACATGTGGCTTGATTCATGGCTGCCCTATTATGGCTCATGCTGATTTGTTTGATTCCCTTTGATTTGATTTCAGTTTTGGAAGGAGAAAATCAACACATGATATTTAGTCTTGAATGCATATAAAATCATATCCTTGAATGCATATAAAATCATATCCACTTGTGCTTAAATCATGGTTACCCCCATTATGGTTTTGTTGATTTGTCCATTTGATTTTATTTTGCACTTATTATTAGAGGGAATTTTTGAATACAATTCAACACATGATCTTCAGCATTAAATGCTCATTACTCCATTCCCACATGTGGCTTGATTCATGGCTGCCCCATTATGGCCCATGCTGATTTGTTTAATTGACTTTGATTTGATTTCAATTTTGGAAGGAGAAAATCAACACATGATGTTTAGCCTTGAATGCATATCCACATGTGCCTAAAAGTCTTGTATACACATTTGTTGTGTTGGACCATTTAGATAGAAAAATGTGTACACAAACTTGTTGCAAAAAGGGACTCCTGAAGTATCTGTCGGATTGCGGTTCTGGTTGCAGTGTCAGCTCTCAATTGATATATCCATGCTTTTAAATGTATTTCCAGTATTTTATCACGGATACCTGTAATCTGTATTACTGAGCAGACACTGGTTAATAGTACCGATAAATATAACAAATAGATAATGAATGGGCGGTATTAGAATGCAGTTTTCTGATATGAACAATACCACATGAATAATGAGGTATATGTGATATTTGACCCGTACCCCGATTTTGGGACGCCGTACGATAGAATTTACCGTACGACGTATAATTATGATGATTGATCCATACTCTTGACTCGAGAATGTCGTATTATATATTTTACCGTACGTAACGCTATTGAGGCGGGATCGCCAACTATTAGATATATCGACTCGGATTTTAGGTGGATTTCTTACCCTTTCAACTAGTTCTTTAGTTTAGTCTTTTAGTTGATTAGAAATAGGTTGGACCAGGCTCGAGTCATACTTATTTTTAAAAACTAAAGAATCGTGAGTGTTCTCAAAAGACAACCCGAGGGATATTACGGATTTTTTAAAGGACGTACCTTTTCTTAAAAACACCGTAGCCCCTATTTTCTAAAAACCACAATTCGTGCTATTTCAAATGCCAAAACTGTATGACTCGTATATAGAAATGTATATTCTTCATTCTTGCGTTTACTATTCATTCTCCGTTATATTCATATTCTCATTGCATTGCATGTTTATACATGTGGTTCCTTAACTATTATGAACTCGTTTGTTAGGACACCAGCACCATTACCGATGATGCGTATGTCCACAATCACTTGCTTGCCGGCTCATACACATCATCATCGGTAATTGTCATACCACGTACACTTTAGAGAATATTACTTCATTGATATAACTTGCTAGCTGATAGTTCCGATATATCATTACCGTGCTAGTTTAGATATTGCATTATTTACTTACATACCCATGCATGTATATATATTCATTTGTCATGCAACATTATAGGGCTTTATGCCGGTAATTCACTGTTTATTTACTCTCGAGTTTGGGATTTCGTGTTTTCCATGAGATTTCTGGATTTGGAAAAACTGCAAGGATTTTATAAACTCATTATCATTTCTAAAGATAGAAATTTGCGGTTTTCTCGTGATATGATGTGAGAGGTGTCCACCATGAGTTTTCTCGGTTCTTGAACGGTATCATACACCCGATTCGAGGAGGAGGATGAACCGTCTGCGGGTGCATGGTGGACCCGGTGCGGTACCCCGGGACAAGATGGTTGCAGATGATGGCGTTGAGCCCGGCAGGGAAGCACTACCGACCGGTTATTTGTGATGCGGCGGATATCCGGAGGATACCGATGTAGTCTTGAGATTTGATGTTATGGACCAGTCTGGATTGCCGGAGCCCGAGATATTGAGATTTGATGTTATGGGCCAGTCCGGATTGCCGGAGCACGAGATATTAAGATAATGAGATATTGAGGCATTGAGATATTGAGACATTGAGATATTGGGATACATATTTTGTGTCGATACTTGACACGGATTCTCTGTTGATTTCATTGATGATACTTCGGTTTTTATACAAAAATCTTACTGAGATAAGAAAACAGTTTTCTCGTACAAGATGTATCCTGCTTTCATTCTTAATGCATTCGTACATCATTTATGTGACATGTTGATACCTGAGGCACTGACACGAGCACTTGGTATTACATTTATGTTTAGATGATTATCCTTGCCATTATTAGATGTTTCAGGTTATATTATGAGGATATTATTGTATGACCTAGGAGAGAGTCATACATGTGATTTCTTCTCGGTGATATTTTCTACTCACGAGTTGGCAACTCACCCCCGTTGTGCCACAGTTTCTTGCAGGTTTGGCCGTACAGGTTTCGTTGCGGCTTGCTGGCACACCGCTTCCTTCCGGGTGATTGCTTTGGTAGGTGGGTTCACTTATATCGTGACCACCGTAGTATTTTTATTTATTTCAGTTGTATCTAGTAAACTCCATAAAACCGACTTGTATTATTTGATAGACTTAGAAAACCGGTTGTTATTCTTTCGACCTTAGAGTCGCACGCTTGTATTATTATGGTTCTTCTCTGGTTTTCTTGAGGATGTTGGTTTTCTTTCTGAGTTTTGATCCTCGCCCTTCGGCGTTGTATATTATATTACTTGTGTGGTTGTTTCCGCCAATGAGCGAAGAGCTAGCTCCCACCTAAGGATGCCTTTATTCATTACTTATATATATATTCTTGTTTGTACCCGTTTGGGGCCAGTATTTACAAAAGAAACCCTGCCAATTTTTTTTTTAAAAACTTTATACTTTTAAAAATATTTACTATGACTTTCAAAGTGATTTTATATGTTAACTTTTAAATAAGTATTCATTCACTCTCTTTTTAAATGGTTTAGATTTCTGGGCTTTTGGCTTACTTGAATTAGGTGGGGTCCTATAGACTTCACATGATTCAAGTGTCAGTCACGTGACATTCCGGATCGTGACAATGATCCTGGAAAGTGAAACTGTACATTTCACATCTCTAGTTGTTGTTTCGTGGCCACAACGGAATAATCGCGAGTATCCGGACTCTTATTTAATAAACTAATGCGAACATATTACCTAGTAGATATCTCATACGACATACCCTTATCCAAATATACATCATACCCTTGTTCACATATACATCATACCTTTATTTACATATACATCATACCTTTATACACATATCATACCTATATACCCTTATTTTTCTGTACCCTTACTTGCTTTTTAAGGTAATCCTACCTGAGTATAACTCGCTGACGGATTTCCTTTCTCTTCTTTTCCTTCCCTAGGATGTCTGTTAGACGAGGACGGATTTTATGATGTAGAACAGGAGGTGGAGCCTACTAATGAAGATTATGCGGACTTGACGACGAAAGATCAGCTAGTTATATTTTTGTTGCCAACATGTTTAGGGCTTTGCTTCTTTCCTACGATGTAATTAAACTGTTTAGTTTATTTGACTCGTTTTTTTAGGATTTAATAAAGTTTTGTTAATGGAAATAAATTCCTTTCGTTTTTATTATTTCGTTTTGGAACATATCCTGCATGTTATATATATTCATACGTTTAACGTAACTGTATTGAAATAGACTGCATTCAATACAGTTAGGTTGCTTCACTTTCTTTTAGGAAGTGGGGCGTGATAGGTTTTAGTGGTGGCACATGCAGGTCACAATGTACTAAAATGAAACCATTAACTTATTGTATTATGTTTGTCAATCTTATCCACTTATATCAATTCCATAATTTCCCCATATTCCTTGTTATTACCTTGACATTCTGTGTCCTGGCCATGCATGGCCTTTCCTTTTTAGGTCATGGCCAATCTTTCGGATGAGGACAATATGCCGGACATCACCTTTGAGCCTACACTTGGGTATTCGGATGATGAAGTTTTAGGTCCCCAGACAATTATCTCTGACAGTAACTTGGAAGATGAAGAAGAAGCCTCGGCGGAGGGGGTGTTCCCCTCCGAAAGGCGGCGCACAGGACCGCGATGTCCTGACGCTGGGATTCGGGGCAGATGCTATTTGGTTTTATCCGTCCACCTCTCCGAAGATGCCAAGTTGATTTATGGCACCGTGTATCGGAGGTTTAGACGGATGCGGCCGATGTAGCAGACTTCGTCAGATTCCCCCTCGCTTGAGGGGTTTTTGATTGTGGGGACGCTCTTCCCTGCAGGCGCAAGCCCCTGCAGTTAATTACGCTACCGCATCGCGGTAACAATTTTCTCCTTCTCCAGAATTTCACTTCGTGTCGTGTGTGTTTGTTTTGTTTGTGGTTGCCCGTGGATTGTATACGGAGACTGAGTAATGTCGTCGCCCGTAGGACGTGGATTAGTCCAAATCCGTATTTACTTAGATTTGGGTTTGGTGTTTTTAGTTTAAGGATGCATTAGTCGCGTTGCAGCAAAGATCAACTTAAACGTTCGTTAAGGATACGTTAGTCCAGTTTGAGACTAAGATCAACTTAACGGGATCGTTTAGATCCGACAAAAGAGCGTTTGGGCTCTATTGTTCCAGTTTAGGGACATAGTGGTCCAACATTCCCATTTTGGGGGCAAATAATGGTTTAAGGACGCATAAGTCCATGAGTTTAAGGACCCCACAGTCCGTATTAATATGTGGTTGTCAGGACCCGTCACCTCTCTGACGACGTTGAAGGATTACAACGACAAATATCAGAGGAGTTCAGAGATGTACCCTTGAACCAAAGTTGGTTGAGAGATCTATAGTCCAATTTGGGACTAAAGTTTGTTTGAAGGTTTGATTTAAGGACACGTTAGCCATATTTGAGACTAAGATCAACTTAATCGTTTGTTAAGGATACGTTAGTCCAATTTGAGACTAAGATCAACTTAACGGGATCGTTTAGATCCAACAAAAGAGCGTTTGGGCTCTATTGTTCCAGTTTAGGGACATGGTGGTCCAATGCCAGTTTAGGGACATGGTGGTCCATCGTTAGTTTAAGGACGTTTCGGTCCGATATTAGTTTAAGGACGTTTCGGTCCGATATTAGTTTAGGGACATCTCGGTCCAATATTAATTTAGGGACGTTTCGGTCCGATATTAGTTTAAGGACGTTTCGGTCCAATATTAGTTTAAGGACATCTCGGTCCACAAGTTTAAGGACCCCGCAGTCCATATCGATGTGTGGTCGTTGGGACCCGTCACCTCTTTGACGTCGTTGAGGAATTACAACAATGGATGTCAAAGGAGTTCGGAGATGTACCCTCGAACCGGATGTAGATTGATTTAGGAGAGCCATTTTGCTCAGTCAATTTAATTTAAGGACTTATGGCCACGATTGGGCTAAGTCCAGTTGAAAATGTCCAACATTTTATTTGCTTTTGCATTGCATTTCTTTTTATTTTTATTTGGACTTTGCCCAGAAAGGATGCAAAGCATCAATTTGTTTTGGGCTCTGCCCCTTTTTATTGTATTGCAATTTAATTTGGCCTACTAGGCCCCTCTGATTTGGGCCTGGCCCTTCAGTAAAATGCATTGCATTTGTCAGGCGCTTTGCGCCAATTACTGAGCGCAAGCGCTTGTGGTGAGGACACGTGTCATGCTCTGATGAGCGCAAGCGCAACAGCGCAGTGCGCTGCGCTAGTGCGCTGTGCTGTTGTGTTGCTGACACGTGGCGCGCTCTGGTGAGTTGCGCCCGTTCCAGAGAGCGAAGCTCTATTTCAAGGCGCGTAGCACAAGTTGTTCTGCAGCTGACACGTGGCGCGCTCTGATGAGTTGCGCCAGTTCCAGAGAGCAAAGCTCTATTTCAAGGCGCGTAGCACAAGTTGTTCTACAGCTGACACGTGGCGCGCTCTGGTGAGTTGCGCCAGTTCCAGAGAGAAAAGCTCTATTTCAAGGCGCGTAGCGCAAGTTGTTCTGCAGTTGACACGTGGCGTGCTCTGGTGAGTTGCGTCAGTTCCAGAGAGCAAAGCTCTATTTCAAGACGCGTAGCGCAAGTTGTTCTGCAGCTAACACGTGGCGTTCTCTCAGGAGCGCAACAACGCAGTTTGGAAGTGCAAAGCACTAAGAATCTTTTTAGATTCCAGAATAGAAGTGCAAAGCACTATTTGTTTTCTTTGATCTAATTAGGATCAAAGAAAAATGAGTTTTTCTCTTTATTTCAAGAACCAGAGGTTCATAAAAATGCAAAGCACTATTTTTTTATTTTATTTTATTTTTTTGTTTTAAAGAACCAGTGGTTCATACGAGTGCAAAGCACTATTTTTATTTATTTTTATTTTCTTTTTTGTTTTAAAGAACCAGTGGTTCATACGAGTGCAAAGCACTATTCATTATGTGAAGATCATTGATCAATGATTTATCAAAAGAGATTTCTTTTCTCTCGTGAAGGTTTTTACCTTCTTCTTTAAATTTTTCTCAGAGTTCTCTCTGTTTGAAGCTCTTGATTTTTTTTTCAAGAAATGTTGATGCCTCCTCTTCTCTTCTTGGCTCCTATTTATAGGAGAAGGAAAAGAATCAATTTGTTTAGCAAATCTCTCATTGAAAGATTTGATTTGATCGTTGAGAGATTTGATTTATATTTATCATTAATCTGGGCCTTTAGATCATTCAGTGAATTTTATTCACCGTGGATTTTAAATCCAAAAGATATTCTATTTGTTATTCTGGTGAGATTTTCAGGGAAATCTTTCCTTGTCCAAGATTTTTCCATAAATTGATGATTTTTAATCATCTTTGGATCTTTAATCCAACGGTTCCCATAATCCTTTTCCATTTGGAAAGATTTAGAAGCTTTTAGAATTTTAATTCTATTTCGAAAGATTTTTAGAGAAATTTAGAATTTTAATTCTACTAATCTGTAAGGTTTTCAAAGCCTGTCACGTGCTGGCACGTGACCCTTGGTCACGTGTGAGCACGTAACCCCGAAATTGGTTCCTTTAACAGTCGCTTGTTCATATTGTTGTTTTAACCATCACGTGTCAACACGTGACCATTGGTCACGTGTGAGCACGTGATATTTCATTGAGATAACTTCTGATTTTTAATCAGGGAACAGATTTTAGAATTTAATTCTATTCATTATTTTAGAGACCTTAAGAGCCCATCACGTGTCTGCACGTGGCCCATGGTCACGTGTGAGCACGTGATGCCCCGTTGGGGTCTTTTCTAAGTTTTTATTATATCTTCTAACTCCTCCAGCGGATTCTTAAAAGCCCATCACGTGTGAATACATAATGCCTCATAACTTTTGATCCCGGATGAATTATGAAGCCCATAATATATCAAATCGAAGGGTTTTTCGAGACGCTTTCAATACAATCAGAATTTATCCGTTTCTCCTTCGGGAGTTTGTCAAAAAACAGCCCGGAAGATACTGGTTCGTATTTCCTTAAGCGTATCGCTGCCATTTGATACCTTGGACTCTTTTGCGCAGAAATTTTTGGCGGGAACAAATGCCCCCCACTACTTTGCCCACGTAAGTATGTACGTGGGTGAAGTAGTGCAGAGTTATGCAGAGTTATGCATGGCGTATGACCAGTTTTGGGTTAATGTATCACTTTCAGAATCTTGATCTGAGAAGATAACGAGCGGACACAAGCGTCGTCATTTATCATTGACTCAAATCTCAACTCTTAAGGGATATAGTTCCAACCCTTAACTCCATGAGCCGCATCCTTCTATTTCTTTTTTTGTCTCACTCTGGCGTGGAGTAGTTCATACGCTTATGAGTAAGTTCTCCATTTCAGTGGCATGTAGCTTTGGCAAGTGTGGCCCATAGATGGTCGGCCCATCTTGACTTCTTTGCAGGGCAGTGATGGCTTAGGAGACAGGGGTAGGATCTGCCACCTAAGGCTTTTCAACTTTACGAGCCGTGAGGGTCTCATAAAGACTTTTCTCCCTACGAGTCGTGAGGATCTCGTAGGTGTATTTTCTCCTTGGGAATCGTGAGGATTCCTAAGTGTGTTTTCTCTTATAAGTCGTAAGGATCCTATAAGAGAGTTTTCCCTCTTACGAGTCGAGAGGACCCGTAAGCGGTTGTTTCCCTCCTTATCGAGATTCGACTTTGGAGAGTGTGACCCGTGGATAGTATGCAAGAGACCGTTTTGGGCCGACTTGCAGGGTCCCAGTGCTTAGGAAACAGGTTTTTTAATCCCTACTGCCTAAGGCTTTATCTCACGAGTCGAGACGCATCGAGAAAATCTCGCAAAGACATCAATTTCCTCACGAGTCGAAACGGATCGAGCAGATCTCGCAAGAACATCTTAACGTCGCATTTAACCTCTGCTCTTTACGACAGAAGCCCGTTAAGGTTGGTGGTACTTAGGGTTTTGGCCATCGTACCGTCGCATAAGCTGATATAGTCCTCGATAGGCAATCGTGCTGTTCGAGTAGCCCTGCGACTGCCATGTCTCTGATCCCTTCGGGGGCTGGACAAGACGTCTTCAAGCAATCCTCCTTGGCAGTTTGACCGTCAGAAGAGCAAGCGCTAGGAATTTGCCATGCCGCTTTTTACTTGAGGTTAGGCTCATTTTGGAGAGCCCCGATGAGTCATAACCACTCCGCGCTGGTGTGGGGATGATCTCCGATAGTCTTTCGGGCTTTATATGAGTTGCCATTAAGACACTGAAGCTAGGAATTTGGCCTTTGCTTCGTTTGCTGGCATTGCGTCTGCTGTATCGAGACGAATGTTGCGGTGGGAACTAGGGATTTTGTCGTGGCTCCGTTTGTTTGATGACGTTACGTCTGCTGTGTCGAGACGAACGTTGGGGTGACATCTCGTCTGCTGTATCGAGACGGACGTCGAAGTGGTGACCACTTCACACTGGTGCGAGATGATCTCCGATTGTCTTTCCGGTTTTATATGACTTGCCGTTAAGACCCTGAAGCGAGCAATTTAGCCTTCGCTTCGTTTGCTGGCATTGCGTCCTCTGTATCGAGACGAATGTCGTGGTTGTCTCTAGGTTACTGGTGAACCGCCGAGGTTTGGAACTAGGGATTTTGCCGTGGCTCCGTTTGTTTGATGACGTTACGTCTGCTGTGTCGAGACGAACGTTGGGGTGACATCTCGTCTGCTGTATCGAGACGGACGTCGAAGTGGTGACCACTCCACACTGGTGCGAGATGATCTCCGATTGTCTTTCCGGTTTTATGTGAGTTACCGTAAAGACGTTGAAACTAGGAATGTGGCCTTCGCTTCATTTGCTTTGTCGTGTCTGAATCCCTGCTGGAGGAAGAACACTTAGGTTGACATTTTGTCTACTGTATCGAGACGAACGTCATGGAGGTGACCACTTCATGTGAGATGGTCCCCGATTGTCTTTCCGGTTTTATGTGAGTTACCGTTAAGACGTCGAAGTTAGGAATGTGGCCTTCGCTTCGTTTGCTTTGGTGTGTCCAAATCCTGTTGGAGGAAGAACGCTGGGGTTAACATTTCGTCTGCTGTATCGAGACGAACGTCAAGGTGGTGACCACTCTGTGCTAGTGCGAGATGATCTCCGATTGTCTTTCCGGTTTTATGTGAGTTACCGTAAAGACATTGAAGCTAGGAATGTGGCCTTCGCTTCGTTTGCTTTATCATGTCTGAATCCTTGCTGGAAGAAGAATGCTAGGGTTGGCATTTTGTCTGCTGTATCGAGACGAACGTCGAGGAGGTGACCACTTTATGTGAGATGATCTCCGGTGGTCTTTCAGGCCTTATATGACTTGCCGTTAAGATCTTGAAGCTAGGAATTTGGCCTTCGCTTCATTCGCTCACACTTTGTCTGGTGTATTGAGACGAATGCTGAGGTGGAGCTGGGATTTTGCCATCACTCCGCTTTGTTTCGACCATGGGGTCTTTTGTTAACTTTGCATGTACACCCTGCTGGGCTGCGAAGGAACGCCGTTGTTGACATTGCGTCTGTTGTAACGAGACGAATGCTAAGGTGAAGTTGGGATTTTGCCGTTACTCCGCTTTGTTTCGACCGTGAGGTCTTTTGTTGACGTTGCATCTGCCTCCAGCTGGACTGCGGAGGAACGCTGTTGTTGACATTGCGTCTACTGTATCGAGACGAATGCTGAGGTGAAGCTGGGATTTTGCCATCGCTCCGCTTGATGGTGTAACATCTGTGTCCTGTTGGAATGAGGAGGCACACCGTTGTTGGTCTCCAGGCTGTAGACGTGGCCATTGAGATTTGGAACTAGGGACTTTGTCATGGTTCCGTTTCGTTGCGATTCTGAGGTCAGTTGTTGACGTCATGTCTGCATCTCGTTGGAGTGAGGAGAAACGCCGTTGGTGATCTTTAAGTTGTCGATATTGACGTCGAGACCCTGAAGTTAGGGACCTTCCTTTGTTTCATTTGTTGACATTGTGTCTGTAATATTGCGACAAATGTCGAGATGGTCTCTAGGTTATCTATGAACCGTCGAGATTTGGCTTCGCTTTCTGGTGGAGCCTGTTAGGAAGGTATGGTTCCCTCTTTATCTGTGCCCCTGAATTGTATACAGGGATCAATGTGATTTCACCTGTAGGGCAAAAAATTTCATTCTTTCATTTTTTTTATTCTTTCCGCGATGCTCTATCATTTCAGCTTTTATATCACGAAGGTCGCGATTGCCCAATCATTTCGGCCATTTTTCGCGGTGCCCAATCATTTCGGCTGTTTACTTTATTTTTACTCGCTGATTTTTATTGCAAGTTGCCCAATCATTTCGGCTGTTTATTTTATTTTTACTCGCTGTTTTTTATTGCGAGTTGCCCAATCATTTCGGCTATTTTGCATGCATACATTTTTACTTGCTGATTTTGTTTGCAAGTTGCCCCATCATTTCGGCTATTTCGTATGCATATATATATATATATATATATATATATATATATATATATTTTGGCTCGCTGATTTTTTTTTTGGCGAGTAGGGGATTTGGGATATGATACTAATCTTGGCATCAGCATCGCTGCGACTGGGATATTGCCAGGAGCGAATCATCATCTGCCGTAAAAGGACTTGGAATTTAATACCGGTCTAGGCATCAGCATCGCTGCAACTGGGATATTGCCAGGAGCGAATCATCATCTGCCATGAAAGGACTTGGAATTTGATACCGATTTAGGCATCAGCATCGCTACAACTGGAATATTGCAAGGAGGGAATCATCATTTGCCGTAAAAGGACTTGGAATTTGATACCGATCTAGGCATCAGCATCACTGCAACTGGAATATTGCCAGGAGCGAATCATCATTTGCCTCTGTCGATGTTGAACAAAGGTGGCTTAGTAAACAGGGTTAAGGGTCCTGTCGGCTAAGGCTTTTGACTTCATGAGCAGTAAGGGTCTCACAAAGGTATTTCTCCCTACAAGTCGTGAGGATCTTGTAGTGTAACGTTCTAAAAATAATTAAATAAATAATTAATTAAATAAAATTGTTTAAGTGAATTTTATGATTTTCGGTAAAGCAAAATGTATTTTTCGTAAAATCAAACCGCAATTGTTTTTCATTATAAATTCAAAAATACCTATTTAATTATGTAATTACTAGTAAATAGTGTTTATTTAGCCACTTATAAATTTTTAGTTTAATAAAATATTTTTCCTAAATTAATTATTTTAAATATTAACATAAACTTTATTTTTACACTAAATTAGTGTAAATTACAAATTTAAATGGTTTTAATTTGTAAAAATGAACCATGGCATATTAGAATTTAGTGTGTATCATGCAAAATTTATTTGCAAATTTTTCCAATTTTCTAGAGTTTTCTTGAGTTGCTATAGTAAAGAAATGAAAAGAAAATAAATAAAGCATGAAAAGACATATGTATACATCATTATGTGTGAACCTTCTACACAATTCTTCCCTCTTTCTTTTTCTCCCTCTCTTCCTCATGTGGCCGGCCATGATCCCCATGGCAGCCCCCCCCCCATTTCCCACTTCATTTTATTACAAAAAATCATTAAAAATCCACCAAAATTCAATAAAAAATGCACAAAATCCTATTTATTCTCTACCCTTTATTCTTTGCTCATTTTTACATGGATTTTGGAGTGGGAAAGCATGTATTTTTTAGGCTCATTTTCAAGTTGGGACATGAGGTTGTGGAGGTATAAATCCTTCTCTTTTGTTTTATTTCTATTAGATATTTCTTTTAAAGCATAATTTGATTAATTAGATTAATTCTTGTTGCAAATTCTAAAATTCAAGTTAGGGTTTGAAAATTCAAGAGGTGGTTTTTGTTAATTAATTAGGGTTATAATATCTAGTTTAACATCTTTTAGAGTGGAAAATTCTTGCATGGTGGTGGTATGATAAATTGCTGATCGAAATTGTTTAATTTAAACTATTTAGCTAACTAGATTTTTTTCTAAAATGTGTTGTGGGTAAAATAAATTCTTATTAAGGGTGTTATCATTAGATGGTAATTTTAGTGAGAATATTAGCATATTAATTGAATGAAAAACTTAATTTGGTTGCTAGTTTTTATTGATAATTGATAAATTGTAAGTAAAATGCTATTTTTGCTAACTAGAATTTGGAAATTCTTAAATTAATGAGATTTAAAATCTAATTTATGGTTTCATTATATTACCATCATTATAAATTGTAGTTTGAAAAGTTAATTCATGCAAAATCAAGTTTTGTTGTGGAATTGTGGAATTTTGCTTGTAAGTTGTGGAAAATTGATAAAATTGCAAACTAGAAATTTATTTGTAATACAAATTAGTGTAATAAAAATATGGTAATGGTTTCTATAACTTAGTTATGTTATTTAATGAATATTATGACCATTAGTTTCATTAAACGTCAAGTTTTGAAGTAAAACGGTGAATTGACATTTTCAACGTTTTCGGAATTGGATGATTTGATTGATTTTAGGGTTCCGATGATTTGAACCAAGTTTTATATTATAAGTAATGCGTTTTGAAACTACGGGTTGTTTATTGGTTTTTACCTCGATCAATCGGCGTTTGTACGCCGATATCGAGCGGTATTTGGTTCTTTTGCGTGGACGGGACATAGGTTTTAACCTGTGCTTGTTCTTCGTATCGTTTGACTTTTGTATGTGATTCGGTTTACGATGTTATTTATATGTTTGCGTCTAGGTACCCTCACGTGGACTGCGGGCGATGAAGAGGAGGATGGCGACACTGTCTTCGGCAGACATGGACCAGGTGAGTAGATGCATATCTACGGGGGGAAGTCGGGTGGATGGCGTTTAGCACCCCCGCAACGTAGAATAGGAATAGTACTTATTGACATTAGGAAACCAGACGTGACCCTAGTAGGACCCTAGTATTGACCCTAGGCTGGACTAGACTGATTTAGGAAAACCATATCAGAGGATGAGTACCTTGGAAGAGGTTCGTAGGTTTCAGATAGAAACACACCCACGCACACACTGAAACTCGACATGGGGTACGTGTATGTGTATATATATAGAACTAGGTATAGGTATATACATATATATACAACACGTATAAGTGATTCATTGAGGTGATATGATATCTGAGGTATGATGAAACAGTATAACTGGGCTTGATGCCGTGATTCTTGACTATACAGTCGTAATAAAGTGTTAGCGGATCATTAGAGAATGAGATAATGAACATGAACATCTAAGTTATAAGGAGTGGTGGTGATATTGATGTACATGGGACGCTAGAATAGTACCTGGACTGTAACTTGTGACTGCTCACTATATGATATATGTATAACTTGATTACGACATTATATTGGTGTGACCTGATGCCGATATCATATAAGTATGACTTAATCACAATAAGATACATATGACATTATACGAATGAGGAGACACCTAGGAGATACTTGACCGTACCCCGACATTGGGATGCCGTACGATGGATTTTACCGTACGAGGCTTAGATTTGATGATTGATCCGCACTCTTGATTCGAGGAAGCCGTACTACGTACGTGATGCTATTGAGGCGGAATCGCCGACTATTAGAGATAATGATTCAGACTTTAGGTAGACTCTAGTTTCTTACTGACTAGTCTATTGGATTTAGTTCCTTAGGATGTTAGATGGACACTGGTTTAGGTTCGACTCACATAGTGGTAGTTGTGCTCGTATCTCGCAGAGGAGTGGATAATGCACATCTGTATTTACATTCATACTGTAATCATCATGGTGCATGTTCTTTTATATGTTGCTATAATCAGTATAAACTTTACCTGTTAGGACACCAGCACCATTACCGATGATGCGCATATTCCACGCACACTTATTTGCCGGCTCACACACATCATCATCGGTAATTGCTATGTCACGTACACTTTAGATCATATTATCTTTTATTGATAGAATCAGTTAACAACTAAACCGATATAATATTGTGATCACTCTCTGATGATAAGTATAAGACATGATATTCATTACTTAGACATTCATGCATTCATATTTTCGTGTTATCATGCAGTATTATGGGCATATGCCGACACTTATCATATAGTTACTCATGATTTTGAGATTTGGATTTCTATGAGATTTCTGGATTTTTGGGGAAAACCGCAAAAATATATAAAAAAAAACTTCTCTCTCTCTCTCCTCTTCTCTTTTTAAAATAAGATGCGGTTTTCTCATGATGTATGTGTCGTCCACCATGAGTATTTCATGTTTTCTGATGGATTTCGAGACCCGATTCGAGGAGTGGATGAATCGTCTCGGGTACATGGTGGGCCCGGTATGGTACCCCGGGGCAAGAAGATCGAGTTGTAGACGATGAGCCTGGCAGGGGAAGGCTACCTACCGGTGATGTCTGACGCGGCGGATATCCGGAGGATACCGACCGTTGTCGTGGGATTTGATGATATGGGCCGATCCGGACTGACGGAGCCCGACATATTGATACTTGAGGTTACATGTGTTGTGTCGATGCTTGACACGGATTTCCATGGATTTCATTGTTGAGATTTCAGATGCTTATACACACTTTATTATGATAACGACTAAAGGTTCTCATACATATATATCTGGATTTCAGGATTTGTCACTTTACATTCATGGTGCATGCAATTCATTTCATATGACTTAGTACTATATGCGGCACTGACACGACACGGGTATTTGCACTTACACGTAGTATTACCCTGCTATTACTAGATGTTTGGGATATAGTAATGTATTATTATGACCTAGGATAGCGTCGTGCATTCGATTTCTTTTCGTAGATGTCTTCTACTCACGAGTTGGCAACTCACCCCCGTTGTGCCAAATTCTTTACAGGTGCGATGTACAGGTTTCCCTTGGCAGTTGCTGGCACATCATTTTCATTTCGGGTGATTTGCACGGTAGGTTGGTTCTTTTGTATCTGAACCGCCGTTGTATTTTATCATTTCATTTGTATCTAGAGAGCTCCATCAACCATATTTGTATTACTTGATAAGTTTATTGGACCAGTTGTTTATTTCGACCTTAGAGTCGCGCATGTGTTATTCTGATATGGTGGTTTTTGTTTTCTTTTGAGATTTGAGCCTCGCCCTTTGGAGTTGTATATTATTGTGATTGTTGTGGTTGTCTCCGCCTGTTGGCGTTGAGCTAGCACCCTTTGGGGATGCTTTTTATTATTTATTCATATTATATTTGTAGTACCCGTTTGGGGGGCCAGTTTTTACAGAGGAGACTCTGCCGAAATTTTTGGTAAATTTGCTGATGTTTTTATACTTGTTTTCTTTTCTTTTCTTCTTTTTCTTCTTTTATGGTTTAGATTTCTGGGCTTCGGCTTACTTAGGTTACGTGGCGCCTCTAGACGCTTCGTAATCTAAGTGCCGGTCACGTTCCGTACTTTCGGGTCGTGACATGTAGGTGCGTTTTCTCCTTGGTAATCGTGAGGATTCCTAAGTGCATGTTCTCTTATAAGTTGTAAGTATCTTACAAAAGGGTTTTCTCCTTATAAGTCGAGAGGACTTACAAGTGTTGTTTGCTGTACAAGCATATCCCTAGTCACGGATGGGACTTTGTTAGGGAAATATTTATTTGCGCCCGTGGATTGTATACAAGGGCCAATATTGGACCACTTATAGGGCAATGTCGAAAGTTGTGGGGGTTGCTTAAGCACAGATTTAGGCCTCTGTAACTTAAGACTTTCAAATCTTATGAGCCGTAAGGGTCCCACAAGAGAGTTCTCTTTACGAGTCGTGAGGATCTCGCAAGTGTATTTTCTCCTTAGGAATCGTGGGGATCCCTAAGTGTGTTGTTCCTTTATGAGTCGTAAGGATCTCACGCAGGTGGTTTCTCCTTACAGGGTCGAGAGGACCCTATAAGTGTTTCTTAATGAGGTTGCGCCCTTTCAGGTTTTCACAAACACTCGCCGGTAGCCCTGCTGTTTTTTCTCACGGAGCCCTTTCGGGTTTTCATCCGTGCCCATTTTGCTTATGGACATACCGTTTTTTTTTTAATTTTTTTATTTTCTCTTTTTTTTACGAGGTCGCGCCCTTTCGGGTTTTCACGAACACTCGCCGGTAGCCCTGCTGTTTTTACTCACGGAGCCATTTCGGGTTTTCATCTGTGCTCTTTTTGCTTATGGACATACCGTTTTTTTTTTTTTTATTATTATTATTATTTTTGATATATTTTTTTTATCTCGTCAGCCTAAGGATGCTGCGGTAGTAGTTTAAAGACATTTCGGTCATTTGCAAGTTTTAGGACATTGCGGTCCGTTGTTAGTTTAAGGACGTTTCGGTCCGTTGTTAGTTTAAGGACGTTTCGGTCCGTTATCCAGTTTTATGACGTAGTGGTCCGTTAGGCTTTCTCTATGAATGAGCCTGATGCCCCCGGCGTGTCCATATTTGTCGGAGCATGCGGTTGTGGCGGGTTCACCTTCCAGATTTCGGACAACGCGAACTTGCCCTGTTGGTATTGGTCTTCAACCCAGTTTTTGAAGACGTAGCAGTTCTCGATCAGGTGACCTACTGTTTGGTGGTAAGGGCAATAATTAGGATTATTAATGTCGCCTGGCTGCAACGGACGTTTTGGATTCGGCAGATTAATGAGTCTGTTGCGCACTGCCAGCTCGAACAGTCCCCTTGTTTTATCTTGCGGAAACGAGTAAGGACGTTTCAACTTTTCCTGGAGGGATTGCCGCTTGTTGCTTTGGCAAGCAACCGGTCTAGGGTCACCTGATTGCTGGTGAGTGCTGGCGACGAGGGCCTTTTTTCCTTTTCTTTTATCCTTTTTGTTCGATCCTTTGTTTACGGGGCCGAGATTTTTTCCGAGTAGCATGAGATTGCACGGCTGAACGTTCTCGCGGCTTCTCAATTCCTTTATTTTTGAAATAGATTCCCCGAGGGAAGAGTTGGGGGTAGCTTCTTCGTCAGAGTCGCTTCCAAAGGTGATAATTTGTGATCCCTTGAAGTCGGCTATATGACAGTCGGCGGTGGCTCTTTTGCGCTCATCTATCGCATTTTTCCGATGTCCACAAGCTTCACACTTTGTCCTGTCGAAGTGTCGCTTTTGAGCGACATACCCTTGCCACCAACAGTTAAAGGATTCGCAGTCTTCGGTAGGATGTATGATCTTCTGATGATATAAACAGAAGTTAGGGTGCATCTCTATCTCAGAGAAAGGATTTTCTTCGGAGGGCGGTAGCTTCATTCCTACTGATAGAGCTTTGGCGAACCGTTTCCTCGTCTTGAATTTGTTTTTACCCGCAGTGTATGGCTTTTGATTTGACGGGAATACCTTGGTTCTTTCCAGTATGGCCATTTCATGCTGTTGATTGGCTTTTGCTTTCAGACGAATTTCATTTAGGAAAGCATCGATCAACTTGTCTGACGGCCGCGGAATTTCTGTTTCAGGGTCCGCCGTTGATTTCTCAGCGCAAGGATCCTCCTCCTCATCCGTCAGTGAATGAGAAATCACATGACAAGTCGCTACGTAGTCTTCGGATTCATCCGATAAGTTTTCTCCATCGTTTTCATCCTCGACGAAAGAACAAGTTTCCCCCGGCGTGTCCGTCTTCTTTGGAGAGTGCGGCTGTGGAGGGTTTACCTTCCAGCTTTCAGACAGCGTGAACTTGCCTTGCAGGTATTGATCCTCGATCCATCCCTTAAAGACGAAACAATCCTCAATCGGGTGACTTACCGTTTGGTGGTAAGGGCAATAATTGGGATTATTAAGATCGCCTGGCTGCAACGGACGCTTTGGACTCGGCAGATTGATGAGTCTGTTACGCACTGCCAGCTCAAACAGTCTTCTCGTTTTATTCTGCGGAAACGAGTAAGGACGTCCCAGCCTCTCTTCGAGGGATGGGCGTGGGCGCACGTTGTTTTGGCGAACGACCGGCTTTGAGTTGTTCGACCGTTGTTGAGTATTGGCAACGAAGGTTGCCTTCCCTTTGCCCTTTTCATTCCAAGGCTCTGTCTTTGAAGAAGAAGGCCTATGGCCCATCTGGTCCATTTGGGCTAATTTGTCAATCAAGGCCTGGAAGGTGGTCGGCCTGAAGAACATCATGAATTGTGAGATGGTCGCCTGCGGATCGAGAGTGCCCACGAACATGCCTACCGCAGGTGCCTCTTCTATGCGTTGTTCGCATTTCGACCATAGGTTCCGCCATCGTGTTGCGTATTGGACCCACGTTTCGCCGGGCCTTATCCTGGCATTTATCAGTGCTGTAATCGGGGTGCGTTCACCAGCTCTTGCGAATCTTTGTGTAAACAGCAGTTCCATCTCTGCAAATGTTTTGACAGAGTCGTTAGGTAGCTCCGAATACCATTCAAAGGCTATTTCTGCTAAGCTGCCGACGAATTGACGTAGCAACAATTTATCATCGCCTCCAGTATTGCCGCATAAGGCCCTGAATTGAGCGACATGCTGATGCGGATTCCCTGTCCCTTTATATACGTGGAATTTAGGGATCGTATATCCTGGCGGGTAATTGATTTGGTCATACCAGCTCGGATACGGTCGTCCGGTTCTAACAATTTGCTCAGCCGCTTCATTCGCCTGATGAACCCGGATCTGCTGAGCTATATATTCGTCTAGGTCAACTTTGGAGATTGCCTCCTCCTTGGCTGTTGATAGAGCCGGCGGAGGATTTGACGTTTCTCCCCTGTCGTCTTCAAGGACGATCGGAGGATCTTCAGCAGGAAGGTCCGGCTGTAACATCATCCCTACCATATCTTGGAAGAAGAGCGCCATCTGTTTTATGTTAGACGCTTGCTCTGCAGCTTCTTTGTCCCTCTTTTCGAGGACTCTGCGTAAAAAGTCAGCGTCGGTTTCTCGTTCTTGACGCTCATCCGAAGACGTTTCAGAGCTTTCTTTTGGCTCAGTGAGTGCAGCCATTGTAGTCATCATTTCCTGAAGCTTTTGTTGTTGCTCCTGGGCTTTCGTCACGGATCGAGTGAGCGGTCGGTGGCCCGTAGAAGTGCGGCTTTCCTCCTTTCCAGAAGCCATATAAACAGTATGCACCACCATGCCCCCAGACTTAGGGCGTTTGTGTTCGGTGTCTTTGCGATTTGCCGAAGACACAGGGGCTTTTTGTGGCCTCCTTTTTTGAGTGATTGGAGTTAAGGGAGCCGTTGTAGTGGGCACCCAAGTAGCTTTTGCTTTTTGTGGTTTGACAGAGTAATCCTTCCCCTGCCGAACCTTCATCTTTTTCTGTCGTCGGAGGCAGTCTTGATCGATCACTGACTCTTGGACCTGTCGCCAGACTTTGTAAATTTTAGAGGACAGCCGTTGAAGGGGCTGCTCTAACTTCTTCTCTGAAATATTCTTCACAGATGAATGAGTTCGCTTTAGCACCGCAGTAGAAGAGTTTCTGCGCACCGAGTTCAGCAACTCAAAGCTGTTCCTGGTTGGAACAGCAGCATCGATCCTCACCATCAGAGTTGGAGGAGTAAGTTCAGAGGGGGAGTTGCCCCCAGCCTTCTTCACTCGGCGCCAGTAGCGACGTCGGGCATGTCGTGCTGATGGAGTTATTTCAGCTATAGGGGTGATCTCCTCATGCCCCCTGTGTTGGTCAGAATATACCGGTACCAGCTTTTTAAAGATCGACGTCCGTTGAACGGGGACGGCCAACTTGTCAGAAGCGGACTTCTGAACATGGGAAGCAACCTTGGTGATTTTACCAGGAACAGGAGTTGGAATGGCTATCCGTTTCGGGATAATGCCTTCTGGTATGGCAGGCTTCTTCATGAGCCTGTTAGAGCTCTGGCCTAGTCCGTTAAAAACTGAAGCAGTGGAGTTAGACGACCCGTTGAGAGGGGTTGCGGCAGTGGTGAGTCGATCGAAGACCGACTTCTTTGGAGCTTCTTGCAATGTCATTGGGGCGTTGAAGCTCATTGATGGGAGCATGGTCCTAAAAAATAGTCCAGTGGTGGCTTGAGCCACCTGCTCCACCGGCATTTTGAAAAGGGAGGCCGCTTGGGGCCCATAAGTCACTCCTCCAGTAATGACGGAGCGAGAGTTGTTGCTGCAGGCGATGCAGTTCGAAGCCATTGCTCTTCTGTTTTCTGCACGGAGCAAGACACCAAATCTTAGTACCTTGAATCCACAGGCAATCACAGCAAACCGCGATTTGTTCGCGAACACGACACACGAAGTGTGGAGTGGAAAGAGGAAGAGGTCCCACCGGGCGTGCCAGAATCTGTTCCCCTCCGAACGGCGGCCCGGACTTCGTCAGATTCCCCCTCAGGGTTAGGGGTTTTTGATTGTGGGGACGCTCTTCCCTGCAGGCGCAAGCCCCTGCAGTTAATTACGCTACCGCATCGCGGTAACAACTTTCTCCTTCTCCAGAATTTCACTTCGTGTCGTGTGTGTTTGTTTTGTTTGTGGTTGCCCGTGGATTGTATACGGAGACTGAGTAATGCCGTCGCCCGTAGGACGTGGATTAGTCCAAATCCGTATTTACTTAGATTTGGGTTTGGTGTTTTTAGTTTAAGGATGCATTAGTCGCGTTGCAGCTAAGATCAACTTAAACGTTCGTTAAGGATACGTTAGTCCAGTTTGAGACTAAGATCAACTTAACGGGATCATTTAGATCCGACAAAAGAGCGTTTGGGCTCTATTGTTCCAGTTTAGGGACATAGTGGTCCAACATTCCCATTTTGGGGGCAAATATTGGTTTAAGGACGCATAAGTCCATGAGTTTAAGGACCCCACAGTCCGTATTAATGTGTGGTTGTCAGGACCCGTCACCTCTCTGACGACGTTGAAGGATTACAACGACAAATATCAGAGAAGTTCAGAGATGTACCCTTGAACCAAAGTTGGTTGAGAGATCTATAGTCCAATTTGGGACTAAAGTTTGTTTGAAGGTTTGATTTAAGGACACGTTAGCCATATTTGAGACTAAGATCAACTTAATCGTTTGTTAAGGATACGTTAGTCCAATTTGAGACTAAGATCAACTTAACGGGATCGTTTAGATCCAACAAAAGAGCGTTTGGGCTCTATTGTTCCAGTTTAGGGACATGGTGGTCCAATGCCAGTTTAGGGACATGGTGGTCCATCGTTAGTTTAAGGACGTTTCGGTCCGATATTAGTTTAGGGACGTTTCGGTCCGATATTAGTTTAGGGACGTTTCGGTCCAATATTAGTTTAAGGACATCTCGGTCCACAAGTTTAAGGACCCCGCAGTCCATATCGATGTGTGGTCGTTGGGACCCGTCACCTCTTTGACGTCGTTGAGGAATTACAACGATGGATGTCAAAGGAGTTCGGAGATGTACCCTCGAACCGGATGTAGATTGATTTAGGAGAGCCATTTTGCTCAGTCAATTTAATTTAAGGACTTATGGCCACGATTGGGCTAAGTCCAGTTGAAAATGTCCAACATTTTATTTGCTTTTGCATTGCATTTCTTTTTATTTTTATTTGGACTTTGCCCAGAAAGGATGCAAAGCATCAATTTGTTTTGGGCTCTGCCCCTTTTTATTGTATTGCAATTTAATTTGGCCTACTAGGCCCCTCTGATTTGGGCCTGGCCCTTCAGTAAAATGCATTGCATTTGTCAGGCGCTTTGCGCCAATTACTGAGCGCAAGCGCTTGTGGTGAGGACACGTGTCATGCTCTGGTGAGCGCAAGCGCAACAGCGCAGTGCGCTGCGCTAGTGCGCTGTGCTGTTGTGTTGCTGACACGTAGCGCGCTCTGGTGAGTTGCGCCCGTTCCAGAGAGCGAAGCTCTATTTCAAGGCGCGTAGCGCAAGTTGTTCTGCAGCTGACACGTGGCGCGCTCTGATGAGTTGCACCAGTTCCAGAGAGCAAAGCTCTATTTCAAGGCGCGTAGCGCAAGTTGTTCTACAGCTGACACGTGGCGCGCTCTGGTGAGTTGCGTCAGTTCCAGAGAGCAAAGCTCTATTTCAAGGCGCGTAGCGCAAGTTGTTCTGCAGTTGACACGTGGCGCGCTCTGGTGAGTTGCGCCAGTTCCAGAGAGCAAAGCTCTATTTCAAGGCGCGTAGCGCAAGTTGTTCTGCAGCTAACACGTGGCGTTCTCTCAGGAGCGCAACAACGCAGTTTGGAAGTGCAAAGCACTAAGAATCTTTTTCGATTCCAGAACAGAAGTGCAAAGCACTATTTGTTTTCTTTGATCTAATTAGGATCAAAGAAAAATGAGTTTTTCTCTTTATTTCAAGAACCAGAGGTTCATAAAAATGCAAAGCACTATTTTTTTATTTTATTTATTTATTTTTGTTTTAAAGAACCAGTGGTTCATACGAGTGCAAAGCACTATTTTTATTTATTTTTATTTTCTTTTTTGTTTTAAAGAACCAGTGGTTCATACGAGTGCAAAGCACTATTCATTATGTGAAGATCATTGATCAATGATTTATCAAAAGAGATTTCTTTTCTCTCGTGAAGGTTTTTACCTTCTTCTTTAAATTTTTCTCAGAGTTCTCTCTGTTTGAAGCTCTTGATTTTTTTTTTCAAGAAATGTTGATGCCTCCTCTTCTCTTCTTGGCTCCTATTTATAGGAGAAGGAAAAAAATCAATTTGTTTAGCAAATCTCTCATTGAAAGATTTGATTTGATCGTTGAGAGATTTGATTTATATTTATCATTAATCTGGGCCTTTAGATCATTCAGTGAATTTTATTCACCGTGGATTTTAAATCCAAAAGATATTCTATTTGTTATTCTGGTGAGATTTTCAGGGAAATCTTTCCTTGTCCAAGATTTTTCCATAAATTGATGATTTTTAATCATCTTTGGATCTTTAATCCAACGGTTCCCATAATCCTTTTCCATTTGGAAAGATTTAGAAGCTTTTAGAATTTTAATTCTATTTCGAAAGATTTTTAGAGAAATTTAGAATTTTAATTCTACTAATCTGTAAGGTTTTCAAAGCCTGTCACGTGCTGGCACGTGACCCTTGGTCACGTGTGAGCACGTAACCCCGAAATTGGTTCCTTTAACAGTCGCTTGTTCATATTGTTGTTTTAACCATCACGTGTCAACACGTGACCATTGGTCACGTGTGAGCACGTGATATTTCATTGAGATAACTTCTGATTTTTAATCAGGGAACAGATTTTAGAATTTAATTCTATTCATTATTTTAGAGACCTTAAAAGCCCATCACGTGTCTGCACGTGGCCCATGGTCACGTGTGAGCACGTGATGCCCCGTTGAGGTCTTTTCTAAGTTTTTATTATATCTTCCAACTCCTCCAGCGGATTCTTAAAAGCCCATCACGTGTGAACACATAATGCCTCATAACTTTTGATCCCGGATGAATTATGAAGCCCATAATATATCAAATCGAAGGGTTTTTCGAGACGCTTTCAATACAATCAGAATTTATCCGTTTCTCCTTCGGGAGTTTGTCAAAAAACAGCCCGGAAGATACTGGTTCGTATTTCCTTAAGCGTATCGCTGCCATTTGATACCTTGGACTCTTTTGCGCAGAAATTTTTGGCGGGAACAGGGGGAACCTATTGAAAAGGATTGTAATGACTCTGAATTTACTGTACTGAATTTTCCATTTTAATGTACAGAAATGAGTTTACTGCCTGAGTTTGAGTTATAAGTCAATACTGTTAAATAACAGCAAGAAACAACTTGTAGCTCATTGGTAAAGCCTTACACTGCTGTGACGTAGCCCCTGTGTTCGATTCCCATCAGACACATTATTTTTTTTCTGAATTTTTTTTAACTTTCTAGAAGCCCAAAAGATTGCACGTGCAATATGCAAGGAAATGAAAAGTTCAGAAAAATCAAACAGACACAAAATGGAGTAAACACAAAATAATACACGCGTCACAAATCTCGAGGCCAGAAGCCCTAGATCGACTGGTGGATTTGAGCTAGGGGCCGGCGCCGACGGTTCAGATAGAGCCAATGAAGCCCGGGCTTTGCACACACACCTCTTCACCTACCCCTAACTCATCTGCACTGTTTGATTTTCCTGCAATCAAACAGAGACTCTTCATTTCACAATTTATCATAATTTTAATAATTTTTAATCCACCATTTTAATTCCAAAACCCTAATTCTCCAATATAAATACCATCCCCTATTTTGGCTCATCACCATTCTGAAAAGTATAGCAAAATTCTCTCAAAAAATTCCTGAGTACAAGTGGAGTAAAGAGGAGTTAGCGAGCAAGCAACTTCCGGCGAATATTGAAGCAACATCCGGCGCTCCCGCGACGCTACGAATCTTATACCCTCTTCTTCAACCTTTCTTTAAACCTTCTAAACCGTAAGTCCCTTCTAAATCTCTTCCTTTCTATTGAAATTCCTTTTCAAATTTTTATCGGTAAAAGTGGAGTTAATACTGACATCTTCTTTTCTAAAACACATGACTCCATTTTCCTTTACAATATAGTCAATCTAATTTTATTACATCATTTGTAATCTTAAACTCTAATATTTATAATCAAATTTCATCAAAATTCTCATGTGAAACAACAATAGTAGAACTTTTTCATTAAAATATTTTGAACTTTATAAACACTTCTTTTAATATTTGTTAAAACAATACCTTAGAAAAACTTCACGGGGTAACGAACTACCCCACACACACACTTGGTTTCATAGCACGATACCCATTGAATGTATTTTCATTTCGAAGAATAATATTAAGATAAAATACCACATAACTTTAAAAACTGGATTTCTTTTAAAGCGGTATTTTCTATCTTTTGCGATTACACATCTACAACTCTCTTTAAGGGACCCGCTAATGGATGGTGCGAATTATCGCACATCTTTGTGTTAGTAGAGCGAGATGCAGACCTCCTCATGGAGCATTCGATCTCGAAAGGATTTAAATACGGTTTTTTAAGAAATACGAATTTTCTAAATAAAATAAAATTATTTTTAAAAATTAAAATTACATAAAATTATAAATCCATATTTTCAAAATATAATAAACCTATGTTTTTTCAAAAATGAAAAGATTAACAAATGGCAAGAAAATACCATCAAGATACCAAAAAGACAAGTTTTACAATAAAATACCATGAACTTTCCAGGCTAAATAATTATCACTAAAATACCCCAAATACTTAAAATCCATGCTCATGAAAACCCTAAGTAATACTAATCACCCTCGAGATTTACTTTTTAATCTATATTAATATATTTTTCATAAAAACCCTTCGAGATATATAAAACAATATTTAAGGACTTTAGTAAATATAGGTTTAAGCGGGATCAATTTTTTTAAGCCCCAGGGAGTCGAAGAAAGTGAGTGCTTGCCTATTTAAGATAGAAAATTTAACGGAGTTATCAATGGTAATTGTCTTGAAAAAAGACACAAATCTTGTCGTCCATATGCAGCAGTTACCGATAACTCCCGAATCTAATTCAAGAGCTAAATCATTTTACAAGTGTTTGACTCGGTCTGAGTCTAATTCAAACCTAAATCAAAAATCAAACCTGAATACTTGATCATGGACAAGAATACTTGAATCCAAATATTAATATCAAACATGTATACTTGACTTGACTTGACCGAACCATGGTTATAACTTGACATAACTACTTGAACACTTGATTACATTGTGAACATGACTACTTGAACATTTTGTACCATGGTTTCGGCAAGACTTATAAACAAAATCTATACAATACAATACGTGGGGATAAAGGGGTAGATTGGTACGAAACGTATATCGTGGCACGAGAGGTCACTTAAAAGACACCTATATGAATTCTCGTGTCGTTGTCCCGTGGGTTATAACGGGCATTTTACTACATGTTAGCATAGTCCACGGGGTAAGATGGACTCCTTTCGTATACATGAATACCTTCTATATCAAGTTACAAACAACCACGTTATAATAACTATCATATACTAGTAATCGGTCATATACTTTACATGTTCATTCTCACTTTATATACTATCTTCTTGTTTTTATTTTGGGACTTACCGAACATTAGTTCGCTGATGACATTCCTTTCTATTTCTTTCTATGGAATGTTTGTCGGGAGGATCGGACTCTCAGGAGAACAAGCCTAACCAGGAGGACTTGGACCAGCTTGCGGCTCAGACTGAATTCTAGTTCCTTGTACTTATTTTCCTGTATGCCATTGTTTAGGCACTACTTATTATCATTGTATCTTTTCATTTTAAAATAGTTGTATGTAAAGATGAATGTAAATATAGTTGATGTTATTTTATATCACTTGTCATTCTTGTTCATTTTATATATTGCTTAATTATACTTAACGTATTTATTTCTTAGTAAATACGTTGCGGCCTGCCACGTCATCGTTTCTGTCTACTGGGAAGCAGGGCGTGACAAGGATCCCGTGGAGGAAGAACCAGAGAAAAAGGAGGCTCCTGCCGAGACAGAAGAGCCTGAGGAAGAGGCCCCTGCTAAAGATGAGGCTCTCGTTGAGGCGGAAGAACCGGAAGAATACAGTCCGCACATGTGGTTTATTGGGGAAACACTCTATATCCGGGGACATACTTATCGATGTGTTCGTCGTACTCATTCACGACTCTATCGCCAGAATATACCAGGCTCGCCCTTATTTTATAGTTTTCCAAGGAAGGTGTCACGCCTTGCTTCCCAAAAGAGTGGTAACGGCACGTGACAAGTCCGTGACGTATTTATTTTGAGAAAGTCATTTCTCGAAACAAATACGCTAAGCGTAATATAAGCAGTATGACGATGACAAGAATAAACAAGTGGAAATAAAATCCAACCACTTTATATATTTACATTCCCAACTTTACAAGGTTTAAACTGATACATGATGTCTGAAATAAGAAACATAAACATAAAAGTCTAAACATGTGGCTTACTGAGATGAAAGCTGAAAGAAACTAAAAATTGACCTGTGCTATGGACTGGTTGTACTCCTGTTCCACCTCCTTAGTTCCTAGGCCGCCTGACTATCATTCCAAGAAACAAAAAATGGATGGAATGAACGTCAGCGAACTAGCGCTCGGTAAGTCCCCAGTAAGGATGAGAAAGATATATGATGCATAATAGGTACAAAAAGAAATAGAATATGGCATATATAGCATAACAGGTAATAATTGTGTGTGAGTGAACCTGAGATATGTGTCTTAATAGGTCTCTACAAGGTAATCTAACCAACGTAAGTTTAAGTGTGAATATCAACCAATCTCAAGAGTATTCTCGAATCCAAGGCTATCGTCCAGGGGCAAGGAATCACGGGCCCAAAAGTAATTGGAGCTTCAATTATTATTGAAGTATTTTAAACCCAACAGGTCATCGTTCAGGGGTTTGGAAATACAGGTCCTTATTAGTGAATTCATGATTTGTACTGTTTCAGCCCGGTATCACGGCAATATGATTTGTACTGTTTCAGCCCAGTACCACAGTAACATGATTTATAGTAATGGGACTCATGAGATTTCGTTGGATTCATACTCAAACTACCCCAACACGCCGTGTATTCTAGATTACAGTTAAAGTTACCAGCCTTGCTCGAATCCATGAATATATCAAATTGCAAGATTGAGTTCATGTCAATATCAAGTATTCGTGTCAAGTGTTCATGTATTTATGTCAAGTTGTATTCATAATTCAAGTCAAGTCGTTTCAATAGTAGCCATTGTGTTCTGGTTTTCATGTTAAGTCATATTATTCAAGTATTCAAGTTTTGGGATATTCAGGTTTTGGTGTTCAGGTTCACGATCAAGTATTCAAGTTTGTTTGAGGTTATATTCGAGTTCAAGATTGTTTTCAGGTTATAGTTAATATCTTATGAAAGAATTTAGCTCTTGAATTTCTTAAGTTCGGGAGTAATCGGACAACTGCTGTACATGGACGGCACGATTTGTATCTTTTTCCAAGATAATTGCCATTGATAACTCCGTTAATTTGCAGTGTTGTCTAATCTGAATAGGCAAGCACTCACTTTCTCCGGCTCTCTGAGACTCAAGAGAAATGATACCGCATAACCTATATTAATCTAGGGTCCTTAAAAATTTATTCTCGTTGTTTGCATTGTATTTATATTGTTTGCATTTCTTGATGGGGTTTTATGAAAAATACATTAATATTGTTTAAAAATATGCCTCGAGGGTGATTTAGAATATTAAGAGTTTTTATGAACATGTATTTTAATCTTAGCGGTATTTTAGTAATAAAATCTAGATTTTAAAAGTGTATAATATTTTTATGAAGACAACTATTGGAAATTTGATGGTGTTTTGTTAAAATTTTAATCTTTCATTTTAAAAGATAATTTTCACCATTTATTTTTATTAAAAATACGGATTCATAATTATATATAATTTTTCAAAGTTAATTTGTTTTTTTTTTTTAAAAACGTATTTCTTTTCTTTCGAGAACGCGCTCCGTAAAGAGCTTGGATCTCACTCACTAGACTCAAGATGTGCGATAATCCGCACCATCTTCAACAGGGTTCCCCTAAAGAGGGTTGTGAGGCTAAAACATGCAAAGGAAAATGATTATCGGTTAAATTTATTGTTTTAGAACTTCGAGGGTGTTTTAATACAATGCTAATATTTTAAAAAATTAATATGCAAAGCTAATATTTAATTTTTTTTATTGTTCTAGAACTTCGAGACGAATACTACTTCTAACCCGATGTTCGGGCGAATAATCCAACATATGGACGACATACAAATGTGAAAATTCTATACCTAGATGATATACGCATTAATTCTAATTCGTCAAACATTTACACTGAACAACGGAGATGTGTAGTTTGATTAGGCAAGGATATGCGGAACTCGGATTCTCCTATTACTCGATCATGATATCGGAAAGTGAAAGTGCACATTTCATATCCCAGTTGTTGTTTCGTGGGCATAACGGAATAATCGCGAGTATCCGGACACTTGTTTAACAAACTAATGCGAACAAATTACCTAGTAGATATATCATATGACATACCCTTATCCACATATACATCACACCCTTATTCGCATGTACGTTATACCCTTATACACATATCATACCTATATATACTTGTTTTTCTGTACCCTTACTTGCTTTTTGAGGTAATCATACCCAAGTGTAACCCGCTAACGGACTTCCTTTCTCTTCTTTTCCTTTCCTGGGATGTCCGTTAGATGAGGACGAATTTTGTGATGAAGAACGGGAAGTGAATCTTACTAATGAAAATTATGCGGACTTGACGATGGAAAATTAGCTAGTTATATTTTTGTTGTCCACATGTTTAGATCTTTACTTCTTTCCTTTGATATAATTAAACTATTTAGTTTATTTGACTCGTTTCTTTTGGGATGCAATAAAATTTTTGTTAATGGAAATAAATGCCTTCCGTATTTATTATTTCGTTTTGGTATATATCCTGCACTATGTATATTCATATGCTTAACATTATTGAAATAGACCATCTTCAATACAGTTAGGTTGTGGACCATATCACGTTACCTCTTCACTTTCTTTCGGGAAGCGGGGCATGACAACCAGAGTTCAAGCAGACGTCTGACCATTTGCCTATCAAACGTCTGCCGATAGTAAATGCAGCTGTTGCGGATTTGTGTGATTAAAAATCTTTCTGTAACTTTTCAGATTTTATTTATTTAGGAAAGATTTTATTTTGTTTTTAATGTAAAGTGTATATATACATTATTGATATTCAATACAAATTAATCAAGTTTAAAACCCTAAATTCTATCTTCTTCAGGATTTTATAGGTGGTCCAATATAAATATTTTGAAATTTCAAAACATACAAATTAAGTAGTAATTTTTAAGCAAACCATCCATTTCTACCATCATCATTGTTGCTATATGGTCATAAATCCTAAGAAGTTCTTTCTTCGATCCCAAGCCATCCGTAAAATACTATGAATAGGCTATATTGGAAATATAATAAGAATATGAATGCAGAAAAAATACTCAATTTGTATATGATTAATATATTGAAAAATATGGTTATGATACACACACAAACACTTTGCAAGTATAATATATCATGCAATGTTTAAAATAACTCGCTACGTAGCTCGCTATTTTGCGCTACGTAGCATACCTTAGTATATTCGCTACGTAATTTTGGAAAAAAACTCAAATACAAAATAGCTTACGTTTTTTCTTCAAATAGCTTACGTTTTTTAACAAATAGTATACGCTACGCTATGCGTACGCTGTTTTCATATAAAATTTTCTATTGAACTTCTTAAAATTTCAGTATCTAATCTTAAACTACACGAACACAGTTTCATTAAAGTTCTAACCTCTTAATTTGAAATCATATTTAGTAGACATGATTCTCAAACAGAGATTATTTAATTGATTTTTGATAGGTTTAATCTAGCATGAATCATATATATGAACTTAAGTATTGAAAATTTTGAAAATAATTTTTTTTAGAATTTCGAGGAGCAGAGAAACTACTACTGTAAAAAGTATTGTTATATTACTTATTTTTCTATATTCCCAAGCTAATTTTATATCTTTATAATAATATAATTTATTGTAAATGAGATGATTATAGTAATAATTAATAATTCATGTAGTTTACGCTATGCGCAACGTTTTTTGCGTTTTCGCTATTTAGTAATAGAACGCTACGCAACACGCTATCGCTATTTTGAACATTGATATTATCATGTGAAGATCGGCCAAATAGTATTGATAATGTTGGATGATATATCATATGATAAATTATCAAAAAGATACAAACAATATTTCCCCCGATATTGTAGGTGTGAAGCCGAAAGAAGGATACCTTAAATCAAGTCGCCTTGTCAATAATCAGCCATCTGTTATATGAGATCAAAAAAGAATGTGCTAATTATTATTGTTGTTGTTGTTTTTTTCGTTAAATATTGATAGAAGTTTGATCTAATATCCCCTTCCTATACAATATTGTGCAGGAAGTTACACCCGATGCATCAATAAAAGCTGCCGACGTGATCATTACAAAGCAGCACATGAGAAAAGACATTATGGAGCTCCTGGAGAGCTTAGAACCAAGAGAGATGCAAGTTTTGGTGCTAATAAATATGGTCTTAATAATGGAAGATGCAAGTCCCTCGGGGAGATTGCAAAGCTTTGTAGTGTAACCAAGGAATGGATTAGGAAAATATTAAAGTCCGCTCTAACTAAGATTAGGAGTGATCACACAACTAGGGATCTCAAGTTCTATCTTAACTTGTAGCTTATTACAGATTACATGCATCCTTTTTCATAACATTTCATTTCATTTCATTAGAGGGAATAGATTGGTTTTCTTCTTGAAGCAATATGGAAAATTTGACACTTGAGAATATTTATAGCGCATTGTATCTTTTTCCCTCCTTGAATGTGTAAGCGATCATATCTTTTACAAACACATGTTTGGTGGTTGGTGATCATGATATTGATGATATTTTGCTTAATTATTTGGGACAAATAGTCTAAGCCCCTAGGATCAAAAAACTATAGCTTAGGTCCCTGGGTTTAAAAAGTTGCAACAGCACTTGCCACAAAATATTCATGTTTTTATGCCCCTAGCAATTTTTAAGCCTCCCATAATGTTTTTCTCTATCCCCACGTGTGGTCAAACTGTTGTTTTCTAACTACTACACATCCTGTTAATTAACTACTATAGATACTATGTATGGTGGTTAACTTGTTAAGTGTAGTAGTTAATAGAGAAGGACATTATGGATATTTAATAAATCGGTCAAAGGCTCGGGACCTTCAAACACGAAAAGTACTATGGACTTTTGCCCGACTTTTTAAACCATAGGGCCTTGAGTCTACGGCCTTCTTTTTATAGGGGCCTAGAACCATTTTCCACTGATTATTTTGTTGGATGAATGCAGATGCTCTTGTCTACCTTGTTCTAATCTATTACTTATTTGTGAAATAAAGTGAAATGTATTACTTTCAACCTTTTTTTTTGTAAACAATTTTAATAAATTAGTTTTCAGAAGCCATGAGTATCCTGCGCATTTGGAGGAGAAAGGTCCCTACTCTTTCCACAAGTAAAGCATGCATAAGAGTTGACCCCTGGATAAGACTCCATTCAAATCTACTTTTCATATCCTTCTTTATAATTTTATAGTACACTCACGCCCATTTTACATTTGTATTTTAGATGGACCGCGACACTTTGGCATGGACACTTTTCCTTTTGGGAAGAGTGCGGGGTTTGAACCTCAGTAATCCCAAAGAGAAAGCGGCCACAAATTAACGCTTTCGGAGCAAATTCATGAGTCTCCATTTGTGTATTGTGTACGCGGTGTGTGGCTGTGTTGTGTGCTTAGGTTAGGGGCTTATGGGCCAATGCCAAAAAAAAATCTCTATGTAACATAGACAAAGCAAGCGGATGCCACCCACTCATGTGGGACCCTTGTCTCCCCTGCTTAGCAAATTGCACAAGCCTCCCCGACTCTTGGGAAAATGGAAATTTACAAACTTAGATCAGATTGGAGTTTAGATAACCACACCCATCTCAAATCCAAAAAATTAGCATAGTAAAAGTTTTACTAACTTTGTAAAACTCAGGTTCGAAAAACTTAACCCCAGTCCCAAACATGGCCAGATTTGGATTCCATGCTGTTGTTTTGCCAAAGCTATTGTATATCATGAGATATGTAATAATAACAACATTCCGACACCATTTATGCGCCGTAATTCAGAGAACACCTATCATCACAATAAATAGCCGAAATATCGGGGGGTAAAGAATCGATTCCGTTACCAGACCCCATTCCCTCTCGTCTCCAAATATATCAGCAGCAGCTTTCATCAACGACAACAACCCCCACTCTCTCTTTTATCTCTCCCTCCCCAAATTGAAGCTCACCGCCACGATATAAGCAGCCCCCGCTCTCTCTCTTATATCTCTCTCCCCCAAATTGAAGCTCACCGCCACGATATAAGCAGCCCCCACCTCACCCCCAAATCATTCTCTCGTCCCGATCTAGGGCCAACACTTTATTCTCTGCTGAGCTCCACTTCGATCTCGCTTTTTCATCATCGATGAGATCGGCGATCTCCTTCTTGATCTCCGTCTCGATCTCCCTCTCCCTCGCTCTCGCCTCCGCTCCCGCGGCCGGCGCCGGCGATCTCCTGGATGGATCGGCCAATGCGACGAACGTCTCCGTGAACGGATCGGCCAAGGACAGCTTCGCAGACATCTTCGATCGAGCGCTGCAGAAGGAGTTCCCTGAAAGCGAGCAGAATGGCGAAGGTTAGTGGATCTTGTTTCCCAAGGGGTTAGGGTTTTGACATGAATGCAGATCTATCTTGTGTTTCTTGATGCAGATCTTTGTTTATGTGATTTTTGTCGGCTTGTGCAAGCTAATTTTATTCTATTTTAGGAAACTTGAGTAAATAACACAAATCTCGTTAGATTTGGTTTGATTATTCTTGATTACTTGTATTGAACGCAATTTTTCATCCTGCAACTGAGAAAGCACTTTATTTTATGTGTTCTAATTGTTTTTCTCCATCTTGCAGAAACTGATCCAGGCGGCTTCAACAACAGTGTTAATGAGAATCAGGTCCCGATTTTTATACACTTTTTTTTCCTTTCAATTCTCAACTTTTTTACGTGAACCATGTTAAAATCAGCTTGAAGTTGTTGATATACATGAGCATGAACCTAGATCTCTTTAGAGTAGTTTGTGCATGTTCATTGTCTTAATGATTCGGGTTGGATAGGGAAGTATATTGAAACCTCCTTTTCAAGGAGCAACTAGGAATAATCTGCTAGATTTAGTTGGGAGCCTCTACAAAAAGTGGATAGAGTTGCTTGAGAATCCAATTAATCTCGCAGCTTGGTCAGTGGAAAAACAAATTGGACGATATTTCTCATTTTAGGACAGGTGACAATTTTTTTGTAAATAGTGCAATGAGGTCTTGGAGAAGACCAGACTTGCATGGATAGAGGCAATATAATAATGATATGTCAGTTGTCAATTTCATTGAGAAGGCGGCCCATGGTATGGTAAACCAAAAGAAAGGGATTTCATATAGTCGGCTTGAATTTATTTATTTATTTTTTGGTTGGGAGGGGGGGGGGGATAAATGCTGCATCTTGTTGTGCTCACATCAATTATCATAATGAATCCAATAGGCGGACTTCGAGAACAAGTAAAGTATGGATGCTTGATGTGCAGTTCTTTCCGGGTTTAATTACTGTTCGGAAAAAAGTTTCCTTATGGAAATTTTGAGAACAACAAAGTTCGAGAAAAGTGAACTCTTGTCCCGATGAAATGTAGGTTATGGTCATGAATGTGCATTTTGGAACTGGCGAAGCTATGACTATAACATTTCTATAGTGGTGGATTTACCTTTTGGAACTGGGTGAAGCTATGACTATAATGTTACTACAACGGTGGTGCATTTTGGAACTGGCGAAGCTATGACTATTAAATTTCTACGGTGCATTTTGGAACAGGGGAACCTATGAATGTAAAATTTCTATGGTGGTTAAAACAAAATCACTACAAAACATGCACCGACAATTGGGGAATTCATCCTGGGTGACACTAATGGTTCAAACAAAGTCATAGATGCACGGGAAACAGTGAATTGCTTAGGGTAACCCCCCAAATGTGAATCAATGCCAATGCCTTTTATATTTGGTCTTATGTTTATGTGAAAAGTCTATCTTTAAACTCTTATTATATACCTGTGTGATACCACTGTGCAGATTCCATCATCATTAATTAAATTAAAACATCATTAACTTTTTTGTCCATTGTCGAGGCTTATAATATGGCTTTTGAAACTTATAGGTTGTGTAGAATATTTACACTTTACAGATTGGTTTACATTTTGACTGTTTTACTGGTAATGTGAGATCTATAAGAGAAACAATGAGAGAATTGCTATAGTGCTTCAAGCTGTTGCTCCGAAGTTTTCCACTCATGAATTTGAGGTTAGCTTATTATGGAAATCTAAGCTGCAAGGCTTCGAGTCTCACACTTTAGGGGCCATTCATCCAATACTTTCACTAATACAGGAGGGGGGATGCCATAATTTGCTGTACTGACCTCTCTCCCTAGCAGGATATGAAGAAACCTCGTTAAGAACTATTCAAAGAATTTTCATTTTTCTAATATGTCTTCTTGTAGCATATGCAGCTTATGCTCGAGGATTCATGTCTGTATGATTAGTTTGTTATCTGTCCGTTCAGTTTCAGCTATGTATGAATAACTTTGGGTCTTCCTCATGGTCACCGACAGATTTATTTGGACTGGAAAATAACTATAATAATGAAATCTTTCCAGCTTATACATTTGCCATAAAGACATCGCAGAAGTGAATTTTATTTTTCACACAATCCTATTCTATGCCCTATACAGTGCTAATTGTTCTTTCTGTTGAATGTAATGCTAGACATGATGCAATTTGTAGGTTTAATTTCGTTTTCTGAAGGTATTTCTTATGTCTTCTTTACATTTGCCATTGTAAACTGTTCATGGTGTATTCATTTGCCATTTACATATTCCATTGTAAAATGTTCACAAATGTGGTCTTTCTGAATTTTTTAGTTAAAATTTTAAGTTGCCAGAAAACAGAATTACACTTAATGTGAATTATTAAGCACTTAAGCTTGTCTTCCCCCTTGACGGCGACATCTGACATTTAGATCAGGACTCAACAGCACGAGAAACAGTGGGACATCCCCCAGAAATACCTAGTGTTTACCCTCTCTTTTTACTTGATTCCTATTGTTTAAAAATTCATCATTATCGGCATCTAAGCCTTTTCCATCCATATGTGTATACATAACAAGGCTCTGTGAAAGGTTTGACAGTTCATGATCAAGTGTCAACCTGATACCAACCTTGTCTAAACTAGTGCCAAAGTCATGGGCGAGAAAACTATGAATAAGTTAGCGTCTTGCCACAATTCTCATCGACCAATTGCTGTCCTCCAATTTTTTAGAAGTTTATAAAAATCATACTCTGAAAATTATGGAAATCATGATCCATCTCAAATTGAGAGGTTGTTTTTCTTTTGTTCATTTTTAGTGCCGATGGTTATAACCTGAATTGCTTCTATGTGTGTTTTGGTGTACCAGGCAGTCCTGGAAACTGTTGCTAGAGTTTCAAAGAAAAATGACACCAAAGAGGACAAGTGCGTTTTTTTACTTGTGAAATATAAATGGTCTATTGGGAATTTTTTGTATATATATCAAAACTTTAGTAATTGATGTGTATTACTTCCATACATCTCTGTTTCAGATCATTTCAGCTGCATAATGTATTTAATAGTGAGGATCAGGCTGAGGATATCCCAACTCTTATTGACCGAAAGGTATTCTGGTAATTCCACAATGGTGGTTTCTTGTTGGAACCACTTTTTATTTTTATTTTTTTTAGATTAACCCTCTTCGGGGATCGAACTTGTGACCTCTCACATTTGAGAGGAAATTGGTACCAACTGAGCTAAGCCAGCTGGTTTTGTTGGTTGGTACCACGTTAGATGCATGAAATTTGTGCATGACCTGTTGGTCTGAGTATGCCAGTCTACAATTGCTCTGCAAGTTAACCTGAAGTTGATGAAAGAATGCTACCTTTTCAGGATAATGTTTTTATCATGTCAAATCCCAAGTCGAAGTATCCAATACTAAAGTTAGACCTGAGGTATGCCTGCAGAGCTTCTTCGCTTATTTATGTTTCAATTTCTTTACCTCTATTGCTTGGACCGTCACTCGGTTAAATATATTTTTAGTATCAGGCAAATTAACGCTATAAATATACTAACAAAGAAGAGAACCCTTCTCCCAATGAACAAACAAAGGAGAAAAAGACCTTCATACATCTCTTTGAATATTTACAATATAAGTTCATATGCAAACTCATACATACCAAATATATGATACATCCTTAAAGTAACGCAGTATTGGTACGCTGTGATGCTTCAAAATATGCAACCTACAACTAGAGGATCATAAAAAAAAGTTAAAAATAGTAAAAAATGATATGAATGTGTATGATATAGGACACACACATCTTCCCTCCTTAAAATATAAATTACTGAAATTATCAAACTAAAACTATCAAATAAAATATTTGAAGTATAAGCAAAATATGAACAAACTGCAGATGCAATACTTAAAAGTATTTGAAAAGATAAATAATCAAAATTGAATTACAACTGAAGTATAATTCCTCTTATAACATATATCTTTAGAGAAAATAATACAAAGGAAAAACAAATAAATTATATTAGGAACTCTATACTTATTTTTTTTGGAAGTGGAAACTGTGTAAGCTATCACATTACACAAAATTTCATCACAACTTACGTTAACTTTATCAATTACGATCAATTTTCTTATAAAGATGCTAATTGTTCATTTCTTTTTAAGAACCTTTTGACCTTCCAACGCCAAAAGCATGATATTTCGATTGAAAGATGCTAAAACTGTTGAAACTATCAATATAGATCCTTGAAAGAGCGTTCCAATAAAATGTTGGTACCTGCTTCTAACCTGGATATAAATTTTTTTAAAACAATTTTCTTTCAACCTCAAATGATATTTCGATAAAACAGATACAATACATAAATATTATATGACACCGATACGACAAATCTTTTAAATATATGATTTGGGTTTGGGCCATATGGCACAAAACATTGAGGTACATGAAAAGACATGTGCATGAGCATTACAAATTAGCACATATGGTTGTGATAATAAGAATGACTCAATTGTGATCAATTTTGCATAACGTTCTTGCTCTTTATTCCCTTCATTTGGATCAAGGCAGCCATTTATTGAGTCACAACCTTTTTTATTTAAAAATGATCTCTTTGGTTGCACAGTCTATTTATTAAATACACAAAAGGTTGGCGCCTCTTTGAGATTATAACTGGTGCGTCTGAGACCAGTGCAAAGTAGATTTATGTTACATGAACATCATCAGCAGATTCATTACACATTGTCCCACCATCTAAGATCTTATCTGGAATCCTCCTTTTCATGATTCATGTCCCAGCGGCTAAGATCTTATGTGGAATCTCCTTTGATGTTTAGTTGTTTACACATTTTCCCCGTTCTTCTGCTGTATCAGAGCTCCTCATTCATATCTACCTTCAGTCTCTTGCCATTACAAAAGATTTGATTGCGATTACATTTCTAAGAGCTTGTTTGGTGCTTCCAATTAAAACTAAAGATTTGTTCACTTGTCATTACTAATAATTTGTTTGGTGTTGCTGTTTATTTGTTTAGTTGTTGACATCTAAGATAATTGCCAGTTAATTTAAGACCAGTGCAGAGGAGATGTACATGGGAAATAAATATTATCAGCAGATGCATCACACCTTGTCCCAACAACTAAGATCTTATCTGGAATTCTCCTTTATATCTATGATATTTGCACATATTTTCCATTCTTCTGCTGCACTATAAGGTCTTCTATCCATACCTATCTTTAGTCCTCTTGGCACTACTAAAGTGTTCTTTGCGATTACAACTCTATTAGCTTGTTTGGTGGTTACATTTACAACTAAAGATTTGTTCTAGGGGCATTACTAAAGATTTATTTGTTCATTTATTAAATTTCTTACATTTAAGGTTATTACGAGTTCATCTAAGATCAGTGCAAAGGATATATATGGTACATGAATATTACAGCAGTTTCATCGAACCTTGTCTCAACAACTAAGCTCTTATATCGAAGCCTCCTTATATATGACGTTTCCACTGTTTTCCCATTCCACTGCTGCACCACAAGCTCCTCAATTCATGGCTACCTTTACTTCTCTTGGCATTACTCTGATTTGTTTGCAATTACAACTCTATGAGCTTGTTTGGTGTTTACATTTACAACTAAAGATTTTTTTTGCACCACAATAGATATTTTTGCCACTACTTTTTTTCGTGCTTATTTATTTAGTTCCTTACATTCACAGGTTGATATCCGATCTTGTAGTGGTTATCGTATCTGCAGCTTGTGGCGGAATTGCCTTTGCCTGTGCTGGACAACCGGTTTGTATTAGATGATACTTGATTCAAACTATAACACACCCGGCTGACAATATATGATTCATTTTTAGTTTGGTAGTGTGTATGTTTATATATTTACACACACATGTGTACCTACATACATACATATGTGTGTGTGGGGCGCACACGCGCAGAGAGAGAGAGAGAGAGAGAGAGAGAGAGAGAGAGAGATTTGGGGGGTGGACCGGGTAGAGAATATATGATTCTTTTTTAGTTTGGCAGTGATTGTATGTTTATACATTTACACACACATACGTACATAAATACATATGTGTGTGTGGGGCGCGCAGAGAGAGAGAGAGAGAGAGAGAGAGAGAGAGAGAGAGAGAGAGAGAGAGATTTGGGGGGTGGAGGCTGTGGTGAGGCACACAGAAGTCTGACACCCTTCATTAATGTGCTTTTTCTGAATTTGCGTTGACTTTGTAAAATCAAATTTTCTTCCAGGTGATTACTGGATATTTACTCGCTGGATCCCTGATCGGACCTGGAGGTTTGAACTTTGTCAGCGAAATGGTGCAAGTAAGGTGCTTTTACATTTGGGAATTGTAGCCAGTTTACTTGCCTCATACATTATCATCTTACATATCAGAAACACTGAAAATTTTATCTACATTCAGAACCCGGAAGTATCTTGTTATATTTTGACACATGCATTTGGAATGAGAAAACATGATGTTTTATCTTATCAAATAAATCTCTCATTAAAAAACATTAAATTACAATAAAATTACAATAACCAGAAGTCTAATTCTTTGGGGCAATTGTTAGTGTGTTTTCTAAAATTCAGTTGCAATAGTTCCTAACTGGACCCATATTTCACATATATGCATTTGGTAGTAAGTTGCCAGAGGCGTGAAGAAAAGAAAGACGTGTCTCATGCCCAAATCACATAAATATCATGGCCAGCATTAAGGTTATTGCTTGATAATTAAATAGGCCATGTATGATATGTAGACAATGTGACTACTATGGCACATGTGACACAAGCATGTTTTTTTTTTGGAGAAAGCAAGTTTTTGCATGAATATGAATGTGTGTTTTGTCTAATATATGGTTTACTGAAACACTTAGGTACAAGTGTTCTATAGTTTTCCATATGTGATTAAACCTTCAAAAGAGTAATGTTACTTTGTACAGTAAGTTTTTCCCAAGAGGAGACATGGATGGTCACACCATTTTTTTTTCTTTCGAGTAGAAGAGTTCTAAATACCATCGAAGTAATGTTAATCTTATGCTTTTAGGGCATGACTTTTCTCTGCAATCTGATTCCATCCATATTTTCTTTTCCAACCCTTGTTCATCTCTTTCGTTATTATGTCATCTCTTTTGTTATTATGTCAGACTGATAGTGCACACTATGGCAGTGAGCCAAATGAGTTATATAAAAGGTTTATAAATTATTACCTTCCACCCCTTCCTTAATCAATGATAGGGTTGGCCTCCTCTCCTTTGTGTTGGTTGCATGCCTTAACTTGTGACGATCTTATCACAATTTGCAGAACCTGACTAAATGCCTCACCCTTCTGGCAAGCTGCAATGCGAATAGAGTTAGGTTTTGGCAACTGTTCTTGTAGTATGTTTAATTAAATTATTATCGATTTGCTAGCAGCATTTTTTGTTGTTACTTTTATTGTATATTTGGAGATAAATGGATCATATGCTGGTGAGATATACTTGTATTAGAACGTTGGATGGTTGAATCTAAATAGTAATTGATGTTGCTAAGCACTAGTGGCAGTTGTTGATCAGACCTTACATTTATTTATTTATTATAGAAATAGTCAAGTTACCATGCCAGAGGGCCTGTGGACTTGCCAAGAAGTTGCGAGGTGGCAATGAGAAACCTAGTTTCTTCTAGATACTAGGATCTGTATCTTAGAGGGGTCTCCTATGTAGAGGGGTCTCCTATGTCCTTTAATGGCTTCAAGATCAGCTATCCATGGACTTCTATCCCTACGCAAATCACTGATTGGCCTATGACCGCAGAGAACAATCCTTCACATGCAAACTCAGTTCTCTCCTTTATATATTTTTGTTCTTTTGGTCCGAACTCTAAAGGAGTCTGCAGCCTTGATCTTTTTCTTGTCCATTTTCAAAATTGGCAGTGAATGAACTTTCAACATGATCTGACCGGACTTTCTAAATATGACACTAGTGTAGAATTTCCCACTAAAGGCTGAAAATCAACATATCCAAAATCTTAAGTCAACTTGATATCCATCTTAATGGTTATCTTCTAGCTGCATGATCATTGTTAGTTATTCCTTTTGAAATGCGAATATATACACTGTATTCTTTCTATCAGTGACTGAGGCAGGATAAGACCCGTTGGGGGGGGGGGAGTATTCAAAAGTTAAAAAGAAATTACACAAAAATATCATTAATTATTGCATATTTTCACTAGCTCTATTTTTTTTATTACAGTAACCCCAAAGTGCACTTTTGAGGGTATTTTAGTCGAAATATCCCTTTAAAATCAATGTTTAAGGGAATGCAATAAAAAACTATGATAGTTTAGTGATAAACTGTAATAATTAAGGCCATTTAGTGTAATTTACTGGGAAAAACCTTGGATGACATATTATTATAAGTAAAAAGCGAATAATTTTGAAACAAATTGGGTTTGTTTTCTTCCAAGTGCAAGAAAATGAGCAGAAAAAGCTTTGATGTTCTAACTTCTGCAACTTTTGTCGATTTGGGCGATGAAAGAGGGATTTGGGGATCCTGTGATTGCTTTCCATGTTAGTACTATGATATATCCTAGCCCTACATCATCGATCAAAATAAGTCAAACCATTGGCCCCCATGTTTTACTCTAACTTAAGAATGTATACTTGAATCACCATGATGGTGAATTTATTAACTGCAAGCATCAGGGATAAAAAAACTGCAAGCAGCTGGGATAAAAAAATGAAGAAATAATAAGCAGGAGCTAATCACATTGTGTGTGTGTGTAAAGCATGATGTAACAAATATGGATTGCAGCAGTTCATGCGCAGAGTAATGTGGATGTTTGTTTCCTACGACAGTTTTTAGCACTGTAGGATTGTCATATGTAATAGCAGAGACCCTAACTACTAGAGCGGGGTAGTAACAGAGAGACGATTTTGTGTGTGTGTGTGTGTGTGTGTGTGAGAGAGAGAGAGAGAGAAAGAGAGAGAGAGAGAGAGAGAGAGAGAGAGAGAGAGTTGCAATTTGACGGTCACTAAATGAAAGAATATAAGGTTTGGGAGGTTTTAAGTGAATCAAGTATTGGGTTTGTGGGGGGGATTAAACCCACAAACCCAATGCCTAGCTTAAGCCCAAAATTCCTACCATTTCCTTCTTCCTGATCCTGCGACATACAATTTTCCCCAATATCGCGTCTTCGACTCAGCACACGACCGCTAGGTGGGGCCTCTTTCCATGGGCGTGACTGCCTGGGGAAGCTGAACATGGGCATCGGCGTTGCTCCCTGGTGCTCATCAGCGTGGCTGCTGGGGGGCTTGGGCCCCAGCACGCCCCTTGCCTCTGCCCATGCTTTCTATGAACCTATCAAATTACAATATCTATACAGTAGAATGAGGATGAATGCTAATAATGTGGAGAAAAGCGTCCAAGCAACTTGCCTTCGTTTGTTTGATTCCATTTATTAAAATTCACTAGGAATAGATAATTCCAAGTCGAAGTTGATTTGAGTTGCCTATACTGACAGAATAAGATGATCTGTGGGACCATAAATTAATGTGATGAAACCATCTATTAATGCACAGATGATTAGCACTCCTTTTTTCATGCTCTAAAACTCTATATCAATCAGATCTTCGGCAACACACGTGAACAAACTGCTTGGAACGAACAAAGAAACTTAAGAATGTATACTTGAATCACCATGATGGCGAATTTATTAACTGCAAGCATCTGGGATAAAAAAAACTGCAAGCAGCTGGGATAAAAAAAACGAAGAAATAATAAGCAGGAGCAAATCACATTGTGTGTGTGTGTAAAGCATGATGTAACAAATATGGATTGCAGCAGTTCATGTGCAGAGTAATGTGGATGTTTGTTTCCTACGACAGTTTTTAGCACTTAAGAGAGAAGCATGATAATGCAAAGTCTAGCTTGTTTCTTCTGTTTGACTGTATTTACTGAAATCCTGTTTGCTACATGAATCATGAACATTTCTTAACACTAGTTGTTGGAAGATTGTTTGCAATTTGGTGGATGCTTGTATTATAAAGTCATATTTCTCATATATCATAGAATTGTAAAATGTGTAATTGTGCATGTCTTGTGCCAATGCCTTTCTTCCTTGCTCTTCATTGTAGGTGGAAACGGTCGCTCAGTTTGGTGTAATTTTTCTTCTTTTTGCATTGGGTCTGGAGTTCTCTACAACAAAGGTTATCTTTCTTCTCTGTATGGATTTAATTTGGGTAGATTTTCATTTACTTAATTTGATATTTGGCCTGAAAAGTGGTAAATCTTTGACTCTGACTTACTTAACATTGGCTCTACAGCTTCGAGTTGTTCGTGCAATTGCTGTCCTTGGGGGTCTGCTCCAGATTTTTCTGTTTATGTGCTTATGTGGCATAACTGCATCGGTATGTAGAAGTTTCTTTTCGAGAATTTGTAGTCCTTATGTGGCATAACTGCATCAGTTCCTTGTCCAAATACACACAAACACAAAGGAGTTGACATATAATTTAGCAACCGCATGCTGTATTATACTTCTTGCAAGTCCACTCCACAGCCCCCGATAAATTTCAACTTGTGTCAGAAGGCTTGTTCACACACGCTTATCTAACAAGATGTTTGGTGATTTTTAATGTGTATGCTGATGCTTTATTTTTGCAGCTATGTGGGGGTAGGCCTTCAGAGGGTGTATTTGTTGGCGCATTCCTGTCAATGTCTTCAACCGCTGTGGTAATCATTTGGTTTTTACTTTCAACACTCACTCTCTCGCATGCCAGCACTTTTTTCTCAGTGTGATTGCCACGTGGAAAGTACGAGACGAGTTACAGAACGAGTTTGGATCGAGCCATCGGCTCTGATACCATGTTAAAGAGATAGAGTATTTAAGTTGAGGGAGTGATGGGTTTTTATAGGTACACATGAGCCTTTGATATAAGTGGGCTTCCAACAATAAGACTCAAGCCTTGTTGAGGTTTGACCCATCTTATATCTTATATCCATGTGTTTCTTTTGTTGTTTCCAATGTGGGACTATCATTAAAGTTTTCCCATCACTTGCTTTTTATTTTCAACAAGGATAATGGAATGATAAGGTTGCATTATATCTTCGTTAAGAACAGAGACTCTTCTAATTATGATGTGTGTGTCGAATTGCTTATTTTGCTGATGTTGTTGTAGAGGGGTTGATGTGCTGATGTGACTCCATCTAGCAACGTAACCTTAAATTTTGATTTTTCCAGCTAAAACTTAAGTTATTTTTTCACTAGACGTACACGGAGTATTTCTTGTGTTACAGAGACCCATAACCTCCTCAGATTCAGGCACATCCTCTATGAGGCTACAATTTCTACTCTATGGAATCTTATACGAGACAATCAAGATCCATGTCTTGGACCATGTTGGAATGCTAGTTTAACAGATCACCCAAATTGAAGTTGTAGATAATCAGTACCTTCTTCATGGAGTGCTCACATCTGGATTTACAGATAGAGGGTGATTTGTAGTGTGTGTTACAGAACCTAATCCTGAACACACAATATCTCCTTTGCAATTATATTTAACCTCCATCTTCAGCTGATTAAGGCGGGGAGGGAACGCAAATTCCTACAACTGGTCACTTGTTGTAGCTCATTGTTCGGCCACTTTGAGGGTTCTGGCAAAGTTCTTGGCGACGGGCATAAGGCAGGTTACCGTGCTGCATTCATGTGAGATGCCGGTCAGTTGGGTTGAAATAGTCAAACATAATCATCCATGGAAGTCAAGTTTTTGGAGTTTCCACTTTCTAAGTTCAGTTCTATAACGGCAATAGCTGCAACTTAGGAAATAACCCATATAAGTGCTCACCCATAATCTATATGCCAAAAGATGAGTATACTTGGTGCAGGATGTGAATGAAAGTATGCAAAATCTGTGCCCACTGGCTGAGGACATGGATGAAACTATGTCAAATCTTGAGTCTACCATCAAAATAAGGAGAGTTGGAAATTAAACCTTAACCATGTGGTGAAATTTTATTCAGTAGATGCCTCATCCATATACAACAGCATCAACCAACATATAATTGGAGCAGATTATATTTTTTCAAGCTTGAGTTTCTTTTGGCAGCTTCTTCCACCTTATCATTTATTTGTCATATACTGATAATTAATGCAAACAACAACAACAACAACAAGCCTCTATCCCTAGTTCTTAGGGTCAACTACATGAATCGGTTGAATCCATTTCTTCCATTCTTCTCTGGTAATGGCAATTTCGTCAATTAAATTGACAGTGACGTTACTTTATAAATCATGAGTTGCTGAAACTGTAGGGTAGGAAAAGCATATCCTTGTAGGACCAATTGGGTTAACGATCATGAAAACTAATAGAGATTTGCTCAAGCACCAACCTCTAGTAGTAGAAACTTGTTTAGGGAGGAAATAGTATGCAACATGTTACCAATGTCATCAGACCGTGTTCTGTGTAGGCACATGTGTCTTTCTGATAATTATATTCAACATGATCGAAATACTATTCAAGTATCTGGGCAGAAATCGGTTCTTCATATAATGAAATCGAATCAAGATACCAATGCACATGTTCCCAAATCTTTGCCAAATTCAAGGAGTTATAAGAACAGCACTGTGGGCCAATGCATTTTGATCGATATTCTACACCAAGCCATTGAAGCAATCAATGTCAGCAAATCGAGATTAACTTTTTTCAACTAGGAGTTTTCTACAGGATTGATAATTTTGATTTGAAATTTTGTATTGAAGGGTTTTTTTCTTTTTGCAAATTTAATTATGGGTTAATGCCAGTTTCTTTGAAAGGTGTAAATTGGGAATTTTGGATCCAGGTGTTTTATTTGGGTCATTACTGTTGCAGATACCATTATCTTGCAAGAACTGCATAAACAGCTGTGAAGATTATGGTCTTTTCTCCCTTAGTGTTTCTCAATTTTTCTTCAGTTTGCAGCTTTAGAAGCATGATATTTGTAATTTCTAATTCTCACGATCTCTTCTTTTTCTTCTCCCCCTTTACCGCTCTGCTAGACAAGCAACCCCTGCAAAGGTATACAACTCTTTCTATTGGGTATATAGAAGGTGAAGGACTAGAAAGTACTAGAGGAAAGAAGATGATGTTTTGACTTTATGACGTTAAAGAAGAAAATTTTTGGAATATATTTGGGATCTCAAAACCAAGAAGGTCTTCCATCATTGAAGTGTTGCCTGGAAATGGGAGAAAGAAATGCATGTTACATGTCAGAGAGAGTTTTGGTGGGCCTTGTGTGACTTCTAGTCTCCTATTGATAATAGGAGGTTATATGCTCGTCTTTTGAGATTGGCATAGGACTACTAAAGATTTGAAGCAGAAGGCAGCAAATTCTATTTGAGCATGCTGCCTTTTGATGCTAGGAATCTTAGCTTAATGAAGAATTGTTTAGAGCACAAAATCTGCAATTTTTACAATTTTAGGACCCTTGTTCCGCATACTGTTCCCCTAGCCTACTTTGTGGTTCCTTATCCTTCTTTATTTACATACCGCTTTTCCATTTATTCCTGAATTTTCTCTTTATGCCTTATTTCTCTTACTACCCTGCCAATCAATTCATGTACATGCTGTATTGAAGAGGTCATCATGGAAGTTCAATGCTGTATAGTTTGTCTAGAAAAATTAATTGTATTATTTCTATACATTGTTTGTTTGCTCATTGCATAGGTCTTGAAGTTTCTAATGGAAAGGAATAGTATTAATGCTCTTCACGGCCAAGTTACTGTGGGCACTCTAATTCTTCAGGTAATAACCTTCTCTTTTTATAATTACCTAATTTTTCAGCTATATTTAATTCAAGGCAATTCTGTTTTACCTATAATGAACAATGCTGCCTTTGAACTCAGGATTGTGCCGTTGGTTTACTCTTTGCATTGCTTCCAGTTCTTGGTGGCACCTCTGGTGCTCTACAAGGAGCAATTTCAATGACTAAGTCGTGAGTATATTATATTTGTGTACTTTGATTAGTTTTTTCTTGCCCTCACTTTAAGTTTATTATTCTATACTATCTGTAGCTAAAGTCGTATATCACTGCTCTTCACCAAATTACTGTCCCTCAATATTGATGTATGTTCAACGCATGAGCTACATGATGTGCAGCCTGAATAAGAAAAAAGCTATCATAAACTATTCTGTGACAACAGTCTTCTACAAATTGGGTTTTTATGTCATTATTTATTTCTTTTGTTTGAATTTCTTTAAATGGTTAACCATTGATTTCAGACAACAAGACAATAATCATCAATTTATTAATATTTGGATTAACCAGTAAACAATAATAGGCATGCATATAATTATTTCTTACTAGAAGATGACCAATTTTTTTTTTTGAAAAGTTCTACTTGATTCACATTTTTAACTGCATGATGGGGTAGTGTACAATAGCAACCTATGAACCGCGGCACGAACAAGGACATGCACGTAAACATGAGGCATGGGGACACGACTATATTATTTATACATGTACTAGTATAATTTTAGAAGCACAATAAAAATAGAATTAGGTTATAACTTCTCCATAATCATAAGTTAGCTTGAGCAGAAAGCAAAAAACATATACAATAATACAAATCTGAAATTATAAAACTAAAAGGAAAACACACATATACATCCCGTAAGAGTTAAAATTAACAAAATATTAACCTCTTTTAATTAGAGCCGACTTTCATAAACTCTACTTTATCATTTGCATCAATTTGGACCTTTCCTCTTAGTTCTATATGTCATGAGAGATTTGAGACATGTAATATTCTTGTATTCTCGAAAGTATCAAAATTGTCTACACATATATTTGACATTCTTATTTATCGGACACGCCAAATTTGGTCGATATGACAGAAGTGCGTCGGACATAGACATGACGAATAAATAGAAGTGTCTGTGCTTCTTAGTAGCAATATGAATGCAACATTTTACTTCGAAGTAGAGGGATATATGCACCACATAAAACATAAAATGTCATATGTACATGTTTTAGTGTGGATGCTTATTCTTCTCAGTGTCTTTGCTTTATGGTGTAGAAAATTTTGGACAGTTATACTTTTAGTTTAGAAAGTGAGTGAACTTGCATTAATAATTTGAATGAGAGATGTGTGTTAATTATGATGAGATTTTCTATGTTCTATCCAGTTTTTGAAAGCAATATGTGAAGCGAAGACGACAAGGTCTTCCCATGAGGTGGGAGGCAGCAAAAAAGCGATTGTTTGGCCAAAGCTAAGCAATAAATATTGAAAATTTATAAAAATATTTAGAATAATATATAATTAATAACAACATACATATGATAACTCATTTCAATAATTGATAGATTGATAACAAATATAAATGCATTTAGTAAACTATAGGTGAAAAATTAAATTATTTTGCAAAATATTGAACATCAACTATTAAGTAAACCATCATTAAAATATACGATCGATTATTGGATCATTTAGGCCTAAATATAAATTCAAATCATTTAGTTAATAAGTAGTGATGGTTTTAGTAAGATTAATCTATAGAGTTGTAAATAATATTAACAGATATGTGAAAAGTTAAAAATTAAGCAAATAATTAAAAACAAAAACTGATCAATTTCAGCAATCGCTGGTGGCCAATAGGAATATCATAAGCAGATGTTCGATGGTCAATGGAGGATAAAGATAGAGGAATGCATGATGATAAAATGCGTGTTGTTTATTGCAGCTTGTAATTGTCTTGTAAGGCCGTAAGGGGTTGTTCTTTCGAAACATAATTTTTTTGATCTCTCGTTACATATTTGTGGATTACATGAGAGAATTGATGAGATAAAAATATGGTTGAACGGTAGCTCCTCTTGTATGACATAAGACGAGTGTCACGATGCCTATTTTGGGCACTTAATGTGAATGCCCGGGGCATAACGCATGATATTTGATAGTGTGAGCTAAGTTTATTGTCTAGCTACGTAAAGACACAAGAGCTAAAATTCTATGGGCATGAGCTGTTAGGTGCTAAAGTGAGCTTCCTTTCAAACGTTGGTTTTGTCCAAATCTTCAATAACTTCATTACCCACCAACCAGCTTATGGTTTCTCTTTTGCTTTCGTTTGAGCAATGATCTATCAAACTCACTCTATGAATTCTACAAGCCCCTTTGGATTACTTATAATACTAGATCTGGCTCCATCGACATTAAAAGTTTGAATCCTCCATCTATTGGTATGTCCTAATGTTAATTTTTAGCGTAAGCTTAAGAGGAAACAAGCCTAAATCATTAAATTTCGCTTGTTTCCACCGTAGACGTATAATTGAATTCAAGAGTATGATAAAGAACATAGCTCTCAGATCTGATATAACATGAAATATCTCGGCATGATTAGATTAAAAAATTAAATCTAGAAGATCATCTAGCCTTGCACAAGTGCCAATAAAGTATTCCTGGAAGCCATTTCCTAATAACTGAAATAAATCCAATCAATAGAGGAAGAAGCAAAACATGCCAAATGTTAAACAGTTGATAGAGAGGTACACTGTTGGATAAAAGCAAATATTAATTAGTATCGAAAATTTTTCCATACCTTTGCAGCGATCTCATTCTTAAGAGACAAATGATTGACAATTTCAGTGTTAGAATTTGAATGAACAACGACTGCATAGGTAAAGGTAAATTCAATATTTTGTCACCAAACCTATAGAAACTACACCGTCAAACAATCTCCAATAAAACAAAGAAATTTTCTTTAACAAATGCATGCTCATGGATGGAACCGTAGGAGATGGATTTGGTGAGCTTCCAAGAATATTTAAAAAAGAAGTGACTAGATGTAGAATCTCTGCATATGATAGAATCAATGTGATGGGCAATGCGATTTTGGGCAAAATTATCAGAAATGATAGGATTTGAGAGATGATGATTGATATGGATTTTATGTCAACTGTTAGAGAATAATATACTTTCCACATTAGAAGTAGACTAGTGGTGCAAGTAAGAACACCACTCATATCTGCAAGTAATGAGTATCATTGTGCCATGTATCAGTACCTAGGTTAATGTTTTCTTCACTGATGGGATGCCTCATTGAGAAGCATATTTGACAATAGATAACGCTCTATAAATTCTTTTCTAAGCCAATTAAAAAATTTGAGGACATTTTCTTTTGGATTTGTAAGATTTGAAATTTGATGACTAGAATGAATCCTAAAGAAAAATCTTCTGTACTTACCTAAAATCATTTGCTTCAACCACAACCACATACTCAAGCTTTCTAATGCATATACCATCCTTTTCGGTAGGTTTGCCAATAGTGCTCAAGGCTATCTGATGATGATGAGAGCTATATTCAGTGTTATTCCCAAAGAATTTAGCAAGATGATTTAATACATATGAGGATTGAAAAAGACACTGATGTAGCAAATAATATGTTGAGAGGTATGAAATGTAACTTTATTAGAATTAGTTTCCTTGCTTGAGCCAGCCTTGCATTCTTTTTCTAATTTTATCCGCTAAGGTGTCATGTAGCTTGATTTTTTCATACTTTCAATCTTGTGCCATTCAAATATATGCCTATATCTTTAGTTAGGCTTTCTACAAACAAGGAAATCACATAAGAAGATACAAATAAATAGATAAAATATGACAATTATGTAATACAAAAGAAAACTTGTGCAAACATGGCAAGAACATTGCTATAAACCCTTAATGAACCTGAGTAACCCATGTGAAGAGCTTGCATTTGCGCTTATGATTGCAGACAATAGGTGGGAGACCCCATGAGAAATTGCACCTACATTTTAAATTGGAAAATATAGACAAAGAGGAATTGGTTAAGCTAATTGGCTAATGCCTACTGATTATCTGATGTGTTCTCATTATGATGTTAAGGTGACGCATGGTGCTAGAAATATTTCCTAAGCACCATCTCACGGAAAAAATCAAAAGAAAAGAATGTGATGATACCTTCGCATGCGTAGTCAATCTACTTTAATTAATTCTGCTGCTACAATTTTGAGAACAATGGATCCTATTAGTGCTTTTAAGAGCCTGTTTAATTTTATGCAATGGAAAATTGAGATGGCTTCGGAATTTATTAAATTGCAATTCCAGCACTTTGTGTTTTTGTTTTTTTATTGTTGTGGTTGAATTCAAATTTATGCTCTAGGCAAGAGGCTTCCTGTAATCCTTTCTCAATTTCAGGAATTTAAATTCACATGTTTTAATACTGATTTGAAAGAACTACTTTTATAATAGAAAGATGGAATTTGACATCCAAATAGATACCCACTAAATGGTTGGGAACCTGGGATTTCATTAAACACAACCGGATAGAGCTTTTAATGAAATACTGATGGGAGATAATCATATGTACTTAGAGAAGGTAATGTGTATAACCAACATGGCTCAAGTCTGTCATGGTTCAATGTAGCGTATTATTCATAAAGTTTCCGAACCTGGGAGTAACAACCGAATGCCCAGTCCTTTTGAAGTCTTTCCACTATCTATCTGGTACACTTGGGTGTTTAATAAAGTAATGTAGTATGTCTTGCCTATGCGCCAATGCGTTTCATGGCTAGGTTCAAGAACTCAACCGAAACCCTGGAGTTCCTGCCGTTTCGGACCGGTTTCGGAGGAGACTGCTCTGAAACAACCCCATAAGTTTCGGTTTCAGCCGATATCGTCTAAATCACTTGGTTCTAAAGCAAAATCTCATAAATCTTGAAAAGATAACTTCGATTATTCTCTAAAAAGACTAAAATATTGAAATTTGTAGTGAGTGTTACCTTAAAGTGAGGACCAAGTTTTGGTGGGAAAGAGAAGAGATCTCTGGAAGATCCCGAGCAGATCTGGGTGGAAATAGCGAGTAAAGGTGGTACAGGCTTGGGTAAAAGAGGGGATCTGAAGTAATTTTGAGTTTGGGGGAAGATAGCGAGCAGATCGGAGGATAGGCGGCGGCTTGGAAAAGTGAGTTAGGGTTTTTCTAAGAGGTCCTTACATATAATGGGTTTGAGTGAGGGTTACTGGGCTTTTTTTCTTAATTAGGTAGGTACTTAAGCTTTTGGGATATTTATAACAAGGGATTTAGGTATTGCGTTATTAATTGGATATTTGGATCATACATAAAAGATTTTTGGTCAATGGGAATTACAGTTTGGGTTTGGGTATTGATAAAAATACATTTGTATTATGTATAATTTATGTATATGTATAATATATGTATATGCTTATATACACCGATACCGAAACCAAAACGAAACTAGCGAAACCAACCGAAACCTCCCGAAACTTGTTATAGTTGAAGGACCAAAACCGAAACGAGTTCTCAAACCTTGGTTTCATGTATAACTAAGTGCCTTGAAATGAAAGTGGAGACGGTAAGGATAAGTCTTTCACAAATTTGAGATCATTTAAACCAATTTCTTCACTGAGATTTCCGCAGAATGTATAATTTACTTCATTTCTTCCACTTAAGTTTGTTATCTAGGTATTACTGTTGAAATAATTATCTAGGATGAAAAATCAAGCCCATTTCGTTTTGTGTATGCATTCACCCCTTTGTTTGGGCTGTGTTTATGGGGTGGGGGGGGGGGGGAATGAGCTCCGTTTAACTGCTTGCTGAACTTATACCATGCTTTTTTCACTTTTTTTTTGTATTAAGTTGGTTGTTTTGGTTTTACTAAACAAAATTTAATTTAAACTGAATCTATTTCTAATAAAGCTACTCTTTGACCAGTTTAATCACACTGTGCACTTTCTTGGCTATCCTGTCGATATTATCACGAACATGTGTACCATGGTTTCTTAGGCTGATGATAAGTCTGTCGTCTCAGGTACTTCCCTTTTCATCCCTTAACAAGCATTAAGTGCCGCGCGCTTTGCGCGTGCACGCGCGCGTGCGCGTGCGCACGTGTGTGATCGCAACTAAACATGATTACTAACACTTTCTCATTGCAGACCAACGAACTTTACCAACTGGCATCAGTTGCATTCTGCCTCCTTGTCGCTTGGGTCTGTGTGCTTTTTTCTTAATTTGGCTTTATCTTTAAAATTTGAGATTACAAGTACTTTAACTGTTTTTTTTATATCCTGTTATGTTCACGATAAAACTATTTGTACTGTTTTTGAATGAAATCTCCGTAAAATCCGCAGAACTTATGTCTACGCATTAAAAAGATGAATAAGAAATGGGTGAAGATTTTAGTCAATGAATAATTTGAAATATTAGACAACCTATAGACTGTAAAAAATACTTCTTAAGAATTGAACCAAGAATTCTGAGAAATCATTTAGCTTCATTACTAGTTATAATTTTGAAGATTCTTACGCCTACCAGGCCACCTTCCCCTTATTTACTGTTTTTTATCGCTTATTAAATTTCTTTATTTTTCGTTGCGTATTCATCCCCTGCTTGAAACATGTGTGCCTGATATAGATTGAATCTTTTTAGTTCATATTTTCATGTATCATTTTGCATATTTTCCTTGTATATTTTCAAGTTGTACTGTATTGATATTGCATCAGCTTTATGTTGTTTATCTTAGTCTGCATGGTTGTGCTAGAGCATGCATGCGGGTTCCAATACTTGTATTTATGTCCTTGGTTGCAAATTAGAAATTGCTGCATGCTAGAACTATCTTTCATATTTTTTAATTACCTTTAAAGAAAATTAAATAATAGACTTATCTTTAACATAGACCTTCACCCTACATCTACCATAAATGAATCATGCAATTATTATATAGATTATTATCAACATTAAAATACTGTTTAAGCTCTAAAGAATACGAAGTATACCATATATGATATAAATAAATTTAGTTTGACAAAAAGTTAAAAATACAGAGTCTACTAATAGTGATTAGATGATACAAAAAGTAATGTAAGACTGTTTGATGATAAGCACTAGAATACGATATCATTAATATCTGGCTTATATTTGAATACTTTAATAATTAACAATATTAATAACTCAAATATTTGGTGACATAGACATCTAATAAAAATTGCATTTAACGATAAAATTTTCTTGCTAAATATTTCATTTTCTAGTGTTTAGTATATACAAAAAAATTTGTTTACTTTATTGTCAAGTCAAATTTTACCTTGTTTTGAAAATTTATGCAACTTTAACCATCAATATACTGGTTTTCATCACAACTTTTTCTACAATTTTACCTGCTATATAAAATGGTAAAATGTTCATGCTCAACTGCTGTTCTTTTTAAATTTGATTGCTTTTTGTTTGTTTCTTTTGGTGGTACAAAACTGAGTTGCCAATATGGATGGCTGAAACACATCGGTGGTAACAATACAGATATAGACCTTGCCATTGACACGTAGGAACTTAATGCTCTGTTGCTCAGTCAGACTATGAGCAACTCCTTGAATGTATAGTTGAATAATATGGAACAACGAGGGCAATGATAAAAATCTTTATATTAACTTTTGTGGGTTATCTGCATGCATCCTTTCATTTTAATTCACTTTTCCAAAGCTACTGCCTCTGTTGTATTAATAAGCATTGCTTCCTGTTTTATCGCCAGGTCCCTGTTTATTTAGATCTATATCCCTCTTCCTAGCCACTCGAAGTATATTCCGATCACTCCTGCGAGATAGCTTACTCCTGTGCTTGTTGCATTCGTGGAGGCTATCACAAGCTATTCTCCTCATTTTCCTATCAACTAGACCTACCTCCAACTATAACCTACATGAATTGCTTTTAATTTGTTTGTAAGCAGATCCTTATATCTAGACTGAACAATTGAAAACAATGAATATCAATCTAAAGAAAAGAGAACTTAGGGTATGTTTGGATACACACTCTCTGTTGGATGTAAATCCTAGATTCCATTTTTACTCCGGATTAGACCGAACCGGCAGAATGGCTTGTTTGGATGGGATTTTCATGAATAAACCCTCTATTATGGCCCATTCCTTTGGATTAGAAAAATTAGCTCCCTATTTGCCTGATTATTTTTTCTTGGAACCTGAGCCTTCATCATCTCATTCCATACTGGAGTTGTATAATTTCCATTCCACTAATGAAATTTCTGCACCCCATATAATCTTTCATCTCCCTTTATTTTCATTTTTACATTCTGCATGTGGTTATCTTTCAAGGTTCCCCTGCAAAGTTACCAATAAATACGTAGTTAACTTGAACTTCATATTAGTGCTGTTTAGCTACAAAAATAGTCATGACAATTGTGAAGCTTTCTTATTTTTGAAATGTCTGTAATTTCAGTGTAGTGACAAGTTGGGCCTAAGTCTGGAACTTGGTTCCTTTGCTGCTGGAGTGATGATTTCAACAACTGATCTTTCCCAACATACCCTTGAACAAGTACTATCCTTTTCTTTTCTCTTCTTTTTCTTTCAGTTTTCTATGTTTTGTTAACATTATAAACTGGTATTAACTCAGATGACAATGGTTTGGCATTTTTTCCCATTCACGTCGCAATTTGTGGAATTTTTGGCTGTTGATGATGCTCTTCTGAACTTGTATCCTTCGTTTGGAGGATGCATGTCTCAATTTTTCCTTGTGTTTCTGGACCATCTGTTTTTATTTATATTGATGACATAAAACATAAGAGTGCCCTGGCCTTAAAATATAGTAATGCATTATATATTTCTTATTTCAGGTTTCTTCTTTCTGCAGATCGAACCCATCAGGAACTTCTTTGCTGCTCTTTTCCTTGCCAGTATTGGAATGTTGATCCATGTTCATTTCCTCTGGAACCATGTCGATATCTTATTAGCAGCTGTGATTTTGGTGATTGTTATAAAGACATTAATCATCACCGCTGTTGTCAAGGGATTTGGCTACACAAACAAAACTTCACTTCTTGTAACTGTCGCTTCCCTCAGATTTTAAGTTCTTTTTGGGTCTTAATATTCCCAGTGTAACCTTTCACTTGTTCGTAAATCTGTAGGTTGGCATGTCACTTGCACAGATTGGGGAATTTGCTTTTGTTCTTCTGAGCCGTGCCTCAAATCTCCATCTTGTTGAGGTTATATGCATATTCTTACATCATAGTGTTTTCTCTCGTTAGCTAGCTTCTTGTGGCTTCAAAGTTCTGGCTAGTTGAGCTGTCCATTTATAACCTTATATGCCTTGAAATGTGAATATATAGTTATATGTATTCATAATTTGTTATGGATCAAACTGATTAATTGCCTACTCTTAAATCTGGACCTGATCAATCTCATTTTTTAACATCTTTTGTAACCAGTCAATAACCATCAGTTTGATTCTTTCTACAGGGAAAACTGTACCTCTTACTATTAGGAACAACTGCTTTAAGCCTGGTATTTCCTCTTTGCGCAGAACACACCAAATATTGAACTGTAGTAGTATTTGGACTTCAAAAGACCGAAAACTATAGGGGATAGAGCTTGTGTCATTAAACTAAACGCAGAGGATATATAATCGTCTTCCTATGTTTGTCTAAATACAGGTAACAACTCCATTGCTGTTCAAGCTTATTCCAGCAGTTATTCATCTCGGAGTTCTACTACGATGGTTCTCGCCCGATGCGAGTCAACCCGAGGTAATCTTTTCTTTCTACCCATTCATGTCATTTGCTTATATGATTTTGAGAATGTTTATGTTAATTTTGATTCATGACGCTCTGCAAAATCTCCAGCTGGGATATAAGGTCGAAAGTGTTCGCACTGATAGTGGTAAGCGCATTACTTTGATGGTCCAAGGATCTCATGATTCATGAAAATGAAAATAAAAATAAAAAAGTTTCACGACACAATCTGGAGTTTTCCTGATGGGCTTCTTTATTACTTTGGATTACAAGTATTTCATCATCATCGATCAAAGGAGATCTGACTGCTAACATATTCTAGACGATTGTGATCCAAAGGTGAAAGCTTCACGGCTCCTCAGACTCCGTGATGCCCATAATTCAAATTTTGTGTAAAAGGTACCTTCTGCTTTATGATGCATCACTCTTATCCGATTTGTTTGTGGGTTTGTTCATATCTGGAGATTGGGGCACCCACTACACTAACTCAACTTAAGTGTATTTTCACTGCTAATTTATCTTGATTCATTTGGGGTGGGGGTGGGCGGGGAACCATTGTTCATATCTTGATGCATTTCTAATGGCGTAGCGACAGATCGAACATTTATTATATTTATTATTTACGGTGCCTCTATTCATGATCAAATTGTAAGTATGAGACACGAGTTAGTTTTAGTTCTTATCTTCATTCCGTAACTGTTTCATATATATTTGATTTAAGTCTACAGTTTGACCGATCGAGTTTGACTGTTCTCCTAATGTTTGGTTTGCAATTATACATTACAGTTTTGCAGAAAAGAAAACAGTATTCCTTTTTTCTTCTGGCAAATGCAAATTCTGCTTCTTTGGGAAAAAAAACCCTATTGTAGCAATTATCCACTATACTCCCTGTATAAAACTGCAGTGTATGCTCCAGTTTCTCATGTTTCTTTCTTCAGTGGAACAAATTTACTTCCTCTACTCAAACTCCACAACAAAATCTACATACAAACAAAATCTTCAGTGCAAAGTGTTGATGTGTTTTTTAGTTTCCTTTTATGCGATCCTTTCGGAAATCGAACCCGTGACCTTTGTTTTTGCAAGGAAAGTTATACCAGCTGATCTAGTTTCAATTGGTACATCGTATTGACGTGGATTGCTGAGGGTGGGGTAATTATTGTCCTGGGAAAAAGGAACAAGGATAGCTAGATTTTGTCAAATCCCATGCAATGATTTCAAGGACTGAATCCATAGGGGAAAAATATGTGGGCGCAGGAAGCATAAGGTGGTAGTGGACCTAGCGCAACAAGGCAGTGCCAGCGGTACGCATGTGCACTTTGCCACCTCATTATTGGATGGTTACATGGGCACATACACGAGTGGTTCGCAAGTCACCATCCTTCGAAAGTTCCTTTGTCTGATGCCGATTGCATCCCAAACATTCAAGAGGGGGCCTTTTGGACTTCAGAGCGCAAGTGACTACAGTTTTTGTTTTGAGTTGCGACTTAGGATATACAATAGCATTCTAACTAGAAAGTTAGTATTAGCATTTCCTTGATGGAAAACGTGAGAAGCTCAATCCCAGAAAGAAAAATCGTCTAGTTTGGTACCTCTTGCTTTGTGGGGGAATTTTAAGGGCGGTTAAGCTTTTAACGAAAGGTTGTACAATGTGTATTGTCTTTAGAGTCAACTCAAATTAGCCACTTATCCTAGGTGGTGAAGGATTGAAATGGGCGTGGAAAGTGTCAAATTAAACCATATTGTCTATGGCATCGAATAAATACATTCTTCATAAATTTTTTTGACGATCGGCATCCATCATCATTTTTGACATCTGAGATATGCATACGCCAAATTTTATATGATTCTACCATTTTTTTCACCATTGATTGAGCGCAAAAATAATGGTTTACCGACAATAGAGCTTTTTAAATTGCTAATTCAACAGTGAAAAGGCGGTAGAATCACATGAAATTAGGTGTATCAACAACTTACAACCTAGATGATGATGATGAGTGTCGATCGTCGAAAAAATTACGGAGGATGTATATTTTCGACGTCATCTAACGAAAGTTCCTTAGTGCCTCTTTTCTTCATTATTCTCATTATCTTCTATTTGCTTGTCAAAAGAATTCAACTAAATCTTACGATAAGATCTACTCTTACAGTCGGTCAATTTGTTGTGAATCTTTTGTTGTTAGACTAAATCATGATTAATTATAATAGATAACTTATTGTTTGATAATATCATAATTTTGTTGATAGAGTCGATCCTAAACGATACTCTACAACAACCTGTTCATATTTTGATTAGGTTCAATGCATCTCTATAAATCCATATATTGAAATGATAATACAATGCAAAGGTGTTCAATTTACAAATCTCGCAAAAGTCAGGTTCTCCGATTTTGAAATTGATTCGAAGCTTTGGCTACCTAATTTGTAAGAGGAATTCATTAAAAAAATATAAAAAATCGAATTCTATTTTGTAGCCGAAGTTAACCCCATAAATCTTTTACAATAACCAATTTCATAAATTTATCTAACCAACTCTATATAGATGCTTTTTTAATTACACAAATCTTTTTTAATCGTATTTGCAAAACACTAGTCTCTTTAGGCCTACTTTGAGACCTATAGTTTCTATATCAACTCTGGAAAATAAAGTATATAAACAGGATATGATTAGTCTGTTATATCGCCTGTTTATCTCTTTATCTTGAGACCTACAAATTTTATATTTCTGTTTTTTCTTGACATTTCAAACAATTTTTTTGCAACCATCATAAGGATCATGTTGATTAGAGAGTGTACTGTACATTATTTCCCGTATTTATATTTTATGATTGTTGATTCAGCGTCAGATTCGATACTCTTTTGACCGGAGTATTGGACACCATTATGGTTACAATATAGCTTATGATGTCACCAACCACATATAATACTTCAAGCTGCATTTGAGTATTCTGATGTAACAAAACATGCTTATAAATGTATTTGCAGGATATTCCAAGTGAATCATATGAGTATATAAAATGGATTTCAAAAGGTGTTTGGGTATTCTAAATGTTTGATTCTCAAACTTAAACAGAAAAAAATGAAGGGTAAATTGTTGAAAAACCCCGGGCCAAGAAAAAGGGGTCAAAAATTTACTGGGCTTCTCGAACATGTCAAAATTCCTAGGCCCGTCATTTTTTCCCCTCGTATACTCACAGCGGTAGGTATTTTAGTATATCCAAAAGATATCCTTATCCCCTATTCATTCACAACCGTTCAAAATTTCTCCTCTTTCTCTTCTCTCTCTCGATAAAAAAAGAACTCAACTCACCTCTCGCCGCCGCTGTCGGCATCGTCTTTGCCGCCGCCGTCATCATTATCTCGCTTGATCTCAGAGAACCCAATTCTCCTCTCGTTATCGTCGCCTGCTTCGCCATCGTCGTCACCGTCTTCGCCGTCCTCATTGTCGTTATTGCAACCTCGCCTCCTCAAGAAGTAGCGCAATAGAACACCAGAGACTATTCTCATTCTCGTCGGTTGCTCTCTATCTTCTAAATCCAATTGCTTGAGTGTATTTTGACGATCGAGTGTTTTCTATACTGCAAAGATAATTTTTGCATTGTCTTTCAATTTTTTGGTTAATAATTTCGATCTAAGCCTAATTTTATGTTATGGTTTTTTTTCTTAATTTACAGTTATGGTGTTGTTTTTATTGTTGCACAGTAATTGTTTGTTGAATTGCTCCGTTAAGCATGTTGATTGAAGCAGCTAAGAAAAATGCAAGTTTCGTGGAATTCTTAAATGAAGATATGGTTTTAGTGCCGTTTTTGTTGTTACATTATTTTTTTTTTATTGTTATAAATTTTATTAAGTTGATTTTATAATAGTCAAAATGTTGTTAGAGGCTGAAAATGGATACTTTGAAAGCTAACTCCAAATAGATTGGAGAAGGCTTGAAACTTATGGGCATTAAAATTATATTAAGTAATAAGCTTAAGTGTGTGTGTGTGTATTTTGTGTGTGCATGCTGTTTGTAAGTACTTGTCTGTAACTTCTAAGTAGTTGCCTGTAATCTCTAATAAGTTGCATGCAACTTCTAATAAGTTGATTGTAGTTTATAAGCACTTATCTGTAATTTCTAATAATTTGTCTGTAAGTTCTAATTAGTTGCATGTAATATCTATGCATTTACCTGAAATTTCTGATAAATTGTCTGTAACTTCTAATTAGTTGCCAGACGTCTGCAATTCAAAATTTTTCGAGAGATGTCTGCCTCAGACGTCTCCCTCAGGCGTCTCCTTTTAAAAACAGAAATTGTCATATTGTAAATTCTAATAAGTTGTCTGTAACTTATAAGAACCTGCCTGTAATTTCTAACCTGCCTATAATTTCTAACACTTAGGCTTATTATTTAATCTAATTTTAACTTGATTATAATATATTGTGGTCTTCATTGGTGCAGATTCTTGAGAAACGATTTGTTAAGAAGCCGGATGAGAAGGCCAATGTGAAGGGCATGTTCTTTAAAGCACATGCGACACAATGGAAGATTGTTTGTACGAAAAAGGTGTACAAATTCTATTGGCGAACGAGAAAAAATTGACTTGATATTGTTTAATTTAGCCGAATTTTGAACTCTTTATTATTCGTACATGTATTCATATATTTGTATTTGGCCGATATTCGCCGATATTATTACTTGTTTTGATTGAGAATGACAAATTGCTTATATTTTACTGATTTGTCTAATGAATTTAATATCGTCGATATTGTGATACAAATGATATTTTTGTTGATATTATCTGTTTTATATAGTTAATGTTGGCCGATACTGTGATACAAATGATATTTTTGTTGATATTATCTGTTTTATATAACCGATGTTGATCAATGATGTGATATGAAATTACATGCAACTAATTAGAAGTTACAGGTAAGATGTTAGAAGTTACATGCAACTAATTAGAAATTACATGCAACATATGTAATTTTTATGCACTTGTCTTTAACTCTAACCACTTTCATGTAACTTCTAATTAGTTGCATGTAACTTATAATAAGTTGAATATAACTTGTAAGCAATTACCTGTAACTTCTAAAATCTTGCATGTAACTTCTAAAAACTTGCATGCAACTTCTAATTAGTTGTATGTAATATCTAGACACTTGTCTGTAATTTCTGATAAGTTGCATGTAAGTTCTAGGCAGCTGCATGTAACGTGTAAGTAGTTGTCTGTAATTTTTAATTAGTTACCAGACGTCTGCGGTTCAAAAATTTCTTAAAGACGTCTGTCCCAGATGTCTCCTTTTAAAAACAGAAATTGACATCGAAAATTTCTTTTAAAAGACGTCTGTACCAGACATCTGCGGTTAAAAAATTTATTAAGGAGATATTTGGTACAGATGTCTGGCAACCAATTAGAAGTTACAGACAATAGCTTACAGATTACAGAGCCTAAAAGTTACTGGTAACTTATCAGAAATTACAGATAAGTGTTTTTGCTTATAGAAACAAGAGTGTTTTCCTATTTTTTCCACTTTAAGCTTTTTAATCGTTGAGCTGTTGGTGCTGAGCAGATATGTAGCTTCTTAATCGATCAGATTTATTAGATAATAACACAAACATTCTACTTAATTATTGAGTAAAACTAACCTCTAATTGATGTTATTTAATACAACCAAAGAATAATAATCCATTACACTATCAATTTTTGCTGTATGCATAAAGTATAGTATCCTGAAAGAAAAAAAATTAAAAATCTAAATTATGTGTATGTTCAAAAAGGGGAAAAAAAAGTGATAGCCACAACCTCTAATCTTGAGTTTTCTTGTTCTTGTTCTTTTCCTCCTTCATCTTCTTCTTTCTTTTGATGAGGAAGAAGTGATTGAGATTTTTCATTTGGCTCTCTCGGTAATGTTTCCAATATTAATGGCTAACTTGAGGGTTTGGGCCTGAGTTCTTGATAGCCCCCAAAGCTGAAGAATTCACCCAATCCTTCGCAATAAATTGCGTGTAATTTCTAAGCAGTTGTCTGTAATTTCTCACCAATTGCATGTAATTTCCGCTAAGTTACTTGTAACTTCTCTCTCTTCTTCTTCCTTTCTACAACTCAAAACACCTCTTTAATTTTCCATTATGTATTATGCTTTCTTTTCTTTTCTTCTTATAATTCAACAAAACCAATCAATATTTTCCAACATAACTCATTAAACTTCTTAATTGTTGAGTTGTAGGTATTGAAGATGTGTGTGTGTGTGTGAGAGAGAGAGAGAGAGAGAGAGAGAATGAATGTGTGGGGAAATGATGCATAGAAGAGAAATGAAATTAAAAATAGAAGAAGAAGAGCATGATCTCTAAAAAAGACGTTGGGATATCGACTTGGGGAGACGGGATTGCGATATGAAGGGTGGAGAGACGATCGAAGAAGGTGGCTCGCCGGAAAATATGGGGCTCGCCGGAGAGAAGAGAGAAGGCTTGGGGATTTGAGGAGATGGGAGCGAGAGCGAGAGAGAGAGAAATTTTAAGTGGTCATGAATCAGTGGGGGTATTTTGGTCCATGCACCAAAATAAAATGCCCAGGTCTTGGGCCAGAGAATTTTAGACCAAGTTTTTGAACAGTATGCCCTTTCTCCCTATTTCGAAAATACCGGTGTTCCCCTTTTTACTTGGACTTGGGTTTTTTCAAAGATTTACCTGGGAAATAAAAGGACAAGAGAAGAATAATCAGATTCGGCTTGCTGTCTATTAAGGGCCTACGGAGTGGTCCCTGAAAATATCCCGCATCCAAAACATTGTCCTTTTTATCCTTACCAAACTCGTGGGTGGGCTTTCTTTTCTTTATTTCCTTATCGTCAACATGTACTACTACACTCCAAATCAATCAATCAATCTCTCTCACACACAGTTATTTTGTGGGCCCTCCATACATGTATGCACCTAGCAAGGATTTGGATATCAGACATCGGAATCATATCGGATAGATACTTCATATAGCGGATACGACGATATATCGGACGATCGCCATATCGGTCGATATACCATCTAATATTATATCGGTTTTATCGTATCGCAAGGGGTGTTAAAACGATATATCGATCGATATGACTGATATTTGATTCATTGACGAGTGAGAGAAATAAATAGAACAAGTCTCACCAAGCTGTTTGATTTGAAAGGATATATTCATCTTGAAAAAAAGATGAGGGTGGTGTCATGCTGGGCGCAAAAATGCGGTTAACGGCGAAAAACGAAGTTGACTTTTCGATTTCCGTGTCAAATCTGTCTTCAAATACCCTGTTCAGAAATTAGAAAAAAAAGAGTAAAATAGAACTAAAAATAGTAAAAATAAACAAAAACTTAATTAGATTTAAACCCTCAACTGCCCAAAAAACTTATTGGATTATTTAATAGTCATGGTAGGTTATTTAATAGTCTTAATTTATTACGGCAAGTGCACGGTTTTAAATTGTAACATTTGTGGGTCGATTGACAGGGAGATGGAAATCCTAGTGAAGATGACATTCTTGATTAAGGGCATGTTTGGATGCAAAATAATTTAGTCAATAATCACTTATTTTTCCCATCAATGCGGGTCTCGCACCAATAAGCTTGTTTGGATGTATCCTGAAGATAAATGATTATTGTCTTGAATTATGTACTTAAAAATAAGCTAGGATTCCTAGCTTATTTCATAAGTGATTATGGAATAGTAAAGTTGACCAAGTAATACACCATAATACCGCATATCTTTTCATCCAAATTTTAAAATGGCATTAATGATACGTCATTTTGGTCATTTTACACTCAATAATCACTTATCCGTCGCTTTTCATACAAAATCATCCAAACACCAAACAACTTATTTTTCACAATCACTTATAAGTGATTGTTTCACTTTTTTTCCCGAAAAATAATCAGTTATAAGTGATTATAATCCCTTGCTCATTGTCCTAAATCTAGCGAATTAAAGCAATAACTCCATATATGTACTCTCGTGACCCAGCACCTAGGGATGGCCCACCCCAACTTTAATACAAGGACCCACCATGCACCTATTACACCTGCCAGACGTTGCGACGTCAACGAAAAATACGAAAGTTTTGTTGTTGGATCCGTATCTAACAAAGATGTCAAATGTTTACTAGGATTTTATATCCGATCCCAATTTAATTATTAAAATTAGTTAGAACGATAATGATGACATCCTTGATTACCAACCTAGCAATGAAGCAGATTCCAAACTACACTAAACATTTGACAAGTTCCTTCTCTTATATCGATCCTTATCATGCATGATTACAATGTGATCCCCTTATCTTTCCTCTTCTGTCAAATTCAGCTTAGTGCCTTTAACTTTGCTTAATCAAATCATTTTAAGGATCATATATAGCATATATATATGCTTTAATGTCGCTTTACTAATGCATATTGTAGAAATATATGTTTTTCCTCAAATCTATCAAGATACGATATTGTAAAACTTTATAAGCATGCACCATCTGTTGGCTTGTGCCACATACAAAACAAGCAAGGAACAAGAAAGTTGGCCTAGATATATGTTTCTAAACCATTAATATAATAATAAGAGATGGTACAATTTTATGTGGGAAATAAAGCCATCTAGTAAGTTGCGAGACCACTATAATTAGCATAAAGATGAAAGAAGCTTGTAGGTGGAGTAAAAATTTTGTATCCTCCAAAATGCCTCTTAGGGTCAACTTTCATGAGAACTAGCAATAAAGAAAATTATCATGAAAAATATTGCTTTCATTTAACATATAAAGAAAATTACCGTGACACAAAATTCATTCTAGAACAGCACAACAAATTTTATCCAAAGATGGACAACAACGCCAAATGTTAATAAGAATAAAATATCATAGGATGAAAAAATTGAATGTTGACGAAGGAATTCATCTTGAATCATGAATAAAATTACACCCGAAATGCAAAAAATAATATTATGTTTAATTGTTGTTATGACCTAAAGTTTTGGCAAATATGAATTGATCGATACTATATCACAATATCAAAAATAATTTAAGATAATGACTCATTAAATTAGATCTCGATAATAGCAATTGTACTGTCATAATTAAATGTTTTAATGCCCTTGCGAATCAACTGTCTCTTGTCTCGACAGCATAAGCGCAACATAGGGGCAAAATGGGAAAACCGAAAAGCTTGAATTTGAGTTGCTTCCGGGATGTACCGAAAAGCTCGAGCTCAAGCACTTCCATGGAATGATATTTATTTGGCTGTACCGAAAAGCTCGAGCTCGAGCACTTCCATGGAATGATATTTATTTGTTCTATGATCAATCGCAATTACATTATCCTTTCAATAACAAAAATTGTGTCTAATGTAATTTCATGATTGACTTTTTATACGAATCTGTTCACTCTTTTTATCAAGAACACGCGTTGACGCAATAATATCTCGCAAGGAGAACATCTCTGTGGTTTTTGTTTTGTTTTTCCCCCCCTTCAAATGAAGGCCTTTTCATTTTTTTTCCAATGAAGACCAATGTTTATAGGCGTGTCAAGATGAGCTAACAGTCCCTTCCACTGCTTGGAAGTTATGACGCGGGGTTAGTTAAAATATATTTTATATTCTAATTTTTGCGCAACAGTTTTTTTAATTTAAATAAGTTCGTATTTAATACACGTCCGATGGAAATCGAATCTGCGTTGCTCTGATACCATGTGAAATGTCCTTTCCACCGCATCAGAACTCCGAAGTTATGATGAGGGTTGAGGGGATATATTTTATATTCTAACAACAGGAACTGTATTTCTCGGTGCAAATGCACGACAATATGACTCACTTAGCGAAGAGTTTCTTTGTTGAAGGAATCTATTTTAGTAATATGATTAAGTAATTTTTTCGCTTCTTGATCTCATTAGGAATAATACAATTAACTATTAACAATTTATATTAAGATTTATCAATAGAGAGGGCTGAATGAATTTTGCAAGAACATAGGGGGCAACAGAACTTTTGCACACATAGCCAAACAAATTCAATCATATATCGGTGGCTTGATGTATTGGTTGAGGGGGTAGAGTTGAATTTTGCGACAAAGAGAGGGGTCTGAGTAAAAGCGCAGGGGCAGAATTGGAAAAGAGAAGCTTGATTCAGCCCCCTGCTTATTGCGCACAGTTATTATATATATATATATATATATATATATATATATATATATATATATATATATATATATATATATATATATATATATATATATATATATATATATATATATATATATATATGAGATTAATGGAGGAAAGAGGCCATAGGAGGGAATTCCCTCCTATGGCGTCGAAAAAATACTCCCTCCACCAATTTTTCCGACGATCGGCCCCCATCATCTTCATCGTCATCGTTTAAGATGTGGGTACACCAAATTTCATGTGATTCTACAACTTTTTCACCGATGATTTAGTGGGTTCAAAATTAACGGTTTACCGACAATAGAACTTTTTACATTGCTAAATCAAAGGTGAAAAAGTTGTAGAATCACATGAAATTTGGTGTACCCACATCTTAAATGATGACGATGAAGATGATGGGGACCGATCGTCGGAAAAATTGGCGGAGGGGGTATTTTTTCGACGCCATAGGAGGGAATTCCCTCCTATGGCATCTTTTCTCCATTATTCTCTCTCTCTCTCTATATATATATATATATATATATATATATATAGCAAGGCCCCGCGCTATGCGCGGGAAAGAGATAGAAAATTAGCTTGGGAAAGATATACGCAACTACATACATATTAAATATTCCACGTATAAATTGTCAAGAATTTTTCTTTTTGATTTACCCTATGATCAGCTAACTCTTGGATACTGTTGGTAAAATATCCTTTTAATTCTCTCTAAAAGTAAAAAAAATAAAAAAAATCCATAGTAATCCAATGACGCTCAATTAACTTATGGCCAATATAATCTAAATGCAATCTTTTAAATCAGAGCTATAAATCCAATCAATCTACAATCTTGGAAATACAAACCTTCAAGAAGAAATTTATAGAGCTACATCGCAAATTGAGGATATAATTTTCAATTGCCTTTGATACTCGTTGAGATACGAGTCTATATAGTTTCCATTTTTTTAACATTTGCTGTAGATGCAGCTTTCTTAATTTGGTATTAAATTAAGAAGGAAAAATAATTAAAGGTTCCTTCTAAAATATAATACACATCAACCAGTGTTAGTTTAAAATCAATTTAGTAGATTTATGAAGAGGAAGAAGCCTAAAAGAGAGAAGAATATCTCAATTTAAGTGAGAGAATAATGGCTAGTTTCTGGTTAAAAATTGAAATTCCTAGTATAAAAAAAATATTTCTATACAAAATTAAAGATTATATGTATGCTTTCCTTTAAAGGACTGCTACCGGATAGGGATTTATGAGGGGTGGTTTGGTCATGTGTCCATTTCTTTTAAAGGATTGTTACTGGGTAGGGATCTAAACAGGTTTAAAAAGTTTTGATGGGCATTTATGAGGGGTGTTCGAAACAAATGAGGGATGCATTTAGTTTTTGTAACCCATTGCCACTTTGTGCAGCAAGACACCTAGGCAATATGGGAAACCCCAAAAGCTTGATCAAAGCCCCCGCATGGCTTTTATATCTTGCCAAATTTAACAACTTCATAAATCTAATCGAGCATCTAGTGGAAATGTAAATGCATGTGAATAATCAGAGCTAATTATCTGTATCCGACTTTTATCAAATACGGATAATAATTAATTGTTATTTCCGACGTCAATACATATCTATATTCGCATCCGCCAACAGCCATCGGATATGGATATGTTGACACTTATACTCGGTCCGAATCTGTTTATGTTTGGATTTAATGATTATATGTTTTCCAATATTCATTTAACCTCCTTATCAGTATCCCACATTTACCAAATATGGTTATTAGTTACATTTCTAATACTACCCGTATTCATAAGTCTAGAAGTGATGTGAAGACAATAACTTTTCTATATAAATCGGTTGCTCAGCTTGGTAAAGAAAATTATATTCCACATAAGTTACTCTTCTACATGAGTAATTAGTCACTAGAAGTTCTGTAGAAATTTCCAATTATTAAAGATCTACCATTGAAAAAAAGTAGAAACAAAAATAAAAAGAAAGGATGGCAACATATTTTTCAAAAGTGGCAATGTAACAAGAAACATGGATTTAGCATAATATAAGCCGTTTCCAATATGGATTTTGCATAATTCATTAAAAAGAACACCATTCTAATAACAATAAGAGTTATCAACATATTTTTCAAAATGTTTCCAATTATATCACAGACATTTCATTATTTTGCAAATGGCTACATATGTAACTAGAAACATGTTCATGACCTTGCTTCCCTAACCCTCCTCATTCTAACCCCTTGAGTTATCTTCCAACACACAAAAACTCACAATCAAATTACTGTAATGCTCTCCGGTTTACTCTGATACATTGTTCTTGAGGACATGCTGAGCTCTAAATCGGGCATTGGATTGGAATCTTGTTCCAAAGAAGAATTGGGATCGATCTCTTCGTTATGATTGAAAAAAGGTTCTTTGAACTTGGAAGAATCGCCATTTCCAACCTGAAGAAGAAATATTAATCATATATAAGCCGTTTTTCCTTCTTAAGTAATTGGTAAATGGAGGATGATGAGATATAATTAGTTACATCAAAGAGACTGGCTCGACGTTTTTTCTTGTTGAGGCTGTTTTGCCTTAGAAAATATTTCTGAGCATGGCTGGCCACTTGAGTTGGTGTTCTGCTTGTAACGAAGTTTCGAGAGATGCCTCGCCAATCTCCTTTACCAAGTTTTAGAAGCCCGTTTAAGAACGATCTATGTTCTTCCTCGGTCCACGGAACTCCTGAGAAAAGGGGCGTTGATTATCATAATTTACTAGTAAGAAAAAATGAGAATGAAAGTTAAGCATATGATTGAAATTCAAATATAATTGGTCATGTCATAGTGTTTCTCTTTGGGATAAACTGCAGGAAAACTCTCACACTTTTGCATGAATAGAAGCCAGCCATTCTCTTGTTTCAGAAGCTGCATTTAACATCGGGCCACTACTTTAAAAGGCGTTTGTGCTTTTACATCGTTTCAATTTTTTTCAATTTCCAAAATAACTAGTAAGGCTTGATATAGTATTAGATATGATGTTTAGATATAAAATCACAGAGAATCAAGGGTATCTTGGGAGTGTTGAGAGGGAAAAACAAACGTTTGTTTAAATAGGAGCCAAAGGCGAGAAATTTCCCCCGAAAATAGGCAAACATTTTTACAGGAAAACTAGCATAGAATCTGATTTCTACCTTCTGAAAATCAAAGAAGGCACAATCAATTCATGCTTAAATGACATAAAACATTTAAATTATAACAAATTACTCAAGAGTAAATAGATAATATATATTTTTTCATAAGCTCTGTACAACTAATATCAAAATCCTACCTTTCTTCCTCTCTTGTGCTCTGGCCATAAGCCCATCAGAGAGATACCCATTGGATATCTTCTCCGCGGTTTCATCGATACAGACAAGAGAAGACGACGATGAGGAAGAAGGAGAAGATGAAGAAGCATTATAATAAGACGAAGCCAAGCAATCCATGCTAAAGCTCTTCTTCATAGGTGAAGAAGCAATGTAAAGCTGAACACCAAACAACCTAACTCCATCTCCACCGCCTAAGATGTTTCTTGGGCTAATGCAAGTCCTTGAATTATGCCCATTGTTCCCACAATGAGAGCATTTCCTCCCCATTTCAGCCCTTTAGATGAAAAAATAGAGAACACAATGTTGATCTTATGAGGTTTGGATATGGTTTTAATAAGAGTAGCCAAAAAGCTATTAAAAGGGGGGGGGGGGGGGGATGGTATGGTTGGGAGAGATGTTTTGTGGATACACTTTCACTATAGGCGGTGTCACAATGGAGACCTACACTTAAAACATGTGGGGCTCATATATTATTGTTCCTATAGTTTCATAATACAAATATACAGTATCTGATACCGATGTATAATATAACTTTTTCTGCATTTTTAAATTTTGAAGAATCTCATAGTTGCAGTTTAGAAATGGCTATTTATTGTCACTCTCAAATGCTAATACATGTAGTTGTCATCTAATTGTGATGTAACTGTCAAATTTTTTTATACTTCTTATAATGGGAGAGAAATTAAACAGAGGTGGTTGAATGAAAACAAGATCCACCAATGGTTAGAAAGTGGGTAGCTTTGCATAAAGGGTTTAGAAATTAGAATAGACTATGATCAATGTGAATGGGTTAGTGAGCAACTACTGATTTAAAGAATTCTGGTTTCTAAAATTCTACCGCTTATAATTAGCGATTTCGGTTGTATAAAAATTTGAAGGTATTATCACATGCTTAACATGCTGTGCTCTTGTATTTCATTCAGAATCATAAAACTCGTTATGTGCTTAAATAATCTATTATTGTAATTTTCATTTTAGAGACCACACTACGTTACGAGGGGAATAATATTGTGTGTTACGTGTGTTACGGTGATCAAGAAGGAAGAAAAGATAAAATATACTCTTTCTACACAAGCAAACATTTATATAAAGATAAAATGCAAATTGCATTATGACATTGGATTCCCTAAAAAGATTCCTGAGTCCAGAGCAGCTATCATTCATGGCCAATCCCAATAACCAATTGTTATTATTTTTCTAAATTCATGTATATTAGTACCAAGTTGGAGTATTCAAATGCATGTTGCATGAACTGGAAACGCTTTTAACTTTTAATACAAGGAATGAACTAGTAATATATAGGTTAGAATACCCGTAGTGTACACGGGTTTATTATATATAATTAGATGCTTAATAGGGGTGTAATAACAAAATGGTTTTGCCTACATAAAAAGGAGGATTAGGCTTGGGCCAATCTATCCATTACATTTCTCTAAAACATTTTCTCTCTCATAATCTCTCTCTTCTAATTCTTTACATGGTATCATAGGAGATCTAAACCACGCATGTACCACTCTAGTTCAGTTATACCGTGTTCGATTTGTTTATTTTATTTATCTTGTGGCTATTTCTTGTTTTTATTAGTTTTTGGGTGTGGATAGTGTTTTAGTATCTGTGCTTGGTATCCGACCTGACCCGCATACTTGAAACCCGTCTTGATTCTTGATTACGTTCTATCCCTGCTGGTTTTGAGGATCTGTGCCCGCATATGTTCCGTTTACCTGCATCGTATATCTGTCATCTGCATATTTTTAATAATACAAATATAGTCAAATAAAATATTTTTAAATACCTAGCATGGCATGCATCATACCCCAAACCCTACAGTTGTATTCGTACATCGTGTTCTCGTTCCGTTTAGCGAAACAGACTCGTTTGGATCGCTACGTCTATACTACGTGTATCCGTTCTTGGGGGTATGCATTTTCTTTAACCGGACATCGTTTTTTGGTTTTGGTTTTGATTGACACGTATATTATCTGTATTTTCAAACCGTAATTTTAGACCCAATCCGGACATATTTTGAAGTATTTTTGTATTAACCAGAAAACTCAATATTATATTCTTAATATATTCTAAACAGTTTTATATACGAATATATACCTTTTAACCAAAAAATATATTTTAAATATTTCTTAAAATCCAAAACTCACTCACCAATCCCGCTCTGTCTCTCGAATATATTCTTTTATATTTTATTATTTTTAAAAACCCTATATATCAAACCCACGCCCACGTCTCCTCTCTCTCTCTCTCGCCTTCACTCTTTCCCGCCTTCGCCTTCCTCACGAAACCCTACCCATGTCTTCGCCCGTGCCTCGCCGTCGCCGCTTCCACCCTCGACCCAGTCTCTCCTCCTTCCCTCCTCGACCTCCTCACCTTCCTCTCTCGCCTCTCCCCTGCAACCCGTCCCCGCCTCCGCAACAATCCAACACCAGAACCCAAGCCACGCCGTCACCACCTCACCGCCGATCGCCCCCACACCCTCGTCACCACCTCCTCTTCTTCCTCCACTTCCCTACATCCCTGACAACGAGAACCCTAAAATCCCCGATCCCTGCAACCCATAACCCTGACCTCTGCAACTCGTGCCAGCACCCTCACCGCCGACCTATCGCTTCGTCACCACCGTCCTCATCACCTCTTCCTCCATCTCCTCCACTTTCCTTCATCACCACCATCGCCTGCAACCCAACCCGAGCCAACCCTGCACACCCGAGAAAACCCCGACCCTAAGAACCTAGCACCCACCGTCCTATCGCTGGAAAACCCCTGTCTGCATCCTCGCTGTCGACGGCCCATCGTTGGCGTCACCCCCTCGCTTCTTCTTTGATCCCAGAGCACCCAAACCCAAAGAACAACCTCTTCTTCTTTTTTCTCTTTCCTTTCTTGGATTCGCATTTCCCAGTGATCGTCGGAGTTATGCTCGTCGCCGACGATCCGGACGATCCAGTAGACGTCTCCAGCCAGCGTGGTCACATTCTTGCATAGCCTGGTCATGTACCGTACGCGCGTGCGCATCGCGACGTTTACCTGACGTCGGACGCGGCGTACGCACCCCGTCTCGAGATCCGATCAGGCAAGTTTATCTTGCTACATGCTATACAATTATATTTGCATCCATATGAATAAAAATATTACATATTTATTGCATTGTGCATCCCTGTTACAGTTTACCGCTTTTACGATACCCGTTCGTATCCGTACTGTATATTACATATTTAGTTGCATGCCGGAAGTTTATTATTTCATGTTACTGCTATATTCATATATTATGCTTGTTAGTGTGTATCATACGACCCATGGACTCATATTATGATATCATACATTATTACTTGTGCATCTGTGTTTTTACCGTGTTTCGATACTTGCTACAGTTTTACTTTGGGCATCCGTTTGATACATATGCACTATCTATCATGACCTGATACACCACTGCTTGACTTGATACCTGATTTTGTTACTAATACCGGCAATCTTGACGTGTTGTCCCAAAAGAAAAATCATGTTGTCTATTTAGACAAAACATGTATCTGCTTGATCCTGTGTTGGTATTAGCTTCATATTTATCAATACCTGACTTGAACACATAATCTTGGGGGTAAGGGGAAATCAATGATTAAACCTGACTTGTAACTCGACAGTTCGATACTTATACTGATCGGTTTTAGGGGCTAGGCCAGTCCCGGGATGCTGTTGCTGATATCATTCGTCTGTATATGTTACCTGTCTAGTGCTTAGCGGCATGTCTCGGATTCAGACCGAGAGTCTGGACCGTGGTCACGGGTACGCACGGGATACTATTGAGTTATATCGACGATTCCATTAAATTGATTTCAGAACTCTAGAATAGATAACCCGGGAGTACAGTTTAGATTACTCACTGCACTTCACGTACACTTTTACACCTCACTGTTTCATATCCATGTTTACTCGCTACATTCACGTTATTGTTTATATTTCATGCTTGCATATCTTGTTGCATCCTGGTTATTTATTTATTGTTGATATTATGACGCACTGACGTCTGAGTTTTGCATGGTCCAGTTTCTCTGTCTCTGTCGCAGGCTAACCAGGAGTACTTCAGCCGTCAAGCCGAACAGTGAGGAGCATGTTAGTGATAGTTTAGTTTAGTTTTCTTTTCGCAGTTTTATTTCCTGATGTGAGCCCGTATTTGGGACGTATTTCCAGAGGTTGCTGTTTATTGGATTTATTGCTTCCGCATTTATATTTATTGACTCGTTTATTCTGGCAGATGGACATGTACTAGTTAGTTTTATATGTTTTGTTGTTCTTGATATCTTATTGATAGCCGTAATGTAATTGTGGAGAGATGTTTCCTAACCACAGGTAGCATGGTTGGCTCTGTCACATGCCGATCTTAGCGCACTCTGAGAAGCGGGACATGACAACGCATCACCTGAGATCTAATCTCAACCACTCATTTCATCGCCCAAACACCAAAAACACCTAACCTAAACCTAACTGCCGCCGCCGGCAGTCTCTGCCATCGCCTCGCCGGAGCTCCCCTGAGGCGAATCGACCTCGCCAAAGTTCTTTGAACGCTCTCAATGCCTATCGTTCAGATCTGAAGGAGTCCTCGACCTCATGCCAGCTTCGTCTTCAACCTGGCATGCCTCCTTGACTTCAATTTCCCTCTAGAACCCTAAACCGACTTCGAAAAACCTCTTTCACCTTTAATCGACCCCTCCTCGACTTCGATTTGGCCGATCGATCCCCTTCCACGATCTCGACTCGCTGTTTTTTGACCTCGACTTGGTGATTCTGAGATTGACTTGAGTTCTTGAGCTGAGATCGAACTTGATTTGGAGAGTATTGCAAGATTCGACCTCGACTTGATGATTAGTGCTGAAATCAACATCGCCTTGATGATTTTCTGTTGTGCTTTGGCTGGTATTGGATCGATTAGCTGTTCTTGGTGATCTTTTGCTCGATTTGGGGCCGTTTCTCACTGTCGACTTGGTGTTTCTCACTGTTCTTTGCTGATTCTTGGCCTCGACTTGGTCTATTGGAGCTCGACTTGGGCTATTCTTTGCTGATTCTTGGCCTCGACTTGACGCTTCTTGCTGTTTTGGAGCTTGATCTTGAAGCTGCTCACTGTTCTTGGTGTTTTGAGGCCTGGAATTGGCTGTTCTTGACTGTTTTTGGAGTGCTTATTGTTATTGGAGCTTGATTTGGGGATTCTTTACTTCGATTTGATTGTTTGCTACCGTGATCCAAGACTTGACGTGATATTTTGTTCATGTTCATCATTTTTTGTTCCATTGCTTGCGTTGTTGGAATGTTGATTGTGCTTATTTTCATAATGAGTTGCTCGATTGATTGTGTAATCGGATTTTTAAAGTCGTCGGAGTCCGTATTCAGATCCGGTTGAGTTGTTTGTTTGTTTGATTTGTAGTTGTTTGATCGTAGATCGGATCTTGGGAAATCGATCACGATATTGGTTGGTTGGCATTCTTGATTGTATTTGGGTGAGATCTTAGGAGAGCTCTTTCTTTTGGTGTGTGGATTCAAGCTCGTTTGAAGATACGAGCATTATTTTGAGAGTTGCCTCGATTCCGAGAGCTGTTGCCTCAAGGTGTTATTCCATTAAAATTTTCTCGTCTACCATACTAGTTACCTCTTCATTATCATCCTTATTTGTGATGACCTCGATATTCCTTCTTATTATTTTGCTATCGGAGATCGTGATTAATTTTGAACTTGTAGCTTGAGAAAGTTGGAGATTATTATTAGATTGGAAGTTGGATCTTGGACAATCAACTACGATTCTTTGGGTTGGATCTTTGAAAATCTATTTCTTGTTATTTGGTTGTTGGAACTGGTGAGCTTAAGCTACCCCCATCATATGTTCGATAGATTGATTGAGAAGTATCTTTCACCTTTGGTGTTTACGAATAGCTATGATGATGGCTTCAGCTGCATCTTCTCCTATTTTAGATGCATCTTCTCCTATTTCAGAAGGAGTATCGATAAATGACGAAATACAGAGACTTCGTCTTCTTTTGTCCTCACCCACTTTAGATTTGATCAAGGAAAGAGACGACTAAACATCTTCCTCTCGCCGACACATACCCCACGCCCTTGGGTTATCAATTATGGAGTTGCTGATCACATGACAGGGAAGCAAAATATATTGTCTTCCTATAAGGCGAGATATGGAACCATCCCGGTAATTTTAGCAAATGGTATTACAACTAATATAGAGGGAGTGGGTTCAGTTTTGGCTACATCACAATTACCCCTGACTTCTGTTCTATACTTGTCTCGATCCCCTTTCAACTTGCTATTCATTAGCCAACTGACTCGACAATTGAATTGTAGCGCCATCTTTTTTCCTGAAGGATGTGTGTTTCAGGAGCTTGAGACGAAGCGAACGACTGGCACCGGGACAGAGGTTGATGGGTTATACCACCTTGATGAGCACCCACGCACTATAGCTTGTCCAACATCAAGCCCTACATCAGCCTTTGATACTCATTGCCGTTTTGGTCACCCTTCCTTACAAACGTTGAAGAGAATAGTTCCATCTCTTGTTTCTTTATTTACTTTAGAGTGTGAATCATGTGAGATGGGTAAATATATTCGCTTAAGTTATCTCTCCCGTGTTAATAAAAGGATCGACAATACTTTTCAGTTAGTGCATTCAGATGTTGGAGGGTGATGTCTAGTTATTGCATAAGGGGGTTTTCGTTATTTCGTTACATTTATTGATGACTTTTCTCAAGTCTTATGGGTATACTTGATGAAATCTAGAAATGAGTTATTTTCTCATTTCCAAAACTTTTGTTCCGAAATCAGGAATCAATTTGGAGTTAGTATTGGTACTCTCAGAAGCGATAATGCACGGGAATATTTTAGTGCACCCTTTAGAGAATACATAGAGAAACTTGGTATTATCCACGAATCATCTTGCCCTTATACTCCTAAACAAAATGGGGTGGCCGAAAGAAAGAATAGACACCACTTGAAAGTTACTCGTACTCTCTTGTTTCATATGCGGGTGCCTAAGCACTATTGGGGGATGCAATACTTACTGCTAATTACTTGATAAACCGTATGCCTTCGTCTGTATTAGATAGGCTAGTTCCTCACTCTATTTTGTTTCTCTCGACCATTACATTTCCTGTACTTCCTAGTGTCTTTGAATGTGTGTTTTGTTCACGATCTTCAATCGAGAGGCTATAAACTAAGACCCTAAGGCTATCAAGTGTGTTTTTCTTAGTTATTCTCAGACTTAAAAGAGGGTATCGATGTTACAATCTTGTGTTACGCCGCCGGTTTATCTCAGCCGATGTAAATTTTCATGAATCTACCCCTTACTTTGCTCAGACACACACATCGCTGGATTTGAATAGTGATTTTCTCTTGGATATTTCGCATGCTTTAGCTTCTGAGGATACTCCATCTGCGAAAGCTGATACTCCACTTCCTGTTTTAGAAATCACCCATACAGTTCCTATTATCGAACTGATTCTTGATTCACCGCCATTGGACCCTCCACCATCTGTTACGAGAGTCTATGCTCGAAGGGAACATCCAACTGTTGCTCCTCCGGCTCCTGCTGCCGAACTTCTCGAGTCTCTAACTCCACCAGCGACTGATATTGATCTTTCTACCGCCTTACGAAAAGGCACCCGGAGCTGCACTTCTTACCCTATAGCTCATCATGTGGCCATTTCTTACTTATCTTCAGCATATCGAGTATTTATTTCCTCCATCAACTCTCATTATCTACCCAAGTCTCTTTCTGATGCTTTGTCTTATAAAAGGTGGACCAAGATTATGATTGATGAGATGCTTGCCCTCAAACTGAATCAGACATGGGATCTGGTTCCTCTTCTGGCTAGGAAGAAAGCTGTAGGGTGCCGTTGGCTATTACACTGTGAAGCTTCATCCTGATGGGACCCTTTACCGTTTGAAAGCACATTTGGTTGCCAAAGGGTATTCCTAGACTTACGGTAATGATTATGAGACCTTATCTTCGGTGGCCAAGATGACTTCTGTTCGTCTACTTATTTCTCTTGCAGCCACCTATCATTGGCCACTGCATCAGCTTGATGTGAAGAATGCATTTCTTCATAGATCTTTGGTCGAGCAGGTCTATATGGAGCAACCACCTGGTTTTATTACTCAGGGAGAGTCTGATCTAGTTTGCCGATTGAAAAAATCATTGTATGGCTTGAAACAGTCTCCTCGAGCGTAGTTTGGAAAATTTACTGAAGTGGTTATTTCGTTTGGCTTGAGACAGTGTGCATATGATCATTCGATATTCTACTATAATAACACCAATGGCTTTTGCATTCTTTTGGTGGTATATGCCGATGGCATAGTGATTACTGATGATGAAAGGCGGGTATTGCACAGCTTAAGTACCACTTTCAAACAAAGTTTCAAACTAAGGACCTTAGGAGCTTAAATACTTTTTGAGTATTAAAGTTGTTCGGTCGAATGATGGCATCTACATCTCACAGCAAAAGTATATGCTTGATATGCTTACTGAAGCAGGAATGTTCGGATGCAAACCAATAAAGACTCCAATGGATCCTAATACTAAAATGCTTCCGGGACAAAGTGACCCGGTTGAAGATCCCAGAAGATATCGACGGTTGGTCGGTAAGTTGAATTACCTTACCGTCACTCGACCTGATATCTCATACCCAGTTAGCGTTGTGGGCCAATTCATGGCCGATCCTCTAGTAGCTCATTAGGATGCGATGATTCGAATACTTCAGAACACCGAGCCATGGCGAATACCACTTGTGAGCTTGTATGGATTCGCTTTCTGCTGGGAGAGCTTGGTTTTGAGCCCACTTCCTCTATGTAGCTATATTGTGATAATAAGGTTGCAATCTATATTACCTTTAATCTTATGTTTCATGAGTTAACGAAGCACATTGAGATGGATTGCCACTTCGTGAGGGAGAAGATTGAAGATGGGATCATCGATACATACTATGTTCAATCTGCTCATCAATTAGCAGATTTATTCACAAAACCCTTAGAAAGGAATATAGTGCAGTTTATTTGTAACAAGCTGGACATGTTTGATATGTATGCTCAGCTTGAGGGGAGTGTTAGAATACATGTAGTGTACACGGGTTTATTATATGTAATTAGATATTTAATAGGGGTGTAATAGCAAAATGGTTTTCCCTTATATAAAGAGGAGGATTAGACTTAGGCCAATCTATCCATTATATTTCCCTAAAACATTTTCTTTCTCGTAATTTCTCTCTCCTAATTCTTTACAATATAGATTTGAGAATGCTAACAAATTTTCCTCTAATTGACTAGTTTAATGTTTCTTATTTTAATGCTTTGAGTTGGGACATCTTTTTCATTTCTTCCCTTTCTCTAGTACCAGCTAATAATTCTGTCTTGTTTCCAATAAAGAGCAACCAAATGCTCACTCACTTTCCACTTGTTAGAAAAAAAACATTGAACAAAGAAACATGATCATGACCCATATCTATATGCTTTCGTATGAAGATATGACAGCTAACAACAACTGTTAGCTTATTAAATCAGGCATCAAACATATATGAACACACTCAACAGGAAACAACTCAGCCTATTATAGATCAGAGATCCCAATACAAGGTTGGTGGTGGTCAGATATGGGCTTTTATTTGATATATAGCAAGTACATTGCAGATTCCAGCAACTCACTCAAACTTAATAAATTTAATATGGCTTCTTTATCCCTCTAATATCTATCAATAGTCTACTACATTTAAGGGCTTGCTTTACTGGAAAATGGAAAACATCATGTAAATCTATATAGATAGTTCAACGGTAAAAAGGTTTGGTGTGCTACAGTGGCATTAAAATAGTAGAATCCAAGAAATACAGGTTATTATTTTTTTGAGCTAATTACCTAGTAGAGCAGACCAGTGATGGTCTAAAAATATATAGGTCTTCGAGAGATTTATATATATCTTCAACTCAAACATATTTCTGTCTATTTTTAAATATATAAACTCTTCTTTATACTATCATATACAACGGGAAAACCGATCATTTACCCTAACATCCCACATGGGAAATAAACTTGCATGAAGAAGTGTAGAAAATATCTATTACCTTCAAGGTACCATGTTGTGCCTCACGAGTAGAGAAGAAAAGCAATACATGGATGGCTTGGGACAAGATGATGGGGTTCGCCATTTTTGTAGTCCCTCTCCGTCCCTTGTTAGCATTTTGCAGGCACTAGTTAATATTTCCAAGAAGTGGCCTACTTGATCAAAGATTCGAGTCAAAGTATCATGTCAGCTAGAATAGCTTCGACGCATATAAATTGGGATCAGATCCCGAGGTAAGCATATTAGACATTGCATACTCCAAAATCTCTCATTTTTCATTAAATAACTTTAGGGTATAATAATTTTTGTTGACAATACTGGCATCCTTCACGAGTATTTCTCTTCCAGGCATGGATTGCTGTCTAAAATAGGAAATCTTCAAGTCCATCCACAAACTGGCTCCCTAAAGTTCAAGGAGAAAATGCTTCCGTCTTTAACACAAGCAAAAATTGTAATACTTCAATAAGCATTTCAATTGGTGCATTGGTGGTAATTTAAACAAAGAAATTAAAATATTGCAGTTTAAGAACTCCCGAAGGATGGGATTATTGGTAGGGCATAAGACTTGTGACAAGAAGTCCACAAATTCAAGATATGCAACTAAGGAGAGGAGGCCTACCAAAGTTGTTGAGGTGGACCCATGGGTCTAAGCTTCTATATAATATATATAAAGATATATGAGAGAATATTTCTGAAAGAATTTTCTCCTATCTAGCTTGCATTTTAATGGAAAAATAGTTAACTTGTCCCTATTTACTTCTCTTACTACAGTAGAGTCATGGAAAAAGTTTCACTGCCTTCATACTCAATATTTATAACTATTTTATCCCATTTAGCTTGGCTTATATGGTAAAAAAATTCTAATCGGTCCCGTATTTAAAATGTGTTTACTTTTTCTCACTAATGTTTTACTAGCAAAATATTTAAAAAATTCTTGATTTTTGTGTCTATAGCATACCAAATATTGAAAATTGAAAACGGAAAAAAATTAGAGTTAAAAATTTCATGATTTTCGTTTGGTATTGCAAATATATATATATATATATATATAACCAAATAAAACAGAAAATTTGAGATTTTTGAAAATTTCTCACCAAGTTGGCGCTATAGCATGGATAATATTGAAAACGGAAAATTTTAAGATTTATAAAAAAATTCGATTTTCTTGGCTATAGCATGTAAAATATAGAAAAACGGAAGAAAATTGAAAATATTAAGACTTTAAAAAATTTCATGGTTTTCATATGCTATATATAGTAAACAAAAAATATTGAAAATTCGAAGAAAAAGAAAATTCTTGAGATTTTAAAGACTTTGAAAATATCATGATTTTTGTGTGCTACATGGTGCAAACTATTGGAAACTTGAAGAAAACAAAAAAAATTATGATTTTTTCAAATTTTCATGATTTTCGTGTGTTACTAAGGGTCCCTAGTCACTCAGAAGAGATTCCTTTGTTCTGTTGGATTCTCAATAGCAATTAGCGACCTTGTTTTCTTTTACTTCATATGACCTTTTGTCTTCTTGATATCCGGAAGTTCTCTAAAAATATAATCAAGTAAAATATTATAAAATCGAAGTAGTAGAAAATTCTAAGATGTTTGAAATTTAATGATTTTTGCAAGGTTCAAGGTTTCGGTCGAGGTTTCGGCCTATCGGATCGGTTTCGGTTGGAACCGGTCCGAAACCAGCTTCAAAACTCGGTATCGGCCGGTATGGGTTAGGTATCGGCTGGTATCGATCAGGTATTGGCCAATAATAGTCAAAATTGACCGATATTTGCCAATATTAGGAAAAAGATAAAAAAAAAGGAAGATAGAAAACGAGAAATGTCAATTATAATTTTCAAATTACATGCCATTTTCTTTTATATATTTTGCTAAATAGTCATCTTTTTGATGCTATCTTATAAGTTTCAAATCATATATATATTTATATACATATATGTATTAATATACATATACATGTATACACCACATGAATATCAACCGAAATTGAAACAGAAACTTAGACCGAAACTAACGAAACCAAGCGAAACTCAACGATACTAACCAAATTTTGAGGAACCGATATCGATACCGAGTTCTCAAACCTTGGATTTTCGTGCGTTAAAAGGATGCAAAGTAATGCGAAAAGGAAGAAAACACTGAAAATTTTGCAATTTTCATGTGGCTATGTTTCATGCAAAATATTTTTAAAAGTGAAGAAAAAAGAAATTTTTAGATATCTAAAAAGTATGCAATTTTCGTTTGTTATAGCAAAGTAAAATGTGGAATTTTGGAATTTTTTAAAATATTGCAATTTTCATGCTCTTAGTAAGCAAAATAATAAAAAAACCAAAGAAAACAGAACTTTTTGAGATTATTGAAAATTTCACGACTTTCGTACGCTATATGATTACACAATTGTAAAACAAAAAAAACAAAAAACTTTCAAGATTTTTAAAAAAAAAATTAGCGATTTTTTTGTGATATAAGAAGCAAAATATTGAAAAAGAAAGAAAACCAAAAAATTTTAAATTTTTAAATTTTTTACGATTTTAGTGTGTTATATATAGTATGCAGATTATTGAAAATTTGAAGGAAACTGAAAACTTCAGGATTTTCGAAGATATCGTGATTTTCTTGTGCTATATAGTAAACAAAATATTGAAAAACTGAATAACACAAAAAAATTCGAGATTTCTGAAAATTTCATGATTTCCGTATGCTATATCATTCAAAATATTGAAAAATCGAAGAAACGGAAATTTTTTGAATTTTTTTAAAATTTCACGATTTTCGTGTGCTAACAAGCAAAATATTGAAAATCGAAGAAAACATAGAAGTTTGAGAATTTTGAAAATTACGCAACTTTGTGTGGTAGGTAGCAAAAATGTTGTAAATTTGAAGAAAACAAATAATTATGGGATCTTTGCAAATTTCGTGATGGTCATGTGCTATATAGCATGTAAGATATTAAAAACTCGAAGAAAATAGCAAGTATGAATTTTTTGAAAATTTCATGATTTCATGTGCTATGCATAATATTGCAAAAAGGAAGAAAACGGTAAATTTTGAGAATTTGGTAAATTTTGTGTACTATCATGGAAAATATAGAAAAAGGAAACAAGGCACTATAGCCCCATAACTGTGGTATCCAGATTGCAGGCCCCATGGGGCCCAGATGCTTTTTTACACATACATCTGGTCCCACGATGCCTACAGTCTCGATAATGCAGTTATAAGCATGCGGTGTCCATGTAGGCCCCTTATAGCCATGTTGAAAACCGAGGGAAAAAATATTTTATTTTTGAAAATTTCATGGTTTTCTAATGTCATAGCAAGCCAAAATACTGGAAAACCGTAGAAAACAAAAATTTTGCTATATTCGTGCAAAATGTTGAAAATTTAAAGAAAACAAAAAATTATGAAATTTTTGCTAGTTCCATGATTCTCATGTGGCATAACAAACAAATAGTGAAAAACCGAAGAAAAAGATAAATTTGAGATCTTTAAAAATCTCGTGAATTTCATTTGTTATAGTAAACAAAATATTAAAAAAATGTTAAAGTATTTGCAAGTAAGTTCTTCAGATATTTTACATGTGAAGTTTATAAATATTAGATATTACAACTTACAAATCTATAACAATAAACTTTTAAATTTATATGACTTTCCTTGACTCTAGACTTCCTACCCGTGCACGGGGGCCCTTGCTAGTATACTAAATAAATCTGCAGTTTAATATTTTAACTACTATGTTGTGTACACAACAATATCATGAAACTGTATATGGCTTTAAAGCTAAAGCAATAGCAATAGGTAATACATTCAGCAAATATCTGTTCATCACATGACAACAACTAAACTACTATATGGGTTGTTTAAGAATCTACCTTTTCTCTATAAAAATCAATTAACTACTGTTTCAACAGCAGCAGCATCATTCTCTATTAAGCCCTATCCTACATCAAAATAGATTAGCTATGAAACAAAAGCCTCCATGAAACATTTGAAAAATCTGCACTCTTTCTTATCATATTCCAATTTACAGGTCGAGAAAAACACCAGAGATGGGTAGTCATAATCCTAAAATGATCAGTTTGAGGCCTTAAATTTCTCCTAGATCACGACGAAAAGTCTGAAAGGAGAAAGATAATAGATGCACTATAGTTTTATTATCTTACTTTCTAGAATTGCTCATATAACTAAGCCTTTGGATCCTCAGAAAACTGTAAAACCCACAAAATGTTGTAAGCAAATTTCCTTGAAAATAAGAGCTGTCCATTGTTTCCGGAGGTATAAGGTTGGACCCATGCCAGACCCGCCCCTCCGTTAAATAAATATGCTTCGTCTCACTCTTTACAGTAGTGATCGAACATCATAACGTCATTGTACTCGATCATAATCCAATTAAGATAATGCATGATAACCCAGATTTCTAAAGATAAGTTTTTAAAAAAAATTTAACATGGCCTCTTAATAATGATGTTTATTCCAATCATGGAACCATAATAGACCAGAAATTGCTAGTGGTGCTTTCCATCCTAAGAAAAACATCAACCTTCTACCATTAGTGGACAAATTGGGTCATGCAACCATGTTACATCAGGCTTAATTAATTCCATTCAGCTTATTATTGGCTTATTTACTAAAAACTCCAAGGATATTTTAACAAAACTACCATTATCTTTAAAAAAATCAATAAACTATACGGTTCAAATTAACAGTGTTAAATTTTGCAGTAAAGGAACATTTTGCCCTTCTCATAAAACAAATAATAATTATTAACCATATTAATAGTATTTTTAAATAATTGTTAAGTATAAAATAAATAAATCAGTATTTTTTTCTTTTTTGTTTGGGGAATAGGGAAGGTCGGGGCAGGGAAGGGGCTGGAGGAATGGGCGAGGAGGGGAAGAAAGGGGCCACACTGAGGGGATGGAGAGGGTGCCAGGGGAAGGAGAGGGTGATGGTGGTCGTGATGATGATGATGAAGAAAAATTAGATGATGATGAAAGCCGGTGGCGGTGGTTGCGGTGGCGGAGGAAGGGACTGAGGTGGGAAGAGGTGGTGGATGATATTATGATGTTGTTGATGATGATTGGAGGTGATGATGATGAAAAGGAAAAGGAAGAAGAAGATGTGGATGATGATGGGAGACAGCGGTGGTGGTGATTGCGGCGGCAGAGGGAGGAGGATGATGACGATGGGAGGTGGTGATGATGAAGAAGATGAAGAAGATGATGGTGGGAGTCAGCGGCGGAGGTGGTTGTGGCGGTGGATGTGGTGGTGCCGGCGCCGAAGCCATTGTCGGCGATGATGGCCAGGGGAGGATGAGGGTGGGTTTTTTTAATTTATTTTTTTGAAATCAGGGTTAGGGTTAAAGAGGAGTAATTTGGGGATTTTTTAATTTTTATGCTGACGTAGCAAATTAGTTGACATGGCGCTAATGTGGGTGCTAACGTGGTACCGTTAGGTTTGGTAGTTTCTTAGTAGTTTCAAAGATAATGGTAGTTTTGTTAAAATAGACAAAATCTGCTGGGAATTTTCAGTAATAAACCGCTTATTATTATGTGTAGGGGTGGGCACGGTTCGGTTCGGTTTTTGACAAAAAAAATCGAACCGAAACTTTCGGTTCAGTTTAATCTCGGTTTTTACAATTGATATAAAAACTTATCAATTATTTCCCTAAAATTCAAATAAAAACTCTTGATCAAAACTAACATATAAATAAACAATTATTGTTAAAATTTAAGACAATAATTCTACAAATTAATTGATTAATAGTAAAAATATTTCTCTATAATATGGAATCTTGTAAAATAAGTAACATGATATAATATAATATAATATGGTATTAAATATATATTAGGTATGTTTGACATTGTTTATATATAATATTGTTACATAATTAATTATATATATGATAAAAATTATTGTGCGTACATATTATTTTCATCCAATATTCCCCTTTCGGTTCGGTTTAAACCGACTCCGAAATTACCGAACCGAAACCGAATCGAAATGTTTCGGTTCGGTTATGTTTTATCGGTTTTCAGTCGGTTTTTCGGTCCGGATCGGTTCTTGCTTACCCTTAATTATGTGTTAATTTAATGGGTTATGGCTAACTAATCACATTTCCGGCATGACGAGGACATATCCTCTTACATATCCTATCCACATTTCTAAAAATGACTTGCTTAAGAAAGCAGGCAAGTTGATGTGTTTACGACTCACAGTGATCTAAGTATCTAATATAGAAATACATCCCCCACCAGAACATCAATCTAGATATATATGCAATGGCATAAACTTTGAGAAGAAATCAGAGCTATCCAGGGTGAAATCCGGCAAACCCAATAAACAGAATGCTCACCCGCATCACCGTGTTGGGAAAAAATTATGGCCTTCAAATCTCACGAACAATTTGAAGTTTTGGTGCAGTGACAACGACTTTAAGAGAAGATCCAACATTACAATTAGCCATGAATGCCAATTAGAGGAGCACTACCACATGTGTCAACATTGGAGCTCCATAACCATGTTCAAATTGGAGGCTTGTAAATCACCACACATTAAGCATTTATGTTCATCTAACATAGAATAAAACAAACATATGTATATTTTTAAGCTTGTAGTCTAAAGATAATATCTCAGACTTCATCTTTGGGTTGACCTGTATGGCTGAATAAAAGTTTTCGAATTCGAAATGTAGTGCTATTTCATCCTCAAATTTGGAAGAAATCGGAAAGCCCTATGCCAAAGTCAAGTGAAAAATGGTTCTGAATGCTAAATGGAAGGGATGTGGATTGCGGGATTAGATGGATTGATTACTCTCTGCCTAACATCATATACCAGGATCCTATTTAACAAGTACCTGGTAGTCTTATAAATTAGCCTACAGCACATACCCAAAACATACAAGAAAAAATTACACAGGGTTGATTTTAAAGTTATTCAGCTCCAATTATAACAAAAATAGAGCTCCATGCAAGCGCAGTTCAACTTGTAAGAAACTTAGTTACAAGTTTGAGGTGTTAATGGGTAGCTGATTTGTAATTTGAGCCTAAGAGAGCCCTAAATTGCAACAAATTTGGTTATGGTTCCAGCTGCAGCAAAAGGTTCTTTTGCAGCTTCAACTTGTAAAGTTAAACGGAAACTACATCAAACACAGCAACAAAACACCTTAACTGCTCCTAATTTCTACAGTTGGAGTTGCATGCACCGGCAACTTTATCAACCAAACCTCCTTCTATTTACAGTGGCATATTGGGGGTTTCCTCCTAAATCTAAAAACAAAAATCAAGTCATATCAATTTCAATCATGATGAGATGAACTGATGCATTTGAGAGAGGTGAAAAACGGAAAAAAAAAACAGAGGGATCAGTAGTTCACTTTAATAGAGTGATGAAGCATAAATGAAAGTTGAGAACACAAGGGACATATCTTCTACATAATTTTACAGAGAGGTTTAAGCTTGAGAGCTCCACCTAGCCGGTAAAACCTTTTGGGACAACTTCCTTATCTCAGAAGCTCAAATGATAACCATTTCTTTAATAAAAAGCAAATATTAAGCACTCTAAATCCACATGAAATTACTCCTCCCTTTCCCTATGAACAAAGCTATTTAAAACAACAATCATCTGCGACAACTTTTCATGTTGTCCGTAATGTCAGGCACCAATGGTAATATACGACTTAAAACATGACAATATGATGCATCAATTTAGCTATCTTAACCTTCAGTTGAAGTGCAATCTTAGCAACACATGCAGATTGCAAATCCTTATCTAATAATACAAGGAAAATGTTGGCCAATGAGGCTTATTCTCTTAAGTTTTAATTATTTTACAAAAACCATATTTTAAAGATATTATATGTTACTAACCATGTCAGATAAGTTAAAAGTGCTACAAGAATTACTCAAGCAAGAGAACAATCAACACTTCAATATCGAGCGACTCTGAAGACCAAATTGCAAGTTCAAAGAAAATATCGAAAAAGTCCCACAACGGAGTATTCAAGACATTTATTTTCTTTGAGTGTAGAGTCGATCTCATTCAGTAGAATCTCTTTTCAACTTCTAAATTTTTATACTAGATATCTTTAGTTAAAGAGACATTTAAACTTTTTATTAGAATTTTTAAAAACAAACCAAATCCTTTTAAACATCGTGTCTGATATATAAGACATCCCCCCAGGCGTCCATAGCAGTTGTACCCTTTTTCAAAAATCTGTTTTTGGTTTAAAATTCAAACCTCCAACAGCTATTAACTGCCAAAAATGGTCCTAACTTTTAGGAGCAGGTATCCTAACTGTCCTAACTGCCCATTTTCATATTTCCATATAAAGGACCCCTTTTTCAAGTGATTTTTCACCTATTTCCTTTTTATAGATTTCACAAGTTCAAGTTTTCTCATTCTTTAATCCATTCGTGAAAACTCCGTCGTTCTTTCGTTCCAAAGTTTTTATTAATCTTTTTGAGAGAACTTGAACGAAAGATCTATGATTCGTCGAAGAAGTTTCTCTTTTAAACTTTTTAATAAAACTTCTTCGAATCGTTTTAAAACTTTTTTAATATCCAAAACACAGTCCATTATCTCCTTTGAATCGAAACTTGATTTATCCTTTAAGATCAATAGAATTGTATAGTTGGTTCTATAAAGATTTGTGTAAAATCTTATTTGTAAGACCTAATGAAGAAATGTCTAAGATCTTCACATTATAAGGGTTTCGGACTTGAGCCTTAGGAAAAAGTCTAAAGATTCACCGCTTGCAAGTGTAAAGTTTTTAAGATCAGAGCATGAGAAAAAATCTGGGTTTCTCCACCCATAAGGAATCAATGGATAATGAAGTTGAGTCCTAAACAGGAACTCTCAGGTGGGGATTAGCCACATAGTTGGTGAACCCTAATTAACAATTCTCTGTGTCATTTACTTTCTGTGTACTCTGTGTTTGTGAAATTGTTTCATTTTTTATACTCTGGTTTATTTTTCTCAGCAAAATTTCTTAATTCTGCACAATTGCACTACGTTTGCCATAAAACCTTATTCACCCCTCTATGGCTGTTTTCAATTGGTATCAACGTAGGTTACTCTATTTTAAAGATTAATCTCTTGAATATCTGATCATATGGTAAACTGCATGGAAAGACAACCCACTAACCGTCCTCCTCTTTTCAATAGTACCAACTATCAGTTTTGGAAAACTAAGATTAGAGTTTTCCTCCAATGTATAGTTCTAGAAATCTTAGAAATCATTGAAAACCCCTTTGTCACCCTACCACAAATCCATTATCTGATGTTGATAAGAGATCAATGACATTAAATGTCAAGGTAATGAATGCACTTCATTGTTCTTTGAATTTAGAAGAATTCAATAGAATCTCTATGTGTCAAACGACAAATGAGATTTGAAATATTCTCCAGACCGCTCATGACGGAACCGGTCAAGTTAAAGAGAGTAAGATTAATCGACTTATGCACGAGTATGAGATGTTCCAAATAAGAGATGATTAGATCATCGGCTATATGTATTCTAGATTCAATAATGTCATTACAGAACTCTTTAATCTAGGAAAGAAATTCGATGAGAAAGAAAAGTGATATAAATTGCTGAGATTCCCAACGATCTCTTAGCAACCCAAGATCACTGCCATCGAAAAAATCAATGATATGACAACATTGACTGTCGACTGCCTAATATCGACTTTTTAAAGACATACAGAATGCAACTTGAAAATCTAAAACAAAAGCAAGAAGACACTCAAAGGAAAAATATCGCGCTAAAGGCATCGACTAGTAGCTCCAAACCTAAGAAAATATCTAATGATGAGGAAAGCGACGATGAAGAAATGACCAATATTACTAGACACTTCAGGAAGTATCTGAAGTCCAGGAAATTCCCTCAGAAGAAAGGTACGTATAAATTTAATAAAAAATTTAATTCTATTCGTTGTTTTGAATGCAATAAGGCCATGTCAAGTCGGAGCGTGCTATGCTCAATAAGGATAAATGGAAGATTAAAAAGAAATCAGAAAAGCGTTCATTTCAAGTTATTTGGGATGATACGGATTCCAGCGGCTCAGAAGCCGAAGAAGTCGCAAATATGTGCTTCATGGCACAAGAATATAAGGTAATCAATGATAACTTTGATTTAGAATCCTTTAGTAAAAATGATTTAATAGTTTTTTGTCATTTTCTTAAGGATAATTATGATAGGATTAATACTAAGTATAAAATATTAAAGACAAATCTATCCACTAAAAATGTTTCAGAAATATCCACACAAAATAAATTAAAATAGAAAATGAAAAACTTAATGAAAAATTAAAATCTATAACCTTAACAAATGATAAGTTAATTGAAACTAATAATACGTTAAATTTTGAAATCTTTAACTTAAAAAGAAAAGTAGATTTATTGGATGAAATGATTTTAAAATTCACTAAAAGTAAAAATAATTTAGATATATCGTTAGGACAATCAATAAAACACTGTAAGAAAGAGGGGGTTGGTTTTAACAATTATTCTGAATTAGTCCCTAAAACTAAACCATTTAGGTGTAAATACTATTATAAATATGGAAATGCGCATGGAAAACAAAGTGCAATCATCATGGCCTTAAGTTCAGATTTAGATAAAAGGTTTAACATAAAAGTTTTAGGAAATTTCATGCACCTGTATTTTAAAAAAAAGAAACAGAGCATTTGGCTATTGTAAATGCAAGTTACATGCGTGTTAAAGGTCATTGTTTATAAAATTCAAAAGCTCGCATAGCTCATACTTTAACTTTAGGAGGCTTAAAACACATTCAAAACGACGTTATCAGGTGACATGATCTACTGTGAAAATATGTGTACATTTGTGTAGGACATTTCTTATTAAGGACTCAGATCAGAATGAATATTATAATATGGTGTTCTATCGCATTTATTACACGATGCGCAGAAAATATCAACCATACATCATTTCATATAAAAAGATTTGAATAATAAATTTACCTATCACGATAGGTTAGTTGACTAACGACAGAGCGGTCGTGGGATCAAGCACGACTACACAATTATAACTAAATCCCCCTACATAAAAATCGGTATAGATCAAACTTAAATATTTTACACCAATGATATGGGGTGCTCAGAAAGTAAACAGTCATGAATAAGATGCACTCGTGACATGATGTGCACCGAAAATAAACAAACATGAATAAGGCGCACAAAAAAATATCAGATCAAGAAATGTTAAACCGCATATTCACGCCCAAGTTGTATCAATGGTTTATAATATAACATGAACAATAATCAAAATTTATTTTTTTTCCTCTTTTCATCTAAAAATATATTTTCTTTTAAAAGGAACCGCCGACACAATGTAGTCAAAAAGTTTCGTAGAGGGTACGCAACAAGGGAGAGAGAGATGCAGAGAAGGACTTACGGAGTAGAACGATCTAGGATCGTTCTATCGTATGTAAAGGTTGCCTTGAAAAATCGAGGCTTGTGTGATGATCAGGGTCTTCTTCTTCTTTTGCTTGAGTCCTTGAACTTGGGGATGCAGATATAAGCCAGTGGAGAAAAGAGAAATTTCGGAGTGGGAAGAGAAGAGAAAGACGGCTCATGGGATAAAAAGAAATTTAGGGTTTAGAGTGCTTTTAAAGGGTAGTTGCTTGCATGATTGGTTTTAGGAAAATCCGTGATAAGATTTCGAATATAAATGACCAGACATGATCGCACGAGAAAAATCCTGTGATCTGGAGTCCAAAAGATCGCCGGGGATGGTCAAATAGCCGCCGGGGATGGTCCAAGTTCAAGTTTTGGGCACGGGCATTGGTCTCCTGGTTCATGTCGGGTGTAGGGTTTACAACATGGCTACGGAATTTTAATTCAGCCTACGGGGTTCGTGTAGCACGCACGTGAAGTTAGGGTTTTCAGGAATCAAAAACAAAAAAGAAATAAATAATTTGGGGAGGGGGAGGTTTGAACTTAAGACCTGTGGATCAAAAGTACAGTGTCTCAACCAAGCGAATGCAAGTAAAGACCTGCATATAATTAGAAAGGAAATAAATTTATATACAAGTGTTTCAAAGTAAAAGGCCTTTATTAAAGAAAGAGAAATATAAGGAAAGTACCAGGATTTCGTAGTCATTACAGTAATTAAGCTATGGATGACATTTTTTGGATTTTGTTATTGTCAAGAGTTGTAATATATAAAGATTGTGATGAATAAGAATTAGAATTGTTGTTTGTTCCTTATTATGGGTTAAAAAAGTTTAGGAACAACAAGTTTCTTCCAACATCAACAGAAATTTGTTTTCCATTTCCTCAGCAATTTCTTCCCTCTTCTTGACAAGACTCTATTCATTCTTGAAATTGGATTCCTAAATAATTAGGTTCCTAACTAAACAAAACAAAAATAATAAAAATAGAAGCAAGAAAGAAGACAACAAACACAAACTTTAAAGCCTAATTTGGCAAACAAGGTTTCCAGGACCATGGTTTCAGTTTTGACTAAGTTAAAACTAAACCACAGTTTGCATTTCTATAAACTGTGATTTCGTAAATTAGGATTTCACAAAGTTTAGGGTCGTTTGGCAATATGATTTATGAAACAAAGGCTTCGTTTAACTTAACCTATTTTTAAGTGTGTTTGTGTGTGTGTGTGTGTGTGTGAGAGAGAGAGAGAGATGGCACGGAACTTTCCGAAACTCCACCCTTTCAGCGTTTTGAGGGTTTCGAGCCCTCGAAACTTTTTAACCCCTCGGATTGGGAAACTCGATTTCAATTGCCAAATCTAGACATAGATTCAATATTTGGAGTTTAGCATCGAAACCGTATTTAGAGTTTAGCATCGGAACCCCACGAAATTGTATCACCGTTGCCAAATGAGGCCATGGTTCCCTCAAAATCGGGCTACATCCAAGTCAATACAAAACCTTAAAGAACTCATGATGTGCTCTTTTTCGTAATATCAGCATGTCACAAGAATAATCTAAGAGAGAGCAGAAGCAGGACTTACAAATTAACTTCCTTACCCAATTTGTTCCATTCACAAATCCAAAACTATTTCATTTATGGACGAGAGACGTGGTCTTCCACAAGTTTGGTAGAAATTCATCTATACTTGCGAGCAGGACCCGCAGCATTTCTAGCCACGATTCCACAAAAATAAGCAGCTTCTATGCATCCTTTAAAATATTATTCTAATTCTAAAATTTCTACAACAATCCATTGGAAACTTCTTGATGCTTACTACTTACGAATCAAATGGCAAAATAGAAGTAGCAGAAGGAAAAACTAAACAAATCCACCGCAGGTGAAAATGAAAACCTTGAAATTTTTTCCCCTTAAATAAATAAAAAGAAGAACATACCCAAGATTCATCCATTGAAGCACGAGATTCGAGTGAAACAAGCAATGCAGCGAAACCCTAGAAATTTGAAAAGACGAAAATTAATGGAAAATATTTGGGCAAAATCAAATGGAAAAGGGGAGATTTTCACCTATGTTTCCTCACTCCTTCTAGATCCAATCTTGAAACAGAAGGGGCGCGGTCCTCTGTTCTTATAGGGAGGCGGCGGAACACGTGTCAGCAACCTATTGGTGAAGAGTAAATGTGTCAATTGATGCACGGGGCAGGTCGGGTCGGGTCGCGGGTACAGTTATAGACATTCGCCCAATAAAGACTACTATACTTCTTTGGTATTACAAACTAAACCCCTTTGGATGGTGATGTCATTATTACATTATTTAGTTAAAAAAATTAATGCAAAATAGGAGAAAAAATTATTGCCTCATGCTCCACCATAAGCTTGTCACGCCATCTGATGAGGCTCGATATCGATGACTTCCCAGATGCTGACACGTTGCAGATGACATATCCCAGAACCTACAAGAAAGGATCAAGAACTTCGAATAGGACCTCACCTCGGGCCTCCGACCTGAGGGGTCTCCCGACCTTCGGTGGCCTTCCAGACCACCCCCGGCTCGCCTCCGAGCTGTCATGGTACAAAGATGCTCGGCCTCCCGCTCGTCCCCGAGCCTCCCTCCGAGCTCATCCTCTTGTCTCATCCTGATCAACCCGCAGCGCTGATCACAGGCGCCTACACCACGGCTCCGCGAATCTCGCCATGCGCAAGATATCCGCCGCCCACGATCCCACGTTCCACGTCATCACGACCCCCCACTAACGAGCATGTCTCGCCATTAATGCGGGATCCCACCTATCACGCGGGCGTGACGTTAGGGGCGTAACGGCCGGCGTGATTCTCACGCATGCCTGCCTGCCCATTGATGCCACTATATAAACCCCTCTCTCAGACGATTGAAGTACGCAATTCTTTCCACTAAACCGCTACTCTGCCCAATTTACACCACTAACTTGATCGTCGGAGGGTCCTCGGTGGCACAACCACCCCGGGACTTCCCTGCAAGTAGCTCGGCTCAACCTCAAATCCAAGCCCATTGAGATCCACACGCTGAAGGAGACAACCTCCAGATCAAATCTCAGCCGTCCATCAGTGCTCACAGCAGATCTACGGAAGATAACATATGAAGGAGATTCAGACCTCCATCAGTTGGCACCGTCTGTGGGAACGTCTCTTGTTCCACTCAACGAAAGTTCATCTTCCGATCCCAACTTCATGGCGAGCGATCGCCGTGATGATCCAAACGCTAGCCGCCGCCTCCCCCACAATGGAGGCGCGGATGAATCTCCTCCCCCAAACGCCATCACCGCCCTAGCCACTTGGATAGATCGACCCGCGTCCGTCGTCGATGCGCTGGTCCGTGTCCAAACGGCAAGGCAAGCTCCCCAGGCCGCCGCTTCCCCACCTCAGGACTGGGACCCCTACAGAGGGAGAGAGCGCTCTGCTCTTGTCGGCACTACCGACCACCGTCACGCTACCTCCGGCGGCCGCAGATCCCACGGGCAAACATATTCTATGACCCGCTGGGCGCCCCACAGTTCAACACCGAGGTCTGTCGCCAGAGCGCCTCGCCCTGAGCCCCATCGCGCCCATGTCCCTCACTCGATGGGGTCGCGCAAACGGGACTCGTCACGGCAGCTCAAAGACTACCTCGCAAGAGGACCTAAGGAACCTCATCGAGAGGAACCGGGGCCGCGGCCTGACGCAGGTCTCCGACAGCAAAGGCCAAAGATCGGAATGTGCCGAGTCATCGGGGTACCACGGTCGACTCGACGCCCTCGAGAAGAAAATCGAGAGCATGCATCGGGAAGGTCGTCATTCGAGCGACGGGGCTAAATACGCCGCCGACTCGCTCATGAAGCCTTTTATCGAGGAGTTTCTCGTCGTCCACGTCTCTTCCCGAAACAAACCCTCGAAGGTCTCACTCTTCGACGGTAAGTCCGACCCAAAGGACCATTTGGACGCATTCACGGCCGGGATGAGTGTCCAAGACTGCTCTGATGCCGCCCAATGTCGAGCTTTCCCAGCCACTCTCATCCGCTCCGAGCGAGACTGGTTCCGAGGACTCGCGCCACGCTCGATCTCATCCTTCGATGAGCTGGCTACCCAATTCCTCAGCCATTTTGTCGGGAACAGGCGGCAGAAGCTGACCGTTGACCACCTATTCACAATAAAAAGTGGGGACAAAGAGACATTCAAAGGGTACGTCACCTGCTTCTACAACGCCCTCCTCGAAGTCTCGGAACACCGGGACGAGACAGTCATCACGGCACTTAGGTCGGGTCTTAGGCACAAGGAGTGGTTACGCTCCTTTGCATTAGCGCAACCTAAGACCATGGCCGAGGTCAAGGCCTGGACCGAACACGAGATCCAGCTCGAATCCGAGGTGAACGCCAATTTGCCCCGGACAGAACAGACGGATCATAAAAAAAGGGCCCGAGAAGAGAAAAAGAGGCTTGAGCGGCCGAAGCCCTACTCCCCAAAATTTCAGGAGTACACCCCGCTCAACGTCTCCCAAACGGTACTGCTGGAAGAGGCCAAGGACGAGAGGTTCTTCAAACCCCCCCGGTCTCGCGCATGGCGGCAAAGTGCACCCGGGGCCCCTTCTGCGGCTTCCACAAGTCGCAAGGCCACTCCATGGAAAACTGTAAGCAGCTCCGAGATTATATCGAGGAGCTCATCCGTTCGGGGCACCTGGCGACATACTTGCGAGACAAGCGGCAGACGGACCGCGAGCAAGAGCAACATCCCCCTCCCGGTGAGTTGACAATCAGCCAAATCATGGTTATGTCATCGGGGGGTACGTCAGGTACCTATGAGGCTCAGCATCCCACGCTGGTCATGGAGTCTAGCAGCCGTCCGAGGAAGAAGTCCAGGGATACCGAGCCAATTGTTTTCAACGACGAGGACCTCCACGGTATATCCCTGCCCCACAACGACCCTCTGGTGATTACGGATCGTGTCCACCAATACGAAGTGCAGAGGATAGTGGTTGACTCAGGAAGCTCGGCGGATATACTCTTTTACGACTGCTTTCTGCGCATGGGGCTCACCCCGGCAGACCTGAGGCCGACATCCCACATCCTGTCAGGATTCACCAATCACTCCATCCCGGCGGAAGGGGTAATCACCCTGCAGTTTAACGTTGGGAAGGCTGGCCGTACGCGAACAGTGCCTGTGGAATTCATTAAGCGAGAATCCCATCTGCCTACAACATCCTCCTCAGCCGCCCAACGCTGAACTCCCTCATGGCCCAGATATCGACATTTCACTTGGCTATGAAATTCCCGCTCGACCAAGGCGGGGTAGGTCGGACCTACGGAGACCAGCAGACTGCAAATGTTTGCTTCACCGCAGCATCTTCGTCTGAATGGGCGAACAACGACGTTGAGGCCGAGAGTGAAATCAGGGGTTCTCTGGACACTCGGGACGAGCAAAAGGAGGTCCGAGGGACCCCGGTGGAGCCATTGACAGAGGTCCCCCTCGTAGAAGGGGATGTTGAACGTACCGTTCAGATCAGTTCACTTCTGACCTGGACTCAGCACGATGACCTAGTTAGCTTTCTCAGAAACAACGCCGACGTCTTCGCCTGGGCTCCTACTGACATGCCTGGGATCGACCCCAAGATCATATCTTATAAGCTCGGGGTGGATCCTACGGCCTGACCCGCCAGGCAGAAGAAGCGAAGCTTCGTCCCGATCAAGCAGAAAGCAATTGAGGACGAGGCAGACAGGCTCCCCGCAGCTAACTTCATTCGGAATGTGCCTTACTCCGAATGGTTGGCAAACGTGGTTATGGTGAAAAAGTCAAGCGGGAAGTGGCGAATGTGCGTCGACTTCACCGACCTCAACAAATCCTGCCCGAAAGACAACTATCCCCTACCTCGGATAGATCAGCTCGTCGACAGCTCGGCAGGACACGAGCTACTTAGCTTCATGGACGCCTTCTCCGGCTACAATCAGATCCGTATGAATTCGGCAGACGAAGATCTCACCGCATTCACAACGGACCAGGGGGGTATACTGCTACAAGGTGATGCCTTTCGGCCTCAAAAACGCCGGAGCTACGTACCAACGCTTGGTCAATCGCATGTTCAAGCCCCAGATCGGCAGGAACATGGAAGTTTATGTCGACGACATGCTCGTCAAATCGGTCTCGTCGGTCGACCACGCCAAGGATCTGGACGAGGCCTTCGAGGTACTCCGCAAATCCAAGATGAAACTGAACCCCGCCAAGTGCGCATTTGGGGTCACCGGGGGAAAGTTTCTCGGTTTCATGGTCACTCACCGCGGGATCGAATCTAACCCGGAGAAAATCAACGCCATCCTCAACATGGCCGCACCCAAGACTAACGTCGAGATCATGCGGCTGACAGGACGAGTAGCCGCTCTGTCACGTTTCATGTCGAGGTCTGGCGAGAAGTGCCTCCCGTTCTTCAAAGCTCTAAGGAAAATTCCGAGGTTCGAGTGGTCGGTGGAGTGCCAGACCGCTTTTGACCAATTAAAGAGGCACCTTGGAACTCCACGTCTGCTCACCCGACCAGTGGAAGGGGACGAGCTATCGCTATTGTTCCCCACCGAAAGACGCGGACGAAGACGCGTCGAACGTCTTGCCTGAATTTTGGGGCAGATGTTAATTGGTGCTATCCGTCCATCTCTCCGAAGATGGCAAGTTGATTTATGGCACCATGTATCGAAGGTTTAAACGGATGCGTCCGATGTAATAGACTTCGTCAGATTTCCCCTCGTTGATGATGGGTTTTTGATTGTGGGGACGCTCTTCCCTGCATGCCCAAGCCCCTGCAGTTAATTACGCTACCGCATCGCGGTAACAACTTTCTCCTTCTCCAGATGGTCACTTCGTGTCGTGGGTGTTTGTTTTGTTTTTGGTTGCCCGTGGATTGTATACGGAGACTAATTTATGTTGTCGCCCGTAGGGCGTGGATTAGTCCAAATCCGTATTTTCTTAGATTTGGGTTTTGGTTTGGGTTTAAGGATATGTTAGTCTCATTTGAGACTAAGATCAACTTAAACGTTTGTTAAGGATACATTAGTCTAATTTTAGACTAAGATCGACTCAACGTTTGTTAAGGACACGTTAGTCTAATTTTAGACTAAGATCTACTTAACAGGATCATTTAGATCCAACAAAAGAACATTTGAACTCTATTGTTTAGTTTAGGGACATTACGGTCGATTACCAGTTTAAGGACATGGTGGTTCAATGTTAGTTTAAGGACATCTCGGTCCATGGGCTTAAGGACCCCACAGTCCAGGTTAAGGACATTGTAGTCTGTGAGTTTAAGGACCCCACAATCCAGGTTAAGGACATCGTAGTCCGTGAGTTTAAGGACCCCACAGTCCGTAGTTTAAAGACGTCATAGTCTATATAGTTTAAGGACATTGTAGTCCATGAGTTTAAGGACCCCATAGTCCGTAGTTTGTGTGGTTGTCGGGACCCATTACCTCTCTGAAGACGTTGAAGGATTACAACGACAGATATCAGAGGAGTAAAGAGATGTACCCTCGAACCGGTATAAGTTGGTTGAAAGATCTGTAGTCCAATTTGGGACTAAGATCTGTTGAAATATTCATGGGCAGATATGCTCAATTAAATATAAGTTGAGGACTTATGGCTAATATTGGGCTAGGTCCAATAAATGTTTAACATTTTTATTCTGGCTATTGAGCCTTTATCTGGGCTTGGCCCTTTTAATAATGCTGAGCATTAGATCTTGACATTTTTTTGTCTTGTATTGAATGCAAAGCATTCATCAGAACAATTTATGTTCTGTCAGCGCGACACTGGTGCGCCAGGCGCTTTGCGCCAGTTAAAGAGCGCAGTGCGCTTCTGCCAAGTAGTGCACACGAGAAGGACACGTGTCACGCTTGGCGCATTGGGCTAGTTTATGAGCGCTAAGCGCTAACTTATGAGCGCATTGCGCTATCAATTTAGTGGCGCACTCGTGAATGACACGTGGCTCGCTTGGCGCTGAGCGCCAACCCATGAGCGCAGTGCGCTATTTCAGAAGCGCAAAGCGCAACTTGCATACGTGGTTGACACGTGGCGCATTTTGGTGCTGAGCACCGGTCCAGAGAGCGCAGAAGTGTTGTTCAAGAGTGCAAGGCACATTTCATGAGTGCAAAGCGCAATTGATCAATTTTATGATCTGTGAACAAATTTATGTTCTTTTAAAAGAGACTTTGTCTTAAGATTTAAGAACAACAATTCTTATTTTTGAAAGGGCTTTGCCTTTATAGATCAAGGATCTGTGTGAAGAATATGTTTTTCTTTTATTATGTGATGAGATCTTTTGATCTTTTTTATGAAAGACCTTGGTCTTTGTAGATCTATGATCTTTTAAGAAGATAATTCTTCTTTTTATGAGATGGTTTTATCTCTGTGTTCATCATTCATCGTCTTTACCTTGAAGAAATAATCTTCTTTCAAGAGCTTGCTCTCTTTCTTTGAATTTTTCAAAGTTTGGGGGTGGGGTGGGGTGGTTTCTTTATCAGACTTGAAGTCTGGGGGCCTTTATATAGGGCAAGCTGATTTGTTGAATCAGTTAAAGAGATCTTTCTCTGATTGATTTGGGGATGTTTCCCCACCATTGGATCTTTGATCATAGGGCTTCTGTTTTCCAGAAAGCAATCTTCTTGTTTTTAACAAGATCGAGAAAATCTTTCCATAACAGAATTTAAATTCTGATTAATTAATGATTTGTCATTATTAGATCTTTTGATCTAACGGTGGGGAATTTTTTAATTCCAGCGCTGGCGCACCCGTGCTTTGCACGTGATGCGCTGCTCAGAGCGCAGTGCACTTTGTGCTAGCGCACCTGCGTTTGACACGTGGTGCACTGCTCAGAGCGCAGTGCAGCTTGCGCTAGCGCACCCGTGTTTGACACGTGGCGCGCAGCGCGTCTGGCGCTAGCTCACACATGGTGCACTGCCTAGGGTGCAGTGCACCTGGCGCTAGCGCATCCGTGTTTGACACGTGGCGCGCAGAGCGCATAGCGCTGGAACTGAAGCGTTGCTTCAATTTTTAAATTTTGAATTTCAAAACAGATCTTTGCTCTGATTGGGGGAAACAAATTCCCCCCCACCGCTGCACTCACGTGGCCCACACGTGAGTGCAGCGGTGGCAGCATCTGCGCCCTTGGATCAACTCAGAAGTTGAAGAGGCGTTTCAATGCCTATAAATAGGACCTTTGGTCCCTTAGATGATTTTCATCTTCTTCTTGTTTTCTGAGAATTTCATTCTCCCACAGAGCATAGCTCTCTTATTTAAGAACTTTTTAAGAGTCAAAACTCTGGCAAAACTTAGGTAAAGTTTAAAACTTTAAATAAATTAGGGTTTTACCCATTAACAGAGCCTTGCTCTTCATAGATCTTTGATCTAAAGAAAACCCATTTAGGGTTTCATTAATAGAGCTTTGCTCTCTTGAACCCATAGATCTTAAAGAGATCTTTTCTTTGGGTTTCTTAGCCCATGAACAGAGCTCTGCTCTTTTGGTAGCATGTAGATTTCTTAATCTCTTGTGAAGAACTCTTAAGAGTTTTATCCATGGATATCAAATTCATTAAAAGCTTTGCTTTTAGGGTTCCTGATGGGTTACTTCATCTTCCTCGCAGAGCATGGCTCTTAGCATTCTCGGCGAATTTCTTTAAATTCTTCTCATAACTAACTTTGACAGGTGTCACTCCTGTCTGCAGAGCATTGCTCTCGAGGAGTTTAACTCCTAAACCCGAGGGGTCGCTCATTAAATGAGATTCCTTTTTTTAGGATTTCTCGCAAATTCAAATTTGTTAGGTGTCATAATTAGAATTTATTTTCTCCATGGGGATATCAAGAGTCGTTTAAATCTTCTAATGATATTTCTTTCAGGCACTATGGCTGTTCATTTATATAGTCTGAACGAGTTTATCTCTTATGAGGATATTCGCGTACAGGATCGTTGCCAGAACCAAGAGTTTACAGATGCCCAATGTGCGAAGATTATGGATCGTCTGTATGCACACGTCGGTCGACTGCTTCCTCGCCATTCCGCTCTCTTGAAAATCGTAGTGGGAGCAAATTGGGGAGTACTTCCTGGGTTTCACGAAGCCATACCGCTTAATGCGCTAGATGATGCCGAAGACATGGTGCATTCAGTGTACCTGTCGGGCCTGATCTTGAAGAATCGGCGAGATAACCTCATTGATATTCTACATCAAACTTTCTAACAGACGACGATAATCGCTTCTTATCAAAGGGAGGAGGACATTGGCGAGGATCTCGACACTCGTGAGCGCGAGAGGATGCACACGAGCATGGTCGGAAAGGCCAGAAAGATTCTAGACGGCCTCACTTTCGAATTCCTCAATCCATGCCCTGGATATGAGGTTTTACCATTGTAATCATTTTGATGATGTTTTCGTTTACTGCTTTCATGATTATAAGAACTTTTCGAAGTATGAATAGCAAATTCCTCATTTCAGCGTGTTTTATTTTATGTACTAAATCTTTTGCACATGCATGAACAGGTATGCTTCGAACGCTTAAACAAATGCGAATCAAATGTTCTCCTTGTCGCTTTCTTCTCTTTTCTTTGTTGCCGGCATGTCACTTTAGTAAGCGTAGCCTGTAGATGACAGAGTGAGAATTTTATCTTGAATTCTTTGAGAGATAGTGATGGCTTAGGAAGCAGGTTCAGATCTGCTACCTAAGACTTTTCAACTTTATGAGCCGTGAGGGTCTCATAAAGACTTTTCTCCCTATGAGTCGAGAGGATCTCGTAGGTGTATTTTCTCCTTATGAATCGTGAGTATTCCTAAGCGCGTTTTCCCTTATAAGTCGTAAGGATCTTATAAGAGAGTTTTCTTCCTTATGAGTTAAGAGGACTCGTAAGTGTTTAATGAGATTGACATTATCCGCATTTTACGGCGTCAGAAGTTGCTCCGGGCGTTTCCCACGGGGTCAAGGTTAACTTTGGCCGTGTTGCACGGGGTTGTTGAATGACGTATTTCTAGGACGGGGTCATGTAGATGACGTATTTCCGCGACGGGATCATGTGGATGACGTATTTCCGAGACAGTGTCATGTGGATGATGTATTTCCATGACGGGGTCATGTGGATGACGTATTTCCGAGACGGGGTCATGTGGAAGACGTATTTCCGCGACGGGGTCATATGGATGACGTATTTCCGAGAGGGGGTCATGTCGATGACGTATTTCCGTGACGGGGTCATGTAGATGATGTATTTCCGAGACGGGGTCATGTGGATGACGTGTTTCCATGACGGGGTCATATGGATGACGTATTTCCGCGACGGGGTCATGTGGATGACGTATTTCCGAAACGGGGTCATGTGGATGACGTGTTTCCTCGACGGGGCCATGTGGATGTCGTATTTCCGAGACGGGGTCATGTGGATGACGTATTTCCGTGACGGGGTCATGTAGATGACGTATTTCCGCGACGGGGTCATGTGGATGACGTATTTCCGAGACGGGGTCATGTAGATGACGTATTTCCGCGACAGGGACATGTGGATGACGTATTTCCGCGACGGGGTCATGTGGATGACGTATTTCCGCGATGGGGTCATGTGGATGACGTATTTCCGTGACGGGGTCATATGGATGACGTATTTCCGAGACGGGGTCATGTGGATGACCTATTTCCGCGACGGGGTCATGTGGATGACGTATTTCCGCGACGGGGTCATGTGGATGACGTATTTCCGTGACGGGGTCATATGGATAATGTATTTCCGAGACGAGGTCATGTGGATGACCTATTTCCGCAACGGAGTCATGTGGATGACGTATTTCCGCAACGGGGTCATGTGGATGACGTATTTCCAAGACGGGGTCATGTAGATGATGTATTTCCGAAATGGGGTCATGTGGATGACGTATTTTCGAAATGGGGTCATGTGGATAACGTATTTCCGCGACGGGGTCATGTGGATGACATATTTCCGAGATAGGGTTATGTGGATGACGTATTTCCGCAACGGGGTCATGTGGATGACGTATTTCCGAGACGGGGTCATGTGGATGATGTATTTCCGTGACGGGGTCATGTGGATGACGTATTTCCATGACGGGGTTATGTGGATGACGTATTTCCGAGACGGGGTGATGTGGATGACGTATTTCCGCGACGGGGTCATGTAGATGATGTATTGCCGAAACGGGGTCATGTGGATGACGTATTTCCGTGACGGGGTCATGTGGATGACGTATTTCCGAGACAGGGTCATGTGGATGACGTATTTCCGCGACGGGGTCATGTGGATGACGTATTTCCGAGACGGGGTCATGTGGATGACATATTTCCGAGACGGGGTCATGTGGATGGCGTATTTCCACAACGGAGTCATGTGGATGACATATTTCCGCAATGGGGTCATGTGGATGACGTATTTCCGAGACGGGGTCATGTAGATGACGTATTTCCAAACCGGGGTCATCTGGATGACGTATTTCCGCGACGGGGTCATGTGGATGACGTATTTCCGAGACGGGGTCATGTGGATGACATATTTCCGCAACGGGGTCATGTGGATGACGTATTTCCGCAACGGGGTCATGTGGATGACGTATTTCCGCGACGGGGTCATGTGGATGACGTATTTCCGCGACGGGGTCATGTGGATGACGTATTTCCGCGATGGGGTCATGTGGATGGCGTATTTCCACGACGGGGTCATGTGGATGACTTATTTCCGAGACGGGGTCATGTGGATGACGTATTTCCATGACGGGGTCATGTGGATGACGTATTTTCGTGGCGGGGTCATATGGATGACGTATTTCCGAGACGGGGTCATATGGATGACGTATTTCCGAGACGGGGTCATATGGATGACGTATTTCCGAGACAGGGTCATGTGGATGACGTATTTCCGTGACGGGGTCATGTGGATGACGTATTTCCGCGACGGGGTCATGTGGATGACGTATTTCCAAGATGGGGTCATGTGTATGACGTATTTCCATGACAGGGTCATGTGGATGACGTATTTCCGTGACGGGGTCATGTGGATGACGTATTTCCGCGATGGGTCACGTGGATGACGTATTTCCGCGACGGGGTCATTTAGATGACGTATTGCCGAAACGGGGTCATGTGGATGACGTATTTCCTCGACGGGGTCATGTGGATGACGTATTTCCGAAACGGCGTCATGTAGATGACGTATTTCCGAGACGGGGTCATGTGGATGACGTATTTCCGTGACGGGGTCATATGGATGACGTATTTCCGAAACGGGGTCATGTGGATGATGTATTTCCGCGACGGGGTCACGTGGATGACGTATTTCCGCGACGGGGTCATGTAGATGACATATTGCCGAAACGGGGTCATGTGGATGACGTATTTCCGAGACGGGGTCATGTGGATGACGTATTTCCGAGACGGGATCATGTGTATTTCCGAGACGGAGTAATGTGGATGACATATTTCCGTGACGGGGTCATGTGGATGACGTATTTCCGAGACGGGGTTATGTGGATGACGTATTTCCGTGACAGGGTCATGCAGATGACGTATTTCCGAGACAGGGTCATATGGATGGCGTATTTCCATGACGGGGTCATGTGAATGACGTATTTCCGAGATGGGGTCATGTAGATGGCATATTTCCGAGACGGGGTCATGTGGATGACGTATTTCCGTGACGAGGTCATTTGGATGACGTATTTCCGAGACGGGGTCATGTGGATGACGTATTTCCGTGACAGGGTCATATGGTGTCACGACCCGAAAGAGCACGTGACTGGCCCTGGAACCATATGAAGTCTATAGGACTCCATCTGATCCAAGTAAGCCAAAAGCCCAGAAATCTAAAACCATTTTTAGGAATAAGTAAAGAACTGGTTTTAAAGAAGTGAAGAAAACAAGTTTGAAATCAAGGTTTTTAAATAACTGAGCCGAATATGCATTTCAAAAGTGTACAGTCTTTTCTAAAAATTTCGGCAGAGTTTCTTTTGTAAAACTGGCCCCGAATGGGGTAAAACAAGGATAACAATATATATGCAATGATAATGGCATCCCCAAGCGGGAGCTAGCTCTTCGTCAATCGACGGTCACAACCACACAAGCAACAATAATATACAACGCCAAGTGGCGAGGATCAAATCCAAAAGAAAGCTCAAAAGCAACAAGAAAACCGCAATACTACTAAGCGCGACTCTAAGGTCGAAATATACAACACTAAAGTCTAGGTCTGAAACAATATACAAGTTTTGGTTGATGGAAATTCTAGATACAATGAAATAAAAAGGTACAATGGTGGTTCTTGATACGAAAGAATCCACCTACCAAAAGCAATCCACCCGCAAGAAAGTAGTGTGCCAGAAATGCCGCAAAGAAACCTGTACGGCGAAACCTGCAAGAACTGTGGCACAACGGGGGTGAGTTGCCAACTCGTGAATAGAAACATCTACAAGCAGAAACCGAATACAAGACATAATCCTAGGTCAAAACGATCAGTATAGAAAATCCTCAAAAAAAAACATGCAGCCTATAACAAGGCTAGGGTAAATATCTAACCCGAGTGCAATCACATGTGTCTGTGTCAGTGTCTCAGATAACAATATAGCATATGAATGAGATATGAATACGTGAAAACAGAATACGTTCACTTGAAACAACTGTTTTCATACTTTAGTGAGATTTCTCCTGTATTTTAAAAATAAGGTACCACAATGAAATCAGCATAAAACTGTGCCTAGCATCGGCACAAACAAAATTCCAATATCCTAACATCTCAAGTCTCAACCACAATATCTAGGGCGCCGTCAGTCCAGACCGGCCCCTACCATCCATCTCAAGACCACGGCGGTATCCTCCGGATATCCGACGTGTCGGGTAATATCACCGGTAGGCAATCTCCCCCTGTCAGGCTCATCGTCATCACCACGTCTTCTTGCCCCGGGGTACCTTACCGGGTCCACCATGTACCCGAAACGGTTCATCCGTCTCCTCGAATCGGGTTTCCAAATCCATCAGCAAACTCATGGTGGACGACTCATACATCATGGAAAACCGCACTTTTATTTTAAAAGAGAAAATATGTTTATTAGTGTTTTTGCGGTTTTCCTCCAAATCCAGAAATCTCATAGAAATCCAAATCCAAACCTCAATAGCATGTAAAATAATGAATATATGCATGAGAATCCATGAATGCGGCATAACAATGAATAACAGTATGCATGAAACAGCAGGTAATAACTACAATGTCTAAACTATTAGCAATTAGGCTATGTCAAGCAATAATATATTTTCTAAGGTGTACGTGACATGGCAATTACCGATGAAGATGTGTGTGAGCCGGCAAGTAAGTGTACGTGGTACATACGCATCATCGGTAATGGTGCTGGTGTCCTATCAGCATGATATTAATAATAATGAACATATGCCAGCAATGCGAATAGCAGGAAAATACAGATATCTAGTAGTCAACGCCACAGTGAAGTATCTACTATGTAGGCTACATCTAAGTATCAGGTCAATCAGGAGAGGTAGGTGTGGAAACCACCTAAGTCTGAGTCGATGTATAAAGATATATAGTCGGTGATCCCGCCTCAATGTCATATCGTAAGATATCCTCGAGTTATGAGTGCGGATCTATCATCAATATCGGCTCGTACGGTAAATCGTCGTACGGCATTCCCAATAGCTGGGTGGGGTCAACATCTCACTGTCTCATCACATAACAGGTATCAGTATCATCAGATCGTAAAGTCTGGAGGTACTACTCTATGTCTAGTACAAAACGATACCATCAAGGAAGTGTGCATGCGGGGGTAAACACATATCCCATGCCCGCAAGAAATCCCAAGTCATATCCCACATATGAATCGTATCAAGTCACCGATTCCAGGGCACCCAGCCCACATCATCAACTCATCTCCAAAGTCATCACAGTGCAAGTATAAGTGATAAGCAAGGGTGTGTGTATAGGTGTAATTCTATCCTAGGGTTCGCGACTATGACTACACTAGTCACTGCTAACCCTAAACTAACCACAAAACCCCTATTAACACAATAACTGCATAATAATCTATCTACGGACTGCGGGGGTGCTATACGCCATCCACCCGACTTCCCCCTGTAGATATAATCTACTCACCTGCATCATCATTTGCGGACATCACCACGCAATTGCTTGTCGTCTCGAAGTCTTCATGGGTACCTACACATCAAATATCGTATATGCGCATTAAAACCAAATCCAAGCTAAAACGGCGCATGAAATCCAAAACGATACGATAAGGGGGCCTATAGGTGAGAACCTATGGCACGCCTTCAAACCCATCAACAAATCCTCTATATCGTCGTATAAACGACAATTAGTCGAGGCAAAACACAATCCATCATTTCAGAATCAAAAATACGGAATACGGAAACACGAATCCAAAACAGCAACATAGGAAATATGTCCCAGATTTTACCCCAGGTCACTTTATACAAATCTATATATACCAGGGGCCTAAACTAACAATGTGGGAGCTACAGAACCAACACGACCCAAAATGGTGGGACCCAGGCCGCAATTGGCGGCCAAAAGAGGGAAATTGGCGGCCGAGAAGAAGAGTTAGGGGTTGGGGTCTTGGGGTTAGCTTCCTAGATGCCTGCACATCTCAATTTCCAGAAAAGAATTATTTTAGGGTTCCCGGGGTAATAGCAGATTCAAATTAACATGCACAGATTTCACATTTTCCCCGATATCGGTTTCTAAAATCCGTATTCTGTGGTTTGGTTCTCAGGTTAGGGTCTCAATTCATGCAATAGGGTGTTTACAAGTCCTTTACTGAGCTCAATTTCATATTACAACACCAATTCATCACAACCCTAACTAGGTTTTCCTCAAGCTCACAATATCGCACAATATCGGTTCAATAACACATTGGGGTATAAAGAATGCTAGAATTAAACATAATGGTCCAGAAATTACCTCATTTGGCAACTCAAGAAAATTTCTTGAGTTGCCCCCTAGTGGCCAAAATCCACGCTTTCTTGGTTCATCGCGAAGATCTCGGGTTTGTGCACCTTTTTAATGAAATCAAATTAGGGTTTTGGGATGATTTTTGAGATGATTTGAGGGCTTGATGATGGGGGGAGAATGAGTGCAGGAGCAGCAGCAGCAAAAGGAGTGGGAGAGGGAGAGAAAATGAGGAGGAAAAACAATGGCTAAGGTTTGGTCAATGAGCCCATCCCTCTCTCTCACCTACCCTCATTCTTTTTCTTTTCTTTTCTTTTTTTTTTCCTTTTACTCCAAAATTCCTTCTCACAAAATAGAAATCCCACATGAGAAACCATGGTAGAAAGTGCACAAGTGTAGAAAAAGTAGTGTGTGCATGTTTTGCTCAAAATTTGCTAAAAACCCGATTAGCGATTTTTAATCGCGATTAGCACTAAATTAGTGTCAAAATGATCACAACAACTTTAAAACGTCATAATTCACTAATTTACCCTATTTTAGAATTTTTCTTAATTTTCCACAATTTTTCTCATATTTTTCCTATTTATTTGTATTTAAAAATACCTAAATATTAAAATATTCAATAAAATAATATTAAATTATAAAAATTCCCCAAAATTAATATTTTATTATTTCGAAATGTTACAATCTACCCCCCTTAAAGAAATTCGGTCCCCGAATTTAAATTTAAACCCCCAATACAATTTCCAAAACATTTCAGAAAACTCCAATTTGTCGGGGCTCCGAAAATATCAATACAGAGAGAATATCATAAAATGTACTGCCATACTAGAAATCCATCCTCAAAATGCATATATAGGAATATCCTATGCGTCTGGTGCGCAAGGAATCAAAATCCAAATATGTGTCAAACAGGTGTATAGAACAACAACTATGTGCAACGGGTGTGCACGAAACATCTGCCGTAGGCAACGTGCATGCCTGACAGCAACCAAATCAGGTGCATATAACATGCACGAAGAATCCCGATTCAGTGCATCTGGTGTGCACTAGAATCGTATGTCAAAACACTAAAGGTGCATGAAAGCTACGCTGGAAGTGCAAATCAAATCACTGAATACTATAGGCATGAAATCTCAAACAATATCTCAATGTAATAACTATGCGTGAAATATATAAATATCCAGTGGGTGCATGGAACAAATATCAGGAAACTCAATCATCAAAACTAAATCATGCAAACAGAACGCCCAAAATACCGAAATCCAATAATGACGGATACGTGATATTCGAATCACAAAATCACAAATCATAAGTACCGTCGTCGGTAAAATCATCCTTCAAGGTCGAGAAGGAGTCGGTGCATCCACTGCTAGCAGCGCAGGATATCTACTTGCCTCTTGCTCACGGTCTGGCGTCCTCTGACTCTGGGTCCTTATCTTCTTTGCGGATTTCCTATCTCGCGGTCAATCGGCTCATCGGCCCTGTCAGGTGTGCTAACGGGGACGATTCCGTTCTGGTACTTCTCTGGTCACCTCTCGGTCAAACCTCACGACCACTCGTAAGGCAGCATATCACTGGCGTCGGCCTCTGGCTCTCTGAATGCACGTCACACATCTGATCCTGGGTGTAAACATCATTGCAGCAATGCCCTGGAAGGAATCCTGCTCAGGGTCTCTTCCAATCATGTCTATGCCGATCTGTACCGATGCTGGCTCTCTTGTACTACCTCTTCTCGCTCAAAGGGCATCTGTGTCCTCAGCACAACATTTCTCGGAAACCGGTCAATCTGAAGTCTCTCGCACGGACTCGAAATCGCGTACTCTGTAGCTTCATCATCCTGTAGAAGCTGTCTGGTCGAACAGATCCTCGGGAACACGTCTCAACCATCGGAGGAATACTCATCTCTCGACTGTCCTTGCTCAATTCGCAACGCATCTGGGTAAGTTCCTTTATCCGATCCTGGTCAACTACCTCATCGACAATGCCGAACTCTGGCCTGCTGGGTGTGCGCAATCATGACCACTCCTGGGTCTAGGTCTTCTCGTGTCGTATTCCGGAAAGGTCCTGTCGAGGTTCCTTTCTTAAATCTCAATCCTGCCGAATTGCCCGGAAGTCATCATCCAATGCTGAAGCTAAAGCTTATTCCGGAACAGCTGCATACTTATCGTGCTTCTTTCTGGAAAATATATCCGTATCCCACGCCTCGGGGTGTATATCACATCTGTAATGTCAGCGGAGTGAAACGTCATCTCGTCGAAATCTCGCGAACTCTTTTCTTCACTCTGCGTCAATGTCGACTGATCCGGACTCGTCTCATCGTGGCTACACGAACTGCGCTCCGACGGCTATCCTCGTCTCTGGAGTCTCCCAAGCAGTATCCCATCACGATATCCGAAAGATGTCGAATCATCAGATCGACTCGTCAGAACCTCATAATCCCCCAAGAGCTCACATCTCGGGTACAGTTTAATAGTATCGAGTACATGCCACAGCGTCGATGGTCCAGCCGTAGAAGGGCAAACCCAAGCCTCACTAATGGCGCCGCGGAACCGCCGTAAACCCTAAGGTTCAAAGGCTGTCACACGGTCATTAAGTCGAGTTAGGGTTTCATTCTTCTAGAGGGTCCATAGAATCACCTGCATGTCTTTCCGTATACTTTAAACTTGGAAAATGGGTTCCTGACATTCGATCGTCTCAATCGACTCTCAACGAACCTGCGTGAAATCGTCTCTAGCTGGAAACAATCCACCTGATATCCTCGCATCAAGGTAAGCGAACTCACCACACGTCCTAGTCATTTATCCTCGGTGACTAGCGACTCGCTATCATCTCCCTAAGTACATGCTCATGCTGCAGTAGCTCCAATCACCTGGGCGATATCTCATCATTCGCAGCAACAACTGGCTCAAATGCCTGTACGCCGAACAACGCCTCAATCCTCCAGGAAAGGCAACACAATGGCGGTCGTCTCTGAATCGGTCTACTCTAGATCTGAGTAAGACTCTCCACACTGGAAATCTTCAACTCAACTGGGCTCGCTCTGGCGCAAAATCGGACGAATCACATTCGTCTCTTAAATCGGGTAGACTAGCTATCATCTGTCTCAAATCTGCCTGAAAGCTCCGACAATCTCAGGTCGTAAGCTCCAAAAGCAACATCCTGTCAATCTCAGCAACAGCTGGTCCATCTGTCTGCACGGTAGGCGACATCACAACCTCTGAGGTACGCTGTACATCAACAGTCCTCTCTCAACTGGCAGCTCTAACAATGGCCCGATCATCCGGTGCGAAACCAAGCACTCGCCTCCACTAGAGGTCACAATCACCAACACTAACTCGAGACATTCCCATGTCACCAGAAAACACAACGGTCGGCCCTCGTACCAAACGAGCTCACACCGGCCGTAACCCTAGCAGCAGCCCAAACTGCGCTCAAACATGGTGACAGGAATCTCAATCGAGTATCAAAGAGAGCACATCAATGGAAAGAAAGGAAACAACAGATCCAAAGTGGATACATGATCATAGGGAGGAACAGCATCAATGAAGGTATGATCATGAAACTAATAGAATCGGGGATCTCAAATGGATGAATAATCCTGGATATGAAAAGAATCACTGATCTCAAGAAATATGCACATCCTAAGGTTCCTTAAGCGGAGTGGCGTGTCGTAAGTATGCCGCGGAACATACCAACGGTACGTCACTCTACTTTAGTCACCTAATCCATCAACCAAGGGTCATCCTAAAACGACGAAAGTTCGGGTCTAATACCCCCTCGACCAAGTCTAAGTTCCGTAAGGTCAAGCCTAAGTTCCGTATATAAATAACTCCCTAGGCTCCACATAGTCAAACTTAGACTCGAACCAAGGTCAACCTAGCGCTCTGATGCCAACTTTGTCACGACCCGAAAGAGCACGTGACTGGCCCTGGAACCATATGAAGTCTATAGGACTCCATCTGATCCAAGTAAGCCAAAAGCCCAGAAATCTAAAACCATTTTTAGGAATAAGTAAAGAACTGGTTTTAAAGAAGTGAAGAAAACAAGTTTGAAATCAAGGTTTTTAAATAACTGAGCCGAATATGCATTTCAAAAGTGTACAGTCTTTTCTAAAAATTTCGGCAGAGTTTCTTTTGTAAAACTGGCCCCGAATGGGGTAAAACAAGGATAACAATATATATGCAATGATAATGGCATCCCCAAGCGGGAGCTAGCTCTTCGTCAATCGACGGTCACAACCACACAAGCAACAATAATATACAACGCCAAGTGGCGAGGATCAAATCCAAAAGAAAGCTCAAAAGCAACAAGAAAACCGCAATACTACTAAGCGCGACTCGAAGGTCGAAATATACAACACTAAAGTCTAGGTCTGAAACAATATACAAGTTTTGGTTGATGGAAATTCTAGATACAATGAAATAAAAAGGTACAATGGTGGTTCTTGATACGAAAGAATCCACCTACCAAAAGCAATCCACCCGCAAGAAAGTAGTGTGCCAGAAATGCCGCAAAGAAACCTGTACGGCGAAACCTGCAAGAACTGTGGCACAACGGGGGTGAGTTGCCAACTCGTGAATAGAAACATCTACAAGCAGAAACCGAATACAAGACATAATCCTAGGTCAAAACGATCAGTATAGAAAATCCTCAAAAAAAAACATGCAGCCTATAACAAGGCTAGGGTAAATATCTAACCCGAGTGCAATCACATGTGTCTGTGTCAGTGTCTCAGATAACAATATAGCATATGAATGAGATATGAATACGTGAAAACAGAATACGTTCACTTGAAACAACTGTTTTCATACTTTAGTGAGATTTCTCCTGTATTTTAAAAATAAGGTACCACAATGAAATCAGCATAAAACTGTGCCTAGCATCGGCACAAACAAAATTCCAATATCCTAACATCTCAAGTCTCAACCACAATATCTAGGGCGCCGTCAGTCCAGACCGGCCCCTACCATCCATCTCAAGACCACGGCGGTATCCTCCGGATATCCGACGTGTCGGGTAATATCACCGGTAGGCAATCTCCCCCTGTCAGGCTCATCGTCATCACCACGTCTTCTTGCCCCGGGGTACCTTACCGGGTCCACCATGTACCCGAAACGGTTCATCCGTCTCCTCGAATCGGGTTTCCAAATCCATCAGCAAACTCATGGTGGACGACTCATACATCATGGAAAACCGCACTTTTATTTTAAAAGAGAAAATATGTTTATTAGTGTTTTTGCGGTTTTCCTCCAAATCCAGAAATCTCATAGAAATCCAAATCCAAACCTCAATAGCATGTAAAATAATGAATATATGCATGAGAATCCATGAATGCGGCATAACAATGAATAACAGTATGCATGAAACAGCAGGTAATAACTACAATGTCTAAACTATTAGCAATTAGGCTATGTCAAGCAATAATATATTTTCTAAGGTGTACGTGACATGGCAATTACCGATGAAGATGTGTGTGAGCCGGCAAGTAAGTGTACGTGGTACATACGCATCATCGGTAATGGTGCTGGTGTCCTATCAGCATGATATTAATAATAATGAACATATGCCAGCAATGCGAATAGCAGGAAAATACAGATATCTAGTAGTCAACGCCACAGTGAAGTATCTACTATGTAGGCTACATCTAAGTATCAGGTCAATCAGGAGAGGTAGGTGTGGAAACCACCTAAGTCTGAGTCGATGTATAAAGATATATAGTCGGTGATCCCGCCTCAATGTCATATCGTAAGATATCCTCGAGTTATGAGTGCGGATCTATCATCAATATCGGCTCGTACGGTAAATCGTCGTACGGCATTCCCAATAGCTGGGTGGGGTCAACATCTCACTGTCTCATCACATAACAGGTATCAGTATCATCAGATCGTAAAGTCTGGAGGTACTACTCTATGTCTAGTACAAAACGATACCATCAAGGAAGTGTGCATGCGGGGGTAAACACATATCCCATGCCCGCAAGAAATCCCAAGTCATATCCCACATATGAATCGTATCAAGTCACCGATTCCAGGGCACCCAGCCCACATCATCAACTCATCTCCAAAGTCATCACAGTGCAAGTATAAGTGATAAGCAAGGGTGTGTGTATAGGTGTAATTCTATCCTAGGGTTCGCGACTATGACTACACTAGTCACTGCTAACCCTAAACTAACCACAAAACCCCTATTAACACAATAACTGCATAATAATCTATCTACGGACTGCGGGGGTGCTATACGCCATCCACCCGACTTCCCCCTGTAGATATAATCTACTCACCTGCATCATCATTTGCGGACATCACCACGCAATTGCTTGTCGTCTCGAAGTCTTCATGGGTACCTACACATCAAATATCGTATATGCGCATTAAAACCAAATCCAAGCTAAAACGGCGCATGAAATCCAAAACGATACGATAAGGGGGCCTATAGGTGAGAACCTATGGCACGCCTTCAAACCCATCAACAAATCCTCTATATCGTCGTATAAACGACAATTAGTCGAGGCAAAACACAATCCATCATTTCAGAATCAAAAATACGGAATACGGAAACACGAATCCAAAACAGCAACATAGGAAATATGTCCCAGATTTTACCCCAGGTCACTTTATACAAATCTATATATACCAGGGGCCTAAACTAACAATGTGGGAGCTACAGAACCAACACGACCCAAAATGGTGGGACCCAGGCCGCAATTGGCGGCCAAAAGAGGGAAATTGGCGGCCGAGAAGAAGAGTTAGGGGTTGGGGTCTTGGGGTTAGCTTCCTAGATGCCTGCACATCTCAATTTCCAGAAAAGAATTATTTTAGGGTTCCCGGGGTAATAGCAGATTCAAATTAACATGCACAGATTTCACATTTTCCCCGATATCGGTTTCTAAAATCCGTATTCTGTGGTTTGGTTCTCAGGTTAGGGTCTCAATTCATGCAATAGGGTGTTTACAAGTCCTTTACTGAGCTCAATTTCATATTACAACACCAATTCATCACAACCCTAACTAGGTTTTCCTCAAGCTCACAATATCGCACAATATCGGTTCAATAACACATTGGGGTATAAAGAATGCTAGAATTAAACATAATGGTCCAGAAATTACCTCATTTGGCAACTCAAGAAAATTTCTTGAGTTGCCCCCTAGTGGCCAAAATCCACGCTTTCTTGGTTCATCGCGAAGATCTCGGGTTTGTGCACCTTTTTAATGAAATCAAATTAGGGTTTTGGGATGATTTTTGAGATGATTTGAGGGCTTGATGATGGGGGGAGAATGAGTGCAGGAGCAGCAGCAGCAAAAGGAGTGGGAGAGGGAGAGAAAATGAGGAGGAAAAACAATGGCTAAGGTTTGGTCAATGAGCCCATCCCTCTCTCTCACCTACCCTCATTCTTTTTCTTTTCTTTTCTTTTTTTTTTCCTTTTACTCCAAAATTCCTTCTCACAAAATAGAAATCCCACATGAGAAACCATGGTAGAAAGTGCACAAGTGTAGAAAAAGTAGTGTGTGCATGTTTTGCTCAAAATTTGCTAAAAACCCGATTAGCGATTTTTAATCGCGATTAGCACTAAATTAGTGTCAAAATGATCACAACAACTTTAAAACGTCATAATTCACTAATTTACCCTATTTTAGAATTTTTCTTAATTTTCCACAATTTTTCTCATATTTTTCCTATTTATTTGTATTTAAAAATACCTAAATATTAAAATATTCAATAAAATAATATTAAATTATAAAAATTCCCCAAAATTAATATTTTATTATTTCGAAATGTTACATATGGATGACGTATTTCCGCGACGGGATCATGTGGATGACGTATTTCCGAGACGGGGTCATGTGGATGACGTATTTCCGTGACGGGGTCATGTAGATAACGTATTGTTTGCTATAATGAGACGAATATCGAAGTGGTCTCCAGGTTGTCTGGGAACCATCTAGATTTGGAGTAAGGGCTTTGTCGTAGCTCCAGGGTTGATTGCAGCGTCTGAATCCTGCTGGAATGGGGAGGAACGCTGTTGATGATCTCTAGGCTATCCCTGAACCGTTGAGATTTGGTTTTGTTTTCTGATGGAGCCTGGGAAGGGAAGGTGTGATTCCTTCTTTGTTTGCGCCCCTAGATTGTATACGGGGATTGATGTGATATCACCTGTAGGGATAAATTTCATTTTTTCCTTTCCGCGATGTTCTATCATTTCAGCTTTTATATCGCGAAAGCCATGAGTGCCCAATCATTTCGGCTATTTTTCGCGGCGCCCAATCATTTCTGCTATTTATTTTATTTTTAATTGCTACTTTTTATTGCGGGTTGCCCAATCATTTCGGCTATTTTGCATGCATACATTTTTTTTACTTGCTGATTTTGTTGCAAGTTGCCCCATCATTTCGGCTATTTTATATGCATGTATGGCTCGCTAACTTCTTTGCTACAAGCTTGGAATTAGACACCGATTTCGGCATCAGCACCGCTACAACTGGGATATTGCCAGGAGCGAATCATCATTTGCCTCTGTCGATGTCGAACAAAGGTGCCTTAGCAAATATTGTTAGGATCCTGTCGACTAAGGCTTTTGACTTCATGAGCCGTAAGGGTCTCATAAAGGTATTTCTCCTTGCGAGTCGTGAGGATCTCGTAGGTGCGTTTTCTCCTTAGGAATCATGAGGACTCCTAAGTGTATGGCTTCTCGTAAGTCGTAAGGATCTTACAAGAGCACTTTCTTCTTATAAGTCGAGAGGGATTATAAGGGGGTTCACTGTGCAAAAATATCCCTAGTCACGGATGAGACTTTATTAGGGAAATGTTTATTCACGCCCGTGGATTGTATATAAGGGTCAGAATTGAGCTTCTTTTAGGGCAAGATTGAAGGTTGTGGTGGCCGCTTAAGAACATGTTCAGATCCCTGTAGTTTAAGATTTTTGAATCTTATGAGCCATGAGGGTCTCATAAGAGGGTTCTCCTTACGAGTCGTGAGGATCTCGCAAGTGTAATTTCTCCCTAGGGATCGTGGGGATCTCTAAGTGTGTTGCTCTCTTGTGAGTCGTAAGGATCTCACGCAGGTGGTTTCTCCTCACAAGATCGAGAGGGCCTTGCAAGTGTCTTTTAACAAGATTGCGCCCTTTCGGGTTTTCACAAAACTCGCCGGTAGCCCTGCTGTTTTTACTCACGGAGCCCTTTCGGGTTTTCATCCGTGCCCATTTCGCTTATGGACATACCGTTTTTTCTTCTTCTTTTTTTTATTCCTTTTTTTTGTCAGCCTTAGGACGCTGCAGCCTACAGTAGTTTACCGACGTCTCGGTCAACAGCTAGTTTTAGGACATAGTGGTCCATCGTTAGTTTAAGGACGTTTCGGTCCATCGTTAGTTTAAGGACGTTTCGGTCCGTTAGCCGGCTACTACCTATAGAGTTTGGGCTTAGGAAGATAGTGAGCGGACATAGTCGTCGTCATCTATCATTGATTTAGGCCGTGACTCGTCAGGCGTAGTACTTTTTTAGGAAGCGACCATTTATTGGCCTGAAGGGCCTTTCGCCATGCATGTCCATGAGTAGATAGGCCCCACTCTGGTAGACCTTGTCTATGATATACGGGCCTTCATAGTTCGGCTCGAATTTCCCCCGTTTGGCACGATTGGGGATCATAGGTCTTTTGACCACTAGTACGAGTTCGCCTTGGCGGAATGTTCTTGGCCTAGTCAATCTTTCATATGAGCGCGTCATCTTTGCTTTATAAGCCTTCAGCTTTTGTTGCGCCATGAGCCGGGTTTCATCAAGGGCATCGAGCTCCTCAAGCCGAAGGCGAGCATTCTCTTCGTCCGTTAGCTCGTAGTGAACTGCCACTCGTAGAGAGGGTAGCTCTATCTCGACGGGGAGTACCGTCTCTGTACCGAATACCAATGCGTACGGAGTTGTGTACGTGGCCGTTTTAAACATAGTTCGATACGCCCAGAGAGCTTCATGCAGTCTCTCGTGCCAGTCCTTCTTATTTCGAGACACCGTCTTTTTCACGATCTTCGTTAAGGTCTTGTTAAAAGCCTCAGCTAGACCGTTAGCTCGGAGATTATAGACTGAAGAGTATCTCCAGTCTATATTATGCTGTTGTGCGAAGCGGCTGATCTTGTGGCTTCTATAGGCTGGCCCATTATCGGAGATGATCCGTCTCGGAGTTCCGAACCGATAAATGACGTGTGTCTTGAAGAAATGGAGGATATTCTCTGTCTTCACTTTCCTCCGCGGTACCGTTTCTGCCCATTTGGAGAAGTAATCAGTTGTCGCCAAAATGAATCGATGTCCTCTGGACGATACTGGTTCGATGGGGCCGATTATGTCAGTCCCCCACATTTCAAACGGCCAGCTAGCCACTGTTGGATGTAGTGGATTTGGATGCTGATGGATAAAGTCCCCGTGAATCTGGCACGAATGGCACTGCTTCGCGTATTCGAGGCAGTCTTGGATCATCGTGGGCCAATAATAACCCATCCGTTTGATCTTCAGCTTCATCTTCGGCCCGGCTTGATGAGAACCGCAGGGTCCGTCATGAGTTTCTCGGACGACTCTTCTTGCCTCTTCATGTCCCAGGCATCTTAGCCATAGAGAATCAAATGATCTCTTATACAGGGTATCATTGACGAAAGCAAAAGACAGAGCTCGTTTCTTAAGCTGATGTCTTGAGGACACATATTCAGGTGTTCGACGGGATTTGAAATAATCTATAAAGACTTCTCTCCAATCCGCAACCTTTTCCTGGTCTTTTATTTGCAGAGTCATTCGCTCGGTCGCTCCTTTTTCTTCGGACTACTCCGGAGATACTTCTGCCGGAGCAAGAACCCGACGGCTTTGCACAACGATCCTCACGTCATCGAGGTTCTCGTCGGCCAGTTCTTTAGCGAGCTTGGCTAATGCATCCACTTTGCTATTTTCCGCACGCGGTATGCTTTCCAAGGTGTAGGAAGGAATTTGGGTCAGCAGTTGCTGCACCCTCTCACCGTACTTCACCAACTCTGGCTTGCACGTTTGGTAGTCGCCGTTTATTTGAGTAACAACCAGCTGGGAGTCTCCGTATATGAGGAGGTTTTCAATTCCCATGTTGATAGCGATCTCAAGAGCTGCTATCAAAACTTCGTATTCGACTTCATTGTTCGTCCTCGGCTCTGTTAAGGAGAAGGCAAAGCGCATTATCCCTCCTTGTGGAGCCACGAAGATGAGGCCTACCCCGGATTTGATTATAGGGGTGCTTTGTTTGCGCTTCTTCATGGAAGACGCCCCATCAAAATAATGTTCCCACCGGGTACCACCCCCGTTGATCGTGTCGAACGCATGTTTTTCTGGCAGTTCGCAATTCAAAGGAGAGTCAGCATGTATCAGATGCTCAGCGAGGAAGTCGGTGATGGCCCGACCTTTCACTGCCTTAAGAGGACGATATGTTATCGAAAACTCCATCAAAAGCAAGGCCCACTTAGCGAGTCGTCCCGTTAATGTGGCCTTCGACATCAAATATTTGAGTGGATCTACTTTTGATATGATATGGATCTCATGTGCCAATGCATAGTGTCTGAACTTCGTTATTGCGTAAATCAACGCCAGGCAGTGTTTTTCGATGGGGGAATAGTTGCTTTCTGCCCCTAGAAGAACTCGAATCAGATAGTAGAGAGCTCTCTCCTTCCCTTGGTCGTTCTCTTGTGTCCATAATGTGCCTAAGGAACCTTCAAGGGCGGTTGTATACAGAATAAGAGGCTTTCCTTTGACCGGAGCGGCTAGCACTGGAGGATTCTGTAGGTATTATTTGATTTCGTCCAGTGCGCTTTGGCATTTGTGATCCCAGACGAACGGGATTCCTTTCTTCATTAGGCGACTGTAAGGATGGCACTTACCGGAGAGATTGGCTATGAATCGCCGGATATATGCGAGCTTTCCTTGGAGAGATTGCAGTTGCTTGAGAGTCCTTGGCGGAGGCATTTCCATGATCGCCTTGATCTTCAACGGGTCTATTTCGATGCCTCTGTGTCAGACGACAAATCCTAGAAACTTGCCCGAGGAAACTCCGAACGCGCATTTGAGAGGGTTCATCTTCAAGTTGTATTTCCGAAGGCGCTGAAACACGATCTTCAGATGTTCTAAATGTTCCTCGTATGATTTGCTTTTAACCATGAGGTCGTCGATATAGCATTCGACGATTTCATGTATGAGGTCATCGAAAATTTTCGTCATGGCCCTCTGATAGGTGGCACCGGCGTTCTTTAGACCAAAAGGCATCACCTTGTAGAAGAATATGCCCAAAGGGGTCTGGAAAGCGGTATGCTTCTGGTCTTCGGGATGCATCTTTATCGGATTGTATCCTGACGATCCGTCCATAAAGGAGAAGACTTCGTGAGTGGATGTGTTATCTATCATCAGCTCGGTGACTGGTACTGGAAAGTCGTCCTTTGGGAAAGCTTTGTTGAGATCCCAAAAGTCCACACATATGCACACTGTCCCATTCTTCTTCATCACTGGGACGATGTTGGCGATCCAGTCAGGATATTGAACCTCTTGGATGAAACCGGAGTCGATTAGCTTCTTGACCTCGGCGTTGATGCTCATCTCAAGCTCGAGCCGCATTCTTCTCGGCGCTTGTTTAATCGGCTTGACGTCCGAAGATATCGCCAATTTGTGCACAGCAATCTCTGGATCTAATCCTGGCATTTCGGAATAGTTCCATGCGAAGCAATCTTTATGCTGCATGAGCACGTCCTTTAGTGTAGCCACCATTTCTTCAAACAACAGCTCACTGAAGAACGTCGGCCGCGGGTCACTTGTCATCCCCAAATCAATTTTCTTGAGGTTATTTGCAGTAGTATGTATTCCATCTTCCAGCTCTTTTGGCATCGGTGGAAACTCTGAAATTACCTCGTTATCATCGTTTTCGAAACACCGGGGGAGGTCATCCATATTCTCGGGATCTTCTTCTGACAACATTATCATATGACAAGTACGAGATCGCTTCCGAGACCGATGTTGATCTGGTTCTACTCTCGTGGGTTTGGGTTCATGCTTCTGCGGTGGGGTTACCCTCCAGCTGCTGGATAGAGCGAACCTGCCTTGCTGATACTGGTCTTCTACCCAATCTTTAAATGTGAAGCAGTCTTCTAGAGGATGTCCTATTGCCCTGTGATAGGAGCAATAGTCCGGGTGAGAGACTTCGCCTGCTTGCTCGGGGTGCTTGGACTCCGGGAGTGTCATCATTTGATGTTTTATGACAAGATCGAATATCTTCCTTGTCTTGTCTTGGGGAAAAGAATATGCTCGACCCATCTTTTTTATAAGAGACGAATCCGGACTGCTCGATTCCTGATCGTGTGGCTTTTTGGACCCGCTTTTTCACTGTCGAACGCCTTTCCCGTTCTTTGGTTTGTTTCTGCCTCTGCGTCGGGCCTTTTGTACAACGGGTGGACAAGGAGGATCATTTTCATTTTTTTACAGCCTATTGAAGGAGGCGTTGCGTCTTGGCTTTCTCGTAGATGGCCATTTCGCGATTATGGTCATCTCGAACCTTTTGACCTGCTTCCCTTATAAGCTTGTCCATATGTTCTTCGAACGACGGACTTGGCATTTTCACGGCGGGAGCTTGTTCTGGTTCAGGGTTAGCGTCTTCCCACAGAGCATCTCCTTTTTCTTCAAAGTCATGTATGACGTAGCAGTCGCGGAGTAGCTCCCGTTTCTTGGATTGAACATACCCAAGCTCGGTCGTTTCCATTCTCCCATTGGGCAACTTTCGTTGAGTTCCGGGAACGTTCCAGATCCTGTTATAGAACCGTGCTTGTCGTGTAGTTTGTTTAAAGGGTACACCTTGGCGTCTCAAGAGTCTCTTTAGTCCGTCTGTGTAATATCTGGGCAAACGGATGTGCTGGAGCCTGTCAAGTGTAGAATCCGCACCATGCCAATTTTCTTTCTCCACTTTGGTTTCCCCGGATCGGTAGAATATGATCGCCTTTTCACCTTTTCGCGTGGGAGGGATGTAGAATGTCTGCAGTTCTTCCACACTGTAGGTATCAAGCGCGTCTAGTTCTTTATGATGCTTGGGTGGAACCATGGCAACTTGCAAACTTTGATCTTCATCGGCGAAGGTTTGTATTGACGGTCGAGCAGAGAATATGGCATTAACCTCATCTTCCGAGTCGCTGCCGAAGATCAACATAGGAGTGGACGGTCCCGACTTGTTGCACTGGGGCGGACCTGAGTAAACTATCTCTTCTTCCTCCTCAGTATCACTCCCGAAGACCGGAATAGTGGTGATAGCTTTGTTCTTCGATTTGTGACATCTTTCCGTGTCCTCAAAATCTGGTAAGAAGTATTTTGCATCTTCGTACTTGCGGACTTCGTTCATGGAGAATGGGTTTAGCTCTCCTGTCACAGTATACTCGAGACCATCCTTGAAATATTTCATACACTGATGTTGTGTAGAGGGGATGATATTGTACTCGTGTAACCAAGGCCGGCCGAGCAAAGCGTTATAGCATGTCTTGGCGTCAATGACGTGGAACTTGATATTAGTGACGAGCAGCCCAAAGAGTAATGTCAGTATCACGGACCCAAGCGTCCGTGATGACTGGGAGTCAAATCCAGAGATGGTGATTTTATCGCGCGCGAGGTGCTGAACACTCATGCATATCTCCTTTAGCACCCTTACGTTAAGGAGATTGACGGAGGACCCATTGTCGACCAAGATTTTACCTATCTTGATGTCATGACAGTATTCGGAGACATATAGGGGACGGTTGTGCTCGCATGTTCCAAGGAGGAGATCTTCATCGCCGAAAGTGATATCGGCTGTGTGTACTTCTTCTAGCTTGTCCTTCATCTTTTCTTCGGCGAGGAAAGCTTGGAATTGCTCGGGCTCTTGTAATGCCTTGATCAGCAAATCTCTCGCCTCTTTGGATAGCAGAAGGGCGTCGAGAATATTGAGCCGCGATGGTATCTTCCTCAAGTGTGCCAGAACGTTGTAGTCCACCTTCTTTTCTTTGGCGGGTCCTTGGCTGTCAGCTCTTTGACGGCTTGGTCATCAATGATGATATCCTCAGGGACCTTTTCTTTTCCCTTATCTTTTCTATTTGACCCACTGTTCGAGAGCCCAAGATTCTTTTCGGGCAGCGTACGATTGCGTAGCTGAATGTTCTCACAGTTTTTCGGTTCTTCTTTTCCCGAGGTGGATTCTTTGAAGAGAAGGCCAAGAGATATTTCTTCGTCAGAGTCGCTCTCGAAGGTGAGAACTTGCGATCCCCCGGCGTTGACCATGAGACAGTTACCGGTAGTTCTTTTATGCTCCTCGGTCGTACTTCTTTTCTCCCGACGATTCTTGCGTTTCATCCGCTTAAAATGTTGCCGGTGAGCAACATATCCCTGCCACCATCTTTTAAAAGCATTGCACTCTTTGGTGGGGTGCGCAATTTTTCGATGATATAAGCAGTAGCTAGGATGTGTTTCTACTTCACCAAGAGCGCTCGCTTCGGAGGGTGGCAGCTTCATTCCCATCGATATGGCTTTAGCGAACCTTTTCCTCGTCTAGAATCTGATTTTATTCGTGGCGGAGGTACTTTGATCTGGCGGGAGTGTTTCAACCCTTTCGTCCAGTCGCTGACGTTTGGCTTTTTCAAATATGGCCATTTCATGCTCTCGAGTAGCTTTGCTTTTAAGAAGAGCTTCGTTCAAGAATGCATCAATCATTTCGTCTGACGGCTCTAGAAGTTCCGGTTTAGGATTTGCCCCCAGTTTCTTGGAGCAAGGAGCTTCTTCATCGTCTATCGACGAGTGAGAGATCACATGGCAACTTGCCACGTAATCTTCAGATTCATCCGACGAGTCTTCTCCATCATCTCCGTCCTCAAGGACGTGGCTGAGAAACTCTTGGAGTGTGACTGGAGTCCGCGCCTTCTGGTTATACTCTTCCAGCGCGTCAATCTGCTTTTGCAGGTCCGTGCGCTTGTCACCAGGCTTCACGGGATTCTTGGATTTCTTCTTCTTCTTCGAATATTTTGACGGCTGGGTGTGGGTACTTTGGCTATCACCACCGATTTTTGGAGTTGGACGCGGTTTTAACATTCCTTCGATGATCTCGGGTTCGAGTGGATTTTTCCACCTGATCGCTGGGCATGTTTGGAGATACTTCAGCATTCTTTTCGTCTTGGCTGAAAGAGCAACCTCCCATGGAGCTTCTTCTACGAAAGAGCATGATGCCCCCGGTGTATCCGTCTTCTTGGGAGTGTATGGCCGAGGCGGGTTCACCTTCCAATTCTCGGATAATACGAATTTGCCCTGCTGGTACTGATCTTCTATCCAGCTTTTGAAGATGTAACAATCCTCGATCGGATGACCCAACATTCGGTGATAAGGGCAATAGTTAGGATTGCTAATGTTGCCTGGTTGCACTGGGCGTCTTGGCTCCGGCAGACTGATGAGCCTGTTGCGCAGTGCAAGATCGAATAACCTCTTCGTCTTGTCTCGAGGGAACAAGTAAGGGCGTCTCATTTTATCTTCGAGAGATCGAGTCCTATTATTTTGGCGATCAGCTGGTCTCAGACCACTAGATTGTTGTTGAGCATTGGCGACGACGATCGCTTTCCCCTTTCCCTTTTCATTCCGAGGCTCCAGCTTTGGAGGAGACGGTCTATGACCCATCTGGTCCATTTGGGCCAGCTTGTCGATCAAGGCTTGGAACGTGGTCTGCTTGAAGAACATCATGAATTGGGAAATAGTTGCATGAGGGTCCAGAGTGCCCACGAACATGCCCACTGTCGGCGCTTCTTTGATGCGCTGTTCGCATTTCGACTACAGATTCCGCCATCGTATTGCGTATTGAACCCACGTTTCACTTGGCTTCACCCTAGCATTGATCAATTCTGTTATTGGGGTGCGTTCACTAGCACTCGCGAATCGCTGGGTGAATAATAGCTCCATTTCTGCGAAAGTCTTGATGGAGTCGTTCGGGAGTTCAGAGTACCATTCGAAGGCCGTCTCCGACAAGCTGCCGACGAACTGGCGAAGTAGCAATTTATCATCACCTCTGGTGTTACCACATAGAGCCTTGAACTGGGCGACATGCTAGTGGGGATTGCCCGTCCCTTTGTATACATGAAATTTAGGGATCGTATATCCCGGCGGATACTTTATTTGATCATACCAGCCTGGATATGGTCGCCCAATTTTAACGACTTGGCCGGCCGCTTCATTCCCCTGGTGAGCTCATATTTGCTGAGCAATATAGTCATCCAGAGTGGCTTGGGAAATGGTTTCCTCTTTGGCTGCTGAAAGAGCCGGAGGAGGGTTCAATGGCTCCCCTCTGTCGTCTTCAATAACGATAGGAGGGTCTTCAGCTGGAGGTTCTAGTTGTAACATCATCCCGACCATGTCTTGGAAGAGAAGCGCCATTCGTTTCATATTAGCCACTTGTTCTGCTGCTTCTCTATCCTTCTTTTTGAGGATTCTGCGGAGGAAGTTAGCATCGGTTTCTTATTCATGACGCTGCTCTGATGACGCCTCCGGTCTTTCTTTTGGCCCGGTGAGTGCGGTCATTTGCGTTAGCATTTCATGAAGCTTCTGTTGCTGCTCCCGGGCTTTTGTCACGGATCGGGTGAGCGGTCGGTGACCTGTAGAAGCGCGGCTTTCCTCTTTTCCGGAAGCCATATAAACAGTATGCACCATTATGCCCCCAGACTTGGGGCGTTTGGGCTCAGCATCTTTGTGGTCTGTCGTAGTCACATGGGCTTTCTCTGGCCTCCTTCTCTTTTGAGCAGTTGAAGTCGAGGGGGCCGTTGCAGCGGGCACCCAAGCAGCCGTCGTCTTTTGTGGCTTGACAGGACGGTTCTCTTCCTGCTGAACCTTCATCTTTTTCTGTCGGCAAAGGTAATCTTGATCAATCACCGACTCCTAGACCTGTCGCCAGACTTTGTAAATTTTGGAAGAAAACCGCTGAGGGGGCTGCTCCGGCTTCGTTCCTGTAACATTCTCTACGGGTGGAGGAGATCTTTTCAGTACGGCGGTAGGAGAGTTCCTGCGCACCTTGTTTAGCAATTCAAACCTGTTCCCGGTTGAAACAGCAGCATCGATCTCCACCGTTGGGGCGGGTGGAGTTAGCCCAGAGGGGGAGTTGCCCCCAGCCTTCCTTACTCGGCACCAGTGGCGACGTCGAGCGTGTCGAGCCGTTGGGATTATTTCAGCTTTAGGGGTGACTTCGTCATGCCCCCTGTTCTGGTGAGGCGCTGCTGGTACCAACCTCTTGAAGGCCGACGTCCGTCGACCAGCAGTATCCAATTTGTCAAAGACAGACTTTTGAGTAGGAACGGGAGCCGGGGTGGCCAACCTCGTAAAGACCGATCCCTTGACGGGAGAAGCTTCTTTAGTGACCTCAAGAACAGGAATGGCTATCCGTTTCGGGATGACCGCTTCAGGTATCGTGGGCTTTTTGATAGGACCATTGGAGTTTAGGCTCAGCCTGTCGAAGACTGACGCTGTTGGCTAGACATCGGACGATCCGTTGAGAGGGGCCGTGGTAGTAGTGAGCCGATCAAAGACCGACTTCTTTTGCACTTCTTGCGGCAGCGGGATATTAATGTTCACTGGTAGGAGCATGGTCCCGAAGAACAAACCGGTGGTAGCCTGCGTCACCTGCTCTATTGGCATTATGAACAGGGAGGCCGCATGGGGCTCGTAAGCTATGCCTCCAGATGAGGCGGAACGCGAGTTGCAATTGCAGCTGGAACACTTCGTGCAAGTAGACGCCATTGATCTTTTGTTTTCTGCACCAAGCAAGACACCAAATCTTAATACCTCGAACCCAAGGGCAACCATTAGCAAACCGTGATTCGTTCGTGAACACGACACACGAAGTGTGGAGTGGAAAGAGGAAAATGCCCCACCGGGCGTGCCAGAATCTGTTCCCCGCCGAAAGACGCGGACGAAGACGTGTCGAACGTCTTCCCTGAATTTCGGGGCAAATGCTAATTGGTGCTATCCGTCCACCTCTCCGAAGATGCCAAGTTTATTTATGGCACCATGTATCGAAGGTTTAAACAGATGCAGCCGCTGTAGCAGACTTCGTCAGATTCCCCCTCGTTGATGAGGGGTTTTTGATTGTGGGGACGTTCTTCCCTGCAGACGGAAGCCCCTGCAGTTAATTACGCTACCGCATCGCGGTAACAACTTTCTCCTTCTACAGATGGTCACTTCGTGTCGTGGGTGTTTGTTTTGTTTTTGGTTGCCCGTGGATTGTATACGGAGACTAATTTATGTTGTCGTCCGTAGGGCGTGGATTAGTCCAAATCCGTATTTTCTTAGATTTGGGTTTTGGTTTGGGTTTAAGGATACGTTAGTCTCATTTGAGACTAAGATCAAATTAAATGTTTGTTAAGGATACATTAGTCTAATTTTAGACTAAGATCGACTCAACGTTTATTAAGGACACGTTAGTCTAATTTTAGACTAAGATCAACTTAACAGGATCATTTAGATCCAACAAAAGAACATTTGAACTCTATTGTTTAGTTTAGGGACATTACGGTCGATTACCAGTTTAAGGACATGGTGGTCCAATGTTATTTTAAGGACATCTCGGTCCATGGGCTTAAGGGCCCCACAGTCCAGGTTAAGGACATCGTAGTCCGTGAGTTTAAGGACCCCATAATCCAGGTTAAGGACATCGTAGTCCGTGAGTTTAAGGACCCCACAGTCCGTAGTTTAAAGACGTCAAAGTCTATATAGTTTAAGGACATCGTAGTCTATGAGTTTAAAGACCCCACAGTCCGTAGTTTGTGTGGTTGTCGGGACCCGTCACCTCTCTGAAGACGTTGAAGGATTACAATGACAGATATCAGAAGAGTAAAGAGATGTACCCTCGAACCGGTATAAGTTGGTTGAAAGATCTGTAGTCCAATTTGGGACTAAGATCTGTTGAAATATTCATGAGCAGATGTGCTCAATTAAATATAAGTTGAGGACTTATGGCCAATATTAGGCTAAGTCCAATAAATGTTTAACATTTTTATTCTGGCTATTGAGCCTTTATTTGGGCTTGTCCCTTTTAATAATGCCGAGCATTAGATCTTGACACTTTTTTTGTCTTGTATTGAATGCAAAGCATTCATCAGAATAATTTATGTTCTGTCAGCTCGACACGTGGCGCGCCAGGCGCTTTGCGCCAGTTAAAGAGCGCAGTGCACTTCTGCCAAGTAGCGCACACGAGAAGGACACGTGTCACGCTTGGCGCATTGGGCCAGTTTATGAACGCTAAGCGCTAACTTATGAGAGCATTGCGCTATCAATTTAGTGGCGCACTGATTTGTAAATTTAGCGTGCTTGCGCTTTTTTAAAAGATGTATCAAAAATATTTGTTAACCGCAATCAAGAACGGCGTCGCTTGGTAGCTAGCCGGTGAGTACGGGTCGGTCCACAGGATGTTGTGTATTTTCTAATTGTTTTAACGAGTTAATTCCGATTGTTGTCGGATTGATTAAATCTAAAAACTATGTTTGATCTAAACTAAAATCTTGCTAGGGTTAGGTTTAGGTTAAGTTTGGAGAGTCAATATTCCTCACTGCTTTCTATGCCCTTTTTAAGATCTATGAGGTGTTATGGTAATAATTAATAAAGTGGATTAATACCATCGGGAAGAAACGGTGTTTCTTCCTCTAGGTTCTTGTCCTTCCTTTCTTAATTCTTACCCTAACCTCCATGGAAAACACGCTCAACCGGTCCTTTATACTTGGGTATCACCGCTACCTCGTGGGATAGGGTGCCGTAGGGAGCGGTGTGTGCATGTATGCATGGAGTCCTATAAAAACGTGTGATGGGCAAGAAAGGGGTGAGAGATCTTCATCTCTCAAGCCTTCCCCAAATCTAACCCTAACAAGCGAGGAGACTGCTCGCTCATTAGGGAATTTAAAGACATTATCAAACTATCTAACTAAGGCAAAGAATAAAGATCTATACTAGGGCAAGAAAGAAATTACTTAGGGCATGGAAATAAAATTTAACTAGGGCAATGAAAAGAAAACTTACTCCTAATTTTTATTTGATGCTTTCTTCCTTCTTTACAGAAATTTACAGATCTGAATTTAGATAGATGAAATGAGGCACAAGAAGAGGCATGCCTCCAAAAAGAGGCATTAGGGTTTCTATTTATAGAACACAGAAACCCTAGGGTTACAATCGACTCACATCTGCAATTACAAGTTTACCCCCTAAGAAAAGAACTAGTCAACGCACGCCAGCAACCACAAAATTTCTGCACCAACACGTGTCCTTCATGGCCGCGGATCCGCGGCCAAAACCCATGTTTGGCCGCGGTTCCGCAGCCAAAAGAGGGCTAATGGGCTCAATTTTCTAGCTATTCTTCTGTTGCATTTTTCCTTCTATTTTCTTCAGTTGTTTTCTCAGATTGGCTTCTACATTTCTTCCGGATTTCCACAGTGAATATAATCGTGGACTTTTACCGCTTGCTTCGTGACGAAGTCTTGAACCTTGCGCTGCCTTTGTTCTTTGTGAAATTGTCCATTGATCTTCGTTTAGTCTTCAAACTGTAGGCTTGATCAAGATTCTTTATTTGTTGGTCGTAATCTCACTTTTGTATCGTCTTTTCATCTTTTTCACTGTTTTTGTTCCGAGAACATGTAACCTGCAACTATGTAGCGGACATGGGTCAAAATCACCTGTTTATTTATAAAATGAATAAGAATGGGAAATATAATAATGCAATATTATGATATGAACAAATACCCCCAAACTTATCTTTTGCTCGTCCTCGAGCAAACCTAGTTTTATTCTCAACAAAAACCTAACTTCACTTTCGCAGGGAAACGCGATTGCACTGAGCTCGTGCAACAAGCCGTTAAACTTCTAGGTGTCCCTAGTAGGAGGAGTGTTGTCTCCTGAGGGTTTTCAGCGGATACTACCTGTTCCCCTCCGAAAGACGGTGACGACGTGAAGACATCTTGCCTGAGATTCGGGGCAGATACTATATGGTTTTATCCATCTACCTCTCCGAAGATGACAAGTTGATTTATGGCACCGTGTATCGGAGGTTTAGACGGATGCGGCCGATGTAGCAGATTTCGTCAGATTCCCCCTCGTTTGAGGGGTTTTTGATTGTGGGGACGCTCTTCCCTGCAGGCGTAAGCCCCTGCAGTTAATTACACTACCGCATCGCGGTAACAACTTTCTCCTTCTCCAGAATTTCACTTCGTGTCGTGGGTGTTTGTTTTGTTTGTGGTTGCCCGTGGATTGTATACGGAGACTATTTATTTCATTGCCCGTAGGACGTGGATTAGTCCAAATCCGTACTTTCTTAGATTTGGGTTTTGGGTTTTGGTTTAAGGATACGTTAGTCATATTTGAGGCTAAGATCAACTTAAACGTTTGTTAAGGATACGTAAGTCTAATTTGAGACCAAGATCAACTTAACGGGATCGTCTAGATCCATTTCCAGTTTAGGGACATGGTGGTCCATAGGTAATTTAAGGACATTGCGGTCCATTGGTAGTTTAAGGACGCTTAAGTCCGTGGATTTAAGGACCCCACAGTCCGTATTTTAGTTTAAAGACGCATGAGTCCGTGGGTTTAAGGACCCCACAGTCCGTATTTTAGTTTAAGGACGCATGAGTCTGTGGGTTTAAGGACCCCACAGTCCGTGTTAATGTGTGGTTGTCAGGACCCGTCACCTCTCTGACGTCGTTGAAGGATTACAACGATAATAGTCAAAGGAGTTCGGAGATGTACCCTCGAACCGGATGTAAATTGATTTAAGAGAGCAGCTGTGCTTAGTCAATTTAATTTGAGGACCTACGGTTATGATTGGGCTAAGTCCAGTTGAAAAATGTTCAATGCTTTTATTTTTTTTTGGCCTATTAGGCCTGTGCTAGGGCTTTGCCCATTTTTAATAATGCATAGTATTAATCTTGGTCTCTGTTGGACCTTTATTTGGGCTCTGCCCCTTTTAAATGATGCACATCATCTATTTTTATTTGGGCTTTGATGCATTGCATCTGTTTGAAAATAATGCATAGCATTTACTAGGCCTGTTAGGCCTTTTTAATTGGGCTCAGCCCTTCTTTTTAATTATGCAGTGCGTTAATCATCTGACAGTGGCCATGTGGCCTGTCAGGCGCTTTGCGCCAATAAATGAGCGCAAGCGCTTGTGGAGGTGATACGTGTCACGCAAGCGCAGTGCGCTACGCTTGCGCTGCTGACACGTGGCGTGCTCTGGTGAGTTGCACCAACTTCAGAGAGCAAGGCTCTTTCTTAAAAGCGCATAGCGCAAGTGATTCAGATGCTGACACGTGGCGCTCTCTGGTGGCTTGCGCCAACCCAGGAGCGCAACAGTGCAGTTTTTGCAAGTGCAAGGCACTATTTCAATAATCTTGAGAATTTTTAAGATTCCAGAACCAATGGTTCATAAAAAAGTGCAAAGCACTGTTTATTATATGAAGATCATTGATCTTGTTCTTAGTTCAATGATCTATTAGAAGAAATTCTTCTATTTTATGAAGGTTTTTACCTTTTTCTTGAAATTTCTTCAGAGTTCTCTCTGTTTTGAGGTTCTCAATCTCTCACAATGTTCATCCTGTTGATTTGGGGTCTAGGAGCCTTTATATAGTGCCCATAAATTTGTTAAATTTGTTAAAGAGATCTTTCTCTGAGTGATTTGGGGAATTTTCCCCACCGTTGGATCTTTGATCCAAGGGCTTCTGTTTTACAGAAGGCAATCTTCTTGTTTTAACAAGAACAGAAGAATCTTACTAGAATTTAATTCTGTTTAGCGCAAACGCCCCAACGCGTGACACGTGTCAAGCAGCGCAGAGCGCAGCGCAACTGCGCTTGCGCAACTGCGCTGACACGTGTCGCGCAGCGCACGGCGCAACGCATCTGCGCTGACACGTGTCGCGCAGTGCAGCGCTTGCGCAACTGAAGCACTGCTTCCTTTAATTTTGTTTTAAATAGAGGCTTGCTCTGATTGGGCGCGCTGCCTTGGACGCTGCGCTGGCGTATCAGCTTTTGACATATGGCGCGTTGCGCAAAGAATTTGAAGCGTTGCTTCGAATTTTTGAATTTTGAAATTCAAACAGAGCTTTGCTCTGATTGGGGGAAACAAATGCCCTCCCACTGTCGCGCTCACGTGGCGCGCACGTGAGTGCAGCGGTAGCAAAATCCTGGCCATTGGATCAATTCAGGAGTTGAAGGGGCGCAAGCGCCTTATAAATAGGACCCCTGGCCCTTAGAAAATCTTCACCATTTTCCAAGATTTTGATTTTCAGAGGTTTGCTCTTGCTTAAGAACTTCAGAGCTTTGCTCTTGTTTCCAGACTCTAGAGCTTTGCTCTCATTTCCAAAGTTAGAAAAACTTTAGGTAAAATTGATTTTAAATTAAATTAAACTAATTTAAATCAATCTTAACCACAGAGCTTTGCTCTCATAGATCTTTTGATCTAAAGAAATCCCCATTGGGGTTTCATAAACAGAGCTTTACTCTCAAGAATTTGTTTCAGGGTTTCTTAACCCATGAACAGAGCTTTGTTCATTGACAGAATATAGATATTTTGATCTTCTGATGATGAACTCTTAAGAGTTTTTATATGGATCTTTAAGATCTCAGAACTTCAAATTTTTTTTAGGAATTAATTAATTTTCTTTCTTTGAAATTTTTTTTATCATTATTACAGAGCAAAGCTCTTTTAAAGAATCTTACTCCCCTGAGACCAGAGTTTGACAAATGTCACTCTGTGACAGAGCATTGCTCTGAAAGAGGAGATTTTTTCCTTATCTCTAGGGATTTTTTATTATTAATGGGAATATTCTTTTGGGGATTAACTGACAATCTCATCCAATAATGGGGTTGTCTTATTAACTGACATATTGTCATCCAGATTTTGTGGGTCCCCCTTTGGCCTCCTATCCACTGCACTGATGCGTGGTGTAATTAATTTTAATTAATCTTTAATTTAATTAATTAATTAATTAAATTTTTTCAAACGCCAAGCGTTGGTATTACAACACTAACGGCTAATTTTGTTCCCTTGCAATGACTATGTCTTTCGATACTTCATTCCCGTTCGCTCGTTCGGAGGAAGGGTTTCCTGAAGCGCCCTTGGACCGTGAAGTCCTAGCTATGATCAGGGACCACGACCCGGAATAGAAGAGTCTCCACCTTTGGGGGTCGTGGTACAATCAGATTATCATGGGTCGACGGAGCTTCACGTGCGCAGTACCGTCAGAACCCATTACGGCGATTCATTATGCCAGCCCAGCCCCGGTGCAGTATGCCGTGGAGATGGTTGATTGGACCTCGAAGGGCTTTCTTCATCCTGCCATAGATGCAATTCCGGTTCAGCGTCCTATGGTTTTGGATATCCTGGGATGCCGTATCTGTCAAGGCGAGGCGCGACCTTGGGGGCAATCATATAACATAGGTTTGATCCCCCGCCACCCGATCTGTTGGAGATAGTGCCCTCATAGTCAATTATTGGATCGCAGGTATGTGATTGCAATGATTGCGGAGGACCTATCCCGGTAGGACAGTCTTACTCGAGATGATAGTATGCTATCTGGTTTGCCTTTATCAGTCGTGTACATGTTCAGGTGACTGATTGCATGTTACACTTTGATAGAGCCCTTAGGATCTTGCTTTACTACCAACAGTATGATGGCGATCATATACGTGAGAGTTGGGTAGTTTATATGCATATCTTTAATTGTGGTCCCTAGTCGTGGGAGTTTCGAGACAGGGCATCGATACTCCGGAGTAGACTAGTGTATACAGTCGAGACCCCGACGAGGGGCGGTGGCCGGTCTCACAAGCCACTGGTGTCAGTTGGATCACCTAAGATGTATACAGGTGCTCATTGGGTTATGAGTACACCGGACAGGACTCGCCGGGAATCTGCTAGTTAGTATTATATCTACCGTCAGATAGCAGTTCCCTGGTGACATGTGTACAGGTTAGTTCATCGACCTGAGGTCGTCATTTGTCTCGTGTGAGTTCCCACTGTGCTTTGATTTCTACCCTACCACGGCTCAAAGGAGTCGTGCAAACAGGTAGCTTTTGGGTACAGTCCCGAGCCACATGGAGGCACGTGAGCGGATCGGCAGGGGATTCGTCTCTCCCGGTATTGGGGGCGAGGTCGTGCTGTGTCTAGGAGAGCCATTACACAAAGTCCATGGCCATGGCAGGAGATTTACTGGTAGGTACTCCAGTAGTATCTCAGGGTGTTATTGGGCTTCACTCCGACACGACTTATACTGCTATTGGGGGTCTGACGTTACTAGCCCCCTAGGCGGATATGCGATACTCATTGACGAACGGACCGGACTGTATATACATTGTCACTGTTAGGCTCAGTAGGGTTTTCGGAGGAGTTCGCTCATCGGTCTCCCTTGAGTTCGCTCCTCGGCCACCCTTGAGGTCAGTACATGGGCAGCCGTTACGCATAGCTAGTGCCGCTGACGGTTTGTGGTTAAACCCACTGCCAGGGTACTGACGAGTCATTAGAGTCCCCCACAGACAGTTTCCCAAGTTCGGGCGAAACGTTGTAGAGGCCGTATGGTTTTATGGCAGGGTTCGAAAAATGCACGTGCGTTTACGCACGTGTAGATTTTCGGACAGATGATACTGGTCGGCTTTGGTTTAAGCCGGATCCGAGTATTATATTGAGTAGGTATAATATCTTTGTCTCAGTTGCATTTGTATTCGGTCGTAATACAAATGCGGGTATATTTATACAGTTTCGGGGTTGTCCTGAAATTCGTTTCAGGATCACTTTTGGAAGTTGCCAGTTTCCAGTTTTCTATCAGCCGTCTTTTAATATTCTGTTAAAGACGGATTTATCTTTTCTTCAGATATGATGAGTCGTGCTTCTAGAAGTTTCTAGATATGGTGACTAGGGTGATGACTTGGCTTCATGACTCATTAGGCATTAATGGTGTCATTAAAGCTTTTGGTGACTAGGGTTTTTAGTTCAATGTTTCTAAATGACTCATCCTTTTTCATTAATGCATTTTGTTTTGGCTTAAGATATTTGAGTGAGAAGCTTTTGGTTTATGGTCACCTCCCTCCTCCTACGGTCACCCCCCTCTTCCTTATAAGGTGGCCGGCCCCTCTCTCTCTCTTGATCGATCTCGATTCACTTGATGTTTCATTCGGTTAGAAAAGATATGATAGTTTTGGGGTGTATAGAATTTACAGTTCATTTCATTCCATCACCCGATTTCCACGGCAACTTCATTAACCGATCGTCCACGGATTTGGACGAAATGAGACAAAGTCATCTACTCGTTCTCTACATCTATCTTGGTCGTCTCTTTTAGCAAACTTGACGATCGAGTTGCCTCGAGTCAGAGGCGGGAGCCCGTTTAAAGAACCGATCATGTGGTGCCACCTCGACGAGGATATCGGAGATCGACGAGATCGGAGCAGCCGCAACGGAGCGTGGGATGATGGTTGAAGAACGAAGGACTCGGATCGTTCGGTATAACCTTCCTACACTCTTTACAGTTTGTTAGTTTAGCAATAATGGCAGATCCGGGTTAAAGTATACGATAGCGCCAGTTTAAAAGTTTTGTTCCGCATTTTGGCGTCTGTAGACGGCCGGGGCGCTAGCGTAGACTTACAGTGGTATCAGAGCCTAACCATTTTGCTATACTAACTTGTGCTAACGTGTTCAAAACTTCGATCGAACCGAAAAACCAAAACTGCAAAAATCGCTTTTTTCTTTACTTGACAGTTCTGTTAATTTTAAATGGTCTCAAAATCAATTTCTGCATATCTTAAAAATCCGTGCAGGGAATTATAAGAATCACGACAAAATTTGGGCACGTGAACTCACCAAACCGCCGCGGAAGGGCGGTCAAACCCATGGTTTGACCGCGCTTCCGCGGCCATGTGGTGAGCACGTGCTCCCAAATTTTTCCAGTGACTTCTCTGTTTGATTTTGGGGTTTTTTGCATATAAAGTTTTTGCCCAGATTTTGTTACTGTTCACCAGTAAGCCGTGGGGCCCACTTTTTGTTTTTTGGTCTTTGGTCGATCGTAATTTAAACACGTTAGTTTACAGTGCTTACATTATATCTCCGACCGGGAATGTCATTTCATCGGTAAACCGCGTCCGATTGCTATAGCTCTTTTAGACGGGTTTGCGAACGTGACATTCGCGTTGATGTTCTGTGTTGTGCTGTAATGTTGCGGATTTGTCGTGGTGGATAGCAGTGTGCAATGGTAGTACAGTTTGAGTTTATTTGTACATTTGATATTGCGGGGCGAGCGTCCAACATGTGGACAGCCGTCACTGCCTGTTGTATAATATTCTTTTGGGGCACGATCAGGTTGCGGTCGATGTACCTATTGTACTATTTTTCATTACTGTACTAGGTTTTTCCCCACGACGGAGTGCACGGATAGCCGGGTTCGGGAGGGCAACGGGTCCGCATCTCATGGCTTTAAGACGCAGAGGGGTCCCACTTCAGAATTGGCAGACTATTCGCCGCACTCGTAGGGGGTACAGGTTGACCCAAAGAGGGGTGCCCAAGCTTACCGGATTCCCTGGAGTGCTGGGTGGTCCATTCACTATGTTGTAGGGGGCTGCCTCGCTTCAGGTCTTGGCGGGTAACTTGCCGCACCCATAGGGGTCTAGGTTTCATTGCACAGGCTATCCACACGACAGGGGAACGTCGAGTTTCAGCAGCGGCTCTGTGAAACTCGGGGATCCCAGATATCTGTATTGTTCTGTGATGCTTATTACTTTTCTGTAATGTTGCATATTATCACGCCTGGAGCGATTATGTATATTGGTTTATATACTATTAGATGTTGTGTATGTTTTACACCCGCGCTGGTCCAGTCCCCGCTCTGTCGTTAGTTAAGTAACCTAACGGGTGATGACGGGACCCAGAGACGAATGCGGATGGCATATACGTACATTTTATTTTCGTTCTTTTCTGGTGTGATTGATTGATGGGACTGCGTTGATTCTGATCAATGCAAAGTTAAACAAACCTGTATACAGTTGTTGGAACAATTTAAAAAGTGTTATTGCAAAGACGTTTTCTTTTGTTATGCATAGCGGTATTCAGTGGAATATCCAGCACCTCATTCGACGGGGCAAGGGTTGATATCCCTTCACCGGGACTGACCCCTTGGGCAGAAGTTTGCGTCAGGGTAATAACTTCACTATAGTCGATTACATGTTGCTTTGCATAGCGGTATTCAGTGGAATATCCTGCACCTCATTCCACGAGGAAAGAGCCGAGATCCCTTTACCGGGAGTGACCTCTTTAGCAAAAGGTTTTCGCCACTATATTTTAAAAAGCTATCAGGTTCCTTCAGCGATATCAAGTTCACTACGCTAAAGGTTTTTCGCCAAAAACCAGCCGTAGCCCTCCGTCATTTCATATGGATGGTCAGTAGTATTCAAGCTATGTTGGTCTAGCCCTTAGCTAGGACATAGTGATTGGTAGCTGCTGGGGTGTTCACATGTTGCATAGATAGATGAGTTGGTTTGGGACAGTCGTACAGCCTTGTTGGCCCTTAGTCAAGGGCGAGTACGGGTGGGTTCAAATTAACAAGATAATGATGGGAAGAACTTGACATGTGACTTATGGTGGGCTGGCCCTTAGTCACGATCATAAGAGCATGGGGCAAAAACTATATCAGGAGTTTCTAAAGAAACTGAAACTTGCCAAGTATGCGCATACCTTCTGGAGTATGAGTAACGTGGATGCATTCCATCACGTTATCATGCGATGAGAGTTGGATCCCGATTCCCACTGATGAGTTGGTTTACTCTTCGGGTGATCCCGATTGATTCTTCTTTAGGTTTGGAGGAGAATTTGACAGGACAGTGGGAGGTTTCCGGATTAGATAAAATGATGACCATTCTGATCTAGGTTAGAGTGCACGCAGAGTGTTTCTTTTCTCTCTCTCTCTTTGGCAGCGACCTTTGACCGACCCTAGACTATGACTCAGTGACCAGGTTGACCGAACCTTCTTAAAATACTGGCTTTTGGATTGTCTAAGTTGCATAAGTCATTGCCACTCCTTCTTTTACCCTTTGCATTTCTCAGAACACCCGTATTGCTACGGATATCCACTTCCATTGGATAGAGCCATCGTATGGTTATATACGAACTCGAAGGGACTTCTTCGAGGATGGATCCAGGTTCAGGAGAAATAGAATTGGTTTATTCAGTTGTCTTTTATTATCACCTTCTCTCAGGTTGCGAGAGCTCCTTGGTTTAGGAGAGTACACCTATTACGCTTATTGGATAGTCTTATTCCAAACCATAGGCTGGTGCCGAAAGGTAGGGAATGAAGAAAACCAATTAGCCTAAGTAGGGTGTGCAGAAGGTAATATGTAAAGACAAAATAAAGGGATTAGAAAGAGGGCAAAGTAAATTGCGACTGATATCATTCACGACCAAAACCGCGTACTTCATCGCCACTCCCATTTCACCTTTAAAAGAATAAGGTATTATTCAGTTGTCTTTTATCATCACCTTCTCTCGAGATGCGAGTACTCCTTGGCTTAGGAAGGTACACCTATTATGCTTACTGGATAGTCTTCTTCCAAACCATAGGCTGGTGCCGAACGGTAGGGAAGGAAGAAAACCATTTAGCCTAACATGGTGTACAGAAGGTAACGACTAAAGACAAATAAAGGGGATTTGGAGAGATGGCAAAGAGATATACGGTTGAAGTCATGAATTGGATTATGGAAGAGGCATTGCTATGAATACCAGGATACCCCTACGAAACATTTTCATGTTTCAGTGCATTGTTAAAGGAAAAACTGTTTTCCCGATTAGACACTTACTCCAAGGGTATGTATTTACCAGGTTTCATTCTCATATCTGTATGGTTTTACAGATGATGAGTGGGAGTAAGATATTGGGAATTAGGTGATCATCCTCATTATATCGGAATTCGTTGTAATTGGTGATATTTGAGGAAATCGCCAGGGTACAGTTTTCAACCTACGACGCACAGGTTTTGAGTTGTTCAACTCAGCGGACTTATACAGAGTATTGTATGTTGTCCAAGTGTCCATCAGGACAAAGGGGTAGGTCCTCGTACTATGTTCTGTTTACTTATAACTTCTCTAGTATTTAGACAAGTGTTTCGTAGAAATACAAGGTCTAAGTTTTGAGAAGTTATGGGTATAAGAATAAAGTAGAGAACTAGGTATCACAAGTATCGGGATTCTTCAAAGAGATCGAAGATGTAGATTCTTGTGATTGGTATTCAGATGATAGTGATAGTTTTGAGAAACGTGTTTCTCTTTCAGGTTACTCATAATTGGATGGATTCCTAAGTTGAGTAATGCTGATTAGCCTCTTTCCATTAAGTTGATATGCACTGGAGACAGATGCATGGATTGAATATGGTTCCAATTAAATAAGTGCCAAAGTTTCTATATTGGATATAGAATAGTTCGTACCTTAAAAGATATTAAGGTACGGGGAGTTGTCCAGCTTATGATTAAAACCAGACACTGGATAACTCAGGGCACGTTTCTGTAATGGCTGTTTGTGGGTTGACCCTGGCTATGACGAGGGTTGATATTCTACCATTTGGAAGATCAATAGTGATATTGTTCTTGACTCGCCACAGTTTTAGTAAAAATGGATCTTTTTCAGAAAACAGTAGTGGGAGTATGGTAGAACTGGAAGTGATTCCAGAACCGCGGACGATTACGGAAAATTTAATAGGACCTATACATTCAATCAGGTTTGACATTCCAATAGCCACTCCGCAGATTTGGTAGGTAACCTCAGACACCCAAGAGGTACTTCGGTAGCCTCAAGGACGGTGACAGGGAGGTTCTTATCTACCCAGACTTGACACTACTGTTGTTCCAGGTTATGAGACCCGGTAGGAGGGTTGTCGTAGTCAGTGGGAGCAACGGAAGCATGGTGGGCAAGTAGCTTATGTCTATTTATAGACTAGAGCAGTTATAGCGGAGATAGATCATCTAATTTTGATATGACAGTCATGGGTTTGACTTCAATCAGAATAGGGGATGGATCAGTTAAGAAGGTAGTAGGGTGTGATGTCATGGTATCTGGATGACATACACAGAGTAGGAAGTAAAATTCCTATACTACGATCGGTTGTACTGTGGTCGTCACACAGTTGTTTCCCCAGACAGGATATGGATATAATATTTGACATTCTGGTTTCTAGATCTATGGTTTTAGATCTGGATTTGGGTAGTTTCCCAATGTGGGTACTTTGACAGATATTCTAATGGTTTTTGGAATAGTTGACTCCTAGCATGGTGGTGTACCTGCAGGTGATGGAGTCACCCTCTCTAAAGGTGTCTTACAGACTAAAGGGGAGAGGGACGTGCATGATTGGCAGATCACTTGCTTAGGCAATTGAGTCAATCATGAGATGTCAAGTACCACACCAAATGTTGGTTTTGCACTAGATGCAATAAGTTTGTATTAATCCAATCCTGGAGAAACATAAGGAAGCAGTTTTAGAACATAAGTAAATGTTCTACGGATTTGATGACGGCAGCCTCTTTCGGGAGACGGTTATCATTCCAGGCTTCAAAGGTGACGTGGATGACAGAGTGACTGTCAGAGTTTTAGTTTTCCCTTTGACGAAGAGGGACAGTATTATGGACAGGTGGTCCAAGAGGATACTGTGGGAAGCAAGGTGCCCGATACTGATTAGGTTCAGTGATCGATTCAGTCTAAGAAGTTTGGATATGGAGTTCATTTATGAACTAAGGTCCCATCAGATATCCAGACATGTTCTAAGACAGGTATTACTCAATTCGGGAGATGGTTTTCTCCGCGAACTTGAGATTAAGAGAGATATAGAAAGATACTTCTAGGCGGATCCAGTCACTGAGGCTATTTCTCGAACACAATAGTTTTACAAACGGGCTTTGTGAAACTGATTAGTAGAGGAGTTGGATGTTCGGTTTCACACGGGCTGTGAGTAGTCGACATCGCAATATTAGCCTTGAGTGCAAGTGGGAGATTGTTGGAGATAGTGCCCTCATAGTCAATTATTGGATCGCAGGTATGTGATTGCAATGATTGCAGAGGACCTATCCCGGTAGGACAGTCTTACTCGAGATGATAGTATGCTATCTGGTTTGCCTTTATCAGTCGTGTACATGTTCAGGTGACTGATTGCATGTTACACTTTGATAGAGCCCTTAGGATCTTGCTTTACTACCAACAGTATGATGGCGATCATATACGTGAGAGTTGGGTAGTTTATATGCATATCTTTAATTGTGGTCCCTAGTCGTGGGAGTTTCGAGACAGGGCATCGATACTCCGGAGTAGACTAGTGTATACAGTCGAGACCCCGACGAGGGGCGGTGGCCGGTCTCACAAGCCACTGGTGTCAGTTGGATCACCTAAGATGTATACAGGTGCTCATTGGGTTATGAGTACACCGGACAGGACTCGCCGGGAATCTGCTAGTTAGTATTATATCTACCGTCAGATAGCAGTTCCCTGGTGACATGTGTACAGGTTAGTTCATCGACCTGAGGTCGTCATTTGTCTCGTGTGAGTTCCCACTGTGCTTTGATTTCTACCCTACCACGGCTCAAAGGAGTCGTGCAAACAGGTAGCTTTTGGGTACAGTCCCGAGCCACATGGAGGCACGTGAGCGGATCGGCAGGGGATTCGTCTCTCCCGGTATTGGGGGCGAGGTCGTGCTGTGTCTAGGAGAGCCATTACACAAAGTCCATGGCCATGGCAGGAGATTTACTGGTAGGTACTCCAGTAGTATCTCAGGGTGTTATTGGGCTTCACTCCGACACGACTTATACTGCTATTGGGGGTCTGACGTTACTAGCCCCCTAGGCGGATATGCGATACTCATTGACGAACGGACCGGACTGTATATACATTGTCACTGTTAGGCTCAGTAGGGTTTTCGGAGGAGTTCGCTCATCGGTCTCCCTTGAGTTCGCTCCTCGGCCACCCTTGAGGTCAGTACATGGGCAGCCGTTACGCATAGCTAGTGCCGCTGACGGTTTATGGTTAAACCCACTGCCAGGGTACTGACGAGTCATTAGAGTCCCCCACAGACAGTTTCCCAAGTTCGGGCGAAACGTTGTAGAGGCCGTATGGTTTTATGGCAGGGTTCGAAAAATGCACGTGCGTTTACGCACGTGTAGATTTTCGGACAGATGATACTGGTCGGCTTTGGTTTAAGCCGGATCCGAGTATTATATTGAGTAGGTATAATATCTTTGTCTCAGTTGCATTTGTATTCGGTCGTAATACAAATGCGGGTATATTTATACAGTTTCGGGGTTGTCCTGAAATTCGTTTCAGGATCACTTTTGGAAGTTGCCAGTTTCCAGTTTTCTATCAGCCGTCTTTTAATATTCTGTTAAAGACGGATTTATCTTTTCTTCAGATATGATGAGTCGTGCTTCTAGAAGTTTCTAGATATGGTGACTAGGGTGATGACTTGGCTTCATGACTCATTAGGCATTAATGGTGTCATTAAAGCTTTTGGTGACTAGGGTTTTTAGTTCAATGTTTCTAAATGACTCATCCTTTTTCATTAATGCATTTTGTTTTGGCTTAAGATATTTGAGTGAGAAGCTTTTGGTTTATGGTCACCTCCCTCCTCCTACGGTCACCCCCCTCTTCCTTATAAGGTGGCCGGCCCCTCTCTCTCTCTTGATCGATCTCGATTCACTTGATGTTTCATTCGGTTAGAAAAGATATGATAGTTTTGGGGTGTATGGAATTTACAGTTCATTTCATTCCATCACCCGATTTCCACGGCAACTTCATTAACCGATCGTCCACGGATTTGGACGAAATGAGACAAAGTCATCTACTCGTTCTCTACATCTATCTTGGTCGTCTCTTTTAGCAAACTTGACGATCGAGTTGCCTCGAGTCAGAGGCGGGAGCCCGTTTAAAGAACTGATCATGTGGTGCCACCTCGACGAGGATATCGGAGATCGACGAGATCGGAGCAGCCGCAACGGAGCGTGGGATGATGGTTGAAGAACGAAGGACTCGGATCGTTCGGTATAACCTTCCTACACTCTTTACAGTTTGTTAGTTTAGCAATAATGGCAGATCCGGGTTAAAGTATACGATAGCGCCAGTTTAAAAGTTTTGTTCCGCATTTTGGCGTCTGTAGACGGCCGGGGCGCTAGCGTAGACTTACACGATCGGCTATCTGCCGTGGGCTCGGTACATCCTGTCGGCGAAGAAGTCGCAGTTGATAAGGTTAGGGTTGTACACCGCGGTTTACGTCTCCCTCTTCCAGTATCCTACGCTTCCCACCTGGTGGTTCAAGGCTTTCTTGGAGCAGTGGAACATTCCTACTCACACTTTCCTTGCAATGGACCGGGAAGTGTCAATTTCTCTGGTGAAATTCACAGAGGTCTCCGGTTTACCGGTTATAGGGGAGCACTATGAGGAGTTGCTTCCGACAGACGAGTATGTCTTCGGTGCTAAGCCGGCGGTAAGGGGCCTCACTCTGGAGAATGCTGTTCAACACCAATTCCCAAGTTTGATCAAAGTGTTGAACATCTATGAGGCCCTTTTCATCGAACGTGGGAGTCGTGGAGTTAGGTTTGAGGATTTCATCGCTCGGTTCCTTCACCCAAGCGTCCTCTCGGCGGAAGCTGCCAAGTTTGCTACCCTTGATGACCCTTTCGGTCTAGATTTGGATAACCTACCGGCGAAGGAAATAGACCAAAAGGGTTTTTTCCTTCTTAACTCCCCGACCATGTCTTTTGCGGAAGTTGCAGCCCCTGGGATGGACGAGGAGGCCTTCTTCTTAGGATTTCTTGGGCTATGGCTGAGTTGGTTTGCGCTCCCGATGCATTCTAGCCATATGCGGCCCTCTGTCTTTTACCCAGCTCACCGGATGACTATCGGGGTAAAAGTGGCCGTTGGGATCTCCGGCTTGGCACACTTGTATCATGGCCTCAGTCGAGCAGCGGATGCTAATGAGCCTGGGGTACTGCACGTGATCTTCCCGATGCACTACTTCATATCGTGGCTCGAGCTACACACATCGGGTGTCTTCGGCATGCACAAAAAGCCCTCGTTCTATGACAGGTGCAGCTTCCCTTGCATAATACAGTTGATTGGCGCATCAATTGTGACTCTATCGCCACGGAATGCCAGGGGTTTACTCCTTCGCCCCCACACCGTTGGAGACGGGGTGTCTTTCATCGACAAGGTGTTGACTATTGGAAAGGCATCTACCACTGCAGTGCGGCCATTGCAAGACACTTTCAAGGATGGAGCCTCAGTTTTGACGGCCCGGGAGACCCTCCACTTATATTCTATTAGACCGGGCTTCCTGGTGTTCAGGCAGAACGGTGCGGTGATTTTCATGAGATACAACCCGCATCGTTTCGCCCAACAACTGAGCTACAATCAAGGGATACCACTGGAGGCTTTCCTTTCGGAACCTGCTTCTACCGAAGAAGGGATGGAGAGCGCGCTGCATCACTTCATGCGTCTGAATACAGGCTCCCACTTCTTTATCAGTGAGCCGGCTTGCGCCCCACGACTCCTTAAGGTGTATACAGAATGGTACAGTCATTCGACGGGAGCCGTCATAAAGGAAGAAAAGCGATTGCTGGTCGACCGTAAGGGTGTGCCTCCAGGTAGCGACCGCAACGCTCCTTTAGTGCCAAGGACCCCGGTAGTTCCTCCTCTTAAAGATGCTAGAGCCGGACCACCGCGTGAGCAGATTCCTCCACGCGGATTGCCGCTTCCCGATATTGCGGATGCACCACCAGCGCCCTGTACTCCAGTGGAGACAGTGGTTGTAGCCTCGCCGGAGTCTGGTGTGGGTGCGGACATCGGGACCTGCCGTCCTAAGGTGTCTGCAAAGCGCAAGTCGATCCCGGGTGCACCCAGGGTTGGTGGGCAGAAGAAGAAAAAGAAGTCGCTCTTCCCCGCGGATGTCGCGTTCGGTCAGGAACCCCATGCTCCCTATGGTGAGGGCCTGAGTGAATATGGGACTAACAGGGGATTAGTCATGCCGCCGGACGACACGGACTTGGAGGACGCCATCGAAGCTTCAGAGCGGTTGGCGAGACGTAACGCGTGGCTAGCTAAGCTTGCGCAATCAGGTAATCACTAGTCGCATTTTTTTATTGCATCATATCTTTATTATTGCCTTTGACTAATGTTTTTTTCTTTTTTTCTTCCAACAGGCATCACCACTGAAGAAGCCATTGCCGCTTCCCTCAAGAATTTTCAAAAGGAGGAACGCCTTATTGCGTCCTTAGGCCTTAGTAAGTTTCAATTCATCAAGTTTTCATTTTCCTTGTGTTATGGTCGATCTAACCTCTCCCTTTTTATCGCAGGAACCTCAATGCCGATCCCGCCAGGTGACGCTGAGACTCTTCCTGGGCTAGCCGCCGATGTTTCTGCCCCATCGGGGCTACCACGAGAGGCCCGTCTTGAAGAGCTGATGAGAGATGCCTTAAAGTCTCTGGAGGCATCTCTGAACGAGGACGACGACGCCTCGATGAAGGAAGCGTCGAAAAGGTCCATAGCGACAGCCCGGGAGGAGAGGAAGCGGTTGAGGCGCGAAGCGAAGGCACGCAGGGCTGCCTTGGCCATTGGACCGGGCCCAAGCACCGTCCCTCGTGCCGATACTTCGTCAGAAGAGCCCCCGGTCGCCTTGTCTACAGCTCATAGACAGGAGGTGCGCGCTAATAGGGAGGCTAACGATAAGTCCACCTGTAACACCCGAGCCCAATAATACTATTTATATTACTAGTTGAGGGTTATATCTTGCTCATTCCAATTATCCTGATTATCTGGTGTTTATTGCTAAATTTTAACCGGTTAAGTCATTTTGGCACATAACAAATTTTAACTCCTAAAAGGAAATTAAAAATATCCATGTTGGCCTACTCGTCGTCACTAGTCGCGTGGTAGCGTCCGCGTGTCGAGATTCCGTCCCGTTCGGCTAAACGGGCAAGTTTGGACGACTACGCGCGCGTGCAAGTGTCCGACTTGGGGGCATGCATTTTAATCTTTAAACACCTCTTTTCAAAGTTTGGAACTCGCTTAAAATCCTATAATTTGAATTCGGAACATTTGGGCGCAACCCGGGCGCGATTTGGAGATGTTTCATTTAGCGCCAAAAAGGCCCATTTAATTAAATATCATAAACTAAAAATTATACGAATATATATCCTTAACAGTTAAAATCCTTTCAAAAATCTTTTACTTTATCTTGGGCAGCCAATCACGAGGGATTTAAATCCCTCGTGGGCCCCCTCTCCCTCTCTATCTCTCTCTGCCTCTCTCTGTCTCTCTCCACTCTCTTTCTCTCTCTCTCTCTCACAAACTCTCTCTCTCTTCCTCCTATTTAATTATCGCATCCGCCTCCTCCCTCCTCTACCCTACGAGAAAACCCATGAGAACTCCAAGCCCTAACCCTAGCTCCTCGTGCGTGCGCCGCCGACCCCCACTGCGACCTCGCCACCACCGTCTTCCTCGCCTCCTCAGCCTCGACAACATCCCTTCCTCCTCTTCTCCCTCCTTCGACGCCTGCACCCAACTCCACCGCCACCTGCACGCAGGGCTTCCGTCGCCGCCGCCTCCCATCACCGACGACGTCGACCTCCTCCCTTCACCCTCGTCCCGACCTCATCGTCTTCCTCCTCCCCACGACCTCACCGGACCACCACAGAACCCGAGCCCGACCTTAACACCACCCCGGGTCACCGGAAAACGTGGTGTTGATCCTCGCCGTCGTCGCCGGAGCCGCCTCCGACCACCCCCTCTCCCCTGCGACCAGAACCCGGCCCTTACATCCCCTCCTCGCACAGCACCACCACCTTTCCAGCGACCCAGGAACTTCCAGCCTCCGCAGCCGCCGTCGCTGCCTCGCCGGCGTCCCGGCGCCGTCGAGCCCGCCGTGGTTGCCCCGGTTCTTCTCTCGAAGTATTCTGGTCCGTGTGGTCCCGCTGTTCGCCGTTGGGTGTACACCGTATCGCGTCCGTACCGTGCACCAGATCGCGCTACAGATCGTGACCGTATCGCGCCCAGACCGTGCACCAGATCGCGCAGCAGATCGCGTCCGTATCGCGCACCAGACCGCGCCGCAGATCGCGTCCGTATCGCGCACCAGACCGCGCAGCAGATCGCGACTAGACTCAGTACCGTGTCGTGCCGTTTCACACGCCGTATCGTGACTTGTGCATCAGGCCGCCTGCATCTCGACCCTTGTTCTGAGGCAAGTATTACTTGCTACATGCTATGTTAAACTAATTAAATGTTTGACTCACAAACTTGCTATATTAACTAGTATTGCTACTTATCTCATTGGACGAAATATGATGTACATTATAATACTGCCACCTAAATCGTATTTTGCCACCGTAACCTTAATAACAACTACCTGCTAATCATTTTACTGTTTAGAGGATAATAGTCGCACACTTATATCATTATTGCCTGCTGTTATTAATATTGCGCTGCATTGTGATTATTGCACCCCAAGGGTGCTTGAACCTGTAATAAGAGAATACAAAGCATCACTGTGTTTACATGGAATAATATTGTTATTTGCCGTTCCTGCTGTTGTTCTTAATTCGTTACTATACCTGTTATCAGCATACACTTGATTGCATTACATATTGACCGATCTTGATACACCTGACACATATACTGATACACCGGACATGACACCCTGTATATATATCGACTCAACCTGTTGAAACGGAACCTGACCTGTTACCTGATTTCATGCCTAATGCCGACCAACCTGACCATTCCTGCTGTCTATCCAGACAGACCTACTTTACCTGATTTTGTGTTGGCATTAGTCCTTGACTACTGAATACCTGACCTGACATACATAGCTTGGGGGTATGGGAAAATCAAAGGTGAAACCGACTTGTAACTCAACAGTTCGACACTTGTTCTGATCAGTCTTACGGGCTTGGCCAGTCCGGGAGTGATGATGCTGACATCACTCATCCATCCTACTACCTATTACTGCTCAGCGGCACGTCTCGGATTCAGCCCCGAGGACCTTGACCGTGGTCCCGGGCACGCACGGGATACTATTGAGTTACATCGACGATTCATCAATTGATTTCAAAGACTGTAGAGTAGAAATCTGATAGGACAGTTTAGTCACCAATGCACACTACCCTGCTCTGTTATTCCTTAGTACTGTTTTATTCATGATCATACCTGCATTGCTTATTCCCATGTTTATATTATATGATTGATGACACGACGCGCCGACGTCTGGGTTTTGCATGGCCCAGATTCCGTACCACTGTCGACGACCGAGTAGGAGTACTTCAGCCAGCAGGCTGAACTGTGAGTTCCTTAGGGTTTAGTTCATTTATTTCATTTCATTTCCAGATGTGAGACCGCATTATGGGACGTACTGTTTATTTATTGTATTGGATCATTTGCTTCCGTACTTACTGTTTATTGATTCTTGTTATTATGGATTTGGACATGTATTAAATTAGTTTATTATCTTGTTCTTGATATCCTTACAACCGTAATGTGACTGTGGATGGATACTTCCTACCCACAGGTAGCATGGTTGACTATGTCACGGGCCCAATCTTGCGTACTCTGGGAAGCGGGGCGTGACATGGTTCTTTTGGTATCAGAGCCATAGGTTAATTGGGTTGATTCCTTGTAGTTGGGTATTGCACCCGATACACGAATCATAATACCCGTGATTAGGAAACATGTCCTGCCACCTTGACCGTTTTACCATCCTTGAATCATTCTTCCGGATTATGTCGACATGCAAACTTACTTTGCATTGTCAACTCGAAACCTAATTTCTTGTTATCTCTAGGACTTAGGCGACTTGGGTGGAGTTAAGTAATTGCGGCTATGATACCGCGGCATAGCTACAATGCAGTACTCTATTTAAGTATCTCGGAGTTCTAGCCTTGATCTATACTCAGAATCTATCATCATGCTAATGTTGGGTACTTTGATTTCCAGGAATATGGCCGGTCAGAATTTGAAGATGGACCAAAGACGTGCGGTCTTAGCCGCCAGGCGTAGAGTGATAAGAGGATTGCTGGAGAATCTAAAGGAACAGACTGAGCTGGAACCGGCATTTGCACTGAACCAAACGTCTGTACGTAGAAGTATTCCGGTGAACAGGCGCAGCGTAGCACCAATGAAGAAAACGATTGTGGGTGATCGGAAAGGGAGCGTGATTTGTAACTACTGCCATATACCCGGACATGTGCGAAAGGAGTGTCGTAGGAGGCTGGGACTCTGTTTTAGATGTGGAGCGGCAGATCACGCCGTTAGTGCTTGTCCGTCGAAACTTCGTATAAGGGATGATGTTCAGAAGCCTCCGCAGAGACCGTTCCAAGGGCAGAGACAGTTGAATCAAGGATCTAATCAGGCTCGAGCTTTCACGCTGACAGCTGAGGAAGCTAAGGCATCAGGAGTAGGGGTTTCAGGTAATTTACTCGTTCATGGTTTTCCACATTGGCATTATTTAATTTCGGAGCATCCCACTGTTTATGTCATCCAAATTTATAACTACACACTCGATTACCTGCACGACCCTGTCTAGTTTTGGGACATGCACACCGAGAATGGGAAAGTCATAGCTAGTAAGGAATGTAGAGATTGTACAGTTGTTGTTTGCGGACGAGAGCTCCTTGCAGATTTCTTGGTGATAGATATGGGCAGTTATGAAGTAGTCTTGGGAATGGATTTTCTTGGCACTTTCCACGCACACATCGATTGTAGGGCAAGGAAGGAAACTTTCCAGACACCCTGAGTTTACTTTCACTGGAGGAAGCAGTTCTGTCGGGCCAGTCGAGTTTAGGGCTAGGCCGACGAACAATGTTCTTGCGGCTATGGTAGGGGGTAGTAATGAAGAGCCGGCAGTTGTTCGCGACTTTGTGGATGTATTTGATGATATGCTGGTATGCTCGAAGGTTCCGGAGGAGCATGCTGAGCATCTAAAGATCGCACTGCAGACGCTGAGATAGGAGAAATTATTCGCGAAGATGAGTAAGTGCGAATTCTGGCTGGAAGAAGTGAAGTTTCTGGGGCATGTCGTGTCGGGCAATGGAATCGCCGTTGATCCCGAGAAGATTGCAGCAGTTCGAGATTGGCCTATTCTAAGAAATGTGGCTGAGATAAGAAGTTTCCTTGGTTTGGCCGGATACTACAGGAGATTTGTGGAGAACTTCGCTCGTTTGGCAGAGCCGTTAACTAAGCTCACGTGCAAGGAGGTACCGTTTGTTTGGACGGATGGATGTGCATTGGCCTTCGAGACGTTGAAGCAGAAGTTGATAACCGCTCCTATCCTAACTGTACCGGATAATTCAGGAGGACCGGTGATTCACCGCGACGCATCTGGAAAAGGATTTGGATGCGTGTTGACGCAGAATGGGAAGGTCGTCGCTTACGCATCGAGACAACTGAAGACTCATGAGAAGAATTATCCGACTCATGACTTAGAGCTTGCAGCCGTGATCTTCGCCCTGAAGATTTGGAGACACTACCTTTTGGGCGAGAGAGTCGAAGTCTTTACGGATCACAAGAGTTTGAAATATGTGTTCACTCAGAAGGAGTTGAACATGAGGCAACGCAGATGGTTGGAGCTGATGGCCGACTACGACCTTGATCTTAAGTACCATCCGGGAAAAGTTAACGTCGTGCCCGATGCGCTAAGTCGGTTACCAGCAATTCAGATATTGACTGCACAGAGGGAGATCATTGCGGATTTTCGGAGATTCGACTTGGAGGTTGTGCTACCACATGCTGTGGGACAGTTGATGCAATTGCAAGTACTGTCGTCCTTAGTTGAGAAGATTAAAACGGCACTATCGCAGGATCCTAGACTACAAAAGTTTCGAGAGCAGGTTGAAGCCGGACTACGAACCGATTTACTGATCCACGAAGATGGTTCGTTGAGATATGGTAGCCGTGTGTGTGTGCCAAAAGGGGATGTGCGTGAAGAGCTTATGAAGGAGGCACACAGTTCAGCTTACTCTGTACATCCAGGAGGGACAAAGATGTACCGAGATATTCGACAGCATTTCTGGTGGGAAGGTATGAAACGGGAGATTGCTCGCTTCGTGGCTAAGTGCTTGGTGTGTCAGCAAGTCAAGGCTGAACACCAAAGGGTCGCTGGTTTGTTGCAACCACTTCCGATTCCTCAGTGGAAGTGGGAACATATAACCATGGATTTCGTGACGGCTTTACCGCGGAGTCCAAAGGGCAACAATGCAGTATGGGTGATTGTCGATCGGTTGACCAAAGCAGCTCACTTTATTCCTTTTCGGGTTGGTCAATCGACGGAGACTTTGGCAGAGCGATACATGCAGGAGATTGTCAGGTTGCATGGAGTACCGGTAAGCATCGTGTCCGACCGGGACACTCGGTTCTTGTCGCACTTTTGGAGGAGTTTACAAGAGAGTTTAGGGACTCGATTGAAGTTTAGCACAGCTTATCATCCTCAGACTGATGGACAATCGGAGAGAACGATCCAGACCCTTGAAGATATGTTGAGGGCTTGCATGTTAGACTTCAAAGGTTCTTGGGAGGATCATCTACACCTGGTGGAGTTTTCGTACAACAATAGCTTCCAAGCGACTATTCAGATGGCTCCGTTTGAAGCGTTGTATGGTCGTAAGTGCCGTTCGCCGGTTTGTTGGGATGATGTTGGTGAACGAAGGTTACTAGGACCAGATTTGGTGATACAGACAGTTGAGAAGGTGAATACGATCAGGAAGCATATGAAGGCAGCTCAGGACAGACAGAAGAGTTGGGCCAACGCGTCAAGAAGACCTCTAGAGTTCGCCGTGGGTGATTTGGTATTCCTGAAGGTATCACCGACTAGAGGGGTAATTCGCTTTGGAAGTCGGGGAAAGCTTAGTCCCCGATTCGTCGGACCCTTCGAGATATTGGAGCGTGTTGGAGAGGTAGCATACCGGTTGGCGTTACCACAGTCATTAGCAGGAGTGCACGATGTGTTCCATGTGTCTCAACTACGGAGGTATGTTCGCGAGGAGACTCATATCTTGGATCATTCAGAGTTGACCGTACGAGAGGACCTAACTTTTGAGGAGCGACCAGTTGAAATCAAGGATCGAAGAGAAAAGGTTCTTAAGAACAAGGTTATCCCTCTTGTGCTAGTTTCTTGGGGTAATCGATCGCATGGAGAATCCACTTGGGAGCGAGAAGACGAGATCCGGCAGAAATTCCCTCACCTTTTCCAGTAGTTAGCTATCTTGTATTCTTGGAATTTCGAGGACGAAATTCTTTTGTAGTTGGGTATGATGTAACACCCGAGCCCAATAATACTATTTATATTACTAGTTGAGGGTTATATCTTGCTCATTCCAATTATCCTGATTATCTGGTGTTTATTGCTAAATTTTAACCGGTTAAGTCATTTTGGCACATAATAAATTTTAACTCCTAAAAGGAAATTAAAAATATCCATGTTGGCCTACTCGTCGCCACTAGTCGCGTGGCAGTGTCCGCGTGTCGAGATTCCGTCCCGTTCGGCTAAACGGGCAAGTTTGGACGACTACGCGCGCGTGCAAGTGTCCGACTTGGGGGCATGCATTTTAATCTTTAAACACCTCTTTTCAAATTTTGGAACTCGCTTAAAATCCTATAATTTGAATTCGGAACATTTGGGCGCAACCCGGGCGCGATTTGGAGATGTTTCATTTAGCGCCAAAAAGGCCCATTTAATTAAATATCATAAACTAAAAATTATACGAATATATATCCTTAACAGTTAAAATCCTTTCAAAATCTTTAACAGTTAAAATCCTTTCAAAATCTTTTACTTTATCTTGGGCAGCCAATCACGAGGGATTTAAATCCCTCGTGGGCCCCTCTCCCTTTTTATCTCTCTCCGCCTCTCTCTGTCTCTCTCCACTCTCTTTCTCTCTCTCTCTAACAAACTCTCTCTCTCTTCCTCCTATTTAATTATCGCAGCCGCCTCCTCCCTCCTCTACCCCACAAGAAAACCCACGAGAACTCCAAGCCCTAACCCTAGCTCCTCGTGCGTGCGCCGCCGACCCCCACCGCGACCTCGCCACCGCCGTCTTCCTCGCCTCCTCAGCCTCGACAACATTCCTTCCTCCTCTTCTCCCTCCTTCGACGCCTGCACCCAACTCCACCGCCACCTGCACGCAGGGCTGCCGTCGCCGCCGCCTCCCATCACCGACGACGTCGACCTCCTCCCTTCACCCTCGTCCCGACCTCATCGTCTTCCTCCTCCCCACGACCTCACCGGACCACTACAGAACCCGAGCCCGACCTTAACACCACCCCGGGTCACCGGAAAGCGTGGTGTTGATCCTCGCCGTCGTCGCCGGAGCCGCCTCCGACCACCCCCTCTCCCCTGCGACCAGAACCCGGCCCTTACATCCCCTCCTCGCACAGCACCACCACCTTTCCAGCGACCCAGGAACTTCCAGCCTCCGCAGCCGCCGTCGCTGCCTCGCCGGTGTCCCGGCACCGTCGAGCCCGCCGTGGTTGCCCCGGTTCTTCTCTCGAAGTATTCTGGTCCGTGTGGTCCCGCTGTTCGCCGTTGGGTGTACACTGTATCGCGTCCGTACCGTGCACCAGATCGCGCTACAGATCGTGACCGTATCGCGTCCAGACCGTGCACCAGATCGCGCAACAGATCGCGTCCGTATCGCGCACCAGACCGCGCCGCAGATCGCGTCCGTATCGCGCACCAGACCGCGCAGCAGATCGCGACTAGACCCAGTACCGTGTCGTGCCGTTTCACACGCCGTATCGTGACTTGTGCATCAGGCCGCCTGCATCTCGACCCTTGTTCTGAGGCAAGTATTACTTGCTACATGCTACTTTAAACTAATTAAATGTTTGACTCACAAACTTGCTATATTAACTAGTATTGCTACTTATCTCATTGGACGAAATATGATGTACATTATAATACTGCCACCTAAATCGTATTTTGCCACCGTAACCTTAATAACAACTACCTGCTAATCATTTTACTGTTTAGAGGATAATAGTCGCACACTTATATCATTATTGCCTGCTGTTATTAATATTGCGCTGCATTGTGATTATTGCACCCCAAGGGTGCTTGAACCTGTAATAAGAGAATACAAAGCATCACTGTGTTTACATGGAATAATATTGTTATTTGCCGTTCCTGCTGTTGTTCTTAATTCGTTACTATACCTGTTATCAGCATACACTTGATTGCATTACATATTGACCGATCTTGATACACCTGACACATATACTGATACACCGGACATGACACCCTGTATATATATCGACTCAACCTGTTGAAACGGAACCTGACCTGTTACCTGATTTCATGCCTAATGCCGACCAACCTGACCATTCCTGCTGTCTATCCAGACAGACCTACTTTACCTGATTTTGTGTTGGCATTAGTCCTTGACTACTGAATACCTGACCTGACATACATAGCTTGGGGGTATGGGAAAATCAAAGGTGAAACCGACTTGTAACTCAACAGTTCGACACTTGTTCTGATCAGTCTTACGGGCTTGGCCAGTCCGGGAGTGATGATGCTGACATCACTCATCCATCCTACTACCTATTACTGCTCAGCGGCACGTCTCGGATTCAGCCCCGAGGACCTTGACCGTGGTCCCGGGCACGCACGGGATACTATTGAGTTACATCGACGATTCATCAATTGATTTCAAAGACTGTAGAGTAGAAATCTGATAGGACAGTTTAGTCACCAATGCACACTACCCTGCTCTGTTATTCCTTAGTACTGTTTTATTCATGATCATACCTGCATTGCTTATTCCCATGTTTATATTATATGATTGATGACACGACGCGCTGACGTCTGGGTTTTGCATGGCCCAGATTCCGTACCACTGTCGACGACCGAGCAGGAGTACTTCAGCCAGCAGGCTGAACTGTGAGTTCCTTAGGGTTTAGTTCATTTATTTCATTTCATTTCCAGATGTGAGACCGCATTATGGGACGTACTGTTTATTTATTGTATTGGATCATTTGCTTCCGTACTTACTGTTTATTGATTCTTGTTATTATGGATTTGGACATGTATTAAATTAGTTTATTATCTTGTTCTTGATATCCTTACAACCGTAATGTGACTGTGGATGGATACTTCCTACCCACAGGTAGCATGGTTGACTATGTCACGGGCCCAATCTTGCGTACTCTGGGAAGCGGGGCGTGACATGGTTCTTTTGGTATCAGAGCCATAGGTTAATTGGGTTGATTCCTTGTAGTTGGGTATTGCACCCGATACACGAATCATAATACCCGTGATTAGGAAACATGTCCTGCCACCTTGACCGTTTTACCATCCTTGAATCATTCTTCCGGATTATGTCGACATGCAAACTTACTTTGCATTGTCAACTCGAAACCTAATTTCTTGTTATCTCTAGGACTTAGGCGACTTGGGTGGAGTTAAGTAATTGCGGCTATGATACCGCGGCATAGCTACAATGCAGTACTCTATTTAAGTATCTCGGAGTTCTAGCCTTGATCTATACTCAGAATCTATCATCATGCTAATGTTGGGTACTTTGATTTCCAGGAATATGGCCGGTCAGAATTTGAAGATGGACCAAAGACGTGCGGTCTTAGCCGCCAGGCGTAGAGTGATAAGGGGATTGCTGGAGAATCTAAAGGAACAGACCGAGCTGGAACCGGCATTTGCACTGAACCAAACGTCTGTACGTAGAAGTATTCCGGTGAACTGGCGCAGCGTAGCACCAATGAAGAAAACGATTGTGGGTGATCGGAAAGGGAGCGTGATTTGTAACTACTGCCATATACCCGGACATGTGCGAAAGGAGTGTCGTAGGAGGCTGGGACTCTGTTTTAGATGTGGAGCGGCAGATCACGCCGTTAGTGCTTGTCCGTCGAAGCTTCGTACAAGGGATGATGTTCAGAAGCATGGTTGACTATGTCACGGGCCCAATCTTGCGTACTCTTGGAAGCGGGGCGTGACACCACCTCAGGTAATATTTCTTTCAGAATTTTATTGTAAGAATTAGGAAGCTGCCGGTTCTTATATATTCTGTCCTACAGGGCCAAGTTCAACCGAGGGGGAGGCGGAGACCGTCGATCCCAAGGAGACAGAGGAAGAGGCGCCGGCCGAACCCGAGCAGACGGTGGGCAACGTCGCTGGGGTTGCTGAACCTGAGTTGGGGGCTGAGGGAGCCGCACCCGAGAAGGTCGTTGATGTCGAGCCTGGGCTGGCGGCAAATGAGACGACCGCTACAACTGAGCCCGAGGTAGCGGCGAACGAAGTGTTTGAGGCCAGTGACCCCCTGGTGATAGCGGATGAGACAATGGAGACAGTTGAGCCCGAAGAAGTAGCGGGTGGGATGGGCACGACTCTTGGGGAAGAGCCAGCTGCTCCTTCTCAAGAGTCCGGCAATGCTCCGATTATTGCCCTCCCCGTCTACGGTCTTCCGCCGTCTCCCGGCCGTGCAAGCACGACGACAGCCCTTATTGAGTCGGGTGATGAGGCCACGGGTGGTGGCCTTATGTCGATGGAGGAGGGAGACGCCTCTGCTTCGGCCGGTGGCTCATCAGGTAAATCTCGGGTTACAGTCCCTTTTTTTATCTTGCAACTGTTTCTGACAGGTTTATCCTTGTTTTTAACGCAGGTACGGCCAGTGTAGATGCTCCATTGCTCGAGGGAGCGTCGTCAACTACTGCTTTGGCGGTGGTCACTTCTCAGCCCTCTCTTGTACCATCGAAGATGTTGGAAGGTATGGATTTGCAACCTATTAGTTTCATCTTTCAGCCGCATAATTTACGTACTAAAGTTGTACTGTTGTGTCTTTTCAGGAGTGCTTTTTGATTATCTTTATCAAGTGTTGCTCCCACACTTCTCCTTCCCATCTGAACTTGCTTCTTCCTCCAGTGGCGCTGGTGAGTGTAGTTTCCAACTGATGTCTTTCTTTTTTTAGTAATGGAATTATTTCTAATTTTCCCTTGTCCTGATTGCAGTGCTACAAATCGAAGGAGGAAATGAAAGATCAGTCGCACCACCGGCCCTTCCAGCCTTGCCACCTGCTGCAGCTGGTATAGTAGACTATCTCATTAATGACTTTTTCATATTTCTTGAACTGTTATCTGATCGTATCTTGATTTTTTTTAGCTGTCGTTCCGGTCTCGGCGCCCTTCGAGCCTCGTGTTACAATGCCGGCGGGCCCTTTCTTGAGACGTCCGTCCTCGAAAGGCACCGCGAATAGCCTGCGCATGTTGAGCGACTACATCGAGGAACTCGACGTCGAGACTCCTACGTCTGCTGCGGATTTCGCTACGGCGGTTAACCCGATGCTGGTGATACTCGTAAATTTCCATGACGAGGGCATCATTGCGTCTTGGGTTAACCACTGCAGGGAGATCGAGGCTCGCCTGCATCAACTGGATTTATGCGCCCTGCTCCCGAGACCTTAGCTGCGAGCAATCAAAGAGCAGCGTGGATCGAGCAAAGCGCTTCTTACATCCACCACTTAGAACAAGATGCGGCTTTAAGGCTGAGGGAATACCAAGAGACCTCGAGCGAGACGGCTCGTCTACGTGCTGAGGTTGAGGCGAATGCTGCCCAAGTGAAGGCTATCTTTGAGGGCCTCCTGGAATGCATCTCTCATGGGCTAAACTTGAAGCGAAAGCTTGATGTCGCTGAGCGTGACACCCCAGGCCGCGAAGCTGCTCATCAGGCAGTTGGGGAGCAGCTTGCATATTTCTTGCAGCAGCGGGCTCAAGTGGAGGCAGAACTGGCGGTGGTGGCCGATCAGGAGAAAGCGTGGAAGGAGGTGCGCGAACAATTGCTAGAGCTATGCAAGACTCTTCCTTCCCTGTAGTTCCCCTTGTATCAATACAATTGTAGAATTTTTTTTCTTTTTTCAAATAATATGTATCCATTCTTTATTCTTTTGTACGCTTCACCTTGTACTTGATTAAATTAATAAATAAAGATACACATTTTTCTTTGCAATGTCTTGTACTATTTCTTTGCTTTCTCCCTTCTCTTATTATCAGCAGACTGTCTTGATAAACAGATAATAGAGTAAGAATCTAGATTTCTCCAAGAGATAACGATGGCTTAGGCCGCAGTTTCAGATCTGCTGCCTAAGACTTTTCAACTCTATGAGCCGTGAGGGTCTTATAGAGACTTTTCTCCTTACGGATCGAGAGGATCTCGTAGGTGGATTTTCTTCTTAGGAATCGTGAGGATTTCTAAGTGTGTTTTCTCTTATAAGTCGTAAGGATCTTATAAGAGAATTTTCTCCCTTACAAGTCGAAAGGATTAGTAAGTGGTTGGTGAGTTGACTTGTTTCCGAGTCGAAGTATTGCTCCGACGGGGAGGTCGTTGGCTGACTTGTTTCCGGGTCGGAGGTCGTTGGTTGACTTGTTTCCGCGACCGATGTCGTTGATTGAATTGTTTCCGAGACAGAGGTCATTTGCTGACTTGTTTCCGCGACGGAGGTCATTGGCTAACTTGTTTCCGAGACGGAGGTCATTGGCTGACTTGTTTCCGAGACGGAGGCCATTGATTGACTTGTTTCCGCGACGGATAGCGTTGGTTGACTTGTTTCCGAGACGGAGGTCGTTGGTTGACTTGTTTCCGAGACGGAGGTCGTTGGTTGACTTGTTTCCGAGACGGAGGTCGTTGGTTGACTTGTTTCCGAGACGGAGGTCGTTGGCTGACTTGTTTCCGCGACGGAGGTCATTGGCTGACTTGTTTCCGCGACGGAGGTCATTGGCTGACTTGTTTCCGAGACGGAGGTCGTTGGTTGACTTGTTTCCGCGATGGAGGTCATTGACTGACTTGTTTCCGAGACGGAGGTCATTTGCTGACTCTAGGTTGTCTGTAAACCGTAGAGTCTTGGAACTGGGGACTTTGTCGTGGCTCCGATTGGTGATGTCACGTCCGTGTCCTGCTGGAATGAGGAGGAACGTCGTTGTTGGTCTCCAGGCTGTAGATGTGGTCGTCGAGATCTGACTTCCTTTTGACGCAGCCTGGTGGGGAAATGTAGTCCCCTTTTCCCCTTTTTTTTATTTACGCCCATGGATTGTATACAGGGGTCACTATGGACTTACCTGCAGGGCAAAAGTTTCATTCTTTCATTTTTTTTATATTTCTTTCTGCAATGCTCTATCATTTCAGCTTTTTACATCGCGAAAGTCGCGATTGCCCAATCATTTCGGCTATTTTTCGCGGTGCCCAATCATTTCGGCTGTTTATTTTTATTTTTACTCGCTGCTTTTTATTGCGAGTTGCCCAATCATTTCGGCTGTTTTGTATGCATACGTTTTTACTTGCTACTTTTTATTGCAAGTTGCCCCATCATTTCGGCTATTTCGTATGCATGTGCGGCCTGTTGGAGATAGTGCCCTCAGAGTCAATTATTGGATCACAGGCACGTGATTGCAATGATTGAGGGAGGACCTGTCCCAGTAGGACAGTCTTACTCAAGATGATAGTATGCTATCTGGTTTATCTTTATCATCGTGCACTACTTTAGGTGACATTACTGATCATTATTGCACGTTGATAGAGCACTTAGGATTCTTGCTTAACGGCCAGCAGTATGATGGCGATCATATACGTGGGAGCTGGGGTCTATAAGAACATCCTTAAAAGGTCCCTAGTCGTAGGAGTTTCGAGACTGGGCATCGATACTCCATTAGTAGACTAGTGTATACAGTCGAGACCCCGACGAGGGGCGGTGGCCGGTCTCACAAGCCACTGGTGTCAGTTGGTTCACCTAAGATGTATACAGGTGCTCATTGGGTTATGAGTACACCGGACAGGACTCGCCGGGAACCTGCTAGTTGGGATTATACCAGATGTCAGATAGCAGTTCCCTGGTGACATGTGTACAGGTTAGTTCATCGACCTGAGATCGTCATTTGTCTCGTGTGAGTTCCCACTGTACTTTGATTACTACCCTACCACGGCTCAAAGGAGTCGTGCAAACAGGTTTTAGTTGGGTACAGTCCTGAGCCACATGGAGGCAGTGAGCGGATCTGCAGGGGTTCGTCTCTCCCGGTATTGGGGGTGAGATTGCGCTGTGTCTAGAAGAGCCATTACACAAAGCCCTCGGCCGAGGCAGGAGATTTACTGGTAGGTATTCCAGTAGTATCTCAGGGTGTTCTGGGCTACACTCCGACACGACTTGTACCGCTTTTGGGGGTCTGACTTTTACCAACCCCCTAGGCCCGCCATGCGATACTCATAGACGAACGGACCGGACTGTACGGATGTTGTCAATGATAGGCTCAGTAGGGTGTCAGGATGAGTTCGCTCGTCGACGTCCCTTTTGGTCAATAGCTGGTAGCCCGTCACGTATGGATAATACCTCTGACGTGCTGGTGGTTAAATCCACATCCATAGTATTGACGAGTCTTTAGAGTCCACCACACACTCGGTTACTCAAGTTTCGGGCGAAATGCTGTAGAGGCCGTATGGAGATATGGCAGGGTTCGATCAGATACGTGCGGTATTGCACGGATCGTGACCGGACGGATTTTACTAGCCGGCTTTGGCTTAAGCCGGATCCTAGTATTAAACAGTGTAGATTTTGTCTCTTTGCATTTGTGTTCAGTTGGAATACAAATGCGGGCATGTATATGCAGTAGCGGGGTTTTCCTGTAATTTATTACGGGATCAGTTTTCTGATGTTGCCAGTTTGCATTCCGTTCCGGCCGGTTTTCCTTTGTTCCTTCACGGCCGGACTTTTCGATGGAGGGGGGTTATTTGTAGTTTTGCAAATAATTTATTGTGGAGGGGTTTCTTGCATTTGTGGCATTATGAAAGGTTAAGCATCTTTGCTTTTTCATGATGGCTTGTTTTAATGAGATTAGATGATATTTGAAATGAAATTGACATTGTTATCATTTCCCTTGGGTGTGGTCACCATTCTATCTTTCCTACACTCACCTCCCTTCTTGTTTTTGCTCTCCATCTCATTCTCATCATATGGGGCCGGCCACAATTTGGAGAGAGGAGAGAGGCTTCACATTTTTGATGAGGGATAATTTGTTCATCTCTTTTTCTTGCTACAAAAATTCTAGCTCCACTTGAAAGTTCATTTCATTCTCTTCTCCATCCATGGCAACTTCACAAACCCCAAAGAGACTACGGTTCTACACTTGCCTACAGCAAATCTTGGACGCGTTGGCTAGCCAACTTCGCGCCCGAGTTGCCTCGGTCCAGAGGTGGGAGCCCGTAAAAGAATCCGGCTACGTGGTGCCCTTTCCGATGAGAAGGTGACGAACGGAGATTCCGCGGGAGATTGGAGTGGAGACAAAGACCAAAGGACACGGATCGCTCGGTATAGCATTCTACCCTCTCTCTTGTTTGCTAGGAATAGGTTAATGGTTACGATCCGGGTATATTGTCCGCGGTAGCGCCGGTTTAAAGTTAAGAAAATTTTTGATTCCGCATTTTGGTCTCGAGTAGAAGGCCGGGGCGCTGCCGTGGCGCAACATGGTATCAGAGCCACGCCATTAAGCTAGTCTAGCTTGCTCTAACATGTTTACAAGTTCGATCGAACAAAAATCCCAAAAACCCTATTTCGTGTGCATCAGGTTTCTGTCGAAATTTTTTGGGCTCTAAAAATTTTTCAGTACATTGCAGAGACATGTGTAGGGAACTCTAAGCATTCTGTGAAAATTTGGTTGCGTGATCTCACTATTCCACCGCGGAACTGCGGCAAAACCCACGTATTTGCTGCGGTTCCGCGGCCATTTTAACTATTCATTGGACCAAATTTTTTCAGTGAGCTTTTGGGTTGGAAATAGGGTTTTTGGAACATTCTTTTTGGGCCCAGATTTTCTGTGAGTGCTACAGTAGTGCTTGGGGCCCACTTGGGTATATTTGATTGATCGAAAATCTTAAACATGTTAGTTCACAGTATTTACATTATATCTGCGACCGTGAATGTCATTTGATCGGTAAATCCTGTCTAACTGCTATAGCCCGGTTAGACGGATTTGCGAACGTGACATTCACGTTGATGTTCTGTGTTGTACTGTGATGTTGCGGATCGGTCGTGGGGGATAACCTGGTTGCAGTATTAGTACAGTTTTGTTGTATTATGTGCATTTGATATTGCGGGGCGAGCGTCCGACATGTGGACTGCCGTCACTGCCTGTTTGTATTATTCTTTTGGGGCACGACCAGGTTGCGGTCAATGTACCCGTTGTATGTATATTTTACTTTCTGTACTAGGATTATCCCGCGGAGGGGTGCACGGATAGCCGGGTTCTAGAGGGCAACGAGCCCGCATCTCATGGCATTGAGACGGAGGGGGCTTTACTCTGGAATTAGCGGGCTATTCGCCGCACTCGTAGGGGGTATAGGTTGACCCAGGAGGGGTGCCCAAGTTACCGGATTCCGTGAAGTGCTGGGTGGTCCATTCACGTTGCTGAAGGGGGCTGCCTCGCTTCAGGTTTTGGCGGGTAACTTGCCGCGCCAGTAGGGGTCTAGGTTTTCATTGCACAGGCTATCCACACGACCAGACGAACGTCGGGTTTCAGTAGCGGCTCTATGAAACCCGGGGATCCCAGATATCTGTATTGTTCTGTGATGCTGTACATTTTCTGTGATGTTGCATTTTCTCACGCCTTGAGCGAAAATTATATATTATATATATATACCAGTAGATGTTGTATATGTTTTTCATCCGCTCTAGTCCAGTCTCCGCTCTGTCGTTAGTTAAGTAACCTAACGGGTGATGACGGGACCCAGTGGCGAATGCGGATGGCATATACGTACATCACTATTTTCGTTCTTTATTGGTGTGATTAATTGATGGGACTGCGTTGATTCGGATCAATGCAAGCTAAACAAACCTATTCTGATGTTGTTGGAACATTTTTCAAAAAGCTGTTATTGCAAGGGCGTTCTCTTTTGTTTTGCATCGTGGTATTCAGTTGGAATATCCTGCTCCTCAGTTGATGAGGCAAGGGCCGAGATCCCTTCACCGGGAGTGACCCCTTGGACAGAAGTTTACGTCAGGGCAATAACTTCACTATAGCCGATTGCCTTTTTCTTTGCATCGTTGTATTCAGTTGGAATATCCTGCACCTCATTCTACGGGGAAAGAGCCGAGATCCCTTCACCGGGAGTGACCTCTTTAGCAAAGGGTTTTCGTCACTATATTTTTATAAAAAACAATGCAGTTCCTTCAACGATATCAAGTTCATTACGTTAAAGGTTTTTCGCCAAAAACCAGCCGTAGCCCTCCGTCATTCGTACGGGTATTATTTAGTATTCGTGCTGCATTTGTTGACCTAGTCAAGATGTAGTGTTCGGTAGCTAAGTGGTACTTGTTTGTTGCATAAATGGGATTGGTTAGGACAGTCGTGCGGCCTTGTTGACCTAGTCAAGGGCACGTACGGGTGGGTTTAATGCAATCCAGAATAATGACGGGTTGAACTTGACTAGCGGTTTATGGTTTGTTGACCTAGTCAAGGTCATAAGCCGCTTGGGGTAAAAACACACATCGGGAGTTTCTAAAGAAACTGAAACTTGCCAGGCATGCGCATACCTTCTGGAGTGTGGCGACGTGAGTGGATTCCGTCATGTTATCATGCGACGATAGTTGGATCCCGATTCCCACTGATGAGTTGGTTTACTCCTTGGGTGATCCCGACTAATTCTTCTTTTAGGATTGGAGAAGAATTTGAGGTTACAGTGGGAGGTTTCCTGATTAGATAAAGTGATAACTATTCTGATCTAGGTTAGAGTGCACGCTGAGTGTTTCTTTTCTCTCTCTCTTTGGCAGCGACCAATGACCCGACCCTAGACTATGACTCAGTGACCAAGTTGACCGAACCTTCTTAACACTGGCTTTTGGATTGTCAGAGTTGCAAACCTCATTGCCACTCCTACTTTTACTATTTTCTCCAGGACACCCCGTATTACTACGAACGTCCACTTCCATTAGACAAAACCATTGTATGGTTATATACGAACTCGAAGGCATTCGAGGATGGTTTCCGGTTCTGGAGAAAACGAATAGGACTATTCAGTTGTCTTTTCCTTTCACCTTCTCTCAGGTTGTGAGTACTCCTTGGTTTAGGAGATAGTACACCTATTACGCAAATTGGATAGTCTTCTTCCAAACCTTAGGCTGGTGCCGAATGGTGGGGAATGAAGAAAACCAATTAGCATAACGATGGTGTACAGAAGGTATTAAGTTAAGACAAAGAAAGGGATTAGTAAGAGGGCAAAGTAAATTGCGACTGCTATTCACGACCAAACCGAGTATTTCTTCGCCAATCCTAAATCACCTTTGTATTTCTCCAGGACACTCCGTATCACTACGAAGATCCACAGTTTATTTGGATATTCCATCGTATGGTTATATACGAACTCGAAAGGAACTTGTTCCAGTTCGGGGATGGATTCTGGTTCAGGAGAAATAGGAATAAGGTTTATTCGGTTGTCTTTTATCTTCACCTTCTCTCGCATTGCGAGTGCTCCTAGGATTAGGACAGTACAGCCATTATGCTTATTGGATAGTCTTCTTCCAAACCTTAGGCTGGTGCCGAACGGTAGGGAAGGAAGAAAACCATTTGGCCTAAAGGGGTGTACAGAAGGTAATGACTAAAGACATATAAAGGGATTTGGAGAGGTGGCAAAGAATTATACGGTTACAGTTGTGAATCTGGATAATGGAAGAGGCATTACTAGGAATACCAGGATATCCCATTGAAACATTTCAATGTTTCAGTTTCACTGTGTACTGTTAAAAGAAAACTGATTTCCCGATTAGACACTTGCTCCAGGGTATGTATTTACCAGGTATGATTCTCACATCTGTATGGTTTTACAGATGATGAGTGGGAGTAAGTTATTGGGAATTAGGTGATCATCCTCATCATATCGGAATTCGTTGTAATTTATGATATTTGAGGAAGTCACCTGGGTTGTTTGCCGGACGGCAAATATATGGTTTTGAATATCCGCTGTTATACACCGATTTCAAATTGATATATCTATACGTCTATTTTTATAGAGTGAGATGTATCTTTTTGAAATTATGTCTATGACATTTACCTATATCAGTGGATGGTTAGGTAAGGAGCATTAAACGGCGGTGTAATTCTTCTTAACCATAAGTACAGTTTTCAACCTACGACACACAGTGAATGAGTTATCAGACTCAGAGGACTTATACAGAGTATTGTATATTGTCCAGTGTCCATCAGGACAGTGGGGTTGGTCCTCGTACTATATTCTGTTTACTTATGACTTCTCTAGTTCTTAGACAGGTGTTTCGTAGAAACGCAGGGTCTAAGTTTTGAAGAGTTATAGGTATAAGAATAAAGTAGAGAACCAGATGTTGCAAGTATCGAGATTCTTCAAGGTGATCGAAGATGTAGATACTTGTGAATGGTATTCAGTTAATAGTAATGATTAAGAGAACTTGCTTCTCTTTCAGGTTACTCATAATTGGAAGTACTCCTAAGATGAGTAACGCTGAACGGCCTCCTTCCATTTAGTAGACATGCACTGGCGACAGCTGCATGATTTGAATCTGGTTCCAATTAAATCAGTGTCTCTGTTTCTGTATTGGATATAGAACAGTTCATATCTTGACATTGTTAAGGTACGGGGAGTTGTCCGGCTTATGCTTAAAACCAGACTCCGGATAAGTCAAGGCACGTTTATGTAATGGCTGTTTGTGGGTTGACCCGGGCTATGACGAGGGTTGGCTTTCTACCATCTGGAAGATCAATAGTGATATTGTTCTTAACTCGCCACAGTTTTAAATAAAAATAGTTTTTTTTTCAGAAAACAGTAGTGGGAGTATGGTAGAACTGGAAGTGATTCCAGAACCGCAAACGATTACTGAAGATTTGGTAAGAACCTAAAAATTCAATCTGGTTTGACATTCCATTGGCCACTCCGCAGATATGGTGGGTAACCTCAGGCACCCGAGAAGTACTCCGGTATGCTCAAGGACGGTGGCAGGGAGGTTCTTGTTTACCCGGACTTTCCATTGCTGTTGTTCCAAACTATGAGACCCGGCAGGGGGATGAGTATAACGTCGTTCTAAACTAGCTTTAGAAGTGCACGTGTATATGACTCTGCCAGAGGGTTGTCGTAGTTAGTGGGAGCAACGGAAGCATTGGTGGACAGGTGGCTTATGTCTATTTATAGACTAAAGCACATATAGCGGGGATAGATCATCTATTTCTGATGTGACAGTCATAGGTTTGACTTCATCAGAATAGGGGATGGATCTGTTAAGAAGGTAGTAGGGTGTAATGTCCTGGTATTTGATGACATACACAGAGTAGAAAGTGATATTCCTATACTGCGATCGGTTATACTTTGGTCGTCACACAGTGGTTTCTCCACATAGGACTTGGATATTATATCAGACATTCTGGTTACTAGATCTATAGTTTTAGATCTAGATTTGGGTGGTTTCCCAATCTGGGTACTTTGACAAGCATTCTATGAGTATTTAGAATGGACGACTCCTGGCACGGTAGTGTACCTGCAGGTGATGGAGTCACCCTCTCTAAAGGTGTCTTACAGACTAAAGGGGAGAGGGATACGCATGATTGGCAGATCACTTGCTTAGGCAATTGAGTCAATCATGAGATGTCAAGTACCACACCAGATGTTGTTCTTGCAGTAGGTGCAATAAGTTGATATTGATCCAATCCTGGAAAAACAATCGGAAGCAGTTTTAGGACATAAGTGCGTGTTCTAGGGATTTGATAACGGCAGCCTTCTTTAGGAGACGGTTATCATTCCAGGCTTCCAAGGTGACCTGGACGACAGGGTAGCCGTCAGAGTTATAGTTCTCCCTCTGACGAGGGACAGTATTTTGGACAGGTGGTCCAGGCGGATACTGAGGGAGGCATGGCGCAGGATACTGATTAAGTTCAGTTGACGATACAGTCTAAGAAGTTTGGATTTGGAGTTCATTTATGAACTAGGTCCCATCAGACATCCAGACATTCCAAGACAGGTATTGCTCATTTCGGGAGATGGCTTTCTCCGCGAACTTGAGATATAGAGAGACATAGAAAGAAACATCACAGTGGATCCACTCACTGAGGCTATTCCTCGAACGCAATAGTTACGCAAACGAGATTTGTGAGACTGACTAGTAGAGGAGTTGGGTGTTCGGTATCACACGGGCTGTGAGTATGCGATATCGTAATAATTAGCCTTGAGTGCAAGTGGAAGATTGTTGGAGATAGTGCCCTCAGAGTCAATTATTGGATCACAGGCACGTGATTGCAATGATTGAGGGAGGACCTGTCCCAGTAGGACAGTCTTACTCAAGATGATAGTATGCTATCTGGTTTATCTTTATCATCATGCACTGCTTTAGGTGACATTACTGATCACTATTGCATATTGATAGAGCCCTTAGGATTCTTGCTTGACGGCCAGCAGTATGATGGCGATCATATACGTGGGAGCTGGGGTCTATAAGCACATCCTTAAAAGGTCCCTAGTCGTAGGAGTTTCGAGACTGGGCATCGATACTCCATTAGTAGACTAGTGTATACAGTCGAGACCCCGACGAGGGGCGGTGGCCGGTCTCACAAGCCACTGGTGTCAGTTGGTTCACCTAAGATGTATACAGGTGCTCATTGGGTTATGAGTACACCGGACAGGACTCGCCGGGAACCTGCTAGTTGGGATTATACCAGACGTCAGATAGCAGTTCCCTGGTGACATGTGTACAGGTTAGTTCATCGACCTGAGATCGTTATTTGTCTCGTGTGAGTTCCCACTGTGCTTTGATTACTACCCTACCACGGCTCAAAGGAGTCGTGCAAACAGGTTTTAGTTGGGTACAGTCCCGAGCCACATGGAGGCAGTGAGCGGATCTGCAGGGGTTCGTCTCTCCCGGTATTGGGGGTGAGATCGCGCTGTGTTTAGGAGAGCAATTACACAAAGCCCTCGGCCGAGGCAGGAGATTTACTGGTATGTATTCCAGTAGTATCTTAGGGTGTTCTGGGCTACACTCCGACATGACTTGTACCGCTTTTGGGGGTCTGACTTTTACCAACCCCCTAGGCCCGCCATGCGATACTCATAGACGAACGGACCGGACTGTACGAATGTTGTCACTGATAGGCTCAGTAGGGTGTCAGGATGAGTTCGCTCATCGACGTCCCTTTTGGTCAATAGCTGGTAGCCCGTCACGTATGGATAATACCTCTGACGTGCTGGTGGTTAAATCCACAGCCATAGTATTGACGAGTCTTTAGAGTCCACCACACACTCGGTTACTCAAGTTTCGGGCAAAATGCTGTAGAGGCCGTATGGAGATATGGCGGGGTTCGATCAGATACGTGCGGTATTGCACGGATCGTGACCGGACGGATTTTACTAGCCGGCTTTGGCTTAATCCGGATCCTAGTATTAGACAGTGTAGATTTTGTCTCTTTGCATTTGTGTTCAGTGGGAATACAAATGCGGGCATGTATATGCAGTAGCGGGGTTTTCCTGTAATTTATTACGGGATCAGTTTTCTGAAGTTGCCAGTTTGCATTTCGTTCCGGCCGGTTTTCCTTTGTTCCTTCACGGCCGGAATTTTCGATGGAGGGGGGTTATTTGCAGTTTTGCAAATAAGTTATTGTGGAGGGGTTTCTTGCATTTGTGGCATTATGAAAGGTTAAGCATCTTTGCTTTTTCATGATGGCTTGCTTTAATGAGATTAGATGAGATTTGAAATGAAATTGACATTGTTATCATTTCCCTTGGGTGTGGTCACCATTCTATCTTTCCTACACTCACCTCCCTTCTTGTTTTTGCTCTCCATCTCATTCTCATCATATGGGGCCGGCCACAATTTGGAGAGAGGAGAGAGGCTTCACATTTTTGATGAGGGATAATTTGTTCATCTCTTTTTCTTGCTACAAAAATTCTAGCTCCACTTGAAAGTTCATTTCATTCTCTTCTCCATCCATGGCAACTTCACAAACCCCAAAGAGAATGCGATTCTACACTTGCCTACAGCAAATCTTGGACGCGTCGGCTAGCCAACTTCGCGCCCGAGTTGCCTCGGTCGAGAGGTAGGAGCCCGTAAAAGAATCCGGCTACGTGGTGCCCTTTCCGACGAGAAGGTGACGAACGGAGATTCCACGGGAGATTGGAGTGGAGACAAAGACCGAAGAACACGGATCGCTCGGTATAGCATTCTACCCTCTCTCTTGTTTGCTAGGATTAGGGTATATTGTCCGCGGTAGCGCCGGTTTAAAGTTAAGAAAATTTTTGATTCCGCATTTTGGCCTCGAGTAGAAGGCCGGGGCGCTGCCGTGGCGCAACACGGCCTACCGGCTTTCCACCGTAAACCTGAAATTAGACACCGGTTTCGGCATCAGCACCACTACAACTGGGATATTGCCAGGAGCGAATCATCATTTGCCTCCATCGATGTCGAACAAAGGTGGCTTAGTGAACAGGGTTAAGGTCCTGTCAACTAAGGCTTTTGACTTCATGAGCCGTAAGGGTCCCACAATGGTATTTCTCCCTACAAGTCGTGAGGATCTCGTAGGTGTATTTTCTCCTTAGGAATCGTGAGGATTCCTAAGTGTATGTTCCTCTGTAATTCGTAAGGATCCTACAAGAGGGTTTTCTCCTTGTAAATCGAGAGGACCTACAAGGGTTGTTCATCATACGTACATATCCCCAGTCATGGATGGGACTTGGTTAGGAAAATGTTTATTCGCGCCCGTGGATTGTATACAAGGGTTAGCATTGAGCCGCTTGTAGGGCAATATCGAAGGTTGTGGGAGTTGCTTAAGCACAGGTTTAGGTCTCTGTAACTTAAGACTTTCAAATCTTATGAGCCGTGAGGGTCCCATAAGAGAGTTCTCCTTACGAGTCGTGAGGATCTCGTAAGTGTATTTTCTCCTTAGGAATCGTGAGGATCCCTAAGTGTGTTGCTCCCTTGTGAGTCGTAAGGATCTCACGCAGGTGGTTTCTCCTTACAAGGTCGAGAGGACCCTGTAAGTGTCCTTTAACGAGGTTGCGCCCTTTCAGGTTTTCACAAACACTCGCCGGTAGTCCTGCTGTTTTTACTCACGGAGCCCTTTTGGGTTTTCATCCGTGCCCATTTTGCTTATGGACATACCGTTTTTTATTCTTTTTATTTTATTTTTTTTTTGTACGAGGTCGCGCCCTTTCGGGTTTTCACGAACACTCGCCGGTAGCCCTGCTGTTTTTTACTCACGGAGCCCTTTCGGGTTTTCATCCGTGCCCTTTTTGCTTATGGACATACCGTTTTTATTTTTTTTTATTATTATTTTTATTATATTCATATTTTTTTTCTCTCTTTTTTTTATTCATCTCATCAGCCTAAGGATGCTGCGGTAGTAGTTTAAAGACGTTTCGGTCCTTCATTAGTTTAAGGACGTTTCGGTCCGTTATTAGTTTAAGGACGTTTCGGTCCACCATTAGTTTAAGGACGTTTCGGTCCGTCCAGGAGAAGGCTGGCTACTGCTTATAAAGTTTGAGCTTAGGACGATAGCGAGCGGACATAGTCGTCGTCATCTATCATTGACCTAAGCAGTAACTTGCTAAGCGTAGTATTTCTTTAGGAATCGACCGTTTATTGGCCTGTAAGGCCTTTCACCGTGCATAACCATGAGCAGATAGGCTCCACCGTGGTAGACCTTGTCTATGATGTACGGGCCTTCATAGTTTGGCTCGAATTTTCCCCGCTTGGCGCGATTGGGGATCATAGGCCTTTTGACCACTAGCACGAGTTCACCTTGGCGGAATGTCCTTGGCCGGGTCAATCTTTCATATGAGCGCGTCATCTTTGCTTTATAGGCCTCCAGATTTTGTTGCGCTATGAGCCGGGTTTCATCAAGGGCATCAAGCTCCTCAAGCCGAAGGTGAGCATTTTCTTCGTCCGTCAGCTCGTAGTGGACTGCCACTCGTAGAGAGGGTAACTCTATCTCGAAGGGGAGTACTGCTTCTGTGCCAAATACCAGCGCATATGGCGTTGTGTTCGTGGCTGTCTTGAACGTAGTTCGATACGCCCAAAGAGCTTCTTGCAGCCTCTCATGCCAGTCCTTCTTATTTCGGGACACCGTTTTCATCATGATCTTTGTCAAGGTCTTGTTGAAGGCCTCAGTTAGACCATTAGCTCGTGGATTATAAACCGAGGAATATCTCCAGTCTATATTGTGTTGTTGCGCGAAGCGACTGATCTTGTGGCTTCTGTAAGCTGGCCCGTTATCGGAGATGATCCGTCGCGGAGTTCCAAACCGATATATGACTTGCGTCTTGAAGAAATGGAGGATATTCTCCGTCTTCACTTCCCTCAACGGTACTGCTTCTGCCCATTTGGAGAAGTAATCATTCGTTGCCAGGATGAATCGATGTCCTCTGGACGATGCTGGTTCAATAAGGCCGACTATATCAGTTCCCCACATTTCGAATGGCCAGCTAGCCACCGTTGGATGTAGTGGATTTGGATGCTGGTGGATGAAGCCCCCATGAATTTGGCATGAGTGGCATTGCTTCGCATATTCGAGGCAGTCCTGGATCATCGTGGGCCAGTAGTAACCCATTCGTTTAATCTTCAACTTCATTTTCGGGCCTACTTGGTGAGAACCGCAGAGTCCGTCATGAACTTCCTGAACGACTCTTTTCGCTTCGTCAGGTCCTAGGCATCTCAACCACAAAGAATCGAACGACTTCTTGTACAGAGTATCATTGACGAAGGCTAAACACAGAGCTCGTTTCATAAGCTGATGTCTTGAGGATGCATCCTCGGGCGTTCGACGATATTTGAAGTAGTCTATAAAGACTTCCCTCCAATCCTCGGCCTTTTCTCGGTCTTTTATTTGCAGAGCCATTTGCTCAGTCGCTCCCTTTTCTTCGGGTGATTTCGGAGATATTTCCGCTGGGGAAAGCACCCGACGGCTTTGTACCACGATTCTTACGTCATCGAGGTTTTCATCAGCCAGTTCCTTAGCGAGTTTGGCCAACACGTCCGCTTTGCTGTTTTCCGCGCACGGTATGTTTTCCAAAGTATAGGAAGGGATTTGGGTCAACAATTGTTGCACCTTTTCGCCGTGCTTCACTAACTCTGGCTTACACGTTTGATAGTCGTCGTTTACTTAACTAACGACCAGCTGGGAGTCTCCATATATGAGGAGGTCTTCAATTCCCATGTCGATGGCGATCTCGAGGCCTGCTATCAAAACTTCGTATTCGGCTTCATTGTTTGTCCTCAGCTCTGTTAGGGAGAAAGCAAAGCGCATTATCCCTCCTTGTGGAGTTACAAAGATGAGTCCTACCTCCGATTTGATTATAGGGGTATTTTGTTTGCGCTTCTTCACGGAGGATGCTCCGTCGAAATAAAGCTCCCATTGGGTATCACCACCGTCGATCGCATCAAACGCATGTTCGTCTGGAAGATCGCAATTCATAGAAGAATCGGCGGGTATCGGATGCTCAACGAGGAAATCGGCGATGGCCTGGCCTTTCACTGCCTTGAGAGGCTGATAGGTTATCGAGAACTCCATCAAGAGCAGGGCCCATTTAGCGAGTCGCCCCGTCAATATGGCCTTTGACATTAAATATTTAAGGGGGTCCACCTTCGAAATGAGACGGACCTCATGCGCCAACGCATAGTGTCTGAGCTTTGTTATCGCAAAGATCAATGCCAGGCAATGTTTTTCAATGGGGGAGTAGTTACTTTCTGCCTCCAGTAGAACTCGACTTAAGTAGTAGAGTGCTCTTTCCTTCCCTTGGTCGTTCTCTTGCACCCATAATGCGTCTAAGGAACCTTCGAGGGAGGTTGTATAAAGAATGAGGGGCTTTCCCTCGACCGGAGCAGCCAACACAGGCGGGTTCTGCAGGTATTGCTTGATCTCGTCTAGTGCGCTTTGGCATTTTTGGTCCCAGACGAACGGGGTTCCCTTCTTCATCAAGTGGCTGTAAGGACGGCACTTGCCTGAAAGGTTGGCTATAAATCGCCGTATATACGCGAGCTTCCCTTGGAGGGACCGCAGCTGTTTGAGAGTCCTTGGCGGAGGCATTTCCATGATCGCCTTGATCTTCGATGGATCTATCTCAATACCTCGGTGTCGGACGACGAATCCCAGGAATTTGCCCGAGGAAACTCCGAATGCATACTTGAGAGGGTTCGTCTTCAAGTTGTATTGCCGAAGGCGTTGAAATACGGTCTTCAGATGCTCGAGATGTTCCTCGTATGATTTGCTTTTAACCACGAGATCGTCGATATAGCATTCGACGATTTCGTGTATAAGGTCATCGAAGATCTTCGTCATGGCTCTCTGGTAGATGGCACCGGCATTCTTTAAACCGAAGGGCATCACCTTGTAGCAGAATATACCCAAAGGAGTCCTGAAGGCGGTGTGTTTCTGGTCTTCGGGATGCATCTTTATCTGATTATATCCTGATGAACCATAAGGAGAAAACCTCATGAGTGGACGTATTGTCTATCATCAGTTCGGTAACCGGTACTGGAAAGTCGTCCTTCGGGCAAGCTTTATTGAGATCCCAAAAGTCCACACATATGCGCACTGTCCTATTTTTCTTCATCACGGGGACGATGTTGGCGATCCATTCAGGGTATTGAACTTCCTGGATGAAGCCAGAGTCGATCAGCTTCTTGACCTCAGTATTGATGCTTATCTCAAGCTCGAGCCGCATTCTTCTTAGCGCTTGCTTGACCGGCTTGACATCCGGGGATATTGCCAATTTGTGCACAGCAATTTCTGGATCTAGTCCCGGCATTTCGGAATAGTTCCATGCGAAGCAATCTTTATGCTGCATAAGCAGGTCTTTTAATGAATCCACCTTCTCTTCAGACAACAGCTCACTAATGAATGTCGGTCGCGGGTCGTTCGCCGTTCCCAACTCAATTTTCTTGAGATTATCTGCAGTGGTATGGATTCCATCTTCCAGCTCTTTTGGCGCTGGTGGGAATTCTGAGATCACCTCGTCGTTGCTGTTTTCAAAGCACCAGGGAAGGTCATCCATGTTCTCGGGATCTTCCTTTGATATTATTATCATGTGACAAGTACGAATTCGCTTCCAATCCCAATGTGGAACTGGTTCTTCTTTCGTGGCCTTGGGTTCGTGCTTCTGTGGCGGCGCTACCCTCCAGTTGTCAGACAGAGCGAACTTGCCAAGCTGATACTGATCTTCAACCCAATTCTTGAAGGTGAAGCAGTCCTCGAGAGGGTGCCCTATCACTCGGTGATAAGGGCAATAGTCTGGGTGAGAGACTTCGCTTGCTTGTTCGGGGGTGTTTAGACTCCGGCAGTGTAAGCATCTGATATTTTAGAGCGAGGTCAAGTATTTTCCTTGTCTTGTCCCAAGGAAAAGAGTACGCCCGACCTATTTTTCTTATGAGGGATAGATCGGAACCGTTCGATTCCCGCTTGTGTGGCTTCTTAGCCCCACTTCGTTGTTGTCGAGCGCCTTTTTCGCTTTTCGATTTGTTTCTACCTCTGCGTCGAGCCTTCTTTATAACAGGTTGACAAGGAACGACATCTTCATCTTTCACAGCCTGTTGAAGGAGGCGTTGCGTTTTGGCTTTCTTATAAATGGCCATCTAGCGGTTATGGTCGTCTCGGACTTTTTGACCAGCTTCCCTTATAAGCTTGTCCATTTGTTCTTCGAATGACGGACTGGGCACTTTTGCATTTGGAACTTTTACTGGTTCAGGATTAGCATCTTCCCATTGAGCATCCGCTTCCTTATCGAAGTCATGCACGACGTAGCAACCATGGAGTAGCCCTCGTTTCTTGGACCGAATGTATCCAAGCCCGATTGTTTCCATTCTCCCATTAGGCAGCTTTTGTTGAGTCCCGGGAATGTTCCAGACCCTGTCATAGAATTTGTCTTTTCGAGCGGTCTGTTTAAAGGATATCCCCTGGCGCTTCAGCAACTTCTTCAAGCCTTCTGTATAATATCTAGGCAGACGGATAGGCTGAAGCCTGTCAAGCGTAGGATTCGCACCGTGCCAGATTTCTTTCTCCACTTTGGTTTCCTCAGAGCGGTAGAATAAAATTGCCTTTTCACCTCTTCGCCTGGAAGGGACATAGAACGTCCGCAGCTCCTCTACGCTGTAGGCATCGAGCGCATCCAGTTCTTTATGATGTCCAAGTGGAACCATGGCGACTTGCAGATTTTGCTCTTCGTCAGCGGATGTTTGTATTGAAGGTCGAGCAGAGAATACAGTATGGACCTCGTCTTCCGAGTCGCTACCATAAATCAACGTAGGAGCGGATGGTCCTGGCTTGTTGTGTCGAGACGGCCCAGAGTAAACTATCTCTTCTTCTTCCTCGGTATCACTGCCGAAGACAGGGATGGTGGCGTTGGCTTTGTTCTCCGGCTTGTGACACCTCTCCGTGTCCTCGAAATTCGGTAAGAAGTATTTGGCATCTTCATATTTGCGGACCTCGTTCACGGAGAACGAGTTCAGTTCTCCCGTCACGGTATACTCGAGACCATCCTTAAAATATTTCATACACTGATGCTGTGTAGAGGGGATGCCGTTGTACTCGTGTAACCATGGTCGGCCGAGCAGAGCATTGTAGCATGTCTTGGCGTCTATGACGTGGAATTTAATGTCCGTGATGAGTAGCCCAAAGCGTAGCGTCAGTATCACAGACCCAAGGGTTCTTGATGACTGGGAGTCGAACCCGGAGATGGTGATCTTGTCCCGAGCAAGGTGCTGGACGCTCATGCAGATTTCTTTTAACACTCGCACATTGAGGAGATAAACGGAGGACCCATTGTCGACCGGGATTTTGCCTATCTTTATATCGTGGCAGTATCCTGAGACATAGAGGGGGCAATTGTGTTCGCACATCCCAAGGAGAAGGTCTTCATCGCCAAAAGTGACATCGGCTGTATGCACTTCCTCCAATTCATCCTTCATCTTTTCTTCTGCCGGGAAAGCTTGGAATTGTTCTGGATCCTGTAGTGCCTTGATTAACGAGTCTCTCGCCTTTTTTGATAGTAAAAGGGCGTCAAGAATGCTGAGCTGTGAGGGTAGTTTCCTCAGATGCGCTAAGACGTTGTAATCCACCTTATTTCTCTTCGGCGGGTCCTTGGCGGCTAGCTCTTCCATGACTCGGTCATCCAGGGTGATATCCTCAGGGAATTTCTCTTTTCCCTTATCTTTTTTGTTTGAGGGTCCGAGATTCTTTTCGGGCGGCGTCCGATTACGCAGCCGGATATTTTCACAGACCTTCTGCTCTTCTTATTTTCCCGTTGTGGACTCTTTAAAGAGGGGGCTAAGAGCCAGCTCCTCGTCAGAATCGCTCCCGAATGTGAGCACTTGTGATCCCTCGGCGTTAACCACACGACAATCGCCGGTAGTTCTGTTAAACCCTTCGGTCGTATTTTTCCGCTCCCGACGAGTTTTGCGCTTCTCCCGTTTAAAATGTTGTCGGTGAGCAACATACCCTTGTCACCATCTATCGAAAGCTTTGCACTCTTCAGTGGGGTGCGAAATCTTCCGATGATACAAGCAATAGGAGGGGTGCATTTCCACTTCACCAGTAATGTTTCCTTCGGAGGATGGTAGCTTCATGCCCATTGATATGGCCTTAGCAAGCCTTTTCCTCTTCTTGAATTTGCTTTTGTCCGAAGTGGATGTATTTTGCTCCAGCGGAAGTGTCTCAGCTCTTTCGTCAAGTCGCCGGCGCCTGGCCCTTTCAAATATAGCCGTCTCGCGTTCCCGATCAGCTTTACTTTTCAACAGAGCTTCGTTGAGGAATGCGTCAATTACTTCATCTGATGGACCCAGAATTTTTGGTTCAGGATCTGCCCCCAGCTCTTCAGTGCAAAGAGTCTCCTCATCGTCTGTGAATGAACGGGAAATCACATGGCAGCTCGCCATGTATTCCTCAGATTCATCTGATGAACTTTCTCCCTCATCTTCCTCTTGAAAGACGTGGTTGAGAAACTCTTGGAGTGTAATGGGAGTCCGTGCTTTCTGGTTATATTCCTCCAGCTCGTCAATTTGTTTTTTTAAGTCCGTGCGCTTGTCGCCAGGCTTCACAGGCTTCTTGGATTTCTTCTTCTTCTTTCTCGAAGATTTTGACGGCTGGTTGTGAGTGCTTGGGCCACCACCATCGGTCTTTGGAGTTGGACGCGGCTTCAACATCCCCTCAATGACCTGCGGTTCCAACGGGTTCTTCCATTTGATCGCTGGGCATGCTCGAAGATCGTTCAGCATCCTTTTTGTCTTAGCTGACAGCACAACCTCCTACGGGGCTTCTTCGACGAGAGAGCACGTTGCCCCCGGCGTATTCATCCTTTTAGAGGCGTGAGGTTGTGGCGGACTTACCTTCCATCTGTCGGATAACGCGAACTTGCCCTGTTGGTACTGGTCTTCAAGCCAATTTTTGAAGACGTAGCAATACTCGATCGGATGACCCAGTACCCGATGATAGGGACAGTAGTTGGGCTCATTGACATCATTTGGTTGCGACGGACGTTTTGGATCCGGCAGATTTATGAGTCGGTTGCACAACGCCAGCTCGAATAATCTTCTCGTTTTATCTCGGGGAAACGAGTAAGGACGTCCTAGCCTCTCTTCAAGGGATACGTACGGACGCATGTTATTTTGACAAACAACCGGCTTCGAGTTGCTCGGATGTTGTTGAGCATTAGCGAAAACGATTGCTTTTCCCTTCCCCTTGTCATTTCGGGAGTCTGGCTTTGGAAGAGGAGGTCTATGGCCCATCTGATCCATTTGCGCTAGCTTGTCAATCAAGGCCTGGAAGGTAGTCGGCTTGAAGAACATCATAAATTGCGAGATGGTTGCTTGCGGATCAAGGGTTCCCACAAACATACCCACTGCAGGAGCTTCCTCAATGCGCTGCTCGCACTTTGACCATAAGTTCTGCCACCGTATAGCATATTGAACCCATGTCTCGCCTGGCTTCACCCTGGCGTTAATCAATATCGTCATCGGGGTGCGTTCGCTGGTGCTTGCGAAACGCTGGGTAAACAGCAGCTCCATCTCCGCGAAGGTCTTGATAGAGTCGTTCGGGAGCTCAGAGTACCATTCGAACGCTGTATCTGATAAACTTCCAACGAATTGACGAAGCAACAATTTATCATCACCGCCGGTGTTGCCACAGAGCGTCCTGAACTGGGCAACATGCTGGTGGGGATTGCCCGTCCCCTTATAGACATGGAATTTGGGAATGGTATAGCCCGGCGGTACCTGATCTGGTCGTACCAGCTCGGATATGGTTGTCCTGTTTTTACGACCTGGCCGGCTGCTTCAGTCGCATGATGGACCCGTATTTGTTGGGCTATCTACCCGTCCAAGTCAGCTTTGGAGATTGTCTCCTCCTTAGCTGTTGACCGAGCTGGTGGAGGATTCGACGTTTCTCCCCTATCGTCTTCAAGGACGATCGGGAGATCTTCAGCTGGAGGATCTTGTTGGATCATCATCCCCACAGTCTTGGAATAGGAGGGCCATACGCTTTATGTTGGCTGCTTGTTCAGCAGCCTCTTTATCCTTCTTCTCCAATATCCGACGAAGGAATTCGGCGTCAGTTTCTTGCTCTTGGCGTTCATCCGAGGACGCTTCAGGGCTTTCTTTTGGCCCAGTAAGTGCAGCCATCGCGGTCATCATTTCCTGGAGCTTTTGCTGTTGCTCCTGCACTTTGGTCACCGATCACGTGAGCGGTCTATGACCTGTAGATATGCGGCTGTCCTCTTTACCAGACGCCATGTAGACGGTATGAACTACGATGCCCCCTGACTTAGGGCGTTTGGGTTCACCACCTTTGATATTCGCCGTCGGCATGAGGACTTTCTCCGGCCTTCTTCTCTTATGGGCCGTTGAAGTTGAAGGGGCCATTGTAGTGGGCACCCTGGTGGTGGCCGTCCTTTGCTGTTTGTCTGGACGGTTCTTTTCTTCTTGCACTTTTGCCCTTTTCTGTTGGCAAAAGTGATTTTGGTCGATTACCGAGTCCTGAACTCTCCGCCAGACCTTATAAATCCTGGAGGACAGCCGTTGAGGGGGCTGCTCCATCTTCGTTTCCGGAACCCTCTCCATAGATGGAGGAGATCTTTTCAGCATAGCAGTTGGAGAGTTCTTACGCACCCTCCTTAACGGTTCGAAGCTGTTCCCAGTTGGAAAAGCAGCATTAACTTCCAACACTGGAGCAAGTGGAGTTAGCCCTGAAGGGGAGTTGCCCCCGGCCTTCCTTACTCGTCGCCAATGGCGACGTCGAGCATGACGAGCCGTTGGGACTGACTTGTCGCTAGAGACAACTTCTTTTTGCCCCCTGTCTGAATGAGGTGCTGCCGGTGTCAGCCTCTTAAAGACTGATGTTGTCTTTTGAGTGTCGATATTCAATCTGTCAAAGACAGATCCTCGAACAGGGGCAGGAGACGGAATAGACAGCCTTGAAAAGACCGACTCTTTGACAGGAGAAGCCGCCTTGACGACTTCTGGAGCAGCGGTTGTTGCTTTCCTTGGGACATACACTTTAGGATTCATAGGCTTCTTGGCGGGACCATCAAAGCTCTGATCCAGCCTAGCAAAGACAGAGGCTGTTGATTTGATATTGGATGACCCGTTGAAAGGGGCCGTTGTAGCAGTGAGCCGGTCGAAGACCGACTTCTTGTTCGCTTCTGGTGCGGGCATTGGCATGGTGAAGCTTGCAGGCGGGATCATGGTCCCGAAGAACAGGCCGGTAGTGGCTTGAGTCACTTTCTCCACGGGCATAGTAAGGACGGAGGCCACTTGAGGCCCATATGCTACACCTCCAGGTGAGGTGGAGCGTCTGTTGCATTGGCACTTCGAGCAGTTAGAGGCCATCGATGCTTGATTTCTGCGCCAGGAAAAAGACCAAATCTTAGTAACTTGCAACCCAAAGGCAACCATTAATAAATCGCGATTCGTTCGCGAAGACGACACACGAAGTGTAGAGTGGAAAGAGGAAAAGGTCCCACCGGACGTGCCAGAATCTGTTCCCCTCCGAAAGACGGCGACGACGTGAAGACGTCTTGCCTGAGATTCGGGGCAGATGCTATATGGTTTTATCCGTCTACCTCTCTGAAGATGCCAAGTTGATTTATGGCACCGTGTATCGGAGGTTTAGACGGATGCGGCCGATGTATCAGATTTCGTCAGATTCCCCCTCGTTTGAGGGGTTTTTGATTGTGGGGACGCTCTTCCCTGCAGGCGTAAGCCCCTGTAGTTAATTACACTACTGCATCGCAGTAACAACTTTCTCCTTCTCCAGAATTTCACTTCGTGTCATGGGTGTTTGTTTTGTTTGTGGTTGCCCGTGGATTGTATACGGAGACTATTTATTTCGTCGCCCGTAGGACGTGGATTAGTCCAAATCTGTACTTTCTTAGATTTGGGTTTTGGGTTTTGGTTTAAGGATACGTTAGTCATATTTGAGGCTAAGATCAACTTAAACGTTTGTTAAGGATACGTTAGTCTGATTTGAGACCAAGATCAACTTAACGGGATCGTCTAGATCCATTTCCAGTTTAGGGACATGGTGGTCCATAGGTAGTTTAAGGACATTGCGGTCCATTGGTAGTTTAAGGACGCTTGAGTCCGTGGATTTAAGGACCCCACAGTCTGTATTTTAGTTTAAGGACGCATGAGTCCGTGGGTTTAAGGACCCCACAGTCCGTATTTTAGTTTAAGGACGCATGAGTCCGTGGGTTTAAGGACTCCACAGTCCGTGTTGATGTGTGGTTGTCAGGACCCGTCACCTCTCTGACGTCGTTGAAGGATTATAACGATAGGAGTCAAAGGAGTTCGGAGATGTACCCTCGAACCGGATGTATATTGATTTAAGAGAGAAACTGTGCTCAGTCAATTTAATTTGAGGACTTACGGCCATGATTGGGCTAAGTCCAGTTGAAAAATGTTCAATGCTTTTATTTGTTTTTGGCCTATTAGGCCTGTACTAGGGCTTTGCCCATTTTTAATAATGCATAGTATTAATCTTGGTCTCTGTTGGACCTTTATTTGGGCTCTGCCCCTTTTAAATGATGCACAACATCTATTTTTGTTTGGGTTCTGATGTATTGCATCTGTTTGAAAATAATGCATAGTATTTACTAGGCCTGTTAGGCCTTTTTAATTAGTCTCAGCCCTTCTTTTTAATGATGCAGTGCATTAATCATCTGACAGTGGCCATGTGGCCTGTCAGGCGCTTTGCGCCAATAAATGAGCGCAAGCGCTTGTGAAGGTGACACGTGTCACGCAAGCGCAGTGCGCTACACTTACGCTGCTGACACGTGGCGTGCTCTGGTGAGTTGCGCCAATTTCAGAGAGCAAAGCTCTTTCTTAAAAGCGCATAGCGCAAGTGATTCAGATGCTGACACGTGGCGCTCTCTGGTGGCTTGTGCCAACCCAGGAGCGCAACAGTGCAGTTTTTGCAAGTGCAAGGCACTATTTCAATAATCTTGAGAATCTTTAAGATTCCAGAACCAATAGTTCATAAAAAAGTGCAAAGCACTGTTTATTATATGAAGATCATTGATCTTGTTCTTAGATCAATGATCTATTAGAAGAAATTCTTCTATTTTATGAAGGTTTTTACCTTTTTCTTGAAATTTCTTCAGAGTTCTCTCTGTTTTGAGGTTCTCAATCTCTCACAATGTTCATCCTGTTGATTTGGGGTCTAAGGGCCTTTATATAGTGCCCATAAATTTGTTAAATTTGTTAAAGAGATCTTTCTCTGAGTGATTTGGGGAATTTTCCCCACCGTTGGATCTTTGATCTAAGGGCTTCTGTTTTACAGAAGGCAATCTTCTTGTTTTAACAAGAACAGAAGAATCTTACTAGAATTTAATTCTGTTTGGCGCAAACGCCCCAGCGCGTGACACGTGTCGCGCAGTGCACAGCGCAGCGCAACTGCGCTGACACGTGTCGCGCAGCGCATCTGCGCTGACACGTGTCGCGCAGCGCACAGCGCAGCCGCAGCGCTTGCGCAACTGCGCTGACACGTGTCGCGCAGCGCAGCGCTTGCGCAACTGAAGCGTTGCTTCCTTTAATTTTGTTTTAAATAGAGCATTGCTCTGATTGGGCGCGCTGCCTTGGGCGCTGCGCTGGCGTATCAGCTTTTGACACGTAGCGCGTTGCGCGCAGCGCAAAGAATTTGAAGCGTTGCTTCGAATTTTTGAATTTTGAAATTCAAACAGAGCTTTGCTTTGATTGGGGGAAACACTAGCCACAAAATCCTATCAATTTGGCTTATTAAATTTTATTCTCCAATTAGGTTTTTCAACAAGAACTCTATCTTCGACTCAAAAATTATCCACCTGTATTCTTCACACTTCCTTGCTATTTAACTTAAGATTATATATATTCTGTAGACTTACTTAGCTTTTGGCATTTCTTAAGTTTTCCTTCTAGGGTTCTATCTCAACTTAGGAATTTTTATCATCTCTACTAACGATACAAGTCCTATTCTTCATCCCTATCTCTTATCTAAACCCCAATCACATACCCCTACGTGTGTGTATATATCATCCCTATACTTGGAAATTCAAATCAAGCTATCATACTCTTGTCCGTCGTCCAAAGCACTTCTTAATTGGTGAATTTTTAGATAAAATTTGCTCACACATCTTTCATGCGACCGTTAATACTTCTTGAGGTTCCAACAACCGATTACAAAATGTGCTTGCACATTAAAGCGTAATTCCTAGTCTTGTAACACCTAAGGCTTTAGTAGTGACTCCCAAACCAGTTGGTCTAAGGCACTAGGTGATGAAGCACCCTCGCTAAATATTTTTTATTAATGCAGCCTTAAGTAATCACAACAACCAGTGTTCATTTTTTTTATTATCTCTTTATTCACACTCGTATTTTATTTTATTTTTCTTCGTACTAAGGACTTTAGACAAGAGCATTTCAAGGTCTCTCCTACTATTCCAAGTTTCAAGGTACATGTTTGTGCAATTTGTAGGGTATATATTTTCAGAATTTAGACTTAAGCTTAGGAATTATTTTTCAAACTTATACTTTAATAAAAATATCAATACTCTTTCTTTGTTTTAATTTAGCCCAAGAAGTGAACTCAAAATTTGCCTATTTCTAAATAAACTACAAAGACATATACTTTCTACCATTAAATTTTAAGAAATCTTATTTTTAGGGTTTTTAATTTACTAAGTATAAGATCCAGTTGTTCCTACCTAGTTAACCTTTTTGTCAAACTCAAGTCAATTATACCCAAAATTGAATACTTTAATTTTTATAATTTTGAAAATTTTCAATTTTTATGGGTTTTAAAATAAGTATGCAAATGCAAAGATGTACATATGAATGCGAAGGAAGAAGGCTTACCGAGTACACCCCCAAACTTAAACTTGACAGTGTCCTCACTGTCAGGCTACACCAAGAGGGTCAAAAATGTCGGCACTCCCCTGTTTATTTATTTATTTATAATTTTTTTTTATTTTTTATTGTTGAAAGAAAAACAAAAAATATATATACAACAAGGTCCCCGCCAAACTTAAGTGAGACAGTGTTTCCACTGTCTAAGCATTAAAGTTCAGAGTTAGGGAGGAGAAAAATCAAACTATACAAGGCCTTACACAGACCAAAGGTTAGCACCAACCATTCAAAAATTCTATCGTGATAATGGTAGGGTTGGTGGAAGAATGGAGTGCAGAGAAAGGAGTTGAGAAAAACACGAGACCGTATGGAGATAGAAGTGGTATACGGTCTCGGTGGAGGAGGAGAATGGCGGAATAGAGAAAGAAGTGTACCACGAACTTGAGGGTGTAAATTGAGTGAATAAATTAGCACAATTTGTGATGACCGATGTGTTAAAAGCGATTTTGCTAATCTATCAACCTGTCAAGAAATGGGGTCAAATCCTTCAAGGTTCGCGAGAAAACATGGATACGTTGAACTTGGTAAACCATCCATTGAAAATGGAAACGCGACGGATTCTTGCGTGGTCGAAACGATAGGAAGGACGAAGGGGAGTGATTTAGGGATAGTCTTATTCTCACCTAAGTAATCTGTCTCGAATTTGAAGGATTCCATCAATGGTTCGAAATGACTGTAGGCAACTGAGTCTGATGGTTCAACTAACTTATCTGAAAATTCAAAGGACTCAAACTCGGGCGGTGAGTTTTCAAAATCGTCCGCAAAAGTGAAACACTCGTAATCGTTATCGGCTGTGAGAACTGTGTCAGATTCAAAGAGGTACGCACTAGTGGCATCAAAACCGTTGTGATCAAACATAAATTTTTCAAGGTCACAGTCCTCCAGCGTGATCTTTTGCGTGGTCGGAATGATGGAAATGAGGGGGTTTGATTTAGGAAGTATAACAGTTAAAGGTTCAGGAGGATGAGTTGGAAAATCTGACACATCAAACAAAAATGGTTCATCCTCAATACTATCTTCAATACTCTCCTCAATACTATCCTCATAATTCTCCTCAAAAGTTATCCCATTCATGCAATTATCATCAAAATCAAGACGCATATGAAGTTCGGGAGAAACATTTAATGACTCGGGATGATGAATTGGAGATAAAATTTCAGTTAAATTTACGGGTTCATCATCCAAAATATCCCCGGCGTCAATATCCTCAATCAAGTGAAAATCAATTTTTTCTGACATCTCATCAAAAGCATAGATATTTATCAATTCAGGTTCTAGATTGGAGGTGTAGAGGTCGAAAGAATTAGGTTTAGGTTCACTCGAAAAGGGCTCTTCACAATCAGGTAAATCAAACACTACAAAGTCGCACAACTCATTAAATGTTTTATTTTCAACTAATGAATCATTTAGGACACTTGTTTGACAACTGGAGTTGTGGAATTCAATTGGTAATGGGTAGGTTTGATTTGAAAGGGTGCACAGCGCACTCTCTCCTCTCAAATTCTCACTCTGTCCAACCGCCTCATCATACATTGGAAGATTTGGAGCTAGTTGGAAACTAGCTACCGGTTCACTAGGTTGCATAAGGGCGGCAATGGACACATCCAAATTCCTCATCTGTTTGTTTGTCGCTTCAATATAAGCTTCCAACGACTGTTCAAAACTAGACATGGATTGTGAAGGGGTTTCGGTAAAAAATTCAAAGTTGTTTGGATATGTGAAACTCCCAAATGGTTGTGTAGAAGCAATGTCTAGGGAAGGTGCGGAAGTCGGATAGGACTGGTAGGAATTGAATGGTTGGACAGGAGTAGGATCAACATTTGGATAAAAAGGTGAATGGACTTGTTGATCCCAAGAACTTGAAGTGTTGAAAGGAGTGAAAGATCGGTTACGAGATTGTTCTATATGTTCAGCAATAGACATGGGTCTCGGAGTTATAACAGGACTCGAAAAAGGAGTATCAACGTAGGAAGGTGGTGAAGGTTGAAACGGTTGATACAAAGTGGATTGCGGAGTCCAACTGTTTCACCTAGACGCTTCAATTCGATCTTTCAAAGAAATTTTGGGCATGGAGGTGTCATCCGTAATTCGACCAAAACAATTCGCGTATGAAGCAAAGTTTGGTTCAGGGTACCAAAGTTCAGCGAGGGTTTTGTAAGGTGGGGTACCCATGATGTAAGAAGGAGAAGAAAAAGAAGATGGGTGTAAGTGGGGTGCAATGGATTTCTTAGCGACAAAATTTGCAAGTCTTTTTGTAAAAAAAATTTGTTTTTCTTTTTGTGTTTTTTTTATGGAGCTTTTTTTTTGCAAAAAGATTTTCGATAAAAGGCTTGGACACACGTTCAATCAACCACAAATGCACAATCAGGCCTAGATCTAGGGTCACCTAGGTCAGCTAGACAGCTCCTAACTGTTCCAAAGGGCAAGAAATAGGACCCCAAACCGTCTCTTCACAGCCAATTGTGGCCAGGTAAGTGGGAGGCTCTCCACCACGTAAATAGTGGACCTAATTAAGTAACCACTTGCCTTAGACACACTTGCCTAGACACCACAAAGCCAGGTTAGGATCAACGGTCAATGCCTACAACTAGTCCTTTGTCATATTGAGCGCGAAGTCTAATCTATTTTAATTAAATGATGGTCAATGCAATATGCCTTTTATGATTTCTGGGGTCCTGGGAAGGGTAATAAAATCCCCACCCAATCTGGATTGGTTTCAAGCCCCTTAAAGTCAAATTAAATTATGCAAAAAATTTTTTTTTTTTTTAGCGCGGCGTAAAGAATCCTGCACAAGATCAATTATTGGAAGGGGGAGAGAATTTTTAGCGCAAAGAATCCTGCAGGAATCCTGCACAAGATCAATTATTGGAAGGGGGAGAGAATTTTTAGCGCAAAGAATCCTGCAGGAAAATATTTCAGAGGATATCAGGGGGTCCAGAAGAAGAAAAAGAAGCTTACAGAGAAATTTTTGTGTGCTGACGTCAGCATAGAGCGGCGGAACCGCGGTCGGACGTGGGCTCCTGCGGCGGAAACGCGGTCATGAAGAAGGATCAAGCCTCCAATCTTTTCTGTTGCCCTGTTACGGTCCTCCTCTGTTTGTTCAGATATGTGGTTTGCTATTTTGATCTTGTTAGGTTTACCTAGCACCTCATGAAGGGTTTGGAAGCATCACATGTGTCAAAATCAAATTTTTAAGGTGCTAAGTGAACATACAAAGAATCATCACTAGAAATTTAGGGTTTCATAACATAGACATCATCACAAGTAGTAAAAACTAGGGTTTTGAGAGTACAACCTTTGTAGCTCCCTACGCTAGACTCCTTGGCTACTTGAGGGTTGGAAAAAAGTCCGCTTGAGATCCTCTAGGTCCACGATGATCCACCCGGAGTCCTCTTTGTCCAAGCTTGAAACTTCACAAGATCAAGAGAAGAAATGGAAGCTAACACTCTTCACTAATGGGCAAGACTAGTGTAGAATGGTGTTGTGGTTGGTTTTCTCACTTCAAAATCCTAACTTGGTAACTCTTTTGCTCACTTGAGAGAACTAGAGAGCAAGAGAGAAAGGAGGAGGAAGATGATGGCTTTTTAAACTCAAGATAATGATAAGCTTGTGAAGAAAATGAGAAAATGAAAAAATATATATTTTCACTCTCTTATTCTAAACCATGGTTGTAAAATATCTTAGATATTTTAGTTTGGAACAAAAATAACCATAGAAAATGAATCATGGTTAATAGAAGGGGTTAGTGCAAGAATAAAATATTTAACCATGAAACAATTTCTATTTTCATTTTCCTTTTTCCAAATAAATAATATCCATATATTTTACATATGGTGTGAGTCTTATATTGCCACCATCTACTATATCAACAACCATGATAACCATTATGTATGCATGTATGTGTGCATGCAAATCCTATGTGCATGAATGAGAATGAATGCATACATACATGCATACAACATAAAGACAAGAAAGGATTTCAAGTGAGAAAATAATGGTTAATGATAAATCAACACTTGATTTAGCAACCCGGTCGTATCACATACGACCCGACCAAAAGCAAGCCGCCCGATTAATATACGGTATCTTATACGCGCATTTTAACCGGGTCCACGCGCATATCGCATATGCGCACCACGCCAGGACTAGATAACTCCATTGTGGGACTCTAAGACTCGTCAATACGCCGGCAGTGGGTGATGATCATATCAAGCACCCCCAAGCCGCAAGCGATCAGCTAAACGTAACGGCCACCCGGGTATTGAGCGATCAGAAGAAAACAAGCGAACCTGTTACAACTCCCGTCGAGCCAACCGGCAACACTACCGTATAGTCCGGTCTCTTCATCAGATATGCTGCATATCAAGTCTATGGATGGTAACGTCGACCCCAATAACTCAATAAGTCGTGCCGATGAATGGTCTATAACAGATCGAGAAACTACTGACAACACTTATCAGTAAATCTCAACAATCCTGGCCAGGGACTTACTGATATAGCCAGTCGAGCACAGCACAGCATCAACTCCCAATACCGGGAGAGACGAAACCCCTCCTATCGCTCATCGCCTTCGTGTGTCTCGAGACTGTACCCAACGGCCACCTGTTTGCACGACTCAGTAGAGCTGTGGTAGGGTGGTAATCAAAGTACAGTGGGAGAACACACAAGACTCTATGACGATCTCAGGTCTACAAACTAACCTGCACCAGTGTCACCTGAGAACTGCTATCCAACGATAGATATAATTTCATATAGGAGTTCTCGGTGAGTCCGTCCAGTGTACCCAGTCACCACTGAGCACCCGTATACGATCTCGATGTCAAACATCGATGAATGTGGGAACATCCATCGCCCATCATATGGGTCTAGTATCATATACGCTAGTCTACTCTGGTATATCGATGCCCCGTCTCAATATACCTACGACTAGGGACATTTCAGGATATGCTTATAAACTACAGATGTCCCACTAGTATGATCTCCATCATAATCACAGTAGTCAAGCGTATATCCTCAGGGCTTTATCAATATGTATGAATGAATAAAAGCATGATCAAATCAACATGTCAGATAAAGAAGAACCAAATATCATACTATCATGTCGAGCAAGAATGTACACTGAATATATATATATATATATACATGTATAAATACATCCAGTATCATATAATTGCCTCTAGGGCATACATATATCCAACAATCTCCCACTTGCACTAAGACCAGTTATTGGTGTATCTCATACCCAACATCTCAAAAAGTCGCTCATGCTGCGGCTAAGGGAGGGCCTTGGTGAGTGGATCCGCGGTGTTATTCTTTGTGTCTACTCTCCTAATCTCGATCTCGCGGCGATCTACAATCTCCCGGATCAAATGAAAGCGCCTCAGGATGTGTCTGGACCGCTGATGGGACCTGGGCTCCTTGGCTAACGCCATAGCCCCATTATTATCACAATACAATGGTATTAGATCAATAATGGTTGGAACTACTCCTAGCTCCGAGACGAACTTCCTCATCCAGACGGCTTTCTTGGCGGCATCATTTGCAGCAACTCAACCTCCATCGTAGAGTCTGCAACGGTATCCTGTTTGGAACTCTTCCAACTTATCGCCCCTCCATTGAGGGTAAATACAAACCCTGAGATAGATTTGCTGTCGTCCTTATCGCTCTGGAAGCTCGAATTGGTAAAGGCCTCCATTTGGAGATCTCCATTACCATACACCAAGAACAATTCTTTAGTCCTTCGCAAGTACTTAAGAATGTTCTTCACAGCTATCCAGTGATTCTCCCCTGGGTTGGATTGATACCTGCTTACAACACTAAGTGCATAAGCTACATCTGGGCGTGTACATAATATCGCATACATTATAGATCCTACTGCCTAAGCATAGGGTATAATGTTCATGCGAGCTCTCTTTTCATCGGTCTTTGGGCAAGAGTTCTTGGAGAGAGTGACCCCATGGCAAGCGGGTAAGGCACCCCGCTTGGAGTTTTCCATACTAAACCTTTTTAGGATGGTGTTGATGTACCTGGTTTGGGAGAATCCCAAAAACCTTTTGGATCTATCCCTATAGATCCTAATGCCCAGAATGTATGTGGCATCACCCAGGTTCTTCATGGAGAACCTTAGTGATAAGAAAGATTTGACCGACTGTAGCATAAAAATATCATTTCCTATCAGAAGAATGTCATCCATGTACAATACGAGGAATGTGACAGTTCTCCCTACAGCCTTCTTATAAACACAAGGTTCATCTGGATTTTTGATGAAATCAAACTCTTTGATAACATCATCGAAACAGATGTTCCAACTCCGTGATGCCTGCTTTAACCCATATATGGATTTAAGTAATCTACATGCTTTCCCGCTGCTCCCACTGTCAATGAAGCCCTCTGGCTGATCCATATAAACGCATTCTTCTAAATCTCCATTTAGAAATGCTGTTTTAACATCCATCTGCCAGATTTCATAGTCGTAGTGAGCAGCAATAGCAAGTAGGATCCGAATGGATTTAAGCATGGCTACGGGCGAAAAAGTTTCGTCATAGTCCAAACCTGGTCTTTGACGAAAACCCTTCGTCACAAGTCTTGCCTTATAGGTCTCTACCTGCCCATCTACACCAATCTTTCTTTTAAAGATCCATTTGCACCCCACAGGTTTTACCCCAAGGGGTACAACGTCCAAAGTCCATACTTTGTTGGTATACATAGACTCCATTTCGGATCTCATGGCATCCAGCCACTTCACAGAGTCTCCACTCGTGATAGCTTGCTGAAAACTGGTAGGATTATCATCCTCCATGATGCAGTCTTCTCTGTCACCATCAATGAGGAAACCGTAGTACCTCTCCGGTGGGCGATAAGTCCTACCAGACCTACGGAGTGGCCGAGGTTCCTCGGTTTCTATTGCAACAGCCGGTTCAACCAAGTCGTCATTTGTAGTTTGTGTCTCTAGAACCTCTTCTAGATCTACCATATTGCCATCAGTTTCATTTGTGATAAACTCTTTTTCCAAGAATGTGGCATGCTGAGAAACAAACACTTTTTGTTCCTCCTTGTGGTAGAAAAGATATCCATAAGAGTTCTTTGGATATCCCACAAAATTACACATGACTGACCGTGTCTCGAGTTTGTCCGGATTCTGCTTTTTAACATAGGCCGGGCAACCCCAAATCTTAATTCTCTTAAGAGATGGTCTCTTCCCATGCCATATCTCATATGGCGTGGTAGATACGGTTTTGGTTGGAACCCTGTTCAGTAGAAATGCTGTAGTCTCCAATGCATGTCCCCAAAATGAGACGGGTAACTCAGTATCACTCATCATGGATCAGACCATATCTAATAGGGTCCGATTCCGTCGTTCAGACACACCGTTGTGCTGTGGTGTGTAAGGAGGAGTGTGCTGAGAGAGAATCCCATTTTCTTTTAGGAAGTTTGCAAATTCTGTACTGAGATACTCTCCACCTCGATCTGATCGAAGCATTTTGATACTCAAGCCGGTTTGTTTTTCTACTTCGAGTTTATATTCAGTGAATTTCTCGAAAGCTTCGGATTTGTGCTTTAATAAAAATACATGACCGAATCTTGAGAAATCGTCAGTGAAAGTAATGAAGTAAGAAAAATCGCCTCTAGCCTGTGTAGACATTGGCCCACATACATCACTATGTATGAGGCCTAGGAGCTCAGTAGCTCTTTCTCCGTGTCCGGTAAACGGAGTTTTGGTCATTTTACCCTTGATACAAGACTGGCAAGTCGCATAAGATTTATATTCAAAAGGGTTTAAATATCCATCTTTGTGTAACTTATTTAGTCTTGTTTCGTTAATATGACCAAGTCTATAGTGCCAAAGAAAAACTTCATTTATTTCTGAAAATTTTCTTTTATTAGTGTGTTGTATGCTGAAAACTGTGTGTTGATTTAGGACGTATATCCCGTTATTAAGCGTACCATACCCAACCAACATTTGATTCAGGTGAATGTTCATAACATTGTTCTGCAATACAAAATTATATCATTCATTGTCTAACAAAGAAACAGATATTATATTACAAAGCATACTTGGTACAAAATAACATGGGTTCAAAACCAATATACACCCAGATGGCAACCCCAAGTGATACTCTCCCACTGCGACTGTATGTACATTGGAACCATTTCCAACGCGGAGAGTATGGTCACCTGTCTTCAAAACCTTGCTATTTCTCAGCCCCTGCATAGAATTGCAAATGTGAGAACCTGAACCGGTATCTAATACCCAGGAAGCAGAGTTTATTGAAAAACAGTTTTCTGTCACAAACACATCTGAAGCGGAAGCAACCCCATGCTTCTTCTTGAGATTTAAGTACTCCGTGCAGTTGCGCTTCCAATGTCCTGTTTTGTGGAAATGAAAACATTCCCCTATCCCCGATTCTCCAGCTTTGGACTTGTCCTTCCCCTTAACCTTTCTAACTCCACCCTTAGGATTGATGGGCTTCTTCTTTTTCTTTCCCTTGGCCTTAGCCTTTGGGCGAGAAGAGGAAGATTGTCCAACAGTCAAAACGGGAGTTTTCACTGATTTCAGTGTGCTCTCTGCACTCCTTAACATATTAAGGAGTCCAGGTAGTTCCTTCTCCATGTTGTGCATGTTGAAGTTAACTATGAATTGAGCAAAGGTGGAGGGGAGGGAATGCAGAATAATATCCGTATATTGTTCATTGTCCATCGTCCATCCAAGATCCTCAAGCTCTTCTATGAGAGCTATCATCTTCAGAACATGGTCTCCTACTGGTGTGCCAGGGGCCATTCGCATCTGAAATAATTTCTTTGATGCTTCGTATCGTAATACGCGAGATTGCTCTCCATACAACTCCTTTGTATGGAGGAATATGTCATGAATGTCATATTCTCGTGCTGCTTTTGATGTGTGTTATCCATCGATGCAAGCGTGAGGCATTTGGCCGTGGCACAGTCAGCGTCCCATGTCTTGCGGACTTCTTTGTCCGCAACTGAGGATTTTGGACCTGGGATGGGCGGGGCTGGAGCCGTGAGGACATATGATACTTTATCATAAGTCAAGGCAATTTTCAGATTCCTCAGCCAATCTTTATAATTGGTCCCATTCAGTTTATTTTTATCTAGTAGAAGCTTGAGTCCAGTCATTGGTATCTGCCATTAAGAGAGAGAAAAGAATACACTCAGCGAAAGCTCTTGCAAAGATCAGATTGGTTATTATCTTGTCTAATCGATTTCTCCCACTGCTTTAATCAAGTTTTTTTTTCAAACCTTAAAAAGAAAACTAGTCAGGATTAATTACAGTCTACAACTTCGCTAACCGTTCAGCCAGGCCAGTGTCGGTACTTGAGGGAGGTTCTCCGTGCTTTCGCATGGATCTAATTAAAGTAAACCTCGTTTTCCCAGAGGCGTAGCCCCGTTAACACCTTTCTAGACACCTAATGAGTTAGCTAATTGTAAACTGTAAAACTCTCATGGGAGCAACTATTGCCCACAGTGGGATCGGGATCCAACCATCATATGGAAGGTATGCAATCTCATTGCAAATTTCAACTATTGAAATTCCCGATGTGGTTTTTACCCCTAGCACTCATGACCTTGGCTATGGTCAACAAATCACAAGCATTAGTCAAGTTCAACCTGTCATTTCTTGATTAATCAGACCTGTTCACATGACCCTTAGCTAAGGTCAACAAAGTTATATGCCCGTCCTAATTAATCTGCATCATATGCATTATAGGAAGACATCACTTAACTACCGTACACTACGCCTTGGATAAGGTCAACAAACGTAGCACAAATACTAAGTACTCTATTTCCTAAAATGACGGAGGGTTGCGGATGATTTTTAAGAAAATCTTTAACGCTTTGAACTTGATATCGTCGTAGAATCAAATGGTTTTCAAAAGGAGTGGCTTAAGCTCCGCAGTTTTGAAATGTAGCTTTTTCATAAAGAGCCAAGTGGTTTTCAAATCCGATTCTACAACATCTTTTTAGGTTTATTTTCTTTACACTAATCATATTAATGTAGTCCCATCATTTAAGTCCTTAAGCCAATCACAGAAAAGAAACGAAAATACAACGTACGCTTATGCCATCCGCATTCGCCGCAATGTTTCCGTTATGCACCGTTAGGTTACTTAACTAACGGTATACCGGGATGGGACTAGCGCGGGTGTAAAACATAAGCAACACCTACTATATATCATATATATAATATATCATTCGTCTCAGATATCACATCACAGAATACAGGCAGCAGAAACACATGTATGATGGGATATACTAGGACGTCCGTATTTAGTATTTAGCCAACAATAGAAAATACGGATTCCACAGTCGCAATGAATAGCCATGCCCACACCCTGGACCCCTACGAGAGCGGCAAGCGACCCTACCAATTCTGGAGTTTAGGAGACCCGGTCTCGACTCCTCGAGATGGCCTCCCACTGAACCCCAGAACCCGGTCACCTGTGCTCCCCTCCTTGGGTCCATCCTAATGCGGAAAAGTAAATAATATACAACACTGGTGACATCAATCTCAACCCGGAAGTGCCCCAAATAAAAGAATATTACATTACATTTGAATTTTACATGAATGAAAATAAAACTCTCATCTCAAATAAAAACCCCCGGCTATTCAATCGCGACAATCCTGCACATCATATCTCAGCAACACATAATATCTCATATCATCAACGTAAGTAAATATGCATGCACTGATCGTCGTTGATGTATAGCAACGAAAACCGTCAATATAACTACATACTACACTTACGGTCACAGAAAAGAAAGTGTAAAACTACAATATTTGGAATCCACATTCTCTTTAGACATCGTAAATCCGAAATATCACATACTTCGCATTTCATGCCTAACTATATGAATTCCACATATTGTATCGAATTCCACATATTGTATTACATTCCAGATAAATAGACATTATTAAAGTTTTCGATCGAATGATCAAATACCCAAAATTTCCTAAAGCTCAACACTTGAGCGGAGTTCAAAAATCCCAGAATGTGACACAGTAGCAGTGGTCCAGCCGTAGAAGGGTCAAGCCAACGCCTCACATGTGGCACGTCATACTGCCCTAAACCCTAAGGTTTAGAGGCAGTTCAGACGCTCACATAATCGAGTTAAGGTTTGTGTTCTTCTAGAGGGTCCACCACTTAACTTGCACGTATTTCTGAAAGATTTAAACCCGAGAAAAAAATCAACACTTGAAAATTTTTCGTGCCGGGAAAAAGTGAGTTAATGATACTCGTTCGAACATTTTAATACTTTCTAAATGATCCAAAAAAGGCACGAAATTAAAATTCCGATCGAATCACCGAATCTAAAACAATCCCCAGAACATTCAACACTTGAATCAGATTAAAAATACCCAAAAATATGTACAAGCAGATACTAACATTACTGTATAAAAACGAGGCCATACATCTCCTGTACGGCCGCGAATCCGCTGCCCAAGCAAGGTCTGGCCGCGGTTCCGCGGCGGTATATACGAATTATTGCGTCATTTTTTACAGTGTTGCTTAGATTTCCCTGCTGAATTTTTTACGTATTTTTAATTCGGAAAATAACACAGTTTCAAAAAATGTCCAGAGAGGGTTAAAAAATGCGTATTTTTGGTTCGATTGGAGTTTTAACTTCACCAAAGCGTCGCCTAAAGCTCTAGCTTGGCTCTGATACCATTGTTAGGTTTACCTAGCACCTCATAAAGGGTTTGGAAGCATCACATGTGTCAAAATTAAATTTTTAAGGTGCTAAGTGAACATACAAAGAATCATCACTAGAAATTTAGGGTTTCATAACATAGACATCATCACAAGTAGTAAAAGCTAGGGTTTTGAGAGTACAACCTTTGTAGCTCCCTACGCTAGACTTCTTGGCTACTTGAGGGTTGGAAAAAAGTCCGCTTGAGATCCTCTAGGTCCACGATGATCCACCCGGAGTCCTCTTTGTCCAAGCTTGAAACTTCACAAGATCAAGATAAGAAATGGAAGCTAACACTCTTCACTAATGGGCAAGACTAGTGTAGAATGGTGTTGTGGTTGGTTTTCTCATTTCAAAATCCTAACTTGGTAACTCTTTTGCTCACTTGAGAGAACTAGAGAGCAAGAGAGAAAGGAGGAAGAAGATGATGGCTTTTTAAACTCAAGATAATGATAAGCCTGTGAAGAAAATGAGAAAATGAAAATATATATATTTTCACTCTCTCATTCTAAACCATGGTTGTAAAATATCTTAGATATTTTAGTTTGGAACAAAAATGACCATAGAAAATGAATCATGGTTAATATAAGGGGTTAGTGCAAGAATAAAAGATTAAACCATGAAACAATTTCTATTTTCATTTTCCTTTTTCCAAATAAATAATATCCATATATTTTACATATGGTGTGAGTCTTATATTGCCACCATCTACTATATCAACAACCATGATAACCATTATGTATGCATGTATGTGTGCATGCACATCTTATGTGCATGAATGAGAATGAATGCATACATGCATGCATACAAAATAAAGACAAGAAAGGATTTCAAGTGAGAAACTAATGGTTTATGATAAATCAACACTTGATTTAGCAACCCGGTCGTATCACATACGACCCGACCAAAAGCGACCCGACCAAAAGCAAGCCGTCCGATTAATATACGGTATCTCATACGTGCATTTTAACCGGGTCCACGCGCATATTGCATATGCGCACCACATCGTTTCGCCTGGACTGGGTAACTCCATTGTGGGACTCTAAGAGTCGTCAATACGCCGGCAGTGGGTGATGATCATATCAAGCACCCCCAAGCCGCAAGCGGTCAGCTAAACGTAACGGCCACCCGGGTATTGAGCGATCAGAAGAAAACAAGCGAACATGTTACAACTCCCGTCGAGCCAACCGGCAACACTACCGTACAGTCCGGTCTCTTCGTCAGATATGCTGCATATCAAGTCTAGGGATGGTAACGTCGACCCCAATAACTCAATAAGTCGTGCCGATGAATGGTCTATAACAGATCGAGAAACTACTGACAACACTTATCAGTAAATCTCAACAGACCTGACCAGGGACTTACTGATATAGCCAGTCGAGCACAGCACAATATCAACTCCCAATACCGGGAGAGACGAAACCCCTCCTATCGCTCATCGCCTTCGTGTGTCTCGGGACTGTACCCAACGACCACCTGTTTGCACGACTCAGTAGAGCCGTGGTAGGGTGGTAATCAAAGTACAGTGGGAGAACACACAAGACTCTATGACGATCTCGGGTCTACAGACTAACCTGCACCAGTGTCACCTGAGAACTGCTATCCGACGATAGATATAATTCCATATAGGAGTTCTCGGTGAGTCTGTCCAGTGTACCCAGTCACCACTGAGCACCCGTATACGACCTCGATGTCAAACACCGATGAATGTGGGAACATCCATCGCCCATCATATGGGTCTAGTATCATATACGCTAGTCTATCGATGCCCCGTCTCGATATACCTACGACTAGGGACATTTCAGGATATGCTTATAAACTACAGATGTCCCACTAGTATGATCTCCATCATAATCACAGTAGTCAAGCCTATATCCTCAGGGCTTTATCAATATGTATGAATGAATAAAAGTATGATCAAATCAACATGTCAGATAAAAAAGAACCAGATAGCATACTATCATGTCCAGCAAGAATGTACACTGAATATATATATATATATATATATACATGTATAAATACATCCACTATCATATAATGACCTCTAGGGCATACATATATCTAACAGATCTCTGGATTTTTCCAGATCTGAATTCGTTCATCGGCCCTGCAAAATTCAAACAAAAATACCCTTCACAAAATAACAATATTATAAATTTTTTATATTTTTTATATTTTTTTCCAGTTTTTATGATTTTTCAATTTATATTAACCCGAAATTGTAAAAAGAAAATAACACGCCATCCTCGGCAACGGCGCTATTTGATTGAAAGATTCTTATTTAAAAACTAAGTTTGATCTAAACTAAAATCTTGCTACGGTTAGGTTTAGGTTAAGTTTGGAGAGTCAATATTCCTCACTGCTTTTTATGCCCTTTTTATGATCTATGAGGTGTTATGGTAATAATTAATAAAGTGGATTAGTACCATCGGGAAGAAACGGTGTTTCTTTCTCTTGGTTCTTATCCTTCCTTTCTTAATTCTTACCCTAACCTCCATGGAAAACACACTCAACTGGTCCTTTATACTACGGTATCACCGCTACCTCGTGGGATAGGATGCCGTAGGGAGCGGTGTGTGCATGTATGCATGGAGTCCTATAAAAACGTGTGATGGGCAAGAAAGGGGTGAGAGATCTTCATCTCTCAAGCATTCCCCAAATCTAACCCTAACAAGCGAGGAGACTGCTCACTCATTAGGGAATTGAAAGACATTATCTAACTATCTAACTAGGGCAGAGAATAAAGATCTATACTAGGGCAAGAAAGAAATTACCTAGGGCATGGAAATAAAATTTAACTAGGGCAATGAAGAGAAAACTTACTCCTAATTTTTATTTGATGCTTTCTTCCTTCTTTACAGAAATTTACAGATCTGAATTTAGATAGATGAAATGAGGCACAAGAAGAGGCATGCCTCCAAAAATAGGCATTAGGGTTTCTATTTATAGAACATAGAAACCCTAGGGTTACAATCGACTCACATCTGCAATTACAAGTTTACCCCCTAAGAAAAGAACTAGTCAACGCACGCCAGCGACCACAAAATTTCTGCACCGACACGTGTCCTTCATGGCCGCGGATCCGCGGCCAAAACCCATGTTTGGCCGCGGTTCCGCGGCCAAAAAGAGGGCTAATGGGTTCAATTTTCTAGCTATTCTTCTGTTGCATTTTTCCTTCTATTTTCTTCAGTTGTTTTCTCAGATTGGCATCTACATTTCTTCCAGATTTCCACAGTGAATATAGTCGTGGACTTTTACCGCTTGCTTCATGACGAAGTCTTGAACCTTGTGCTGCCTTTGTTCTTTGTGAAATCGTTCATTGTTCTTCGTTTAGTCTTCAAACTGTAGGCTTGATCAAGATTCTTTCATTTGTTGGTCGTAGTCTCACTTTTGTATCGTCTTTTCATCTTTTTCACTGTTTTTGTTCCGAGAACATGTAACCTGCAACTATGTAGCAGACAGGGGTCAAAAGCACCTGTTTATTTGTAAAATGAATAAGAATGGGGAATATAATAATGCAATATTATGATATGAACACGCACTCATGAATGACACGTGGTGCGCTTGGCGCTGAGCGCCAACCCATGAGCGCAGTGCGTTATTTCAGAAGCGCAAAGCGCAAGTTGCATACGTGGTTGACACGTGGTGCATTTTGGTGCTGAGCACCGGTCCAGAGAGCGCAGAAGCGATGTTCAAGAGCGCAAGGCACATTTCATGAGCGCAAAGCGCAATTGATCAATTTTATGATTTGTGAACAAATTTATGTTCTTTTAAAAGAGACTTTGTCTCAAGATTCAAGAACAACAGTTCTTATTTTTGAAAGGGCTTTGCCTTTATAGATCAAGGATCTGTGTGAAGAATATGTTCTTCTTTTATTATGTGATGAGATCTTTTGATATTTTTTATGAAAGACCTTGGTCTTTGTTGATCTATGATCTTTTAAGAAGATAATTCTTCTTTTTATGAGATGATTTTATCTCTGTGTTCATCATTCATCATCTTTATCTTGAAGAAATAATCTTCTTTCAAGAGCTTGCTCTCTTTCTTTGAATTTTTGAAAGTTTGTGGGGAGGTTTTTCTTTATCAGACTTGAAGTCTGGGGGCTTTTATATAGGGCAAGCTGATTTGTTGAATCAGTTAAAGAGATCTTTCTCTGATTGATTTGGGGATGTTTCCCCACCATTGTATCTTTGATCCTCGGGCTTCTGTTTTACAGAAAGCAATCTTCTTGTTTTTAACAAGATCGAGAAAATCTTTCCATAACAGAATTTAAATTCTGATTAATTAATGATTTATCATTATTAGATCTTTTGATCTAACGGTGGGGAATTTTTTAATTCCAGCGCTGGCGCACCCGTGCTTTGCACGTGATGCGCTGCTCAGAGCGCAGCGCACTTTGCACTAGCGCACCTGCGTTTGACACGTGGTGCGCTGCTTAGAGCGCAGCGCAACCTGTGCTAGAGCACCCGTGTTTGACACGTGGTGCGTAGCGCACCTGGCGCTAGCGCACACATTGTGCACTGCCTAGGGTGCAGCACACCTGGCGCTAGCGCATCCGTGTTTGACACGTGGCGCGCAGTGCACTGGAACTGAAGTGTTGGTTCAATTTTTGAATTTTGAATTTCAAAACAGAGCTCTGCTCTGATTGGGGGAAACAGCTGTATCTGGCAGTATCCGACCAAGAAGCGGGCGCAGTGCTCGTCCGTGAGATCGACGGAGCCCAGAGGCCGGTATACTATGTAAGCCATGTCTTCAAAAACGCTGAAACAAGGTACCCAGCGATAGAGAAAATCGTCTTGGCGCTCATCGTGGCCTCAAGAAAACTGAGGCACTATTTTCAGGTGCACGCCATCCTTGTTCTTACTGAGCGCCCCTTGGGGGCTATCCTCGCCTTACCCGAGTCCTCTGGCCGCCTGGAGAAGTGGAGGTGGGAGTTGTCCCAGTTCGACATAAAGTACCGCCCGAGGCAGGCCATCAAAGCACAAGCCCTGGTCGATTTTTTCGTCGGGTGCACTATCCCCAGCAAGGAGCCGGAGGCAGCGCCGGCCCCCCGCGGCTCAGCCCTCTGCCGATGGGAAGCCCGACTCAGTCCCTGATTGGATCCTTTATGTCGATGGGTCCTTGATCGAGGAAGGGTGTGGTGCCGGCCTCATCATTCGAGGCCCGAACGAGGCAGAAATGGAGTATTCCCTGAAGCTCGAGTTCAAGACCTCAAATAACGCGGCAGAATACGAGGCCCTGCTGGCTGGACTATGCATAGCCTCCAGGCTGGGGCTGAAAACAATTCGGATCCGCAGCGACTCAGCCCTAGTCATTGGCCAAGTGACCGGTCATTTCGAGGCTCGGGAGCCTCTGATGGTGAAGTATCTGGCCAAGGTAAGAATACTTCGAAAGAACTTCGACAAAGCCCAGATAAAGCAGATCCCCAGACAGCTCAACGCCCAAGCCGACGCCTTGAGTAAGCCGGACTCATCCTACTCGGCCAACAATAAGCGGTCCATCCTCTTCGAGATTTTGCCACGGCCTAGCGTAGAAGACGGGGCAGCAACACTCCATGTATACGCAACCCAAGAAGAAGACCGGGACTGGAGGAAGCCCCTCGTGGAATTCCTGAGGGAAGGTATGCTCCCAGAAGACCGGGAAGAAGCCCGCCGTCTCCGAGCCAAAGCCCGTCACTTTGTCTGGAGCAACGGGAACCTCTACAAGAAGTCCTTCACTCAGCCCTTGCTCCGATGCGTCGACCCCCATGAAGCCGACTACATCCTCTGAGAGATCCACGAAGGGGTCGGCGGTGCACACCAAGGGGCCCGCACTTTAATCCAGAAGGCATTTCTCCAGGGATACTACTGGCCAACTATTCACCAAGACGCCCAGAAGCTCGTCAGGAGGTGCAAAAGTTGCCAACTTCATGGAAGCGTACCTCGCCCTCCGGCTACCGAGCTGACCGTCCTAACCTCGCCATGGCCGTTCACCCAGTGGGGAATGGACATGATAGGCCAGTTCCCTACTGGCACGAGCGGGCAAAAGTACATCCTCGTCGCGGTGGATTACTTCACGAAGTGGATCGAGGCCATCCCCATCAGGAAACCAGATGCCACCACAACAATCAAGTTTCTTCAGAAAAATGTGATACTCCAGTTCGGCATCCCGAGGTGTATCATCACCGACCACGGGACGAACTTCGAAAACGAAAAGTGAAGGAATTCTGTAAGGAATATCATATCCTCATGAAGTTTGCCGCTTTCACGCATCCCCAATGCAACGGGCAAGCCGAAGTCGCTAATCTCGACGTCCTCCGAGGTTTCCGGATACGCCTGGAAGGACGCTAAGGCAGTTGGGTCGAGGAACTGCCCCGGGTCCTATGGGCCCTGCGTACGTCAAAGAAGACCCCACCGAGGAAACCCCTTTCAGTCTCTGCTACGGAACTGAGGCAATGGTCCCAGCGGAGATCGGACTACCCATTCACCGGGTTGAACACTTCAACGATGAAGAAAACACCTCGGCACTATGAACTAACCTAGACATCTTATTAGAGAAACGAGATCGGGCTCAGATCAGAGCCGCCGCCTATCGACAACAGACCGCCCGCTACTACAATGCGCGAGTTAAGCGCCGTCTCTTCAAGGCCGGGGATCTAGTCCTAAGACGAAACGAGTTCGTCGACCAAGGCAGGCTGCATAAGTTTTTCCCAAGATGGGACGGTTCTTTCTTCGTCTCCGAGGTACTACCCGGCGGAGCCTACCGTTTGCAAGACACGGAAGGACGCAAATTTCCACGGCCTTACAACACCGAGAAACTCAAGTTTTACTGATGAAAAGAGCACCTACCAGCGTGTACTTCTTTTACTAAAGCAATGTAAACTTTTCTCGAGTTCTTTCTGTTCATATATAAGAAGGGAACAATAAGACATTGCAAAAAGAAGAGTTTTATTTATTCAAAAGGGTACTATAGGCTCCTCAGCCATACATTGAAATAAAAGAAAAACTACAATAGCGGGGCAAGGGGGTGCAAAAACCATTGTTCGTGGTACTCCGAGCATTTTTCCGCCAGCCGAGCCCTCGCCGCCTCGGACCTGTGCCTCTGATGCCGCTCGCGAATGTCGGCGTGATGCCTCAGTTGGTAGCACTCAAGGACGAGTGCCATCGAGCGATCGCGCCGACCCGCCGAGATTAGACCGAAGCGGCATAAGGACCTCAGCTTACCGACAACCTCATCCTTCAGCTGCTCGGACAGGGGGTTATGCAGCCTCGGCGACGCCCTCCAGATAGAGTACATCAACAGCTGGAGCAGGGGGTGCCGGGGAAGGAGTCGGCCGAAATGATCTTCGATGCGGCCTATCACTAACTGTACCGTTTCCTCGGTGCAGTACTGATTGTAGAGATATACGTCCTCGAACCTTATGATGTCGGGGATGGTAAAGGGGAAGTCCTCCATTCTTACATTTTGGAGATGGAGAAAGGAGTGCTCAACAAACCCTCCGCTTTATAGCCCCACTGCACCCTCAAGAGTCCAACGGTCGCTCCCGCCTTCCACAACTGTACAGCGACGCGGCGGGCGTCCCGCCTCTCTCAGGGAAATCGGAACGACGCGGCTCTTACGCTCCGCCCACGCGTTAATGACACGTATCGACCACGACGATCACTCTTCCCGGTGACCGAACGCCGTGGAAGACCGGACAGAGCCTCACGACTCAGTAGAGCAACTTCACTACTTGGTTATCCCTGGATGGTAGTTCCCTACCCCACGATGCCAGGGATAAAAGCTCTCGCTAAGAGGCACCGAGCAGCAACCCTACTCGGCTCGTCCTTAGCAGACATCTTACGGCCCCTCCCGCGCTAAGGATCGAAGCCCTCGCTAAGAGGCAACCGGGAAGCTACCCTGCTCGGTTATCCCTGACCGGTAATTCCCTACTCCATGATGCCAGGGATCAAAGCTCTCGCCAAGAGACACCGAGCAGCAACCCTGCTCGGCCCGTCCTTAGCAGGCCTCTTACGGCCCCTCCCGCGCTAAGGATCGAAGCCCTCGCTAAGAGGCAACCGGGTAGCTACCCTGCTTGGTTATCCCTGGCTGGTAATTCCGTACCCCATAACTCCAGGGATCAAAGCCCTTGCCAAGAGGCACCGAGCAGCAACCCTACTCGGCCCGTCCTTAGCAGGCTTCTTACGTCCCCTCCCGCGCTAAGGATCGAAGCCCTCGCTAAGAGGCAACCGGGTAGCTGCCCTGCTCGATTATCCCTGGCTGGTAATTCCCTACCCCATGACGCCAGGGATCAAAGCCCTCGCCAGGAGGCACCGGGCAGCAACCCTTCTCGGCCTGTCCTTAAGGATCTAAGCCCTTGCCAAGAGGCACCGAGTAACAACCTTGCTCGGCCCGTCCTTAGCAGGCCTCTTACGGCCCTTCCCGCGCTAAGGATCGAAGCCCTTGCTAAGAGGCAACCGGGAAGCAACCCTGCTCGGTTATCCCTAGCTGGTAATTCCCTACCCCATGACGCCAGGGATCAAAGCCCTCGCCAAGAGGCACCGGGCAGCAACTCTGCTCGGCCCGTCCTTAAGGATCTAAGCCCTCGCCAAAAGGCACCGAGCAGCAACCCTGCTCGGCCCATCCTTAGCAGGCCTCTTACGGCCCCTCCCACGCTAAGGATCGAACCCTCGCTAAGAGGCAACCGGGCTCGCTCTTGCTCGGTTATCCCTGGCTGGTAGTCCCCTACCCCACGACGCCAGGGATCTAAGCCCTCGCCAAGAGGCAACCGGGCTCGCCCTTGCTTGGTTATCCCTGGCTGGTAGTTCCTTACCCCACGACGCCAGGGATCGAAAGCCTCGCTCGCCAAGAGGCCACCGAGCAGCAACCCTGCTCGGTCCATCCTTAGCATGCCTCCTTATGCTCTCCCGCTAAGGATCAAAGCCCTCACCAAGAGGCAACTGAGCAGCTACCCTGCTCAGACATCCATGGCTGGTAGTTATTACCTACCGACGCCAAGGATCAAAGCCCTCATCAAGAGGTCATCCACATCTAAGCGATCCCCATCTCGACTTCGGGGCCATGGAGTTACCGACCCTTCACCGGTCTTTGCACACTTAGCAAATGATCGAATTCAACTCGACGTGCGATCGCTAGATGAAGAACCGACCTGACATGAAAGCAGCACCATGCAAATACAAATGTTTACCACAAAGCAAAAGGAAAATGTGCACGCAAAGAAACTGCAAAAAGATTTTTATTCACAAAAGTCAAAAGTCTCTACAAAGGTATTATGGGCTCCTCAGCCTAACAAAAATGCCCGGAGGCTTACAAAATTTTGGCGCAAGCAAAATATGAAGAAAGGGAAGCTCAGGCCTCGGGGCCGGCCCGAACGTAGATGAGCGTCGCCTCCACTACGACAACCGGGATGGCGTCTTCAGGGTCGGCACCCGCCACAGGAGCCTCAGCACCGAGAGTCGGGGCAACCGATTTGTCCCTCGCGCTCCCACCGGGGGCCTCTTCCCCCGCGACGTTCCCAGGGACGCTCCCTTGCGCGTCTTCACTGCGAAGGAACTCCTCCCGGAGATTTCTGTCGGGGAACTCCGGCATCTGGGCCTTAACGGCGTCGAGGGCGTCGTGCCAAATGACGCCGGAGGCTGCAGCAAGGTCGGTGTAGAACAGGTCCGACTCCTTGTAGCTCTCCACCGCCTTCGACGCCAGAAGCTCAGCATCCGACGCTCGGCACGCCTCATCCCCTCCTTCGCCTCCTCATTCTCCCTTCGGAGGGTGCTCACCGTCTTCTTCAAGATGGCGACGAGCACTTAGGAGTCTTCTAACTTGGACACGGCAGCCCGAGCAGCCTCTCGACACCTGGCGGCCTCTTGGTCCCTGGCAGCCACGCGGTCCTCGAGGGCTGCAACCCTCTCCATCGCCGCCTCCACTTCCAGCCTCGCGCTCTCCTCCCGCGAGGAGAACTCTCCCATAGCCCTCATCGCCGGGGCTATCTCCTCGTCCTCCATGTTAACGATGAGGGCGACGTGCTTGAGGACCTGAAGAAAACAAGGAGGGTTAAAAAGGAAAGGGAGGCACCCAATTACACGAGCAAAAATACCAAATGAAAAGCTAAGCGGGGTGCAAACACTAACCTGCACGGCCTCTTGAGCTATGGCTGCCATCTGGGCCCGGAGGGTACCCCGAGGGATTCTCCCTCCGGCCGACCTCTCCTTCTCTGATAGCAGGCTGTCGGCGACGGAAAGTCCTGAGGGCATCTCGAAGCGAAGCTCCCCATCGTCTACAAGGATCGGGGAGGCCGGGGAGCGGGGCGTCATCCTATGAAATCTCTTGAGGGTCGGCACGGGAGAGCCGGTCTCGACTTCCGCCTCGGACAGGCGCACGGCTGGATTCGGGGGCCCGAGGCATGCTTTGGCGCCTAGATGGAGCAGCCACCGGCGGAGCCGGAACCGATGACGGACGAGAAGGGCCGGTGCCTCCGGCCTTCTTCCCCTTCTTTACGTTAGACACTGCCGCCCGAAACTTGCTTAGGTCCATGGGTCCTGCATAAGACAAAAATACGAGGAGTCAGCAACGCCAGGAAAAGTGAAAAATGCATAAGTCTAAAGTGGTCACCTGAGAGGCCCTAACTTACCCGCGTACTCGACAGGACTGAGCCAGGCCCAACTGAGGGCCCGCTCAGACAGCAGCACATCGACCCGAAGAAGAGGCTCCCACTCTGACGCTGCTACCGCATCGGGATCATTGGACCGACCCATCCGCGGACAGCTGGCCCTTTGCTACTGGGTGGGCACAGGCCAGTCCTCACCCTCGGGCGGGGCGATAAAGAAAAACTTCTTCTTCCATTCGTGAATGGCAGAAGGCACTACGACAACCCCCGACCCGGGGGCATCTGCCCGCTGTCTTCTAAAGGAGAGGTATACCCAGCTCAGCTCGCCCCTACGAGCACCAGGGTGGTTTTTGTAGCAAAGAGAGGAGAGGAGAAGGTTCAGGCTAAAAGGAATCTGACATAATTTCAACCAGACCAGGAACCCGAGGAGGATCCTCCAAGGGTTCGGCACTAGCTGGCCCAGAGCTAACCCGAAACAATTCAACGCCTTACTCACTTCAGGGGAGAAAGGCAGACGCACCCCGGCTCAAAAGGCCTCCAGGTACAAGGCAATCTCCTTGCCCTGTACCTGGTTTGCCCTCTCCCCCTCTTCGGCGAGACGAAACGAATAGCCAGGAGGGATGAAGAAACGGGTCTTGATGTTAGCAAGCTCCACCGCATGCCTCGGCGAGGATTGCACGCCTAGAACACCCGCGGCATGAACTCTGGGGGCCACCCTATCCTCTTGGGTGAACTCCAGCTCAGAGGGGGAGGAGGAAGAAGTGGAAGAGGAAGAGGTAGAAGAGGAAGCTTCAGAAGACCCCCTAGACTCTACCCGCACTATGTCTACAGACTCCTCAGAAGAATACATCTAACCTGATTGAAGAGAGGTGTCCTCGGGAGATCGAAAGCAAGAGATCCGACCTGAGGAGAAGAGCGCCGCGCTAACACGACTAGGGACGAGGAAATTGTAGAGAGGTATGGGCCCTGATGGGGATCCCACCTCTATTTATAGCTGCCGGCGTCCGCATCCTACGGCTACGATCGCTTCCCGCCGAAACAACGCTTTGCAATCAACGACCGACAACGTTCCACCTGTCGCACTCACATTGGGCAGGCCCCTTCGGGTGCGGGAACGCCCACGGCACACCTCGCCAGCCAACCAGCGCCAGACACGTGGGTCGTCTCTTTGACGAACGTACACACGATCCGACGCTTCCCCTTTTAATGCGAGATCTCTCCCCTGATCCGCTGACGTCATCAAGAAAATACTACTCTTAGCCCGGGAATACGAGCCGACGATATCTTCGAGTAAGAGATCACCCCGGGTGCTCGGTCAAACCACTCTCGACCCGACCCGAGAGCGGGTCGAGACGAGAGTGGGGGGCTAATGATGAGGCTCGATATCGATGACTCCCCAGATGCTGACACGTTGCAGATGACGTATCCCAGAACCTACAAGAAAGGATTAAGAACTTCGGTTAGGACCTCACCTCGGGCCTCTGACCTTAAGGGTCTCCCGACCTTCGGTGGCCTTCCAGACCACCCCCCGGCTCGCCTCCGAGCTGTCATGGTACAAAGATGCTCGGCTTCCCGCTCGTCCCCGAGCCTCCCTCCGAGCTCATCCTCCTCGGTCACATCCTGACCGACCCGCAGCGCTGATCACAGGCACCTACACCACGGCTCCGCGAATCCCTCCATGCGCGAGATATCCGCCGCCCACGATCCCACGTTCCACGCCATCACGACCCCCCATTAACGAGCATGTCTCGCCATTAATGCGGGATTCCGCCTATCACGCAGGTGTGATGTCACGGGCGTAACGGTCGGCGTGATTCTCACGCCTGCTTGCCTGTCCATTACTGCCGCTATATAAACCCTTCTCTCAGACGATCGAGGTACGCGATTCTTTCCACTAAGCCGCTACTCTGCCCAATTTACACCACTAACTTGATCGCCGGAGGGTCCTCGGTGGCACAACCACCCGGGACTTCCCTGCAGGTAGTCGGCTCAACCTCAAATCCAAGCCCATTGAGATCCACACGCTGAAGGAGACAACCTCCAGATCAAATCTCAGCCGTCCATCAGCGCTCACAGCAGATCTACGAAAGATAACATCTGAAGGAGATCCAGACCTCCATCACCATCCAAAGAAAAAGATAAAATATTATGCAACCCATCCCTCTCTCACACACCTTCCGAGAACACCTTCTTAGCAAAAGGAAAAAAGAATACTTAATTCATCTCATCTTCCTAAAAAAGACAAAAGAACCTAATCTCTCATATTTCCCTAATAAATTTTAATATGTATGGATAACATTTTTTTTCTTCGCCCAGCCATTTAACGCGAGCATTGCCGCTAGTTTTAGGCACGAGCATAAGCGTCTACCTACAGAAACTACATTAACAGAAACTACATTAACAACCCCAAAAAATTCTATAGGAATTTCAATATTTATAGCATTGATTCCCAAACAGCTTGACTAAGAATTTCCATCATAATACGACTCAACTATGAGAACGAGAGATTCTCCATCAGAAATAGATTAACTCATGACATCTTTAAGAATTTGGTGACTGAGATGCTATATCTATTCACAAAATGTCTGTATACACTGAAAGGATAACTCTTGTATGGAAAAGTTTTCCACATATAAATCTTTAACATCTTAATAACCTCGTGCGTCATCGAGACAAATGAGAATCGCTTCCCCAAGATAATAAAACCACCATAACAATTTCTCCATCTTGGATATCGATTGAAATTAATAAAAGAACACTGAAAATTATTATCGCTTGAATCGCTTTGTTGCCGCCATCAATAAAAGATACCCTATGTCTCGAAAATTATATTTTGATGAATACGGTTTCAATGGTTTACTCTTTAGGATCGATTAGTCGCTTCACGATAACTAGTTGGAGCAAACGAAGCGAGGAGAGATTTTCTGAAGATAGTTTTCCTGATTGATTTATTTCGCAGGAAAAGGAAAAGAAAGCATAACGTACATGCATTTTATTTATTAATCCAAACCGAATTTGAATTTATTCTACATCAACAAACCGAATTTGAATTTATTCTACATCAACAAACCGAATTTGAATAACTATTAGAAAGAGAACAAAAATCATACAGGGTCAAACTAGCCAGGGGCAGTACCCCACACGTGAAAATTTCATAAATTTATTTTTGTTTAATATAATTTTAGTAGAATAAACTAAACTAAACTAGCATGAGCTTTCACAATTTCTACATCAATACTCTCATTTTAACCTTGTATATCTATAAAAATCAATCTCAATTTATCTTTTCTTCCAATATTCTTTTATCATTATTAAATGTAATTGTTTCACTGCACTTGCATAATTGACAAAAAATAGAAGAAGGTAAAGAGAGAAATCGGTGCTCATAAAAGAAATAGAGTAATATTTTACCTACCGGGCTTTAAATACTATCACAATCCATTCAAGAGACAAAACGGTGGGACCCACAAACGGGCCCATGATTTTTGCTTTGGATGGATTGTGGTGGATTTCAAGACCGGTAGGATAAGCATTTTTAAAAAAAAATATGTAAACTAATGATGTATTGCTCACATGGCAGTCAATTGACTTCTAAAATAAAGATTTTGGTATGGAAAACCATGCATGGTATTTTTGTAGAAAAATTATGGATTCGTTCATGGTATTTATAAAGTTATTGGTTATTATCAAATAAAGGTACTAGTTTATGCTATTTTAGTGTGATTCACGCCTTTCAATATGGCATTAATAAAAATTAATACTGTAGAAATATCTTTTCTACATACTTCTAATTACAAATTTGTAAATTTTGTGGAAATTTTCATTGGACGATGGTAATCGGAATTGAGAGAGAGGGAGAGTGGGAGGGAGAGAGGGATAGAGTTTAGAAATGAATTATAAGCCCAAAATGGAAAATTTAAGAGTAGAGATTTGAGAATACATATGAAAGGGAGGTCTATATAAAATATTTACCGAAAAAAATATCCAATTGATAAATTTAGCTATCAACAAATGACTTATTAAATCTTGATTGCTATAAGTTTGATATTTATTATTATTATTTTATTTTTTTGGTACTGGCCCCTATGCACACTACACACACAAACACACTCACTCGCACCACACTATACAAACGCGCAACCAGGAACCCACGAATTTGCCGAAAGCGTTAAATTCACAAACACACAGCACAAACACGCATCACAGGAACCCATGAATTTGACAAAAGCCTTAAATTTGTAATTTGTGGCCACATCCTTTCCTGAGGTTCGAACCCCACTCTCCCCAAAAGGAGAAATGCCCATACAAATAAGTTATTGCTCATGATATTTTCTTTTAAAGCTCTAACTTCTATTCTTTGAAAGCTGAAGTTTTACTACCAATTTTGCAATGGATTGAGAGAGAGAGAGCGCGCATAAATTTTAATCTTATACGAATTTTAGTCTAAAAAATATTGAGAATAGATATCTAAGGTTAGCAATTACATGATGGATTATGATCTTTCTGTAATATTTCAGAAAAACGGTAAATATTATTTTGGAAATAATAATATAATTAGTTTTACGGATATCATACCGAATATGAATTTGAGTTTTCATAAATTGGTATAATTATATACCTCTATTTTGGAGTGTAATTGGAAATTGAAATGAATTATTAATTATGAGAGCATTTATTTAACATTGCTTTTCATAAATTAGCATATAATTATACCCACACAAGATTAGCATGTTAAAACAAATTAATATTTTTCTATTTTGTGTATTAAACCAAACTTTATTTGTTAACCATGCTTAAAGTGTCATGACATGTTTATGAGAGGGTTAATATTTCATTTGTGTTTTAAATGACGGAGTTATGTTTTTTTTTAAAAGAAAAGAAAATGAGAGAAAGGGAGACATGAGAGCATGGTATTATAATATTGAGAGGTATGGACGTGAGAGAGAGAGAGAGAGGAAGGGGGTTATGGCTAGACCATCAACCATTCACCTTGATATGTTTTTCTTCATCTCTTCTTCTTCCTTTTCTCCTTCTCCACCTTCTCCACTATCAACTCCAAACCACAAACATCAACACAAAAGCTCTTCCAATCACCATGAAGTTTCACAAAAGATGTTTATATTCCCATCCTACATATGATGATGTGATCAAGTTTTCACTTTTGAGACCTTTTGCAAGCTTGGAACTTTCCTTAATCCCTATCTAAAGGTAAAATCTCACTTTTTAAACAAGCTTTTACAATACTTGCCATGACACACTAGTTTCGGAGCTATAGTGCATGATTTCTAAGCTTAGAGATTTCAAAAGTGAGTTTTTGTGAATATAATTTGTAGTTGTGGTGTAGTAGAGGGTTAATTAGTGATTATAACCTTATTAGTGATAGATGAGGGTATGTAAATGCTAGTATCGTTAGTTTTAAAGAGTTTTGAAGTTTTAAAATATGATTTTCATTGAGTTTTTGATGTTAAAGTGGAATCTGGAACAACTTGGGATCGCTGAAAAATATTTTGCATATAAATTAGACCTATTTAGACCACCAGGAGACCCAACCAATTGCACGAGACCCTAACTCCTTGTCCAGACTGCAAATTGCGGCAAAATAGAATATATTTGTGGCCCATTTTTTGAATTAAGTGTTGTGATTTGTCCAATAGGTGTTTTACATGTTATACAAGCCTATTTTATATGCTAAATGGTCCCAGATTCCATGAGTAAAAATCTAGAGTTGTTTTACTCAGCGTTTTGATGATGTTTTACGAGTTTTGAAACTTGGTTTTCGGATTTCTATGATATGACTTGGTCGTTCGACGTTCGCACGTCGACGCCGAGAGTATTTTGTCGTTTTGGCATGCGTTGACCATAGGTTCTAACCTATGTACGTTTCGCTTGTCGTTTCGGTTTTGATATGGATTTTTATGTGATTCGATATGGTTTCGATTGCAGGTACGATCGCAGGGATTTCTGAGACGACGAAGAATGGCAATGTGTTCGTTGACTTCGACTAGAGCGAGGCGTTTGTCGGTGAGTAGATGTATATCTATGGAGGAAGTCGGGTGGATGGCGTATAGCATCCTCGCAACCGTAGTAGTTAGGACACTATATATATTAGAATCATATACCTAGCCAACCACATGCGTATAATAATATACTTAGTAGGAGGTTATATACCTAGTTTCTATTCTTAGTTGATATATATATATATATATATATATATATATGAGTACATTATACGATATAATTATACATATGATATAAGTATATTTACGATATAAGTATACATGATATAGTATGATATGAAATGATATGAGTTGGTGTACGCGACTATAGATCCATATTGTTTCGATTGGATAATATCTTACGAGAGATATTCCGTACATGATATGATGAGGGTAGATTGCCAAATACGGCCGATATTTATTTCGACTCGAGAAGTCTTGCTAAAGTCATAAATCGAGAAATTGTGAGATGTTTAGAGTTATACTTATTTTAAAAACTAACAAATCGTTACGTATTTTTAAATGATAACGTCAAGGGTGCGCTACGAATTTTCAAAGGATATCTATTTCAAAAATATCGTAGTCTCTTATTTCTAAAACAACGTTTCGTGCTATTTTTAACTATAACTGTATGGCTCATATGTAGTTAGATATTTTAACGCTTGCTCATGTTATGATTTCATTATTTATGTATACGCTCGCGCTTCGATTATTTACGATATATACTACGTTTATACCTTTAGCTCTACTTGATTTCGTTTGCTAGGACACGCGCACCATTACCGATGATTACATGTTGCACTTGCACATACTCGCATGTTACACCCACATATCATCGGTAATTTCCATACCACGTACACATATAGAACTTGCTATGTCACCCGTATCACACTATACCCTGTTAACATTATAGACTACTGCTTATTTCTCAGCACCGCATACTGTTCCAGATATTGTACTTTTATATGTTGTTCTATTATTATCATGTTCTTATGAGATGGTGTTTTTCATGGGATTTCCGTTTTCTATGAGATTTGAGAAAACCGCGGATATGATTTTATAAAACTTGTGAATTTTTTAAAAATGCGGTTTTCTCTTGATATGATATTTGGCGTCCACCATGAGTTTTCTGGGTTCTAAAATATGAGTATTATCCGATTCGAGGAGGGGGATGCACCGTTGCGGATATATGGTGGACCCGGTACGGTACCTAAGGAAAGAAGATCGTATAAAAAGGCGTTAAGCCTGCTTGGGAGTAATACCTACCGGTGACAGTATGGAAACTCGGTGGATATCTGAAGAATCCGATGTTATATGATTCAGATGGATACGATGGCCGATCCGAAAGACGGCGCCTGAAAGAGGGCCGATCTGAGAGACGACGTCTAAGATATGAGGATTTCGAGTGTCGATGTTGGACACGGGATTTATGAGAATTTCGAGTGTCGATACTGGACACTCAGTTGTTTTTATGAGGATTTCTAATGTCGTTGATGGACACACATTAAATGATATATATATATGTGTGTGTGTGTGTGTGTGTGTGTGTGTGTTATGGATGACATATTTTCACATATTGATACTGACATGATATCATGTATATACATGTTCACTTTCGTTACCACATTGCATGATATTATTATACAGTATGACCTAGGTAGATCGTTATACATTCGATTTCTACATGATGATATCTTCTACTAATGAGTTGGCAACTCACCCCCATTGTGCCATAGTTTCTTACAAGACCGACCGCTCGGATCAGTAGTGGGTTGCTGTCACGCTTCTTCTTTTTGGGTGATTGCTTTGATAGGTGGGTTACATTTTAGATCGTAACCGCCGTTGGTATATGCATATTCCGTTGGGATCTAGTTAAAAACTCCATCGACCAAACTTGTATATTCTTATGGACTTAGAGACGAGACTTGTATGCTATTCTTTTATATGTCGAGTTGGATATAGTTGAGTTGATGGTGCTTTGGTTTTTCCTTTACTTTTCTTGTGTTGATCTTTGCTTTGGGCGTCGTATATACTGCATGGTTGTGATTCCTCCGATTGGACGATAAGATAGCTCCCGATTGGGGATGCTGATATTATTTATGTTTATGTACTGGTTTTTATCCAAATTTACAAAGGAGGTGCTGCTAAATTTTAAATGACGAAAATATTTTCAAACTTTAGTCTACAACCCACTTGTATTTCAATAAACTTTTCTTATATTTTAAAAAGCGGAACTTGATTTCATAAATAGTTCTTTTTCAACACTTCACCTCTATTATTTACTTAAAAGGTTTAGATTCTTGGTTTTAGGCTTACTTGGGTTACGGTGGGGTCATGTAGACTTCATGTGATTCAAGTGCCGCTCACGTGCTATTTTCGGGTCATGACAAAGTTGGTATTGGAGCGTTGGGTTTAACTTTTGTTCGAGTCTAAATTTGACTATGTGGAGTCTAGAGCATATATTTCGGAACCTAGGCTTGACCTTACAGAACTTAGACTTGACTTTGGGAGTATTAGACCCGAACATTTGTTACGTAGGTTGATTTCAGTTGATGGAGTAGGTAGCTCAAGTAGAGTAACGTACCGTACATATATTCCGCGGTATATTTACGATACGATACTCCGGTTAAGTAGGCTTAGGATATATATCTTAAGATCCTTTCTTCTATTCGTTCTTGTGATCTATCATCATTGATACTTATTTGTGGTTCCTGTCACCATGGCTACGTGAGCCGAGATAGCTACGGTCAAAGCGAGCTCGTCAAGGATAAGAACTGACCAGCGTGTTATCCCGGTGACATAGGAACATATTGATTATCTTTTTTATGTTAGGATTTCTCATTGAGGCGAGTGTTCTGGATCCGCACCGGATGGTCGGGTCATTGCTTGAGGCCAGTAGGATTGAGAGGTCTGTTGACGTACAACCTACTTCGGGAATCGTTGTGTTGTCTACCGTGCAGACAGAGGTACCAGTCGCTGTTGAGTTTGACGAGATATCGCTCTTAAAGTTTATGAAGCTGAAGCCACATGAGTTTACAGGCATGTATGTGAAAGAAGATCCTTAATCATTCCTCGATAGGGTGACTAGGATATTTTGTTCATTGGGATGCTCCGATATGAGATCAGTCGAGTTGGCTAGTTTCAGTTGAAGGGTCTTGCTCAGACCTGGTGTGAGTTGATCTAGAGAGGATGAGCAATACGTATTCCTCCGATGAATTTGACGAGTTCTCGAGAACGTATTTAACCAGATTTCTCCCGCCGAGTGTTAGAGACGCCTGAGTTTGTAGTTTTGAGTCTTTACGTAAGACTCTAGATATGACCGTAGCCGAGTATGAATTGCAGTTTACTAGCTATAGAGATATGATTCCGATTTGGTCGATATTGAAGAAAAGTAGATTAAAAGATTCGTGCGAGATCTTAATGAGCCGTTGTTTATCTCCGTTGATGCTAGAGATTTGATACGTATGTAGAGGCATTGGATACGACACATTTCAGAGGAAAGTCTTGATGAGATTGCAGCTATTTCGGAACGGAAGCGGGGTTCGTTTAAGAGTGCCAATTTCCGGGCAGTTCGACAGAGATGATATCGGAAGAGGCCGTGGCAGTTTCTTCCTGGGATACTACAGCGATAGAGATTGTACCCATGATCGGTTGTATAACACGTACTCAGAGGGCCAGAGGCCGCAGTCGTTGACGTGCTACATTGCGAGTGGACAGGTTACTTGGCCAGGAGGTGTTCAGAGAGGCGTCAGAGCAGGACTGTTTCCGTCGCTGCTCCTTACCAGGCTATTAAGCCAAGAGGCCATGGATTTGATGATCCACAGAGAGAACAAGGATCCAGAGGCTAGGACACCAGACCGTGGGCAGAAGGCAAGTGGAAATTCTTGCTCTGCCAGCTCCGGGTGCACATGCACCTTTCGACATTGACAGAGGTGTACCTCAATGTCATTTGTTTTTCATTTATGTTTTGGTGATTCGAGTATCACGCTTTTGTCGTTTAGACTCTTGTGTTTGATGATTGAGTTTCATGATTGATATTTTCGTGCACCGTAGCTTCACCCGGTGGATATTTTTCTTTATGTACAATAGTTGCACTTATGTTTTTATACATCCGTTGCACTTGATAAATGTTCTGCGCACACCAGTTTCACATATAGATGTTTTCGTGCACCTAATTGCATTTGGTGTTGATTTTTGTGCACTCTATTGCACTAGATGCTTTTGTGCAGACCTGATACACTTGATTTTGATTTCTGCACGTTGTATGCACCTGATTTTAATCATGCACTTTAGATGCACTCGATATTGGTTACATGCGTATTCGATGCATTGATGTGGTTTTCGTGCACACCAGTTGCACTCAATTGAAATTTTCGTGCACTCTAGATGCACTTGATATTGTTGTCATGCACACCTATTTCCCTTCATAAATGCTTTCGTGCACACCCATTGCACTCGGTTTTCGTTTCGTGCACACCCATTCCACTCGGTTTTCATTTTCATGCACACTCGTTGCACATGGTTTTGAATTCGATTTTTGTGCACACCTGTTGAGGTTGATTTCTTTTTCGAGCACCACGTTTTATGGATATATTATGTATTATAGTAGCCGAGCAGGTTTGGTCTGAGAGACAGTACCAAAATGTTTTTGCATATATCGATATATACAGAAGAGGTTTTCAAAGGAGTCAGTGTCATTATTTTCCTACGTGTCAGTGAGCGACACAAGATTTTACAAAAAGAAAACCCTTCTAAATTATTTTCAAAAAGCGGGACGTATATCTAAGCGAAACGTGTGTGTGTATTTCTTTATAAATGAACGTCCACTACTTGTACCGTAATATACACATCATACGGCTATTTTGAAAAGAATTTTTCATACATACATTTTCAGCTACTTAGATAATTTTACATGGATGCGTACTATATACGTATTGTAGCCTTAATTATATTGTGCTTTATTTAAACGGTAGGTTTATCAAATTGCATTTTTCATCGTAGCTTGTATGATTCGCATAACACTGTTGGAGTTTTGGTTATTTGAGTTTTGTACTTCGTTTTCATGCGCACACGTAGCGCTATAGTATCTATAGCTGGTGTAGGATTTCGGAGCCCCGTTGATTTGGTTTACTGAAATGTTTTAAGACTTGGGGTTTAAATTTAAATTCGGGCACTGAATTTATTTAAGGGGGAATATTGTAACATTTCATAAAAACAGTAAATATTATTTTGGAATTTAAATAATAATATAATGAGTTTTATGGATATTATACCGAGTATGGATTTGAGTTTACATAGATTGGTATAATTATATACCTCTATTTTTTAATGTAATCGGAAATTGAAATGAATTATTAATTATGTGAGCATTTATTTAATAGGGCTTTTCATAAATTAGCATATAATTATATCCATACAAGATTAGCATGTTAAAACTGTTGGATATATATGCCCTAGAGGCCTACATTGTATAGGAAGCTTGGGATATGTATGTACATGACAGTCTTGCTTGATATGATAGTACGCTATTTGGTTTGACTTTGTCTTAACGTATGATATATTTTACTTGGTATTTATATATATATGTTGATAAACCCCATAGGGTGTTTGTCTGACTACCGGCGTTGTGATGGCAGTCATACTAGTGGGAGCTGGATAGTCAATAGGCACACCCTTAGATGTCCCTGGTCGCAGGAGTATCGAGATTGGGCATCGATACTCCGGAGTAGACTAGTGTATACATATCTAGACCCTGACGAGGGGCGATGGATTGGTCCCGCAACCATTGGTGGTGTTCACCTAAGATTGTATACAGATGCTCACTGGGTATGAGTATACCGGACAGGACTCGCCGAGAACTGACTGGATGGTATTATACCTAACGTCAGATAGCAGTTCTCAGGTGACATGTGTGCAGATAGTCCGTTGACTTAAGGTCATCATTTGTCTCGTGTGAGTTCCCACTGTGCTTTGATTGTTACCCTACCACGGCTCAAAGGAGTCGTGCAAACAGGTTTCAGTTGGGCACAGTCCCGAGCCATGTGGAGGCAGTGAGTGACTGTTAGGGATTCGTCTCTCCCGGTATAGGGAGTTGATATCGCACAGTGATCGGTTGGTCATTACCATAAGTCCCTGGCCAGGGCTGATTGAGAATTACTGATAGGTTGATCAGTAGATTCTCGGATGGTGATAGAGCCATACCGACACGACTTGTATGGTTATTAGGGGTCTGACGTCCACCATCTCCCTAGACCGTACATGTGATACTCTTAGACGAACAGACCGGACTGCGCGGATATTGTCACAGGCAGGCTCAGTAGGATTTCAGATGGGTTACCTCATCAGCTTTCTTATCGACAACTACCTGGGGACCGTTACGTACAGCTAGTGCCGCTTGCGGTCTGTGGTTAAACCCACTGCCAGCGTAGTAGTCGAGTCTTTAGAGTCCCACACAGAGTTTTCCCAAACCCAGGCGAAAAGATATAGAGGTCGTATGGTTTTACGACAAAGGTTCGGACGCATACGTGTTTAATCGCACGTACGACGTTCGGACAGTTTTTACTAGCCGGCTTTGGTTTAAGCCAGATTCTAGTATCAGGTTATTGGATTTATACAGTCTAAAGTTTTTCCGTATTTTCACGGATGAGAGGGGCGTTCTCGTAATTTTCCGAGAAGCTTCTAGAAGGATGTGACATAAAGAGAGAGGTGGCATTTTCATTTATTGAATTAGTGACTCATTGTCAGTGATTCATCATGTCATTAAAGCATCATTTATTGCTTAATGACTCACATAATGAATCACCCACTTGATTAAATGAAACATGATGAATATTCACTTATTATTCATTTCTTTCTTATTCTTTATGTTTCATATATATCAAGTGAGAAGCTTTATTCAATATAATAATATCATTATCATCTTCTCACTCTCTCTCTTCAAGTTCTCTCTCCTTCACCAAACCCTAATCCTACCCTCATGAGTTGAGAACAAGGATTAGGAAAGACTAATTACTCCATAACCAATCTCTACATCATCTTAGCTACTCTATTTAGCAACTAGAGAAACTAAGTAACCTCAAGTTTAGAGGTTATAGCTTGGATTAGGGTTCTCGGGTGGATCGTCTATCACGGGAGAAAGCCGAAGAGGACGTGGAGATCCAAAGAGGCCGTAGAGAACATCAAGCCGAAGGACTAGAACCGTTTGGTATAATTTCTTCGCATAGTAGATCAAAACTCTATAGCTTGTGTTAAAAGTTGTTTAGCAAACGATTCATACGGTTAATCGATGTTTGATCATAGAACTTGATTGTTATTCATATTTCCGCCTCCCCAACAGTATTGGGGTGTTGAACATCGACTTACAGTGGTATCAGAGCCTAGCTAAACAAGATTTAACTTAATTGCAAATTTGTACGAATTTCGAACGGAAAAACGAAGCCGGAAAATCCTAAAAATATCAAGTTTCTGTCGAAATTTAAATGAAGTCCAAAAATGGTTCAGGGATGTTCAGAAAGCTTGTTATGACACCAGAAGAATACCCAAGAAATTTGGGGCCATGACTCGACCAAACGACCGCGGTTCCGCGGCGGATCCCACCGATCCGCCGCGCTTCCGCGGCCGAGTTGCCGAGTCATGATCCCAGTTTTCTTGGGTGGGTTCTCTGTTGAATTTGGGATTTTCTGGAATATTTAATTTTTTCTCAGGTTTCAGTTTTTCAGAGCAGATTTTGGAGCAATATTGAAAGTGTTTAATCGATCGAAATTGTACAGTATTTGCATATTGGATTATATCTGTGATTGTATAATGTGTTCGTAAACCTCCCCTAACTGCTAGTATGTCGGTTAGCAGGGGGTTGCACATTTCTGTAATGGTTTTAACTGTTTGTGCATATAAACTGTATTGGACTGTTGTGGTGATTAGCCGGGTTTTGTGATGGGTTATTGTTTTAATTCATTTGATGTAATTGTAACAAGTTGTAATATTATTTCGCGGGGCACATCCAAGTTGCGGTTGTAGCCACCGTTGTATTATTTCTTTTTACTGTTTTTGCTCCTAGGACAGATCCAAGGTGGGGTACACAAACTGCCGGGCGGGTAGTTTGCTGTACCCGTAGGGATCTTGGGTGGGGTAACGGCTATTCATCACAACTGTGTAATCTGTCTTTTCTTGCAGGCTCAAAAGAAATACAGATTGCTTGCAAATCCAATATTGTTTATCTGTGTTCTGGAATGTATATCATTGCGTCTGACGAATGTACAATATCTATATATGATAGCTATTTAGACGTCGCTTATGTTTTACTCCCGCGCTAGCCCAGCCCCCGCTCTGTCGTTAGTTAAGTAACCTAACGGGTGATGACGGGACCCAGTGGCGAATGCGGATGGCATAAGAGGACGTTGTATTTTCGTTGTTATCTGTAATGATAGGTTAAAGATGGGACGCATTATTATTAATGCAAAGAAAATAAAATCTAATAGAATCGTTGGAACAATTTCTAAAAACCACTCGGTTTTCTTGAAAAAGCAAATTTTAAATGCGGAGCTTAAACCACTCCTTTTAAAAGCTATCTTAGTTCCTTCGATTAAATCAAGTTCATTACGTTAACGGTTTTTTGCCAAAAACCAGCCGTAACCCTCCGTCGTTTCAGATAGACAGCACATCGTATTCATGCTATGCTTGTTGGCCTACGTCAAGGCATAGTGTATGGTAGCAGTGTGTGTGCCTATTTGTTGCATAGATAGATGCATTAGTTTAATACAGACGTACACCTTGTTGGCCTACGTCAAGGGCTTGTACGATGTATTTAAATTGATCAGGACAACGACGGGTAGAACTTGACTTGCGTCTTATGACTTGTTGGCCTACGTCAAGGTCTATAAGAGCTTGGGGTAAAAATCACATCGGGAGTTTCAAACATAAAGGAAACTTGCAGATTTAGCTTACCTTCTAGAGTGTGGTGACTAGAGTGGCTTCCATCTAGGGCATCATGCAATGATAGTTGGATCCCGATCCTACTGATGAGTAGGATTACTCTCGGGAATTTCTCTCACTTAACAATCAATGCTATAAACCAAGTAGGTGCCTAGAAAGGTGTTAGAGGGGCTACGCCTCCAGGGAAAAGAGGTTCTTTAATTAAGGAACTTCGCGAAAGCGTTGGAAAACCTCCCTTGAAGTACCAACACCAGTCTGGCTGAAAGGTTAAGCAAGTATTGTGACGTGTGATTAAATCCTGACTAGTTCTTCTTTTAGGTTTTGAACAAGGATTTGAGGAAACAGTGGGAGCCATCCTGTTTAGATAAATTAATAAACCAATCTAAACTTGCAAGAGCATATGCTGAGTGTTTTCTTTTTCTCTCTCTCTGGCAGCTACCATGACTGGACTAAAACTATTACTTGAAAAGAATATACTGACCGGGCAGAACTATAAAGACTGGCTAAGAAACGTCAATATCGCGCTGACTTATGACAAAGTTGCATATGTTACCACCGCTGTTCCTCCCCTTATCCCAGGACCAGATTCCTCAGTTGCGGACAAGGAAGTTCGTAAAACCTGGGATCTAGACTGTGAGCGAGCTAAGTGTATCGTGCTGGCGTCCATGAATAATGAACTCCAGAAACAGCACGAGAGTATGGATATTGCATCCATATTCCTCCATTGCAAGGAATTGTATGGTGAACACTCCCGTATCGCGAGGTACGAAACCTCAAGGAAACTATTCCAGATGAGGTTAGCTCCAGGATCGCCTGTTGGAGAGCACGTCCTCAAAATGATCACCCTCATTGAGGAACTCGCAAACCTGGGATGCGTGCTAGAGAATGATTTGTACATCGACTTGATTTTGCAGTCCCTTCCCCACACCTTCTCTCAGTTCGTGCTGAACTTCAACATGCACAAAATGGAAGCGGATCTTCCAAAGCTCCTCAATATGTTGAGGGTAGCAGAGACCTCCTTGAAAAAGGAGAAGACCCCTGTTCTGTATGTTGGCCAATCATCTTCTTCTAAAACTAAAGCGAAAGCTAAAGGGAAGAAGAAGATGAAAGCCACCAAACCGAAGGGTGGGGTCAAGAAGGTGCAGGGAACGAACAAGGCAGGAAGGGTGAAGGCAGAAAAGAACGAGTGCTTCTATTGTCACAAGCAGGGGCACTGGAAGAAGGATTGTCAGGCCTTCAAAGCCAAGGACATGAAGCAAGCAGTTGCTTCTACTTCAGGTGTGTTCGTAATCGAAAATTGTCTTTCAGTAAACTCTACTTCATGGGTACTTGATACCGGTTCTGGTTCTCACATCTGTAATTCTTTGCAGGATCTGAGAAATAGTAGAGTACTGGGGGCAGGTGATATGACTCTCCGGATGGGCAATGGAATGCATGTAGATGCAGTTGCAATAGGGGAATATCACCTAGGGTTGAATAGTGGAAACATTTTGGTATTGTATAACTGTTTTTGTATTCCCAGTATGTTATGTAATATTATATCAGTATCTTTATTGTCTAATAAAGGATATAATTTTGTGCTTGAAAGAAATGTTATGAACATTCTCCTAAATCAAGAACTGATTGGGTTTGGCACACTGGAAAACGGCATATACATACTTAATCAACCACAAATTTCAATATTCAAAACACGCGTAAAAGAAAGGCTCCAGATTCGAATCAAGCCTTCCTATGGCATTGTAGACTTGGTCATATAAATGAAACAAGGTTGACTAAGTTACATAAAGATGGATATCTAGATCCGTTTGAATATTCATCATATGCAACTTGTCAATCATGTATCAAAGGAAAAATGACCAAATCTCCGTTCACCGGACACGGAGAAAGAGCCACCGAACTCTTGGAACTAGTACACAGTGATGTATGTGGTCCGATGTCTATACATGCACGAAGTGGTCACTCCTACTTCATCACTTTTACTGATGACTTCTCTAGGTATGGACATGTGTTCTTAATAAAGCATAAATCCGAGGCTTTTGAGAAGTTTAAGGAGTATAAAAATGAAGTAGAGAAACAAACTGGTAAAAGCATCAAGACACTTCGATCTGATCGAGGTGGAGAATACTTAAGTACCAGTTTCCTTGAATACTTGAAAGCAAATGGAATACTCTCTCAGCTTACTCCACCTTATACACCTCAGCATAATGGTGTATCAGAATGAAGGAATCGCACGCTATTAGATATGGTGCGTTCGATGATGAGTAGTGCTGAGTTACCACTTTCCTTCTGGGGATTTGCTCTAGAATCAGCCGCATATCTATTAAATAGAGTTCCAACTAAGTCTGTACCTACCACTCCATATGAAATGTGGTGTGGGAAGAGACCATATCTCAAGTATATCAAGATATGGGGGTGTCCGGTATATGTTAAAAAGCATAATCCGGACAAGCTCGAGGCACGATCGGTTTTGTGCAAGTTTGTAGGATACCCCAAGCATTCAAGGGGGTACATGGTCTACCACACTGAAGAACAAAAGGTGTTTGTCGCTCGTCACATTGTCTTCTTAGAAAGCGAATTTCTTGCAAAAGAAATTAGTGGGAGCGCGGTAGAACTGGAAGAAATTCCAGAACCTCAAACTGTAACCGAAGACTTAGAAGAATCTCAGACTTCAATAGAACATGACGAACCAACGCCACTCCGCAGATCTAGTAGGCTTTCTCATCCTCCTGAAAGATACTATGGTTTTCTTCTTGATGGGGATCGAGAGGATTGCATCATCGATGATGATGAGCCTACTAGTTTTCAGCAGGCTATCACAAGTAGCGACTCAGTAAAGTGGCTGGATGCAATGAGATCCGAAATGGAATCCATGTACACCAATAAAGTATGGACTTTAGAAGTTGCTCCTCCTGGGGTAAAACCAGTTGGGTGCAAATGGATCTTCAAAAAGAAGATTGGTACATTTGGACAAGTGGAAACCTACAAAGCTAGACTAGTAGCAAAAGGTTTTCGTCAAAGACCAGGATTGGACTATGATGAAACCTTTTCACCAGTAGCTATGCTTAAATCCATTCGGATCATGCTTGCCATTGCTGCCTTCCATGACTATGAAATCTGGCAAATGGATGTAAAAACAGCTTTTCTAAATGGACATCTAGAAGTGAGTGTTTACATGGATCAACCAGAAGGTTTCTTAGACAGTGGGAGCAGCGGAAGAGTGTGCAAATTGCTTAAATCCATTTACGGGTTAAAACAAGCATCGCGGAGTTGGAACATCTGCTTTGATGAAACAGTCAAGGAATTTGACTTTATCAAAAATGTAGATGAACCATGTATTTATAGGAAGATTGTAGAAGGAGCAGTAGTCTTCCTCGTTTTGTACGTCGACGACATACTACTGATAGGGAATGATATCCCTATGTTACAATCAGTAAAGCTCTTCTTGTCACAGAAATTCTCTATGAAAGACTTGGGAGATGCATCATACATTCTGGGCATTAAGATCCATCGAGATAGATCTAATAGAATATTGGGACTTTCACAGTCCAGGTATATAGACACTATACTAAAGAGATTTAGTATGGAAGATTCCAAGCGAGGCAATATGCCCGCTTGTCACGGAATCACCCTCTCCAAAGACATGTCTCCAAAGACTGATGAAGAGAGGGCTCGCATGGGCATTATACCCTACGCTTCGGCGGTAGGATCAATAATGTATGCGATGTTATGTACCAGACCAGATGTAGCTTACGCACTTAGTGTGGTAAGCAGGTATCAATCGGACCCAGGTGAGAAACATTGGATAGCGGTGAAGAACATTCTCAAGTACCTGAGAAGGACTAAGGAGATGTTCTTGATTTACGGCAATAAGGACCTCCAGGTAGAGGCTTTTACCGACTCCGGCTTCCAAAGTGACAAGGATGATTCTAAATCTATTTCGGGTTTTGTGTTTACCCTCAATGGAGGGGCGGTAAGTTGGAAGAGTTCCAAACAAGATACCGTCGCAGACTCAACTATGGAGGCTGAGTATATAGCTGCTAGTGAAGCCGTAAAAGAGGCTGTCTGGATAAGGAAGTTCATTTCTGAACTTCAGGTGGTTCCGACCATTGCCAATCCAATACCTTTGTATTGCGATAACAATGGCGCTGTAGCTTTAGCGAAGGAACCAAGGTCCCATCAGAAATCCAGGCATATCTTAAGGCGTTTTCACCTGATCAGGGAGATCGTGGATCGTCGGGAGATCGAGATACGGAGAGTGGACACAAAAGACAACACGGCAGATCCATTCACCAAGGCCATTCCTCAAGTACAGTTCGAGAGACTTTTTGAGATGTTGGGCATGCGGTACGCAAGCAACTGGATCTGGTAGAGACAGTGGGTACTCATTGCGCCAATCATAGGCCTTAGTGCAAGTGAGAGATTGTTGGATATATATGCCCTAGAGGCCTACATTGTATAGGAAGCTTGGGATATGTATGTACATGACAGTCTTGTTTGATATGATAGTACGCTATTTGGTTTGACTTTGTCTTAACGTATGATATATTTTACTTGGTATTTATATATATATGTTGATAAACCCCATAGGGTGTTTGTCTGACTACCGGCGTTGTGATGGCAGTCATACTAGTGGGAGCTGGATAGTCAATAGGCACACCCTTAGATGTCCCTGGTCGCAGGAGTATCGAGATTGGGCATCGATACTCCGGAGTAGACTAGTGTATACATATCTAGACCCTGACGAGGGGCGATGGATTGGTCCCGCAACCATTGGTGGTGTTCACCTAAGATTGTATACAGATGCTCACTGGGTGTGAGTACACCGGACATGACTCGCCGAGAACTGACTGGATGGTATTATACCTAACGTCAGATAGCAGTTCTCAAGTGACATGTGTGCAGATAGTCCGTTGACTTAAGGTCATCATTTTTCTCGTGTGAGTTCCCACTGTGCTTTGATTGTTACCCTACCACGGCTCAAAGGAGTCGTGCAAACAGGTTTCAGTTGGGCATAGTCCCGAGCCATGTGGAGGCAGTGAGTGACTGTTAGGGATTCGTCTCTCCCGGTATAGGGAGTTGATATCGCACAGTGATCGGTTGGTCATTACCATAAGTCCCTGGCCAGGGCTGATTGAGAATTACTGATAGGTTGATCAGTAGATTCTCGGATGGTGATAGAGCCATACCGACACGACTTGTATGGTTATTAGGGGTCTGACGTCCACCACCTCCCTAGACCGTACATGTGATACTCTTAGACGAACAGACCGGACTGCGCGGATATTGTCACAGACAGGCTCAGTAGGATTTCAGATGGGTTACCTCATCAGCTTTCTTATCGACAACTACCTGGGGACCGTTACGTACAGCTAGTGCCGCTTGCGGTCTGTGGTTAAACCCACTGCCAGCGTAGTAGTCGAGTCTTTAGAGTCCCACACAGAGTTTTCCCAAACCCAGGCGAAAAGATATAGAGGTCGTATGGTTTTACGACAAAGGTTCGGACGCATACGTGTTTAATCGCACGTACGACGTTCGGACAGTTTTTACTAGCCGGCTTTGGTTTAAGCCAGATTCTAGTATCAGGTTATTAGATTTATACAGTCTAAAGTTTTTCCGTATTTTCACGGATGAGAGGGGCGTTCTCGTAATTTTCCGAGAAGCTTCTAGAAGGATGTGACATAAAGAGAGAGGTGGCATTTTCATTTATTGAATTAGTGACTCATTGTCAGTGATTCATCATGTCATTAAAGCATCATTTATTGCTTAATGACTCACATAATGAATCACCCACTTGATTAAATGAAACATGATGAATATTCACTTATTATTCATTTCTTTCTTATTCTTTATGTTTCATATATATCAAGTGAGAAGCTTTATTCAATATAATAATATCATTATCATCTTCTCACTCTCTCTCTTCAAGTTCTCTCTCCTTCACCAAACCCTAATCCTACCCTCATGAGTTGAGAACAAGGATTAGGAAAGACTAATTACTCCATAACCAATCTCTACATCATCTTAGCTACTCTATTTAGCAACTAGAGAAACTAAGTAACCTCAAGTTTAGAGGTTATAGCTTGGATTAGGGTTCTCGGGTGGATCGTCTATCACGGGAGAAAGCCGAAGAGGACGTGGAGATCCAAAGAGGCCGTAGAGAACATCAAGACGAAGGACTAGAACCGTTTGGTATAATTTCTTCGCATAGTAGATCAAAACTCTATAGCTTGTGTTAAAAGTTGTTTATCAAACGATTCATACGGTTAATCGATGTTTGATCATAGAACTTGATCGTTATTCATATTTCCGCCTCCCCAACAGTATTGGGGTGTTGAACATCGACTTAAAAAAACTAATTAATGTTTTCTATTTTGTGGATTAAACCAAGTTTTATTTGTTATCCATACTTAAAGTGCCATGACATGTTTATAAGAGGGTTAACATTTCATTTGTGTTTTAAATGATGGAGTTATATTTTTTTAAAAAAGAAAAGAAAATGAGGAAGGGGCTATGTCTAGGCTACCAACCATTCACCTTCATATCTTTTTCCCCGTCTCTTTTTCTTCCTCTTCTCCTTCTCCTCCACCATCAACTCCAAACCACAAACACCAACACAAAACCTCTTCCAATCACCATGAAGTCTTCACAAAACATGTTCAGATTCTCATCCTACACATGATGATGTGATCAAGTCTTCACATTGAGACCCTTTGCAAGCTTGGAACATTCCTTAATCCCTATTTAGAGGTAAAATCCAGCTTTCAGACAAGTTTTTACAATACTTGCCATGACATACTAGTTTTAGAGCTAAAGTGCATGATTTCTAAGTTTTGAGATTTCAAAAGTAAGTTTTCATGAATACAGTTAGTGGTGGTGGTGTAGTAGAGGGTTAATTAGTGATTACAACCTTATTACTGATAGATGAGGGTATGTAAGTGCTAGTATAATTAGTTTTAAAGAGTTTTGAAGTTTTAAAACATGATTTTCATTGAGTTTTTTTTACTTTCAAATGGAATCTGAAACCACTTGGGATCTCTGAAAAATATTTTGCATATAAATTAGACCTATTTAGACCACTAGGAAACCCCACTAATTGCACGAGACCCTAACTCCCTGTCCAGACCGCAAATTGCGGCAAAATAGAATATATTGGCGGCTCAAATTTGAATTAACTGTTGGGGTTTGTCCAGTAGGTGTTCTACATGTTATACAAGCCTATTTTATATGCTAAATGGTCCCAGATTCCCTGAGTAAAAATCTGGAGTTGTTTTACTTAGTTTTTGACGATATTTAACAAGTTTTGAAACTTGGTTTTCAGATTTCTATGATACGACTTGGTCGTTCGACGTTCGTATGTCAACGCCGAAGGTATTTTGTCGTTTTGGCACGCGTTGACCATAGGTTCTAACCTATGTGCGCTTGGCTCGTCGTTTCGGTTTTGATATGGATTTTTATGCGATTCGATATGGTTTTGATTGTAGGTACGATCGCGGGGGCTTCCGAGATGACAAAGAAGGGCAAGGCGTTCGTCGACTTCCACTAGAGCGAGGCGTTTGTTGGTGAGTAGATGTATATCTACGGGGGTCAAAAATTACACCCAATTGCTAAAATCAAAAATCAAATTCAAATTCAAAATCAAAAAGTCAAAGTGGGCCCAAGCCCAAGCCTAAATCAAGTGGGCCTGAGCCCAAACATGAAGAGGGACCAGTCAAAAGAGAAGAAGAAAAGGAAAGATTAAATGTAATTTTTGGTTTTTTAATTAAATAGGTAAAAGCCAATTTTGTACAAGCCATGAGACAAAATGTAAAAGATGTAAACCTATAAAAGGCCCCCATGGTGATTAGAAAGAAAAGGATCTGAATCTTGATTCCAAAAAAAACAACAACAAAATCTTGAGTTTTGAGCTGCTCTTTAGTGCGCAAGTCTTTCTTTCTCTTTTTCTTTCTTTTTTTAAGTGCGCACGTCAGGAGGCCTCAAAAAAAGGAAAAAAGTCCCTTTTGATCTTTAAAAGTCAAAGTCTTGGTGTTTTTGGACTGTTGGTTTATTGAGTTTCGACCCTACTTGCACCGTGCTAGGTGTTCCCATGCTAAGTGCCCATTTGGTTAGGTGCGCACCCCGTTGGCTGCATATCGAGCCAAGTACGCACCGGTCTAACTGCGCACCTCGCTAGGTGTGCGCACTTCCCTAAGTGTGCAGCTTACTTGACCTTTTGGCCTATTCGGGACCCTTTGGCCCTTTTCACTCCTTTACACCTTGCTAGGTGCGCGTCTTGACAGGTGCGCACTTGTCATGTGCGCCCATTTGCTAGGTTCTCACCTTACTAGGTGTACGTCTCGACAGGTGCGCACTTGTCATGTGCGCTCCTTGCTAAGAGCACATCTTGCTAGGTGCGTGTTTTGGCATGTGCGCACTTGTCACGTGCGCACCTTGCTACATGCACACTTGACATATATACACTTATCAACCCTTAGAAAAAAAAATTCTAACGGGACGCTGCCAGCCCCTTGACCCCTATCCCGCTATCCGGGTAGCGGGACCCCCATAGAAACTCTATGAGGCCCCCGATACACCCGAAGCGCTCTCAGCTTGTTCCCAAACATAACATACACATATTGCATTTTGAGTTCGCATGATCTGTTTGACTTGTTAATTGGAGGTTTCCTCGCTCCAAAATCGATGGGTAATTAACGGCAACTTAGTCCGCAGTTGCCGAAGATTCGGATACCCACAATCATTAAACCCCAACCTACCTCAGGCAGGGGGAATCTGTAATATGCCTGAAAAGCGACACGTATTCCTATCTCAATAGGCTGACAAAAAAACACTCTATAGATTCTGGCACCCCCGGTGAGACCTTTCTCTCCTCGCATATCTCGGGTCAAGTGTTCATGCGAACTCATTTAACATATATACCGATGTTTGTGCCGAAATAATACTTTTTCATGTAGCAATCAACTTTCAACAACTAATGATGATGTCTTCCAAGATGAATTCAGCTTGCGACGCAACCCTGATCCCGTTCGTGGTCAAGATCAATGCTCGAGTGGTTCTCCCTACAAGCCTCAGTCAGCAATGGGAGGAACCGCCATGTCAATTTGGTTCCGTCATCATCTACCCTGCCGGAAGCGCTCATCTGGTGGAAATCCTAACAAACCAGATGGCCAAGCTAGTCTCAAGGGGCAAGAGGACAAACGTTGTGATTGCTAAGGCACCACAATCCAAACGTAAGACATTGTCCGAACGACTCTATGGTGCTCCAGTTGGGGGCAAGACTGCCGGAACAAAAGGCATCATCAAATGTCGTGGAAAAACCCAGGCGATGCCTCCGACAAATGCACGATCAGGCATATCTCTAAAGCTCTCCATCACTCTGCCTATGGCAGCTTCTCGAAGAGCTGAAACCTGGCAAGTGCTCAAAACAAAAAAGTTGAGATAGAAGCGACTCAGATATAATGCCAACAAGATGGCTAGGCTCCAGCCAAGTTGAATTTTGTGAGAATTCGAGAACAGGATTGCCCCGCGACTACAACTGTATCATCCGTGAAAATCCACAACTCATTCGAGCTCTTAAAGTGGGTCTAGAAGAATGCGATGTCTGCTAAGATTAAGAAGGCCGCATGTCGGGACCTGGTTCTTGCTTACAGAACAAGTGCCACATGGAACAAAGTGCCACGCCAATTGTCATGCCAAGAGGGCGGGGGCTACCTCTTGAATCCGTGAGGGCTACCTCTTGAGTCCGTAGGACCCACTGTAGAATAATGGGGAATTTTCGGAACACATTCCGAAAGAGAACCGAACTACGTTATAAATGTAATGGCGTCACCCTCAATTATAGAAGCGCCTTTTAAGTGAATCGGCACTACAAGAGCTTGAGAACTCCGTAGTTAAGCGTGCTCGGACCAGGGAAATCTTGTGTAACATTTCAGAAAATATAAAATAATATTTTTGGAATTTAAATAATAAAATAATAAATTTTATGAATATTATATAAATATGGAAATTAGTTTTGGTGGAATGGTATAATTATATACCTATATTTTGGAAAGTATTTGGATATTAATATGAATTATTATTCATGGAAATATTTAATGGATTTAGGCTTTTATAAAATTAGTATACAATTATTTACATACAAGTTCATATTAAACTTGATTGGTATATTAGTAATTATGCATTAAGCCAAATCCATTTTTATTAAAACCATGTTTAATGTGCCATGACACATTGTATAATGTTTCATGCATGGTTTTGTGTTTCTTTTGATTTTTTTTCTAAAAAAGAGAGAAAATGAGAAAAGGAAAAGGAAAAGAAAAATGGGAAAAGAGAAAGGAGACAGATGTGACTAGAAATAATGAAGAGAGAGAATGAGAGAGAGGGGGGGGGGAAGGATGGTTCTAGCAACCATGAAGCCTTCATCTCTACCTTTTCTTTACCTCTACCTTTTCTTCACCTCCATCTTCATTTCCTTTTTCCTTCATCTTCACCTCACTACCATCTTGAACCACCCTAAAAAACCATCCTAAAATCCCATGTTCTCTTCACAAAAAATGTTCCTTACATCATTACAAGCACCATGGTGGGACAAAGTGGAAGTTTTGAGCACTTTGGATCACCTAAGAATTTTCTTGAGTTGCTCCATGAGGTAAAACCTTTAACTTCCTTCAGATTTTAAGTTACCTAAACTCAAGTGTTAGTTTAGAGTTAAGAGGTTTAAGTTTGCTGAACTTGGAATTTTCTAGAATGATCTTTAGTGGATACTATGAGTTGTGGTGATGTAATTGAGGCTTAGTTAGCGACTACAACCTTATTAGTGATAGAATTCTTGACTAAACTTGAACTTTGAAGTCCCAAACACGAACTTAGAATTTTCCGATATCGGTTTTTGACGAAATGTGGTGATCAATTAGAATCTGGGGTGAACCGGAGACTCTGAAAATTATATTGCAGCTACTATAAGATGTGCAGGCAAATAGGAATCCACCCTAGAAGCCCGAGCCCCCACTTCCCTCTCTTGGCTGCCAAACTAATCATTTTGGCTGCAATTTGCGGGTTGGTCTTGGAGTTAGGGTTTGGGTTTGGTTCTATAGCACATACACATGATGAATAGACCTACCCTATATGCAAAAATTCCTAATTTCACCTTAGGTAAAATTTGGGAGTGTTTTCTAAGTTTCAGATTTCGTTTTGCGACTTTTGATAAACTAAGTTTTGATATTTGAGTTTTGAATCGGTCGTTTGACGTTTGTACATCAACGTTGGGGGTTGTTTGGTTGTTCTTGCATGCGTGGACCATAAGTTCTAATATATGTAAGTTTTGCTTGCCGTATCGGTTTTCGAATTTGATTTTGATTTCATTACGATATGCATTGATTTGTAGGTACCTTCGAGTGGACTTCCGGGACGACGAAGGAGAGCAAGACGTTCATCGACTTCGGCTAGAGCGAGGATGGTAGGTGAGTAGATATATATCTACGGGGGAAGTCGGGTGGATGGCGTATAGCACCCCCGCAACCATAGTACCAGGACATTAGAAATACAGTATATATATATATATGTATATTAGATGTGTATACCAAGCTAATAGGGTTCTGGGATACTATAAACCATAGTAGTGTACATGTAGGAAGGTATATCCCTAGTTCTGGTTTTCTTAGTCTATGAGTCATAGGTATATATGCATATGTATACACACACACACACACATAACCATGAGGATAATTACGAGGTGATATGATGAGATGAGGATATAATGAAATAAAAATGACACGAGTCGATATGTTTGATAGGAGGATGTAAGGCGATACACACACACTAAGATATGACATGAGATGATATACGATGATATGAGATACATGACCATAGATCCGTGCTTTTGATTCGAGAATACCATACGATGGATTATACCGTACGTGATATGATGTACATGATAATAGATCCGTACGTTTGATTGGATGACATCGTACGATGGATTATACCGTACGTGATATGATGAGGATGAATCGCCGACATATACATACATACATATATATATACATACATATATATATATACATACATATATATATATACATACATATATATATATCAACACGGGGAATATTGTTTTAGATCACTTAAGTAAATAATAGGATATATTTAGAACCATACCTATTTTTAAAACTAATTAATCGTTATGCACTTTTAAATGACAATCTCAAGGGACGTTACGGATTTCCAAATGGCATCTTTCTCTCAAAAATACCGTAGCCCCCATTTTCAAAAAAACGATTCGTACTATTTTAAGCTATATTGTATGGTTCATATGCAGCCACGTATTTTATACTGTTCGCGTTTACGTTTTTTCTTATTTCTGTTACACTCGTATTACTTTTCATTGGCGACATACATGCTACGTTTCCATATATTTATTTTTATATGACTTCGTCTGCTAGGACACATGCATCATTACCGATATTGTGCATGTTGCACGTATATATACTCACCGGCTCACACACTCATCATCAGTAATTGTCATGCCACGTACACATTAGAAACTGCTATATTGCTGTGTTGTTCCCAAATTTGTAGGATTACAGTTATTTGTTTAGTACTCATTACCACATGCTAGTTTAGATATTGCACTTTCTTACCTAGTTACACTACATGTTTATATGAAAACACCGGTTATACCTTATAGTACTGTTCTGTGCTTACATTTATTGTTCTATCATAGTTACATGATTTTGAGATTCTATTTTCATGAGATTGTTGGATTTGAGAACCGCAGATATATTTTTAAAAGTCTTGTGATTGTTTTAAAAACGCGGTTTCTCTTGATATGATATTTCGACGTCCACCATGAAATTTCTCGGTTCTGAGCTATGATACTACTCGATTCGAAGAGTGAGGAGGCACCGTCTGCGGGTATATAGTAGACCCGGTACGGTACCCCGGGACAAGAAGATCATATAGAAAGGCGTTGAGCTCGACAGAGGAACACTACCTACCGGTGATAGTGTTGGACTCGGCGGATATCCGGATGATACTGACCGGAGCGATTGAGACAGATGGATATGAGGGTCGATCCGATGAGACGGTGCCTGAGAAATGAGGATTTACGTGTCGATGTTGGACACGGGTTTTATGATGTTTTCGAGTGTCGATACTGGGCACTCAGGTTTTTATGATGATTTGATATGTCGTTGATAGACACACTTGGATGATACACATATACACATATATAAGATACAGATGATATGGTACCCTATTATGACACGGGCACGATTACATTATCATTATTATACTTATGCTTACACTATCACCTACGTTATCACTCGACTTTATATGTTTATCATAGTTATGTATATACGATCATCTGCGTTACCACATAGTATTATTATATTACTGTATGACCTAGGAGATCGTCATACATTCGATTTCTACCTGATGATGTCTTCTACTCACGAATTGGTAACTCACCCCCGTTGTGCCACAGTTTTCTTGCAGGATCGACCACTCGGATCAGTAGCGGCTTGCTGGCACATAACCTTCTTCTGGGTGATTTGCATTGGTAGGTGGGGTACACTTTGGCTCGTGACCACCATTTGTATATATTTATTCAGTTGTATCTAGTTAAAAGCTCCATCAACCAGACTATGTACATTTGGTAGACTTAAACACCACAGACTTGTATATTCTTTCAGACTTAGAACAAGATGTGTGTATTATACTTTATTCTGGGTTTGATGATGTTTTGGTTTATTTGCTTTCTTTTCTGTTTTGATCTTCGCCTTAGGCGTCATATATTTGTATTTATGTGGTTGTTTCCGCCAGTTGGCGAAGAGCTAGCTCCCGCTTGGGGATACCTATTATTATTGCTATGTATTGGTTTTGGATCAAAATTTACAAAGGAGATACTACCCAAATTTCAAATGAAGAAAATGTTTTCAACCATAGTATACAACCCACTTGTATTTTCATATAATATTACTTATACTTTTAAAGAAAGAACTTGATTACATTATACCTTTATTTCAAAACTTCACCTCCATTATTTTCCTAAAAATGTTTAGATTTCCGGGCTTTCGGCTTACTTGGGTTACGGTGGGGTCCTATAGGCTTCACGTGATCCAAGTGCCGGTCATGTGCCAATTTCCCGGTCATGACAAAGTTGGTATCATAGCGTTAGGTTTAACCTTAGTTCAAGTCTAGGTTTAACTATGCAGAGTATAGGGCGTGTATATATTTCGGAACCTAGGCTTGACCTTACGGAACTTAGACTTGACTAAGGAGGTATTAGATCCAAACTTTCGTTACGTAGGTTGACATTGGTTGATGAAGTAGGCAACTTAAGTAGTGTGACGTACCATGTATATGTTCCGCGGCATACTTACGATACGCTGCTCCGTTTAAGTGACCTTAGGATGTACATTTCTTGAGATCTGTTATTCTATTCATTCTTATGATCTATCCTCATAGATGTTGTTTGCGGTTCCTGTCACCATAGCTACGAGAGCTGAGAGAGCTGCGGCTAGGGATGTAGTCAGAGCGAGCTCATCAGGGACAATGACTGACCATGATGTATTCTGATGATGTAGGAACGTATTGATTTATTGTTTATGCTAGGATTTCTCGTTTGACATGAATGTTCTGGATCTACACCAGATGATCAGGCCATCACTAGAGGCCAGCCAGATTGAGAGGACTGTTAACATACAGCCTACTCCAGAAGTCGATGTGTTTTCTACCATGCAGACGGATGAACATGCTGTTGCTGAGATTAACGGGATGTCGTCTCTGGATTTATAAAGCTGAAGCCACATGAGTTTACAGGCAGGGATGTGACAGAAGATCGCTAGTCACCCTTGGATAAGTGACTAGGATATTTTTTTCACTTGGATGCTCCGATGCTAGATCATTAAGTTTACTAGCTTCAGTTAGAGGGGCCTCACCCAGACGTGTTGTGAGTTGATCGAGAAAGGACGAATAATGTGTATTCCTCCGACAACTTGGATGAGTTTTCGAGGACGTAATCGGCCAGATGTCTTCCGCATAGTGGTAAAAATGCCCGAGTTCATAACTTCAAGTCCTTACAAGGGACTTTGGATATGACTATGGTCAAATTGGATTGCAGTATGCAGCCAGTAAGATATGATTTCGATTTGGACGATAATGAAGAAAAGTGGAATAAGGGGTTCGTGCGAGATCTTAACGAGTTGTTGTTCCTACCCATTGATACCAGAGGATTGATACGTACGCAGAGGCGTTGGATACGGCCATATTCCCAAAGGAAAGTCGTGATGAGAATGCAGCTATCCCGGAACAAGAAACGGATTAAGTAAAGAGTGCCAACTTCCGGGCAGTTTGGCAGAGGGAGATCGGAAGAGATCATAGCAGGTTCTTTCCAGGACACTGTAGCGATAAAGATTTAGACCCAGGATCAGTTGTATCGCACATACTCAGAAGGCCAGAGGCCGCCATCATTGACGTGCTACGTTGCGAGTGGCCATGTTGGTTGGCCTGGAGATGTTCGGAGAGGCGTCAGAGTGGGACGGTTTCCATCATTACTCCTAACCAGGCCGTCGGGCCAAGAGATCGTGGGATTGGTAATTCACAGAGAAAATAAGTACCCAAGGACAGAGGACACCAGACTGTGGGCAGGAGGCATGTAACACCTTAGAATGTGTTTTGTGGCTAATTATATTTTAATATATGGTTTTTAATAAAAAGTTTACCAAATTAAGTTTTAAATATTTTATCCTATTTAATGAGTATTTTATTAGAATTTTCCTAGGCTTGCACACACTTGTGCATGATAACTAGGGTTGTTTTGGGGGTTTAACCATGATTAGCAACATGGTGAACTAACCATTCCTTAATCTAGTTTAATATTGTATTAGGTGTTTTGGGTTTAATAGTGGTTGGTTGTTTTAAAATGAATTTGAAAAAAAAAGGTTTTTAAATTGACTTTCTTTATGTTGACCTTGAGAGAGAGAGAGAGTGCATTATGGGGCATGATGGCCTTTGCCATGCCTCATTTAATGATGAGAGAGAAGGAGAGAGGGAGGGGTTCTAGCCTTACTCTCATTTTCTCACTCTCATATCACTCATCTCTCACTCTCTCACACTCACACACACACCCATCATCATCAGCAGCAGCAACAATAGCAAGAGCAGCAGCAGACAACAGCAGTAGCAGCAGCCTCATTAGCAACAACAACAACAATAGCAAGAGCAGCAGCAGCAGGAGCTTTAGCAGCAACAGAGATCATCACAAGAAGTTAGCATCAGTACCAGAAGCAGCTTCAACATCAACAACAACAACAACATCAGCATAGCAACATCAGCAGCATCAGCTTCAGCACTGGCAGCAACAGCAGCACCCACATGCAGCCCTTGCATCACCAGCAGCCGTAGCAACTTAATTCCTCACCTTCACCTGCTTCTTAGGGTTCATTAGGGTATATTTCTGAACCCCATTTCATGTTTGCTTAAGTTGTGTGTGGTTTTGTGTCGATTAGTGTTAAATAGCTAATTTAGTGCTAGTTTTGGTGATTTGTGAGATGTTGTGGCAAAATTGTTGATTGTGTTAGCTACCTTAGTTTATTTAAGTGTTATTAGGGTCACTGAATTGAGCTTAGCCCTGGATTACACTAAAATACCATAAGATTTCTAAATTGTGCAAATTGGTGATTTTAAAGCGATATATTGGCAATCTGGAATCTGCTTTTGACCCGGGACCTTCAGGTTAAAATTGAGAAAACTGGGGTATGTACACTAGGTCTAGATACCACCACCCGAGCACGAAACCCTAATTCCAAACAGTGGCCGCCGATTTGATCAATCTGGCCGTAATTTGCGGCCAGGAAGAGGGGTAGGGTCTTGGGGTTTTGGGTAGGGTACTCTGCAGTGTTGTCTAGTGCCTTGGTATGTCTAGTATTGTAAGATTTGACCTGTAGGAAAATATGGGACAATTTACCGTTTTCATGTCCGTTGTGTTTGCGCGATACGCGCGATACGTGAGTGGGTTCTGTGATCCAGCGTATCGCGGCGTGTCGCGATGGTTTTAGACGCGTATACACACGATTCAGCGTATCGTGCATACGCGCGTTTGGTTCGCGACGCGAGTTTCTCGTTTTGGTTCGATATCGCGTTTTGCGAGATATTTGGCTTATATGTGATTTTCATGTCTTATTTGCAGGTTTGCAGGCAGGGACTACGGACACTGCTACAGGGGGGAGCAGATGGTAGGATTCACCTAGCGTGGAGTGTAGGTGAGTAGATTTAACATCTACAGGGGAATCGCCCGCATGGCGTTATGCGTCTGGGCTAGGATTCAAATACATGTCGCACATTCTACGTCATTGTAGAATTGCGCCTTTACTTTATTTCCTTGATATAGTTATACTGTGACTAGCAGCCGTAGGATACTGCACATATTATTGACGGTTCATGTTGCACGAGCACGGATTGTATGCTACACACACACCGTCAATAATTGCCATGTCACACACTACCCCTTATAGATACTATTGCTTGTCACACATGACATCTAGCTTACCGGTATACCTATAGTGTATCATACCTTTAGTGATAGGTACATTTACACCTTGCGATACAGCTACAGGTATACCTTTTACATATTTTACTTATACCGGGAGGATATCTTACTCATATTCTTCTTATACCCAGGGGGGTATACGACATCAGTTCTTATAGGTAGATACCTATACATTGCTACACCTGTATGTTACACACATATTCAGTTGCTGTTGCATATTTACATTTACTGATGTTACTTAGCTGTACCTTATTGGTTTCGCATACATCTGGTTTCAGCTACATATTCTCATTGATATGCTCGTATTTCAGATATATTGCATATATTTATTCCTGGATTTGCGCATTGTTTATTTGGATTTTACATGATGTTTTCGGGATTTGGGAACCGCGGGAGTTCATGAAATTATGCATACATTGAAAAACCCGGTTTCCTTGATATGATATTTGCGCAGCCACCATGAGATTTATCGGTTCTGATTATATACTCCATACGAGGTGTGGTTGCCGTATGAGGGTACATGGTAGGGCCCGGTATGGTTCCCCTCGGCAAGAAGATCGATGAATTTTGTCGATTGAGCCTGGAGGCGGGCGAGTACCTACCGGTGACAGTACCCATGACTCGGCGGGGGATCACGGAGACACCGCTGGGAGTCATGTACGTATGCATACGTCGAAAGGCGGGGGTCAGAGCTAGGCACTCGTGCTTTCGGGATAGCGTATGATACGAGGTCAGGATTTCTGTGTCGATGCTTGGCACACTGTTTTCATGATATGTCTTTTAATACCTTTGTATATATAACAGGGGATTTAGCCGTTGTTATATATACCCTTACACCAATATTAGTGGAATGGGACGTTAATATATGTGTATTGCCCCCATCATATTTATTTCTATATATATATACACCTTTAGGATGTTAGATTCTTACTGGAGATTTGACTTGGGTTATTAGGTGATCCATTGAGACTGGGTATTGGACATACCTAGGTGATTGTTGATTTGTACATTCGGGATATAGGAGAATACTCGATATTGTACATTGGGGAGATGTGAGACTTATATGATGTGAGAGCCCAGTTTGGGGGCTGATTTGAGGATTTAAGGATTGGAGTGTCTTGATGGATTGTGATCCTGCCACGATGTCTGGTTTCCGTGGAAATGACATATTCCACCCTATACCTCACACTTACCTATTTTATGCACAGTTTCATATATTGGTAGTACCTGTTAGTGTACCCTTATGATAGTTGCATATTTGCTTTCTCATATCCCTATTGCATAGTTATTGCATACTATTATCAGGTCATCATTGCTTCATATATTGATTGTACCTGCTAGTGTACTTACCTTTATTCTGCATTCACATGACATGTTATTACTGTAATCGCATATCTTAGATTCATGCTGTACGTGCATTCCTGCGATTACCTGCATATGTTATCTACTATTCACGAGTTGGTAACTCACCCCCGTTGTGCCACAGGTGTTTCAGGTTGTTCCCCAGAGTAGTCAAGGCAGGCTATTCAGTACCCATCTATCATCTTTTGCTACAGATACCGTATCAGCTCACAGTACTATTTTGCTTAGGTGGGTTAGATGATTATCTGTATTTCATATTGTATATTCGCTGTATTTTGTACTCTCCATCTACTATTGTATTGTGGACTTAGAGACTTGGTGAGGACGTATTTGTATATTATTGTGGATTTGTTGTCTTTTATATACAGCTTTCTCTCCATTGCCTCTTATTTCTTCGCTACGGCGTCGTATACTTATGATGTTGTTGTTTTTCCGTCTTGAGCTAGTTTTTACAAAAAGGGGGTGTTGCCAAATTTTAAAGATAGAAAGTAGAACTTTTAAAGAATTTGGGTTGCGATTTCAAATGTTTCAAAAACTTATATTTTCTTTTCCGTATTTTTATGGTTTAGATTTCTGGGTTTTGGCTTTCTTTTACTGCGTTACGTCTTAGGGCGTTGCGTAGTACTAGGGCCGTCACGGGCCAATTTTGGGTCGTGACAAGGCAAGTATATATATTCTTGCTCTGCCTATTTTGGGTGCACCGGCACCTTTAGACATTGAAGGAGGTGTACCTCAATATCATTTATTTGCGATTTGTGTTTTGGTGATTCGGATATCACGTTTCCATCGTTTTGATTCTGGTATTTTGATGATTAGTTTCATGATTGATATTTCGTGCACCATAGTTGCACTTGATTTATGTTTATTACATCCATTACATTTGATTTATGTTTCGTGCATATCCATTGCACTTGATATCGATTTTGTGCACTTGTCGCACATAATTATGTTTCTGTGTATCCTGATACAGTTGATTTTGATTTCGTGCATATAATATGCACTTGATTTTGACTTATGTACTCGGTGTAGTTCACATGTGCTTTCAGTACATTGATATGGGTTTTGTGCACGCAGTTGCACATATTTATGATTTCATACACCTCGGTATACTTGATTTTGATTTTGTGCATATTGTATACCGTTGATCTTGATTCATACATTTGGTATTCGTTTTCATGCACCCTATTGTGCGGACCTGACGCACTTCATTTAGATTTTTGCGCACACTTGGCGCACTAAATGTGATTTTGTGCACACCAGATGCACTTAATCGAGATTCTTCGTGCATATTAGATGCACCTGGTATTGTTGTCGTGCACACCCGTTGTACTTGACAGATGCTTTCGTGTACACCCGTTGCACTTAGATTTTTCTTTCGTGCACATTCGTGGCACTTGGATTTAACTTTGATTTCCGTACGCATCAGATGCACGTGGTATTTCCATATGCACCTATTGAGCTTGGTTTCTTCTTTTGAGCATCATGTTTTTATGATATATACTATATTATATAGAAACCGAGCAGGACTAGTCTAAGAACAGTACCTGAGTATTTTTGCATGCATCGATATTCATCGAAGAGGTTTTCAAAAGAGAGCTATAGTTTCACTATTTTCTTACATGTCCATAAGTGACACAAAATTTTACAAAGGAAACCCTTCTAAATCATTTTCAAAAAGGGGCGAGACGTTTATCTTGAGTAAAACGTATATAGATATAAATCTATTTCTTCACAAATAAACGTCCGCTACTTGTGCCGTGATATACGCATCACATGGCGATTTAAAAGGGATTTTGCACGCATTTTTATTGAGTTATTTGGACGATTTCACAAAGATGAGCACTGTATATATGTTATAGTCTTGATTATATTATATTTGATTTTAACAGTAGGTTTTAAAACTGTTGGGGTCAAAGTTTGCACCCCGGTTGACCAAGTCAAAGTCAAGGTCAACCCCAAGCCTGGTGGGCCTAAGCCCAGGTAAATCGGGACCATGCCCAAGTCAAGCCCGCGGCCAGCCTCCTCCATGCCAAAATAAAAATCATGTAATAAATAATTTTTATGTAATTTTTTATGAATGAATGTAAGCAAATGGGCATAAAGCCAAATTTTTGTAAGCCCATGGCTTATGTGCAAAAAGAAATAGCACATGAGCAATGGGATAGGTAAAATGCCATTTTGGAAAGCCCAAGGGGGTATATGTAAAGTGTATAGCCTATAAAGGCAAAAATAATGAAATATCACAACAACTTTTTCTCTCTCCAAAAAAAAGAATCAAGATCTGTGATCTTCTCCTTCCTCAAAATTCTAAACCTTCTTCTTCTTCTTTTTTTAATTAAATCAAGAGTTTTACTCTTCCTTTTCCAAAATTAAATAGTTTTTCACCACAAAACCCACAAAAGGGAACTCAGATCTTCCATTAGATCTCAAAAAGGAGAGATTTTTAAAAATCTCATAATTCTTGTTCATCCAAGATCCTGCCAACAGAGGAGGAAGAAGGAGACCCATCTCCAAAGACCCCACTTTGGGGAAGATCCATGGCTCCAGGGGAGAATCCCCCTTTATCAGCTTCAAAATATCCTAGGAGTTTAACTCCTCACACATACACACACAAAATAATAAGTGTTCCTTTCTGGGAATACAACTCCCATTGCAGGGACCAAGTCCATTTTGCCTCGTGAGGCGCTAAGACGCTAGCTCCCTTGCGCTCAAAGCGCTAGCGCCCGAGCGCCCACGTGCCTGGCACGTGAGGCGCTAGCGCCCGAGTGCCCACGCGTCTGGCACGTGAGGCGCTAGCGCCCTTGTGCTCAAAGCGCTAGTGCCCAAAGCGCTAGCGCCCTTGCGCTCAAAGCGCTAGTGCCCACGTGCCTGGCACGTGAGGTGCTAGCGCCCTTGCGCTCAAAGCGTAGCACCTAAAGCGCTAGCGCTCGAGCGCCCACGTGCCTGGCATGTGAGGCGCTAGCGCCCGAGCGCCCACGTGCCTGGCGCGTGAGGCGCTAGCGCCCGCTTTCTCCCACGCATCCTTTGGATGCCCTTTTCCCATATATATATATATGTGTGTGTGTGTGTGTGTGTGTGTGTGTGTGTGTGTGTATACACACGCATACTCTACAACGCTATCCCATGTTAGAAAAAAATTTCTAACGGGGCGCTGCCCCGCACCCCGCAAGGGGGCTGCTAGCCCTCTTGACCCCCAGCCCGCTATCCGGGTAGCGGGACCCCCGTAAAAACTCTGCGGGGCCCCCGATATATCCAAAACCCTTCAAAACATGACACTGCACATTGAGTTCGCATGACCAGTTTAACCCGTCAATCGGTGGTTCTCTCGCTCCAAAGGCGAGGGGTAATTAACGACATCTTAGTCCGCGGCTGCCAGAGATTCGGATCCCCACAATCAATAAACCCCAGCCTACCCTAGGCTGGGGGAAGCTGTAATGCGCCTGACGAGCGCGCGTGTATTCCCATCTCAATGGGGTGATGAAAAACACCCTACAGATTCTGGCACGTCCGGTGGGACCAATCACTCCTCCCATATTTCGGGTTAAACGTTCATGCGAACTCAATCAATATACATATCAATATTTATACTAAAATAATGCTATTTCATGCAAGACTTCAAGTGATCAAGCCTCAACCATGTCTCCAAGGATCAGCTGAGCTCTCTACACAGCTCCCATCTCCTACACGATGAAGATGGACTCCAGGACGGTCCTCCCGGCCAGTCTCGGGCGACAATGGGAAGAGTCGCCGCTACCATTCGGCTCTATTCTGTTCGTGTCAGCTAACGCCATCCCAGCTCCTCAAGCTTCGGTAACAAACAAACTGGCCACGAAAGGCAAGAAGCCAAATGTGGTGGTCTCGAAGGCGCCTCAGCCCAAACGCAAGTCGGTGTTTGAACGACTTTCCTTGGCCCCAGCTGGGGGCAAGGCCATCAACACTAACAAAGAAACAAGGCGTCTCGAGCAAGCTCCGGCGGTGCCCCTGACAGCTGCTCGATCGAGTGTCTTCTCTAAGCTCCCTGCTAATCGACTCATGGTGGCTTACCAGGAAACAGATGCCCGCCAAGCCCTTAAAATTGAGAAGCTAAGGCAGAAAATGCTCAGATATAGAGCCAACAAATAGGCTAGGGCTCCTGCTAGGTTGAACCTCATGAGGTTCGAAGAACAGGGTTACCCCGCTAAAGATGAGGAAATGGCTGGATATGTGGTCCACACTGTCTACATGGTGGGCACGCGCAGTAAGAGCAAGGACGGGGTCACCACATCTTAAATCCAATCTGGCTTGAATGTGGTTGCCGCTTCCCAAGAACAGCCGCCTCCACTGGATGATGAAAACCCTCTCGATGAGGATGATAGACAGAAAGACCCCTCAGTCCATGTAGAGTCAAGCTCGGATAGCGAGGAAGAGCCAACTTTCCGCCCCAGGACCGCGGAGCAAGAGCTGCTTCAAGAGCTCCGAAAGCAGCTCAGAAACAAAGACAAGGAGATGGCCAAACTTTACTCCAAAATTAATGACTTGACGAATGTCATCTTGCAGCTCACGGCCTGACTTGCCTCTCAGCCGCCCAATCAAGCGCAGGGCTCTGCTCATGAACCGGGAAATGGTGTCCCAAGGCAGCCAACGCCTATTCCCTCAAATCCAAAGGTGGGCGGACCGCATGAAAGTCAGTCTCATCCTATCTCGGGAAATGTCTTGGCTACCGATGACAGTAGCCCGCTAACTCAAGATCAAATCATGGATTTGGTTGCCAACAAAGTTAAAACATTGGTAGCCAAACCTGAAGCGCAAAAAGATATTAGCAGTAGCGGGAGACCATATCCTGCTCAGTATGATCTGGTAGAATTTCCTAGCGGCTATGTCATCCCTAAATTCGGAAGATTCGATGGAACGGGAAATGCGAATCAGCACATCGCCCACTTTAAAGCCTCATGCGGGAATACTGGGGGCAATGATGCGCTTCTCCTCCGCCAGTTCGTTAATAGCTTGGCCGATGTTGCTTTCGACTGGTACGCGAGCATACCGGATGGCTCCGTCACAACTTTCGTCCAAATGGAGTCTCTGTTTCGGCAGAGGTTCATGAGCGTCAGCGATAAGATCACCATCGCCGACCTCGTAAGGACCAAGCCAAAGAACAACGAAAGCAGCACGGATTTTATAACCCGATGGCGTAATCTCTCCATCAAATGTGAACCGCCGATAGAGCAGGACCAATCTGTCAGTCTCCTTATCGGAAATCTCAACAATTGGATGGCCTCATTTCTATGCGCCGCGGGTCTCAAAATATTCCAAGAGCTGACCAAGAAAGTTCAGATGCTGGAGTGCTCAAAGCAGAAGTCCTCCTCAGATTCCCAAAATAAAAATAGGTCCTGGAGAAACCGAAAGGACGATAATCGCAAAGGCGGAAATTCCGACGATTCTGAATCTTTCAACACCTCGGCTAACCGAAATAAGCAAGGGATGAGCAGGCCTAATGCCAACCGGCCTCGGAATCCAGTGTTCGGAGATGGAGGAGAATCTCCACTGAAAGAGAAGCTGGATAAGGTCTATTCCTTCATAAGGGACAAAATCCGTACAATATTCAAAGACGCTCTGAGGAACGGTCTATAACTGTCAGAATCAAAAAGACCGCAGGAAGCGAATATGACCGACGACCCCAAATACTGCCCCTATCACAGAGTGATAGGTCATGCCATTGAGAATTGCTTCGTCTTCAAAGATTGGGTCGAAAAGCAATACAAGGCAGGAGAGATAGAACTGTCTAAAGGCGTGTTAACAAACAGTCCAGCTGCGACCGCCAATTTCATACAAACGGAGACCGAAGTTCTTCGTGAAACTGATTCTCTCAGACATCTGCCTTTCTCTAAAAACAATCGACCACCACGTCATTAAACTGGGAACGGTCAACCTCTAAGTCGTTAAACTGGGAATGTAAAAAAAATGTGTAAATAAAAATAAATGTGTAAATAAAAAGAAAAAAAGAAAAGCCGAAATGATAGGGCAACTCGCAATAAAAATCAGCGAGTAAAATAAAGATGAAAAATAAAGCCGAAATGATAGGGCAACCGCGAATAAATAGCCGAAATGATAGGGCAATCGCGACCTTCGCGATAAGAAAAGCTGAAATGATAGAGCAATCGTGGTAAAACAAAAAAAGGCGAATGATGAGTCGCTCCTTGTACCATATGCCAGTGCAGTGATGCAGACGCCAATCAAAATCCAATTTCCCAAATTCTCTCGGCCCTACGGCCAGTCCCCAAATTGACAACCGTATACAATCCATGGGCTCAAATAATTCCCATCATACTTATTCCCCACCGAAGTCACCCGTCCAGCGGCCGGTCTCCGCCCTTAGAATTATGCTCCATTTGTGAAGACCCACTCATGTGTCCTCATGATACATGAGGAGAAAATCCCCGCGTGAGATCCTTACGACTCACAAAGGAAAAACACACTTGGGGGTCCTCACGACTCCTAAGGAGAAAATGCACCTACGGGATCCTTACGACTCGTAGGGAGAAAATGCTTTTATGGGACCCTTACGGCCCATAAAATTGAAAAGCCTTAGGTGACAGGGATCTAAACCTGTCTCCTAAGCTATCGCTTCCCAATAGGCAATGGCGAATGATGAGTCGCTCCTGGTACCATATTCCAGTGCAGCGATGCAGACGCCGGCCAAAATCCAAATCTCCAAGTAGAGAATGATGAGTCGCTCCTGGTACCATATTCCAGTGCAGCGATGCAGACGCCAACCAAATTACAAATCCCAAGTTTTCCCAATGGAGAATGATGAGTCGCTCCTGGTACCATATTTTAGTGCAGCGATGTTGACGCCGGCCAGAATCCAAATCCCCAAGTGGCGAATGATGAGTCGCTCCTGGTACCATATTCCAGTGTAGCGATGTAGACGCCAACTGTCACGACCCAAATGTGGCACGTGACCGGCACTTAAATCACGTGACATCTAAAGATATCGACGTGGTTCAAGTAAGCCAAAAACCTAGAATCTAAAACCCTTTTTGAAAAATAGTTGAGATGAGGTTTAATTAATCATCCTACAAAAAATTTTATTTAAAATAACATCTATATTTATATTAGTATGTTGAAAAGCATTTGTGACGTTTGAAAACCGTCATCTCTTCCTTGGTATTTTTATAAAAACCCGATATAACAAAATCAAATAGCCTTCCAACGGAAGCTAGCTTTCACGTCTGAAAGACGGAACAGCCAAACAATTTTATAACAGATGTCAACTCTAAAGAGTGTGACATCACCACCCATAAACTCTAAGTCTCGCTTCTAAGTCCATAATATAACATTTCTAAGTTGATGGAGTTTCCACTAGATACAAGAATAAATGTAAAATCAAGAGTGAGTATGATACAATAATAACTCACTCACCAATCAACCCCCTGAAAAGAATATGTGCCCAAGCCGCTGACAATCCAAGTGGTAAAACCTGCAAGAAACTGTGGCACAACGGGGATGAGTTGCCAACTCAGTGAATAAAAGTACATCTACAGGTAGAAATCGAAATGCATGACGCTACCTAGGTCATAAGTATAGTACTATTATGATCTGTATCGATATACTATATGATATGCAAAGTCCAACACTAGCTATCATGCGATCACATGTATAATGTCTCCATGTCATATGATTCAATATCATGAATCCAATACTCGTATTGGAATTCCCCTTTTTAACTATGCACGTTGGTACAATTTTATGCAGGTACTGTCCCTCGGATCAGTCCTGGTGGAATCCAATAAATATATATGTAACTGTGTACCTCATGATAATGATCACATCAATATATATATAAAGATGTCCAGCATCGACATCAAAATCCGAAATCTCTCGTGTCCATCATCGACACGTAAATACAGATATCGTCGACACCACCTCAATAGATGATCGCCACCCGATATCTTGGCTACGATCAGTATTCCCGGAATATCTGTCGCACCAAGTCGAACCCCGGTCAGTATCCCCTGGATATCTACCGTGCTCGTTTTTATGTCCGGAATCGAGTCACCTCGTTAGGCTCCCCGCCTATAATGCGGCAATCCTTCCCCTCGGTCTCGATTGGGTCCACCATGTATCCAACTGTATCCACCCCCGACTCAGTCTGGATAAAATCGTAAATCCGTAACCGTATACTCACAGACTCGGTTCGGATATTAAAATCAGAAAACACAAACCTCATGGTGGACGTTTATTCATCATATATAAAATATCAAGTGAGGAATAAGAAACTTGCATAGTTGTATTGATGATATATTATATATGTATATATATATATATATATATATATATATATATATATATATATATATATATATATATATATATATATATAACAGTGTCTCATACCACCGATATATATGTATATATATCATCAGAAGTAAAATATCCAGAAAATCCATAAGAATCAAATAAACACTTCAATATTCGTAAATTACGACAAGAATACAGAAGATTACATAATTACAGATTTCAATTCTACTGTGTCATGGTACTACTAATGATGTGTAGTGTAGCATATGCGTCTGTGCTTGTGCAATATGGCAATCATTAGTATTTGTGCATGTGTTCTACGGTGTAACATATCAGCACGGATCTATAGTGACATGGCAGTACCAATGAGGTGTAGTATAACATATATTCACGTGCTTGTGCAGCATAGTACTCATTGGTATTTGTGCAGTGTTTTATCAGAGTGTGCGTAATCGCAGAAACATATAATATGAGTAATACATTGCAAACATGTAATTTAATCTAAACCTAACTACTGTAATTACTTGTTATGAGCAATACCATTATCTTTAGAAATGATCGAAGCGTTGAGTTTAAAGTAAGGAAGCTGTCCTAGATTTAAAATAGATATTCATTTTAGAAACTGCCACGTATCCGGGTGTTTTATTTAATTGGCAACGAATCATAGTTTTTAAAAGAATATAGCTCACACAAGTATTACATCTTAAAACAGAATACAACCTAATTCTACGAGTCACAAATATAAGTTAGCCATATTTAGCACACACAATTCATCATTTCCAATTTGCATAAATCCTTGTATTATCTTAAGTACGACATGATTTCTCGTACAAACTCATCAATCATATCCGTGTCGTACGGATCTAATCATTATGCACATGTCTCCCTTAAAGACTCGATATGAACTTTATGCAGTGAAGGACATATAAGATACGATACTATATCAATGTCTTAAATAATTATTATACTAGCTAGAAATCATAAAAATATTTATAAGGTTGCGGGGGTGCTATACGCCATCCACCCGATTTTCCCCAGTAGATATAAATCTACTCACCGAAATACGTCGTATCTTCTCAAGAATCGCCAATCCTTTTTCCTCTCCTTGCGGCCTCCGAAGTCCCCGTATTTGAATCTATCATAGCAATAACTTGTATAAGGAAACGATTATTCCGACACGGCAAATATTCAAATACACGCTCCTACGTATTAGTTATATTGTATACGACTGTTTCAAGCTATTGAACACTTAACCTTACTGAATTTTTAATCCCAATCTGTATCGCGACAGAAAACAAATCGCAATACGTTTTACCCATGTCGTATAATGGTTTCTTAGATAACCTTTTTCCGATATTAACTTCCAGATTCTATCTGCAGTGAAACTAATTTATTTAAACAATACTAAAATAGCAAAATGAATCACAGAAACCTACCCAACAAGAAAAACCCACCTAGCCTACTAAGTAGCCGGCGACGCCGGAATTTCCTTCTTGGCCGCCGGCCAAAAACCGGCCCCTTGGGTTCGTGATCCTATGGTTTTCTCTAGGTGTCTCCTACATCATTTTAACATTGTTTTGTTAAGTTAAAATTACTCTGAATAATAGCAGATTTTAACAGTGTTCAGTTTTTCTAAATAAACGATATTATGGACACTTGATTTCCTATTTAAACAGATTACAGAATAATTTCCTACAGTAAACAAGGGTTTTACCTATAAGAATATTGCTGGAAGAATGCCCTCCAAGATGCACAAGCTCCTTGTTCTAGTTTGATGGTGAGAAATCCCTATACTTAGCTCTTTTCTTCTTCTCACTTCTCTTTTCTTTTACTTGTATTTTCTTGCTCTAAATTTTTCTTTAACTCTTGAATTTTCTGAATGTTTAATCTAAAAAAAACTGATATGATCACTTTAGGTAAAGGGTGAAGGGAAGGGTGAGGTGGAGAAGGAGGTGGCACCATGCAAAGAGTGGTGGTTTCATGCAAGAAGGAGGTGTAAGATGAGTGTATACATGCAAGCATGATGTGTTCATGCATTAACCATTAATTTGTTTTAAATTGGAAACTAAATTCTGAACTAAAAATGAATCTTCATACCTTTTTCATTTACAACCTTAAAATTTTCCTATTTGCACAAAAACTTAAACTTTACTTATAAACCCTTCACAACCTAGCTTATTATAAAACACCCATTTTATTAAAATGAAGCTAAAATTGTCACTAAAACCATATAACTTATTTATTTTGTATACTACAATTTTAATTTAAATTGTTTTACATATAACTTATTAAAATTGACTTATTTGTTTTTAAAACTTTGTGATTTATCAGATTATTATTGAATTAATTAAATTTATTTATTTTTATATTTTCAAAATGCTACACCAACCAAATTCCAAATCCCATACCCCAACGGCGAATGATGAGTCGCTCCAGATACCATATTCCAGTGCAATGATGCAGACGCCAACAAAGTCCCGAAATTTTTCCGGCCCTACGATCTGGATCATACATCCTGCAAAACCGTATACAATCCATGGGCGTAAAACGATCCCAATCTCTCCCAAGTCCTACCGGTGAGACCACATTCAAAGTCCCACCGGCAATGAATATTCAAAAAAAAAAGGGTATGTACACAAGCAAAATGTCCACGGATGAAAACCCGAAAGGGCTCTATGAGTAAAAACAACAGGACTGCCGGCGAATTTGTGAAAATCCGAAAGGGCGCAAACTTGTAAAAAAGAGATGAAATGCACTCGCAAAGTCCTCTTGACTTTGTGAGAAGAAAATTCCCGCGTGAGATCCTTACGACTCACAAAGGAGCAACACACTTAGGAGTCCTCACGACTTCTAAGGAGAAAATACACCTACGAGATCCTTTCGACTCGTAGGGAGAAAATGTTTTTATGGGACCCTTACGGCCCATAAAATTGAAAAGCCTTAGGTGATAGGGATCTAAACCTGTCTCCTAAGCCATCAATTCCCAAATCCTCCCGGGGCAAATGATGAGTTGCTTTTGGCATTATTCTAGTGCAGCAATGCAGATGCCGACCAAAACCAAAATCCCTAAACCCTCTCATGGCAAATGATGATTCGCTTCTGGTACCATATTCCAGTGTAGCAATGCCGATGTTAACCTAAATCAAATCAAACCAACAAGCTCTGCGTCGGAATCATGCTTCGTCTCAGAGTGTACCCCGCGTCGAAATCAAGCTTCGCCTCGGTGTATCTGCCTTCCTTGTCGGAGTTATGCTTCGGCTCGGAATCAACCAGCGACCTCCTCATTGGAATTAAGCTCCGTCTCGGAATCAAGTCACCCAACAAGCTCTGCGTCGAAATTATGTTTCGTCTCAGAGTGTACCCCGCGTCGAAATCAAGCTTCGCCTCGGCGTATCTGCCTTCCCTGTCGAAATTATTCTTCGCCTCGGAATCAAGTCACCCAACAAGCTCTGCGTCGGAATCATACTTCGTCTCAGAGTGTACCTCACGTCGAAATCAAGCTTCGCCTCGGCGTATCTGCCTTCCCTGTCAAAATTATGCTTTGCCTCAGAATCAAGTCGACCTGCAAGCTATGCGTCGGAATCATGCTTCGTCTCAGAATGTACCCCGTGTCGAAATCATGCTTCGCCTCGGAGTACCTGCCTTCCTTGTCGGAATTATGCTTCTCCTGGGAATCAACCTCTGCATCGAAATTATGCTTCTGTCATAATGTCTGCTGCTCGTCGGAATTATGCTCCGACCCTTTGGAATCATGCTCCGCTCTTCAGGAATGATGCTCCGATCCCGGAATTATGCTCCAACCCTCGGAATTATGATCCGACTCTTCGGAATCATGCTCCGCTCTTCGGAATGATGCTCTAATCCCGGGAATCATGCTCCGCACTTCGGAATGACGCTCCGATCCCTGGAATCATGCCCCGCTCTTCGGAATGATGCTCCGATCCCGGAATTATGCTCCAACCCTCGGAATTATGATCCGACTCTTCGGAATGATACTCCGACTCTGGAATTATGCTCTGCAAATCAGAATGATGCTCCTATCCCCGGGAATCATGCTCCCCGAGTGATGCTCCGCGCTCGGAATGATGTTCCACCTCAAAGTCCAGCTTCAAGATCCATCAATTTCATGCACACAACTCAAATGTGCGGTGTGCATTTATTGATGGGGGCACTTTGTTGGGGTCAAAGTTTGCACCCCGGTTGACCAAGTCAAAGTCAAGGTCAACCCTAAGCCAAGCGGGCCCAAGCCCAGGTCAAGCGGGCCCATGCCCAAGTCAAGCCCGCGGCCAGCCTCCTCCATGCCAAAATAAAAATCATGCAATAAATAATTTTTATGTAATTTTTTATGCATGAATGTAAACAAATGGGCATAAAGCCAAATTTTTGTAAGCCCATGACTTATGTGCAGAAAGAAATAGCACATGAGCGATGAGATAGGCAAAATGCCATTTTGGAAAGCCCAAGGGGCTATATGTAAAGTGTATAGACAAGCTAAGCAATTGCGAGTTTTGGCTCGACAAGGTGCAATTTCTGGAGCATGTCGTTTCGAGTGACGGCATTTCCGACCCCGAAATCGGTAGCTGAGATAAGGAGCTTCTTGGGATTGGCTGGGTACTATCGACGGTTTGTCCAAAATTTCGCCAGAGTAGCAGAACCCTTGACGAAACTTACATGGAAGGATGTGCCTTATATTTGGTCGGAGGAGTGCACCCAGGCGTTCGAGCTGTTAAAACTAAAGTTGACCACGGCCCCAATCTTGACTATGCCAGACAGCTCCTATGGCTTGGTTGTTTATAGTGATGCATCGGGAAAAGGTCTAGGTTATGTTTTGATGCAGCATGGTCGATCGGTGGTTTACGTCTCTCGTCAGCTGAAGACTCACGAAAAGAACTACCCCACACATGACCTGGAAATAGAGGCCGTTGTGTTCGTCTTAAAGATATAGAGGCATTACTTGCTAGGCGAAAGAGTGGAGGTGTACACAGATCATAAAAGTTTGAAATACATGTTCACTCAGAAGGAGCTGAATATGAGACAACACAGATGGCTGGAGTTAACGGCAGACTACGATATTGATCTGCAGCATCACCCGGGAAAGGTGAACGTCGTTCCTGATGCTCTCAGTTGCAGGTCGTTAGCCACACTGCTGACCTGTCAGAAGGGGATCTCGATGACCTTCACAGACTCGAGTTAGAGATAGTTACACCGGGTGTGCCTGGACAGCTCTGGCAGTTGCAAGTTCAATCATCGCTTATAGATCGCATTAAAGCTGCACAGGCTGGAGACTCTCAGTTGCAGAAATTCTGAGGGTTAGTTGAGGCTGGTTAGAGGACGAATTTGCAGATTCACGAAGATGGTTCCTGATATTTGGCAGTCGGCCGTGTGTTCCAAAAGGGGTATTCGAGATGAAGTTCTGGCTGAGGCTCACAGTTCCACTTACTCGATGCACCCAGGAGGCACCAAGATGTACAGAGATCAGAGGCAACACTTTTGGAGGAACGGAATTGTAACGACTCTGAAATTCCTAAACATAAATTTCTTGTATTTCACGGTAAAGGGGTATTTCAGTCTGTGTAAGAGTTAAAAGTTATTTTTATTAAATAAAAGTAAGAAGCAACTTGTAGCTTACTAGTAAAGCCTCTACACTGCTGTGATATAGCCTGTGCGTTCGAATTCCATCAGACACAATTATATTTTTTAGATTTTTCTTTTTAATTTTTCGGAAGCCCAAGAGTTGCACGTGCAATACACGGAGAAACGAAAAGTTTCAGAAAAATCAAATAGGCGCAATGACGTGTACACACCCAACTTGACACGTCGCACGAATCTCGAGGCAATGCCTCAAGATCCGACCGCCCAAACCCATGATAGGGCCGGCGCCGACGGTCGATATAGCCCCAAATCCCTCCATGCTTTTCACCCTTGTCTCTTCGACTCCCCCTAACTCCCCTGCACTATTTAATATTCCTGCAATCAAACAGAGACTCTTCAATTCACCATTTAACACCTTTTTAAAGCATATTAATCCAAAATTTTAATTCCCAAACCTTAATTCTTCACTATAAATAACACCCCATGCCCTAGCTCCCCTCTATTCTGAAAATTTCTAGCAAAATCACCTCAAAAGTTCCTAAGTGCAAGTGGAGTTAGCAACCAAGCTCCTTCCATCGAAAATCGAAGCCGTTTCCGGAGCTCTTGCGATGCCACGAAGCCCCTCCCTTTTTCCTTACTCTCTTCTCAAAGTTATAAAGCCATAAGTCCCTCTCATCTTTTCTTCTTTTCATCTTAATTCATCTCCTAAAATTATATCGGTAAAGTGGAGTTACCTCCGATACATTTTTGTTTAGAACTTAGAACTCCCTTTTCCTTAATACATAGGTCAAACTAACCTTACCACCCTACTTGTAACATAGATTACAATCTTTTAGTTTTGAGTTTAACCAAAACTTCCATGTGAAATTATCATATAGCAAACTTTTCATTAAAAAAACCATGAACTTTAGTATCACCCTCTTATCGATAATTAGTTTAAATACCCTTAGAAAAACTTCACGGGGTAACGACCTACCCCACACGCACACTGTGGTTCCATAGTGTTCCCCGCCGAAAACACGGAGATGCGATGAACGTCTCGCCTGAATTTCGGGGCAAATGCTAATTGGTGCTATCCGTCCACCTCTCCGAAGATGCCAAGTTGATTTATGGCACCGTGTATCGAAGGTTTAAACGGATGCGACCGAAGTAGCAGACTTCGTCAGATTCCCCCTCATTTGAGGGGTTTTTTGATTGTGGGGACGCTCTTCCCTGCAGGCGCAAGCCCCTGCAGTTAATTATGCTACAGCGTCGCGGTAACAACTTTCTCCTTCTCCAGATGGTCAGTTCGTATCGTGGGTGTTTGTTTTGTTTTTGGTTGCCTGTGGATTGTATACGGAGACTAATTTATGTTGTCGCCCGTAGGGCGTGGATTAGTCCAAATCCGTATCATCTTATATTTGGGTTTGGGGGTTGGGTTTAAAGATACGTTAGTCTCATTTGAGACTAAGATCAACTTAAACGTTTGTTAAGGATACGTTAGTCCAATTTTTAGACTAAGATCAACTTAACAGGATCGTTTAGATCCAACAAGAGAGCAATTAGGCTCTATTGTTTAGTTTAGAGACATTGCGGTCGATTAGTTTAAGGACATTACGGTCCGTTGTTAGTTTAAGGACATCTCGGTCCAAGGTTAAGGACATCATAGTCCGTGAGTTTAAAGACATCACAGTCAAGGTTAAGGACATCATAGTCCGTGAGTTTAAAGACACCACAGTCAAGGTTAAGGACATCATAGTTCGTGAGTTTATAGACATCACAGTCAAGGTTAAGGACATCATAGTCCGTGAAATGTGTGGTTGTTGGGACCCGTCACCTCTCTGAAAACGTTGAAGGATTACAACGACAAATATCAAAAGAGTGAAGAGATGTACCTTTGAATCAAAGTTGATTGGGAGATCTATAGTCCAATTTTGGAACTAAGATCAATTAATTAGATTATGAGAACATTGGTTCAGTTAAATCTGAATTGAGGACTTATGACCAATTTGGGCTGAGTCCAATTAAGTTTGAAATATCGGTATCTTGTTGGTCCATTAAACATTTGTCTGGGTTCAACCCCCCATTATTTGGCACTGCTAAACAGGGGTTCTGACAACATTTTATCTTTGTTGAGTGCTGGGCGCTCATATGCCATATAGAATGATCAATTTTGGAAGGCAAGGATGTACTTGAGACTCAATAAAAAGAGAAGTCTTGCCTCAGAAGGACTTAGCCAATTTAGGCTAGGGTTGATTTGAATATAGTGTTAAACACTAACATATTTTTTATGGTCACGTGTTCCCACGTGATGCACTGACAATAGTGTTAAACACTAAGAACAAAACGCTTCAAAAATAGTGTTAAACACTAAAATGGGATTGGTCATGTGGGGCCATGTGAGACCTCTGAAGGTGGGGACCAGTCTTCTTTTGTTTTATTATCAAATCTGCAAATGAGTGTTAAACACTTTTAGTTTTCATGGCCATCACGTGTGGGCACGTGATAGGTACTCATGTATTGATTTATTAGAGTGTTTATTAGGGGTCACGTGAGGACACGTGAGAGCGCCCAAAATCAGTGCTGCCTTTGCCTTTGTTTTCTTTGTTTTGAAGGTCACGTGGGAGCACATGAGGCATTGCCTCTGGGATAATTCCTTCTTATTTTGGGGAGTCTGTGTAAGGGTCACGTGGGAACACGTGACCTAGTCTTGTTCCTTTTTTTCTGATTATTAAGGATGGGGATCACGTGTCACCACGTGATCCGGTTCTTTATGTGCACATAAAGCTTTAAGTCTCTTGTTTTAAGAATTAAATTCTCTGTAGGGTTAAACCCTAATTATATTTTAGAGAAATTAAATTCCTATGTATGTGGAAGAATTAAATTCTCATACAGGGTTAAACCCTAGTTCTGTCTTGGAGGAATCAAATTCCTATGAATTTAGGGAGAATTGAATTCTCATGCACGGTTGAACCCTAATTTTATTTTCGAGGAATTAAATTCCTATGAAATTGGGAGAATTAAATTCTCATATAGGGTTAAACCCTAGTTTTATTTGGAGGAATTAAATTCCTATGAATTTGGGAGAATTAAATTCTCTAAACTCAATTCTCCCTCTAAGTTTTGGATCTGCATGGCAAAGTCTCCCCGATGAGAATTAAATTCTCAACTTATGGGGAGATTTGCTTCTGCAGATCTTCAACCAGAGAAAGAACTAAGTTCTTTTGCAGAAGAGTTAAACGCTTAGGCTGATAATTAAATTCTCTTTTTGTTTTATGGAGCTTTGATCTCTTTCCCCTTTCTCACCTAGGGTTTCTTTTCTTGAGAATTAAATTCTCCTTTCTTTTCTCTCTGCTATAGTTTTTTCTTCAGAAATTTCCAAGATTCAAAAATTCCTCTTCCTCTCCTCTTCTTGGCTTCTATTTATAGGAGAAGGAAAAGAATCAATTTGTTCAGTGAATCTTTCATTGAAAGATTTTGTTTGTTTTTGTAACTAACATGATCTTAGTGAATTTTATTCACCATTGGATTTTTAATTCAGAAGATATTCTGTTTGTTATTCTTGGTGAATTTTAGGGAAATCTTTCCTTATATAAAATCTTTCCATAAATTGGTTATTTTTAATCACCATTGGATTTTTAATCTAACGGTGCTCCACTTTACAGAGCATAATCCTTTTTTTTGTTTGGAAAGATTTAAAGAAATGCTTTCCCAGTTAGGTTCTTTGATTTCCCTTAATTAGAATTTAATTCTATTAATTCAGAAGGTTTTTAAAGCCCATCACGTGTTGACACGTGATCCCAATGTTTGATCATTGGAATAGAATTTAATTCTATCAGTTAAAGAGCTAAGGGACCTGTCATGTGTTGGTACGTGACCCTCTTTTATTCAGAATTTAATTCTGCCTTTTAACAGAGCTAAGGGACCTGTCACGTGTTGGCACGCGACCCTATTTTATTCAGAATTTAATTCTGCCTTTTAACAGAGCTAAGGGACCATCACGTGTCGGCACGTGACCCTTGGTCACGTGTGAGCACGTGATGCCCCATTGGGGTCTTTCCTTAGCTGTTTTGTTACATTTTTGTTTGATTAGAATTTAATTCTATAAAGTAGAGATCACAGGAAACTATCACGTGTCAACACGTGACCCTTGGTCACGTGTGAACACGTGATACCTCATTGAGGTATTTCCTGATATTTTATCAGGGAACAAATGCCCCCACAGCGTTGTTCTCACGTGTCTGCACGTGAGTGCAACGCTGTCACCTTTGTGACCGTTGGATCTGTCTAGAGAATATGGGAGATGAACCGTTTCCCATCACATCCTATAAATGCCAGCGTCCCTTCAGAAGCGCCTCCACTTTGTTCATCTTCTTTCTTGCTTGCTTTTTCCTCTGAGAATTTAATTCTCTTTCCCAGAGCTTAGTTCTCTGTTTCGAAAATTTCCATAGTTTAACTCTGTTAACAAAAGATTCCCTTTTCTCAGGTAATGATCTTGAATGGCCGAAGAACTTTTTGTAGAAATCTTCGTTGGATTTTAAATCCATAACAAGGGTTTTTCCCTTTAACAAGAACCCATTTTTTTTCAAGTTCTTTAAAAAGAAAACCGCTCAATCTTTAAATCATAAATCCCTTTTGTTAAGGCTCCTTTGATCTCAGAGATCGATGGCGATGCTTGTCTTTTTCTCTGGAATTTAATTCCATTCCAAAGAGCTTTGACTCTGAAAAATATTTCTGGGAATTTAATTCCCCTGCTCAAAAAGAATTTAATTCCCCTAAAGAACTTATTTCTTTAACAGAAGATCTCTTGAGATTTTTCTGCCTTAGTTGTTCTTTGCAACAAAAGAAAAGATTTGCAGTAGGGTTTTCTGGGAATTTAATTCCCTTATTCTGCTTGATTTTTGCAGAGTCCAAGATGGATTTCTTTTTGAGGAATGTGTAGGGTCATTTGAAATCCAATGTTCATTTATTGAGAATATTCCTTTTGTTCTTATAATGATTGCTTTGCTTCATCATTAGTAAGCCGCCATCTTGATTTTGTGGGACTCATGCGTTTTATAATCAATGGTCCTATAAAATAAGTCCTCTGTCGCTTTCTTCCACTTTCTTTTTATATTTGCATTTACAAACACACACATATATATATACACGTGTTGGCTTCGCTTAACAGTTTCCCCTTCTTTTACTCCAGGCACAATGACTTCTGTTCCATACTTCCCTTTCACTCACTCGGAGGCTGCCTTTCCTCAGTCACCGTCTGACGAGGAAGTGATGGCGATGATCAGGGCTCATGACCTGAATCGCACCAATTTACTTTTATGGGGGACCTGGTATGGTCACATCATCCGCGGTCTCCGCAGTTTTCTTTGCGAGATACCGACGGAGCCTACCTATCCATTCCTGTCGATGGATCCTCCACAGACCGCCTTTGCTGTGGAGATGCTAAATTGGACCCCTATGGGACGGCTTGAGCCATCAACAACTGGTATTCCGAACCATCCAGTGCCGGCTATAGACATTTTAGGGCGTCGCATTTGCCAGGGCGAAGCCCAGCCATGGGGACAAATTTACAAGATAGGGCTTACCCCCCAACATCCAACGAGATACCTTCTCTCGGCCCGTTATATCCTGTCCGCCCATCGTGCGCGACTGCAGAGGGTCGGACTCTATCAAGCGATATACGCGTCTCTTTTCCACTATCAGTCTCCCCATGTCTGGTGGGTTAAGGCCTTCTTGAACCAATGGAATCTTTCCACCAACACCTTCCTTCTAGGGGACCGCGAAGTTTCAATTTCTCTGGAAGAATTTCGCGAGATCTCAGGGTTGCCGGTCAGGGGGACACTTTATGAAGAATTACTGCCTCCTGATGAGTATGTCTTCGAAACAGAGCCTGCCATGCTCGACGGCCTGTCGACCGAGAATGCCGTCCGCTACAAGCGCTCAAGTTTGATCAAGACCCCGAGTATTTTTGACAAACTGTTCACAGAGTGAGAGGAGCAGGGCATCACTTTTAAAAGCTTTATCGCTTGCTTCCTTCGCGAAGATGTCCTATCAAAGACGGCTCCGAAGTTCGCGAACATTAACGACCCCTTTGGGTTCGGTTTAAATAAGCGGCCGACTAAAGAAGAAGACTTGCCGCAGTACTACATTCCCATCATGTCAGCGGTATCTTTCGAGTCGATTGCAGCTCCTGGTATGGATGAGGAGACTTTCTTGGTGGGCTTCATCAGTGTTTGGCTCAGCTGGTTCGCTATTCCCATGCATCGCCGTTTCATGAGAGCCTCAGTTATCTACCCTGCTCATCGCATTGCTGATGGAACGCAACAAGCTGTGGGCATTGCAGGGCTAGCGCATCTATATCATGGGTGAAGCATTGCGGCCAATACCTCAACTTCAGGCGTAGATGTGGTAAATTTCTCTCTTCATTACTTTACGTCCTAGATTGAGATGCACGTGCTGGGGGCATTTGTTGAGCACCAAAGACCCAAATTTTATGACGCTTACACTTTTCCGTGAATCATGCGGCTGGTGGACGCTTCTGCTCCTGACCCGACTCAGTCTGGGGCTATTCGCGTGCTGGTCAATCCCTATGCCACTACAGGTGGGATGGTATTCAACGATCGAGTTTTCTCTGCTCCCTCAGGACCGGTCCAACGGCTCTGCGACCTGTCGAAAGAGGGGGTCCTTTCTTTGAAGCCTAGGGAAGCTATGCACCTATACTCTATCAGACCAGGTTATCTGGCATTTCGTCAGAACGGTGCGGCCCTTTTTATGCGGTACAACCCACACCGCTTTGCTCGGCAACTCAGATATGACCAGGGCGTGCCCTTCGAGGCATTTACAGTGGCGCCTAGCCCATCGCCAGAGGTTGTTCGTGACGCCGCTCATCACTTCATGCGGCTGAACACTGGTTCCCGCTTCATGATTCCTAAAGCTGATCATATTCCTCGATGTGTGGGGTCATTCACGGGCTGGTACCTCTACTGAGTCAGTCCAATTATTGCCGAGGAGAGGAGGGTGCTCCTTGGATATAGGGCTCCTACTCCGATCCAAGCTACAGGAGTTCCGCCGCAACCGCGTGCAACGGTTCGCCCTCCCTTGAGGGATACCAGCGTTGTGCTTATTCTGGAGGTGGCGGAAGTGGATTTAACTCCCACAGCTGGTATGCCACTACGTATTAGGGCTCAATCAAGGGCTAATAGATCGCCAATAGCAGTGTCATCGGCCGCGGCGTCAACAATGGCCGTGTCGTCATCGGTAGCACCGCCGAGCGAGGACATTGAAGGCGAAGTGGGTCAACGCCGTACCAAAGCTCCACGGTGAAGGAAATGATTGTCTTCGACGGTTAGTTCTGGGCCCAAGAGGCGGAGGAAGACGGTCACCAATCCGCTCGACTCTTTAATAGAGTCTGAGCCTATTCTTCAAGATGAACCACTAGCCATTCAAGAATCGGATGGTGGTCTACTTTTCCCGGGTTCATCTGCCGAGGAAGCCGCACAATTGGTTGAGCCTATAAGACGTTCGCAAGATAAATCTGAGAACGTAAGGATCCCAAAAAGGCCTTATCCTGCCGTCATTTTTTATGAAGACCTTCCATCAATACGGCGGCTATTCATAGGCCCTTTGGAAGAATGAGGTGAGAGGGCCCTTAAGCAGGCTGGTTCGGCCGATGCCGAGGACACACTTTCATTGTGGACCGGTGGTCACGAGTCTACTCTCGAACTTCGGCGAGCATATCTCCTCAGGAAGGAGCGTCGGCTTGAACAAGCCATATTAGAGGCTCCCTTGCGCATCGGTATGTTCATGTATCTCCTTGTAATATTTTGTATTGCTCGTATACATATATATATATATCCTTATCTTCGTACAAATTTTGCAGGGACTTCGACGATGGCGGAGGATCTGAATTCGAGTCACACTTTGACTGTAGACTCCGTTAATATCCCCAATGAAACACTAATCAGTGTGGAGGGGGTCGATGCAACCATTGCTCCTGCAATGGAGCCCCCTTTGGTGACTCCCGTTCTCCAAGCGCTTGCTCCCCCGGGAGAGACATCTTTGTTGGTCGCCGATCCGATGGATCTTTCTAGGGGTGGCCCGGAGATTAGGGGACAGGTAGTCGGGGCTACCGTCCTTCCGCTGGAGTCTGCAGTGGCGGCCACTGCTCCTTTCTTGGAAGTCGTTACATTGGCCCACGTCCCCGATAATGTGCCTGGGGGCATGGAGGAGGCCGCTGAAGCTGCTATACCTCCAGCCCATAATGGGAGAAGCATTGAAGGTAGACTTATATATTTTACATTAATGATCTCTCCATTATCTGAACCCTTCTGTCTTTTCAGAATTGCGTGGATTGGCGGCGTCTATTGCCGATCTGTCTCCCAGGAAGTCTTTTCAGCACCTGTTGGAGATGGCCGCTCCGCAGGCGATATCTCCTCAACGCATCGTCCTCTCTTCCGGGCAAGGTCAGTGTATTTTGCCCTCTTCTCACCGTGTTATTATTATTTCATATAATGACATTGATGTCTTCTACAGTTCTGGAAGCTAATGACGAGGTTGAAATTCTTGACAGGCCTGGGGAGCCTTCAGACCCCTCTTGCATGACTGTGGGTAAGTAAAGTCTCAACGTCGTTCCATTTGTTCTTTGCCTACAAGTCTCGCTGAATGTTTATAAATCTGAACAGCTTTGCTAGTTCTAACCACGCTGGAGTCTCGCATCGTCATGCCACCCGGCCCCTACGCTCTACGTGCCTCGGAACGGATGGCAAAGCTAAGCCTCCACTCCTCGTCAGCCCTAATTGAAGACCTTCGTGCTGGCAGTTTGATCACGGCTGAAGCGTTTGCCGCTGAAGCCAATGGTTCTCTTCCCTTTCTTGCCACCTACCATAGTGAAACATTGGTACAAGTACGGGTTGAATTTTGTCGGCAGGTGGAGGCTTGCTTGCATATTCTTGAATGTACGCGCCTTCCTTCGGAGGTTGTGGCCGCGAAGGCGAGTTTACAGGGGCTTATTGAGCGGTATGCTGCGAATATGATATCATGCGAGAAGCGGCTCGGCCGCAAGTTTTCGGAGAGGGAGCTGTCTTCCAAAGCGCTGAGGGAGCTTCAAGCCAACCTTACGGCCAAGACCACTAAAGCATATGAAATTTGGCGGGTGCTTCAAGAGGCTAACAAGGAGGTGGTAGCTATTGATAAGGCCGCCGTGTTTACTCGTGAAATGGTCGAAGCCCATAAGGTTACTGAAAAATAGCTTGAAGGCCGGCTTGCCTCATACCAGGCCCAACAGGCTCAAGCGGAGACCCGTCTTTTGACGATAATGAATCATGAAGCCGAGGCCCAGCAGAAAAGGGGTGAGCTGGCAAATCTACTAAATCGCCCGCCGACTTGAAGAATTGTATATTTTTTTATTCTTCTTTTGTACATACTCCTGAATGAGAGTATATTTTCTTTTATTCTTTCATAAATTGTACTTTGTATTCATTTTGATTCATGAATAAAAGACATATTTTGCTTCATGATGGTGTGTCCCTTTTAGTAAGTGTATTATGTGGATAGTCTATTTTGATTTCTTTGTATTACAGCGATGGCTTAGGGTTCAGGGTTAAGATCTGCCTCCTAAGACTTTTCAACTTTATGAGCCGTGAGGGTCTCATAAAGAATTTTCTCCCTACAGGTCGAGAGGATCCCATAGGTGTAATTTCTTCTTAGGAATCGTGAGGATTCCTAAGTGCGTTTTCTTCTGAGAGTCGTAAGGATCTCCCAAAAGAGTTTTCCCCCTTACGAGTCGAGAGGACCCGTAAGTGATGGATGAGATTGACATTATCCGCATTTCACGGGATCAAGGGTTGCTCTGGACATTTCCCATGGGGTCAAGATTGACTTTAGCCGTGTTCTATGGGACCAGGATTTGCTCTAGATGCTTCCCACGGGGTCAGGATTGACATAGGCCGTATTCTGCGAGGACTAGGCTCCGCTCTGGATGCTTCCCACGGGGTCAGAATTGACATAGCCGTGTTCTGCGAGGACCAGGATCCGCTTTGGAAGTTTCCCACGGGGTCAGGATTGACATAAGCCGCGTTCCACGTGACCAGGAATTTTGCTCTGGATGCTTCCCACGGTGTCATAGCCGTGTTCTGCGAGGACCAGGCTCCGCTCTGGATGCTTCCCATGGGGTCATAGCCGTGTTGTGCGAGGACCAGGATCTGCTCTGGACGTTTCCCACGGGGTTAGGATTGACATAAGCCGCGTTCCATGTGACCAGGAATTTGCTCTGGATGTTTCCCATGGGGTCATAGCCGTGTTCTGCGAGGACCAGGCTCCGCTCTGGATGCTTCCCACTGGGTCTTAGCCGTGTTCTGCGAAGACCAGGATCCGCTCTGGACGTTTCCCACGGGTCAGGATTGATATAGGCCGTGTTCTACGTGACCAGGAATTTTGCTCTGGATGCTTCCCACGGGGTCATAGCCGTATTCTGCGAGGACCAGGCTCCACTCTGGATGCTTCCCACGGGGTCATAGCCGTGTTCTGCGAGGACCATGATCCGCTCTGGACGTTTCCCACGGGGTTAGGATTGACATAGGCCGTGTTCTACGTGACCAGGAATTTTGCTCTGGATGCTTCCCACGGGGTCATAGCCGTGTTCTGCGAGGACCAGGATCCGTTCTGGACATTTCCCACGTGGTCAGGATTGACATAAGCCGCGTTCCATGTGACCAGGAATTTTGCTCTGGATGCTTCCCACGGGGTCATAGCCGTGTTCTGCGAGGACCATGTTCCGCTCTGGATGCTTCCCACGGGGTCATAGCCGTGTTCTGCGAGGACCAGGATCCGCTCTGGACGTTTCCCACGGGGTCAGGATTGACATAGGCCGTGTTCTACGTGACCAGGAAGGGTTGACTTTATCTGCATTTCAAGGAGTCGGGGTTTGACTCTCGGTCATCTGTGCACCGCCGAGTCATGGAACTGGGAGTTGCCGTGGCTCCGCTTTGCTTGATGCTGTGTCTGTTGTAATGAGACGAATTTTGAGATGATCTCCAGGCTATCTGTGAACTATTGAGATTTGGCTTCTTCTTCTGGTGAAGCCTGGGGAGGAAAGGTGTGATTCTTGTTTGCGCCCCTGGATTGTATACAGGGATTGCTGTAATATCACTTGTAAGGCAAAAATTTCATTTCATTTTTTTATTTCTTTCCGCGATACTTTATCATTTCAGCTTTCATATCGCGAAGGTCGCGATTGCCCAATCATTTCGGCTATTTTTCGCGGTGCCCAATCATTTCGGCTATTTGTTTTATTTTTACTCGCTGCTTTTTATTGCGAGTTGCCCAATCATTTCGGCTATTTTGCATGCATACATTTTTACTTGCTGATTTTGTTGCAAGTTACCCCATCATTTCGGCTATTTCGTATGCATGTGTGGCTTGCTGGCTTTTCGCTGCAAGCTTGGAATTAGACACCGATTTCGGCATCAGCGCCGCTACAACTGGGATATTGCCAGGAGCGAATCATCATTTGCCTCTGTCAATGTCGAACAAATGTGGCTTAGCAAACAGGGTTAAGATCCTGTCGACTAAGGCTTTTGACTTCATGAGCTGTAAGGGTCTCATAAAGGTATTTCTCCCTACAAGTCGTGAGGATCTCGTAGGTGCGTTTTCTCCTTAGGAATCGTGAGGACTCCTAAGTGTATAGTCTCTTATAAGTCGTAAGGATCTTACAAGAGTGATTTCTCCTTATAAGTCGAGAAGACTTACAAGGGTTGTTCACTGTGCATAGTCACGGATGGAACTTTGTTAGGGAAATGTTTATTCGCGCCCGTGGATTGTATACAAGGGTCAGCATTGAGCCGCTTGTAGGGCAGTATTGGAGGTTGTAGTGGCCGCTTAAGAACAGGTTCAGATCCCTGTAGCTTAAGACTTTTGAATCTTATGAGCCGTGAGGGTCTCACAGGAGGGTTCTCCTTATGAGTCGTGAGAATCTCGCAAGCGTAATTTCTCCTTAGGAATCGTGAGGATTCCTAAGTGTGTTGCTCCCTTGTGAGTCGTAAGGATCTCACGCAGGTGGTTTCTCCTCACAAGGTCGAGAGGACCTTGCAAGTGTCTTTTAACGAGGTTGCGCCCTTTCGGGTTTTTCACAAAAACTCGCCGATAGCCCTACTGTTTTTAATCATGGAGCCCTTTCGGGTTTTCATCCGTGCGCATTTTGCTTATGGACATACCGTTTTCTTTTTCTTCTTTTTTTTCTTTTTTTCTTCTTTTCTTTTTTTTTGTATCAGCCTTGGGATGCTGCAATCCACAGTCGTTTATCGACGTCTCGGTCAACAGCTAGGTTTATGACATAGTGGTCCATTGTTAGTTTAAGGACGTTTCAGTCCGTTGTTAGTTTAAGGACGTTTCGGTCCATGGTTAGTTTAAGGACGTTTCGGTCCATCGCCGGTTACTACTTATAGAGTTTGGGCTTAGGAAGATAGCGAGCGGACATAGGCGTCGTCATCTATCGTTGACCTAGGCCGTGACTCGTCAGGCGTAGTATTTTTTCAGGAATCGACCGTTTATTGGCCGGAAAGGTCTTTCACCATGCATGTCCATGAGTAGGTAAGCTTCACCCTGGTAAACTTTGTCTATGATATATTGGCCTTCATAGTTCGGCTCGAATTTCCCCCATTTGGCGTGATTAGGGATCATAGGTCTTTTGACCACTAGCACGAGTTCGCCTTGGCGGAATGTTCTCGGCTTAGTCAATCTCTCATATGAACGTGTTATCTTTGCTTTATAAGCCTCTAGATTTTGTTGCGCCATGAGCCGGGTTTCATCAAGGGCATCGAGCTCCTCAACCCGAAGGTGAGCATTTTCTTCGTCTATTAGCTCTTAATGAACTGCCACTCGTAGAGAGGGTAACTCTATCTCGAGGGGGAGTACCGCTTCTGTACCGAATACCAATGCGTATGGCGTTGTGTTCGTGGCCGTTTTGAACGTAGTTCGATACGCCCAGAGAGCTTCATGCAGTCTCTCATGCCAGTCCTTATTATTTCGAGACACCGTCTTTTTCACGATCTTCGTCAAGGTCTTGTTGAAATCCTCATCTAGACCGTTTGCTCGAGGATTATAGACTGAGGAGTATCTCCAGTCTATGTTATGCTGTTGTGCGAAGCGGCTGATTTTGTAGATTCTGTAGGCTGGCCCGTTATCGGAGATGATCCGTCGTGGAGTTCCAAACCGATAAATGACGTGTGTCTTGAAGAAATGGAGGATATTCTCCGTCTTCACTTCCCTCAGCGGTACTGCTTCTGCCCATTTGGAGAAGTAATCAGTTGTCGCCAAAATGAATCGATGTCCTCTAGACGATGCTGGTTCAATGGGGCCGATTATGTCAGTTCCCCACATTTCGAACGGCCAGCTAGCCACTGTCGGATGTAGTGGATTCGGATGCTGGTGGATAAAGTCCCCATGGATCTGGCATGAGTGGCATTGCTTCTCATAGTCGAGGCAGTCCCGAATCATCGTGGGCCAATAGTAGCTCATCCTTTTAATCTTTAGCTTCATCTTCGGACCGGCTTGGTGAGAACCGCAGAGTCCATCGTGAGTTTCTTGGACGACTCTCTTTGCCTCTTCAGGTCCCAGGCATCTTAGCCATAGAGAATCAAATGATCTCTTATACAGAGTATCATTAACAAAGGCGAAGGATAGAGCTCGTTTCATGAGCTGATGCCTTGAGGATGCATCTTCAGGTGTTCGATGGGATTTGAAGTAATCTATAAAGACTTCCCTCCAATCCATAGCCTTTTCCTGGTCTTTTATTTGCAGGGCCGTTTGCTCGGTCGTTCCCTTTTCTTCGGACGGCTCCGGAGATATTTCTGCTGGTGCAAGAACCCGACAGCTTTGCATAACGATCCTCACGTCATCGAGGTTCTCGTCGGCCAATTCCTTAGCAAGCTTGGCTAACGCATCTGCCTTGCTATTTTCCGCACGCGGTATGCTCTCTACGGCGTATGAAGGAATTTGAGTTAGCAGATGCTGCACTCTCTCGCCGTACTTCACCAACTCTGGCTTGCACGTTTGATAGTCACTGTTTACTTGACTAATGACCAGTTGAGAATCTCCGTATATAAGGACGTTTTCAATTCCCATGTCGATAGTGATCTCGAGACCTGCTATCAAAGCTTCATATTCGGCTTCATTGTTTGTCCTCGGCTCTGTTAAGGAGAAGGCAAAGCGTATTATCCCTCCTTGGTGAGTCACGAAAATTAGGCCTACCCCTGATTTGATTATGGGGGTGCTTTGTTTGCGCTTCTTCATAGAAGATGCTCCATCGAAGTAGAGTTCTCATTGGGTATTATTCTCTTTTCTCACCCCGTCGATCGTATCAAACGCATATTCGTCTGGCAATTCGTAATTCAAAGGAGAATCGGCGGGTATCGGATGCTCAGCGAGGAAGTCGGCGATGGCCTGGCCTTTCACTGCCTTAAGAGGACGATAAGTTATCGAGAACTCCATCAGTAGCAGGACCCATTTAGCGAGTCGTCCCGTTAATATGGCCTTCGACATCAAATATTTGAGAGGATCCACCTTCGATATGAGATGGACCTCATGTGCCAGCGCGTAGTGCCTGAGCTTCGTTATTGCGAAGATCAACGCCATGCAGTGTTTTTCAATGGGAGAGTAATTGCTTTCTGCCCCCAGGAGAACTCGACTCAGATAATAAAGGGCTCTCTCTTTCCCTTGGTCATTCTCTTGTGCCCATAATGCGCCTAGCGAACCTTCTAGGGCTGTTGTATACAGGACGATAGATTTTCCTTTAACAGGAGCGGCCAGTACTGGCGGATTCTGCAGGTATTGTTTGATTTCATCCAGTGCGCTTTGGCATTTGTGATCCTAAACGAAAGGGGTCCCTTTCTTCATTAGGTGACTATAAGGACGGCACTTGCCGGAGAGATTGGCTATGAATCTCCAGATATACGCGAGCTTTCCTTGGAGAGACCGCAGTTGCTTGAAAGTCTTTGGCGGAGGCATTTCCATAATCGTCTTGATCTTTGACGGATCTATCTCGATGCCTCGGTGTCGGACAATGAATCCTAGGAATTTGCCCGAGGAAACTCCGAATGCGCATTTGAGAGGGTTCATCTTCAAGTTATATTGCCGAAGGCGTTGAAATACGATCTTCAGATGCTCTAGATGTTCCTTGTATGATTTGCTTTTAACTACGAGGTCGTCGATATAACATTCAACGATTTCATGTATAAGGTCATCGAAAATCTTCGTCATGGCCCTCTGATAGGTGGCACCGGCGTTCTTTAGACCGAAAGGCATCACCTTGAGCAGAATATGCCCAAAGGGGTCCGGAAAGCGGTGTGCTTCTGGTCCTCAGGATGCATCTTTATCTGATTGTATTCTGATGATCCGTCCATGAAGGAGAAGACTTCCTGAGTGGTGTTATCTATCATCATCTCAGTGACTGGTACTGGAAAGTCATCTTTTGGACAAGCTTTATTGAGATCCTGAAAGTCCACACATATGCATACCGTCCCATTTTTCTTCATTGCTGGAATAATGTTGGCGATCGAGTCGGGATACTGAATCTCTTGGATGAAGCCAGAGTCGATTAGCTTCTTGACCTCGGCGTTGATGCTCATTTCAAGCTCGAGCCGCATTCTTCTTGGTGCTTGTTTGATCGGCTTGAGGTCCGGGGATATTGCCAATTTGTGTACAGTAATCTCTGGATCTAGTCCTGGCATCTCGGAATAGTTCCATGCGAAACAGTCTCTATGCTGCATAAGCACATCCTTTAGTATAGCCACCCTTTCTTCAGACAGCAGCTCACTGACGAATGTCGGTCGCGGATCACTTGTCGTCCCCAAATCAATTTTCTTGAGGTTATCTGCAGTAGTATGTATTCCATCTTCCAGCTCTTTTGGATCCGGTAGAAACTCTGAGATCACCTCGTCATCATTGTTTGGTCATCCATATTCTCGGGCTCTTCTTCTGACAGTGTTATCGCGTGGCAGGTACGAGATCGTTTCCAAGATCGATGTTGATCTGGTTCTACTCTCGTTATATACGTCGCTTTTGGTTCATGCTTCTGTGGCGGGCTTACCCTCCAATTGCTGGATAGAGCGAACCTGCCCTGTTGATATTGGTCTTCGACCCAGTTCTTGAAGGTGAAGCGGTCTTCAAGAGGATGTCCTATTGCTCGGTGATAAGAGCAATAGTCTGGGTGAGAGACCTCGTTCGCTTGCTCGGGGTATTTGGACTCCGGAAGTGTCATCATCTGATGCTTTACAACGAGATCGAATATCTTCTTTGTCTTATCTTGGGGGAAAGAATATTACCGTCCTATCTTCTTTATAAGGGACGGATCCCGGCTGCTCGACTCTTGTTCGCGTGGCTTCTTAGACCCGCTTGGCTGCTGTCGAAGGTTTTTTCCGTTCTTTGGTTTATTTTTGCCTCTGCGCCGGGTCTTTTATATGACGGGCTGGCGACGAGGAGCATTGTTATTCTCCGTGGCCTGAGGCGGTGCATCCTGGCTTTCTCGTAAATGGCCATCTCGCAGTTATGGTCATCCCGGACCTTTTGACATGCTTCCCTGATCAATTTGTCTATATGTTCTTCAAACGAAGGACTCGGCGTTTTGATGGCAGGACCTTGTTTTGGTTCAGGATCAGCGTCTTTTAACAGAATGTCTCCTTCTTCATCGAAGTCATGTATAACGTAGCTGCCATGGACTCGCTCTCGTTTTTTGGATTGAACATATCCAAGCCCGATCGTTTTGGTTCTCCCGTTAGGCAACTTGTGCTGAGTTCCGGGGACATCCCAAATCCTGTTGTAGAACCGAGCTTGTCGAGTGGTCTGTTTGAAGGGTACACCTTGGCGCCTCAACAGCCTTTTCAAGTCTTCTGTGTAATATCTAGGCGGACGGATGGGCTGGAGCCTGTCAAGTGTAGAATCCGCGCCATACCAAATTTCTTTCTCCACTTTGGTTTCCCCGGATCGGTAGAATAGGATTGCCTTTTCACGCCTTTTCCTGGGAGGGACGCAGAATGTCTGCAGTTCTAGCACACTATAAGTTTCAAGTGCATCGAGCTCTTTATAATGCTCTTATGGAACCATAGCAACTTGCAAACTTTGATCTTCGTTGGCAAAGATTTGTATCAACGGCTGAGTAGAGAATACAGCATTGACCTCGTCTTCATAGTCGCTGCCGAAGATCAACGTAGGGATGGACGGTCCCGTCTTGTTGTATTGGGGTGGCCCTGAATAAACTATCTCTTCTTCCTCCTCGGTATCACTCCCGAAGACCGGAATAGTAGTGATGGCTTTGTCTTCGATCTGTGACATCTTTCCACGTCCTCAAAATCTGGTAAGAAGTATTTTGAATCTTCGTACTTTCAGACTTCATTCACGGAGAATGGGTTCAACTCTCCTGTTACAGTATACTCGAGACCATCCTTGAAATACTTCATACACTGATGTTGTGTAGAAGGGATGATGTTGTACTCATGTAACCAAGGCCTACCGAGCAAAGCATTGTAGCATGTCTTGGCATCAATGACGTGAAATTTAATATCTGTGACGAGCAACCCAAAGCGTAGTGTCAATATCACAGACCCGAGTGTCCGTGATGACTGGGAGTCAAAACCGGAGATAGTGATTTTATCATGAGCGAGGTGCTGAACGCTCATGCAGATTTCCTTCAACACTCTCACGTTGAGGAGATTGGCGGAAGACCCATTGTCAACCAGGATTTTTCCTATCTTGATGTCATGATAGTATCTGGAGACATAAAGGGGACGGTTATGCTCGCATGTCCCAAGGAGGAGATCTTCATCGCCGAAAGTGATATCGGCCGTATGCACTTCTTCCAGCTCGTCCTTCATCTTTTCTTTAGCGAGGAAAGCTTGAAATTGGTCGGGCTCTTGTAATGCCCTGATCAGAGAATCTCTCGCCTCTTTGGATAGAAGAAGGGCGTCGAGAATGTTGAGCTGTGAGGGTATCTTCCTCAAGTGTGCCAGAACGTTGTAGTCCACCTTACTCTTCTTTGGCCGGTCCTTGGCTGTCAGCTCTTTGACGGCTTGGTCATCAAGGATGATATCCTCAGGGACCTTTGCTTTCCCTTTATCTCTTCTATTTGACCGACTGTTCAAGGGCCCAAGATTCTTTTCGGGCAGCGTACGATTGCGCAGCTGAATATTTTCACAGGCCTTCGGTTCTTCCTCTTTTCTCGACGTGGATTCTTTGAAGAGAGGGCCAAGAGTCATTTCTTCGTCAGAGTCACTCCCGAAGGTGAGAACTTGCGATCCTCCAGCGTCGACCATGTGACAGTTGCCGGTAGTTCTTTTACGCTCCTCGGTCGTATTTCTTTGCTCACGACGAGTTTTGCGTTTCATCCACTTGAAATTTTGCCGGTGAGCAACATATCCTTGCCACCATCCTTTAAAAGCGTTGCACTCTTCGGTAGGGTGTGCAATCTTTCGATGATACAAGCAGTAGCTAGGATGCATTTCCGCTTCACAAAGAATGTTTCTTTCGGAGGGTGGCAGCTTCATTCCCATCGATATGGATTTGGAGAACCTCTTCCTAGTCTTGAACCTGCTTTTATTTACGGCGGATGTACTTTGATCCGGCGGGAGCGTTTCAACCCTTTCGTCCAGTCGCCGGCGTTTGGATTTTTCAAATATGGCCATCTCACGCTCCCGAGCAGCTTTGCTTTTAAGAAGAGCTTCATTCAGGAATGCATTAATCATTTCGTCTGATGGCTCTAGAAGTTCCGGCTCAGGACCTGCCCCCGGTTTCTCTGTGTAAGGAGCTTCTCCATCGTTTATCGACGAGTGAGAGATCACATGGCAACTTGCTACGTAATCTTCAGATTCATCTGACAAGTATTCTCCATCATCTCCGTTCTCAAGGACGTGACTGAGAAACTCTTGGAGTGTGATTGGAGTCCGTGCCTTCTGGTTATACTCTTCCAGCACGTCAATCTGCTTTTGCAGGTTCGTGCATCTGACACCAGGCTTCACGAGCTTCTTGGATTTCTTCTTCTTCTTCGAAGATTTTGACGGCTGAGTGTGAGCACTTTGACTATCACCACCAATTTTTAGAGTTGGGCACGGTTTCAGCATTCCCTTGATAATCTCGGATTCCAGTGGATTCTTCCACCTAATCGCCGGGCATGTTTGGAGATTGTTCAGCATTCTTTTAGTTTTGGATGAAAGAGCGACCTCCCATGGAGCTTCTTCTATGAAAGAACATGATGCCCCCGGTGTGTCTGTCTTCTTGGGAGCGTGTGGCTGTGGTGGGTTCACCTTCCAATTCTCGGACAGCGCAAACTTGCCTTGTTGGTATTGGTCCTCGATCCATATCTTAAAGACGAAGCAATCTTCAATTGGATGGCTTACCGTTTGATGGTAAGGGCAATAATTGGGACTATTAGCCTCGCCGGGTTGCAATGGTCGTTTTGGATTCGGCAGATTGATGAGCCTGTTGCGCACCGCCAGTTCGAACAGTCTTTTCGTTTTGTCCCGAGGGAATGAATAAGGATGCTTCATTTTCTCATTATAGTATCACCGTCTCTCTTCTAGTTGATTCGTTAGTTTTGGGGCACTGGGCTGCTGTTGAGTATTCGCAACGAATGTTTCCTTCCCTTTACCCTTTTCGTTCCGTGGCTCTGGCTTTGGAGGAGACGGTCTATGACCCATCTGGTCCATTTGGGCCAGTTTGTCGATCAAGGCCTGGAATGTGGTCGGCTTGAAGAACATCATGAATTGGTAAATAGTTGCCTGAGGGTCCAGAGTGCCCACGAACATGCCCACTGCCGGCGCTTCCTCGATGCGCTGCTCACATTTTGACCATAAATTTCGCCACTGTATTGCATATTGTACCCAAGTTTCTCCTGACTTCACCCTGGCGTTAATTAATGCTGTAATCGGGGTACGCTCGCTAGAGCTCGTGAATCTCTGTGTAAACAGCAGTTCCATCTCCGCAAATGTCTTGGCGGAGTCGTTTGGAAGTTCAAAATACCACTTGAATGCCGTCTCTGACAAGCTACCAACAAACTGGCGGAGTAGAAGTTTATCATCACCTCTGGTATTGCCGCACAAGGCTCTGAATTGAGCGATGTGCTGATGCAGATTGCCCGTCCCTTTATATACATGAAATTTAGGGATTGTATATCCCGGCGGGTACCTTATTTGGTCATACCAGTCTGGATATGGTCGCCCAGTTTTAACAATTTGGCCGGCCGCTTCATTCGCCTGGTGAGCTCGTATTTGCTGAGCGATGTAATCATCCAGGGCAGCTTTGGAGATGGTCTCCTCTTTGGCTGCTGGAAGAGCTGGAGGAGGGTTCGATGTTTCCCCTCTGTCGTCTTTAATGATGATAAGAGGGCCTTCAGCTGGAGATTCCGGCTGTAACATCATCCCAGCCATGTCTTGGAATAAGAGAGCCATTCGTTTTATATTGGCTACTTGTTCCGCAGCCTCTTTTTCTTTCCTCTCGAGCATTCTTTGGAGGAATTTGGTGTCAGTTTCTTGTTCCTGACGCTGCTTCGAGGTCTCTGGATTTCTTTTGGCCCAGTGAGTGCAGCCATTGCAGTCAGCATCTCCTGAAGCTTCTGCTGCTGTTGTTCCTGAGCCTTCGTTATTGACCGGGTAAGCGGTCGATGTCCCGTAGAAGCGCGGCTTTCCTCTTTTCCGGAAGCCATATAAACAGTATGCACTATCATGCCCCCAGACTTGGGGCGTTTAGGTTCGGCATCCTTGCGGCTTGCCGCATTAACGGGGGATTTCTCTGGCCTCCTTCTTTTGTGAGCAGTTGAAGTCGAGGGGGCCGTTGCAGCGGGTACCCAGGTAGCTGTCGCCTTTTGTGGCTTGACAGGATGGTCCTTTTCTTGCCGAACTTTTATCTTTTTCTGTCGGCGAGAGTAATCTAGATCAATTACTGAGTTTTGAACCTGTCGCCAGACTTTGTAAATTTTGGAAGAATGCCGCTGAGGGGGTTGTTCTGGCTTCGCCTTCGGTGCATTCTCCACGGGTGGAGGAGATCTCTTCAGTACTGCAGTAGGAGAGTTCCTGCGCACCTTGTTAAGCAGTTCAAAGCTGTTCCCGGTTGGAACAGCAGCATCAATCTCCACCGTTGGAGCTGGTGGAGTAAATCCAGACGGAGAGCTGCCCCCAGCCTTCCTTACTCGGCGCCAGTGACGACGGCGAGAATGTCGCGCAGATGGTGTCGGTTCAGCTATGGGGATAGCTTTGTCATGCCCCCTGTTCTGGTCAGGCGCTGCTGGTATCAGCCTCTTGAAGACCGACGTCCGTTGAGCAGCAGTATCCAATCTGTCAAAGACAGACCTTTGAGCAGGAACGGGAGCCGAAGTGGCCAGCCTCGTAAAGACCGATCCTTTGACAGGAGAAGCTTCTTTAGTGTCCCCGAGAGAAGGAATGACTATCCGTTTTGGAATGTCCGCTTCAGGTATCATGGGCTTCTTGACGGGCCCATTAAAGCTTTGGCCCAATCTATTAAAGACTTAGGCTTTGGAGCTGGACGACCTGTCGAGAGTGGCCGCAGTAGTTGTAAACCGATCAAAGACCGACTTCTTCTGAGCTTCACGTGACGGTACAAGAGCGCTGAAACTTGTTGGCGGGAGCATGGTCCCGAAGAACAATCCAGTGGTGGCCTGAGTGACCTGTTCCACCGGCATAGCGAAGATGGAGGCCGCTTGGGGCCCGTAAGTCACTCCTCCAGCGAGGACAGAGTGAGAGTTGTTGCGGCTGTTGCAGTTTGTGCAGTTGGAAGCCATTGATCTGCACGGGAGCAAGACACCAAATCTTAGTACCTCGAATCCAGGGGCAACCATATCAAACCGTGATTCGTTCGCGAACACGACACACGAAGTGTGGAGTGGAAAGAGGAAAAGGTCCAATCGGGCGTGCCAGAATCTGTTCCCCGCCGAAAACGCGGAGACGCGATGAATGTCTCACCTAAATTTTAGGGCAGATACTAATTGGTGCTATCTGTCCACCTCTCCGAAGATGCCAAGTTGATTTATGGCACCGTGTATCGAAGGTTTAAACGGATGCGGCCGATGTAGCAGACTTCGTCAGATTCCCTCTTATTTGAGGGGTTTTTTGATTGTGGGGACGCTCTTCCCTGCAGGCGCAAGCCCCTGCAGTTAATTACGCTACCGCAATGCGGTAACAACTTTCTCCTTCTCCAGATGGTCACTTCGTGTCGTGGGTGTTTGTTTTGTTTTTGGTTGCCCGTAGATTGTATACGGAGACTAATTTATGTTGTCACCCGTAGGGCGTGGATTAGTCCAAATCCGTATCTTCTTAGATTTGGGTTTGGGGGTTGGATTTAAGGATACGTTAGTCTCATTTGAGACTAAGATCAACTTAAACGTTTGTTAAGGATACGTCAGTCCAATTTTTAGACTAAGATCAACTTAACAGGATCGTTTAGATCCAACAAGAGAGCAATTGGGCTATATTGTTTAGTTTAGGGACATTGCGGTTGATTATTTAAGGACATTCCGGTCCGTTGTTAGTTTAAGGACATCTCGGTCCAAGGTTAAGGACATCATAGTCCGTGAGTTTAAAGACATCACAGTTAAGGTTAAGGACATCATAGTCCGTGAGTTTAAAGACATCACAGTCAAGGTTAAGGACATCATAGTTCGTGAGTTTAAAGACCTCACAGTCAAGGTTAAGGACATCATGGTCCGTGAAATGTGTGGTTTTTGGGACCCGTCACCTCTCTGAAGACGTTGAAGGATTACAACGACAAATATCAAAGGAGTGAAGAGATGTACCCTTGAACCAAAGTTGATTGGGAGATCTATAGTCCAATTTTGGAACTAAGATCAATTAATTAGATTATGAGCACATTGGATCAGTTAAATCTGAATTGAGGACTTATGGCCAATTTGGGCTAAGTCCAATTAAGTTTGAAATATTGGCATCTTGTTGGTCCATTAAACATTTGTCTGGGTTCAACCCCCCATTATTTGGCACTGCTAAACAGGGGTTCTGACAACATTTTATCTTTGTTGAGTGCTAGGCGCTCATATGCCATATAGAATGATCAATTTTGGAAGGCAAGGATGTACTTGAGACTCAATAAAAAGAGAAGTCTTGCCTCAGAAGGACTTAGCCAATTTAGGCTAGGCTTGATTTGAATATAGTGTTAAACACTAACATATCTTTTATGGTCACGTGTTCCCACGTGATGCGCTGAAAATAGTGTTAAACACTAAGAACAAAACGCTTCAAAAATAGTGTTAAACACTAAAATGGGATTGGTCATGTAAGGCCATGTGAGACCTCTGAAGGTGACCAGTCTTCTTTTGTTTTATTCTCAAATCTGCAAATGAGTGTTAAACACTTTTAGTTTTCATGGCCATCACGTGTGGGCACATGATATGTAACATTTTTTAAAAAATAAAATATTATTTTTGGGAATTTTTATAATTTAATAATAAAATATTGAATATTTTAATAAGGCGATATAATTAAATACCGATAAATTGGGAAATTTTTTGAAAATTATGGAAATTATTAAAAGAGGATGTTTTATTTGAATTATGCAAATTTTAAGTTTTTATGAATAATTATATGCTAATTTATTGCTAATCGCGATTAAAAATCGCTAATCGGATTTTTAGCTTGTTTTGTGCAAAACATGCACCGTATCATTTTCACATTTGTTAATTTTTTCATGGCTTTCCTACATGTTTTATAGCATGGTTGTTGATTTATTCGGAAAATAAAAGGAAAGGAAAAGAATAGAATATGTAGGCATGGGCATGAGAGAGAAAGGTGAGGGATTGTGTTTGACTTGGTCTTGAGCCATCCCCCTTCATCATTTGTTTCCCTCATTTCCTCTCCCCTCCTTTGTTGTTGTTGCTGCTGCTGCACCCTCCTCTCCCTCTCCACAAAATCCCCCAAAACACCATGGAAATCAACTCGAAACCTCATTCCCACTTCACAAAAAGGATGCACAAGCTCACTAACTATCCCATGGACCAAGAAAGAGAAGATTTTGAGGACTTTGAGCAACTCAAGAAAATTCTTGAGTTCCCAAATGAGGTATTTTCTAAATCATAAGCTTAGTGTTTCCATTACTTTTACCCCCATGTTAGATTAGAACCGATATCGTGTGGTTTGGGTGAAGTTTGAAAACTCTAGTTAGGGTTATTGGAAATTGAAAGTTGTGATGGGCAATTGAGCTCAGTAGAGGCCTCACAAACCCCCTAGTGCTAGAATTAATACCTAAACCAGAGACTAGAACCCCGGAATACGGATTTAGAAAAGCCAATATCGAAAAATTCTGAATTCTGTAGATGTAAAATGGAATCTGCTATCACCCCGAGACTCTGAAAATTATTTTGCAAGGACAGTGATACATGCAGGCACCTAGGAAGCTACCACCAAAACCCCAGCCCCTGGATCCTCTTTCTGGCCTCAGATTTAATCTGTATGGCCGCAAATTGCGGCCTGGGTCCCACCAATTTGATTCGTGTTCATTCTGTAGCTTTAATTCATGTAAATTAGACCCCTGGCATATGCAAAATTGTCTGATTTGACCTAGGGTAGAATCTGGAACCTTTTTCCTAAGTTGTTGTTTTGATTCGGAGTCTCATTTCTCGTATTTTGAATTCTGGATTTGCGTATTTGTGTTTTACCTCGATCACTTGACGTTTGTACGACGATATCGAGGGTTGTTTGATGGTTTTGAAAACGTAGTCCATAGGTTCTAACCTATAGGCCTTAGCGCGTCGTTTGGTTTTCTCGATGTGATTTTAAGATGCTTTTACGATTGTGTTACCTTGTAGGTACCTTCTCGAGGGCTTCATACGAGGAAGAAGATGAAGGCGACATCGACACCGACACGCAGGATGCAAGGTGAGTAGATTATATCTACGGGGGAAGTCGGGTGGATGGCGTATAGCACCCCCGCAGTTCGATACTTAGTATACTAGATATATACTATACATATATGTATGATGGCGTTATGTGAATTGGATATTCAGATGTGGTTAGGTGTACTGTGGATAGATTAGGGTTTAGAAGTAAACTAGTATAGTTTCCTAGATGCGAACCCTAGAATAGGTTTACACCCACACGCGCACACATGCTTATTTGTTATACATATACCTAGATGATGAGGATAGTGGATGATATTTGGAGATGAGTCGATGATATTGGGCATAGTGCCATGAGATTGGTGATATGATGTGGTTCGTATTTGGGATACGACATGAGATTTTAGCGGGCCTTTGGACGTGTGTTTTACACACGCATTTATATAGATGGTATCGGTTGTACTAGACTTAGATCAGTACCCCAGATCATGAGATATAATGATAAGGATATCAGATAATTGATGAGATGATTGTGATATTGACCCGTACCCAGATTTGGGATGCCGTACGATGATTTACTATACGAGCTTTATATTGATGATAGATCCGCACTCATGACTCGAGGATGTCATAAGATATTGTATCGTACGCGATACCTTTGAGGCGGGATCACCGACTATTATATATATATATATATATATATATATATATATATATATATATCGACTCAGATTTAGGTGGTGTCCATACCCCTCCTGATTGACTTGTTAGTTAGAGCTCTAGTTTTGCTAGTAGATGTAGGCTGGGCCGATGTCATACCTATTTCAAAAACTAGCGAATCGGGAGTATTTTAAAGGAAGGATCTAACTTTTGAGGAGCGACCAGTTGAAATCAAGGATCGAAGAGAAAAGGTTCTTAAGAACAAAGTTATCCCTCTTGTGCTAGTTTCATGGGGTAATCGATTGCATGGAGAATCCACTTGGGAGCGAGAAGACGAGATCCGGCAGAAATTTCCTCACCTTTTCCCGTAGTTAGCTATCTTGTATTCTTGGAATTTCGAGGACGAAATTCTTTTGTAGTTGGGTATGATGTAACACCCGAGCCCAATAATACTATTTCTATTGCTAAGTTGAGTGTTATATATTGCTCATTTCAATTATCCTGATTGTTTGGTGCTTATTGCTAAATTTTAACCGGTTAGGTCATTTTGGCACATAACAAATTTTAACACCTAAAATAAAATTAAAAATACCCATGTTAGCCTACTCGTCGCCACTAGTCGCGTGGTAGCGTCCGCGCGTCGAGATTTTATCCCGTTCGGCGAAATGGGCAAGTTTGGACGACTACGCGCGCGTGCAAGTGTCCGACTTGGGGGCATACATTTTAATCATTAAACACCTCTTTTCAAAATTTGGAACTCGCTTAAAATCCTATAATTTGAATTTGAAACATTTGGGCGCAACCCGGGCGCGATTTGGAAATGTTTCATTTAGCGCCGAAATACCCATTTTAATTTAATATATTTAAAACTATAAATATATATTCTGTTATATATTTTTAACGTTAAAATCTTTTTTAAAATCTTTTAAACCTACCCGTACCCATTCCAGCCAATCACGAGGGATTTGAATCCCTCGTGGGCCCCCCAATCCACCCTCTCTCTCTCTATCTCTCTCTAATCTCCTTCTCTCTCTCTCTCTAAAATCTCTCTCCCTCTCTCTAAAAATCTTTCTCTCTCTATCCCTATAATATATACTGTTCCCTTCTTCCTCGTGCTGGCAAAAAAAAGAAAACCCTACGAGAACCCCCGAACCCTAACCCTAGCCACCTCCTGCCGTCGCCGTCGACCTCCCAGCGACCTCGCCGTCACCGTCCTCGCCTCCACAGCCCAGCCGCACCTCCCTACCTCCTCTCCTCCCTCCTTCCCGAGCCTCCGAACCCAACCCCCGACACCACCACCAGCACGCAGTGGCCGCCGTCGCCGCCGCATCCCATCGCCGACGACGCCAAGGCCTTCCTCCCTTCACCCTCGTCCCGACCTTCCCATCTTCCTCCTCCTTCCCTCGCCGGCGCTGCCACCAACCCGAGCCCAACCCCATCACCTAACCCTCTGGTTCGCCGGAGAAGGGACACCGTCGACCCCTCGTCGTCTCCAGCACACCGACGACCACCTCCTCTTCCTCCTGCAACCCAGACCAGACCATTACATCCCCTCGTCGCGGCACCATCAGAACCAGAAACTTCCAGCCTTCGCTGCTCGCCGTCGCTGCCTCGCCGGCGCCCCATCGCCGTCGAACCTGTCGTGGTTGCCCCCTGGTTCTTCCCTGTAAGCATCCATTTACCTTTCCATTTGTGTTAAACCCCTCCTCGCTGGTCTTTATTTTACGTGTATCGTATTTTGCTAACTTGGTCGCCGTTTTGACATTCCGCCGGATTCCGGCCATGCCGACGACTGGACCCGACTCTCCAGCGAAGTACTCTGGTCCGTGTGGTCCCGCTGTTCGCTGTTTGGACTCGATCCGTGGCCCGTGCATCCGTCTTGGGTTTTCCGCCGACGTTGCATTCGTGTTTTCCGGTTTGCGAAACCGTCGAGGCAAGATTTCTTGCTACATGCTACGTTAAACTAATTAAGTATTTGACTTATAAAACCTGCTATATTGACTAAGTACGGTTACTTGTCTCATTGGACGAAACGTGATATGCATCATAATACTGCCAACTAAATCGTATTTTGCCACTATAACCTTAATAACAACTACTTGTTAATCTTTTGTTATTTTAGAAGATGATAGTCGTACACTTATAACTTCATTACCTGCTGTTATTAATATTGCGCTACCCTGTGATTATTGCACCCTAATGGCGCTCGAACCTGTTAGTATAGTACAACTGCATCATATTCATGTACCATTGTGATTAAATGACTATTATGGCTATTTGCTTTAAATTCTTACTATTGTTACTTATTCGAGTGTATACCTGTTGAGAGCACATACTCGATTACATTACATATTGACCCGACCCTGCTACATATGACATATATGTACATACCGATGCACCGGACATGGTACCCTATACATACCGACTCATCCTGTTGTACCATGACATGACTTGTTACCTGATCTCATGCCTAATGCCAACAAACCTGACTTGGGGTCCTCATGGACCATTCCTGTTGTCTATCCAGACAAACCTGACCTGTTACCTGATCCTGTGTTGGCATTAGTCCTTGATTACTGAATACCTGACCTGACATACATACCTTGGAGGTATGGGGAAATCAAAGGTGAAACCGACTTGTAACTCAACAGTTCGATACCTGTTCTGATCAGTTTTACGGGCTTGGCCAGTCCGGGAGTGATGATGCTGACATCACTCGTCCATCCTGCTACCTATTTTACTGCCTAGCGGCACGTCTCGGATTCAGCCCCGAGAACCTTGACCGTGGTCCCGGGCACGCACGGGATACTATTGAGTTACATCGACGAGTCACCAATTGATTTCAAAGATTATAGAGTAGAAACCTGATAGGACAGTTTAGTTACCACTGCACATTACCCTGCACTGTTATTTCATAGTACTGCTTTATTCATGTTCATACCTGCATTGCTTATTACCATGTTTATATTATATTATTTGGTTGACATGACGCGCTGACGTCTGGGTTTTGCATGGCCCAGATTCCTTACCACTGTCGACGACCGAGCAGGAGTACTTCAGCCAGTAGGCTGAACTGTGAGTTCCTTAGTGATTAGTTTATTTATTTCATTTCATTTCCTGATGTGAGCCCGCATTATGGGACGTGCTATTTATTTATTGTATTGGATCATTTGCTTCCGCACTTATTGTTTATTGACTCTTGTTATTATGGATTTGGACATGTGATAGTTTAGTTATTTATATTGTTCTTGATATCTCTACAATCGTAATGTGACTGTGGATGGATACTTCCTACCCACAGGTAGCATGGTTGGCTATGTCACGTGCCCAATCTTGCGTACTCTGGGAAGCGGGGCGTGACATCACGCCCCACTTCCCAGAGTACGCAAGATTGGGCACGTGACATAGCCAACCATGCTACCTGTGGGTAGGAAGTATCCATCCACAGTCACATTACGGCTGTAGAGATATCAAGAACAAGATAATAAACTAATCTAACACATGTCCAAATCCATAATAACAAGAGTCAATAAACAATAAGTGCGGAAGCAAATGATCCAATACAATAAATAAATAGTACGTCCCATAATGCGGGCTCACATCTGGAAATGAAATAAATAAATAAACTAAACACTATGGAACTCACGGATCAGCCTGCTGGCTGAAGCACTCCTGCTCGGTCGTCGACAGTGGTAAGGAATCTGGGCCATGCAAAACCCAGACGTCAGCGCGTCATGTCAACCAATAATATAATATGAATATGGTAATAAGCAATGCAGGGGTGAACATGAATAAAGCAGTATTATGAAATAACAGTGCAGGGTAATGTGCAGTGGTAACTAAACTGTCCTATCAGGTTTCTACTCTAAAGTCTTTGAAATCAATTGATGACTCGTCGATGTAACTCAATAGTATCCCGTGCGTGCCCGGGACCACGGTCAAGGTTCTCGGGGCTGAATCCGAGACGTGCCGCTAAGCAGTAATAGGTAGCAGGATGGGCGAGTGATGTCAGCATCATCACTCCGGGGCTGGCCAAGCCCGTAAGACTGATCAGAACAGGTATCGAACTGTTGAGTTACAAGTCGGTTTCACCTTTGATTTCCCCATACCCCCAAGTTATGTATGTCAGGTCAGGTATTCAATAATCAAGGACTAATGCCAACACAGGATCAGGTAACAGCAGGTTTTGTCTAGATAGACAACAGGAGTGGTCCATGAGGACCCCAAGTCAGGTTTGTCGGCATTAGGCAATGAGATCATGTAACAAGTCAGGTCGTGGTACAACAGGTTGAGTCGGTATGTACAGGGTATCATGTCCGGTGCATCAGTATGTAAATATGTCATATGTAGCAAGGTCCGGTCAACATGTAGTGCAATCGAGTACGTGCTCACAACAGGTATACAATCGAACAATAAACAGCAGCAAGAATTTAAAGTAAACGGAAATGATAGTCATTTAATCACAATGGTGCTTTGTATTATCTTTATTAACAGGTTCAAGCACCCTTGGGGTGCAATAGTCGCAAGGTGAAACCATATCAACAACATAAAGTAATGAAGCTACATGAATTTAAAACTAAAGCATAAATAATTGTCTCATGGATGATTTAACAAATAAAGTAAGGACGATCTAATTGGTTTAGTTAGTTAGAGTATGGATTGATAGCAGACCAATTAATTTCAAGAAGCTACTATAATGATTCAAGGTTAAAGATAATTGCAACCGTCAATTCTAAGTTATACTAAAATATCAATATTACCATCAACTGTGTGGTTATATTAAATGATATGATAAATAAATGTATAGCAAGACTTGATCTTGTATTAGCATGTTAGAGCAAGTATTCAGATACTTGCCTCGACGGTTTCGCAAACCGGAAAACACGAATGCAAAGTCGGCGGAAAACACGAGACGGATGCACGGGCCACGGATCGAGTCCAAACAGCGAACAGCGGGACCACACGGACCAGAGTACTTTGCTGGAGAGTCGGGTCCAGTCGTCGGCACGGCCGGAAACCGGCGAAATGTCAAAACGGTGACTAATTAGCAAAACATACGATACCCGTACACTAAGACCAGCGGGGGTTTAACATTAATGGAAAGTTAAAGAGATGCTTACAGGGAAGAACCAGGGGGCAACCACGACAGGTTCGACGGCGAGGGGCGCGCCGGTGGTGAACAGGGAATGCGGCGAGGGCTTGGAGGTGGCTGGATCGAGATGCAGCGAGTAGGGGAGAGGCAAGGGCCTGGTCTGGGCTGCAGGAGGAAGAGGAGGTGGTCGTCGGTGTGCTGGCGACGACGAGGGGGTCGACGGTGTCCCTTTTCCGGCGAACCAGAGGGTTAGGTGATGGGGGTTAGGCTCGGGTTGGTGGTGGTCCGGCGAGGGGAGGCGGAAGAAGACGACGAGGTCGGGACGAGGGTGAAGGGAAGAAGATTCTGGTGTCGGCGGCGATGAGAGGCGGCGGCGACGGCGAGCACTGCGTGCTGGTGTGGCGTCGGGGGTTGGGTTTGCAGGCTCGGGAAGGAGGGAGGAGAGGAGGTAGGGGTGCGGTTGGGCTGTGGAGGTGAGGACGGTGATGGCGAGGTCGCGGGGAGATCGACGACGACGGCAGGAGATGGCTAGGGTTAGGGTTCGGGGTTCGCGAGGTTTCTCGTGTGAGGGAGAAAGAGGAACAGTGCGTGATAAAATAAAGAGAGAGGGAGAGAGATTTTAGGGGAGAGAGAGAGAGAAATTGTTAGAGAGAGAGAGAGAAGGAGATTAGAGAGAGATAGAGAGAGACGGAGAGAGAGAGAGAGGGTGAGGCGGGGCCCACGAGGGTTTTAGCCCCTCGTGATTGGCCAGAGGGAAAGATTTTGAATTAAGGAAATATTTTATAAGGATTCTGAATGTTTAGTTAACAGAATATATATATAAAACGAATATTATAAGGTTTAGATTATAAAATTAAATTGGGATTTTGGCGCTAAATGAAACATTTCTAAATCGCGCCCGGGTTGCGCCCAAATATTTGAAATTCAAATAATAGGATTTTAAGCGAGTTCCAAATTTTAAAAAGAGATGTTTTGCGATTAAAATGCATGCCCCCAAGTCGGACACTTGCACGCGCGCGTAGCCGTCCAAACTTGTTCGTTTCGCCGAACGGGATGAAATCTCGACGCACGGACGCTACCACGCGACTAGTGGCGACGAGTAGGCCAACATGGATATTTTTAATTTCATTTTAGGTGTTAAAATTTTTTATATGCCAAAATGACTTAACCGGTTAAAATTTAGCAATAAACACCAAACAATCAGGATAATTGAAATGAGCAATGTGTAACACTCAACTAGTACCAGAAATAGTATTATTGGGATCGGGTGTTACATCATACCCAACTACAAAAAGAATTTCGTCCTCGAAATTCCAAGAATTCAAGATAGATAACTACAGGAAAATGTGAGGAAACTTCTGCCGGATCTCGTCTTCTCGCTCCGAAGTGGATTCTCCGTGCGATCGATTACCCCAAGAAACTAGCACAAGAGGGATAACCTTGTTCTTAAGAACCTTTTCTCTTCGATCCTTGATTTCAACCGGTCGCTCCTCAAAAGTTAGGTCCTCCCGTATGGTCAACTCCGAATGATCCAAGACGTGGGTCTCATCTCGAACATACCTCCGTAGTTGAGATACATGGAACACCTCGTGCACTCCAGCCAATGACTGTGGTAACGCCAAACGGTATGCTACCTCTCCAATACGCTCCAATATCTCGAAGGGTCCAACGAATCGAGGACTAAGCTTTCCCCGACTCCCAAAGCGAATCACCCCTCTAGTCGGTGATATCTTCAAGAATTCCAAATCACCCACGGCGAACTCTAGAGGTCTTCTTGACGTGTCGGCCCAACTTTTCTGTCTGTCTTGAGCTGCCTTCATATGCTTCCTGACTGTATTCACCTTCTCAACTGTCTGTACCACCAAATCTGGTCCTAGTAACCTTCGTTCACCAACATCATCCCAACAAACCAGTGAACGGCACTTACGACCATACAACGCTTCAAACGGAGCCATCTGAACAGTCGCTTGGAAGCTATTGTTGTACGAAAACTCCACCAGTTGTAGATGATCCTCCCAAGAACCTTTGAAGTCTAACATGCAAGCCCTCAACATATCTTCAAGGGTCTGGATCGTTCTCTCCGACTGCCCATCAGTCTGAGGATGATAAGCTGTGCTAAACTTCAATCGAGTCCCCAAACTTTCTTGTAAACTCCTCCAGAAGTGCGACAAGAACCGAGTGTCCCGATCGGACACGATGCTTACCGGTACTCCATGCAATCTTACAATCTCCATGGATCGCTCTGCTAAAGTCTCCGTCGATTGACCAACTCGAAAAGGAATAAAGTGAGCTGCCTTGGTCAACCGATCGACAATCACCCATACTGCATTGTTTCCCTTTGGACTCCGCGGTAAAGCCGTCACGAAATCCATGGTTATATGTTCCCACTTCCACTGAGGGATCGAAAGTGGTTGCAACAAACCAGCAACCCGTTGGTGTTCGGCCTTGACTTGCTGACACACCAAGCACTTAGCCATGAAGCGAGCAATCTCCCGTTTCATACCTTCCCACCAGAAGTGCTGTCGAACATCTCGGTACATCTTTGTCCCTCCTGGATGTACAGAGTAAGCTGAACTGTGTGCCTCCTTCATAAGCTCTTCACGCACATCCCCTTTTGGCACACATACACGGCTACCATATCTCAACGAACCATCTTCGTGGATCAGTAAATCGGTTCGTAGTCCGGCCTCAACCTGCTCTCGAAACTTTTGTAGTCTAGGATCCTGCAATTGTGCCGCTTTAATCTTCTCAACTAAGGACGACTGTACTTGCAACTGCATCAACAGTCCCGTAGCATGTGGGAGCACAACCTCCAAATCAAATCTCCGAAAATCCGCAATGATCTCCCTTTGTGCGGTCAATACCTGAATTGCTGGTAACCGACTTAGCGCATCCGGCACGACGTTAACTTTTCCCGGATGGTACTTAAGATCAAGGTCGTAGTCGGCCATCAGCTCCAACCATCTGCGTTGCCTCATGTTCAACTCCTTCTGAGTGAACACATACTTCAAACTCTTGTGATCTGTAAAGACTTCGACTCTCTCGCCCAAAAGGTAGTGTCTCCAAATTTTCAAGGCGAAGATCACGGCCGCAAGCTCCAAGTCATGAGTCGGATAATTCTTCTCATGAGTCTTCAGTTGTCTCGATGCGTAAGCCACGACCTTCCCATTCTGCATCAAAACACATCCCAATCCTTTTCCAGATGCGTCGCTGTGAATCACCAGTCCTCCTGAATTATCTGGTACGGTCAGGATCGGGGCGGTTATCAACTTCTGCTTCAACGTCTCGAAGGCCAATGCACATCCATCCGTCCAAACAAACGGTACCTCCTTGCGCGTAAGCTTGGTTAACGGCTCTGCCAAACAAGCGAAGTTCTCCACAAATCTCCTGTAGTATCCGGCGAGTCTAAGAAAGCTTCTTATCTCCGCAATATTCTTTGGAATAGACCAATCTCGAACTGCTGCAATCTTTTCGGGATCGACGGCGATGCCATCGCCCGACACGACTTGCCCCAGAAACTTCACTTCTTCCAGCCAGAATTCGCACTTACTCATCTTCGCGAACAATTTCTCCTGTCTCAGCGTCTGCAGTGCGATCTTTAAATGCTCAGCATGTTCCTCCGGACTCTTCGAGTACACCAGAATATCGTCAATGAATACCACAATAAACTGGTCCAAGAATGGTGAAAAGACCCTGTTCATCCAATCCATGAATATTGCCGGCGCATTCGTTACTCCGAAGGGCATCACTAGATACTCGAAATGTCCATATCGCGTTCGAAACGCCGTCTTGCAAATGTCTTCTGCTTTCACCCGGACCTGATGATATCCTAATCGCAAATCCAGTTTCGAGAATACCCTCGCGCCACTAAGCTGCTCAAAAAAAGTTCTCCAATGCGAGGGATCGGGTACTTGTTCTTAATAGTCACCCGGTTCAATTCTCGATAATCAATGCACATCCTTCTCGTGCCATCCTTCTTCTTTACTAAAAGAACTGGAACTTCCCAAGGCGAGTTGCTGCCTCGAATCCAACCTTTCTCGAGTAATTCACCAACTTGTTTCTTAACTTCTTCCAATTCCACTGGTGCCATCGGATAATAAGATTTTGATACTGGCGCTGCACCAGGAATAAGGTCAATCGCGAACTCCACATCTCGCTTCGACGGTAAGCCCGATATATCTTCAAATACATCCATAAAGTCGCGAACAACTGCCGGCTCTTCATTACTATCCACTTCCATTGTCGCAAGAACACTGTTTGTCGGCCTAGCCCTAAACTCGACTAGCCCGACAGAACTGCTTCCTTACCGCAACTGCTGTCTACATTGTTGGCCGCGAAAGGTCCAGCGAGACTACTGAGTCTCGTCCATTCTGCTGCATGCACGTCCACGGTTGTTCCATTCTGCCTTAGTCCGATGAACTCCCCTTTCATTTCCTCCCGTGCCGTCCGCGGGAAGAACTTTTCCAGGAAACTTTTAGAGAAATCCGCCCAACTGATTAGCTTGGGTAAGCGGGTCTCCTCCACAAGCCACCACTCTCGGGCGTAATCCACCAGCTGAATGCACACCACATCAACTCTCTTATCTTCAGGGATCTGTGCCGCAATCAGTAAATTCTCAGTGTCTACTAGCCACTACTCGGCTGGCAACGGCTCCTCCAGACCAGTGAAAGTAGTAGGACCCAACCGTCTGAAATCTGCCACGGTCCCTACTCGGTCAACTGGCTTCGCTACAGCGGTGTTTACAGACTGCCGAATGTCCTGCAAACCCTCCTGAAATGAATCTGCTTGCTGCTGGATCAGCTCAGTCTGTCTCTTTGATTTCCAGCACTTCTCTTATCACTCCAAGCGTGGCGGCTTCGTTCACACGCCTCCGGTACGTCTTCAACTTCTTACCTGCCATAATCCTGAACTCAAAACACCCAACATTAGCATGATGATAGATTCTGAATGTGGATCAAGGCTAGAACTCCAACATACTTAAATAGAGTACCGCATTGTAGCTATGCCACGGTATCATAGCCGCAATTACTTAACTCCACCCAAGTCTCCTATGTCCTAGAGATAACAAGAAAGTAGGTTTTCGAGTTAACAAATGCAAAGTAAGTTTGCATGTCGACATGATCCGGAAGAATGATTCAAGGATGGTAAAACGGTCAAGGTGGCAGGACATGTTTCCTAATCACGAGTATTATGATTCGTGTATCGGGTGCAATACCCAACTACAAAGAATCAACCCAATTAACCTATGTCTCTGATACCAAAAGAACCATGTCACGTCCCGCTTCCCAGAGTACGCAAGATTGGGCACGTGACATAGCCAACCATGCTACCTGTGGGTAGGAAGTATCCATCCACAGTCACATTACGGCTGTAGAGATATCAAGAACAAGATAATAAACTAATCTAACACATGTCCAAATCCATAATAACAAGAGTCAATAAACAATAAGTGCAGAAGCAAATGATCCAATACAATAAATAAATAGTACGTCCCATAATGCGGGCTCACATCTGGAAATGAAATGAAATAAATAAACTAAACACTATGGAACTCACGGATCAGCCTGCTGGCTGAAGCACTCCTGCTCGGTCGTCGACAGTGGTAAGGAATCCGGGCCATGCAAAACCCAGACGTCAGCGCGTCATGTCAACCAATAATATAATATGAATATGGTAATAAGCAATGCAGGGGTGAACATGAATAAAGCAGTATTATGAAATAACAGTGCAGGGTAATGTGCAGTGGTAACTAAACTGTCCTATCAGGTTTCTACTCTAAAGTCTTTGAAATCAATTGGTGACTCGTCGATGTAACTCAATAGTATCCCGTGCGTGCCCGGGACCACGATCAAGGTTCTCGGGGCTGAATCCGAGACGTGCCGCTAAGCAGTAATAGGTAGCAGGATGGGCGAGTGATGTCAGCATCATCACTCCGGGGCTGGCCAAGCCCGTAAGACTGATCAGAACAGGTATCGAACTGTTGAGTTACAAGTCGGTTTCACCTTTGATTTCCCCATACCCCCAAGTTATGTATGTCAGGTCAGGTATTCAATAATCAAGGACTAATGCCAACACAGGATCAGGTAACAGCAGGTTTTGTCTGGATAGACAACAGGAGTGGTCCATGAGGACCCCAAGTCAGGTTTGTCGGCATTAGGCAATGAGATCATGTAACAAGTCAGGTCGTGGTACAACAGGTTGAGTCGGTATGTACAGGGTATCATGTCCGGTGCATCAGTATGTAAATATGTCATATGTAGCAAGGTCCGGTCAACATGTAGTGCAATCGAGTACGTGCTCACAACAGGTATACAATCGAACAATAAACAGCAGCAAGAATTTAAAGTAAACGGCAATGATAGTCATTTAATCACAATGGTGCTTTGTATTATCTTTATTAACAGGTTCAAGCACCCTTGGGGTGCAATAGTCGCAAGGTGAAACCATATCAACAACATAAAGTAATGAAGCTACATGAATTTAAAACTAAAGCATAAATAATTGTCTCATAGATGATTTAACAAATAAAGTAAGGACGATCTAATTGGTTTAGTTAGTTAGAGTATGGATTGATAGCAGACCAATTAATTTCAAGAAGCTACTATAATGATTCAAGGTTAAAGATAGTTGCAACCGTCAATTCTAAGTTATACTAAAATATCAATATTACCATCAACTGTGTGGTTATATTAAATGATATGATAAATAAATGTATAGCAAGACTTGATCTTGTATTAGCATGTTAGAGCAAGTATTCGAATACTTTCCTCGACGGTTTCGCAAACCGGAAAACACGAATGCAAAGTCGGCGGAAAACATGAGACGGATGCACGGGCCACGGATCGAGTCCAAACAGCGAACAGCGGGACCACACGGACCAGAATACTTCGCTGGAGAGTCGGGTCCAGTCGTCGGCACGGCCGGAAACCGGCGAAATGTCAAAACGGCGACTAATTAGCAAAACATACGATACCCGTACACTAAGACCAGCGGGGGTTTAACATTAATGGAAAGTTAAAGAGATGCTTACAGGGAAGAACCAGGGGGCAACCACGACAGGTTCGACGGCGAGGGGCGCGCCGGCGCCGAACAGGGAATGCGGCGAGGGCTTGGAGGTGGCTGGATCGAGATGCAGCGAGTAGGGGAGAGGCAAGGGCCTGGTCTGGGCTGCAGGAGGAAGAGGAGGTGGTTGTCGGTGTGCTGACGACGACGAGGGGGTCGACGGTGTCCCTTTTCCGGCGAACCAGAGGGTTAGGTGATGGGGGTTGGGCTCGGGTTGGTGGTGGTCCGGCGAGGGGATGAGGAAGAAGACGACGAGGTCGGGACGAGGGTGAAGGGAGGAAGATTCTGGTGTCGGCGGCGATGAGAGGCGGCGGCGACGGCGAGCACTGCGTGCTGGTGTGGCGTCGGGGGTTGGGTTTGCAGGCTCGGGAAGGAGGGAGGAGAGGAGGTAGGGGTGCGGTTGGGCTGTGGAGGTGAGGACGGTGACGGCGAGGTCGCGGGGAGATCGACGGCGACGGCAGGAGATGGCTAGGGTTAGGGTTCGGGGTTCGCGAGGTTTCTCGTGTGAGGGAGAAAGAGGAACAGTGCGTGATAAAATAAAGAGAGAGGGAAAGAGATTTTAGGGGAGAGAGAGAGAGAGAAATTGTTAGAGAGAGATAGAGAGAGACGGAGAGAGAGAGAGGGTGAGGCGGGGCCCACGAGGGTTTTAGCCCCTCGTGATTGGTCAGAGGGAAAGATTTTGAATTAAGGAAATATTTTATAAGGATTCTGAATGTTTAGTTAACAGAATATATATATAAAACGAATATTATAAGGTTTAGATTATAAAATTAAATTGGGATTTTGGCGCTAAATGAAACATTTCCAAATCGCGCCCGGGTTGCGTCCAAATATTTGAAATTCAAATAATAGGATTTTAAGCGAGTTCCAAATTTTAAAAAGAGATGTTTTGCGATTAAAATGCATGCCCCCAAGTCGGACACTTGCACGCGCGCGTAGCCGTCCAAACTTGTCTGTTTCGCCGAATGGGATGAAATCTCGACGCACGGACGCTACCACGCGACTAGTGGCGACGAGTAGGCCAACATGGATATTTTTAATTTCATTTTAGGTGTTAAAATTTGTTATATGCCAAAATGACTTAACCGGTTAAAATTTAGCAATAAACACCAAACAATCAGGATAATTGAAATGAGCAATGTGTAACACTCAACTAGTACCAGAAATAGTATTATTGGGCTCGGGTGTTACAGTATACTAGATATATACTATACATATATGTATGATGGCGTTATGTGAATTGGATATTCAGATGTGGTTAGGTGTACTGTGGATAGATTAGGGTTTAGAAGTAAACTAGTATAGTTTCCTAGATGCGAACCCTAGAATAGGTTTACACCCACATGCGCACACATGCTTATTTGTTATACATATACCTAGATGATGAGGATAGTGGATGATATTTGGAGATGAGTCGATGATATTGGGCATAGTGCCATGAGATTGGTGATATGATGTGGTTCGTATTTGGGATACGACATGAGATTTTAGCGGGCCTTTGGACGTGTGTTTTATACACGCATTTATATAGATGGTATCGGTTGTACTAGACTTAGATCAGTACCCCAGATCATGAGATATAATGATAAGGATATCAGATAATTGATGAGATGATTGTGATATTGACCCGTACCCAGATTTGGGATACCGTACGATGATTTACTGTACGAGCTTTATATTGATGATAGATCCGCACTCATGACTCGAGGATGTCATAAGATATTGTATCGTACGCGATACCTTTGAGGCGGGATCACCGACTATTATATATATATATATATATCGACTCAGATTTAGGTGGTGTCCACACTCCTCCTGATTGACTTGTTAGTTAGAGCTCTAGTTTTGCTAGTAGATGTAGGCTGGGCCGATGTCATACCTATTTCAAAAACTAGCGAATCGGGAGTATTTTAAAGACAGGCAAATGGATTCTACGGATATTTTCAAAAGACGCATCTTTTCTTAAAAACACCGTAGCCCTTATTTTCCTAAAAACCCCGATTTGTCTTCTTTTAAATGGCAAAACAGTATGACATAGATACATTGATGTAGATTCTACACTGTTGTGTTTATTATTCATTTGCCGCATATTCTTACTGTTTGCATCGCATTTCATGTTAAATATGTTGATTGTTATATCAAATCCATGCTGTTAGGACACGAGCACCATTATCGATGATGCATATGTTCCACGTACACCTGTTTGCCGGCTCACACACTTCATCATCGATAATTGGCATGTCACTACACTGTAGTACTGTTGCATTCAGGATATGACCCTTGCATGGCATACTTGTGTACCTACATATTGTACATTCATACTCGTGCACATACCTATTGTACATTCATACTCGTGTGCTTACATATTGTACACTTATACTTGTGTGCATACCTATTGTACATTCATACTCGTGTGCTTACATATTGTACACTCATACTTGTGCACATACCTATTGTACATTCATACTCGTGTACTTACATATTGTACACTCGTACTTGTGCATATACCTATTGTACATTCATACTCGTGTATGTTCCCCGCCGAAAGACGCGCAAGACGGACTGTCTTGCCTGAGATTCGGGGCAGATGCTAATTGGTGCTATTCGTCCACATCTCCGAAGATACCAAGTTGATTTATATCACCATGTATCGAAGGTTTAAACGGATGTGGCCGATGTAGCAGACTTCGTCAGATTCCCCCTCGTTTGAGGGGTTTTTGATTGTGGGGACGCTCTTCCCTGCAGGGGCAAGCCCCTGCAGTTAATTACGCTACCACATCGCGGTAACAACTTTCTCCTTCTCCAGATGGTCACTTCGTGTCGTAGGTGTTTGTTTTGTTTGTGGTTGCCCGTGGATTGTTTACGGAGACTAATTTATGTTGTCGCCCGTAGGACATGGATTAGTCCAAATCCGTATTTTCTTAGATTTGGGTTTGGGGTTGGATTTAAGAATACGTTAGTCTCATTTGAGACTAAGATCAACTTAAACGTTTGTTAAGGATACGTTAGTCTAATTTTTGACTAAGATCAACTTAATGGGATCATTTAGATCCAACAAAAGAGCATTTGGACTCAATTGTTTAGTTTAAAGATATTGCGGTCGATTACCAGTTTAAGGACATGGTGGTCCAATACCAGTTTAATGACATAGTGGTCCAATACCAGTTTAAGGACATCGTGGTCCAATACCGGTTTAAGAACATAGTGGTCTATAAAATGTATGGCTGTCGGGACCCATCACCTCTCTGAAGACGTTGAAGGATTACAACGACAAATATCAGAGGAGTTCAGAGATGTACCCTTGAACCAATGAGTCGGTTGAAAGAGCAGATGTGCTCAGTTCAAGATGATTTGAGGACTTATGGCCAATTTGGGCTAAGTCCAATTATGTTTGAAATATTGGCCCTTTGGGCCATTAGACATATGTCTGGGTTCAGCCCCTCATCATTCAGCGGTGCTAAACAGAGGTTTGGGGGCTCTGACAACATTTTGTCTTTGATTTCCTCAATTTTGAGATTTATTTGGAGGAGGAACTTTTGCCTCTGGAAAATTAGCCAATTTGGCTAAAAGTAATGTTAAACACTAGAGAACAACAGTATTAAACACTGGAGGTAGAACTCTCAAATTAGTGTTAAACACTAAAAGACAATCAGTGTTAAACACTGGAAATATAATCTTCAATTTAGTGTTAAACACTAGAAACAATCAGTGTTAAACACTGGAAATATAATCCCCAAATTAGTGTTAAGCACTAAAGAAAGAGGGGTCACGTGTGGACACGTGAGAGCGCCCAAAAGTGGGACCAGATCCCTTTTCTTCGTTCTGCAATTAAGTGTTAAACACTTTTTCATCTTTTGAGCATCACATATTGACACGTGATGGAGATCTATGCACTGCTCATTAAAGTACTTTCTAAGGGGTCACGTAGGGGCACGTGAGAGCGCCCAAAGCTCACATTTCCTTTGCTTTTTTCTTTCTGTGTTTTGTAGGTCACGTGGGAGCACGTGAGGCATTGCCTCAAAGCTTTCCTCCTTCTCATTTCTGGGGATCTCTTCACGGGTCACGTGGAGCCATGTGACCTTAGTTCTTTGCATGCATGGAGATCTTTTAAGTCTCTTTAATTTTTTTAAGAATTAAATTCTCTGTAGGGTTAAACCCTAATTATGATTTTGGAGGAATTAAATTCTTATTGTGAAAGAATTAAATTCTTAAGTCGGGTTAAATCCCAAATTCTTTTTAGAGGAATTAAATTCCCATATATGTAAAAGAATTAAATTTTTGATTAGGGTTAAACCCTAGTTCTGTCCATCTTGAAGGAATTAAATTCCTGTAACTTTGGGAGAATTAAATTCTCATATAGGGTTAAACCCTAATTTTGTTTTGGGAGAATTAAATTTTCTAAACTCAATTCCCCCTCTAAGTTTTGGATCTGCATGTCAGGATCTAAACCCGATGAGAATTAAATTCTCAACTTATGGGGAGATGTGCTCTTTGCAGATCTTCAACCAGAGGAAAAACTAAGTTCTTTTGTGTAGAAGAGTTAAACTCTTAAATTTGAGAATTAAATTCTCTGTTTTAAGTTTTGATTCTCTTTCTTTTCTCACCTAGGGTTTTCTTTGTTGAGAATAAAATTCTCCCCTCTTTTCTCTCTTGAGAATTAAATTCTCCTCTCTTTTTTTGTCTTGAGAATTAAATTCTCCTCTCTCTGTTCTTCTCTCAAAAAAGTAGATCCCTTCTCTTTTCTTCTTGGCTCCTATTTATAGGAGAAAGAAAAGAATCAAATTGTTTAGTGAATCTTTCATTGAAAGATTTTGTTTGTTTTCATAATTAATGTGATCCTTTAGATCACTCAGTGAATTTTATTCATCATTGGATTTTAAATCCAAAGATATTCTGTTTGTTATTTTTGGTTAGATTTAGGAGAAATCTTTCCTTGTCTAAGAATTTTCCATAAATTGGTGATTTTTAATCACCCTTGGATTTTTAATCCAACGGTCCCCATAATCCTTTTCCATTTGGAAAGATTTAGAGAAATTTAGAATTTTAATTCTTATTTGGAAAGATTTAGAGAAATTTAGAATTTTAATTCTATTAAACTGTAAGGCTTTCAAAGCCTGTCACGTGCTGGCACGTGACCCTTGGTCACGTGTGAGCACGTGACCCTCAATTGGGTCCTCCTTCAGTCATTTGTTTTTATTTCTGTTTTAACTATCACGTGCTCACACGTGACCATTGGTCACGTGTGAGCACGTGATACCTCATTGAGGTAATTCCAGATTTTTAATCAGGGAACAGTGCATAGCTTATTTACTCATAACTTTTGATCCCGGATGAATTATGAAGCCCGTAATATATCAAATCGAAGGATTTTTCGAGATGCTTTCGATACCATCAGAATTTAGCTGTTTCTCATTCGGGAGTTTGTCAGAATACAGCTCGGAAAATACTGGTTCGCGTCTTCTTCTTTAGATCACATGTGCATAACACATTTGCTTATAACTTTTGTTCCCGGATGAATTATGAAGCCCATAATATATCAAATCGAAGGATTTTTCGAGATGCTTTCGACACCATCAGAATTTATCTGTTTCACATTCGGGAGTTTGTCAAAATACAGCCCGGAAAATTCTGGTTCGCGTTTTCTTAAGCGTGTCACTGCCATTTGATACCTTGGGTCTTCTGCGCAGAAATTTTGACTGGAACAACTGCCCCGCACTACTTTGCTCACGTAAGTATGTACGTGGGTGAAGTAGTGCAGAGTTATGCATGGCGTATGACTAGTTTCGGGTTGGTATATAACTTTCAGAATCTTGATCTGAGAAGATAACGAGCGGACACAAGCTTAGTCATTTATCATTGACTCAAATCTCGACTCTTAAGAGATATAGTTCCAAACTCTCAACTCCATGAGCCGCACCCTTCCATTTCTTTATGTCTTACTCTGGCGTGAAGTAGTTTATACGCTCATGAGTAAGTTCTCCATTTCAGTGGCATGTAGCTTTCGCAAGTGTGGCTTATAGATGGTCCATCTTAACCTCTTTGTAGGGCAGTGATGGCTTAGGAGACAGGGTTAGGATCTGCCACTTAAGACTTTTCAACTTTATGAGCCGTGAGGGTCTCATAAAGACTTTTCTCCCTACGAGTCGAGAGGATCCCGCATGTGTATTTTCTCCTTAGGAGTCGTGAGGACTCCTAAGTGCGTTTTCTCTTGAGAATCGTAAGGATACCACAAGAGAGTTTTCCCTCTTACAAGTCGAGAGGACTCATAAGCGGTTGTTTCCCTCCTTGTCGAGATTCGACTTTGGAGAGTTGACCCGTGAATAGTATGCAAAAGTCCATTTTGGACCGACTTGCAGGGCCCCAGTGCTTAGGAAACCGGTTCTTATCCTGATTGCCTAAGGCTTTTCCCTACGAGTCGAGACGAATCGAGCATTTCTCGCAAGGATATCCTAACGTCACTGTTAACCTTTTCTCTTTACGACAAAGGTCCGTTAGGGTCTGTGGTACTAGGGTTTTGTCCGTCGTACTGTCGCATTGGCTGATGTATTCCTCGATAGGCAATCTTGCTGTTCGAGTAGCCTTGCGACTGTCGTGTCTCTGATCCTTTCGGGGCTGGACAAGGCGTCTTCAAGCAATCTTCCTAGGCAGTTTGACCGTCAGAAGAGCAAGCGTTAGGAATTTTGCCATGCTGCTTTTTACTTGAGGTTAGGCCCATTTTGGAGAGCCCCGATGAGTCATAACCACTCCGCGCTGGTGTGGGATGATCTCCAATAGTCTTTCAGGTTTTATATGAGTTGCCGTCAAGACCCCGAAGCTAGGAATTTGTCCTTCGCTTCGTTTGCTGGCACTGCGTCTGCTGTATCGAGACGAATGTCGCGGTTGTCTCTAGGTTGCATGTGAACCGTCGAGGTTTGGAACTAGGGATTTTGCCATAGCTCCGTTGTTTGATTGTCGCGTCTGAGTCCTGTTGGAGGAAGAATGCTGTGGTGACATCGCGTCTACTGTGTCGAGACAAACGTCGAGGTGGTGACCATTCCACGCTGGTGTGGGATGATCTCCGATGGTCTTTCAGGTTTTATATGAGTTGCCTTCAAGACCCTGAAGCTAGGAATTTGGCCTTCGCTTCGTTTGCTTTGGCGCGTCCGAATCCTGTTGGAGGAAGAACGCTGTGGTGACATCGCGTCTACTGTATCGAGACGAACGCCGAGATGGTGACCATTCCGCGCTGATGTGGGATGATCTCCGATAGTCTTTCAGGTTTTATATGAATTGCCTTCAAGACCCTGAAGCTAGGAATTTGGCCTTCGCTTCGTTTGCTTTGGCACGTCCGAACCCTGTTGGAGGAAGGGCGCTATAGAGACATCTCGTCTGCTGTATTGAGACGAACGTCGAGGTGGTGATCGCTCCGCGTTGGTGTGGGATGATCTTCGATAGTCTTTCAAGTTTTATATGAGTTACCGTCAAGACCCTCAAGCTAGGAATTTGGCCTTTGCTTCGTTTGCTTTGGCGTGTTCGGATCCTGTTGGAGGAAGAGCGCCGTGGTGACATCTCGTCTACTATATCGAGACGAACGTCGAGGTGATGACCACTCCATGTGGGATGATCTCCGATTGTCTTTCAGGTTTTATATGAGTTACCATCAAGACCCTGAAGCTAGGAATTTGGTATTTGCTTCGTTTGGCGGCATTGCATCTGCTGTATCGAGACGAGTGTCGCAGTTGTCTCTAGGTTGTTGGTGAACCGTCGAGGTTTGGAACTAGGGATTTTGCCATGGCTCCGTTGTTTGATTGTCGCGTCTGAACTCTGCTGGAGGAAGAATGCTGGGGTGACATCTCGTCTGCTGTATCGAGACAAACGTCGAGGTGGTGACCACTCCGCGCTAGTGTGGGATGATCTCTGATAGTATTTCAGGTTTTATATGAGTTACCGTCAAGACCCTGAAACTAGGAATTTGTCCTTTTCTTCGTTTGCTTTGACTTCATCTGCTGTATCGAGACGAATGCTGAGGTGGAGCTGGGATTTTGCCGTCACTCCGCTTTATTTCGACCACGAGGTCTTTTGTAGACGTTGCTTCTGCATCCTGTTGGACTGCGAAGGAACGCCATTGTTGACATCTCGTCTGCTGTATCGAGACGAATGCCGAGGTGGAGCTGGGATTTTGCCGTTGCTCCGCTTTGTTTCGACCGTGAGGTCTTTTGTTGACGTTGCATCTGCATCCTGCTGGACTGCGAAGGAATGCCATTGTTGACATCTCGTCTGCTGTATCGAGACGAATGCTGAGGTGGAGCTGGGATTTTGTCGTCGCTCCGCTTTGTTTCGACCGTGAGGTCTTTTATTGACGTTGCATCTGCATCCTGCTGGACTGCGAAGGAACGCCATTATTGACATCTCGTCAGCTGTATCGAGACGAATGCTGAGATGGAACTGGGATTTTGCCATGGCTCCGTTTGATGGTGTAACATCTGTGTCATGCTGGAATGAGGAGGCCCACCGCCGTTGGTCTCCAGGCTGCAGATGTGTCCATTGAGATTTGGAACTAGGGACTTTGTTATGGTTCCGTTTCGTTGCGACTTTGAGGTCGATTGTTGACGTCACATCTGCATCTGGATGGAGTGAGGAGAAACGCCGTTGGTGATCTCTAAGTTGTCGATATTGACGTCGAGACCCTGAAGCTAGGGATCTTCCTTTGCTTCGTTTGTTGATATTGTGTTTGCAATATTGCGACAAATGTCGAGGTTGTCTCTAGGTTGTCTATGAACCGTCGAGATTTGGCTTCGCTTTCTGGTAGAGCCTGTTGGGAAGGTATGGTTCCCTCTTTGTTTGTGCCCCTGGATTGTATACAGGGATCGATGTGATCTTACCTGTAGGGCAAAAAGTTTCATTCTATTTCATCATTTTTTTATTCTTTCTGCGATGCTCTATCATTTCAGCATTTTATATCGCGAAGATCGCGATTGCCCAATCATTTCGGCTATTTTTCGCGGTGCCCAATCATTTCGGCTATTTTTCTTTTTACTCGCTGCTTTTTTTTGCGAGTTGCCCAATCATTTCGGCTGTTTTTTTTACTCGCTGCTTTTTATTGCAAGTTGCCCAATCATTTCGGCTGTTTTTTTTTATTTTACTCGCTGCTTTTTATTGTGAGTTTCCCAATCATTTCGGCTGTTTTTGTATGCATACATTTTTACTTGCTGATTTCGTTGCAAGTTGCCCCATCATTTCGGCTATTTCATATGCATTTTTGGCTTGCTGGCTTTTTGCTGTAAGCCTGGAATTGGACGCCGACTTCGGCATCAGCACCGCTACAACCGGGATGTTGCCAGGAGCGAATCATCATTTGCCTCTGTCGATGTTGAACAAAGGTGGCTTAGCGAACAGAGTTAGGATCCTGTCGACTAAGGCTTTTGACTTAATGAGCCGTAAGGGTCTCACAAAGGTATTTCTCCCTACAAGTCGTGAGGATCTTGTAGGTGTGTTTTCTCCTTAGGAGTCGTGGGGATTCCTAAGTGTATGTTCTCTTATAAGTCGTAAGGATCCTACAAGAGTGCTTTCTCCTTATAAGTCGAGAGGACTTACAAGGGTTGTTCACCATACGGACATATCCCTAGTCACGGGTAGGACTTTGTTGGGGAAATGTTTATTCGCGCCCGTGGATTGTATACAAGGGTCAGTACTGAGCCACTTGTAGGGCAATATCGAAGGTTGTGGAGGTTGCTTAAGAACAGGTTCAGGTCTCTGTAACTTAAGACTTTCAAATCTTATGAGCCGTGAGGGTCCCATAAAAGAGTTCTCCTTACAAGTCGTGAGGATCTCGCAAGTGTAATTTCTTCTTAGGAATCGTGAGGATCCCTAAGTGTGTTACTTCCCTGTGAGTCGTAAGGATCTCACGCGGGTGGTTTCTCCTTATAAGGTCGAGAGGACCTTGCAAGTGTCTTTTAACGAGGTTGCACTCTTTCGGGTTTTCACAAACACTCGCCGGTAGCCCTGCTATTTTTACTCACGGAGCCCTTTCGGGTTTTCATCCGTGCCCATTTTGCTTATGGACATACCGTTTTTTTAATTCTTTTAATTCTTTTTTCTAACGAGGTTGCGCCCTTTCGGGTTTTCACAAACACTCGCCGGTAGCCCTGCTGTTTTTACTCACGGAGCCCTTTCGGGTTTTCATCTGTGCCCATTTTGCTTATGGACATACCGTTTTTTTTTACCACGTCAGCCTGAAGATGCCGCGGGTTGGTATTAGTTTAACGACGTTTCGGTCAACAGCCAGTTTTAAGACGTAGTGGTCCGTCGTTAGTTTAAGGACGTTTTGGTCTATCGTTGCCATATTTGAGGCGAGTTTCTAGTTTACGGACTTTTTGGTCCATGGGGCTTTCTCTATGAAAGAGCACGATGCCTACGGCATGTTCATCTTTTTCGGAGCATGTGGTTGTGGTGGGTTCACCTTCCATTTTTCGGACAGCGCGAACTTGCCCTGTTGGTACTGGTTTTCAATCCAGTCTTTAAAGACGTAGCAGTTATCGATCGGATGACCCAATACTTGGTGGTAAGGGCAGTAATTAGAATTGTTAACGCCACCTGGCTGCAACGGACGTTTTGGTTCCGGCAGAGTGATGAGCCCGCTGCGCACCGCTAGCTCGAACAGTCTCTTTGTTTTATCTCTAGGAAACGAGTAAGGACGTTTCAACTTCTCATTGAGGTATCGCGGCTTGTTGTTTTGACGACCAAACAGTTTCGGGTTACTCGGCTGTTGTTGAGCGTTGGCGACGAAGGTCGCTTTTCCATTCCCCTTATCCCTTTTGTTCGATCCCTTGTTTGCGGGTCCGAGATTCTTTTCAGGTAGCGTGCGATTGCGCAGCTGAACGTTCTCGCAGCTCTTCTTTTCTTCCTCTTTTCCTGAGGTGGATTCTTTGAAGAGAGAGCCGAGAGTCATTCCTTCTTCAGAATTTCTCCCGAAGGTGAGAGCTTGCGATCTTCTGCCGTCAACCATGTAACCGTTGTCGGCAGTTTTCATATGCTCATTTGTCGTGCTTCTCTGTTTCCGACGAGCTTTGCGCTTCAATCGCTGAACGTGCTGCCGGTGAGCAACGTATCCCTGCCACCAGTTTTTAAAGGTATTGCATTCTTCAGTAGGGTGTGCAATCTTCTGATGATATAAGCAGAAGTTAAGATGCATGTCCGCTTTATCAAGATATATATCGGTGGGAGAATTTCTTCTGAAAGAGGGAAGCTTCATTCCCATCGATATGGCTTTGGCGAATCTTTTCCTCATCTTGAACCTGCTTTTATTTGCGGCTGATGTACTTTGATCCGGTGGGAATGTTTCGACCCTTTCATCTAGTCGCCGGCATTTGGCTTTCTCGATTATGACCATCTCGCGCTCTCGATCAGCTTTGCTTTTAAGACGGGCTTCGTTCGGGAATGCATCAATCATTTCGTCTGATGGTCCTAGAAGTTCTGGCTCAGGATTTGCCCCCAGCTTCTCTGTGTAAGGAGCTCCTTCGTCGTTTATCAACGAGTGAGAGATCACATGGCAGCTTGCCACATAATCTTCATATTCATCCGACGAGTCTTTTCCATTGTCATCATCTCCGTCCTTAATGACGTGGTTGAGAAATTCTTAGAGTGTGATTGGAGTCCGCGCTTTTTGATTGTATTCTTCCAACGCGTCAATCTGCTTTTGCATGTCCATGCACTTGTCACTAGGCTTCTCGGGCTTTTTGGTCTTCTTCTTCAACGACTTTGACGGATGGGTGTGAGCGCTTTGGCTATCATCACCGATCTTTGGAATTGGGCGCGGTTTCAGCATTCCCTCGATGATCTCGGGTTCCAGTAGATTTTTCCACCTGATCGCCGGGCATGTTTGGAGATCCTTCAACATTCTTTTAGTCTTGGCTGAAAGAGCGACCTCCCATAGAGCTTCTTCTGTGAAAGAGCATGATGCCCCCGGCGTGTCCGTCTTCTTGGGAGCGTGTGGCTGTGGTGGGTTCACCTTCCAATTCTCGGACAGGGCAAATTTGCCCTGTTGGTATTGGTCTTCGATCCAGCCTTTAAAGACGAAGCAATCCTCAATTGGATGGCTTACTGCTTGGTGGTAAGGGCAGTAATTAGGATTGTTGTCATCACCTGGCTGCAACGGACGTTTTGGATCCGGCAGATTGATTAGTCTGTTGCGCACTGCCAGCTCGAACAGTCTCCTCGTTTTATCCTGGAGAAACGAGTAAGGACGTCCCAGTCTTTCCTCGAGGGATGGGCGTGGATGCACGTTGTTTTGGCGAACAATCGGCTTTAAGTTGCATGGCTGTTGCTGAGTATTGGCAACGAAGGTTGCTTTCCCTTTGCCCTTTTCATTCCAAGGCTCTGTCTTTGAAGAGGGAGGCCTATGGCCCATCTGGTCCATTTAGGCCAGCTTGTCAATCAAGGCCTGGAAAGTAGTCGGCTTGAAGAACATCATGAACTGGGAGATGGTCGCTTGAGGGTCGAGGGTGCCCACGAACATGCCTACCGCTGGTGCTTCTTCTATGCGTTGTTCGCATCTCGACCATAGGTTCCGCCACCGGATTGCATATTGCACCCACGTCTCTCCCGGCTTCATTCTGGCGTTGATCAATGCCGTGATCAGGGTGCGCTCGCTGGCGCTTGCAAATCTTTGTGTAAACAGCAGCTCTATCTCCGCAAATGTTTTGACAGAGTCGTTAGGCAGCTCCGAATACCATTCGAAGGTCGTTTCTGCTAAGCTGCCGACGAATTGGCGAAGCAACAGTTTGTCGTCGCCTCCAGTGTTGCCGCATAAGGCTCTGAATTGAGCGACATGCTGATGTGGATTCCCCGTCCCTTTATATACATGGAACTTAGGGATCGTATATCCCGACGGGTAACTTATTTGGTCATACCAGCCTGGATAGGGTCGTCCGGTCTTAACAATTTGGTCGGCCGCTTCATTCGCCTGGTGAGCCCATATTTGCTGAACAATGTAATCATCCAGGGCAGCTTTTGAGACGGTCTCCTCCTTGGCTACTGAAAGAACCGAAGGAGGGTTCGATGTTTCTCCCCTGTCATCTTCAATTATAATTGGAGGATCTTCAGCTGGAGGTTCCGGCTGTAACATCATCCTGGTCATGTCTTGGAACAACAGAGCCATTCGTTTTATATTGGCTGCCTATTCCGCAGCCTCTTTTTCTTTCCTCTCGAGCATTCTTCGGAGGAACTCAGTGTCCGTCTCTTGTTCTCGGCGCTGCTCTGAGGTCTCTGGGCTTTCTTTCAGCCCAGTGAGCGTGGCCATTGCAGTCAGCATCTCCTGCAGTTTCTGCTGTTGTTGCTCTTGAGCTTTTGTTATCGATCGGGTGAGCGGTCGATGGCCCATAGAAGCACGGCTTTCCTCTTTTTCGGAAGCCATGTAAACAGTATGCACCATTATGCCCCCGGACTTGGGGCGTTTGGGCTCAGCGTCTTTGTGGTCTGCCGTAGTCACAGGGGCTTTCTTTGGCCTCCTTCTCTTTTGAGCAGTTGAAGTTGAGGGGGGCGTTGCGGCGGGCACCCAGGTAGTTGTTGTCTTTTGTGGCTTAACAGGACGGTTCTCTTCCTGTTGAACCTTCACCTTTTTCTGCCGGCGAGAGTAATTTTGATAAATTACCGAGTCTTGGACTTGACGCCAGACCTTGTAGATTTTAGAGGACAGCCGCTGAGGAGGCTGCTCCGGCTTCGCCTTCGGTGCATTCTCCATGGGTGGAGGAGATCTCTTCATTACGGCGGTGAGTGAATTCCTGCGCACCCTGTTAAGCAGCTCGAAGCTGTTCCCAGTTGGAACAGCAGCATTGACTTCCACCGTTGGGGCTGGTGGAGTTAACCCAGACGGGGAGTTGCTCCCAGCCTTCCTTACTCGGCGCCAGTGGCGACAGCGAGCATGTCGTGCAGATGGTATTGGTTCAGCTATGGGGATAGCTTTGTCATGCCCCCTGTTCTGGTGAGGCGCTGCCGGTACCAGCCTATTGAAGACCGACGTCCGTTGAATGGGGACAGCCAACCTATCAAAAGCAGACTTTTGCGCAGAGAGAGAAGTTTTGACAATTTCGTTTGGGGCGAAAACCGGAACAGTCAGTCTGGAGAAGACCGACTCCTTGGCAGGAGAAGCCGCTTTAACGACTTCTGGAGCAGGGATGGCTATCCTATTCGGAATAACCCTTTCTGGAATTGCAGGCTTCTTCATGGGCCCACATGAACTTTGGCACAATCTGGAGAAGATCGAGGCGCCGGAGCTGGACGACCCGTTGAGAGGGGTCGTAGTAGTTTCAAGCCGATCAAAGACAGACTTTTTCGGAGTTTCTTGCAATGGTATAGGAGCGCTGAAGCTCGTTGGCGGGAGCATGGTCCCAAAGAATAGCCTAGTGGTGGCTTGAGTTACCTGCTCCACTGTCATCTTGAAAAGGGAGGCCACTTTAGGCCCGTAGGTCACTCCTCCGGCTAGGATGGAGTGGGAGTTGTTGCAATGAGTGCAGTTTGAAGCCATTAGTCTTCGATTTTCTGCACGAAGCAAGACACCAAATCTTAGTACCTTGAATCCACAGGCAACCATAACAAACCGCGATTCATTCGCGAACACGACACACGAAGTGTTGAGTGGAAAGAGGAAAAGATCCCACCGGGCGTGCCAGAATCTGTTCCCCGCTGAAAAATGCGCAAGACGGACTGTCTTGCCTGAGATTCGGGGCAGATGCTAATTGGTGCTATCTGTCCACCTCTCCGAAGATGCCAAGTTGATTTATAGAACCATGTATCGAAGGTTTAAACGGATGCGGCCGATGTAGCAGACTTCGTCAGATTCCCCCTCGTTTGAGGGGTTTTTGATTGTGGGGACGCTCTTCCCTGCAAGCGCAAGCCCCTGCAGTTAATTACGCTACCGCATCGCGGTAACAACCTTCTCCTTCTCCAGATGGTCACTTCGTGTCGTAGGTGTTTGTTTTGTTTGTGGTTGCCCGTGGATTGTATACGGAGACTAATTTATGTTGTCGCCCGTAGGACGTGGATTAGTACAAATCCGTATTTTCTTAGATTTGGGTTTGGGGTTGGGTTTAAGGATACGTTAGTCTCATTTGAGACTAAGATCAACTTAAACGTTTGTTAAGGATACGTTAGTCTAATTTTTGACTAAGATCAATTTAACGGGATCATTTAGATCCAACAAAAGAGCATTTAGACTCAATTGTTTAGTTTAGAGACATTGCGGTCGATTACCAGTTTAAGGACATGGTGGTCCAATACTAGTTTAAGGACATAGTGGTCCAATACCAGTTTAATGATATAGTGGTCCAATACCAGTTTAAGGACACAGTGGTCCAATACCAGTTTAAGAACATAGTGGTCCACAAAATGTATGGCTGTCGAGACCCATCACCTCTCTGAAGACGTTGAAGGATTACAACGACAAATATCAGAGGAGTTCAGAGATGTACCCTTGAACCAATGAGTCGGTTGAAAGAGCAGATGTGCTCAGTTCAAGATGATTTGAGGACTTATGGCCAGTTTGGGCTAAGTCCAATTATGTTTGAAATATTGGCCCTTTGGGTCATCAGACATTTATCTGGGTTTAGCCCCTCATCATTCAGCAGTGCTAAACAGAGGTTTAGGGGCTCTGACAACATTTTGTCTTTGATTTCCTCAATTTTGAGATTCATTTGGAGGAGGAACTCTTGCCTCTGGAAAATTAGCCAATTTGGCTAAAAGTAATGTTAAACACTAGAGAACAACAGTGTTAAACACTGGAGGTAGAACTCTCAAATTAGTGTTAAACACTAAAAGACAATCAGTGTTAAACACTGGAAATATAATCTTCAATTTAGTGTCAAACACTAGAAACAATCAGTGTTAAACACTGAAAATATAATCCCCAAATTAGTGTTAAACACTAAAGAAAGAGGGGTCACGTGTGGACACGTGAGAGCGCCCAAAAGTGGGACCAAATCCCTTTTCTTCGTTCTGCAATTAAGTGTTAAACACTTTTTCATCTTTTGAGCATCACGTATTGACACGTGATGGAGATCTATGCACTGCTCATTAAAGTACTTTCTAAGGGGGCACGTGGGGCACGTGAGAGTGCCCAAAGCTCACATTTCCTTTGCTTTTTCTTTCTGTGTTTTGTAGGTCACGTGGGAGCACGTGATGCATTGCCCCAAAGATTTCCTCCTTCTCATTTCTGGGGATCTCTTCAGGGGTCACGTAGAGCCATGTGACCTTAGTTCTTTGCATGCATGGAGATCTTTTAAGTCTCTTTATTTTTTTTAAGAATTAAATTCTCTGTAGGGTTAAACCCTAATTATGATTTTGGAGGAATTAAATTCCTATTGTTTAATAATTAAATTCTTAAGTAGGGTTAAACCCCAATTTCTTTTTAGAGGAATTAAATTCCCATATATGTAAAATAATTAAATTTTTGATTAGGGTTAAACTCTAGTTCTGTCCATCCTGAAGGAATTAAATTCCTGTAACTTTGGGAGAATTAAATCCTCATATAGGGTTAAACCCTAATTTTGTTTTGGGAGAATTAAATTCTCTAAACTCAATTCCCCTTCTAAGTTTTGGATCTGCATGTCAGGATCTCAACCCGATGAGAATTAAATTCTCAACTTATGGGGAGATGTGCTCTTTGCAGATCTTCAACCAAAGGAAGAACCAAGTTCTTTTGTGTAGAAGAGTTAAACTCTTAAATTCTCTGTTGTAAGTTTTGATTCCTTTTCTTTTCTCACGTAGGGTTTTCTTTGTTGAGAATAAAATTCTCCTCTCTTTTCTCTTTTGAGAATTAAATTCTCCTCTCTTTTTTTCTCTTGAGAATTAAATTCTCATCTCTCTGTTCTTCTCTCAAAACAGTAGATCCCTTCTCTTTTCTTCTTGGCTTCTATTTATAGAAGAAAGAAAAGAATCAAATTGTTTAGTGAATCTTTCATTGAAAGATTTTGTTTGTTTTCATAATTAATGTGATCCTTTAGATCACTCAGTGAATTTTATTCATCATTGGATTTTAAATCCAAATATATTCTGTGTCACGCCCCGCTTCCCAGAGTACGCAGGATTGGGCACGTGACATAGCCAACCATGCTACCTGTGGGTAGGAAGTATCCATCCACAGTCACATTACGGTTGTAAGGATATCAAGAACAAGATAAAGTACTAATCTAACACATGTCCAAATCTATAATAACAAGAAATCAATGAACAATAAGTGCGGAAGCAAATGATCCAATATAATAATAGAAAGGTACGTCTCATAATGCGGGATCGCACCTGGAAATAAAATGCAATAAACAAACTAACCACTATAGAACTCAAATCAGCCTGCTGGCTGAAGTACTCCTGCACGGTCGGCGACAGTGGTAAAGAATCTGGGCCATGCAAAACCCAGACGTCAGCGCGTCATGACATCAAGTATATAATGTAAACATGGTGATAAGCAATGCAAATATGAACATGAATAAAGCAGTACTAAGAAATAACAGAGCAGGGTAATATGCAATGGCGACTAAACTGTCCTATCAGGTTTTCTACTCTATAGTCTTTGAAACCAATTGATGAATCGTCGATGTAACTCAATAGTATCCCGTGCGTGCCCGGGACCACGGTCATGACCCTCGGGGCTGAATCCGAGACGTGCCGCTAAGCAGTAAAAGGTAGTAGGATGGACGAGTGATGTCAGCATCAACACTCCGGAGCTGGCCAAGCCCGTAAGACTGATCAGAACAATGTATCGAACTGTTGAGTTACAAGTCGGTTTCACCTTTGATTTCCCCATACCCCCAAACTATGTATGTCGGGTCAGGTATTCAGTAGTCAAGGACTAATGCCAACACAAAGTCAAGTAAAAGTAGGTCTGTCTGGATCGACAGCAGGAATGGTTAGGTTTGTCGGCATTAGGCATGAGATCAGGTAACAGGTAAAGCCATGGTACATCAGGTCAACCAGGTAATGTATAAAGGTGTCATGTCAAGTCAAGAGTGTACGGTACCATGTCATGTCAAGTAGGAAGTGTAACAGGTCATGTCAGGAAGCACAAGATGTCATGTGGGTGCTCATAATCAACTAACATAAACATGTGTATAAATAAACAAGCATGAGTACTATCAGAACAATAACTGGAACATGTAATATGATATGCCAATAGATATAATTTCAAGGATATGGATGCACAGTTATCAATTAGGGTTACATTTATAGTTCCAATATTAATTAGGATACAATTTATTAAACATGGAGTGTTAATATCACATTATTATGTAGTGATGTGATCTATGGATGCAATTATATGTATCTTAAATGCGATGGATGCAAACGGGTATCCGAAAAGTTATAAAACTATAAAATGGTAATGTGGGATGTACAACTAAACAATATGTGATATAATATTGATATAATAATATTAATATGGATAGCATATTCAAAGCGATTAGTAACTATAAAAGATGTATTGATTAACCATGCACAAGAAGGTTCCGTTCAGAAATTTAGCGTCACCCTAATTTGTAAAATAGCTTAAAAATAACAAATGTTCTCCAAAAGAGACGTATCTTATACCAAAATAAAGATAATTCAATAAGGTTTTCAGTTTTATAAGTATAAGCATCTCAGGTTATCCCTACAAAAAGTTATGAATATTCAAAGTTGAAAGTTTGCTGCTGGAATTTCCCTGGACAGCAGTTTAGAGACGTGTTCATTTGCATTTTACGTTAATTAAACAATTTATTTTGCAAGTAAATATTTCATAGAGTTATATTATTCTGAATTAGCTTCGTAACGAACTAAAGAACGTATCCTAATGATTTTTCTATGATTTATAATGAATTTTATAAGATAAGGTGTACAGTAAATTTCAGATTTGTCATATCCGATTTTTCAACGACATTTCATATGTAAACTATAAGATTTTCAAATGTATAATATTATAAAATGAAGATTATAAAAGTATATAGCATGTAGCAAGATTAACTTGCCTCGATGGGTCGCGAATCGGGAAAACGGAACGTTAACCGTCGGCGGGGAAAACTCGCGACGGCGCACGGTTCACGGAATGAACCCAAACGACGAACAAAGGAACTACACGGGTCGGGGTATCTCGCTGGAACGTCTAGAAACGTCACCGCCACGACGGAATTCCGGTAACAAAAGAACAGTCAAAAGAAATGAGAAACGAGACATGAAGCAAGAAGAGAAAAATGATAAAGAGAAGTACGAGAGAATATATAAGGGGTAGAGAGAGAGAAAGTGGAAAGAGAGAGAAGAAGGAGAGAGAGAAAGTGGGGCCCATGGGGTTAAAGGGGAGGTTGTGATTGGCTGAGAGAATAAATTGAGAAGGATATAAAAGATTGTAAAAATATTATATGGTTAACTTAAAGATTTAAAAGATAGGTAATGAACAGTAAGATATCAGGTTAGTTAGAAAAATATATGTGATGGTTTTAATAATATTAAAATTTGGGATTTTGGCGCCAAATGAAACATTTCCAAATTGCGCCCGGGTTGGGTCCAAAATTCGAAATTCAAATAATAGGATTTTAAGCGGATTCCAAATTTTAAAATGAAATGTTTTATGATTAAAAAGCATACTCTCAAAACGGACACACGCACGTGCACGTAGCCATCCAAACTCGCCCGTTTCACTGAACGGGACAAGAACACAATGCACGGACGCTACCACGAGGCTAAGGATGTCAAGTAGGCCAAGATGAATATTTTCAATTTCATTTTAGATGATAAAATTTGTTATATGTAGAAATGACTTTGCCGGGTAAATTTTACAGTAAGCAACAAACAAGCAAATTAAATGAAATGAGTACCACATTATGCTCAAACAGTAACTGAAAATAGTAGCATTGGGCTCGGGTGTTACATTATACCCAACTACAAAAGGAATTTCGTCCTCGAAATTCCAAGAATACAAAGATAGATAACTACAAGAAAAGGTGAGGAAACTTCTGCCGGATTTCATCTTCTCGTTCCCAAGTGGATTCTCCATGCGATCGATTACCCCAAGAAACTAGCACAAGAGGAGTAACCTTGTTCTTAAGAACCTTTTCTCTTCGATCATTGATTTCAACTGGTCGCTCCTCAAAGGTTAGGTCCTCTCGCACAGTCAACTCCGAATGATCCAAGACATGAGTCTCATCACGAACATACCTCCGTAGTTGAGACACATGAAACACATCGTGAACTCCTGCTAATGACTGTGGTAACGCCGACCGGTACGATACCTCTCCAACACGCTCCAAAATCTCGAAGGGTCCAACGAATCGAGGACTAAGCTTTCCCCGACTTCCAAAGCGAATCACCCCTCTAGTCGGTGATATCTTCAGGAATACCAAATCACCCACTGCGAACTCTAGAGGTCTTCTTGACGTGTCGGCCCAACTTTTCTGTCTGTCTTGAGCTGCCTTCGTATGCTTCCTGATTGTATTCACATTCTCGACTGTCTGTACCACCAAATCTGGTTCTAGTAACCTTCGTTCACCAACATCATCCCAACAAACAGGTGAAAACACTTACGACCATACAACGCTTCAAACGGAGCCATCTGAATTGTCGCTTGGAAACTATTGTTGTACGAAAACTCCACCAGGTGTAGATGATCCTCCCAAGAACCTTTGAAGTCCAACATGCAAGCTCTCAACATATCTTCAAGGGTCTGGATCGTTCTCTCCGATTGTCCATCAGTTTGAGGATGATAGGCTGTGCTGAACTTCAATCGAGTCTCCAAACTTTCTTGTAAACTCCTCCAGAAGTGTGACAAGAACCGAGTGTCCCGATCGGACACGATGCTCACCGGTACTCCATGCAATCTTACAATCTCCTGCATGTACCGCTCTGCCAAAGTCTCCGTTGATTGACCAACCCGAAAAGGAATAAAGTGAGCTGCCTTGGTCAACCGGTCGACAATCACCCATACTGCATTGTTGCCCTTTGGACTCCGCGGTAAAGCCGTCACGAAATCCATGGTTATATGTTCCCACTTCCACTGAGGAATCGGAAGTGGTTGCAACAAACCAGCAACCCTTTGGTGTTCAGCCTTGACTTGCTGACATACCAAGCACTTAGCCACGAAGCGAGCAATCTCCCGTTTCATGCCTTCCCACCAGAAATGCTGTCGAATATCTCGGTACATCTTTGTACCTTCCGGATGTATAGAGTAAGCTGAACTGTGTGCCTCCTTCATAAGCTCTTCACGTACATCATCCTTTGGCACACACAAACGGCTACCATACCTCAACGAACCATCTTCGTGGACCAGTAAATCTCTTCGTAGTCTAGCCTCAACCTGCTCTCGAAACTTCTGCAGTCTAGGATACTGCGATTGTGCCGCTTTAATCTTCTCAACCAAGGACGACTGTACTTGCAACTGCATCAACTGTCCCGTAGAATGTGGTAGCACAACCTCCAAGTCGAATCTTCAAAAATCTGCAATGATCTCCTTCTGCGTAGTTAATACCTGAATTGCTGGTAACCGACTAAGCGCATCCGGTACAACATTAACCTTCCCCGGATAGTACTTAAGATAAAGATCGTAGTCAGCCATCAACTCCAACCATCTATGCTGCCTCATGATAGGCTCCTTCTGCGTGAACACGTACTTCAAGCTCTTATGATCTGTAAAAACTTCGACTCTTACGCCCAAAAGGTAGTGTCTCCAAATCTTCAAAGCGAAAATCACAGCCGCAAGCTCCAATTCATGAGTTGGATAATTCTTCTCATGGGTCTTCAGTTGTCTTGATGCGTATGCTACGACCTTCCCATGCTGCATCAAAACACATCCCAATTCTTTCCCAGATGCGTCGCTATGAATCATCAGTCCTCCGGAATTGTCTGGTACGGTCAGGATAGGGGCGGTTATCAACTTCTGCTTCAACGTCTCAAAGCCAACGCACACTTATCCGTCCATACAAAAGGTACCTCCTTACGCATAAGCTTGGTCAGCGGTTCTGCCAAACGAGCAAAGTTCTCCACAAATCTCCTGTAGTATCCGGCTAATCCAAGGAAACTTCTTATCTCAGCTACATTCCTTGGAATAGGCCAATCTCGAACTGCTGCAATCCTTTCGGGATGGACGGCGATTCCATCACCCGACACGACATGTCCCAGAAATTTCACTTCTTCCAGCCAGAATTCGCACTACTCATCTTCGCATAAAGCTTCTCCTGTCTCAACATCTGCAGGACCTAATGATATCCGGATTGCAAATCCAGTTTCGAGAATACTCTCGCGCCACTAAGCTGCTCAAAAGTCCTCCAATGCGAGGGATCGGATACTTGTTCTTAATAGTCGCCCGGTTCAATTCTCGATAATCAATGCACATCCTTCTCGTGCCATCCTTCTTCTTTACTAAAAAAACTGGAGCTCCCAAGGCGAGTTGCTGCTTCGAATCCAACCCTCCTCAAGTAATTCACCAACTTGCTTCTTAACTTCTTCCAATTCCACTGGTGCCATTGGATAGTAAGCTTTAGACACTGGCGCTGCACCAGGACTAAGGTCAATCGTGAACTCCACGTCTCGCTTCGGCGGTAAGCCCGATATATCTTCAAACACGTCCATAGAATCATGAACAACAGCCGGCTCTTTACTTTCATCACTTCCATTGATGCAAGAACATTGTTTGTCGGCCTAGCCCTAAACTCGACCGGCCCGACAGAACTGCTTCCTTACCGCAACTGCTGTCTGCTGTGAACTCCTAATTTTCCTGATATGCTCTGCTGTTCTCGAGCTGCCGTAAGAACCTGTGAGAAAGTGGTCAAACCCAGGGAGACGGTTTGCCTTTGGATGTCCACATCCAAGCTGCGCATGGACCTTCGTGCCCTGTCTGCATCGTTGGCGACTAAAGGTCCAGCGAAACTGCTGAGTCTCGTCCACTCTGCTGCATGCACGTCCACGGGTGCTCCATTCTGCCTCAGCCCAATAAATTTCTCTTCCATTTCCTCCCGTGCAGTCCGCGGAAAGAACTTCTCCAGGAAACTCTTAGAGAAATCCGCCCAACTGCTTGGCTTGGGCAAACGGTTCTCCTCCACAAGCCACCACTCTCGGCGTAATCCACTAGTTGAATGCGCACCACATCAACTCCTTTGTCCTCTGGAATCTGTGCCGCAATCAGCAAATTCTCCGTGCTGACTAGCCACTGCTCGGCTGGCACGGCTCCTCCAAACCAGTGAAAGTAGTAGGACCGACACGTCTGAACTCTGCCACGGTCCTTACTCGGTCAACTGGTCTAGTTCCAATCTTGTTCACAGACTGCTGAGCGATCTGCAAACCTTCCTGAAACGAGTCCGCTTGCTGCTGGATCAGCTCGGGCTGTTTCTTTGATTTCCAGCATTCCTCTTATCACTCCAAGCATGGCGGCTTCGTTCACACGCCTCTGGTACGTCTTCAACTTCTTACCTGTCATAATCCTGAACTCAAAACACCCAACATTAGCATGATGATAGATTCTGAATGTGGATCAAGGCTAGAGCTCCAAGATACTTAAATAGAGTGCTGCATTGTAGCTATGCCGCGGTATAATAGCCGCAATTACTTAACTCCACCCAAGTCGCCTAAGTCCTAGAGATAACAAGGAATTAGGTTTTCGAATTGACAATGCAAAGTAAGTTTGCATGTCGACATGATCCGGAAGAATGATTCAAAGATGGTAAAACGGTCAAGGTGGCTGGACATATTTCCTAATCACGGGTGTTCTGATTCGTGTATTGGGTACAATACCCAACTGCAAAAGAATCAACCCAACTAACCTATGGCTCTGATACCAAAAGAACCATGTCACGCCCCGCTTCCCAGAGTACGCAGGATTGGGCACGTGACATAGCCAACCATGCTACCTGTGGGTAGGAAGTATCCATCCACAGTCACATTACGGTTGTAAGGATATCAAGAACAAGATAAAGTACTAATCTAACACATGTCCAAATCTATAATAACAAGAAATCAATGAACAATAAGTGCGGAAGCAAATGATCCAATATAATAATAGAAAGGTACGTCCCATAATGCGGGATCGCACCTGGAAATAAAATGCAATAAACAAACTAACCACTATAGAACTCAAATCAGCCTGCTGGCTGAAGTACTCCTGCACGGTCGGCGACAGTGGTAAAGAATCTGGGCCATGCAAAACCCAGACGTCAGCGCGTCATGACATCAAGTATATAATGTAAACATGGTGATAAGCAATGCAAATATGAACATGAATAAAGCAGTACTAAGAAATAACAGAGCAGGGTAATATGCAATGGCGACTAAACTGTCCTATCAGGTTTTCTACTCTATAGTCTTTGAAACCAATTGATGAATCGTCGATGTAACTTAATAGTATCCCGTGCGTGCCCGGGACCACGGTCATGACCCTCGGGGCTGAATCCGAGACGTACCGCTAAGCAGTAAAAGGTAGTAGGATGGACGAGTGATGTCAGCATCAACACTCCGGAGCTGGCCAAGCCCGTAAGACTGATCAGAACAATGTATCGAACTGTTGAGTTACAAGTCGGTTTCACCTTTGATTTCCCCATACCCCTAAACTATGTATGTCAGGTCAGGTATTCAGTAGTCAAGGACTAATGCCAACACAAAGTCAAGTAAAAGTAGGTCTGTCTGGATCGACAGCAGGAATGGTTAGGTTTGTCGGCATTAGGCATGAGATCAGGTAACAGGTAAAGCCATGGTACATCAGGTCAACCAGGTAATGTATAAAGGTGTCATGTCAAGTCAAGAGTGTACGGTACCATGTCATGTCAAGTAGGAAGTGTAACAGGTCATGTCAGGAAGCACAAGATGTCATGTGGGTGCTCATAATCAACTAACATAAACATGTGTATAAATAAACAAGTATGAGTACTATCAGAACAATAACTGGAACATGTAATATGATATGCCAATAGATATAATTTCAAGGATATGGATGCACAGTTATCAATTAGGGTTACATTTATAGTTCCAATATTAATTAGGATACAATTTATTAAACATGGAGTGTTAATATCACATTATTATGTAGTGATGTGATCTATGGATGCAATTATATGTATCTTAAATGCGATGGATGCAAACGGGTATCCGAAAAGTTATAAAACTATAAAATGGTAATGTGGGATGTACAACTAAACAATATGTGATATAATATTGATATAATAATATTAATATGGATAGCATATTCAAAGCGATTAGTAACTATAAAAGATGTATTGATTAACCATGCACAAGAAGGTTCCGTTCAGAAATTTAGCGTCACCCTAATTTGTAAAATAGCTTAAAAATAACAAATGTTCTCCAAAAGAGACGTATCTTATACCAAAATAAAGATAATTCAATAAGGTTTTCAGTTTTATAAGTATAAGCATCTCAGGTTATCCCTACAAAAAGTTATGAATATTCAAAGTTGAAAGTTTGCTGCTGGAATTTCCCTGGACAGCAGTTTAGAGACGTGTTCATTTGCATTTTACGTTAATTAAACAATTTATTTTGCAAGTAAATATTTCATAGAGTTATATTATTCTGAATTAGCTTCGTAACGAACTAAAGAACGTATCCTAATGATTTTTCTATGATTTATAATGAATTTTATAAGATAAGGTGTACAGTAAATTTCAGATTTGTCATATCCGATTTTTCAACGACATTTCATATGTAAACTATAAGATTTTCAAATGTATAATATTATAAAATGAAGATTATAAAAGTATATAGCATGTAGCAAGATTAACTTGCCTCGATGGGTCGCGAATCGGGAAAACGGAACGTTAACCGTCGGCGGGGAAAACTCACGACGGCGCACGGTTCACGGAATGAACCCAAACGACGAACAAAGGAACTACACGGGTCGGGGTATCTCGCTGGAACGTCGAGAAACGTCACCGCCACGACGGAATTCCGGTAACAAAAGAACAGTCAAAAGAAATGAGAAACGAGACATGAAGCAAGAAGAGAAAAATGATAAAGAGAAGTACGAGAGAATATATAAGGGGTAGAGAGAGAGAGAAAATGGAAAGAGAGAGAAGAAGGAGAGAGAGAAAGTGGGGCCCATAGGGTTAAAGGGGAGGTTGTGATTGGCTGAGAGAATAAATTGAGAAGGATATAAAAGATTGTAAAAATATTATATGGTTAACTTAAAAATTTAAAAGATAGGTAATGAACAGTAAGATATCAGGTTAGTTAGAAAAATATATGTGATGGTTTTAATAATATTAAAATTTGGGATTTTGGCGCCAAATGAAACATTTCCAAATTGCGCCCGGGTTGGGTCCAAAATTCGAAATTCAAATAATAGGATTTTAAGCGGGTTCCAAATTTTAAAATGAAATGTTTTATGATTAAAAAGCATACTCTCAAAACGGACACACGCACGTGCACGTAGCCATCCAAACTCGCCCGTTTCACTGAACGGGACAAGAACACAATGCACGGACGCTACCACGAGGCTAAGGATGTCAAGTAGGCCAAGATGAATATTTTCAATTTCATTTTAGATGATAAAATTTGTTATATGTAGAAATGACTTTGCCGGGTAAATTTTACAGTAAGCAACAAACAAGCAAATTAAATGAAATGAATACCACATTATGCTCAAACAGTAACTGAAAATAGTAGCATTGGGCTCGGGTGTTACATTCTGTTTGTTATTTTTGGTTAGATTTAGGAGAAATCTTTCCTTGTCTAAGAATTTTCCATAAATTGGTGATTTTTAATCACCCTTGGATTTTTAATCCAACGGTCCCCATAATCCTTTTCCATTTGGAAAGATTTAGAGAAATTTAGAATTTTAATTCTTATTTGGAAAGATTTAGAGAAATTTAGAATTTTAATTCTATTAAACTGTAAGGCTTTCAAAGCTTGTCACGTGCTGGCATGTGACCCTTGGTCACGTGTGAGCACGTGACCCTCAATTGGTTCTTTTTTCAGCCGCTTGTTTTTTTATTTCTATCACGTGTCAACACGTGACCATTGGTCACGTGTGAGCACGTGACCCTCAGTTGGGTCCTCCTTCAGTCGTTTGTTTTTATTTCTGTTTTAACTATCACGTGTCAACACGTGACCATTGGTCACGTGTGAGCACGTGATACCTCATTAAGGTAATTCCAGATTTTTAATCAGGGAACAGTGCATAGCATATTTGCTCATAACTTTTGATCTCGGATGAATTATGAAGCCCATAATATATCAAATCGAAGGATTTTTCGAGATACTTTCGACACCATCAGAATTTAGTTGTTTCTCATTCGGGAGTTTGTCAGAATACAGCTCGGAAAATACTGGTCCGCGTCTTCTTCCTTAGATCACATGTGCATAGCACATTTGCTCATAACTTTTGATCCCGGATGAATTATGAAACCCATAATATATCAAATCGAAGAAAATTTTGAGATGCTTTCGATACCATCAGAATTTATCTATTTCACATTCGGGAGTTTGTCAAAATACAGCTCGGAAAATTCTGGTTCGCATTTTTTTAAGCGTGTCACTGTCATTTGATACCTTGGATCTTCTGCGCAGAAATTTTGACGGGAACAGTGTACCTACATATTGTACACTCATACTTGTGCATATACACATTTGCACATACATGGATGATTCTGGCTTGAATTGAGGATTCGGGAACCGCAAGATACTTTTAAAACTGATTCATTTTAAAGAAGCGGTCTTCCCTAAATATGTGCATATTACTATTCCATGTTGCATGATATACTGATATGCTTACATTTCTTTGATATGTCGTATATATCATGCTTTCTGATTATACGCATTGAGATATGTTATTTCCATGATATTTCTGGATTTGGGAACCGTGGGTATTTTAAAAGAGAGTATATATTGTTTTAAAAACCCGGTTACCCTTGATATGATATTTCAGTGCATCTACCATGTGTTTTCTCGGTTTTGAGAGTGGTATGTGAAACCCGATTCGAGGAGCGGTAGGCACCGTCTGCGGGTACATGGTGGACCCGGTAAGGTAACCCGAGGAAAGAAGACTCGTATATGTTGGACGGTGAGCCTGGCAGGGGGGTACTACCTACCGGTGATCTTATTTGAGCTCGGCGGATATCTGGGGGATACCGACCGGAGACGGGAGATGATACGGGCTAATCCGGACTGACGAAGCCCTATGTATATGAGGATTTACGTGCCGATTCTAGGCACAGGTTTCATGATGTTTTCGAGTGTCGATGCTTGACACTCAGGTTCCATGATTTTGATATGTCGCGAGCGACACATGTTAATTTACATCCTCATACTTCCATGCATATGTTTATGATATTTACATGCATGATGCTTATTGTCATTGGGTGACACGTGGACGATTTCCACCTACATATATTGACATTGATGATATTGATCACACAGTTGGATGATATCCACATATTCATAGACTTCATGATATAGTCGACATTGATCATACCTCATATTTATGATATGTTGTTACCTGAGGCACTGGCACGAGCACCTGGCACTACACTCATGTATAGATGTTACATTGCCACATTATCATGCTTCAGACTTATTCATTTGAGGTTTATATATATATCTGATCGTATTGACCTAGGATTGTGTCATACATACGATTTCTGCTCTGTGATGTTTTCTATTCACGAGTTGGAAACTCACCCCCGTTGTGCCACAATTTCTTGCAGGTTTTGCCGTACAGGTTCCATTGCGGCTTTTCTGACACACTGCTTCTCTTACGGGTGATTTGCTTTGGTAGGTGGGTTCTTTTGCATCAGAACCACCATTGTATATATATTATTTAGTTGTATCTAGTAATTCCATCAACCAAACTTGTATATTGTTTCAGACTTAGAAAACCAGTTATGTATTATTTCGGCCTTAGAGTCGCGTGTTGTAGTATTATGGTTTTCATGCCGATTTTGAATTTTCCTTTGAGTTTTGATCCTCGCCATTCGGCGTTGTATATTATACTGCTTGCATGGTTGTGACCGTCGATTGACGAAGAGCTAGCTCCCGCTTGGGGATGCCTTTTATCATTGTATATATACTATTCATGTTGTACCCCGTTTGGGGCCAGTATTTACAAAGGAAACTCTGCCGAAATTTTCAGAAAAGACTAGAGATTTTAAAAATGCATATTCGGCTTACTTATTTAAAAACCTTGTTTTTAAAAACGTGTTTTCTTCACTTCTTAAAACTAGTTTTCTTTATTTACTCCTTAAAATGGTTTTAGATTTCTGGGCTTTTGGCTTACTTGAATTAGATGGGGTTCTATAGACTTCATATGATTCAAGTGCCAGTCTCGTGCTATTTCGGGTCGTGACATGATAGGTACACATGCATTGATTTATTAGAGTGTTTATTAGGGGTTACGTGAGGACATGTGAGAGCGCCCAAAATCAGTGCTGCCTTTGCCTTTGTTTTCTTTGTTTTGAAGGTCACGTAGGAGCACGTGAGGCATTGCCTCTGGGCTAATTCCTTCTTATTTTGGGGAGTTTGTGTAAGGGTCACGTGGGAACACGTGACCTAGTCTTGTTCCTTCTTTTCTGATTATTAAGGATAGGGATCACGTGTCTCCACGTGACCCGGTTCTTTATGTGTATGGAGAGCTTTAAGTCTCTTGTTTTAAGAATTAAATTCTCAGTAATGTTAAACCCTAATTATGTTTTAGAGGAATTAAATTCCTTTGTATGTGGAAGAATTAAATTCTCATATAGGGTTAAACCCTAGTTCTGTCTCGGAGGAATCAAATTCCTATGAATTTGGGGAGAATTGAATTCTCATGCAGGGTTGAACCCTAATTTTAATTTGGAGGAATTAAATTCCTATGAAATTGGGAGAATTAAATTCTCATATAGGGTTAAACCCTAGTTTTATTTGGAGGAATTAAATTCCTATGAATTTGGGAGAATTAAATTCTCTAAACTCAATTCTCCCTCTAAGTTTTGGATCTGCATGGCAAAGTCTTCCCGATGAGAATTAAATTCTCAACTTGTGGGAAGATTTACTTCTGCAGATCTTCAACAAGAGGAAGAACTAAGTTCTTTTGCAGAAGAGTTAAACTCTTAGATTGAGAATTAAATTCTCATTTTGTTTTATGGAGCTTTAATCTCTTTCCCCTTTCTCACCTACGGTTTCTTTTCTTGAGAATTAAATTCTCCTTTCTTTTCTCTCTGCTATTGTTTTTTCTTCAGAAAATTCTAAGATTCAAAAATTCCTCTTCCTCTCCTCTTCTTGGATTTTATTTATAGGAGAAGGAAAAGAATCAATTTGTTTAGTGAATCTTTCATTGAAAGATTTTGTTTGTTTTTGTAACTAACATGATCTTAGTGAATTTTATTCACAGTTGGATTTTTAATCCAGAAGATATTCTGTTTGTTATTCTTGGTGAATTTCAGGGAAATATTTCCTTGTATAAAATCTTTCCATAAATTGGTGATTTTTAATCACAATTGGATTTTTAATCCAACGGTGCTCCACTTTACAGAGCATAATCCCTTTTTTGTTTGAAAAGATTTAAAGAAATACTTTCCCAGTTAGGGTCTTTGATTTCCCTTAATTAGAATTTAATTCTATTAATTCAGAAGGCTTTTAAAGCCCATCACGTGTTGGCACGTGATCCCAATATTTGATCATTGGAATAGAATTTAATTCTATCAGTTAAAGAGCTAAGGGACCTGTCACGTGTTGGCACGTGACCTTCTTTTATTCAGAATTTAATTCTGCCTTTTAACAGAGCTAAGGGACCTGTCACTTGTTGGCACGTGACCCTCTTTTATTCAGAATTTAATTCTGCCTTTTAACAGAGCTAAGCGACCATCACGTGTCAGCACCTGACCCTTGGTCACGTGCACGTGACCACGTGATGCCCCATTGGGGTCTTTCCTTAGCTGTTTTGTTACATTTTTGTTTGATTAGAATATAATTCTATAAAGTAGATATCACATGAAACTATCGCGTGTCAACACGTGACCCATGGTCACGTGTGAACACGTGATACCTCATTGAGGTATTTCCTGATATTTTATCAGGGAACACATAGCACGGTACTCTAAATATACGACTAATTTAAAAAATAACTTTTTCATTAAAATACCATACCTTTTCAAAACGGGTTTCTTTTAAATCGGTATTTTGTAATCCTTGGCAATTACGCCTCTACAACCCTCGTTAGGGGACCCGCTAATGGATAGTACGGATTATCGCACATCCTTAGGACAGTAGAGCGAGATGTAGAACTCCTCACGGAGTATTCGGTTTCGAAAGGAAATAAAAATAAGGTTTTTAAGAAACGCGACTTTTCTAAACAAAACCAATCCTTTATATTAAAAAAATCATAAATCCATATTTTCAATAAAAAAACAAATTAAGAAACTATATTTTTAAAATGAAAAATTAGAATTTTTAATAAAATACCACCAAGTTTCCAAAAGAGCTAGTTTTCATAAAAATACCAAAAACTTTCAAAAAGCTAGGTTTTATCACCAAAACACCACAACAACTAAAATACATGTTCATGAAAACACTAAATATTATAAATCACCCTCGAGGTTTAGTTTTTAACTATATTAAAATATTTTCATAAAACCCCCTCGAGATATGCAAAACAATTTTTTAAGGACTCTAATTTAACATAGGTTTAAGCGCGATCAATTCTCTTGAGTCCCAGGAAGCCGGAGAAAGTGAGTGCTTGCCTATTCAGGTTAGACAATTTAATGGAGGTATCAATGGCAATTGTCTTGGAAAAAGAAACAAATCCTGCTGTCCATATGATTACTCCCGAACTTAAGATGTTGCAATAACAAAATCCTCTTATAAGATTCTAACTCTAACATGATCCAATCTCAAACCAGAATCCAAACTTAAACCAGAATCCAAACTCAAACCAGAATCCAAAAATCAAACACAAGCTTGAATACTTGATCATGAACCTGAACACACGAATTCAAATATTAAACTCAAACTTGTATACTTGACTCGACTTGACCGAACCATGGTTATAACGTGACATGAACTTGACATGACTACCTGAACACATGATTACATCATGAACATGAACCTGAACATTTTATATCTATGGATTTAGCCAAGACCTATAATCTTAATCCATACAATACAATACGCGAGAATAAAGGGGTAGATTGGGGCGGAACGTATATCGTGGCACACGAGGTCACTTAAAAGACACCTATATGAATTCACGTGCCGTTGTCCCGTGGGTTATGACGGGGCCTTGTACTTTATGTTACCATAGTCTACGGGGTAAGATGGACTCCTCTCGTATACATGAATGCATTCCTTATCAAACTACAAATAACTACGTTAGAATAACTATCTTATACCTATGAAAGATCATATACAACTTTACCTATTCATTTCACATTATATATTATCTTCTCTTTCTTCTTTTGCGACTTACCGAGCGCTAGTTCGCTGACGACATTCCTCTATATTTTCTTTCTTTGGAATGTTCGTCAGGAAGACCGGACTCTGAAGATGTAGAACCGAGCCAGGAGGACTTGGATCAGCTAGCAGCTCAGCCTGACTACTAGTTCTTCCTGCACTTACTTTCATTATGCCATTGTTCAGACATTTGATTTTATTATTGTATCTTTTACTTTCAAACAGTTGTGTGTGAAGTTGAATGTAAATAAAGTTGCTGATTCATTTTATTACTCTTGTCATTCTTGTTCATTGTTATATTGCTTAATTACGCTTAACGTATTTATTTTCACAGTAAATACGTTGCGGGCTTGCTACGTCACCGTTTTGGTCTATTGGGAAGCGGGGCGTGACAGATTTTGTTGGTGGCCTATGCAGGTCAGTTCTGCATGAAATCTTAAGCAATATATCACAAGAATTATAAGAATTAGCAACTATACATTCCTTACAATTCAAATTTCTTGAATCTATCATAAGCTTTTCTTTTCTATCAAGGTGATAGATTCTTCCAACAACACTAGTACCAACGTCAATGGCAACACACCACCACCTACTTTACCACCTCCTCCTACCGTTGCTGTTCCAATCAACAAACAGACGGTGCTTCTAGAAGCCATCAAAAGTCTTCTGGAGGGCCAGCAGCAGCAGACTGCTATTCTCATGAACCCCCGGAAGCCGAAGCACCTGGAGTAAAGCAATTTCGTACGTTGCATCTAAGGAATTTTTCAGGGAAAGAAAGTCCTCTTGAGGATGAAGAATTGGCATAGAGTATAGATGATGACCTTGCCGCAGCACAGGTACCAGACATAGCTTGGGTTCGTGTGGTCAAGCTCCAGCTCATCGACAATGCAAGTGTCTGGTGGAAAGCTGAGGAAAGTCGTCTTACACAGCCAATAGAGTGGAAGACGTTTCGCGATCTATTCGATGTGAAGTTTTTCCCCGAGACTGCTCGATTTGAGATGGAGCAACAGTTCATCCACCTTCAACAAGGCTCCATGTGGGTAAAATTAGTGGATGAATATGATGCCGAATTCATCATGCTTAGCAGGTAAAGAATTCGTATCAAATTATGTTCTGTAAAACACATCACTATCCTAACATCAACATCTTATCAAGTTCGCAGCACACTTGATCCCGAACGATGAGATTCGAGCTAGACGATTCCAACAGGGCTTAGACCCGGAGATTCAAGCGGCATTAGCTACAGGCAGCTATCCAACTCAAGAACTCGCCTTGAAGGCATCACACTGTTATGAAGTTGTGGTCAAGAAGAAGGGTAACCCTCAAGCGGCCGGAATTAAACGCCCTGCTACCCAGATGACAGGAGGAGCCTCTTCTAAGCCGACTTTTTCACCCAAGAGGCCAGGAGGATCGTTTAACCGGTCCAGTCCAGATTTATGTTTCTACTGCAAGAGAACTGGACACTTAGCGAAGGACTGCATGCGTGCAAATGGCCTATGTTTGATTTGTGGCGCATCTACTCACGCGATAAGAGCATGCCCAAATCGTATTAACATAGCACCCAGACCCGCAATTACAGCTCCGCAGAGACCAGCCATTAAGGCACCTGCACAGCCTCATCGTCAATTCCACCACGCACAGAGAAACATGCCCCAAGGACAGAGAAATGTGCCTCCGGTAAGGAGGAATGTTGCAACAACCCTAAACCTTCTGTACAAAATTTTTGTAAAGTACAGAAAGGAGTACCTTAACGTGAGCACAAGTTAAAAGCATTTCTTGTTTTCGAACAGCAAGAAACAACTTGTAGCTCACTGGTAAAGCCTTGCACTGTTGTGATATAGCTCCTGTGTTCAAATCCTTTCAGCCATATATTATTTTTAAATGATTTTTTTAAACTTTTTGGAAGCCCAAAAGTTTACACGTGCAATACACGTAAAAATGAAAAGTCACTAAAATCAAACATGTGGAAAATGCTATTTGAACAGACCATGACAACTGGCATCAATCCCACACCCCGACCCCACACTATGGCCGGTGAGATGAAGCTCTGGGCCAGCGCTGCCGGGCCCCCCCGTAGGAAATGCTCCAATTTTTTCACCTTAACACCACTTGGCCTCCCCCCACTACTCCTTTTCTGTTTGATTTTCCTGCACATTAACAGAGAATTAAAATGAGCTTTAAAACCAAATTTTAATGCATTTTAATTCTCATTTTTAATACCCTAAACTCTAATTCTATCCTATAAATACCACCTGTTTTCCCAATCAGAGCAAAGCTCTGTTTTGAATTTCAAAATTCAAAAATTCAAAAATTGAAGCAACACTTCAGATCCTGCGCGCTGCGCGCCACGTGTCAAAAGCATACACGCCAGCGCCAGGAGCGCTGAGCCCTAGGCAGCGCACCCCAATCAAAGCAAAGCTCTATTTTCAAAAGTCAAAAATTAAAAAGTTGAAGCAACGCTTCAGTTCCAGCGCTTTGCGCTGCGCGCCACGTGTCAAACACAGGTGCGTTAGCGCAGTTGCTCTGCGCACCGTGCGGAGTGCCACATGTCTAACACAGGTGCGCTAGCGCAGTTGCGCTGCGCTCTGCGCTGCGCATCACGTATCCAACACGGGTGCGCTAGCGCAGTTGCGCTGCGCTCTGCGCTGCACGCCACGTGTCCAACGTAGGTGCGCCAGCGCTGGAATTAAAATTCCCACCGTTAGATCAAATGATCTAATAATAATGATAAATCATTTATTAACCAGAATTAAATTCTGTTAAGGAAAGATTTCTCAAAATCCTTCCAAACAACAAGATTGTGCTTGAAGCACCGCTGGATCAATGATCCAATGGTAAATAATAAATTACCAAAAACAGAACAAATTCTGCATGGAAAGATTTCCCAATCTTATTAGAACAAGAAAATTATCTTCTGTAAAACAGAGGCCTTAGGATCAAAGATCCAACGGTGGGAAATATTCCCAAATCAATCAGAGAAAGATCTCTTAAACTGATTTAATAAATCAATTGGCCCTATATAAAGGCCCCAAGACTTCAAGTCTCAAATATACAGGAGAGAGAGAGAAAGGAGATAGAAAAAAAACCTCTGCAAACTTTGAGAAAAACTCAAAGAGAAAGAAAGGCAAGCCTTTGAAGAAAGAAGATCATTTCTTCATCTTTAAAGGTAAAGAATTAATTCTTAAACAACAGAGATGAAATCATCTCGTAAAAAGAAGAAACATCTTTTAAAAAGATCTTAGATCTATAAAAAAGACCAAGGTCTTTGATTAAACATAAAGGATTAAAAGATCAAATCCTTAAAATATAAAAAAGAAGTATTCTACTTCATTCACAAATCTTCTGATCTACAAAGGCAGAGCCTTTTAATAACAAAAAAACAAGAACTTTGGTTCTTGGATCTTGAGGCAAGGCCTCCTTTGAAGAACATAAATTTGTTCTTTGATCTTAAATTTGATCTGATGCGCTTTGCGCTACTGGAAAGTGCTTAGCACTCTTGAACTGCGCTTTTGCGCTCCTTGGACCGGCGCTCAGTGCCAAAACATGCCACGTGTCAACCACAGACACAGCTTGCGCTTTGCGCTCCTGAAAACAGCGCACTGCGCTCTTGGGTTGGCGCTCAGCGTCAAGCGCGCCACGTGTCACTCACCGGCGCACCCATAAACTGGCGCAGCGCACTCATAAATTAAAAGCGCGGTATGCTAACAAACTAGCGCTTAGCGCTAAGTGACACGTGTCACCCTCATATGCACTAGCGCGATGCGCTCTTTAATTGGCGCAAAGCGCCTGATGCGCCACGTGGCGCGCTGTCAGAACATACTTTGTTCTGATAAGTGTTATGCATTTAATTCCAGACAAAATGTCAGAGCCAAATGCTTGGCATTCTTAAGAGGACAGAGCCCAAATAAAAGCCTAACAGGCAGAACAAAAATAAAATGTTAAACATTTTTAATTGGACTTAGCCCAATTCTGGCCATAAGTCCTCAATTTAAATTGAACTGAGCTCATCTGCTCTTCCAATCAATTTACACCCGGTTCGAGGGTACATCTCTTTACTCCTCTGATATCTGTCGTTGTAATCCTTCAACGTCGTCAGAGAGGTGACGGGTCCCGACAACCACATATTGCTACGGACTGTGAGGTCCTTAAACTCACGGACTATGACGTCCTTAACCTCGACCGTGATGTCTTAAAACTAACATCGGACTGTGAGGTCCTTAAACTCATGGACTATGATGTCCTTAATCTCGACCGTGATGTATTAAAACTAACATCGGACTGTGGGGTCCTTAAACTCACGGACTATGACGTCCTTAACCTCGACCGTGATGTCTTAAAACTAACATCGGACTGTGGAGTCCTTAAATCCACGGACTATGATGTCCTTAACCTCGACCGTGACGTCTTAAAACTAACACCGGACTGTGAGGTCCTTAAACTCACGGACTATGATGTCCTTAACCGCGACCGTGATGTCTTAAAACTAACAATGGATCGTAATGTCCTTAAACTAATTATCGACCGCAATGCCATTAAACTATACTATTGAGCACAATCGCTCTCTTGTCGGATCTAAACGATCCCGTTATATTGATCTTAGTCTAGAATTAGACTAACGTATCCTTAACAAACGTTTAAGTTAATCTTAGCCTCAAATAAGGCTAACGTATCCTTAAACACAACCCCCCCAAACCCAAATCTAAGAAAGATACGGATTTGGACTAGTCCACGCCCTACGGGCGACAACATAACTTAGTCTCCGTATACAATCCACGGGCAACCGAACACAAAACAAACACCCACGACACGAAGTGACCATCTGGAGAAGGAAAAAGCTGTTACCGCGATGCGGTAGCGTAATTAACTGCAGGGGCTTGCGCCTGCAGGGAAGAGCGTCCCCACAATCAAAAACCCCTCGAACGAGGGGGAATCTGACGAAGTCTGCTACATCGGCCGCATCCGTTTAAATCTTCGATACATGGTGCCATAAATCAACTTGGCATCTTTGGAGAGGTGGACGGATAGCACCAATTAGCATCTGCCCCCAGATTCAGGCAAGACGTCCAGTCTTCCCGGCTTCCGGTGGTGAACACCACCCTATACCCTATCCCTTTATATTCTGAAATCTATTGTCAAAACTCTCAAAGTTTTCCAAGTCCAGAAAGTTGTACAAGTGGAGTTAGCCCAAGGTCAAGTTCCGGCGACGATTCGGGACAAATCCGGCGACACCACGACTCCACGATACTTTCAAACTATTCCTACACCTCCCCTCTCTCTTCTCAACTAGTAAGTTCCCTCTCCTCTCCTCTCTTTCTATTCTATAACGATCTTTTATTAAAACTCGTCGGAAGCGAAGTTATTCCGACTTCTGATTCTAATTTCATTAAAAACCCAACTTTTCTTAACAACAAGTCAACCATCTCTTTATATCTTGTTTAGCAACCATAAAACAACATTTAGAACAAGTTTCAATTCAAAATAAAATGCTATGCAACTTGTATTACACTTTTTTCGTTTAAATACCACAAAGTTTACCTACGACATTATTTCATCATATTACTCATATTACCTTTAGAAAACTCATGAGGTAATGACCTACCTTATCACAACACTCATCATGACATAGCACGATGGCTTGAAAACAATATTTTTGTGGATAAGACGAATTTACAGTTAAATACCATTAACTATCAAAAACCGTATTTTTTAAAATTGTTTTAATCAATTCCATACAATTATGTCCTTACAACCCATTTTGGGGAATCCGATTTGGTTGGTGCGGGTTATCGCACATCCATCGGACAAGTAGAGCGAGATGCAGACCTCCTCACGGAGCATACGATCTCGATGGAATTTTTATTATTACAATTTTTAAGAAAACGTGATTTTTATTAATAAATAAATTCTATTTTTAATAAATATATATATATATGTAAATATTATCAAAATATCTATTTTAAATATATAATATATTCCAAAAGAAAAGAACCACAAAAGTTCATGAAAATACTATCAAGATATCAATACAAATCAATTTACATGAAAATACCATATACTATTCAATTTAGATTTATATCCACTAGATTATCTCATCTTATAAAAAATTACATTTATGAAAACCATAAAAATGATAAATAAATACTTGAGGTTTATTTTAAAAATATATCAAACCTATTTTTCATAAAACCCCCTCAAATTATATTAATTTACAATAAGAACCCTAGTAAATATAGTTTTAAGCGGGATCAATTCTCTTGAGCCTCAGGGAGCCGGATAATGTGGGTGGTTGCCTATTTAAGATAGACAACTAAAAACGGGGTTATCAATACGGTAATTGTTTTGGAAAAAGATAAAAATCCTGTCGTCCATGTGCAGTAGTTACCGATAACTCCAAAACTGATTCAGGACTTCAACGTCGTCAGAGAGGTGACGGGTCCCGACAACCACATATTGCTACGGACTGTGAGGTCCTTAAACTCACGGACTATGACGTCCTTAATCTCGACCGTGATGTCTTAAAACTAACATCGGACTGTGAGGTCCTTAAACTCATGGACTATGATGTCCTTAACCTCGACCGTGATGTCTTAAAACTAACATCGGACTATAGGGTCCTTAAACTCACGGACTATGACGTCCTTAACCTCGACCGTGATGTCTTAAAACTAACATCGGACTGTGGAGTCCTTAAATCCACGGACTATGATGTCCTTAACCTCGACCGTGACGTCTTAATACTAACACCGGACTGTAAGGTCCTTAAACTCACGGACTATGATGTCCTTAATCTCAACCGCGATGTCTTAAAACTAACAATGGACCGTAATGTCCTTAAACTAATTGTCGACCGCAATATTATTAAACTAAACTATAGAGCACAATCGCTCTCTTGTCGGATCTAAACGATCCCGTTAAGTTGATCTTAGTCTAGAATTAGACTAACGTGTCCTTAACAAACGTTTAAGTTGATCTTAGCCTCAAACAAGGCTAACGTATCCTTAAACACAACCCCCCCAAACCCAAATCTAAGAAAGATACGGATTTTGACTAGTCCACGCCCTACGGGCGACAACATAACTTAGTCTCCGTATACAATCCACGGGCAACCGAACACAAAACAAACACCCACGACACGAAGTGACCATCTGGAGAAGGAGAAAGTTGTTACCGCGATGCGGTAGCGTAATTAACTGCAGGGGCTTGCGCCTGTAGGGAAGAGCGTCCCCACAATCAAAAACCCCTCGAACGAGGGGGAATCTGACGAAGTCTGCTACATCGGCCGCATCCGTTTAAACCTTCGATACATGGTGCCATAAATCAACTTGGCATCTTCGGAGAGGTGGACGGATAGCACCAATTAGCATCTGCCCCCAGATTCAGGCAAGACGTCCAGTCTTCCCGGCTTCCGGCGGTGAACAGATTCTGGCACGCCCGGTGGGACCTTTTCCTCTTTCCACTCCACACTTCGTGTGTCGTGTTCGCGAACCAATCGCGGTTTGCTAATGGTTGCCCTTGGGTTTCGAGGTACTAAGATTTAGCGTTTTGCTTGGTGCAGAAAGCAAAGAATCAATGGCGTCCACTTGTGCAAGATGTTCCAACTGCAACTGCAACCTACGCTCCACCTCACCTGGAGGTGTAGCTTACGGACCTCAAGCGGCGTCCCTGTTCACGATGCCGGTGGAACAGGTCACCCAGGCTACTACTAGATTGTTTTTTGGGACTATGCTCCCCCGATGAGCTTCAGCACCCCCGTACCAGCACCGGAAGCTCCCAAGAAGTCGGTCTTCGATCGACTTGCTACTACCACGGCCCTTCTCAACGGGTCGTCCAGCTCCAACTCCTTGGTCTTCGCCAGACTGAGCCTGAACTCCGATGGGCCTGCCAAGAAGCCCATGACACCTGAAGTGGCCATCCCAAAGAAGATAACCAACTCTGCTCCCGAAGTCGTCAAGACAGCTTCTCCAACCAAAGAGTCGGTCTTTACAAGAATGACTATTCTGGCTCTCGTTCCTGCTCGAAGATCTGTCTTTGACAGATTGGATACCGCTACTCAAAAGACATCAGTCTTCAAGAGGCTGGCACCAGCGGCGCCTCACATGGACAGGGGGCAAGACAAAGCCATCCCCATCGCCGAACCAACACCGTCCGCTCGACACGCTCGATGTCACCACTGGCGTCGAGTAAGGAAGGCTGGGGGCAACTCCCCCTCTGGGCTAACTCCATCAGCTCCAATGGTGGAAATTAATGCTGCTGTTCCAACTGAGAACAGTTTTGAGTTGCTGAATAAGGTGCGTAGGAACTTGCCTACCGCGGTATTGAAAAGATCTCCTCCACCGATGGAGACAGTCGCAGAAGCAAAGCCAGAACAGTCCCCTCAGGGGCTGTCCTCTAAAATCTACAAGGTCTGGCGTCAAGTCCAAGACTCGGTAGTTGATCCAAATTTCTCCCGCCAGCAGAAGAAGCTGAAGGTCCGACAGGAAGAAAACCATCATGTTAAGCTACAAAAGATGACAACCACCTGGGTGCCTACTGCGACGGCCCCCTCAACTTCGACCGCTCATAAGAAGAGAAGGCTTGAGAAGATCCCCATGCCTGCGACAAATGTCAAAGGCACCGAGCCCAAATGCCCTAAGTCTGGGGGCATGGTGGTGCATACTATTTACATGGCATCCGGGAAGGAGGATAGCCGCACTTCTACGGGCCACCGACCACTCACCCGATCCATCACAAGAGCTCAGGAACAGCAACAGCAGATGCTTCAGGAGATGCTGACTGCCATGGCCGCACTCACCGGGCCAAAAGAAAGCCCGGAGGAGTCATCGGAACAACGTCACGAACACGAGACCGATGCTGAATTCCTTCGGAGAATACTTGAAAAGAAGGACAAGGAGGCCGCGGAACAAGCGGCCAATATAAAGAAAATGGCTCTTCTGTTCCAAGACATTGTGGGTATGATGATCCAGCAGGACCCTCCAGTTGAAAATCCTCCGATTATCCTTGAAGATGACAGAGGAGAAACGTCGAATCCCCTGCCGGCTCTTTCAACAGCCAAGGAGGAAACCATTTCTAAGGCCGCCCTAGATGATTATATTGCTCAACAAATACGAGTTCACCAGGCAAATGAAGCGGCCGGCCAAGTCGTCAAGACTGGACGACCATATCCGGGTTGGTATGATCAGATAAAGTACCCGCCAGATTACACGATCCCGAAATTCCATGTGTACAAGGGGACAGGCAATCCTCATCAACATGTCGCTCAGTTCAGGGCTCTGTGTGGCAATACTGGTGGCGATGACAAGCTTTTGCTCCGCCAATTTGTCGGCAGCTTATCAGAGACGACTTTTGAATGGTACTCCAAACTACCAAATGACTCCGTCAAAATTTTCATAGAAATGGAGTTATTGTTCACCCAGCGATTTGAAAGCGCAAGTGAACGCACCCCAATAACGGCATTAATCAATGCCAGGGTGAAGCCGGGCGAGACGTGGGTTCGGTACGCAATCCGATGGCGGAATCTGTGGTCAAAGTACGAACATCGCATCGAAGAAGCACCAACAGTAGGTATGTTCGTAGGCACCTTAGACCCTCATGCAACTATTTCACAGTTCATGATGTTCTTCAAACCAACCACGTTCCAAGCTTTAATCGACAAGTTAGCCCAGATGGACCAGATGGGTCATAGACCGTCTCCTCCGAAACCGGAACCGTGGAACGAAAAGGGTAAAGGGAAGGCGACCTTCGTTGCGAACACCCAACAACAACCCAGCGCTCTAAAGCCAGCGGATCAACTGGAGGAGAGACAGCGCTATTATAATGAGAAGATGAAGCGTCCTTACTCATTCCCACGAGACAAAATGAAGAGGCTGTTCGAGCTGGCTATGCGCAACAGGCTTATCAATTTGCCGAATCCAAGACGACCACCGCAACCCAACGAAGTGAATAATCCCAATTATTGTCCTTATCACCAAACGATAAGCCACCAGATCGAGGATTGCTTCGTCTTTAAGGGATGGATCGAGGATCGGTACCTACAAGGCAAGTTTGCGTTGTCTGAGAAGTGGAAAGTAAACCCACCACAACCGCACACTCCTAAGAAGACGGACACACCGGGGGCAACGTGCTCTTTTGTTGAAGAAGCTCCATGGGAGGTCGTGCTTTCAGCCAAAACCAAAAGGATGTTGAATGATCTCCAGACATGCCCAGCGATCAGGTGGAAGAACCCACTGGAACCCCAGATCATCGAAGGGATGCTGAAGCCACGCCCAACTCCAAAGATTGGTGGTGATAGCCAAAGTGCTCATATCCAGCCGTCAAAATCTTCGAAAAAGAAGAAGAAATCCAAGAAGCCCGTGAAGTCTGGCGACAAGCGCACGGACTTACAGAAGCAGATTGACGCGCTGGAAGAGTACAACCAGAAGTCGTGAACCCCAATCACGCTTCAAGAGTTCCTCGGCCGCGTCCTTGAGGACGAAGATGATAGAGAAGACTCGTCGGATGGATCTGAGGAGTACGTGGCAAGTTGTTACGTAATCTCTCACTCGTCCACGGACGATGAAGAAGCTCCTTGCACAGAAAGACTGGGGGCAGGTCCTAAACCGGAACTTCCGGGGCCGTCAGACGAAATGATCGACACCTTCCTGAGTGAAATTCATTTGAAAAGTAAAGCCGATCAGGAGCGTGAGATGGCCATATTTGAAAAGGCCAAGCGTCGGCGACTGGAAGAAAGATTCGAGACACTTCCGCCGAATCAAAGAACATCCGTCGCGGATAAAAACAAGTTCAAGACGAGGAAAAGGTTTGCTAAAGCCATATCAATGGGAATGAAGATACCACCCTCTGAAGGAAACACTCCCGGTGAAGCAGAAATACATCCTAGCTACTGCTTATATCATCGAAAGATTTCGCACCCTACCGAGGAGTGCGATGCTTTTAAAAGATGGTGACAAGGGTATGTTGCTCACCGGCAACATTTTAAGCGGATGAAACGCAAAACTCGTCGGGAGCAAAGAAGTGTGACCGAGGAGCATAAAAGAACTACCAATAACTGTCGCATGGTCAACGCCGGAGGATTGCAGGTTCTCACCTTTGAGAGCGACTCTGACGAGGAAATGGATCTAGGCCCTCTCTTTAAAGAATCCACCTTGGGGAAGGAGGAAGAACCGAAGGCCTGTGAAAACATTCAGCTGCGCAATCGCACACTTCCAGAAAAGAATATCGGACCCGCGAACAGAAAAGATAAAGGAAAAGAGAAGGTCTCTGATGATATCGCCCTGGATGACCAAGTCATGAAAGAGCTGACTGCCAAGGACCCGCCAAAGAAGAACAAGGTGGACTACAACGTGCTGGCACACTTGAGGAAGTTACCCTCGCAACTCAGCATTCTCGACGCCCTTTTACTATCCAAAGAAGCGAGAAATTCATTGATCAAGGCATTACAAGAGCCAGAACAATTCCAAGATTTTCTTGCCGAAGAAAAGATGAAGGACGAGCTGGAGGAAGTACACACGGCCGATATCACCTTCGGCGACGAAGACCTCCTCCTCGGGACATGCAAGCACAACCGTCCCCTATATGTCTCAGGATACTGTCACGATATCAAGATAGGCAAAATCCTGGTCGACAATGGGTCTTCCGTCAATCTCCTCAACGTGCGAGTGTTGAAGGAAATCTGCATGAGCGTTCAGCACCTTGCTCATGACAAGATCACCATCTCCAGTTTTGACTCCCAATCATCGCGGACTCTCGGGTCTGTGATATTGACATTGCACTTCGGACTGCTTTTCACGGATATTAAATTTCATGTCATTGACACCAAGACATGCTATAACGCTTTACTCAGCCGGCCTTGGTTGCACGAGTACAATATCATCCCTTCTACATAACATCAGTGTATGAAATACTTTAAGGATGGTCTCGAGTATACCGTAACGGGAGAGCTGAACCCATTCTCCATGAACGAAGTCCGTAAGTACGAAGATGCAAAATACTTTTTACCAGATTTCGAGGACACGGAGAGATGTCGCAAACCGGAGAACAAAGCTATCACCACCATTCCTGTCTTCGGGAGTGATACTGAGGAAGAAGAAGAGATAGTTTATTCAGGCCCACCCCAGTACATCAAGCCAGGACCGTCCGCTCCTATGTTGATCTTTGGCAGCGACTTGGAAGATGAGGTCCGTGCTATATTCTCCGCTCGGCCACCAATACAAACATTCGCTGGTGATAATCAGAGTTTGCAAATTACCATGATTCCGCGGGAGCACTACAAAGATCTCGACGCACTTGAATCTTATAGCGTGTAAGAGCTACAAACATTTTACGTCCCTCCCAGGCGAGAAGGCGAAAAGGCGATCCTATTCTACCGCTCCGGGGAAATCAAAGTGGAGAAAGAAATCTGGCACGGCGCGGAGTCTACACTTGACAGGCTCCAGCCCATCCGTCTGCCTAGATATTACACAGAAGGCTTGAAAAGGCTTTTGAAGCACCAAGGGATACCCTTCAAACAGACCACTCGAAAGGCTAAGTTCTATGACAGGATCTGGAACATTCCCGGCACTCAGTGCAAGTTGCCCAACGGGAGAATAGAAGCGATCGGGCTTGGATATGTTCGGTCCAAGAAACGGGAGCTACTCCGCGACTGCTACGTCATACATGACTTTGATGAAGAGGGAGATGCTTTTTGGGAAAATGCTAACCCTGAACCAGAAAGAGCTCCCGACATAAAAATGCCCAGTCCGTCGTTTGAAGAACAGATGGACAAGCTTATAAGGGAAGCGAGTCAAAAGGTTCGAGACGACCACAATCGCGAAATGGACATCTACGAGAAAGCCATGACGCAACACCTTCTTCAACAGGCTGCGAAAGATGAAAATACTCCTCCCTGTCAAACCCGTCATACAAAAGGCCCGACGCAGAGGCAAAAATAAATCAAAGAGCGGGAAAAGTGTTCGAGATCGACAAAGTGGGACCAAGAAGCCACGCGATCAGGAATCGAGTAATCCAGATTCGTCTCTTATAAAGAAGATGAGTCGAGCATACTCTTTTCCTCAGAACAAAACACGGAAGATACTCAATCTCGCCATAAGACATCAACTGATTATACTCCCGGAGTCCAAGCACCCCGAGCAAGTAGGCAAAGTCTCTCATCCGGACTATTGCTCCTATCATAGGGCAATAGGACATCCTATTGAAGACTGCTTCACCTTCAAAAACTGGGTCGAAGATCAATATCGACAAGGCAGATTCGCTCTATCCAGCAGCTGGAGGATAACTCCGCTGCAGAAGCACGAACCAAAAGCCGCGCATACAGCGAGAGTAGACCCAGATCCACATCGGTCTTGGAAGCGAGCTCGTACTTGTCATATGATAACGATATCAAAAGAAGAACCCGAGAATATGGATGACCTCCCCTGGTGCTTCGAAAACAATGATGACGAGGTGATCTCAGAGTTTCCACCGGTGCCAAAAGAGCTGGAAGATGGAATACATACCACTGCAGATAACCTCAAGAAAATTGATTTGGGGACGACAAGTGACCCGCGACCGACATTCGTCAGTGAGTTTCTGTCTGAAGAAAGGGTAGCTACACTAAAAGACGTGCTTATGCAGCATAAAGATTGCTTCGCATGGAACTATTCCGAGATGCTAGGACTAGATCCAGAGATTGATGTCCATAAACTGGCAATATCCCCGGACGTCAAGCCAATCAAACAAGCGCCGAGAAGAATGCGGCTCGAGCTCGAGATGAGTATCAACGGCGAAGTCAAGAAGCTGATCGACTGTGGCTTCATCCAAGAGGTTTAGTATCCTGACTGAATCGCCAACATCGTCCCGGTAATGAAGAAAAATGGGACAGTGCGCATATGTGTGGATTTTCGGGATCTCAATAAAGCCTGCCCGAAAGATGACTATCCAGTACCGGTCACCGAACTGATGATAGACAATACGTCCACTCACGAAGTCTTCTCCTTCATGGACGGCTCGTCAGGATATAATCAGATAAAGATGCATCCCGAAGACCAGAAACATACCGCTTTCCGGACCCCTTTGGGTATATTCTGCTACAAAGTGATGCCTTTCGGTCTAAAGAACGCCGGTGCCACCTATCAGAGGGCCATGACTGTTTCCCCAAATTAGAACGAAACTCTATTTCTAAGACTGAAAAGTAAAGCACCGCTTCATGAAAGAGGCTAAACACCAAAGACAATTTATCCTTGCAAGAATCACATGCACTTAATAATAGCAAATTAAATCATACGATGCACGAGCACAACAGAGAACTAAAATAAAAGAACCCTTAACAGATAATAAAGTACTTGATTAAAAAGAAAAATACTTGTTCATTATTATTATTATTACATTTAAAAAAGATCACCAAATATGGGATCGGAAAGACAAGGGTTCGCAAAGATAAGAAGAAGATTCCCCAGTTCCCTTTCTGTCTTCTCCACCACGTTGAAGCGGCGATCCTCCCGAGAGGTAGACGTCCAACGATCATCGCCACATTCGTCAGAAAAGATGGCGATGACAACCCAGCGAGCCCGTATCTGGCTCAGCAAGTGGAAAGAGCAGTCCCTCAGGGATTTGGTGATCAAGCGCTTCGAAAAAGCACTCGATCTTATCCTCGGCGGCATCAAGCATTGCCGAGGACATCTCTGCTGGAGGAGGGGGAATATTGGCGAGCACCGAGGCAAGGATAATCCGAAGCCAAATGGAGTGCGGGGGGAGAGGAGACACCACACGAGTCAAAAGCTCGTACATTGCGGCATTGCATTGCTCGTCCGTAAGAGAAGAGTCCACCAGGCTCGCAGCAAAACGGGGAACGATGTCCCGAATCAGCACTTCCCATGGTTGTCGGCGGGCATGAGGGCGGTTGCAAGCCATGATCGAAGAAGTTCTCTAAAGATGAGAAAAGAAAAGGCTCGGCCTTGAGTTATATATAGACCCAAGCAAAGAAAATTCTGTGCACAGTGGAATTATTTGCAAGACCAGGGAAATCAAAATTTTTGGGAAATACAAGTTTGACTTGAAAAAAGGAGATGAAAAGATATCTCAGGTAAAGCAACGCTTCCGATTCCCCTAATCAGAGCAAAGCTCTACCTTGAAAATCTAAATTTTAATAAATGAAGCAACGCTTCAGATCCTCTGCGCTGTGCGCAGGATGCCACGTGTCAGGCGCAGATACATCAGCGCAGCGCCCAAGGCAGCGCACCCAATCAGAGCAAAGCTCTATTTAAAGCAAAATTAAAGGAAGCAACGCTTCAGATGCGCAAGCGCTGCGCTGCGCGACACGTGTCTGCGCAGTTGCGCAAGCACAGCTGCGCAAGCGCTGCGCTGCGCGACACGTGTCAAGCGCTGGGGCGTTTACACCAAACAGAATTAAAATTCTAGTAAGATCTTTCCGTTCTTGTTAAAACAAGAAGATTTTCTTGTGTAAAACAGAAGCCTTTGATCAAAGATCCAACGGTGGGGAAAATTCCCCAAATCACACAGAGAAAGATCTCTTTAACAAATTTAACTAATTTATGGGCACTATAAAAATGACCCTAGACCTCAATTCAAAGGCATCAACATTTTTTTGAGAAATCAAGAACTTCAAACAGAGAGAACTCTGAAGAAATTTCAAGAAAAAGGTAAAAACCTTCATAAAATAGAAGAAATTACTTCTAATAGATCATTGATCTAAGAACAAGATCAATGATCTTCACATAATAAACAGTGCTTTGCACTTCTTATAAACCACTGGTTCTTTAAAACAAGAAAAACAAGAAATACTTGTTTTCTTTGATTCTCATTAGATCAAAGAAAACAAACAGTGCTTTGCACTTTTTCATGAACCATTGGTTCTAAAAAAGATTCTCAAATTATAGTGCCTTGCACTTGCAAACTGCGCTGTTGCGCTCCTGGATTGGTGCAAGCCACCAGAGAGTGCCACGTGTCAGCATCTAAACCATCTGCGCTATGCGCTTTTGAAATAGAGCCTTGCTCTCTGGAATTGGCGCAAATCACCAGAGCGCGCTACGTGTCAGCAGCGCAAGCGCAGCGCATTGGCGCAGCGCACTGCGCTTGCGTGATACATGTCGTCACCACAAGCATTTGCGCTCTCTGATTGGCGCAAAGCGCCTGACAAATGCAATGCATTTCCTAAAGGGCCAGGCCCAAATCAAAAAGACCTAGTAGGCCTAATTAAATTGCAGTGCAATAAAAAGGGCAGAGCCCAAACAAAATAGATGCTCTGCATCATTTTTAAAAGGGCAGAGCCTAAACAAAACAAAAATAATGCAGTGCATTATTTAAAAAGGGGCAAAGCCCTAGCACAGGCCTAATAGGCCAAAGACAAATAAAAATGTTGAACATTCAACTGGACTTAGCCCAGTCATGGCCATAAGTCCTCAAATTAAATTGACTGAGCACGGCTACTCCCTAAATCAATTTACATCCGGTTTGAGGGTACATCTCCGAACTCCTCTGACACCTATCGTTGTAATCCTTCAACGACGTCAGAGAGGTGACGGGTCCCGACGACCATACATTAATATGGACTGCGAGGTCCTTAAACTCGTGGACCGAGACGTCCTTAAACTAATATTGGACCGAAACGTCCTTAAACTAATAATGGACCGAAACGTCCTTAAACTAATAATGGACCACCACGTCCTTAAACTGGCAACGGACCACCACGTCCCTAAACTGGAACATGGACCACTACGTCCCTAAACTGGAACAATAGAGCCCCCAAACGCTCTTTTGCCGGATCTAAACGATCCCGTTTAAGTTGATCTTAGCCTCAAATATGGCTAACGTATCCTTAAACATTCAAACAGACTTTAGTCCCAAATTAGACTATAAGACCCCCAATCAACTTTGGTTCAAGGGTACATCTCCGAACTCCTCTGACACATGTCGTTGTAATCCTTCAACGTCGTCAGAGAGGTGACGGGTCCCGACGGCCATATATTAAATGGACCACCATGTCCCTAAACTGGAAATGGATCTAGACGATCCCGTTAAGTAGATCTTAGTCTGGAAATTAGACCAACGTATCCTTAACAAACGTTTAAGTTGATCTTAGCCTCAAATATGGCTAACGTATCCTTAAACCAAAACCCAAAACCCAAATCTAAGAAAGTACGGATTTGGACTAATCCACGTCCTACGGGCAACGAAATAAATAGTCTCCGTATACAATCCACGGGCAACCACAAACAAAACAAACACCCACGACACGAAGTGAAATTCTGGAGAAGGAGAAAGTTGTTACCACGATACGGTAGAGTAATTAACTGCAGGGGCTTGCGTCTGCAGGGAAGAGCGTCCCCACAATCAAAAACCCCTCAAGCGAGGGGGAATCTGACGAAGTTTGCTACATCGGCCGCATCCGTCTAAACCTCCGATACACAGTGCCATAAATCAACTTGGCATCTTCGGAGAGATGGACGGATAAAACCAAATAGCATCTGCCCCGAATCTCAGGCAAGACGTCCTAACGTCGTGGCCGCCGTTCGGAGGGAAACAGATTCTGGCACGCCCGGTGGGACCTTTTCCTCTTTCCACTCCACACTTCGTGTGTCGTCTTCGCGAACGAATCGCGGTTTGTTAATGGTTGCCTTTGGGTTTCAAGTTACTAAGATTTGGTCTTTTGCCCGGCGCAGAAATCAAGCATCAATGGCTTCTAACTGCTCGAACTGCTCGAAGTGCCACTGCAACGGACGCTCCACCTCACCTGGAGGTGTAGCATATGGGCCTCAAGCGGCCTCCATTCTTTCCCTACCAGTAGAACAGGTGACCCAAGCCACCACCGGCCTATTCTTTGGGACCATGATCCCGCCTGCAAGCTTCACCATGCCAATGCCCGCAACAGAAGCAAACAAGAAGTCGGTCTTCGACCGGCTCACTGCTACGACGGCCCCTGTCAACGGGTCGCCCACTACCAAACCAACACCTCTGTCTTCGCCAGGCTGGATCGGAATGCTGAGGGGCCCGCTAGGAAGCCCATGAACTCTAAAATGGCTATCCCAAGGAAGGCGACAGCCGCTGCTCCGGAAGTCGTTAAGGCGGCTTCTCCCGTCAAAGAGTCAGTCTTTTCAAGGCTGACTATTCCTGCTTCAGGCCCTGCACAAGGATCTGTCTTTGACAGATTGGATATCTCACCTCAAAAGACAACCTCAGTCTTTAAGAGGTTAACACCAGCGGCGCCTCATTCAGACAGGGGGCAAAAAGAAGCTGTCTCTATCTCCGAGCCAGTCCCAACGGCTCGTCATGCTCGACGTCGCCATTGACGACGAGTAAGGAAGGCAGGGGGCAACTCCCCCTCAGGGCTAACTCCACCTGCTTCAGTGGTGGAAGTCAACGCTGCTGTTCCAACTGGGAACAGCTTTGAACTGCTGAGGAGGGTATGTAAGAACTCTCCAACCGCTACACTAAAAAGATCTCCCCCACCTATGGAGAGAGTTCCGGAAACAAAGCAGGAACAGCCCCCTCAACGGCTGTCCTCAAAAATTTATAAAGTTTGGCGGAGAGTTCAAGACTCCGTAATTGACCCAGATCGCTCTCGTCAACAGAAAAAGGCGAAGGTGCAAGAAGGAAAAGACCGTCCCATTAAAGAGCGGAGGACAACAATCGCTAGGGTGCCTACTTCAACGGCCCACAAAAGAAGGAGGCCGGAGGTAACCCCCGCGCCCACGGCAAATGCCAAAGGTGGTGAACCTAAACGCCCTAAGTCTGGGGGCATAATAGTTCATACAGTATATATGGCGTCGGGAAAGAAGGACAGCCGTGCATCCACGGGTCATAGACCGCTCACACGGTCAGTGACCAAAGCTCAAGAGCAACAGCAAAAGCTCCAGGAAATGATGACCGCGATGGCCGCACTCACTGGGCCAAAAGAAACCCCTGAAACGTCCTCGGATGAACGTCAGGAACAGGAAACTGACGCTGAGTTCTTTCGTCGCATATTGGAGAAGAAGGATAAAGAAGCTGCGGAACAGGCAGCCAGCATAAAGAAAATGGCCCTCCTGTTCCAGGACATGGTGGGCATGATGATTCAACAAGATCCTCCTGCTGAAGATCCCCCGATCATCCTTGAAGATGATAGGGGAGAAACGTCGAATCCTCCTCCGGCTCTGTCAACAGCCAAGGAGGAGGCAATCTCCAAAGCTGACCTGGACGAATATATAGCTCAGCAGATCCGGGTTCATCAAGCGACTAAAGTAGCGGGTCAGGTCGTAAAAACGGGGCGGCCGTATCCGGGCTGGTACGACCAGATCAAGTACCCGCCAGGCTATACAATACCAAAATTCCATGTGTATAAGGGGACTGGCAACCCCCACCAGCATGTTGCCCAGTTCAGGGCGCTTTGCGGCAACACCGGCGGGGATGATAAATTGTTGCTTCGCCAGTTCGTTGGCAGCTTGTCAGATACGGCGTTCGAGTGGTATTCCGAGCTCCCGAATGACTCTATCAAGACCTTTGCTGAGATGGAACTGCTGTTTACCCAACGTTTCGCGAGTGCCAGCGAGCGTACCCCGATAACGGCATTGATTAATGCCAGGGTGAAGCCGGGCGAGACATGGGTCCAATATGCTATACGGTGGCATAATTTATGGTCAAAATGCGAGCAGCGCATAGAAGAAGCTCCTGCAGTGGGAATGTTTGTGGGAACCCTTGACCCGCAAGCAAACATCTCACAATTTATGATGTTTTTCAAGCCAACTACCTTCCAGGCCTTGATTGACAAGCTAGCGCAAATGGATCAGATGGGCCATAAACCCCCTCTTCCAAAACCGGACTCCCGAAATGACAAAGGGGAGGGAAAAGCGATCGTTGTCGCTAATGCTCAACAACAACTGAGTAACTCGAAGCCGGTTGTTCGTCAAAATAATATGCGCCGGTACGTAGCCCTTGAGGAGAGTCTAGGACGTTCTTACTCTTTTCCCCGAGATAAAACGAGAAGGTTATTCGAGCTGGCGATGCGCAACCGACTCATAAATCTGCCGGATCCAAAACGTCCGTCGCAACCAAATGACGTCAATGAGCCCAACTACTGTCCTTATCATCGAGTACTGGGTCATCCGATCGAAGATTGCTACGTCTTCAAAAATTGGCTCGAAGACCAGTACCGACAGGGCAAGTTCGCGTTATCTGACAAATGGAAGGTGAATCCCCCGCAGCCCCACACTTCTAAGGGAATGAATACGCCGGGGGCAACATGCTCTGTCGTTGATGAAGCTCCTTGGGAGGTTGTATTATCAGCTAAGACAAAGAGAATGCTGAACGACCTTCATGCATGCCCAGCGATCAAGTGGAAGAACCCGTTGGAACCGCGGGTCATTGAAGGGATGTTGAAGCCACGTCCAACTCCAAAGACCGATGGTAGTGGCTCAAGCACTCGCAACCAGTCGTCAAAATCTTCAAAGAAGAAGAAAAAGAAATCAAAGAAGCCCGTGAAGCCTGGCAACAAGCGCACGGACTTGCAAAAACAAAATTGACACGCTGGAGGAATACAACCAGAAAGCACGGACTCCCATTACACACTAAGAGTTCCTCAATCATGTCTTTCAAGAGGAAGATGAGGGAGAAAGTTCATCTGATGAATCTGAAGAATATATGGAGAGCTGTCATGTGATTTCCCATTCGTTCATGGACGATGAGGAGACTCCTTATGTAACAACTCCAATTTTTGTATACATAAATTTGATTTAAATTTGAAGTATACTTAGAGTATTTAATGTTGCTGATATCACTTTAAGTATCTATTTTCCCACAATAATTACAAGAAGGAGCTTGTAGCTCATTGGTAATACCTTGAACTGCTGAACCAAGCCATCAGAGTTCAAATCCCATGCCCCACATTATTTTTATATTATGTTGTTTTAATTTTTTTGAAAAGTCAACAGTCAAACAGCCATAACTCACAAAATTTATACTGAACATAAAAACCTAAATAAACCAAAATTCCCCCCATGAGTTTCCCCACCCGACGGTACCCCGATTCGGCCGGCGGACCGGCCGACTCCGGCCGGCGCCGCCGGCCGAACTCGGCCGGACGGCCGAGTCGTCAACACGGAAATTCTCCTTGTTGACCTGGTCATTCCCCCTGCATACTTTATTTTCTTTGATCGGTTACCAGATTCTCAATAAATCACTTTTATTCCAAAATTTAATGATTTTTAATCTTTTTTTAATATATTTTTATATTTTTTCTAATTAAAACCCTAACCCTAGCCTAGCCCTATATAAACACCCCTGCCCTCTACCCTTTCACTCTACATTCCTAAGTCCACTCTCTAAAAAAATTCAAGAGAACTCGGTACGTTAGAAAAAGAGCGAAAGGCGAAGCGCTGCCGAAATCGATGACGAATTCCGGCGATCGTACTAGGACCCTTCACGACGTTTTGACGCACCGACAACCCACTACCTTCCTAGTACTCTCTAGCTAGTCCAAACTCGTAAGTCCCCCTCTTTCTATCTTTCTTTTCTTTTAAGAAAAATATGACTTTTTAAAACCCGACGGAAATCGGAACAAACCGATTTCCGATTCGGTTTTTCTACAAAATCTCACTTGTCACCAATTCCATAATACCTAAACTTATTCATGATGACTATTAATCACATAACAACTAAATTGGACAAAGTTTCTCACATGAAATGATAACTTTTGCAATATCGTATTCTTTTTCACATTAATACCATAATGTTTATTTTTCTTCTTCTAATCAATTCAATCATTCCTAAACACCTTCATCTTGACCACTAAACTTGTAAAAATCAATTTGAATAAGTTTTCACACATGAAATGATAACCTTTCCAATTTACCGTATTTTCACTTTAATACCATGAAGTTTCAATTTCACATTTAACCCCTAACCTTAATATACATTTAGAATGGAGCACGAGGTAATGACCTACCTCCACACACACGCAAATACAACCCTAAAACGATATCATCAAAACATAGAATACGATAAAACGAAACTTTCATTAAAATACCATAATCTTAATAAAACCATTCTTAAAGGTTTTAGATTTGTTACACTTTTAAGTAAATATTTCTTACTAGGAAAATATGATAAGTTGTGGACATCGATCGTTTATCTAAACAGACTTTGTGGTGTCTAGGCTAGGCAAGTGAGCTTGGGTAACTTTAAAAGGCCCGCCTCACGATTCGTGACCGGATCCCTCCATCCTCACTTGTACTTACCTGGCCACAATTAGCGGTGAAGAGGCGATTTGAGGCTTCTAACGACTTGTCGTTTAGACCATTTAGAAATAGGCTAGTTGGCTTAGGAAACCCTAGAATCTAAAATACGGAAAACTACACTTTGCGAATAAATACCTTTTATTTTATAAAATCGTTTTCTAAAAGATTAGTGTTTTACAATCTTTGCAAAGCGCCGCTACAACCCATCTTTGGGGAACCCGTTCGGGATCGTGCGGTTTATCGCGCACCCTCGGGCTAGTAGTGCGAGATTCAGACCTCCGTAAGGAGCATTCGTTCTCGAAAGGTTTAAAATACGACATCTTAAGAAAATGAGATTTTTTGAAAATATAAAATATCTATTAAAATTATTTCTGTATAAACATATGTATATTTATCTTTTAAATACCTATTTTATTATAATATAAATTTTCCACCTTTTTTCTAAAAATCACAAAAGGATAAAGGTTACACTAAAATACCATGAACTTCAAATAATCAATATTACAGATAAATACCATTTTTTATGAAACTAGGATATTTTCATTAGAAATGTCATAACATAAAATCCACAACTCTAAAGACAAAAAATAAATACTTGAGGTGTATTTTGAAAAGTATATAAAAGTATTTTTACATAAAAACCCCTCAAGTTTTATAAATTACCCTAAGGACCCTAACAATTATAAGACTTCGTTTCACATGGTCTGACTCGGGTTTGAGTCTGATTAATCTGACTTGAATATGATTCAAGTCAATCCATAATCTATAAGTTTCCAATTCAATATGAACACATGAATCCATGAATACAATTACCAGTTTATACAATTTGGCTGAACCGAACCATGGATATATTCCTTTTACATGATTCCCAGTATTCCATTTACATGACTCTACGGTTATAACCGTTTCCTGATATCATGGTTTCGGTCAGTCAGTCAATCAATCATACAACCAACACAATTTACAAGATAACAATACAAACAAGACATCGCGGGGTTTAAGGGGTAGATTGGTACGGAAGGTGTTAAAGGTGGCACGAGGTGGTCAGATTTAACACACCTAACCTAAATCCAATTGCTGTTGTACCGTGGCATAAACGGTACCTTGTACTATACGTGCCCTTAGTCTTTGGCATATAGAGACTCCCCTCGATACACTGGCATCCTTCTGTACCAAGCTACAAACAACAGCGTTGACATAACATTACAACAATAGTTTACACTTTAAAATGTACCTTCTTACTCTGTCTTTTTTCTACTTCCCCCTTACCTTTGGGACTTACCGAGCGATTTGTTCGCTGACGACATTCTGTTTCTCTCTTCTTTGAATGTCGTCGGGTGATTTGGATCCGGCAGAAGTTGAGCCCTCGCAAGGAGACTTGGAGCAATTTACTGAAGACCCTGCACTGTAGTTTCATTGTACACTTTTCTTTTCAGTACCTTTCATTTCCTGTTATGCCACTGTTTAGGCATCTTTTTATTTCAGTTGTATTTCCTTTCATGCATTGTACAAAGAATGTTAATAAATAAAAGTTGCTGTTCTTTTTATTTCTCGTCTCTTGTGTACTTATTTTATATTGCTTAGATACGCTTAGCGTATGTACTTCTAAGTATATACGTAGCGGACCTCGTCGTGCCCACTTCGCCGTACATTGGGAAGCGGGGCGTGACACCTTGTACTGAAACGCTGGGGGCAGATCCTGAATCAAAAATTCTGGGGCCATCGGATGCAGTAATTGACGCATTTCTCAATGAAGCTCTCTTAAAAAGTAAAGCTGATCGGGAACGCGAGACAGCTATATTTGAAAGGGCCAAGCGCCAGCGACTTGACGAAAGAGCTGAGACACTTCCGCTGGAGCAAAATACATCCACTACGGACAAAAGCAAATTCAAGGTGAGGAAAAGGTTTACTAAGGCCATATCAATGGGCATGAAGCTACCATCCTCCGAAGGAAACATTACTGGTGAAATGGAAACGCACCCCTCCTATTGCTTATATCATCAGAAGATTTCGCACCCCACTAAAGAGTGCAAAACTTTCGATAGATGGTGGCAAGGATATGTTGTCCATCGACAACATTTTAAGCGGGAGAAACGCAAAACTCGTCGGCAGCAAAGAAATACGACCGAAGGGCTTAAAAGAACTACCGGCGATTATCACATGGTTAACACCGGAGGGTCACAAGTGCCTACATTCAGGAGCGATTCTGATGAGGAGCTGGAGCTTGGCCCTCTCTTTAAAGAGTCCACTTCGGGAAAAGAAGAAGAGCTGAAGGTTTGCGAAAATATCCGGCTGCGTAATCGGACGCTGCCTGAAAAGAATCTCGGACCCTCAAACAGAAAAGATAAAGGGAAAGAAAAGGTCTCTGAAAATATCGTCTTAGATGACCAAGTGGTGGAGGAGCTAAGTGCCAAGGACCCGCCGAAGAGGAATAAGGTGGATTACAACGTCTTAGTGCATCTGAGGAAGCTACCGTCACAGCTCAACATTCTTGACGCCCTTTTGCTATCAAAGGAGGCGAGAGATTCGTTAATCAAGGCATTACAAGATCTGGAACAATTCCAAGCTTTCCTGGCCGAAGAAAAGATGAAGGATGAATTAGAGGAAGTGCACACGGCCGATGTCGCTTTTGGTGATGAAGACCTTCTCCTTGGAACGTGCGAACACAATCGCCCCCTTTATGTCTCAGGACACTGCCATGATATAAAGATAGGAAAAATCCTGATCGACAATGGATCTTCCGTTAATCTCCTTAACGTGCGGGTGTTGAAGGAAATCTGCATGAGCGTCCAGCACCTTGCTCGGGACAAGATCACCATCTCCGGGTTCGACTCCCAATCATCAAAGACTCTTGGATCTGTGATACTGACGCTACGCTTTGGGCTACTCGTCACGGATATTAAGTTCCACGTCATAGACACCAGGACATGCTACAATGCTCTGCTCGGCCGACCATGGTTACACGAGTACAACATCATCCCTTCTACACAACACCAGTGTATGAAGTATTCTAAGGATGGCCTCGAGTATACCGTGGCAGGAGAACTGAACCCATTCTCCGTGAATGAAGTCCGCAAATATGAAGATGCCAAATACTTCTTACCGGATTTCGAAGACACGGAAAGGTGTCACAAGCCGGAGAACAAAACGAACGCCACCATCCCTGTCTTCGGCAGCGACACTGAGGACGAAGAGGAGATAGTTTATTCGGATCCGCCCCAATACACCAAGCCGGGACCATCCGCTCCTACGTTGATCTTTGGTAGTGACTCGGAGGACGAGGTCCATACTATATTCTCTGCTCGACCTTCAATACGAACTTCCGCTGACGAAGAGCAAAGTCTGCAAGTCGCCATGGTGCCGCTTAAACACCGTAAAGAACTGGATGCACTTGATATCTACAGTGTAGAAGAGCTGCGGACGTTCTATATCCCTCCCAGGCGAGAAGGCGAAAAAGCAATTCTATTCTACCGCTCTGAAGAAAACAAAGTGGAGAAAGAAATCTGGCACGGGGTGGATCCTACCCTTGACAGGCTTCAGCCCATCCGTCTCCCCAGGTATTATACAGAATGTTAGTTATATGTATGCCCTAGAGGCCATTACTGTACATTGGATGTATATTGTAGTGGATGCTGGGACATATATAGGTAGGACTTTCTTGCTCGACATGATAGTACGCTATCTGGTTGCTCTTTATCTTAACATGTATACTTTCTGTCTCTCTGTTACATGTTGATAAAGCCCTTAGGATGTGTACTCGACTTTCAGGATTATGATGTAGATCATACTAGTGGGGCCTGGGTAGTCCATGAGTACATCCTTCAATGTTCCTAGTCGTGGGAATATCGAAACGGGGCATCGATATTCCAGAGTAGACTAGCGTATATCTTCTCGACCCATGTGATGGGCGATGGATGATCCCATATCCATTGGTGTTTGACATCAGAGATGGTATGCGGGTGCTCAGTGGTGACTGGGTACACTGAACGGACTCACCGAGAACTCCCAGATGGTATTATACCTCACGTCAGATGGCAGTTCTCTAGTGACACTGGTACAGCTTAGTCTGTTGACCCGAGATTGTCATAGAGTCTTGTGTGTCTCCCACTGTGGTTTGATCTCCACCCTACCACGGCTCTACTGAGTCGTGCAAACAGGTGGTTTTTGGGTACAGCCCCGATTCACATGGAGGCAATGAGCGATAGGAGGGGATTCGTCTCTCCCAGTATTGGGGGTTGATGTTGCGCTATGCACGACTGGCCATAATTGGAAATCCCTGGCCAGGTTTGCTGTGATTTACTGGTAAAAGTTATCAGTAGTTTCACGCTTGTTATGGACCTTATATCGGCATGACTTATCGAGCTACTGGGGTCTGACGTTTACCACCCCTAGGCGAGATATGCGACATATCAGACGAACAGACCGGACTGTACGGTAAGTGTTGCTGGTTGGATTCACAGGAGTGTGAGCGGGCTTGCTCGTTGATCTTCTGATCGCTTAATACCCGGGTGGCCATTACGTTTAGCAGACCGCTTGCGGCTTGTGGGTGTTTGATATGATCATACCTGCTGCCGGCGTATTGACGAGTCTTTAGAGTTCTACACAGAGGTTTCCTGGCTCAAGCAAAACGAAATAGGAGCGCATATGAGATATGTGCGGGACCGAGAATAATGCGTGTATGTGATACCGTATTCTATTCTCGCGATGAATGTATCGATTGGTTGTATGCGATATAACCTAGTTATCGAATCGAGGATTGATTCGATAAGTCGATACATTGGATATTAGTCGGTCATATGCGATATGACCGGATCGTTAAATCAAGTGTTGATTTAATGATTTAATGTATAATTATATATTTGATATATTACTTTGCATTAACTAGTATTGGTTCACTTAAGATGGATTTTCTCACTTGATATGCACATTGTATATATGATATAGTTTTGTGCACTAGTTTGTATCATGTTTGATGATACATGCAACCTTGGGTGTGTGTATGCTATAAACCATGTTTAGTTAATGGTTAGGGTTTCCATTGCTTTATTTATTTATCTATTTATTTTGGTTAAGAGAAAAAACTAAATGGTTCCTTTTTGTTTTATGCAAGAAGTTTCTTGATGCTTCATGCATCTTTGACAAAGTGACCACTTTGTTTTTATCCCTTAACCTAACCACTTAACTAAACCCTAGTCTATTCTCTACACTCAACCATGGTTGCAAAAAGGATAAGAATCACTTGGATTTTAATTTTTAATAATGCTTTTTCTTTCTTCTTCTTCTTCCTCTTGATGAAGAGAAGAAAGTCCTCTTGAAAATTTTCAAGTGATGATTTCAAGTGAGAAATCCAAATCCAAAATGAACCCACTTCCTATTTCTTCATCCTCTACCACTTGCCATATAGTATAGGGTGTTTTCTTCACAAGTTTCATGACTTGGTGAAGTTGGAGCTTGATCTTGAGTTGCCTCGACGTAGATCATCTTCGGCATCGAAGTCGACGACCTAGCCCGATCATTTCTCCGACGAAATCAAAGCTAGAGTCCGGGATCCAATGATCGCAGCGAAGGGACATCGTCATGGAGCTATAGAGGTGGAGGACCAGATTTACAAAGGTTGTATTTTCCGTTCACTCTTAGTTAAGTTGTTAACTTATATTGCTTCGCCTTACCTCTAGTTACGATCTCGCATTAGGGTTCTTTGGCACATAGAAAAATTTTGAATTAGCCATGTTTGATCAGTTGTAGAACCTCATGGGTGTGCCTAGGAACCCTACACAGAAGGCTTGAAGAGGCTATTGAAGCGCCAAGGGATATCCTTCAAACAGGCCGTTAGAAAGGCCAAATTCTATGACAGGGTCTGGAATGTCCCCGGGACTCAACGCAAACTGCCTAACGGGAGAATGGAAACAAAAGGGCTTGGATACATCCGGTCAAAGAAACGAGAGTTACTACACAGCTGCTACGTCGTGTATGACTTCGATAAAGAAGCGGACGCTCAGTGGGAGGACGCTAATCCTGAACCGGTAAAAGTTCCTGATGCAAAAGTGTCCAGTCCGTCGTTTGAAGAACAAATGGACAGGCTTATAAGGGAGGCTGGTCAAAAAGTCCGAGATGATCATAACCGCGAAATGGCCATCTACGAGAAAGCCAAAACGCAACGCCTCCTTCAACAGGCCGTCAAAGATGAAAGTGCCGCCCCCTGTCAACCTTTTATAAAAAAGGCTCGACGCAGAGGCAGAAACAAGTCGAAACGCGAAAAAGGCGCTCAAAAGCAGCAAAGCGGGGCTAAGAGGCCACGCGAACGAAAATCGAGCGGTTTTGATCTATCCCTCATAAGAAAAATGGGTCGAGCGTACTCTTTTCCTCGAGACAAGACGAAGAAAATACTCGACCTCGCTTTAAAACATCAGATGCTTACGCTGCCGGAGTCTAAGCACCCCGAACAAACAAGCGAAATCTCCCACCCGGACTATTGCTCTTACCATCGAGTAATAGGGCATCCTCTCGAAGACTGCTTCACCTTTAAGAATTGGGTTGAAGATCAGTATCAGCTTGGCAAGTTCGCTATGTCTGACAACTGGAGGGTAGCACCACCGCAGAAGCACGAACCCAAGGCCATGGAAGAAAAACCAGCCCCACATTGGGATTAGAAGCGAATTCGTACTTGTCACATGATAACAATATCAAAAGAAAAGCCCGAGAATATGGATGACATTCCCTGGTGCTTCGAAAACAGCAACGACAAGGTGATCTCAGAATTTCCACCAGCTCCGAAAGAACTGGAGGATGGAATACATACCACTGCAGATAATCTCAAGAAAATTGAGTTGGGGACGGCGAACGATCCGCGACCGACATTCGTCAGCGAGCTGCTATCTGAAGAAAGGGTGATTGCGTTAAAAGACCTGGTTATGCAGCATAGAGATTGCTTCGCGTGGAACTATTCCGAAATGCCGGGACTAGATCCAGAAATTGTTGTGCACAAATTGGCGATATCCCCAGACGTCAAGCCAGTTAAACAGGCGCCAAGAAGAATGCGGCTCGAGCTTGAGATGAGCATCAACGCCGAGGTTAAGAAGCTGATCGACTCCGGCTTTATCCAGGAGGTTCAATATCCTGAATGGATCGCCAACATCGTCCCGGTGATGAAGAAAAATGGGACGGTGCGCATATGCGTGGACTTTCGGGATCTCAATAAAGCTTGCCCGAAGGATGATTTCCCAGTATCAGTTACCGAGCTGATGATAGACAATACGTCCACTCATGAGGTTTTCTCCTTCATGGACGGTCCGTCAGGGTATAATCAGATAAAGATGCATCCCGAAGACCAGAAGCATACCGCCTTCAGGACTCCTTTGGATATATTCTGCTACAAGGTGATGCCCTTCGGCCTAAAGAACGCCGGTGCCACCTATCAAAGGGCCATGACGAAGATCTTCGATGACCTTATACATGAAATCGTCGAATGTTATATCGACGACCTCGTGGTTAAGAGCAAATCATACGAGGAGCATCTCTAGCATCTGAAGACCGTATTTCAACGCCTTCGACAATACAACTTGAAGATGAACCCTCTCAAGTGTGCATTCAGAGTTTCCTCGGGCAAATTCCTGGGGTTCATCGTCCGACATCGAGGTATTGAGATAGATCCGTCAAAGATCAAGGCGATCATGGAAATGCCTCCGCCAAGGACTCTCAAACAGTTGCGGTCTTTCCAAGGGAGGCTCGCATACATACGGCGATTCATAACCAATCTTTCAGGCAAGTGCCATCCTTACAGCCACCTGATGAAGAAGGGAACTCCATTCGTCTGGGATCAAAAATGCCAAGGTGCACTAAACGAAATCAAGCAATACCTGCAGAACCCGCCAGTGCTGGCTGCTCCGGTCAAGGGAAAGCCCCTCGTTCTTTATACAACCGCCCTCGAAGGTTCTTTAGGCGCATTATGGGCACAAGAGAACGATCAAGGGAAGGAGAGAGCTCTCTACTACTTAAGTCGAGTTCTACTGGGGGCAGAAAGCAACTACTCCCCCATTGAAAAACACTGCATGGCGTTGATCTTTGTGATAACAAAGCTCAGGCACTACGCATTGGCGCATGAAGTCCGTCTCATTTCGAAGGTGGACCCCCTTAAATATTTGATGTCGAAGGCCATATTGACGGGACGACTTGCTAAATGGGCCCTACTCTTGATGGAATTCTCGATAACGTATCAACCTCTCAAGGCAGTGAAAGGCCAGGCCATCGCCGACTTCCTCGCTGAGCACCCGATACCCGCTGATTCTCCTTTGAATTGCGATCTTCCAAACGAACATGCATTTGATGCGATCGACGGTGGTGATACCCGATGGGAGCTTTATTTCGATGGAGCATCTTCCATGAAGAAGCGCAAACAAAGTACCTCTATAATCAAATCGGGGGAAGGACTTATCTTTGTAACTCCACAAGGAGGGATAATGCGCTTCGCTTTCTCCTTAACAGAGTCGAGGACGAATAATGAAGCCGAATACGAAGCTTTGATAGCAGGTCTTGAGATCGCCATCGACATGGGAATTGAAAACCTCCTCATATATGGAGATTCCCAGTTGGTCGTTAGTCAAGTAAACGGCGACTACCAAACGTGCAAACCGGAGTTGGTGAAGTACGGTGAAAAGGTGCAACAACTGTTGACCCAAATTCCCTCCTATACTTTGGAAAGCATACCGCGCGCGGAAAACAGCAAAGCAGACGCGTTGGCCAAACTTGCTAAAGAACTGGCTGACGAGAACCTCGATGACGTTAGAATCGTGGTACAAAGCCGTCGGGTGCTTGCCCCAGCAGAAATATCTCCGGAATCATCCGAAGAGAAGGGAGCGACTGAACAGACGACCTTGCAAATAGAAGACCGGGAAAAGGCTGAGGATTGGAGGGAAGTCTTCATAGACTACTTTAAGTCCCACCGAATGCCTGAAGAAGCGTCCACAAGACATCAGCTCATGAGATGAGCTCTGTCTTTCGCCTTCGTCAATGATACTCTATACAAGAGGTCATTCGATTCTCTGTGGCTGAGATGCCTAGGGCCTGACGAAGCGGAAAGGGTCGTTCGGGAAGTTCATGACGGACTCTGTGGTTCTCACCAAGCGGGCCCGAAGATGAAGTTGAAGATCAAACGGATGGGCTACTACTGGCCCACGATGATTCAGGACTGCCTTGAATATGCGAAGCAATGCCACTCATGCCAAATCCATGGGGACTTCATCCACCAACATCCAAATCCATTACATCCAACGGTGGTTAGCTGGCCGTTCGAGATGTGGGGAACTGATATAGTCGGCCCCATCGAACCAGCATCGTCTAGAGGACATCGTTTTATCCTGGCGACGACTGATTACTTATCCAAATGGGCAGAAGCAGTACCGTTGAGGGAAGTGAAGACGGAGAATATCCTCCATTTCTTCAAGACGCACGTCATATATCGGTTTGGAACTCCGCGCCGGATCATCTCCGATAACGGACCAGCCTACAGAAGCCACAAAATCAGTCGCTTCGCGCAACAGCATAATATAGACTGGAGATATTCCTCGATTTATAATCCGCGAGCTAATGGTCTAGCCGAGGCCTTCAACAAGACCTTGACAAAGATCATGAAGAAAACGGTGTCCCGAAATAAGAAGGACTGGCACGAGAGACTGCAAGAAGCTCTCTGAGCGTATCGAACTACGTTCAAGACAGCCACGAACACAACGCCATATGCGTTGGTATTCGGTACAGAAGCGGTACTCCCCCTCGAAATAGAGTTACCCTCTCTATGAGTGGTAGTCCACTACGAGCTAACAGATGAAGAAAACGCTCACCTTCAGCTTGAAGAGCTTGATGCCCTTGATGAAACCCGGCTCATAGCACAACAAAATCTGGAGGCTTACAAAGCAAAGATGACGTGCTCATATGAAAGATTGACCCGGCCGAGGACATTCCACCAGGGCGAACTCGTGCTAGTGGTCAAAAGGCCTATGATCCCCAATCGCGCCAAGCGGGGAAAATTTGAGCCAAACTATGAAGGCCCGTACATCATAGATAAGGTCTACCAAGGTAGAGCCTATCTACTCATGGATATGCACAGTGAAAGGCCTTACAGGCCAATAAATGGCCGATTCCTAAAGAAATACTATGCTTAGAGAGTTACTGCCTAGGTCAATGATAGATGACGACGACTATGTCCGCTCGCTATCTTCCTAAGCTCAAACTTTACAAGCAGTAGCCAGCCTTCTCCATGACGGACCGAAACGTCCTTAAACTAATAGCAGACCGAAACGTCCTTAAACTAATGACGGACCGAAACGTCCTTAAACTAATAGCGGACCGAAACGTCCTTAAACTAATGACGGACCGAAACGTCCTTAAACTAATAGCGGAACGTCCTTAAACTAATGACGGACCGAAACGTCCTTAAACTAATAGCGGACCGAAACGTCCTTAAACTAATGACGGACCGAAACGTCTTAAACTAATAGCGGACCGAAACGTCCTTAAACTAATGACGGACCGAAACGTCCTTAAACTAATAGCGGACCGAAACGTTCTTAAACTAATACCGCAGCATCCTTAGGCTGACGAGATGAATAAAAATAAATAAATAAAGAAAGAAAAATATAATAAATAAAAACGGTATGTCCATAAGCAAAAAGGGCACGGATGAAAACCCGAAAGGGCTCCGTGAGTAAAAACAGCAGGACTACCGGCGAGTGTTCGTGAAAACCCGAAAGGGCGCGACCTCGTGTAAAAAAGAGAAGAAAATAAAAAGAATAAAAAAACAGTATGTCCGTAAGCAAAATGGGCACGGATGAAAACCCGAAAGGGCTCCGTGAGTAAAAACAGCAGGACTACCGGCGGGTGTTTGTGAAAACCCGAAAGGGCGCAACCTCGTTAAAAGACACTTATAGGGTCCTCTCGACCTTGTAAGGAGAAACCACCCGCGTGAGATCCTTACGACTCACAAGGGAGCAACATACTTAGGGTCCCTACGATTCCTAAGGAGAAAATACACTTGCGACATCCTCACGACTCGTAAGGAGAATTCTCTTATGAGACCCTCACGGCTCATAAGATTTGAAAGTCTTAAGTTACAGAGACCTAAACCTGTGCTTAAGCAACCCCCCCACAACTTTCGATATTGCCCTACAAGTGGTTCAATACTGGCTCTTGTATACAATCCACGGGCGCGAATAAACATTTCTCTAACCAAGTCCCATCCGTGACTGGGGATATGTTCGCATGACCCTCTGGACTTACAAGGAGAAAACCCTCTTGTAGGATCCTTACGACTTACAGAGAAACAAACACTTAGGAATCCTCACGATTCTTAAGGAGAAAATACACCTACAAGATCCTCACGAATTGTAGGGAGAAATAACTTTGTGAGACCCTTACGGCTCATAAAGTCAAAAGCCTTAGTCGACAGGACCTTAACCCTGGTCGCTAAGCCACCTTTGTTCGACATCGACAGAGGCAGATGATGATTCGCTCCTAGCAATATCACAGTTGTAGCGGTGTTGATGCCGAAATTGGTGTCTAATTTCAGGTTTACGGCGAAAAGCCAATAGGCCGCACATGCATACGAAATAGCCGAAATGATGGGGCAACTTGCAATAAAAAGCAGCAAATAAAATGTAAGCATGCAAAATAGCCGAAACGATTGGGCAACTCGCAATAAAAAGCAGCGAGTAAAAATAAAATAAATAGCCGAAATGATTGGGCACCGCGAAAAATAGCCGAAATGATTGGGCAATCGCGACCTTCGCGATATAAAAGCTGAAATGATAGAGCATCACGGAAATAAAACAAAAAAAATGATGATAAAACTTTGTCCCTACGGTTGAGATCACATCGATCCCTGTATACAATTCAAGGGCGCAAATAAAGAGGGAACCATACTTTCCCAAAAGGCTCCGCCAGAAAACGAAGCCAAATCTCGACGGTTCATCCCAACCCCGAAGAAACCAGTGTCTTCGGCAAAATCCTTCGACTCAGGGAAACAAACAATCCTTGACGAGAGCCTCCTGATCCGCGTCGACTCGCAGAGCAACCAGTGCCTCCGTGGGAAATTCTCGACTCGTTTCAACACCAGGGAAACAAATAATCCTTGGCAAATACCTCAACTCAGGGAAACAAACAATCCTTGACGAGAGCCTCCTGATCTGCTTCGACTCGCAGAGCAACCAGTGTCTCCGTGGGAAATTCTTGATTCGTTTCAACACCAGGGAAACAAATAATCCTTGGCAAATACCTCAACTCAGGGAAACAAACAATCCTTAACAAGAGCCTCCTGACTCGCGTCGGCTCGCAGAGAAACCAGTGTCTCCATGGGAAATTCCCGATTCGTCTCAACTTGCAAGATGAAGCCTCAGGCAGCAGGGATTAAAAATCTTGCTTCCTGAACAATGGGACCCTGCAAGTCGATCTAAAACGGTCGCTTGCATACTATTCACGGGTCTCACTCTCCAAAGTCGAGTTTTGACAAGGAGGGAAACGACCGCTTACGGGTCCTCTCGACTCGTAAGAGGGAAAAATTCTCTTATAAGATCCTTACGACGTATAAGAGAAAACACACTTGGGAATCCTCACGATTCTTAAAGAGAAAGCCCACCTATGAGATCCTCTCGATCCGTAGGGAGAAAAGTCTCTATGAGACCTTCACGGCTCATAGAGTTGAAAAGTCTTAGGCGGCAGATCTGAACCTGCAGCTTAAGCCATCGCTATCTCGTGAAGAAATCAAGATGCTTACTCTATTATCTGCCAATTATGTTTATCAAGACAGCATGTTGATAATAAGAGAAAGAAGAAAGCGACAGAAAGAACATTTGATTGGCATTAGATCGAGCATTCGAGACAAACTCATTCATGCATGTGCAAAAGACTCAGAATGGGGAATAAGACAAGCTGAAATAAAAAAAAAATTCATTCATATTCCAAAAAGGGTTCCTACAATCATGAAGAAACAAATAACAACATTATTAAAATGTCTACAATGGTATAACCTCGGACCCAGGACATGGGTTGAGGAACTCGAAGGTAACCCTATCTAAGACTTTCCAAGCCTCGCGGACCATCCTAGTGTGCTTTCTTTCACGAGCACAAGCGTCGGGGTCCCCCCTGATGTCTTCCTCCTTCCAATAAGCAGCGAGTATGGCGGACTGCTGGAAAGCCTGGTGCAGGAGATTGACAGGATTGTCTCGCCGTCTCTTCGAGATTAGGTGCATCAGATACACCGAATGCACCTTGTCCTCAGCAGCATCCAACGCCCCAAGCGGCACGCCGGAACAGAATAGGGGAAGCGATTCCCAGATGGCTCCCACGATAAGCTTCAGGAGGGAGGAACGTCGGGGAAGCAGTTGACCGTTATATGCGTCGAAGCGGCTCATGACTTCAGCACACTTCGCGTTTGTGAACTCTCGATTTTGAGAACGGCCAAGCTGGCGGATGTCCCCGTAAGAGATGATCTCGTCAAGATCGTACATGTGGGCGTCCATTGTTTCTGTGAAAGAGAATCGACAAAATCATCAGAAAGACTAATTAAGCAAAAGCGATACAATGCACCGGGAAATAAAATGCCATCTTTAAGCTCCAAGATCAATGAAAAACTCCTAAAAGTTCTTTTGTATGATTTAGAAGGGGCAAAGCTCCATTGATGAAATGAGAAAATACAAGGAAAATCTTTTAGAGAGCAAAGCTCCATTAATGGAACCTTAATAGGGTTCTCCTTAGTTCTCTTTAGACCCCTTTAGAGCAAAGCTCTGCTAAGTCAAACCCTAAAATAGGTTTTCTTCAGATCAGGGATCTAGTGAGAGCAAGGTTCTGTCAATAAAAATTGATCTAATTTAATTAAAAAATTTACCTAAAAAGATGCTTTCAAAAGAAATTCTAACTCTTGGAGTTCTTGAAGGCAAGAGCAAAGCTCTGAAGTTTTGAAAGTAAAAATCTTAAAAGATGACAATCATCTGTGAAGGACCAAAGATCCTATTTATAAGTATCAAGTGCCCTTTCAACTTCCAAAGGTTGCCATAACGGTTGGAATTCTGTCACCGTTGCGCTCGCATTTGGAACCATGGAAGTGCAACGGTGGGGGGGCATTTGTTTCCCCCAATTAGAACGAAACTCTATTTCTAAGAATGAAAAGTAAAACACCGCTTCATGAAAGAGGCTAAACACCAAAGGCAATTTATCCTTGCAAGAATCACATGCACTTAATAATAGCAAATTAAATCATACGATGCACGAGCACAACAGAGAACTAAAATAAAAGATCCATTAACAGATAATAAAGTACTTGATTAAAAAGAAAAATAATTGTTCATTATTATTATTATTACATTTAAAAAAGATCACCAAATATGGGATCGGAAAGACAAGGGTTCGCAAAGATAAGAAGAAGATTCCCCAGTTCCCTTTCTGTCTTCTCCACCACGTTGAAGCGGCGATCCTCCCGAGAGGTAGACGTCCAACGATCATCGCCACATTCGTCAGAAAAGGTGGCGATGACAACCCGGCGAGCCCGTATCTGGCTCAGCAAGTGGAAAGAGCAGTCCCTCAGGGATTTGGTGATCAAGTGCGCTTCGAAAAAGCACTCGATCTTATCCTCGGCGGCATCAAGCATTGCCGAGGACATCTCTGCTGGAGGAGGGGGAATATTGGCGAGCACCGAGGCAAGGATCATCCGAAGCCAAATGGAGTGCGGGGGGAGAGGAGACCCCACACGAGTCAAAAGCTCGTACATTGCGGCATCGCATTGCTCGTCCGTAAGAGAAGAGTCCACCAGGCGCGCAGCAAAACGGGGAACGATGTCCCGAATCAGCACTTCCCATGGTTGTCGGCGGGCATGAGGGCGGTTGCAAGCCATGATCGAAGAAGTTCTCTAAAGATGAGAAAAGAAAAGGCTCGGCCTTGAGTTATATATAGACCCAAGCAAAGAAAATTCTGTGCACAGTGGAATTATTTCCAAGACCCGGGAAATCAAAATTTTGGGGAAATACAAGTTTGACTTGAAAAAAGGAGATGAAAAAATATCTCAGGTGAAGCAACGCTTCCGATTCCCCCAATCAGAGCAAAGCTCTACCTTGAAAATCTAAATTTTAATAAATGAAGCAACGCTTCAGATCCTCTGCGCTGTGCGCAGGATACCACGTGTCAGGCGCAGATACATCAGCGCAGCGCCCAAGGCAGCGCACCCAATCAGAGCAAGGCTCTATTTAAAGCAAAATTAAAGGAAGCAACGCTTCAGATGCGCAAGCGCTGCGCTGCGCGACACGTGTCTGCGCAGTTGCGCAAGCACAGCTGCTCAAGCGCTGCACTGCGCGACACGTGTCAAGCGCTGGGGCGTTTACGCCAAACAGAATTAAAATTCTAGTAAGATCTTTCCGTTCTTGTTAAAACAAGAAGATTTTCTTGTGTAAAACAGAAGTCCTTGGATCAAAGATCCAACGGTGGGGAAAATTCCCCAAATCACACAGAGAAAGATCTCTTTAACAAATTTAACTAATTTATGGGCACTATAAAAATGACCCTAGATCTCAATTCAAAGGCATCAACATTTTTTTGAGAAATCAAGAACTTCAAACAGAGAGAACTCTGAAGAAATTTCAAGAAAAAGGTAAAAACCTTTATAAAATAGAAGAAATTTCTTCTAATAGATCATTGATCTAAGAACAAGATCAATGATCTTCACATAATAAACAGTGCTTTGCACTTCTTATAAACCACTGGTTCTTTAAAACAAGAAAAACAAGAAATACTTGTTTTCTTTGATTCTCATTAGATCAAAGAAAACAAACAGTGCTTTGCACTTTTTCATGAACCATTGGTTCTAAAAAAGATTCTCAAATTATAGTGCCTTGCACTTGCAAACTGCGCTGTTGCGCTCCTGGATTGGCGTAAGCCACCAAAGAGCGTCACGTGTCCGCATCTAAACCATCTGCGCTATGCGCTTTTGAAATAGAGCCTTGCTCTCTGGAATTGGCGCAACTCACCAGAGCGCGCTACGTGTCAGCAGCGCAAGCGCAGCGCATTGGCGCAGCGCACTGCGCTTGCGTGACACGTGTTGTCACCACAAGCATTTGCGCTCTCTAATTGGTGCAAAGCGCCTGACAAATGCAATGCATTTCCTAAAGGGCCAGGCCCAAATCAAAAAGACCTAGTAGGCCTAATTAAATTGCAGTGCAATAAAAAGGGCAGAGCCCAAACAAAATAGATGCTCTGCATCATTTATAAAAGGGCAGAGCCCAAACAAAACAAAAATAATGCAGTGCATTATTTAAAAAGGGGCAAAGCCCTAGCACAGGCCTAATAGGCCAAAGACAAATAAAAATGTTGAACATTCAATTGGACTTAGCCCGGTCATTGCCATAAGTCCTCAAATTAAATTGACTGAGCACGGCTGCTCCCTAAATCAATTTACATCCGGTTCGAGGGTACATCTCCGAACTCCTCTGACACCTATCGTTGTAATCCTTCAACGACGTCAGAGAGGTGACGGGTCCCGACGAGCACACATTAATATGGACTGCGGGGTCCTTAAACTCGTGGACCGAGACGTCCTTAAACTAATATTGGACCGAGACGTCCTTAAACTAATATTGGACAGAAACGTCCTTAAACTAATAATGGACCGAAACGTCCTTAAACTGGCAACGGACCACCACGTCCTTAAACTGGCAACGGACCACTACGTCCCTAAACTGGAACAATAGAGCCCCCAAACGCTCTTTTGCTGGATCTAAACGATCCCGTTTAAGTTGATCTTAGCCTCAAATATGGCTAACGTATCCTTAAACATTCAAACAGACTTTAGTCCCAAATTGGACTAAAAGACCCCCAATCAACTTTGGTTCAATGGTACATCTCCGAACTCCTCTGACACATGTCGTTGTAATCCTTCAACGTCGTCAGAGAGGTGACGATTCCCGACGGCCATATATTAAATGGACCACCATGTCCCTAAACTGGAAATGGATCTAGACGATCCCGTTAAGTAGATCTTAGTCTGGAAATTAGACTAACGTATCCTTAACAAACGTTTAAGTTGATCTTAGCGTCAAATATGGCTAACATATCCTTAAACCAAAACCCAAAACCCAAATCTAAGAAAGTACGGATTTGGACTAATCCATGTCCTACGGGCAACGAAATAAATAGTTTCCGTATACAATCCACGGGCAACCACAAACAAAACAAACACCCACGACACGAAGTGAAATTCTGGAGAAGGAGAAAGTTGTTACCACGATGCGGTAGCGTAATTAACTGCAGGGGCTTGCGCCTGCAGGGAAGAGCGTCCCCACAATCAAAAACCCCTCAAGCGAGGGGGAATCTGACGAAGTCTGCTACATCGTCCGCATCCGTCTAAACCTCCGATACACGGTGCCATAAATCAACTTGGCATCTTCGGAGAGATGGATGGATAAAACCAAATAGCATCTGCCCCGAATCTCAGGCAAGACGTCCTAACGTCGTGGCCGCCGTTCGGAGGGGAACAATGACGAAGATCTTTGATGACCTCATACATGAAGTCGTCGAATGCTATATCGACGACCTTGTGGTTAAGAGCAAATTATACAAGGAGCATTTAGAGCATCTGAAGATCGTGTTTCAACGCCTTCGGCAATACAACTTGAAGATGAACCCTCTCAAATGCACGTTCGGAGTTTCCTCAGGCAAGTTCCTAGGATTCATTATCCGCCACCGAGGTATCAAGATAGATCCGTCAAAGATTAAAGCAATTATGGAGATGCCGCCGCCAAGGACTCTCAAACAATTGCGGTCTCTCCAAGGGAAGCTCGCGTATATCCGGCGATTTATAGCCAATCTCTCTGGCAAGTGCCGTCCTTATAGTCACCTGTTCATACCATAATTTTGCATTATTTTATTCCCCATTCTTATTCAGTTTATAAATAAACAGGTGCTTTTGACCCATGTCTGCTACATAGTTGCAGGTTACAGGTTCTCAGAACAAAACAGTGAAATTGATAAAAAAAGATGATACAAAAGTGAGACTAAGACCGACAAATGGAAGAATCTTGATCAAGCCTACAGTTTGGAGACTAAACGAAGATCAATGGATAAATGCAGCACAAGGTTGAAGACTTCAACACGAAGCAAGCGGTAAAGTCCACGAAATTATTCACTGTGGAAATCTGGAAGAGACCCAGAAGATATTCTGAAGAACAAAGTAAAGAAAACAGATGATAAAAGTAACCTGAAGCAACAAGGGAAATTTCAGCCAGCAAGCCATCATTACGGCCGCGGAACCGCGGCCAAACGTTGGCTTTGGCCGCGGATCCACGGCCATGTAAGACCCGTGTCGGTGAGAAATTCTAGAGACGGTGGCGTGCGTTGACTAGGTCTTTTTCTTAGGGGATATTTTTGTAATAGCGGATGTGCGTCGATTGTAACCTTAGGGTTTTCTATGAATCTATAAATGGAAACCCTAATACCTCTTTTAAGGTATGCCTTTTCTTGTGCCTAATTTTATATCTAAAAATTCAGATCTGTAATTTCTGCAATGAATGAAGATTGCATCAATTTGTAAGTAGTTCTTTTTATTTGCCCTAGTTAATTTTATTATCTGCCCTAGGTAATTTCTTATCTGCCCTAGTTAGATCTTTAATTCCTTGCCCTAGATAGATAGTTTAGATATGTTCTTCAATTCCCTAATGAGCGAGTAGTCTCCTCGCTTGTTAGGGTTAGCTTTGGGGAAGGCTTGAGAGATGAAGATCTCTCACCCTTTCTTGCCCATCACACGTTTTTATAGGACTCCATGCATACATGCACACACCGCTCCCTACGGCACCCTATCCCATGAGGTAGCGGTGATACCGTAGTATAAAGGCCCGGTTGAGCGTGTTTTTCATGGAGGTTAGGGTAAGGATTAAGAAAGGAAGGACAAGAACCTAGAGGAAGAAACACCGTTTTTTCCCGATGGTACTAATCCCCTTTATTAATAATTACCATAACTCCTAAAGAGATCTTAATTTGGGTATAGAAAGCGGTGAGGAAATCTTCAATTTCCAAACTTAACCTAAACCTAACCCTAGCAAGATTTAGATCTAGATAAACTTTGTTTTTAGATTTAATCAATACGTTCACACCGTTCGGAATTAACTCGTAAGAACAATTAGGAAATTCACAAAATCCCTGTGGACCGACCCGTACTCACCGGCTAGCTACCAAGCGACGTCGTTCTTGATTGCGGTTAACAAATATTTTTTATTCATGTCTTTCGAAAACGCATACGCGAAAACGTTTCAATCAAATGGCGCCGTTGCCGGGGATGGCATGTTATTTTCTTTTTTGCAATTTAGGGTTAATCTAAAATTAAAAAAATCATAAAAACTGAAGAAAAATATATATATATATTTATCATCTTTTATTTTGTGAAGGGTATTTTTCGTGTGAATTTTGCAGGATCGAAGAACAAGTTTGGATCTGGAAATCTCCAGAGATCAAAACAGAAAACCGAAGATCTGAAAAATAGGGAAAAATCAAAACAGAGAAACTGAAAAAAATCTCGGGAACCGAACCTTCCAGAAGTCCGCGCTTCCGCCGCGTTGACCCCTTTCTGACCGCGGAATCGCCGCGGAGTGGAGACATCTTCATCTCAAAAATTTTCTCGGGGCTTGAACCAAACATCTCACCGCGGAACCGCCGCCCGAAGGACCCTTTGGCCGCGGAAGCGCCGCCGACTTCTGACGTCAGCACGAGGAAAATTTTTTGTGAGCTTTCTCTCTCCTCCTCTGCAAATTCCAATATATCTTCTGTAAAATTTCCTGCAAGATTCTTTGCGCTAAAAAATCTCTCCCCTTCTAATAATTAATCTTGTGCAGGATTCTTTGCGCAGCGCTTCAAAAATAAAAAATTGATTGCAAGTGATTGTTACTGCTTTGTATATTTTTAATCGGACTTTAAGGGGCTTGAAACCAATCCAGATTGGGTGGGGATTTCATCACCCTTCCCAGGACCCTAGAAATCACATAAGGCATATGCATTGACCATTTTTTAATTAAAAAATACTATACTCAGCCCCAAGGACGTCGCGCTCAATAGGACAGAGGACTAGTTGTAGGTATCGGCCGTTGATCCTAACCTGACTTTGTGGTGTCTAGACAAGTGTGTCTAAGGCGAGTGGTTACTTAATTAGGGCCACTACTTATAGTGGAGAGCCTCCCACTCACCTGGCACTTACCTGGCCGCAATTGGCAGTGAAGAGGCGGTTTGAGGTCCTATTTCTAGCCCTTTGGAACAGTTAGGAGCTGTCTAGCTGACCTAGGTGACCCTAGATCTAGGCCTGATTGTGCATTTGTGGTCATTTGAACGTGTGTTTAAGCATTTTATCGAAAATCTTTTTGCAAAGAGCAACACATAAAAAAAAGAATTTTTTTTATAAAAACTTGCAACTTGTCGCTAAGAAATCCATTGCACCCCCACCTTCTTTTTATTCTCCTTCTTACATCATGGGTACCCCACCTTAAAAATCTCTTGCCGAACTTTGGTACCCTGAACCAAACTTTGCTTCGTACGCGACTTGTTTCGATCGATTTACGGACGACCCCTCCATGCCCAAATTTTTTTTGAAAGATCGAATAGAAGCGTCTAGGAGAAACAGTTCGACTCCGCAATCCACTTTGTATCAACCATTCCAACCTTCACCACCTTCTTACGTTGATACCACTTTTTCGAGTCCGGATGTAACTCCGAAACCCATGTCTATTGCTGAACATATTGAACTATCTCATAGCCGATCTTTAACTCCTCTCAACACATCCAGTTCTTAGGATCAACAAGTCCATTCACCTTTTTATCCAAATGTTGATCCTACTCCTGTCCAACCATCCAATTCCTACCAGTCCTACCCGACTTTTCCACCTTCCCTAGACATTGCTTCGACACAACCATTTGGGAGTTTCACGTATCCAAACAATTTTGAATCTTTTACCGAAACCCCTTCACAACCCAAGTCTAATCTAGAACAGTCGTTGGAGGCTTATATGTTAGCGACAAACCAAATGATGAGGAATGTGGATGCGTCCATTGCCACCCTTATACAACCTAATGAACCGGTAGCTAGTTTCCAACTAGCTCCAAAAATTCCAATATATGAGGAGGCGGTTGGACAGAGTGAGAATTTGAGAGGAGAGAGTGAGTTCTACACCTTTCCAAATCAAACCTACCCATACCCAATTGAATCCCACAACTCCGGTTTTCAAACAAGTGTTCCAAATGATTCAACAGTTGAAAATAAAACATTTAATGAGTTGTGCGACTTTGTAGTGCTTGATTTGTCAGATTGTGAAGAGCCCCTTTCGAGTGAAACCGTCACCAATCCTTTTGAACTTTACACCTCCACTCTAAAGCCTAAATTAATTGATATCCATGCTTTTGATGAGGTGTCTGAAAAAATTGATTTTCACTTTATTGAGGATATTGACGCCGGGAAAATTTTGGATGATAAACCCGTAGATTTGATTGAAATTTTATGTCCAATTCATCATCCCGAGCCGTTAAATGTTTCTCCTGAACTTCTTATGCGTCTTGATTTTGATGATAATTGCATGGATGAGTTAACTTTTGAGGAGAATTATGAGGAGAGTATTGAGGATAGTATTGAGAATGAACCATTTTAGTTTGTGTCGGATTTTCCAATTCATCCTCCTGAACCTTTAACTGTTATACTTCCTAAATCACACCCTTTCCTTTCCATCGTTCCGACCACTCAAAAGATCACGCTTGAGGACTGTGAGCTTGAAAAATTTCTGTTTGATCACAACGGTTTTGAAGCCACTAGTGCGTTCCTCTTTGAATCTGACACAGTTCTCACAGCTGATAACGATTACGAGTGTTTCACTTTTTCGGACGATGTTGAAAACTCACCTCCCGAGTTTGAGTCCTTTAAATTTTCAGATGAGTTAGTTGAACCATCAGACTCGGTTCCTTACAGTCATGTCGAACCATTGATGGAATTCTTCAAGTTCGAGACAGATTACTTAGGTGAGAATAAGATTATCCCTAAATCACTCCCTTTCGTCCTTTCCATCGCTTCGACCACACAAGACTCCGTCGCGTTTCCATTTTCAATGGATGGTTTACCAAGTTCAACGTACCCATAATTTCTCACGAATCTTGAGGGATTTGACCCCATTTCTCGACGGGTTGATAAATTAGCACAATCGCTTTTAACACATCGGTCGTCACAAATTGTACTAATTTATTCACTCGATTTACACCCTCAAGTTCGTACTACACTTCTTTCTCTCTTCCGCCATTCTCCTCCTCCACCGAGACTGTATACCACTTCTATCTCCACACGGTCTCGTGTGTTTCTCAACTCCTTTCTCTACACTCCATTCTTCCACCAACCCTATCATTATCACGATAGAATTTTTGAATGGTTGGTGCTAACCTTTGGCCTGTGTAAGGCTTGTTTAGTTTAGGGAGGACCTTGTTGTATATATGTATATATATTTATTTGTTTTCTTTTTCTGTTAACAATAAAAATATAAAAATATAAAAATATAAAAATATAAAAAAATATAAAAAAAAATAATAAATAAATAAATAAACAGGGGAGTGCCGACATTTTTGACCCTCTTGGTATAGCCTGACAGTGAGGACACTGTCAAGTTTAAGTTTGGTGGTATGCTCGGTAAGCCTTCTTCCTTCGCATTCATGTGTATATTTCATGTATATATTTTTGCATTTGCATACTTATTTTAAAATCTATAAAAACTGAAAATTTCAAAAATTATAAAAATTAAAGTATTCAATTTTGGCCCTAATTGACTTGAGTTTGACAAAAAGGTTAACTAGCTAGGAACAACTAGACCTTAGACTTAGTAAATTAAAAACCCTAAAAATAACCTTTCTTAAAATTTAACGGTAGAAAGTATATGTCTTTGTAGTTTATTTAGAAATAGGCAAATTTCGAGTTGACTTCTTGGGCTAAGTTAAAACAAGGGAAAAGTATTGATGTTTTTATTAAAGTGTGAGTCTGAAAAATAATTCCTAAGCTTAAGTCTAAATTCTGAAAATATATACTCTACAAATTGCACAAACACGAACCTTGAAACTTGGAATAGTAGAAGAGACCTTGAAATGCACTTGTCTAAAGTCCTTAGTACGAAGAAAATAAAATAAAAATTCAAGTGTGAATAAAGAGATAATAAAGAAAAAAATGAACACTGGTTTTTGTGATTACTTAAGGCTGCAAAAATAGAAAAATATTTAGCGACGGTGGTTCATCACCTAGTTCCTTAGACCAACTGGTTTGGGAGTCACTGCTAAAGCCTTACGTGTTGCAAGACTAGGAATTACGCTTTAATGTGCAAACACGTCTTGTAATCGGTTGTTGGTACCTCAAGAAGTATTAACAGTCGCATGAAAGATGTGTGAGCGAAATTCATCTAAAAATTCACCTATTAAGAAGTGCTTTGGACGATGGACAAGAGTATGATAGCTTGATTTGAATTTCCAAGTGTAGGGGTGATATATACACACACGTAGGGGTATGTGATTGGGGTTTAGATAAGAGACGGGAATGAAGAATAGGACTTATATTTTTAATAGAGATGATAAAAATTCCTAAGTTGAGATGGAACCCTAGAAGGAAAACTTAAGAGGTGCCAAAAGCTAAGTAAATTCATAAGAATATATACAATCTTAAGTTAAATAATAAGAAAACGTGAAGAAAACGGGTGGATAATTTTTAAGTCAAAGATAATAGAATTCCTTGTTGGAAAACATAATTGGAGAATAAAAGTTAATAGGCCGAATTGATAAGATTTTGTGGGTAGTATCCGCTGAAAACCCTCAGGAGACAACACTCCTCCTACTAGGGACACCTAGAGGTTTAACGGCTTGTTGCACGAGCTCAGTGCAATCGCGATTCCCTGCGAAAGTGAGGTTAGGTTTTTATTGAGAATAAAAACTAGGTTTGCTCGAGGACGAGCAAAAGATAAGTTTGGGGGTATTTGTTCATACCATAATTTTGTATTATTTTATTCCCCATTCTTATTCAGTTTATAAATAAACAGGTGCTTTTGACCCATGTCTGCTATATAGTTGCAGGTTACAGGTTCTCAGAACAAAACAGTGAAATTGATAAAAAAAGATGATACAAAAGTGAGACTAAGACCGACAAATGGAAGAATCTTGATCAAGCCTACAGTTTGGAGACTAAACGAAGATCAATGGATAAAGGCAGCACAAGGTTGAAGACTTCAACACGAAGCAAGCGGTAAAGAACACGAAATTATTCACTGTGGAAATTTGGAAGAGACCCAGAAGATATTCTGAAGAACAAAGTAAAGAAAACAGATGATAAAAGTAACCTGAAGCAACAAGGGAAATTTCAGCCAGCAAGCCATCATTACGGCCGCGGAACCACGGCCAAACGTTGGCTTTGGCCGCGGATCCGCGGCCATGTAAGACCCGTGTCGGTGAGAAATTCCAGAGACGGAGGCGTGCGTTGACTAGGTCTTTTTCTTAGGGGGTATTTTTGTAATAGCAGATGTGCGTCGATTGTAACCTTAGGGTTTTCTATGAATCTATAAATAGAAACCCTAATACCTCTTTTGAGGTATGCCTCTTCTTGTGCCAAATTTTATATCTAAAAATTCAGATCTGTAATTTCTGTAATGAATGAAGAGTGCATCAATTTGTAAGTAGTTCTTTTTATTTGCCCTAGTTAATTTTATTATCTGCCCTAGGTAATTTCTTATCTGCCCTAGTTAGATCTTTAATTCCTTGCCCTAGATAGATAGTTTAGATATGTTCTTCAATTCCCTAATGAGCGAGTAGTCTCCTCGCTTGTTAGGGTTAGCTTTGGGGAAGGCTTGAGAGATAAAGATCTCTCACCCCTTTCTTGCCCATCACACGTTTTTATAGGACTCCATGCAAACATGCACACACCGCTCCCTACGGCACCCTATCCCACGATATAGCGGTGATACCGTAGTATAAAGGCCCGGTTGAGCGTGTTTTCCATGGAGGTTAGGGTAAGGATTAAGAAAGGAAGGACAAGAACCTAGAGGAAGAAACACCGTTTCTTCCCGATGGTACTAATCCCCTTTATTAATAATTACCATAACTTCTAAAGAGATCTTAATTTGGGTATAGAAAGCGGTGAGGAAATCTTCAATTTCCAAACTTAACCTAAACCTAACCCTAGCAAGATTTAGATCTAGATAAACTTAGCTTTTAGAATTAATCAATCCGTTCACATCGTTCGGGATTAACTCGTAAGAACAATTAGGAAATTCACAAAATCCCTGTGGACCGACCCGTACTCACCGGCTATAACTTAGCTTTTAGATTTAATCAATCCGTTCACATCGTTCGGGATTAACTCGTAAGAACAATTAGGAAATTCACAAAATCCCTGTGGACCGACCCGTACTCACCGGCTAGCTACCATGCGACGCCATTCTTGATTGCGGTTAACAAATAATTTTGATTCATATCTTTCGAAAACGCATACGCGAAAACATTTCAATCATCGCCTGATGAAGAAGGGAACCCCGTTCGTCTGGGATCACAAATGCCAAGGCGCTCTGGACGAAATCAAGCAGTATCTGCAGAACCCGCCAGTGCTGGCCACTCCAGTCAAAAGAAAGCCTCTCATTCTTTATACAACCGCCCTCGAAGGTTCCTTAGGCGCATTATGAGCACAAGAGAACGACCAAGGGAAAGAAAGTGCTCTCTACTACTTGAGTCAAGTTCTCCTGGGGGCAGAAAGCAATTATTCTCCCATCGAAAAACACTGCCTGGCGTTGATCTTCGCGATAACGAAACTCCGGCACTATGCATTGGCGCATGAATTCCGTCTCATATCGAAGGTGGATCCTCTCAAATATTTGATGTCAAAAGCCATATTGACGGGACGACTCGCTAAATGGGCCTTGCTCTTGATGGAGTTCTCAATAACTTATCAGCCCCTCAAGGCAGTGAAAGGCCAGGCCATTGCCGACTTCCTCGCCGAGCATCCGATACCGGCCGATTCTCCTTTGAATTAAGAACTGCCAGATGAACATGCGTTTGATGCGATCGACGGTAGTGATACCCGATGGGAACTTTATTTTGATGGAGCGTCTTCCATGAAGAAGCGCAAACAGAACACGCCTATAATTAAATCAGGGGTAGGTCTCATCTTCGTGACCCCACAAGGAGGGATAATGCGCTTTGCCTTCTCCTTAACAGAGCCAAGGACAAACAATGAAGTCTAGTATGAAGCTTTGATAGCAGGCCTCGAGATCGCCATCGACATGGGAATTGAAAACCTCATCATATACGGAGACTCCCAACTGGTCGTTAACCAAGTAAACGACGACTATCGAACGTGCAAACCGGAACTGATAAAGTACGGCGATAGGGTACAGCAACTGCTGACCCAAATACCTCCCTACATCTTGGAAAGCATACCGCGTGCGGAAAATAGGAAAGCGGATGCATTAGCCAAACTTGCTAAAGAATTGGCTGACGAGAACCTCGATGACGTAAGAATCGGGGTACAAAGACGTCGGGTTCTTGCACCGGTGGAAATATCTCCGGAGTCGTCCGAAGAAAAAAAAGAGACCGAGCAAATGGCTCTACGAGTAAAAGACCAAGAAAAGGTTGAAGATTGGAGAGAAGTCTTTATAGACTACTTCAAATCCCGTCGAACGCCTGAAGATGCGTCCTCAAAACACAAGCTCATGAAGCGAGCCCTATCTTTTGCCTTCATCAATGATACTCTGTACAAGAGGTCGTTTAATTCTCTATGGCTGAGATGCCTGGGATCTGAAGAGGCAAAAAGAGTCGTCCAAGAAGTTCACGACGGACTCTGCGGTTCTCACCAAGCAGGCCCGAAGATGAAGTTGAAGATTAAACGGATGGGCTACTACTGGCCCACGATGATTCAGGACTGCCTCGAGTATGCGAAGCAATGCCACTCATGCCAGATCCTTGGGGACTTCATCCACCGGCACCCAAATCCATTGCACCCGACAGTGGCTAGCTGGCCGTTCGAAATGTGGGGAACTGACATAATCGACCCCATCGAGCCAGCATCGTCCAGAGGACATCGATTCATCTTGGCGACGACTGACTACTTCTCCAAATGGACAGAAGCAGTACCGCTAAGGGAAGTGAAGACGGAGAATATCCTCCATTTCTTCAAGACACACGTCATTTACCGGTTCGGTACTCCGCGACGGATCATCTCCGATAATGGGCCAGCCTACAGAAGCCACAAGATCAGCCGCTTCGCACAACAGCACAATATAGACTGGAGATACTCCTCAGTTTATAATCCTCGAGCTAATGGTCTACCTGAGGCTTTCAATAAGACCTTGACAAAGATCATGAAGAAGACGGTGTCCCGAAATAAGAAGGACTGGCACGAGAGACTGCACGAAGCTCTCTGGGCGTATCGAACTACGTTCAAGACGGCCATGAACACAACGCCGTACGCATTGGTATTCGGTACAGAAGCGGTACTCCCCCTCGAGATAGAGTTACCCTCTCTACGAGTGGCAGTCCATTATGAGCAAACGGACGAAGAGAATGCTCACCTTCGGCTTGAGGAGCTCGATGCCCTTGATGAAACCCGGCTAATAGCGCAACAAAATCTGGAGGCTTATAAAGCAAAGATGACGCGCTCTTACGAAAGATTGACTAGGCCGAGGACATTCTGCCGAGGCGAACTCGTACTAGTGGTCAAAAGACCTATGATCCCCAATCGTGCCAAGCGGGAAAAATTCGAGCCAAACTATGAAGGCCCGTATATCATAGACAAGGTCTACCAGGGTGGAGCCTACCTATTTATGGACATGCATGGTGAAAGACCCTTCAGGCCAATAAATGGTCGCTTCCTGAAGAAGTACTACGCTTGACGAGTCACGGCCTAGGTCAATGATAGATGACGACGACTATGTCCGCTCGCTATCTTCCTAAGCCCAAACTCTGTAAGTAGTAACCGGCTTACTTTACAACGGACCGAAACGTCCTTAAACTAACAACGAACCGAAACGTCCTGAAACTAACAGCGGACCGAAACGTCCTTAAACTAACAGCGGACCGAAACGTCCTTAAACTAACGACGGACCACTATGTCCTAAAACTAGCTGTTGACCGAAACTACGGTGGATTGCAGCATCCCAAAGCTGATAAAAAAAAGAGAATAAAAAAAAAGAAAACGGTATGTCCATAAGCAAAATGGGCACGGATGAAAACCCGAAAGTGCTCCGTGAGTAAAAATAGCAGGGCTACCGGCGAGTTTTGTGAAAACCCGAAAGGGTGCAACCTCGTTAGAATAAATAAAAAGAAAGAATAAAAAAAAGAGAAAAAAGAAAACGGTATGCCCACAAGCAAAAAGGGCACGGATGAAAACCCGAAAGGGCTCCGTGAGTAAAAACAGCAGGGCTACCGGCGAGTTTTGTGAAAACCCGAAAGGGCGCAATCTCGTTAAAAGACACTTTCAAGGTCCTCTCGACTTTGCAAGGAGAAACCACCTGCGTGAGATCCTTACGACTCACAAGGGAGCAACACACTTAGGGATCCCCACGATTCCTAAGGAGAAATTACACTTACGAGATCCTCACGACTCGTAAGGAGAATCCTCTTATGAGACCCTCACAGCTCATAAGATTCAAAAGTCTTAAGTTACAGAGACCTGAACCTGTTCTTAAGCAGCCCCCACAACCTCCAATCCTGCCCTACAAGCGGTGCAACACTGACCCTTGTATACAATCCACGGGCGCGAATAAACATTTCCCTAACCAAGTCCTACCCGTGACCAGGGATATGTTCGCACAGTGAACAACCCTTGTGAGTCCTCTCGACTTATAAGGGGAAACTCTCTTGTAAGATCCTTACGACTTATGAGAAGCCATACACTTAGGAGTCCTCACGATACCTAAGGAGAAAACACACCTACGAGATCCTCACGACTTGTAGGGAGAAATACCTTTGTGAGACCCTTACGGCTCATGAAGTCAAAAGCCTTAGTCGACAGAATCCTAACCCTGTTTACTAAGCCACCTTTGTTCGATATCGACAGAGGCAAATGATGATTCGCTCCTGGCAATATCCCAGTTGTAGTGGTGCTGATGCCGAGATCGGTGTCTAATTCCAAGCTTCCAGCGAAAAGCCAGCAAGCCACACATGCATACAAAATAACCGAAATGATGGGGCAACTTGCGACAAAATCAGCAAGTAAAAATGTATGCATGCAAAATAGCCGAAATGATTGGGCAACTCGCAATAAAATGCAGTGAGTAAAAAAATAAAAAAACATAGCCGAAATGATTGGGCACCGCGAAAAATAGCCGAAATGATTGGGCAATTGCGACCTTCGCGATATATAAAGCTGAAATGATAGAGCATCGCGGAAAGAAATAAAAAAATGAATAAATGAAATTTAGGCCCTACAGGTGATATTACATCAATCCCTGTATACAATCCAGGGGCGCAAACAAAGAGGGAGTCACACTCCTCCTCCCCAGGTTTCATCAGAAGAAGAAGCCAAATCTCGACGGTTCACAGATAGCCTAGAGATCATCTCAACATTCGTCTCATCACAACGGACACAACATAAAGCAAAGCGGAACAGCGGCAACTCCCAGTTCCATGACTCAGCGGTGCACAGATGACCGAGAGTCAAACCCCGACTCCGTGAAATGCGGATAAAGTCAACCCTTCCTGGCTACGTGGAACGCGGATTATGTCACTTCTGACCCCGTGGAAAACGTCCAGAGCGGATCCTGGTCCTCGCAGAGCACGGCAGTGAACCCGTGTGAAGCATCCAGAGCGAAGCCTGGTCCTCGCAGAACACTGCAGTGAACCCGTGGGAAGCATCCAGAGCAAAATTCCTGGCTACGTGGAACGCGGATTATGTCACTTCTGACCCCGTGTAAAACGTCCAGAGCGGATCCTGGTCCTCGCAGAGCACGGCGGTGAACCCGTGTGAAGCATCCAGAGCGGAGCCTGGTCCTCGCCGAACACGGCAGTGAACCCGTGGGAAGCATCCAGAGCAAAATTCCTGGCTACGTGGAACGCGGATTATGTCACTTCTGACCCCGTGGAAAACGTCCAGAGCGGAGCCTGGTCCTCGCCGACCACGGCAGTGAACCCGTGGGAAGCATCCAGAGCAAACATTGGACTGTAGAGTCCTTAAATCCACGGACTATGATGTCCATAACCTCGACCGTGATGTCTTAAAACTAACATTGGACTGTGAGGTCCTTAAACTCACGGACTATGATGTCCTTAACCTCGACCGTGATGTCTTAAAACTAACAATGGACCATAATATCCTTAAACTAATTTCACCTTGGTTCAAGGGTACATCTCTTCACTCCTTTGATATTTGTCGTTGTAATTCCTCAACGTCTTCAAAGAGGTGACGGGTCCCGACAACCACACATTTCACGGAATGTGGGGTCCTTAAACCCATGGACTATGATGTCCTTAACCTCGACCGTAATGTCTTAAAACTAACATTGGACTGTGGAGTCCTTAAATCTATGGACTATGATGTCCTTAACCTCGACCGTGATGTCTTAAAACTAACATTGGACTGTGGAGTCCTTAAATCCACGGACTATGATGTCCTTAACCTCGACCGTGATGTCTTAAAACTAATATTGGACTGTGAGGTCCTTAAACTCACGGACTATGATGTCCTTAACCTCGACCGCGATGTCTTTAAACTACGGTATCATGGAAAACGTCCAGAGCAACCCTTGACTCCATGAAATGCGGATAAGGACAACTTCACCCATCACTCGCGAGTCCTCACGGCTCGTAAGGGGGTAAATTCTCTTGTGGGGTCCTTACGACTTTCAAGAAAAAACACACTTAGGAATCCTCACGATTCTTAAGGAGAAATTACACCTACGGGATCCTCTCGACCGGTAGGGAAAAAATTCTTTATGAGACCCTCACGGCTCATAAAGTTGAAAAGTTTTAGGTGACAGATCCTAATCCTATTTTCTAAGCCATCGCCACTCTACAAAGAGCCTAAAACTGACAGTTATACGCTATCTACAGACCGCACTTGCTAAAGTCACATGGCAAACAACACAGCAAGAAAGAAGAAAGCAGAGAAATGACACAAGACATTACGAGGAACGCGTATCTTTTATTCATGAATTCGATTGGGTACAAAATACATTATATGAAAGAATAAAAGAACAAATACATTTTATTCAAAATTACAAATGGTACAAATTTTTTATTGAGAGGAAAGCGCTTTCAATAATCCAGTCAGCCGCTCGCGCACTTCCCTCATCCCCTCTTCCTGATCAGCTGCCGCGGCCAACTCTGCTTCGACATGGGCTCGCTGCTGCAAGTAAGACGAGAGTTGTTCCTCGACGGCCCGCTGAGCTGCTTCACGATCTTGTGCATCCCGCTCAACGACATCGAGCTTCTGCCTCAATGTTAACCCATCAGAGATACATCGCAGAAGGCTTTCGAAGATAACTTTCAACTGGGCAGCCTTTGCATCGACCTCAGCATGCAGTCGAGCAGACTCGCTTGAAGTTTCTTTACATTCCCTTCGCTTTAAAGCCACTTCTTGTTCAAGATGGCGGAAGTAAGAAGCGCTCTGCTCGATCCATGCCGCCCGTTGAGTGCTCATAGCCAGAATCTCAGGTGCGGGACGCTTAAGCTCAAGCTCATTCAAGCAAGCCTCGATCTCCCTGCAGCGATTAACCCAAAACTCAACGACGCCCTCACCATGAAAGTTCATGAGCGTCGCCAGCATAGGGTTAACCTCTACGGCAAAATCCGCAGCAGATGTGGGAGTCTCTACATCAAACTCCTCGATATACTCGCTCAGCATGCGTAAACTGGTCACAGCACCTTTGGATGATGGACGCCTGGAAAAAGGCCCTACCGGCATTATAATATGAGACTCGAACGGGGCTGGAGTCGATGTGATTTCTGCAAAATAGATCATAATCAGATGATGGCTCAGGAAATAAAGAAAACACGCAAAAAGTAGAGTCTACTATACCGGCTGCAGCAGGGGGCAGAGCTAGGAGTACTGGTGGCGCAACGACAGCATCGTCTCCCCCTTCAATTCGTAAGGCTACAAGCAATATGAAGAAGAGTTAGCAGTAATGCGACTGCCCGTTGAAGAAAAGGACGTCGTTTAGAAAAATACTCACCTATACCGGCAGGTGGACTAATCTTTGACAAGAAGGAGAAGTGTGGGTGCAGCACCTGGTACAGGTGGTCAAAAAGGACTCCTGCAAAAAAGCGATAATACAACGTCAGTACATGAATTATACGCCCGAGAGATAAGACTAATGGGTTACAAATCCATACCTTCCAGCATTTGTGACGGTGCGAGAGAAGGCAGAGAGGTAGTCACCGTCAAGGCGGTAACTGACGGCGCTGTCTCAAGTAGCTTGATTTCAGCACCAGCCGCACCTGCATTAGAAGCAAGATAAACTTTATTAGGAAAGATTGCAGAATAAAAAAAAAGAAGGGCGGTGACCCAAAATTTACCTGATGAGTCGCCAGCCGAAGCCGTGACGAGGGCGTCACTTGATACAACGGTGGCGTCTCCCTCCTCCATTGGGTGGTCTCACCTCCCGTCGCCTCATCCCCTGACTCCACAGGAGCCGTCGTCACGCTCGCGACGCCAGGAGACGACAAGGAGTCATAGGCGAGGAGAGCGATAATCGGAGTGGTGCCCGACTCTTGAAAAAGAGCGACCATCTCGTGCCCAGCGATCATACCCGTTTCGCCCGCTGCCACCTCGGGCTCAGTGGTCGCAGCCGTCTCATCCATAGCTGCCTTAGGCTTGTCCGTAGCAGCTGTTTCGTCCACTGCTGCCTCAGGCTCGGCCGTAGCAGCCGTCTCACCCGCCGCCACCTCGGGCTCGGCAGTGGTAGCTATCTCGGGCATAACAGTCGTGACTGTCTCGTCAGCCACTATCTCGGGCCCGACAACTATGGTTATATCGCCTACCGTCGCTACCTCCTCCGCCGCCCCCTCAGGCTCAACGGTCGTCGCCACTCCTTCAGTAAGGCTCGGCCTTGCAGGACAAGATATATAAGAACTGATAGTTTAAAGCTTTGACAACGAAGCCTCAAAACACATTACCTGGGGATGATTTACCGGTGGCTTCCCGAGCTGCACATGGCGCCCATCTATGAACAGTAGACAAGGCGACCGGGAGCTCCTCTAAGGGAGTAGCAGCGGGAGTAACGACGCTTGAACCTGCTCCCGCAGCCAAAGCAGCATTACGCTCCTTTGCTGCGCGCCTCAGGCGCTTCCTTTCCTCCCGGGCCATCACGACAGACCTTTTGGAAGCCTCCTTCAGCAAGGCGTCGTCGTCCGCATTCAGGGTTACCTCTAGAGCCGTCAAGACTTCCATCATCGTTTTTTTAAGCAGGGCCTCTTGCGGCAATGCCGAAGAGGCCGGGACTTTGGTATCTGGCCCGGGGAGAATTCCCACATCAGCTTGCGGGATAGGCCTTATGGTCCCTGCGATAATACAAAGAGAGGGTCAGATTACTCATAAGAAATGAAAGCAGAAACATAGCGAACCGAAATGTACCAAGGCCTAAGGATGCTCTAAGTCGTTCCTCCTCCTCGAAAGTCTTGAGAGAAGCAACGAGAGCTTCTTCGGTAGAAATGCCTATTAAAGAAGGAAAAGCGTTAGTCAAAAAACAATGATAGAGGTATGATACAATGGAGAAAAAATACAGCTAATGATTACCTGATCGCGCAAGTCTAGCTAACCACTCTTCGCGTCTTGCCAATCGCTCAGAAGCTGTGATGGCAGCCGTCAGATCGGTGTCATCTGGCGGCATAAATAGGTTTTCGTTAGTCCCGTACTCACTCAAGCCTTCGCTGTAAGGAGCATGAGGTTCCTGACCAAATACAACGTCAGTAGAGAGGATCGACTTCTTCCTCTTCTGCGCGCGAACTCCAGTCGCAGCCAAAACCATTTTGCGCTTCGTGGGCACTTTGGGACGGCGGGTCCCAATATCCGAGCCCACACCGGATTCGGGAGAAGCTACGTTTACCGTCTCCACGGGAGCGCGGGGCACCGAGGGCACGTCCACCGTCTCCACGGGATCACGGGGCAATCCACGCGTGGGGCTTAGCACGCGTGGAGGCTCAACTGCAGCAACCTCTCTTAGCGGAGGGGGTACAGCGATCCGTCGTTTCAAAGGGACTTTACGATCACTGGCGGGAGGTGCACTTTTGCGATCAAGCAACAAACGCCTTTCTTCCTTAATAACGGCGCCCGTCGAATGCTGGTACCATGTCGTATATGTATTAAGGATCTGTGGGACACAACGCGGCTCGCTGATAAAAAAGTGAGAGCCCGTATTCAGACGCATGAAGTGATGCAGCGCGCCCCGCATCCCCTCTTCAGTGGCAGTAGGTTCCAGCAAGAAAGCCTCCAACGACACTCCTTGATTATAACTCAATTGTTGGGCAAAACGATGCGGGTTATATCTCATGAAGAGCGCCGCATCATTTTGCCTAAACACCGAGAAGCCCGATCTGATAGAATATAAATGGAGGGTTTCCCGAGCTGTCAAAACTGAGGCTCCATCATTGAAAATGTCCTGTAATGACCGCACTGTTGTGGTAAAGGCCTTTCTGATGGTTAACACCTTGTCGGTGAAGGTCATCCCGTCTCCAACTGTGCAGGGACAAAGGAGCAAACCTCTGGCGTCCCGTGGTGACGGATTTACAACCGAGGCGCCGACCAATCGCATAATCCGAGGGAAGCTGCACCTGTCATAAAATGAAGGCCTTTTATGGATACCAAAAATGCCAAGTGCATGTAGCTCGAGTCATGACATGAAGTAATGCATCTAGAAGATCACATGCGGTACTCCAGGTTCAGTAGCATCCACCGCTTGACTAAGGCCGTAATACAGATGGGCTAAGCCGGCGACCCCGACAGCCACTTTTACCCCAATAGTCATCCGGTGAGCCGGGTAAAAGACAGATGGCCTCATACGGCAAAGGTGCGTCGGGAGCGCGAACCAGCTCAACCATAGCCCAAGAAATCCCAAAAAGAATGCTTCATCATCCATCTCAGGGATTGCAATCTCCGCAAAAGGAACAACCGGGGAGTTAGGAAGGAAGAAACTCTTCTGATCTACCTTCGTCGCTGGCAGGTTGTCCAAACCTAAACTGAAAGGGTCATCAAGCGTGGCGAATTTAGCAGCTTCCGGCGAGAAAACTTTCGGGTGAAGAAAGCGAGCGATGAAATCCTCAAAACTAACCCCGCGACTCCCAGATTCGAGAAAAAGGCGCTCGTAGATATTCAACACTTTGATCAGACTGGGAAACTGGTGTTGAACAGCATTTGCTGGAGTAAGGCCCATTATCACCGGCTTGGCACCGAAGACATATTCGTCCGTGGGAAGCAGCTCCTCATAATGCTCCCCTATGATCGGTAAGCCGGAAACTTCTATAAACTTCTCTAAAGAGATTGACACTTCCCGGTCCAGTGCGAGGAAGGTGTGAGTAGGGATATTCCACTGCTCCAAAAAAGCCTTAACCCACCAGGTGGGAAGCGTAGGGTATTGGAAGAGAGAAGCATAAACAGCGGTATACAATCCAAGCCTCATCAACTGCGACTTCTTCGCTGACAGAATGTAGCGGGCCCATTGCAGATAACTAATCGGATGACGGGGAATCAGGCCTATGTTATATGGTTGCCCCCACGGCCGCGCTTCGCCTTGACAAATACGGCGTCCCAAGGTATCTAAAACCATGGGAAGCTGAATGGGAATCGAAGCTATAGCAGGTTGAAGAAGGCCTTCTGAAGTCCAATTGACCATCTCTACGGCGTAGTTCACCAGGGGTGAGTTAGCGTAATGGATCGCCGTGATAGGCTCCGAAGGCACCGCGCATGAAAAGCTTTGTCGACCCCTGATAATATGATTGTACCATGATCCCCAAAGGTGAAAATTCTTATGTTCCGGATCATGGTCTCTGATCAAAGCTAGGACCTCCCGGTCTACGGGTGCTCCAGGGAATCCTCTCTCTGAACGAACGAATGGGAATGAAGCATCGAAAGACATGTTGCCTGCAAAAAAAGGGGGACGGAAATCAACTGTCAGTGTTGTAATTTTTAATTTCTGACACTTGGTACTTTAAAAATTTGTACCATGCTACAATGCAGTGGAAAGGGGACCAAAGGGGGACCCACAAAATCCAGATGACAATGCATCAATTACTAAAATAGCCTCATCAATGGATGAGACTGTCAATTAATGAGGAAATCCTCAAAGAATATTCTCATTGAATGAGAAATCCCTCGGGAGAAGGAGAAAATCTCCCTTTCAGAGCAAAGCTCTGTAACAGAGTGATACTTGTCAAACTCTGGTCATGAAGGACTAAAATTCCTTAGAAGAGCCTAGCTCTGTAATCATGATAGAAAATCCATCAAGGATTATCAAAATTAATGCTTAAGAATTAAAATTCTGGGATCTTAAAGATCCATGAAGAAACTCTCAAGAGTTCTTCATCAAAAGATCAAAAGATCTACGGATTATCAAAAGAGAAGAGCTCTGATTCATGGGATAAAAAACCCCAAGAAAAGATCTGTTTAGATCTATGGGTTCATGAGAGCAAAGCTCTGCTAGTGAAACCCTAAAAGGGTTTTCTTTAGATCAAAGATCTATTAATAGCAAGGCTCTGTTGATGGGTAAGAACCCTAATTTGTTAAAATTAAAATTTCTAAATTTTACCTAAGAGTTTTGACTCTTGAAAGTTCTTAACAAAAGAGTTGCGCTCTGAATGAAAATTCTCAAGAAGAAGATGATAATCATCTCAAGGACCAAAGGTCCTATTTATAGGCACTGAACTGCCTCTTCAACTTCTGAGTTGATCCAAGGGCTCAGATGTTGCCACCGCTGCACTCACGTGTGCGCCGCGTGAGCGCAACGGTAGGGGGGCATTTGTTTCCCCAATCAGAGTAAAGCTCTGTTTTGAATTTCAAAATTCAAAAATTCAAAAATTAAAGCAACGCTTCAGATCCTGCGCGCCACGTGTCAAAACCAGACACGCCAGCGCCAGGAGCACTGAGCCCTAGGCAGCGCACCCCAATCAGAGCAAAGCTCTGTTTTCAAAAGTCAAAAATTAAAAAGTTGAAGCAATGCTTCAGTTCCAGCGCTCTGCGCTGCGCGCCACGTGTCAAACACAGGTGTGCTCCGCGTGGTATGCCACGTGTCTAACACAGGTGCGCTAGCGCAGTTGCGCTGCGCTCTGCGCTAGCGCAGTTGCGCTGCGCTCTGCGCTGCGCACCATGTGTCCAGCACGGGTGCGCTAGCGCAGTTGCGCTGCGCTCTGCGCTGCACGCCACGTGTCCAACGTAGGTGCGCCAGTGCTGGAATTAAAATTCCCACCGTTAGATCAAAGGATCTAATAATAATGATAAATCATTTATTAACCAGAATTAAATTCTATTAAGAAAAGATTTCTCAAAATCCTTCCAAACAACAAGATTGTGCTTTAAGCACCGCTGGATCAATGATCCAATGGTAAATAATGAATTACCAAAAACAGAACAAATTCTGCATGGAAAGATTTCCCAATCTTATTAAAACAAGAAAATTATCTTCTGTAAAACAGAGGCCTTAGGATCAAAGATCCAACGGTGGGAAATATTCCCAAATCAATCAGAGAAAGATCTCTTAAACTGATTTAACAAATCAATTGGCCCTATATAAAGGCCTCAAGACTTCAAGTCTAAAATATACAGGAGAGAGAGAAAAACGAGATAGAAAAAAAAACCTCTGCAAACTTTGAGAAAAACTCAAAGAGAAAGAAAGGCAAGCCTTTGAAGAAAGAAGATCATTTCTTTATCTTTAAAGGTAAAGAATTAATTCTTGAACAACAGAGATGAAATCATCTCGTAAAAAGAAGAAACATCTTCTAAAAAGATCTTAGATCTATAAAAAAGACCAAGGTCTTTGATTAAACATAAAGGATTAAAAGATCCAATCCTTAAAATATAAAAAAGAAGTATTCTACTTCATTCACAGATCTTCTGATCTACAAAGGCAGAGCCTTTTAATAATAAAAAAACAAGAACTTTGGTTCTTGGATCTTGAGGCAAGGCCTCTTTTGAAGAACATAAATTTGTTCTTTGATCTTAAATTTGATCTGATGCGCTTTGCGCTACTAGAAAGTGCTTAGCACTCTTCAAATACGCTTTTGCGCTCCTTGGACCGGCGCTCAGCGCCAAAATATGCCACGTGTCAACCACAGACACAGTTTGCGCTTTGCGCTCCTGAAAACAGCGCACTGCGCTCTTGGGTTGGCGCTCAGCGTCAAGCGCGCCACGTGTCACTCACTGGCGCACCCATAAACTGGAGCAGCGCATTCATAAATTAAAAGCGCGGTATGCTAACAAACTAGCGCTTAGCGCTAAGAGACACGTATCACCCTCATGTGCACTAGCGGGATGCGCTCTTTAATTGGCGCAAAGCGCCTGATGCGCCACGTGGCGCGCTGTCAGAACATACTTTGTTCTGATAAATGCTATGCATTTAATTCCAGACAAAATGTCAGAGCCCAATGCTTTGCATTCTTAAGAGGGCAGAGCCCAAATAAAAGCCTAACAGGCAGAACAAAAATAAAATGTTAAACATTTTTAACTGGACTTAGCCCAATTCTGGCCATAAATCCTCAATTTAAATTGAACTGAGCTCATCTGCTCTTCCAATCAATTTACACCCGGTTCGAGAGTGCATCTCTTTACTCCTCTGATATCTGTCGTTGTAATCCTTCAACGTCGTCAGAGAGGTGACGGGTCCCGACAACCACATATTGCTACGGACTGTGAGGTCCTTAAACTCACGGACTATGACGTCCTTAACCTCGACCGTGATGTCTTAAAACTAACATCGGACTGTGAGGTCCTTAAACTCATGGAATATGATGTCCTTAACCTCGACCGTGATGTCTTAAAACTAACATCGAACTGTGGGGTCCTTAAACTCACAGACTATGACGTCCTTAACCTCGACCGTGATGTCTTAAAACTAACATCGGACTGTGGAGTCCTTAAATTCACGGACTATGATGTCCTTAACCTCGACCGTGACGTCTTAAAACTAACACCGGACTGTGAGGTCCTTAAACTTACGGACTATGATGTCCTTAATCTCGACCGTGATGTCTTAAAACTAACAATGGACCGTAATGTCCTTAAAATAATTATCGACCGTGATGTCTTAAAACTAACAATGGACCGTAATGTTCTTAAACTAATTATCGACCGCAATGCCATTAAACTAAACTATTGAGCACAATCGCTCTCTTGTCGGATCTAAACGATCCCGTTATATTGATCTTAGTCTAGAATTAGACTAATGTGTCCTTAACAAACGTTTAAGTTGATCTTAGTCTCAAATAAGGCTAATGTATCCTTAAACACAACCCCCCCAAACCCAAATCTAAGAAAGATACGGATTTGGACTAGTCCATGCCCTACGGGCGACAACATAACTTAGTCTCCGTATACAATCCATGGGCAACCGAACACAAAACAAACACCCACGACACGAAGTGACCATCTGGAGAAGGAAAAAGCTGTTACCGCGATGCGGTAGCGTGATTAACTGCAGGGGCTTGCGCCTGCGGGGAAGAGTGTCCCCACAATCAAAAACCCCTCGAATGAGGGGGAATCTGACGAAATCTGCTACATCGGCCGCATCCGTTTAAACCTTCGATACATGGTGCCATAAATCAACTTGGCATCTTCGGAGAGGTGGACGGATAGCACCAATTAGCATCTGCCCCCAGATTCAGGCAAGACGTCCAGTCTTCCCGGCTTCCGGCGGTGAACACCACCCTATACCTTATCCCTCTATATTCTGAAATCCATTGTCAAAACTCTCAAAGTTTTCCAAGTCTAGAAAGTTGTACAAGTGGAGTTAGCCCAAGGTCAAGTTCCGGCGACGATTCGGGACAAATCCGGTGACACCGCGACTCCACGATGCTTTCAAGCTATTCCTACACCTCCCCTCTCTCTTCTCAACTAGTAAGTTCCCTCTCCTCTCCTCTCTTTCTATTCTATAACGATCTTTTATTAAAACTCGTCAGAAGCGAAGTTATTCCGACTTCTGATTCTAATTTCATTAAAAACCCAACTTTTCTTAACAACAAATCAACCATCTCTTTATATCTTGTTTAGCAACCATAAAACAACATTTAGAACAAGTTTCAATTCAAAATAAAATGCTATGCAACTTGTATTACACTTTTTTCGTTTAACTACCACAAAGTTTACCTACGACATTACTTCATCATATTACTCATATTACCTTTAGAAAACTCACGAGGTAATGACCTACCTTATCACAACACTCATCATGACATAGCACGATGGCTTGAAAACAATATTTTTGTGGCTAAGACGAATTTACAGTTAAATACCATTAACTATCAAAAATCGTATTTTTTAAAATTGTTTTAATCAATTCCATACAATTATGTCCTTACAACCCATTTTGGGGAATCCGATTTGGTTGGTGCGGGTTATCGCACATCCATCGGACTAGTAGAGCGAGATGCAGACCTCCTCACGGAGCATACGATCTCGATGGAATTTTTATTATTACAATTTTTAAGAAAACGTGATTTTTATTAATAAATAAATTCTATTTTTAATAAATAAATATATATATATATGTAAATATTATCAAAATATCTATTTTAAATATATAATATATTCCAAAAGAAAAGAACCACAAAAGTTCATGAAAATACTATCAAGATATCAATACAAATCAATTTACATGAAAATACCATATACTATTCAATTTAGATTTATATCCACTAGATTATCTCATCTTATAAAAAATTACATTTATGAAAACCATAAAGATGATAAATAAATACTTGAGGTTTATTTTAAAAATATATCAAACCTATTTTTCATAAAAACCCCTCAAATTATATTAATTTACAATAAGAACCCTAGTAAATATAGGTTTAAGCGGGATCAATTCTCTTGAGCCTCAGGGAGCCGGATAATGTGGATGGTTGCCTATTTAAGATAGACAACTAAAAACGGGGTTATCAATACGGTAATTGTCTTGGAAAAAGACACAAATCATGTCGTCCATGTGCAGTAGTTACCGATAACTCCAAAACTAATTCAGGACTTCAATTCTGTTTAAGGTGTCTGACTCAATCTGAGTCTCAGTCTAATCTGAAATCAATCCATCGATGAATACAATTCAAATATAACTCCAATACAACATGAATCCATTTATACCAGAATACTATCTATATCAACATGACTTGATTTGACTGAATCATGGATATACATGGACTTGATCACATGACTATCCATTTACATTCTTTCCGTTTACATGAACAACTGATATCATGATTTCGGCAAGTCTTACATCTACAAATTACTACAAAACAACACAATAAAACATTACAGGGTTTTAAAGGGGTAGACTGGTACGAAATGTGTTAAAAGTGGTACAAGATGGTCATTAAAAGACGTAACTAAACATCCATTGTCGTTATTCTGTGGGGTTTGATGGAGCCTTATACTACGGGTTACCTTAGTCCACGGGATAGTTGGACTCCTCTCGTAAACACTAATACCTTCTGTACCAAGCTACAAACAAATGCGTTAACATAGTTATCCAATATTATACCAGATATATTCTCTTTACCTGTCTAGTCTATTTCTATCTCTCTTTGGGACTTACCGAGCGATTGTTCGCTGACAATATCCCTTTTCTATTCTTTCTTTGAAATGTTGTCAGGAGGACCCGACTCTCTGGAGATCGATCCCGGTTCAGAAGACTTGGAGCAGTTCTTAGAAGACTCAGAGCTTTAGTCACCTGTATATACTTTTACATTCAGTTCATGCCATTGTTTAGGCACTGCTTTCCATAGTGTATTTACTTTTCAGTTGCATTGTAAAGAATGTTTAATAAATAAAAAGTTGATATTCTTTTACATCCCATGTCTTTCTTGTGAACATTTACATTATATTGCTTATTTACGCTTCGCGTGTTTACTTCTGAGTGAATACGCCGTGTGTCTCGTCGCGTCTCTTTACCGTACACCGGGAAGCGGGGCATGACAAATGTATCGAGACAACAGGCTTTTACAATGACGGTCGAGGAGGCCGAAGCCACAAGATAAGTCATCACTGGTAAAATTCCCCCATCCTGTCAATCTTTCAATCCTTGTGTATCGTCATACTTTTCCTATATCTAAACACGATCTCACACAACTTAGGTACTATACTAGTAGCTACCCTTCCTGCACTCGCGCTTTTTGACACTGGAGCTTCACACTGCTTCATGTCCCAACGATTTATGAGAACACATGTGATTCCCGTGAAGCCACTCATTTCAAGCTGTAATGTTAGTTCCGGGAATGGAGTCTTGAAGGCAACTTTGGGTATGATCAGTGCCTAGTTGTAGTTTGCGGTCGAGAATTCTACACAAATTTTAAGGTACTGGACATACCAAATTTCAATGTTGTGTTGGGAATGGATTGGCTGAGAGTATTCTATGCTATTATTGACTGCCATCAAAGGAGGGTGGTATTTGAGATACCAGATCACCTAGTCTTCTATTTCAAAAGTAGAGATAGAACCCTGGAGCAAGGAAGCTACCGTGCTAAACCGAAAAATGCAGAAGTGTTCTCTCTACCCGCGGAAGAAGAAAAGCCTGAAGTAGTTCGAGAGTTCGAGGATGTGTTCCCTAAAGACATATCAGGTTTGCCTCCCGATCGAGCTCTTGAAATTAGTATTGATCTACAACCTGGTGCACAACCTATAATCAAAACTCCATACCGATTAAGTCCAGAGGGATTTAAGGAGATCCATATTTAGTTGGACGAACTTCTGAAGAAAGGTTGGATCCGACCCAGTACTTCAAATTGGGGATCTCCGGTGTTACTCATGAAGAAGAAGGAAGGTTCCTACAAGATGTGTGCGGATTATCGGGCTCTGAACGAAGTGACAATTAAGAACAAATATCCACTACCGTGCATCGATGACCTTTTCGATCAATTAAGTGGGTCTTGTGTCTTTTCAAAGCTAGATCTTCGTTCAGGTTATCATCAGGTGAAGGTCAAAGAGTCCGACATTCCGAAAACAGCGTTTAGGACCCGTTATGGCCATTATAAATATCTCGTGATGCCATTTGGAGTGACCAATGCACCTGCCATCTTTATGAACCTGATGAATCATGTTTTCTGAGAGTACTTAGATAGGTTTATTGTTATCTTAATCGACGACATCCCGGTGTATTCAAAGAATCGGAAAGAACACGCCGAGCACTTACGGAGTGTTCTAGAGACATTACGACAACATCAGCTCTACGTACAGCAAGTATGAGTTTTGAATAGATCAAGTCGGATTTCTTAGACATATCGTTTTAGATGGAATCTATGTAGATCCAACTAAAGTGTCAGCTGTCAGTGAGTGGCCGACACCAAAGACGGTGAAAGATATACGAAGTTTCTTAGGCTTAACAGGATATTGCCGACGATTCATTGAAGGATTCTCAAAAATCGCAGCACTCCTGACTAAGCTCACACGTAAAGACGAAGCATTCGTGTGGTCAGAAGCATATGAAAAGGCTTTTGTAGAACTCAAGACGAGATTTAGGTCTGCTCCTATCCTCGTAATACTGGATCAATCTGGCGGATTCATCGTGCATTGTGATGCGTCCGGTAAAGGATTAGGATGTGTTCTACACCATCATGGAAAGGTTGTGGAATTTACATCAAGAAAACTAAAGGTTCATGAGCGCAACTATCCAACATATGATCTAGAATTGGCAGCCGTCATCTTCGCACTCAAGATTTAGCACCATTATCTTTTGGAAGAACGAGTAGATATACACACTGACCACAAAAGTCTGAAGTATGTATTACTCAGAAGGAACTCAACATGTGGCAGAGAAAATGGCTAGAACTCATGGCAGACTTCGACATCAACCTACAGTATCATCCTGAAAAGGTGAACGTAGTTCCCGATGCCCTTAGTCGCCAGCCATTAGCAATGAACCTCACCGCTCAGTGGAAGCTACAGCAAGAACTGCATGGATTGGAGACTGAAGTAGTTGTGCTAGGGAACGCTTCATCTTTGATGAACTTTCAAGTCCAGTCCACTCTTGTAAATCAGATCAAGGCAGCTTAAGCAAATGATGCCAAGCTACAAAAGATCCGAGAATAAGTAGAAAGTGGACTACGAACTGACTACGTCATCAACGAATATGGATCCTTGCGATATAGAAGCCGTTTATGCGTGCCAATTGGCCCAGTTCGAGAAGAGTTGATGAAAGAAGTTCACAACTCTCCGTATTTGGTACACCCTGATGGTACAAAGATGTACAAGGATCTACGGCAACACTACTGGTGGCATGGAATGAAGCGCGAAGTAGCTAGAAGCGTAGCAAAGTGTTTTGTGTGTCAGCAAGTGAAGGCTGAACATCACGGAACTGCTGGTCTACTTCAGCCGTTACTAATCCCAGAATGGAAATGGCAGCAAATTACCCTGGACTTCGTGACTGCACTCCCTCGCAGCACGAACGGTAATGATGCAATTTGGGTTATTGTGGATCGACTCATCAAGTCGGCCCACTTTATTCCATTTCGAGTTGTCCAGTCAACCGAGACGTTAGCAAAGAAGTACTTTGAGGTGAGTATAAATATAAAGTAAGCTTTAAACCTTCAAGATGTACCATACTTGATATCCATAAACTCATGCAGGAGATCGTGAGATTACATGGAGTACCTGTTTGTATCGTCTCCGATCGTGATACAAGATTCCGATCACAATTTTGGCAGAGTCTGCAAACTAGTCTGGGGACGAGTCTGAAATTCAGCATGGCGTATCATCCACAAATAGATGGACAGTCTGAGTGAACAATTCAGATTCTGGAAGATATGCTAAGAGCCTGTATGTTAGACTTCGGAGGTTCGTGGGAAGATCACCCACACCTTGCGGAGTTTTCATATAACAACAACTATCAGGCAAACATTGGGATGACACCATTCGCAGCACTCTTCGGACGGAAATGTCGTTTCCCGTTGAGTTGGAATGACATTGGAGATCATGAATTCCTTGGACCAGAGATGATCATGGCAACTGTGGACGTGGTCCGCACGATCAGGGAAAGGATGCGTATAGCCCAACACCGACAGAAACATTAAGCAGATACAAAGCGTCGACATCTGAAGTTCCAACCTGGAGACCATGTATTTCTGAAGATCTCTCCAAACAGAGGAGTGATCCATTTTGGCAAGAGGGGTAAGTTAAGTCCAAGATACATAGGATCGTTCGACATACTCGAACGAGTTGGAGAAGTGGCATATCGTTTAGCACTACCACCCTTATTGGAATGAGTGCACAACGTGTTCCACATATCCCAGCTACGACGATATGTGAGTGACCCAAGCCACATACTGGATCACTCAGAGCTCACGGTACAGACTGACCTAATCTGCGAGCAACAACCAGTTGAGATCCTGGACCGAAAGGTGAAAACATTACGAAACAAGGAGGTAAATTTGGTCCGAGTGATGTAGAGAAAGGATTCGCCGGGAGAATCAACTTGGGAAAGAGAAGAAGATATGCGTACACGATACCCTTACCTCTTTGAAAATTAGTCCCTATATAATTGTAAATTTCGAGAACGAAATTTTTATAAGGAGGGTAGAATGTAACGACTCTGAAATTCCTGTACAGAAATTTCTAGTATTTCACAGTAAAGAGGTATTTCGGCCTGTGTAAGAGCTAAAAGTTATTTTTGTTAAATAAATGCAAGAAACAACTTGTAGCTCACTGGTAAAGCCTCTACACTGCTGTGACATAGCATGTGCGTTCGAATCCCATAAGACACAATTATTTTTTTTAGATTTTTCTTTTTAATTTTTCGGAAGCTCAAGAGTTTCACGTGCAATTCACGGAGAAACGAAAAGTTTCAGAAAAATCAAACAGGCGCAATGAGGTGTACACACCCAACTTGACGCATGACACGAATCTCAAGGCAATGCCTCAAGATCCGACCGTCCAAACCCATGATAGGGCCGGCGCCGACGGTCGATATAGCCCCAAATCCCTCCGTGCTTTGCACACTTGTCTCTTCGACTCCTCCTAACTCCCCTGCACTGTTTAATTTTCCTGCAATCAAACATAGACTCTTCAACTCACCATTTAACACCTTTTTAATGCATATTAATCCAAAATTTTAATTCCCAAACCCTAATTCTTCGCTATAAATACCACCCCATACCCTAGCTCCCCTCTATTCTGAAAATTTCTAGCAAAATCACCTCAAAAGTTCCTAAGTGCAAGTGGAGTCAACTGGAGTTAGCAACCAAGCTCCTTCCATCAAAGATCGAAGCTGTTTCCAAAGCTCCCGCGACGCCACGAAGCCCCTCCCTTTTTCCTCACTCTCTTCTCAAAGTTATAAAGCCGTAATTCCATCTCATCTCTTCTTCTTTTCATCTCAATTCATCTCCTAAAATTATATCGGTAAAGTGGAGTTACCTCCGATACATTTTTGTTTAGAACTTGGAACTCCCTTTTCCTTAATACATAGGTCAAACTAACCTTACCACCCTACTTGTAACTTCGATCACAATCTATTAGTTTTGAGTTTAACCCAAACTTCCATATGAAACTATCATAAAACAAACTTTTCATTAAAATACCATGAACTTTAGTATCACCCTCTTATCGATAATTAGTTTAAATACCTTTAGAAAAACTTCACGGGGTAACAACCTATCCCCCACCCACACACACTATGGTTCCACAGCATGGTACTCTAAACATACGACTAATTTAAAAAATAACTTTTTCATTAAAATACCACACCTTTTCAAAACGGTTTTTTTTTAAATCGGTATTTTGTAATCCTTGGCAATTACGCCTCTACAACTCTCATTAGGGGACCTACTACTGGATGGTGCAGATTATCGCACATCCTTGGGACAGTAGAGCGAGATGAAGAACTCCTCACGGAGTATTCGGTCCCGAAAGGAAATAAAAATACGGTTTTTAAAAAATGCGACTTTTCTAAACAAAACTAATCCTTGAAAAATATATTTAAAAAATCATAAATCCGTATTTTCAATAAAAAAACAAATTAAGAAACTATATTTTTAAAATGAAAGATTAGAATTTTTAATAAAATACCACCAAGTTTCCAAAAGAGTTAGTTTTCATAAAAATACCATAAACTTTCAAAAAGCTAGGTTGTATCACCAAAACACCACAACAATTAAAATACATGTTCATGGAAACCCTAAATATTATAAATCACCCTCAAGATTTATTTTTAAATTATATTAAAATATTTTTCATAAAACCCCTTCAAGATATGCAAAACAATATTTTAAAGACTCTAATTTAACATAGGTTTAAGCAGGATCAATTCTCTTGAGCCCCTGGAGCCGGAGAAAGTGAGTGCTTGACTATTCAGGTTATACAACTTAACGAAGTTATCAAAAGCAATTGTCTTGGAAAAAGACATAAATTCTGTCGTCCATGTGCAGCAGTTGCCGATTACTCCCGAACTTAAGATGTTGCAAGAACAAAGTCCTTTCATAAGATTTTAACTCCAACATGAATCCAATCTCAAACCAGAATCCAAACTCCAACCAGAATCCAAAAATCAAACACAAGCTTGAATACTTGATCATGAACCTGAACACACGAATTCAAATATCAAACTCAAACTTGTATACTTGACTCGACTAGACCAAACCATGGTTATAACGTGACATGTGTTAGGGATATGTATGCCCTAGAGGCCATTATTGTACATTGATGTATATTATAGTGGATGCTTGGACATATATATAGAAGACTTTCTTGCTCGACATGATAGTATGCTATCTGGTTGTTCTTTCTCTTAACATGTACACTTGTATTATTATATTGTCTCTCTGATACATGTTGATAAAGCCCTTAGGATGTTGGATTGACTACCAGGACTATGATGGGGATCATACTACTGGGACCTGGGTAGTCCACAAGCACATCCTTCAATTGTTCCTAGTCGAGGGAATATCGAGATAGGGCATCGATATTCCAGAGTATACTAGTGTGTACGTTTCTTGACCCTGTAGGGGGCGATGGTTGATCACATATACATTGGTGTTTGACATCAAAGATTGTACACAGGTGCTCATTAGAGAATGGGTACACCGAACATGACTCACCGAGAACTCCTAGATGGTTCTATACCTATCGTCAGATAGCAGTTCTCTGGTGACACTAGTACAGGTTAGTCTGTAGACCCGAGATCGTCACAATGTCTTGTGTGGTTCCCACTGTGCTTTGATTTCCTCCCTACCACGGTTCAAAGGAGTCATGCAAACAGGTGGAGTTTGGGTACAGTCCCGAGCCACATGGAGGCAGTGAGCGATAGGAGGGGTTTCATCTCTTCCGGTATTGGGAGTTGATATTGCGCTATACTCGATTGGCTATAACAGGAAGTCCCTGGCTAGGGCTGTTGATGAGATTTACTGGTAAGTGTTATCAGTAGTTTCTCGTACCATTATAGGCCACACATCGGCATGACTTATCAAGTTATTGGGGTCTGACGATTCCACCTCCAGACTCGATATGCGACATATCAGACAAAGAGACCGGACTATACAGTAAGTGTTACCTATAGGCTTCATGGGAGTTTGGACAAGTTTGCTTGTTGATCTTCTATTCGCTCAATACCTGGGTAGTCATTACGTCCAACTAGTACCGCTGACGGCTTGTGGGTGACTGATGTGATCATCACCTACTGCTGGCGTATCGACGAGTCTTTAGAGTCCCACATAGAAGTTTCCTGGTTCAAGCGAAACGAAGTAGAGCGCATATGCTCATATATGCGGGGGCCTGATTAAATACGAGTATGTGATATTGTATTCTAATCTGGTGGTTATTTGATATCAGTTAGGTTATATGTGGTATAACCGGATTATTGAATCAAGTGTTGATTTGATAATGTGATAAATAGATAAATGATATTAGTCGGTTATATGTGATATAACCGGATTATTAAATCAAGTGTTGATTTAATAATATGATATATATTTATATTTGATATAATTATATATTAACTAATATTATTGCTCACTAATTATTTGCTTATCTTTATATATATATATGTGTGTGTGTGTGTGATATATATATATATATATATATGAAGCATGGTTGATTTTCTATTTTGCGAAAATAGAAAATGAGGTGGAAAAATGGGGAGACTTTTGTGGCATGGTGTAAAGCATGGCTTGATGAATTTTTTATTCATCATCCTCACTATTGAAGCATGGTTACAATTATATATCGATGGATATTGATTGCTTCAATAATATGGGATATTAAGCCATTCTTTACTTGGATCTTTTTCACCTTAGCCAGTTTTTTGATGAGCTCGTTTGCTCTCTAGCTCTCTTCATCTTCCTCACCTCCACCTTCAAGCTTAATCCCTCACATGAGTTGTGAACCCTTGAGTTTGTGAGAACCCTAGCGAGCAAACAAAACCCCTACTTCACCATCCTACACTAGATTAGCGTTTTGGTGTGGTGTGTTCCTACACTAAAGAGTTTAGTGAAGAGGTAGCTTGGATTAGCGGAACTTTAGGTGGATCATCTTCGGCATAAAGATAGCAAAGGAAGCTCGATCCAACTTCAAGTGGAGCCTAGTGGAGTCGCGTGGACTACTACACGGAGCTGAGAAGGACACGGCCTATAATGCTTGTAACCACCTTTCTCTTAGTATAGTTTATTATATCATAGTTAAACCCTGATCATCTTGTTTAAGATTTAGGTTAGTGTTCATTAGCATCCCGAAATTTTTTTAAATGGCATGCTTGATGCTAGTAAAACCCAGTGGTGATGCTAACAAACACTTTCATGGTATCAGAGCTAAAGCTAGAAAATTAGACGATGTATAAAAATTACGAAAACGAAACAACTCCGAAACCGAAACCCAAAACATCAACTTTCTGTCAATTTTAAAACAGTCTCTGATTTTTTTTAAACAAGTGCAGAATGTTGCATGTGATGTAACTATAACACCAGAGAAATTCGAGGCCAAAATACTAAAATTGACCCGGCGAGATTTGCATTTTGCCCGGTCTCGCCGGACCACTGTTCACCTTTTAGCCTCGAGTTTGTTCTGTGTTCTGATATGTTGGGTTTAGGGTTTCATGGTTATGTTTGATTGGCCCAATTTGCATGTGATGTTAACAATTCTGTTATGGCTAATCGGAGTGTTTCGTAGTCGTGTTTTTAATGTCATTTCGGATTTAAGTTTGATATGTGATGCAATGGTTGGAATCCACATTAAATTAGTTTTGTGAAAATTAGTTTGTTTGTAAATCTAGCATGTTAGTCTCTTTCGATTCGGATTGAAACTCCGTCGCAATCGCGTATCGTATGCGAATACTCGCCGGATAAATTTACTAGGTAACCACGCTCCATAGCCCCGACCAAGTGACTGCAGGAGAACCCCCTTGCCAAAAAGCATCCACTCGGGTGCTCGCGGTCACGGTGTTCCACCTAAGTGTACTTCGTCGACGGCATCGGGGGTGCGGCCATCTACTAAAGTTCCCGACGAGTATTTGATCGGGTAGTCAGGAATCTTGTTGAATTACCCGACTAAGTTATTGAAAAGTGTTTTCGATATGAGACTAAAATGCAAGGTTTATAAGGTTAGGCATGAAATTCGGAATATGAGATATTCCGGGTTTATGATGTCTAAGGAAATGCGGATTCTAATTATTGTAGTTTTTCATTTCTTTTCTGCGACCGTAAGTGTAATATGTGGGGTATCCCAAATCTCGTTGCTATATGTCAATAGAATTTAGGATACGCATATTTACTTACGTTGATGACATGTGATGTTATGTATTGCTGTGATATATTATATTGGATCGTCGTGAATGTATAGCCGGGGGTTTTTATGTGAGATGAGAGTTTTTCAATTTTCATTCATGTAAAAATGTATGTAATATTCTTTTATTGGGACATTTCCGGGTTGAGGATGATATCACCATTGATGTATATTATTTACTTTTCCGCATTAGGATAGACCCAAGGCGGGGAGAATAAGTAACCGGGTTCTGAAGTCCAGTGGGAAACCATCTCGAGTAGTCGAGACCGAGTCTCCTAACTCTGGAATTGGCAGGGTTGCTTGCCGCTCTCATAGGGGTCTAAGGATGTGGGTTTGGCTATTCATCACGACTGTGGAATCCGTGTTTTCTTATTATTGACTTAATTTAAAACACGGACCTCGTAATATATCCAATATTTCATATGTTGACTTCTGCTGCTTGGTTCTGTGATGTGATCATATAACTGCGTGAGACGAATGCTATATATATAATAAACGTTGCTTATGTTTTGCACCCGCGCTAGTCCAGCCCCCGCTCTGCCGTTTGTTAAGTAACCTAACGGTGCATGATGGGGCCTCGTGGCGAATGCGAATGGCATAAGCGTACGTTCTATTTTCGTTTCTTTTTCTGTGATGTTTAGGGAAATATAAATGATAGGACTTTATTAATGAGATTAATGAAAAGAAAAGAAACCTAAAGATGTTGTATAATCAAAATTTTAAAAAGGTAGCTTTAGTTCTTACTTTGCATAGTGGTATTTCTTGATGAATATCCAGCACCTCATTCGATGAGGAAATAGCCGAGATCCCTTCACCGGGAGTGACCTCTTTAGCAATACTAGCAAATGCTAAAACCCACTCTGTTTTGTTAATAGCTTCTCTAGTTCTAGCTTTGCATAGTAGTATTCCTTGATGAATATCCAGCACCTCATTTGATGAGGAAAGAGCCGAGATCCCTTCAACGGGAGTGGCCTCTTTAGCGAAAGCTAAAACAACACTCCTCTTCAAATCACTATATTCTACAACGATATCAAGTTCATTACGTTAAAGGTTTTCTTCATAACCAGTCGTAGCCCTCTGTCATTTCAGATAAGTACTATTTAGTATTCGTGCTACGTTTATTGGCTTTCGTCAAGGCGTAGTGTGGGGTAGCTGATTAGTGCTTATCTGCCGCATATGATGTGATTGGATTAGGGTAGTCGTGCGACTTTGTTGGCCTTCGTCAAGGGTCGTGCGGGTAGGTTTAATTCAATCAAGAAATGAACGGGTTGAACTTGACTAGCGGCCTATGGTTTGTTGGCTTTCGTCAAGGTCATAAGACGTTAAAGGTAAAAACAATTATTGAGAATTTCAAGTGTTGAAATTTGCAATGAGATTGCATACCTTCTATATGATAGTTGGATCCTGATACCCACTGCGAGTAAGAGTTACTTCTAGGAGAGTTTTGCACTTTACAATTAGCCGATCATATAGGTGTCTAAGAAAGGTGTTAACGGGGTTATGCCCCTGCGGAAACGAGGTTATTTAATTAATTCCATGCGAAAGCATGGGGAGACTCTCTCAGAGTACCAATACCTGCTTGGCCGAACGATTGGCGAACTTGTAGGGTGTAATTAATCCCGGCTAATCTTACTTTTTAGGATTTGAAGGAAGATTTGATAAAAATAGTGGGAGCCATCCTGATTAGATAAGATAATAACCAATCTAATCTTGTAAGAGCGCACGCTAAAGTGTTTTCTTCTCTCTCTCTCCAGGTAGCGACCAATGACACGCCTTAATCAAGATAATAATATGGATGTATTGACCGAACCCGCTTATTATACTAAGCTGGGGAACGTTGGTTCCGCTCTATCTTATGATTGGCATAAGTCCGAGCAAGGAATAGTAGAATATCAGAATTCCCATGCCACCCGAGCGAATAAAGAGCATGATGATGCATCTTCTTCGGGTGTGTTCGTTACCGAGAACTATTTCTCAGCGTGCTCTACATCCTGGGTATTGGATACCGGATCAGGATCCTACGTATGTAATTTTTTGCATGGGCTAAAGAGAGGTAGAGAACTGGAAAAGCGTGATAAGTCTCTAACGGTAGGGAATGGAGCAATTGATGCAGCCAAAGCAGTTGGCGAATATCACCTTGTATTACCAAGTGGTAATACAATGATTCTGAACGACTGTTATTACGTACTGAAGATGATGTGTAATATTATATCGATTTCTTTGCTAACTAAAGAAGGATATAATTTCACATTAGAGGATAATGTTATGAATATTTTTCTAAATCAAGTGTTGATTGGGTTTGGTACGTTGTGTAACGGTATATACGTTCTGAATCAAACTACAGTTCTAAATATACAGAACATACACAAGAGGAAAAGTTTAGAAATGAACGAAGCCTTCTTGTGGCACTGTAGACTAAGTCATATCAATGCGATAAGGTTAGCTAAGTTGCATAAAGATGGATATTTGAATCCGTTCGAATTTACATCTTATGAAACTTGCGAGTCATGTCTCAAAGGTAAGATGATAAAAACTCTGTTTACTGAACACGGAGAAAGAGCTACTGAATTCTTGGGACCGATACATAGTGATGTATGCGGTCCTATGTCTACACATGCTAGGAATGGTTCCTCGTAATTTATTATATTCACCGACGATCTCTCAAGATACGGACATGTGTTCCTGTTGAAACATAAGTCTGAAGCTTTTGAAAAATTCAAGGAATATAAGTGCGAAGTAGAGAACCAAACGGGTAAAAGTATTAAAATCCTTCGATCTGATCGGGGAGGAAAATACTTAAGCACGGAGTTCCTGGATTATTTAAAAGAGAATGGGATTCTCTCTCAGCTTACTCCTCTGTACACACCATAGCACAATGGTGTATCAGAGCGCAGGAATCGCACCCTATTAAATATGGTGCGCTCCATGATAAGTACTGCTGAGTTGCCTATTTCTTTTTGGGGTTATGCGCTTGAGACATCCGCACACCTATTGAATATGGTTCCCACCAAATCTGTACCTACCCGTAGGGGGTGATGGTTGATCCTATATCAATTGGTGTTTGACATCAAAGATTGTACACATGTGCTCATTAGAGATTGGGTACACCGAACAGGACTAGCCGAGAACTCCTAGATGGTACTATACCTATCGTCGGATAGCAGTTCTCTGGTGACACTGGTACAGGTTAGTCTGTAGACCCGAGATCGTCATAGAGTCTTGTGTGGTTCCCACTGTGCTTTGATTTCCTCCCAACCACGGCTCAAAGGAGTCGTAAAAACAGGTGGATTTTGGGTACAGTCCCGAGTCACATGGAGGCAATGAGTGATAGGAGGGGTTTCGTCTTTCCTGATATAGGGACTTGATGTTGCGCTATACTCGATTGGCTATAACAGGAAGTCCCTGGCCATGGCTGTTGATGAGATTTACCGGTAAGTGTTATCAGTAGTTTCTCATACCGTTATAGGCCACATATCGGCATGACTTATCAAGTTATTGGGGTCTGAAGATTCCACCCCCAGACTCGATATGCGACATATCAGACGAAGAGATGGGACCGTACAGTAAGTGTTACCTATAGACTTCATGGGAGTTTGGACAAGCTTGCTTGTTGATCTTCTATTCGCTCAATACCTGGGTAGCCGTTACGTCCAGCTAGTACCGCTGACGGCTTGTGGGTGACTGATGCGATCAACACCTACTGCTGGCGTATTGACAAGTCTTTAGAGTCCCACATGGAATTTTGCTGTTCAAGCGAAACGAAGTAGGGTGCTTATATATGCGGGGGCCTGATTAAATACGAGTATGTGATACCGTATTCTAATCTGGCGGTTATTTGATATCAGTTAGGTTATATGTGGTATAACCGGATTATTGAATCAAATATTGATTTGATAATGTGATATACAGATAAATGATATTAGTCAGTTATATATGATATAACCGGATTATTAAATTATGTGTTAATTTAATAATATGATATATAATTATATATTAAGTAATATTATTATTGCTTGCTAATTATTTGCTTATCTTTATATATATATATATATATATATATATATATATATGAGAATAATGGAGAAAAGATGCCATAGGAGGGAATTCCCTCCTATGGCGTCGAAAAAATACCCTCTCCCTAGTTTTTTCCAACGATCGGCACCCACCATCTTCATCGTCATCATCTAAGATGTGGATACACCAAATTTCATGTGATTCTACAACTTTTTCACAGTTGATTTAGCAATGTAAAAGTTTTATTGTCAGTAAACCGTTAGTTTTGAACCCACTAAATCAACGGTGAAAAAGTTGTAGAATCATATGAAATTTGGTATACCCACATCTTAGATGATAACGATGAAGATGGTGGGTGCCGATCGTCGGAAAAAACTAGAGAGGGGGTGTTTTTTCGACGCCATAGGAGGAAATCCCCACCTATGGCCTCTTTCCTCCATCAATCTCTCTCTCTCTCTCTCTCTCTCTCTCTATATATATATATATATATATATATATATATATATATATGAAGCATGGTTGATTTTCTATTTTGTGAAAATAGAAAATGAGGTAGAAAATGGGGAGACTTTTGTGGCATGGTGTAAAGTATGGCTTGATGAATTTTTTATTCATCATCCTACACTATTGAAGCATGGTTACAATTCTATATTGATGGATATTGATTGCTTCAGTAATGTGGGGTATTAAGCCATTCTTTACTTGGTTTTTTTTCACGTTAGCCATTTTTTTGATGAGTTCATTTGCTCTCTAGCTCTTTCCATCTTCTTCACCTCCACTTCCAAGCTCAATCCCTCACATGAGTTGTGAACTCTTGATCTTGTAAGAACCGTAGTGAGCAAACAAAACCCCTACTTCACCATCCTACACTAGATTAGCGCTTTGGTGTAGTATGTTTCCTTCACTAAAAAGTTTAGTGAAGAGGTAGCTTGGATTAGCGGAGCTTCGGGTGGATCATCTTCGGCACGAAGATCGCAAAGGAAGCTTGATCCAACTTCAAGTGGAGCCTAGTGGAGTCGCGTGGACTACTACACGGAGCTTGAGAAGAGAAGGACACGGTCTATAAAGGTTGTAGCCACCTTTCTCTTAGTATAGTTTATTATAATCATAGTTAAACCCTAATCATCTAGTTTAAGATCTAGGTTAGTGTTCATTAGCACCCCAAATTTTTTTAAAATGGCATGCTTGATGCTTGTAAAACCCAGTGGTGGTGCTAACAAACACTTTCAACATGAACTTGATATGACTACCTGAATACATGATTACATCCTGAACATGAACCTGAACATTTTATATACATGGATTCGGCCAAGACCTGTAATCTTAATCTATACAATACAATACGCGGAGATAAAGGGGTAGATTGGTACGAACGATATCGTGGCACGAGAGGTCACTTAAAAGACACATACATGAAATCACGTGTCGTTGTCCCATGGGTTATGACGGGGCCTTGTACTACATGTTATCATAGTTCACGAGGTAAGATAGACTTCTCTCGTATACATGAATACATTCCTTATCAAACTACAAATAACCATATTAGAATAACTATCTTATACCTGTGAACGATCATATACAACTTTACCTGTTCATTTCACATTATATACTATCTTCTCTTTCTTCTTTTGGGACTTACCGAGCGTTAGTTCGCTGACGATATTTCTCTCTGTTTTCTTTCTTTGGAATGTTCATCAGGAGGACCGAACTCTGAAGACGTAGAGCCGAGCCAGGAGGACTTGGACCATCTTGCAGCTCAGCTTGACTACTGGTCTTTCCTCCACTTATTTTCAGTATGCCATTGTTTAGGCATTTGCTTTTATTATTGTATCTTTTACTTTCAGAAAGTTGTATGTAAATAAAGTTGCTGTTTCATTTTATTACTCTTGTCATTCTTGTTCATTATTATATTACTTAATTACGCTTAACGTATTTATTTTCATAGTAAATACGTTGCGGGTTTGCCACGTCACCGTTTCCGTTTATTAGGAAGTTGGGCATGACAGGAATGAAGAGGGAGATTGCTCGCTTCATTTCTAAATGTCTGGTATGCCAACAGGTGAAAGCCGAGCATCAGAGAATAGCTGGGTTGTTGCAACCGCTTCCAGTGCTAGAGTGGAAATGGAAGCACATCACCATAGATTTTATGATGGCACTACCTCAAAGTCCAAAGGGCAATAATATTGTCTGGGTTATCGTTGATCGTCCACGAAGGCAGCATATTTCTTAACCTTCTGAGTAGGGCAATCGATAGAGTCGCTCGCAGAGAAGTATATGCAAAAGATTGTGAGACTGCACAGAGTGCCCGTTAGTATCGTGTCTGATCGAGACACCAGGTTCATTTCCCATTTCTGGAAGAGCCTGCAGGAGAGTTTGGGCACTCGTCTCAAGTTCATGTCACGCCCCGCTTCCCAGTGTACGGCGAAGGGGATGAGACGAGGTCCGCTATGTATATACTCAGAAGTACATACGCTAAGCGTATCTAAGCAATATAAAATAAATACACAAGAGATAAGAAATAAAAAGAACATCAACTTTTATTTATTAACATTATTTGTACAATGCATGAAAGGAACTACAACTGAAATAGAAAGATGCCTAAACAGTGGCATAACATGAAATGAAAAGTACAGAAAGGAAAAGTGTACAATGAAACTAAATTGCAGGGTCTTCGGCAAACTGCTCCAAGTCTTTTTGAGATGGCTCGATCTCTGCCGGGTCCAAATCACCTGACGACATTCAAAGAAGAAAGAAACAGAATGTCGTCAGCGAACAGATCGCTCGGTAAGTCCCAAAGGTAAGAGGAAAGTAGAATAAGACAGAATAAAAAGATATATTTTAAAGTTGTATTATCCTGTAGTAGTGTCGTATTAACGCTGTTGTTTGTAGCTTGGTACAGAAGAATGCCAATGTATACGAGGGGAGTCTCTGTATGCCAGAGACTAGGGGTACGTATAGTACAAGGAACCGTTTATGCCACGGTACAACAGCAACTGGATTCATGTTAGGTGTATTAAATCTGACCACCTCATGTCACCTTTAACACCTTCCGTACCAATCTACCCCTTAAACCCCGCGATATCTTGTTTGTATTGTTATCTTGTAAATTGTATTGGTTGTATGATTGATTGACTGACTGACCGAAACCATGATATCAGGAAACGGTTATAACCGTAGAGTCATGTAAATAGAATACTGAGAATCATGTAAAAGGAATATATATCCATGGTTCGGTTCGGTCAAGTTGTATAAATTGATAATTGTATTCATGGATTCATGTGTTCATATTGACTTGGAATCTTGTAGATTATAGATTGACTTGAATCATATTCAAGTCAGATTAATCAGACTCAAACCCGAGTCAGACAATCAGAAATGTGAATCGAGGTCTTATAATTGCTAGGGTTCTTAGGGTAATTTATAAAACTTGAGGGGGTTTTATGTAAAAATATTTTTATATACTTTTCAAAATACACCTCAAGTATTTATTACTCGTCTTTAGAGTTATAATGAGGGTGGATTTTATATTGTGACATTTCAAGTGAGAATATCCTAGTTTTAGGTATTTATCTGTAATATTGATTATTTGAAGTTCATGGTATTTTAGTGTAAAATATATTCTTGTGATTTTTAGAAAAATATGGAAAATTTATATTATAATAAAATAGATATTTAAATGATAAATATACATATGTTTATACAAAAATAATTTTAATAAATATTTTATATTCCAAAAATCTCATTTTTCTTAAGATGTCGTATTTTAAACCTTTCGAGACCGAATGCTCCTTGCGGAGGTCTGAATCTCGCACTACTAAGCCCGAGGGTGCACGATAAACCGTACTATCCCTAACAAGTTCCCCAAAGGTGGGTTGTAGCGGCGCTTCGCAAAGATTGTAAAATACTAATCCTTTAGAAAACGGTTTTTAAAAAGTAAAAGGTATTTATTTGCAAAGTGTAGTTTTCCGTATTTTAGATTCTAGGGTTTCCTAAGACAACTAGCCTATTTCTAAATGGTTTAAACGACAAGTCGTTCGAAGCCTCAAATCGCCTCTTCACCGCCAATTGTGGCCAGGTAAGTACAAGTGAGGAAGGAGGGATCCGCTCACGAATCGTGAGACGGGCCTTTTAAAGTTACCTAAGATCACTTGCCTAGCTTAGACACCACATAGTCAGGTTTAGATAAACGATCGATGTCCACAAGTTATCGTATTTTCCTAATAAGAAGTATTTACTTAAAAGTGTATCAAATCTAAAACCTTTAAGAATGGTTTTATTAAGAATATGGTATTTTAATGAAAGTTTCGTTTTATCGTATTCTAAGTTTTGATGATGTCGTTTTAGGGTTGTATTTGCGTGTGTGTAGAGGTAGGTCATTACTGTTCCCCTCCGAAAGGCGGCGCACAAGACGTTGGGACGTCCTGACGCTGAGATTCGGGGCAGATGCTATTTGGTTTTATTCGTCCACCTCTCCGAAGATGCCAAGTTGATTTATGGCACCGTGTATCGGAGGTTTAGACGGATGCGGCCGATATAGCAGACTTCATCAGATTCCCCCTCGCTTGAGGGGTTTTTGATTGTGGGGACGCTCTTCCCTGCAGGCGCAAGCCCCTGCAGTTAATTACGCTACCGCATCGCGGTAACAACTTTCTCCTTCTCCAGAATTTCACTTCGTGTCGTGTATGTTTGTTTTGTTTGTGGTTGCCCGTGGATTGTATACGGAGACTGAGTAATGCCGTCGCCCGTAGGACGTGGATTAGTCCAAATCCGTATTTACTTAGATTTGGGTTTGGTGTTTTAGTTTAAGGATATGTTAGCCGTGTTGAGACTAAGATCAACTTAAACGTTCGTTAAGGATACGTTAGTCAGATTTGAGACTAAGATCAACTTAACGTAATGATCCATTTAATACATGGCCGTCGGGACTCATCACCTCTCTGACGTCGTTGAAGGATTACAACGATAGGTGTCAGAGGAGTTCAGAGATGTACCCTTGAACCAAAGTCGATTTAGAGTTTTATAGTCCATTTGAATGTTTAAGGATACGTTAACCGTGTTTGGGGCTAAGATCAACTTAAACAGGACCGTTTAGATCCGGTAAGAGAGCATCTGGAGGCTCTATTGTTCCAGTTTAGGGACGTAGTGGTCCATGTTCCAGTTTAGGGACGTGGTGGTCCATATTCCAGTTTTAGGGACGTGGTGGTCCGTATTCCAGTTTAAAGATATGGTGGTCCGTATTCCAGTTTAGGGACGTGGTGGTCCGTATTCCAGTTTAGGGACGTGGTGGTCCGACATTAGTTTAGGGACGTGGTGGTCCGACATTAGTTTAAGGACATTTCGGTCCAATATTAGTTTAAGGACGTTTCGGTCCAATATTAGTTTAAGGACGTTTCGGTCCAATATTGAAGGGTGTGGTCATGGGACCCGTCACCTCTCCGACGTCGTTGAAGGATTACAACGATGGGTGTCAGAGGAGTTCGGAGATGTACTCTCGAACCGGTCGTGAATTGATTTAAAGAGCAGCCGTGCTCAGTCAACTTAAATTTGAGGACTTGCGGCCAAAATTGGGCTAAGTCCAGTTGAAAATGTTCAACACTTTTATTTATTTTTGGTCTATTAAACCTGTGCTAGGGCTTTGCCCACACTTAGATAATGCATTGCATTACTTTCTATTTTTGTTTGGACCGGGCTCTGCCCTTTTATAAATGATGCAGAAGCATCAATTTTATTTGGGCTCTGCCCTTTATAAATGATGCAGAGCATCAATTTTATTTGGGCTCTGCCCTTTTATTGCTTTGCAATTTATTTTGGCCTGCTAGGTCTTTTGATTTGGGCCTGACCCTTTAAGAAATGCATTGCATTCGTCAGGCGCTTTGCGCCAATCAGGGAGCGCAAGCGCTTGTGGTGACGACACGTGTCATGCAAACGTAGTGCGCTGCGCTAGTACGCTGTGCTTGCGCTGCTGACACGTGGCGTACCTTGGTGAGTTGCGCCAATTACAGAGAGCAAAGCTCTATCTTAAAGCGCATAGCGCAAGTAGTTGACACGTGGCGCTTTCCCAAGAGTGCAACAGCGCAGTTTGGAAGTGCAAAGCACTAAGAATTTTTTAGATTCAAGAACAGAAGTGCGAAGCACTATTTGATTTCTTGATCTAATTTAGATCAAAGAAAAAATAAGTTTTTTCTTGTTTTTCTTATCTCAGAGAACCAAAGGTTCATGAAAAGTGCAAAGCACTATTTAATTTTTTTTTTGTTTTTTATTAAAGATCATTGATCTTGTTTTTTAGATCTATGATCTGTTCATAAGAGAACTTTCTCTTTCTCTAAAGGTTTTTACCTTTTTTTGTTCTTGAGGAGTTCTTCAGAGTTCTCTTTTTTTTTATAGAAAATGTTGATGCCTTTGAATTGAGGTCTAAGGCCCTTTTTATAGTGCTCATAAATTAGTTAAATTTGTTAAAAAGATCTTTCTCTAAGTGATTTGGGGAATTTTCCCCACCGTTGGATCTTTGATCCAAGGGCTCCTGTTTTACAGAAGAAAATCTTCTTGTTTTAACAAGAACAGAAAGATTTCTTTAAAATCTTTATTCTGTTTGGCGCAGATGCCCCAGCGCGTGACGCGTGTCACGCAGCGCACAGCGGAGCGCAACTGCGCTAGCGCCTCTGCGCTGACACGTGTCGCGCAGCGCACAGCGCAGCGCAACTGCGCTGACACGTGTCGCGCAGCGCAGTGCTTGCGCAGCTGAAGCGTTGCTTCCTTTACTTTTTTGTTTTAAAAGAGCCTTGCTCTGATTGGGTGCGCTGCTTTGGGCGCTGCGCTGATGCGTCTGCGCCTGACACATGGCGCGTTGCGCACAGCGCAAAGAATCTGAAGCGTTGCTTCATTTATTAAAGTTTAAATTTTCAAAACAAAGCTTTGCTCTGATTGGGGGAAGATGAAGCGTTGCTTCATCTCCCGCCTTGGAATTTGAACAGAGTTTTGCTCTGATTGGGGTAAACAAATGCCCCCCCACCATTGCGCTTACGTGGCCTCCAAACGCAAGCGCAATGGTGGCAGAATCTCAACCGTCACGGCAGCTTTTTGGAAGTTGAAAGGGCACTTGGTGCCTATAAATAGGTTCTTTGGTCCTTCACAGATGATCATCATCTCCAAAAATTTTATTTTCAGAACCTCAGAGCCCTGCTCTTGTTTTTAAGAACTCTTAGATTTTCTTTAAAAGGAACTATTTAGGTAAGAATTAGTCTTGAATTAAATCAATTTTAATTAATAGAGCTTTGCTCTTATAGATCTTTGATCTAAAGAAACCCTTCTGGGGTTTTCACCAATAGAGCCCTGCTCTCAAGAATCTGTTTCAAGGTTTCTTGACCCATGAACGGAACCTTGCATCTTTGTCAAAACATAGATCTCTTTGATCTAAAAATGATGAACTTTTAAGAGTTTGAATATGAATAATGAAAATTAAAAATGGAGTTCTGTATTTTAATGGACTATATCATCTTTTAATAATAGTGATCTCAGAATCTTGGGGGACTTCTTTAAATTTCCCTTATTAGGATTTTAATAGCCACTCCTGTTCGTAGAGCATTGCTCTCGAGGGGTTTAACTGTCTGTGCTCGTTTTTTAACAAGAATTCGCTTAATCAGTCAGTCTGCTGATTCTGTTGATCTTCTTTCACAGGAACAATGGACGCCCATATGTATGCTCTTAACGAGATCATCTCTTACGGGGACATCCGCCGACTTGGCCGCTCTCAGAATCGAGAGTTCACAAACGCGGAGTGTGCTGAAATTATGAGCCGCTTCGACGCATACAATGGTCCACTGCTCCCCCGACGTTCCTCCCTCCTTAAGCTTATCGTGGGAGCCATTTGGGAAGCGCTTCCCCTATTCTGTTCCGGCGTGCCGCTTAGGGCGTTGGATGCCGCTGAGGACAAGGTGCACTCGGTGTACCTATTGAACTTTATCTCGAAGAGACGGCGAGACAGTCTTATCGATCTCTTGCACGAGGTCTTTCAACAGTCTGCCATACTCGTTGCTTATCGAAGGGTGGAAGACATCAGGGGGACCCTGACGCTTGTGCTCGCGAAAGAAGGCACACTAGGATGGTTCGCGAGGCCTGAAAAGTCATAGATAGAGTCGCTTTTGAATTCCTCAATCCATGCCCTGGATCTGAGGTTATTCCATTGTAACTTTCGTTTATTGCTTTTATGATTGTAAGAACTTCAGGCAATATTAATGAAATTTTTTGTTTTTCCTAGCCTGTCTTATCTTTTGTTCTGAGTCTTTTGCCCATGCATGAATGAATGTGTTTTGAATGCTTGATCAAATGTAAATCGGATGCTCTTTCTGTTGCTTTTCTTCTTTCTCAGCATGTCGACACAATTAGCATACACTAGAGTAGGCCTCTTGATTTCTTCACAGGATAGCGATGGCTTAGGTCGCAGGTTTAGATCTGCCTCCTAAGACTTTTCAACTCTATGAGCCGTGAGGGTCTCATAGAGACTTTTCTCCCTACGGATCGAGAGGATCTCGTAGGTGGTTTTTTCTCCTTAGGAATCGTGAGGATTCCTAAGTGTGGTTTTCTCTTATAAGTCGTAAGGATCCTATAAGAGAATTTTCCCTCTTACGAGTCGAGAGGACCCGTAAGCGGTTGTTTCCCTTCTCGTCGAAACTCGACTTTGGAGAGTGAGACCCGTGAATAGTATGCAAGAGACCGTTTAGATCGACTTGTAGGGTCCCATTGTCCAGGAAGCAAGTTTTTTAGTCCCTGCTGCCTGAGGCTTCATCTTGCAAATTGAGACGAATCGGGAATTTTTTCGCGGAGACACTGGTTTCTCTGCGAGCCGACGCGAATCAGGAGGCTCTCATCAAGGATTGTCTGTTTCCTTGAGTTGAGGTGTTTGCTAGGGATTATTTGTTTCCCTAGCGCCAAGGATTATTTGTTTCCTTAGGGTTTGAAACGAGTCGAGAATTTCCCACGGAGGCACTGGTGGCTCTGCGAGTCGACGCGGATCAGGAGGCTCTCGTCAAGGAGTGTTTGTATCCGTGAGTCGAGGAATTTGCTAAGGATTATTTGTTTCCCTAGCGCCAAGGATTATTTGTTTCCTTGGGGTTTGAAACGAGTCGAGAGTTTCCCACGGAGGCACTGGTTGCTCTGCGAGTCGACGCGGATCAGGAGGCTCTCGTCAAGGAGTGTATCCGTGAGTCGAGGAATTTGCTAAGGCTTATTTGTTTCCCTAGCGCCAAGGATTATTTGTTTCCTTGGGGTTTGAAACGAGTCGAGAGTTTCCCACGGAGGCACTGGTTGCTCTGCGAGTCGACGCGGATCAGGAGCTCTCGTCAAGGAGTGTTTGTATCCATGAGTCGAAGAATTTGCTAAGGATTATTTGTTTCCCTAGCGCCAAGGATTATTTATTTCCTTGGGGTTTGAAACGAGTCGAGAATTTCCCACGGAGGCACTGGTTGCTCTGCGAGTCGACGCGGATCAGGGGGCTCTCGTCAAGGAGTGTTTGTATCCGTGAGTCGAGGAATTTGCTAAGGATTATTTGTTTCCCTAGCGCCAAGGATTATTTGTTTCCTTGGGGTTTGAAACGAGTCGAGAATTTCCCACGGAGGCACTGGTGGCTCTGCGAGTCGACGCGGATCAGGAGGCTCTCATCAAGGAGTGTTTGTATCCGTGAGTCGAGGAATTTGCTAAGGATTATTTGTTTCCCTAGCGCCAAGGATTATTTGTTTCCTTGGGGTTTGAAACGAGTCGAGAATTTCCCACGGAGGTACTGGTGGCTCTGCGAGTCGACGAGGATCAGGAGGCTCTCGTCAAGGAGTGTTTGTATCCGTGAGTCGAGGAATTTGCTAAGGATTATTTGTTTCCCTAGTGCCAAGGATTATTTGTTTCCTTGGGGTTTGAAACGAGTCGAGGATTTCCCACGGAGGCACTGGTGGCTCTGCGAGTCGACGCGGATCAGGAGGCTCTCGTCAAGGAGTGTTTGTATCCGTGAGTCGAGGAATTTGCTGAAGACACTGGTTTCTTCGGAGTTGGACTGAACCGTCGAGATTTGGCTTCGTCTTCTGGCGGAGCCTGTTGGGAAAGTATGGTTCCCTCTTTGTTTACGCCCTTGGATTGTATACAGGGATCGATGTGATCTTAACTGTAGGGCCAAAGTTTTTATCACTTTCTTCTTCTTCTTTTTTTGTTTTATTTCCGCGATGCTTTATCATTTCAGCTTTTATATCGCGAAGGTCGCGATTGCCCAATCATTTCGGCTATTTTTCGCGGTGCCCAATCATTTCGGCTATTTTTCGCGGTGCCCAATCATTTCGTCTATTTATTTTATTTTCACTCGCTGCTTTTTATTGCGAGTTGCCCAATCATTTCAGCTATTTCGCATGCGTACATTTTACTTGCTGCTTTTTTATTGCAAGTTGCCCCATCATTTTGGCTATTTCGTATGCATGTGCGGCCTATCGGCTTTTCGCCGTAAACCTGAAATTAGACACCCATTTCGGCATCAACACCGCTACAGCTGGGATATTACCAGGAGCGAATCATCATCTGCCTCTGTCGATGTCGAACAAAGGTGGCTTAGCGACCAGGGTTAGGGTCCTGTCGGCTAAGGCTTTTGACTTCATGAGCCGTAAGGGTTTCACGAAGTTATTTCTCCCTACAAGTCGTGAGGATCTTGTAGGTGTATTTTCTTCTTAAGAATCGTGAGGATTCCTAAGTGTATGTTCCTCTGTAAGTCGTAAGGATCCTACAGTAGGGTTTTCTCCTTGTAAGTCGAGAGGACCTACAAGGGTCATGCGAACGTATCCCCAATCACGGACGGGACTTGGTTAGGGAAATGTTTATTCGCGCCCGTGGATTGTATACAAGAGCCAGTATTGGACCACTTATAGGGCAATATCGGAAGTTGTGGGGGTTGCTTAAGCACAGGTTTAGGTCTCTGTAACTTAAGACTTTCAACTCTTATGAGCCGTGAGGGTCCCATAAGAGAGTTCTCCTTACGAGTCGTGAGGATCTCGCAAGTGTATTTTCTCCCTAGGAATCGTGAGGATCCCTAAGTGTGTTGCTCCCTTGTGAGTCGTAAGGATCTCACGTGGGTGGTTTCTCCTAACAAGGTCGAGAGGACCCTATAAGTGTCTTTTAACGAGGTTGCGCCCTTTCAGGTTTTCACAACACTCGCCGGTAGCCCTGCTGTTTTTACTCACGGAGCCCTTTCGGGTTTTCATCCACGCCCATTTTGCTTATGGACATACCGTTTTTTTTTTATTCTTTTTATTTTTATATATTTTTTTTACGAGGCCGCGCCCTTTCGGGTTTTCACGAACACTCGCCGGTAGCCCTGCTGTTTTTACTCACAGAGCCCTTTCGGGTTTTCATCTGTGCCCTTTTTGCTTATGGACATACCGTTTTTTTTTATATCTCGTCAGCCTAAAGATGCTGCGGTAGTAGTTTAGAGACGTTTCGGTCTGTTATTAGTTTAAGGACGTTTCGGTCCGCTTTGAGAAGGCTGGCTACTGCTGATAGAGTTTGAGCTTAGGAAGATAGCGAGCGGACATAGTCGTCGTCATCTACCATTGACCTAGGCCGTGGCTCATTAAGCATAGTATTTCTTTAGGAAGCGACCGTTTATTGGCCTGAAAGGCCTTTCACCGTGCATGTCTATGAGTAGATAGGCCCCACCTTGGTAGACCTTATCTATGATGTATGGGCCTTCATAGTTTGGCTCGAATTTTCCCCGCTTGGCGCGATTGGGGATCATAGGCCTTTTGACCACTAGCACGAGTTCGCCTTGGCGGAATGTTCTCGGTCGGGTCAATCTTTCATATGAGCGCGTCATCTTTGCTTTATAAGCTTCCAGATTTTGTTGCGCTATGAGCCGGGTTTCATCAAGGGCATCGAGCTCCTCAAGCCGAAGGTGAGCATTTTCTTCGTCCGTCAGCTCGTAGTGGACTGCCACTCGTAGAGATGGTAGCTCTATCTCGAGGGGGAGTACTGCTTCTGTACCGAATACCAACGCATATGGCGTTGTGTTTGTGGCCGTCTTGAACGCAGTTCGATACGCCCAAAGAGCTTCTTGCAGTCTTTCGTGCCAGTCCTTCTTATTTCGGGACACCGTTTTCTTTATGATCTTTGTCAAGGTCTTGTTGAAGGCCTCGGCTAGACCATTAGCTCGTGGATTATAAACCGAGGAATATCTCCAGTCTATATTGTGCTGTTGCGCGAAGCGACTGATCTTGTGGCTTCTGTAGGCTGTCCCGTTATCGGAGATGATCCGTCTTGGCGTTCCAAACCGATATATGACGTGCGTCTTGAAGAAATGGAGGATATTTTCCGTCTTCACTTCCCTCAGTGGTACCGCTTCTGTCCATTTGGAGAAGTAGTCAGTCGTCGCCAGGATGAAACGATGTCCTCTAGACGATGCTGGTTCGATGGGGCCGACTATGTCAGTCCCCCACATTTCGAATGGCCAGCTAGCCACCGTCGGATGTAGTGGATTTGGATGCTGGTGGATGAAGTCCCCATGAATCTGGCATGAGTGGCATTGCTTCGCATATTCGAGGCAGTCCTGAATCATCGTGGTCCAGTAATAGCCCATCCGTTTTATCTTCAATTTCATCTTTGGGCCCGCTTGGTGAGAACCGCAGAGTCCGTCATGAACTTCCTGGACGACCCTTTTCGCTTCGTCGGGTCATAAGCATCTCAACCACAGAGAATCAAATGACCTCTTGTATAGAGTATCATTGACGAAGGCGAAAGACAGAGTTCGTTTCATGAGCTAATGTCTTGTTGACGCTTCTTCAGGCATTCGGTGGAACTTGAAGTAATCTATGAAGACTTCTTTCCAATCCCCGGTATTTTCCCAACATTTTACTTGCAGGGTCGTCCGCTCGCTCGCTCCCTTTTCTTCGGATGATTCCGGAGATATTTCTGCTGGGGCAAGCACTCGACGGCTTTGTACCACGATTCTAACGTCATCGAGGTTCTCGTCAGCCAGTTCTTTAGCAAGTTTGGCCAACGCGTCTGCTTTGTTGTTTTCCGCGCGCGGTATGTTATCCAAAGTATAAGAGGGAATTTGGGTCAACAATTGTTGCACTTTTTCGCCATACTTCACCAACTCCGGTTTGCACGTTTGGTAGTCGCCGTTTACTTGACTAACGACCAGTTGGGAGTCTCCGTATATGAGGAGGTTTTCAATCCCCATGTCGATGGCGATCTCGAGGCCTGCTATCAGAGCTTCGTATTCGGCTTCATTGTTTGTCCTCGGCTCTGTTAAGGAGAAAGCAAAGCGCATTATCCCTCTTTGTGGAGTCACGAAGATGAGGCCTACCCCCGATTTGATTATAGGGGTACTTTGTTTGCGCTTCTTCATGGAAGATGCTCCGTCGAAATAAAGCTCCCATCAGGTATTATCACCGTCGATCGCATCAAATGCATGTTCGTCTGGAAGATCGCAGTTTAAAGGAGAGTCGGCCGGTATCGGATGCTCAGCGAGGAAGTCGGCGATGGCCTGACCTTTCACTGCCTTGAGAGGTTGATATATTATCGAGAACTCCATCAAGAGCAGGGCCCATTTAGCGAGTCGTCCCGTCAATATGGCCTTTGACATCAAGTATTTAAGGGGGTCCACCTTTGAAATGAGACGGACCTCATGCGCCAACGCATAGTGCCTGAGCTTTGTTATCGCAAAGATCAACGCCAGGCAGTGTTTTTCAATGGGGGAGTAGTTGCTTTCTGCCCCCAGCAGAACTCGACTTAAGTAGTAGAGTGCTCTTTCTTTCCCTTGATCGTTCTCTTGTGCCCATAATGCGCCTAAGGAACCTTCGAGGGCGGTTGTATAAAGAATGAAGGGTTTTCCCTTGACCGGAGCAGCCAACACCGGCGGGCTCTGCAGGTATTGCTTGATCTCGTCTAGTGCGCTTTGGCATTTTTGGTCCCAGAAGAACGGGGTTCCTTTCTTCATCAGGTGGCTGTAAGGACGGCACTTTCCTGAAAGGTTGGCTATAAATCGCCGTATATACGCGAACTTCCCTTGAAGAGACCGCAGCTGTTTGAGAGTCCTTGGCGGAGGCATTTCCATGATCGCCTTGATCTTTGACGGATCTATCTTGATACCCCGGTGTCGGACAATGAATCCCAGGAATTTGCCTGAGGAAACTCCGAATGCACACTTGAGCGGGTTCATTTTCAAGTTGTATTGCCGAAGGCGTTGAAATACGGTCTTCAGATGCTCGAGATGTTCCTCGAATGATTTGCTCTTAACCACGAGGTCGTCGATATAACATTCAACGATTTCATGTATGAGATCATCGAAGATCTTCGTCATGGCCCTCTGATAGGTAGCACCGGCGTTCTTTAGACCGAAGGGCATCACCTTGTAACAGAATATTCCCAAAGGAGTCCGGAAAGCGGTGTGCTTCTGGTCTTCGGGATCCATCTTTATCTGATTATACCCTAACGAGCCATCCATAAAGGAGAAAACCTCATGAGTGGACGTATTGTCTATCATTAGTTCAGTGACTGGCACTGGGAAATCGTCCTTCGGGCAGGCTTTATTGAGATCCCGGAAGTCCACGCATATGCGCACTGTCCCATTTTTCTTCATCACCGGGATGATGTTGGCGATCCATTCAGGGTATTGAACTTCCTGGATGAAGCCAGAGTCGATCAGCTTTTTGACTTCAGCATTGATACTCATTTCAAGCTCGAGCCGCATTCTTCTCGGCGCTTGTTTGACTGGCTTGATGTCCGGGTATATCGCCAATCTGTGTACAACAATTTCTGGATCTAGTCCCGGCATTTCGGAATAGTTCCACGCGAAGCAATCACTATGCTGTAGAAGCACGTCCTTTAACGCAGCTACCCTTTCTTCAGATAGTAGCTCGCTGATAAATGTCGGTCGTGGATCGTTTGCCGTCCCCAACTCAATTTTCTTGAGGTTATCTGCAGTGGTATGGATTCCATCTTCCAGCTCTTTTGGCGCAGGCGGGAACTCTGAGATCACCTCGTCGTTGCTGTTTTCGAAGCACCAAGGGAGCTCATCTATGTCCTCGGGCTCTTCTTTTAATATTGTAATCATGTGACAAGTACGGATTCGCTTCCAATCCCAACACGGAACTGGTTCTTCTTTCGTGGCCTTGGGTTCGTGCTTCTGCGGCGGCGTTACCCTCCAGTTGTCAGACAGAGTGAATTTGCCAAGCTGATACTGATCTTCAACCCAATTCTTGAAAGTGAAGCAATCTTCAAGAGGATGCCCTATTACTCGATGGTAAGAGCAATAGTCCGGGTGTGAGACTTCGCCCGCTTGTTCGGGGTGTTTAGACTCCGGCAGTGTAAGCATCTGATGTTTTAGAGCAAGATCAAGTATCTTCTTCGTCTTATCCCGAGGAAAAGAGTATGCTCGACCCATTTTCTTCATGAGGGATAGATCAATAACGCTCGACTCCCGCTTGCGTGGCTTCTTAGCCTTGCTTTGTTGCTGTTGAGCGCCTTTTCGGCTTTTCGACTTATTTCTGTTTTTGCGTCGAGCCTTCTTTATAACAGGTTGACGAGGAGCGGTATTTTCATCTTTCACGGCCTGTTGGAGAAGGCGTTGCGTCTTGGCTTTCTCGTAGATGACCATTTCGCGGTTATGATCGTCCCGGACTTTTTGACCCGCTTCCCTTATAAGCTTGTCCATTTGTTTTTCGAACGACGGACTGGGCACTTTTGCATTTGGAACTTTCACTGTCTCAGGATTAGCGTCCTCCCATTGAGCATCCGCCTCTTCATCGAAGTCATACATGACATAGCAGCTGTTTAGCAGCTCTCGTTCCTTTGACCGGATATATCCAAGCCCGATTGTCTCTATTTTCCCATTAGGCAGTTTGCGTTGAGTTCCGGGAACGTTCCAGACTTTGTCATAAAACTTGGATTTTCGAACGGTCTACTTGAAGGATATCCCCTGGCGTTTCAGCAGCTCTTTCAAACCTTCCGTATAATATCTGGGAAGACATATAGGCTGAATCCTGTCGAGCGTAGGATCCGCGCCATGCCAGATCTCTTTCTCCACTTTGGTTTCTTCAGAGCGATAGAATAGAATTGCTTTTTCGCTTTCTCGTCTGGGAGGGATATAGAACGTTTGCAGCTCTTCTACATTGTAAATATTAAGTGCATCCAGTTCTTTATGGTGTTTAAGCGGCACTATGGCGACTTGTAGACTTTGCTCTTCGTCAGCGGACGTTCGTATGGAAGGTCGAGCAGAGAATACAACACGGATCTCATCTTCTGAGTCGCTACCAAAGATCAACGTAGGAGTGGACGGTCCTGGCTTGCTGTGTTGGGGCGCACCCGAATACACTATCTCCTCTTCTTCCTCGGTATCACTGCCGAAGACAGGGATGGTGGCATTAGCTTTATTCTCCAGCTTGTGACATTTCTCCGTATCTTCGAAATCCGGTAAGAAGTATTTGGCATCTTCGTATTTGCGGACCTCGTTCACAGAGAACGGGTTCAGTTCTCCCGTCACGGTATACTCGAAACCATCCTTAAAATACTTCATACACTGATGTTGTGTAGAAGGGATGATGTTGTACTCGTGTAACCATGGTCGGCCGAGCAAAGCATTGTAGCATGTCTTGGCGTCTATGACGTGGAACTTAACGTCCGTGACGAGTAGCCCGAAGCGTAGCGTCAGTATCACAGACCCAAGAGTTCTTGATGACTGGGAGTCGAACCCGGAGATGGTGATCTTGTCACGAGCAAGGTGCTGGACACTCATGCAGATTTCTTTTAACACCCGCACATTGAGGAGATTAACGGAGGACCCATTGTCTATCAGGATTTTGCCTATCTTAATATCGTGGCAGTATCCTGAGACATAAAGGGGGCGATTGTGTTCGCACGTCCCAAGGAGAAGGTCCTCGTCGCCGAAAGTGACATCGGCCGTGTGCACTTCCTCCAATTCATCCTTCATCTTTTCCTCGGCCAGGCAAGCTTGGAATTGTTCCGGATCTTGTAGTGCCTTGATCAACGAATCTCTCGCCTCCTTTGATAGCAAAAGGGCGTCGAGAATGCTGAGCTGTGAGGGTAGTTTCCTCAGGTGCGCTAAGACGTTGTAATCCACCTTATTCTTCTTCGGCGGGTTGTTGGCGCTTAGCTCCTCTAGAACTTGGTCATCTAAGACGATATCTTCAGAAACCTTTTCCTTCCCTTTATCTTTTCTGTTTGAGGGTCCGAAATTCTTTTCAGGCAGCGTCCGATTCCGCAGCCGAATATTTTCGCAAACCTTCGGCTCTTCTTCTTTTCCCGAAATTGACTCTTTAAAGAGAGGGGCGAGTTCCAGCTCCTCATCAGAATCGCTCCCGAATGTAGGCACTTGTGACCCGCCAGTGTTAACCATGCGACAATCGCCGGTGGTTCTTTTAAGCTCTTCGGTTGTATTTTTCCGCTCCTGACGAGTTTTGCGCTTTTCCCGCTTAAAGCGTTGTTGATGAGCAACGTATCCTTGCCACCATCTATCGAAAGCTTTGCACTCTTGGGTGGGATGCGAAACTTTCTGATGATATAAGCAATAGGACGGGTGCATTTCTATTTCACCGGTGATGCTTCCTTCAGAGGATGGTAGCTTCATGCCCATTGATATGGCCTTAGCAAACCTTTTTCTTATCTTGAATTGGCTTTTGTCAACGGTGGAGGCATTTTGCTCCAGCGGGATCGTCGCAGCTCTTTCATCAAGTCGCTGGCGCTTGGCTCTTTCAAATATAGCCATCTCGCTTTCTCGATCAGCCTTACTTTTCAATCGGGCTTCGTTAAGGAACGCGTCAATCATTTCATCTGATAACTCCAGAATTTTTGGTTCAGGATCTGCCCCCAGCGCTTCGGTACAAGGAGTTTCCTCATTGTCCATGAACGAATGGGAAATCACATGACAGCTCGCCACGCATTCTTCAGATTCATCTGACGAGCTTTCTCCATCACCTTCTTCTTGAAAGATATGATTGAGAAACTCTTGGAGTGTAATGGAAGTCCGTGCTTTCTGGTTGTATTCTTCTAGCGCGTCAATTTGTTTTTGCAAGTCCGAGCGCTTGTCGCTAGGCTTCAAGGGCTTCTTTGATTTCTTTTTCTTCTTCTTCGAAGATTTTGACGGCTGGTTGCGAGTGCTTGAGCCACCACCATCGGTCTTTGGAGTTGTACGTGGCTCCAACATCCCCTCAATGACCTGCGGTTCCAACGGGTTCTTCCACTTGATCGCTGGACATGTCTGAAGATCGTTTAGCATCCTCTTTGTCTTGGCTGATAATACAACCTCCCAAGAAGCTTCTTCAACGACGGAGCATGTTGCCCCCGGCGCATTCGTCCCCTTAGAGGTGTGGGGCTGCGGGGGATTCACCTTCCATTTGTCAGATAACGCGAATTTGCCCTGTCGATACTAGTTTTCAAGCCAATTTTTGAAAACGTAGCAATCTTCGATCGGATGGCCCAGTACTCGATGATAAGGACAGTAGTTGGGCTCGTTGACGTCACTTGGTTGTAACGGGCGTTTTGGATCCGGCAGATTTATGAGTCTGTTGCGCAATGCCAGCTCGAATAACCTTCTCGTTTTATCGCGGGGAAACGAGTAAGGACGCCCTAGTCTCTCCTCGAGGTCTACGTACGGGCGCATATTATTTTGACGCACAACCGACTTCGAGTTGCTCGGTTGTTGTTGAGCATTAGCGACGACGATCGCTTTTCCCTTCCCTTTGTCGCTTCGGGAGTCCGGCTTTGGAAGAGGGGGTTTATGGCCCATCTGATCCATTTGCGCTAGCTTGTCAATCAAGGCCTGGAAGGTAGTCGGCTTGAAAAACATCATAAATTGCGAGATGGTCGCTTGTGGATCAAGGGTTCCCACAAACATACCCACCGCGGGAGCTTCTTCAATGCGTTGCTCGCACTTCGACCATAAGTTCCGCCACCGTATAGCGTATTGAACCCATGTCTCGCCTGGTTTTACCCTGGCGTTAATTAGTGCCGTCATCGGGGTGCGTTCACTGGCGCTTGCAAAACGCTGAGTAAACAACAGCTCCATCTCCACGAAGGTTTTGATAGAGTCGTTCGGGAGCTCAGAGTACCATTCAAACGCCGTATCTGATAAGCTTCTAACGAACTGGCGAAGTAACAGCTTGTCGTCACCGCCGGTGTTGCCGCAAAGTGCCCTGAACTGGGCAACATGCTGGTGAGGATTGCCCGTCCCCTTGTAGACATGGAACTTGGGAATCGTATAACCTGGCGGGTACTTGATTTGATCGTACCAACTTGGATATGGCCGCCCCGTTTTTACGACCTGGCCGGCTGCTTCGGTCGCATGATGAACCCGTATTTGTTGGGCGATGTACTCATCCAAATCAGCTTTGGAGATCGTATCCTCTTTAGCCGTCGACAGAGCTGGTGGAGGATTTGATGTCTCTCCCCTATCATCTCCAAGGACGATCGGGGGCTCTTCGGTCGGAGGATCTTGTTGTATCATCATCCCTATCATGTCTTAGAAGAGGAGGCCCATACGCTGTATGTTGGCTGCTTGCTCAGCAGCCTCTTTGTCCTTCTTCTCCAATATCCGACGAAGGAATTCAGCGTCGGTTTCTTCCTCCTGACGTTCGTCCGAGGACGTTTCAGGGTTTTCTTTTGGCCCTGTAAGTGCGGCCACAGCGTTCATCATTTCTTGGAGCTTTTGTTGTTGCTCCTGCGCCTTGGTCACTGATCGGGTAAGCGGTCGATGACCAGTAGATATGCGGCTATCTTCTTTACCAGATGCCACGTAGACGGTATGAACTATAATGCCCCCTGACTTAGGACGTTTGGGTCCACCACCTTGGATATTTGTCGCCGGCACGGGGGTTTTCTCCAGCCTCCTTCTTTTGTGGGCCGTTGAAGTTGAAGGGGCCGTTGAAGTGGGCACCCTAGCGACTGTCATCCTTTCCTGTCTGATCGGACGGTCCCTTTCTTTTTCCACTTTCGCCTTTTTCTGTTGACGAGAGCGGTCTGGATCAATTACGGAGTCTTGAACTCTCCGCCAAACTTTATAAATTTTTTAGGACAGCCGTTGAGGGGGCTGTTCTTGCTTCGTTTCTGGAGCTCTCTCCGCCGGTGGAGGAGATTTCTTCAGTGTAGCGGTGGGAGAGTTCTTCCGTACCCTTCTCAGCAGTTCAAAGCTGTTCCCAGTTGGAACAGCAGGATTGACTTCCACCACTGGAGCCGGTGGAGTTAGCCCTGAGGGGAAGTTGCCCCCTGCCTTCCTCACTCGTTGCCAATGGCGACGTCGAGCATGACGAGCCGTTGGGACTGGCTCGGAGATTGAGACATCTTCTTTTTGCCCCCTGTCTGAATGAGGCGCCGCCGGTGTTAACCTCTTAAAGACTGAGATTGTCTTTTGAGGGGTGATATTCAACCTGTCGAAGACGGATCCTCGAGCAGGGGCAGGAATCGTCAGTCTTGAAAAGACTGACTCTTTGACAGGGGAAGCCGCCTTGACGACTTCTGGAGCAGCAGTTATTGCCTTCCTTGGGACAGCCAATTTAGAGTTCTGATCTAGCCTGGTGAAAACAGAGGCTGTCGGTTTGGTAGTGGGCGACCCGTTGACAGGGGTCGTCGTAGCAGTGAGCCGGTCGAAGACCGACTTTTTGTTCACTTCCGGTGCAGGTATTGGCGCAGAGAAGCTTGTAGGTGGGATCATGGTCCCGAAGAACAGGCCAGTGGTGGCTTGGGTCACCTGGTCTACCGGCAGAGCGAGGAAGGAAGCCGCTTGGGGCCCATATGCTACACCTCCCGGTGAGGTGGAGCGTCCATTGCAGTGGCATTTCGAGCAGTTGGTGCAGTTAAAGGCCATTGAATCTTGAGTTCTGCGTCAGGAAAAAGACCAAATCTTAGTAACTTGAAATCCGAAAGCAACCATTAACAAACCGCGATTGGTTCGCGAAGACGACACACGAAGTGTGGAGTGGAAAGAGGAAAAGGTCCCACCGGGCGTACCAGAATCTGTTCCCCTCCGAAAGGCGGCGCACAAGACGTTGGGACGTCCTGACGCTGAGATTCGGGGCAGATGCTATTTGGTTTTATCCGTCCACCTCTCCGAAGATGCCAAGTTGATTTATGGCACCGTGTATCGGAGGTTTAGACGGATGCGGCCGATGTAGCAGACTTCATCAGATTCCCCCTCGCTTGAGGGGTTTTTGATTATGGGGACGCTCTTCCCTGCAGGCGCAAGCCCCTGCAGTTAATTACGCTACCGCATCGCGGTAACAACTTTATCCTTCTCCAGAATTTCACTTCGTGTCGTGTATGTTTGTTTTGTTTGTGGTTGCCCGTGGATTGTATACGGAGACTGAGTAATGTCGTCGCCCGTAGGACGTGGATTAGTCCAAATCCGTATTTACTTAGATTTGGGTTTGGTGTTTTAGTTTAAGGATACGTTAGCCGTGTTGAGGCTAAGATCAACTTAAACGTTCGTTAAGGATACGTTAGTCTGATTTGAGACTAAGATCAACTTAACGTAATGATCCATTTAATATATGGCCGTCGGGACTCATCACCTCTCCGACGTCGTTGAAGGATTACAACGATAGGTGTCAGAGGAGTTCAGAGATGTACCCTTGAACCAAAGTCGATTTAGAGTTTTATAGTCCATTTGAATGTTTAAGGATACGTTAACCGTGTTTGGGGCTAAGATCAACTTAAACAGGACCGTTTAGATCCGGTAAGAGAGCATCTGGAGGCTTTATATTTCCAGTTTAGGGACATAGTGGTCCATGTTCCAGTTTAGGGACGTGGTGGTCCATATTCCAGTTTTAGGGACGTGGTGGTCCGTATTCCAGTGTAAAGACGTGGTGGTCCGTATTCCAGTTTAGGGACGTGGTGGTCCGTATTCCAGTTTAGGGACGTGGTGGTCCGACATTAGTTTAAGGACGTTTCGGTCCAATATTAGTTTAAGGACGTTTCGGTCCAATATTGAAGGGTGTGGTCATGGGACCCGTCACCTCTCCGACGTCGTTGAAGGATTACAACGATAGGTGTCAGAGGAGTTCGGAGATGTACCCTCGAACCAGTCGTGAATTGATTTAAAGAGCATCCGTGCTCAGTCAACTTAAATTTGAGGACTTGCGGCCAAAATTGGGCTAAGTCCAGTTGAAAATGTTCAACACTTTTATTTATTTTTGGTCTATTAAACCTGTGCTAGGGCTTTGCCCACACTTAGATAATGCATTGCATTACTTTCTATTTTTGTTTGGACCGGGCTCTGCCCTTTTATAAATGATGCAGAAGCATCAATTTTATTTGGGCTCTGCCCTTTATAAATGATGTAGAGCATCAATTTTATTTGGGCTCTGCCCTTTTATTGCTTTGCAATTTATTTTGGCCTGCTAGGTCTTTTGATTTGGGCCTGGCCCTTTAAGAAATGCATTGCATTCGTCAGGCGCTTTGCGCCAATCAGGGAGCGCAAGCGCTTGTGGTGACTACACGTGTCATGCAAACGTTGTGTACTGCGCTAGTGCGTTGTGCTTGCGCTGCTGACACGTGGCGTACCTTGGTGAGTTGCGCCAATTACAGAGAGCAAAGCTCTATCTTAAAGCGCATAGCGCAAGTAGTTGACACGTGGCGCTTTCCCAAGAGCGCAACAGCGCAGTTTGGAAGTGCAAAGCACTAAGAATCTTTTAGATTCAAGAACAGAAGTGCGAAGCACTATTTGATTTCTTGATCTAATTTAGATCAAAGAAAAAATAAGTTTTTTCTTGTTTTTCTTATCTCAGAGAACCAAAGGTTCATGAAAAGTGCAAAGCACTATTTAATTTTTTTTTATTAAAGATCATTGATCTTGTTTTTTAGATCTATGATCTGTTCATAAGAGAACTTTCTCTTTCTCAAAAGGTTTTTACCTTTTTTTGTTCTTGAGGAGTTCTTCAGAGTTCTCTTTTTTTTTTAGAAAATGTTGATGCCTTTGAATTGAGGTCTAAGGCCCTATTTATAGTGCCCATAAATTAGTTAAATTTGTTAAAAAGATCTTTCTCTGAGTGATTTGGGGAATTTTCCCCACCGTTGGATCTTTGATCCAAGGGCTCCTGTTTTACAGAAGAAAATCTTCTTGTTTTAACAAGAACAGAAAGATTTCTTTAAAATCTTTATTCTGTTTGGCGCAGATGCCCCAGCGCGTGACGCGTGTCGCGCAACGTACAGCGGAGCGCAACTGCGCTGACACGTGTCGCGCAGCGCACTGCGCAGCGCATCTGCGTTGACACGTGTCGCGCAGCGCAGTGCTTGCGCAGCTGAAGCGTTGCTTCCTTTACTTTTTTGTTTTAAAAGAGCCTTGCTCTGATTGGGTGCGCTGCTTTGGGCGCTGCGCTGATGCGTCTGCGCCTGACACGTGGCGCGTTGCGCACAGCGCAAAGAATCTGAAGCGTTGCTTCATTTATTAAAGTTTAAATTTTCAAAGCAAAACTTTGCTCTGATTGGGGGAAGATGAAGCGTTGCTTCATCTCCCGCCTTGGAATTTGAACAGAGCTTTGCTCTGATTGGGGTAAACAATTACCTCGTGCTCTACTTTAAATGTATAGCAAAGTTAAGGGGTTGAATGTGAAATTGAAACATGATGGTATTAAAGTGAAAAAATACGATAAATTGGAAAGGTTATCATTTCATGTGAGAAAACTTGTTCAAATTGATTTTTAAAAGTTTAATAGTCAAGATAAAGATGTTTAGGCATAAATGTATTGGTTAGAAGTGGAATTTTATAGAAAACCGAGTCGGAAATCGGATTTGTTCCGATTCCATCGGGTTTCGTAATTTCGTATTTTAAAGAAATAGAAAGGGGGATAGAATAGGACTTATGAGTTTCGATCTATACTAAGGAGTGTAGGGGAACTAAAGAAGTTGTCGAGGCGTTGCTTCGTTGCCGGTTGTTTCTAAAAACGTCGCCGGAATTCCCGCTGGAATCTCGTCGGAGCTTCGCCGTGAACTTGTTTTTAAAGCACACACTTCTTGAAAAACTTTTGAGAGAGTAGCTCAAGATTTTGGGGGTGAGAGGGTAGTGTGTAGGGTTGATATTTATAGGGTTAGGCTAGGGTTAGGGTAGATGAAAAGTTAAAAATAAAAATATAATAAAATGTAATAAATAAATGTATTAAAAGTGGAGTAATTGGGTTTTTTAAAGAGCTCTGGAAGTGGTCCGAGGCTGAAACTTTGCAGGTGCATAGGGAATATGAAAAGACACAACTTTCATGTTGTGGTCGTCGCCGGAATCGGCCGACTTGGGGGTGACTCGGCCGCGACTCGGTCGGAGCACTGAGTCGGCCGAGTCAAGGCCGAGTTGGCCGAGTCAAGGCCGAGTCCGGCGTCCAGGATCCTCCCCGACGGTTCATCTAACTCCTGCAAGTGTTACATGTTTGGGTGTAGTGGGGTTTTTGTGAGATATGCACGTATAAACTCTTGATATTCTAAAGGTTTTAAAAAAATCAATATTAAAAATAATGTAGGGTATGGGATTTGAACTCTGGTGGCTTGGTTCAGCAGTGCAAGGTATTACAAATGAGCTACAAGCTCCTTCTTGTAATTATGGAGTTATTTAATTACTTAAAATGATAGCAGCAATAGTAAATACTTCAAGTATACATTAAATTTAAAGTAATTTCTTGTACACTAAAAATGGAGTTATTACATTCTTGTAGCTTGTAATTAAAAACAAAATAATTACTTATATCTTGTGCTCAGGCTAAAATACCCCTTTATGCGTTTTGAAAAAAAATTTAAAATTTTGTGTAGAAAAGTGTATAGGAAAATTAGGGTTGTTACAGTTCAGCACGGCCTATCATCCGCAGACGGACGGGTAATCCGAGCATACTATCCAGACGCTCGAGGATATGCTAAGGACATGCATGCTTGATTTTCAGGGCTCTTGGGAAGATTACCTCCATCTGGTAGAATTTTCGTATAACAACAGCTATCAGGCTAGCATCCAGATGGCACTGTTCGAAGCTCTTTACGGACAGAAGTGTCGATCCCCTCTTTGTTGGGATGACATTGATGAACAAAGGTTGCTGGGCCTTGAGCTTATAGTACAGACAATGGGAAAGGTTTAGACGATCAGGCAACGTATCAAGGCTGCTCAGGACCGACAGAAGAGTTGGGCAGATGCTGGCAGATGGTCGTTAGAGTTTGGTGTTGGTGACCACGTATTTATGAAGATATCACCCACTCGGGGAGTGATCAGGTTTGGTAGTCGGGGGAAACTCAGTCCTCGATTCATCAGACCTTTTGAGGTGCTAGAACGAGTAGGAGAGGTGGCTTACCGACTTGTCTTGCCTCCATCGCTAGCTGGTGTGCACAATACTTTCCATGTATCTTAGTTGAGGCTCTACGTTCGGGATGACAGCCATATCTTGGACCATTCAGAGTTGACGTTAGGCGCCGATCTGTCTTACGAGGAGCATCCTACCACCATTCTCGATCATAAGGAGAAAGTGTTGAAGAATAAAATCATTCTCTTGGTTCGAGTTTCTTGGGGTAGTCGTTCTCCATAGGAGTCTACCTGAGAGCGTGAGGAGGACATCCGTTCACGATTTTCGCACCTGTTTGAGTAGTTGTTTATTTGTTTGTTCCGTTGTCTTCGTTCTTTAATTTTGAGGACGAAATTTTTGTAAGGGGGGTATGATGTCAATCCCCAGTTCCTTGTATATTTTTCCGTATATTTTTTTAATAAATATTTTCCCAAAATTTTTCTAATTATTTTCATATCTTTTATTTTTCTTTTCTTTTCCTTTTAACCAAATCCAAAACCCTAACCCAATTCCCTACTTCCTAAACCTATACCCGAGCCCAGCCCACGAACCCCAAGCCCAAACCCTTCCCCCTCTCTCTCCCTTCCTTCACTGTTTCAAAAAAAAAAGAAAAAGACCCTTTCCTCCTTCGCCGCCTCACCCTCACGACCCGCTCACCCCCACGTCCCCGCGTAACCCGCTCCTCCCTCGAGATCCGCGCTCAACCCCGGCAACCCCTCCATATCTTAATGGCTCCCCCTCCTCCTCCTCCTCTTCTTCTCTTCTTCCTACGAGCCTTTCCCCCACCTCACACCACCACTGCCACTGCCCACTCCCACTCCTCTCGCCGATGACACCCCCCACCTCTCCTCTCTCGAGAGCCACCCTCCTCACTCTAGGACCCACCACCACTCCGTGCACGCCCCGAGTCCCCCGGCAACCCACAGCCTTTGCCAACTCCCTGAGCACCACCGCCACAGCCACCATCGGCGTCTCCACCTCCGTCAGTCGTCGTCGACCTCCTCCAGAGGCCACACATCCACCACGGTACCGCCCGCCTCAACTCCCCGAGCACTCACCGCCATACATCACCTTGCCGCTGCACCCTTGAAGCACCTATCGCCATCCAAACCGGTTCTTTCATATCCACCGTCGCCTCCATCTCTGGCTCACCTCTCGACTACCACCGCTGCCTCTGCGGCCCCAAGCCAGCTCGTCACTGCCCCGTGCCCAGCTGTGCTCCGCCGCCTCTGCCATGCCCAACCAGTGCCATTTCGTGCCCGACTCAAGCCTACTTACGTACCCACCTCCGCACCGGCACCGTGCCACGACTGCACCGCCGCCGTATCTAGTACCGTGTCGCGCCATGCCACACCCGCACCACGCACCGAGTCAAGACCGTGCTCAGTACCGTGCTCAGTACCGTGTCACGCCGCGTCATCACCACGCCCACTACCTTATCACGCTTGTGTCGCCACCGCGTCCAGTACCGGGTCACTACCCATCGCGCACGCGCTACGCATCGTGTCCAGTATCGCGTCGTCTCGTGTGTCGAGATGAATCTTGCACGTGGTGTCGCTTCTATATCAGCGACCGAAGGCAAGTGCAATCTCACTTTCTTTAACATGCTATGTATATAGATATATAAATTCATGTTAATATTATACTAGTTCGATTTTTGCGAATCCGTGTTACGTAGTATGCTATCACATATATGTTTGTATGTCATCATCGTATTAATTCTAAAGTGTCAGTTTTGAGCACAATCGGATCTAAAACGTCACATTAATATCGTGTGCAAGATGTAAATATTAGATACCGTTTTCACAAGTTAGGCAAAACCAAATTTAATTCGATAATTCTCGATATTGTGTGTTGTTAGTTCGTTGTAGAGAACTAAACTTAAACCCCGTCGATCATGCTCAAATATTTTACCCATATCTTCTTTTACTACTTATGCATGTCGCGTAGTAAACCGAACTCAAAATAACGAACTATCGCACGTGAAACGATGTCCTAAAGAGACGACGTCAATTATGGTTTTACTGTACATGTCGAGATATTAAATTAATATAAAATTAGATACATCTCGGAATGTAATGTTTTATGGCTCATATCGAAGCCGACTCGATAAGATAGAAGTCTTTATAGTTTATTCTTCGATACTGATAAATCACAGCAACGAGAACTGACCGGGAATGCGGCTCTGGACTACAGTCCAGAGCACCATTTCACATCGATACCTCACTTTATATGAATGTGTAGCACTGTATGAACATGGAATTATGCATAACCCTATACTGTTGTAAAGATAATCCTGTTAGATAACTATTGGTTTTGGCTTCGTTTAATTTTACCGCCGATTGGTATTTTAATTGAAAATTAAACTGTCAAAATGTACTGTAGTCCCAAGCAGGGACAGAATGTATGCCCTGACCTTGAATAGAACGTATCTCCTAGCACACAGTGGATATTGTCGATCCGTCTAGTGCGTTGGAAACGTAATCGAAAGATCTAAATTTTACTCAACTGCAGCGTTGCTCAATTATGATCCCAATAAGATGAAAAGTGTGTTACGAATTGGACTTTCAGTTCAGCAACTGACTTTCTAGCGATGAAAACTTAAAATGAAACAACCGCATCTCGCAAACCCGAAACCCGATTGACCTGGAACCAATTTTATTAGATCGCTGTTTGAGTTTACTTTTTACCTCTTTTATAGCATTTTGTCTAAATACAACCGTGTATATTAATATGTTTTCTGAAATCATAAGGTGTATTGTGTTCCATATCGCGCATGACTTGCTATGTGCATCATTCTTGTATTTTACCAAACTGTGATACCTTTAGTGATAGCGAACGTTCATAATGATTTATAGCGAACCTTGCATTGTCGAACGTGAGCGGTATTAGATTAGTTGTGTCAAGTATACCAGTGATAAGTGATTAATTCGTGAAAGTGAACAGTGCAATGAAAGTGATAAGGCCGTGATTTGGCGCGTGCTTGTACACGAATAGTCTTATACGTATGGTTATTATGACATGGGGAAAAGGGGAAATTAAGGTGGAATTGAACTCGTATAGCGACTTAGAGAATGATCATTCGATATTAGTGATACACACACACACACATACATATACATTAGGTCGTGAGTCTAGCGGCATGGCTGCAGGGTTATGTCTCGGGCAACAGTGGACCGTAGTCTCGGGCATGCACGAGTCCCTTGTTAAACATGAGTATCCTTTCCACCGATTGATTTCATTTGACTTAGAGACCGATAGGTAATGGCATACATATTGCGTGGATTGCTGACATGATACGTATACCGTACCGTTCATATTCACTTGATATTCCTTATTCTCATGTTTCTATATTCTGCCGCGTTTTTCATGTTTAATAACATGGTACACACACTATATATATTTATTGCTATTTGTGTCGCCTTGACGATCTGAGTGTGCATGCTCAGAGGATGAAGTGGACCCAGTCCAGGAGCAGGATCTGCCATTCGAGATTGCGGAGGTTTAGACCGCGACATCAGCGCCATCGCCTTTTCTTGCTATAAGAACAATGTTATTTCTTTGGTTCGTTATTTCTTTCATGCAAATAAATGTATCCCGAACTCTGTTATTTTAATGTAATAAAGTTGTGAACTCTGATTTCCTTTACTCTAGTGCTGTGTTTACTGATTACCATATAATGTCTTAAGCCGAAGTGTGACTACGGCGGGATTATTTCTTGACCGTGGGAGTATGAATGGCCTAATCACCTCTCGCATTCCGTATTTTAGGAAGCGGGGCGTGACATAAAGCCCAGTTGGCAGGCAGGGCAGTGGTTTATTTCTTGCAATTTACTGAAAAAATTATGGGTTTTTCTCTAATTCATCCCCAAAACCTACAATTTCATATTCCATACATCATCACCAAATACATATAGGACATCCAAACATCACCACTAAAACATACAAGTTATATAAAAGGAAACGTTGTCATTGTCTAAAAATCATTTCCGTTAGCTTCTTGCGTCAAGTCTGTTGAGTCGAGATGGGTTTGCTTAAGTCGGGCAGTGGGTTTATAAAATAGAAAACCACAATTAGCTTATTTATCTCTTATCTTCTCTCTGAAGGTCCTTTTTCGGTTTGCTAAATTCACTTTATTCAATAAGTTTGCATAAAATCCTTGATTTCTTGGTAAAATCAAAACTGGACTTCATCTTTACATCATCTTGGGTTCAAAATGCCCATTTACAATGGCAAGAGAGATTTTCAATCAATTATATGAAGAAAACTCCTATGGGCCTAGAGGCCCGGCCGTCTTCCCCCAAAGCTTACGGGGTGTTGCAAAAAAGAAAAAGAAAAAAAGGAAAGGTTGGAAGAAAGGCTCTTTTTATTGTTAAAGAGTATTTTATCTGAAAATTAGCTCAAATAAGGAATTTTAAAGGTGATATATGGAATATCAAGACATTGAGGGTGGTATCTAGCAACAGCTAAGTTTTGGGGCTTATGTATAGAAAACCCCAAAAATTCATATCAATTTTGCCACTCTCGCTTCAGTATCAGAGCCATAGTCACATAATTCACGAATAATTCGGCGAATTCGCGAATTTTTGATTGTCCAATTAATTTTCTGATTTAATCGCCATTGACGAACTTTTCGAATAATTCAAATAAACAGTAAATAATTCACAAAAACAGCGAATAGTTCGCAATATCAAAACCCAGCGTCTCATATATTAATTCCTTGCTCGAAATCCTTTCCGAACGTTTCCCGGATCTTTCCTGAATAACTGCCGCATTTTTCCGAATAGTTCCCGAATCCGAATTTTCGACCAAACCAAACAGCTTTAGAGCAGCCTATGCTTGCGAGAGAGTATGCTGTCAGGCTCCAACACAAAACGGGAAACAAAACTTTACAACGCGCGTTTCCAACCACCACGTGTCCCTGTAGATTCACGCACGAACTCTAAAATCCGCCATCGCGACTCCTAAAGTCCAGCTGTCGAGCTCTCGCCACCACAACAAAGAGGCCTATTCCTCTCCACAATGACCAAAATACCCTTCCCTTATTCCCTCCTCCCCTGAAAAAACCAACCAGGACACGATGGCACTCTCGTGATTATCTCACAACACTCGACCCATTTTCTGAGACTAAAGGAGAAGGAAAGATATTTGTAGAGGCTGCGGCTAGGGTTTCAGTATCCATCGTTTCCCCTTCCCTCTTCGCTCTTAGCCGCCACTAAAACCCTAGCTCTCTCTTTCATTCTTTCTTATATTAATGGCGATCGAATCGAGAAATTGTTCTTGCTAGTATCGGGCGTTTTGTTTGAGATCCGTTTGAGCTCGAGATCTGATCGTTTGATCATCGATGGCGATGGTGAACCCATTCGATCTCCTCGGGGATGACGATAACGACGATCCGACGCAGCTGATCGCGATTCAGCAGCAGAAGATCGCCGCGATGAAGCCTGCTCCGGCGCCGGCGAAGATGCCTTCGAAGCCTCTGCCGCCTGCTCAAGCTGGTGAGTTTGCGATCTGGATTTTGTTTCGTTTTGCATTGCGTCTTGATTGATCATTCTGTTTGGTTGTTGATTTAGTGGAAAGATGGATCCTTTTCTCGTTTTTTCACTTTTATGATGCTTTTTCGGTGGATGGCATTGCGTCTGCGCTGCTGTGACAATTAAGATTTTTTTCCATTTCGAAGGCATATATTCATTCTTAGTTGCTTTGAGCTGACAAAAGGCTGGAGCTTTGATAGTTTTTTTAGTTGTATTGCAGAGAATGTGAACTTCGGTGAAAATATGGATTGTTGACATACTGAAATGACTGCTGTGATTAGTATCAGATTAATATCCTAATATTCAAAAACTACCAAATCAATTACCGAAAACTGAGCTGCTGTGGCATTTAGAATTTGTTTATTTTCCCTTTTCATCTATTGCCATTCTGTTAGCAATTGGATGTTAAATTCATCATCATTTAATTTCAGCTGAGATAATGCTGAAACTTTCAAATTTTTGTTTATTCTGTTGCGAGGAATGTGAAGTTTGTGGAAAGAATATTTCTTTTTTGATGCAAAGATAGTTTTTTTAAAAACTGGAACCCTCTCTTACCACTGTTATTTTGTTTTTTGTATTGATATTTGTTTTTATAGTAAATGAAGAGCTCCAAAATGGTATGATTGATGATTTACATGCAACAAATCTCTGCCATTTTGCAAGCTTGAATAATCTAATCGAATCTTTGTTGCCTGGTTTGTAATAGTGAGGGAAGGCAAAAGCAACACTGGAGCACCACGTGGTGGGGGCTCAGGACGAGGTGGGCCAGGCCGTGGAAGAGGCGGTCGCACTGGTGGGCCGGGGCAACGCCGTGATTTTGGCAATGGAAATTCCAATGGGTTTGCAGGAAGTTACAGTGGTGGTGGTGCAGCAGGTGGAGCTGAAGAGGGAGAGGGTGGGACTTCGGACAGGGAGCGTGGGCCCTACGCTGGACCCCGCCAACCATTCCGAGGTGGACGCCGTGGCGGATATGGGAATGGGGAGGATGGAGGGGATATAGAACGGCCTCGGAGGACATATGAGCGGCGAAGTGGAACAGGCCGTGGAAACGAGTTCAAAAGGGACGGGGCAGGGCGTGGGAACTGGGGAACTGCGACCGATGATGCATTTGTGCAGTTAAGATTGATTTAGTTTGTATGCGAAGAGTTGGTTAATGCTATATGAAAGATTTTGTTACCATGAGTTCGTTTAATATTTAGTTAACTTGCTTTGTTGTGCAGGGTGACAGAGAACAATGTGAATGCCGATGAGAAAATAGCTAGTCCTGAGAAACAGCCTGAGCAGGAAGATGCAACTGTTACTGATGTGGGTAAGGAAAACAAGGAGGGACAAGCAAATGAGGCAGAAGAGAAGGAAAAGGAGGAGGATAAGGTATAATCGCTTTAATTCACATATATTGTGTTTTATTTTCTTTCTATAATTAGGTTAAAGTTTAGTTTGTGTTGTTGATCCCTCTTGCATATAATCATTCAATAAATCGTTGTTGCGACAAATTAACATGATTGCATATAATCATTCAATAAACCGGATGTTACCCAGACCCGAGAACATATAAATTTCATAAAATGTAAGCATAAGGAGACATTGACATGGCAATATGTTGTGTATATATGAAACAATGGTGAGTGGATATGTTAATAAATAAACAGCACGCCCCCTTTCTTAATGCTCAAGCACACTTATGCAATAATATACCAACATGAGAATATAAGATATTTTGATATGTGCCAAAAGTTTTTTCACTTGTGCTATTCTCCATTTTTGTGATTTTGCAAAAAGATAAGCCTCTCTTTAACTTCTTAGGGCTTTGCATGGTAGGTAGTGGTCACTATAGGAATCTTTCTACAGATTAGTTCTTTACAATTAATGCTCCAAATGTCGAATGTTGGGACGGAGATTTTCATATCTCATGGCGGATGTGGAGATATATCATGACGTTTTCTTAATGTCGATCTAAATATTTGTGTTATAATTTAAACCTTAATATGCTTGACGATTACTGAATCTTATACATATCAGTAACACAACTCAATATAAAAAGTCGGGTTTACTAAATGAATTTTATCTCAATAGCTCCGTGGTCATATGAAGCTATTTCCAATGATAGATTTTAGATGAGTATGGATTTATATATTGGAAAGAATTTTTAAGGAGAACGATAAATTTACTTAATTTATCAAAGAAATTACAAAACCCCCATTATAATCTAACCTTTTACTTCGTTGAAGAAGATAGGCAAGCCCATGAAGCTGAAGGATTTGTTGATACTCGGATTTATGTTGATGAAAAGTTTTAAGAATTAAAAATTACGTGTGCTGCTTGGGGTGTTTTTTTTGACTCGACTATTAAATTGCTGGACCCGGCGTGATTCTCATGTTGGTTCATGTAGCCTACCCCATATGCTTGGGATAAAAGGCTCAGTTGTTGTTGTATTAAATTGCGTGTTGGATTTGTATTTATACTCGAAAACCCAAGGTAAGAAATAATATTAAAAAAACCGATTCTTAACCTGACATCAATGCCTCGAGACACGTCAACATCTCGGCCGGCATTTCTACAAAACTCCGCTACGAAATTAAATTTGTAAAATCACGGTGTTTCTATATTTCTGACATATTGGACGACATTCGACATATGTCGCCAACATTTAGAACACTAATAACAATCTGATATTTTCGCATCCTTCACTAAGTATAATTTTTTTTAGAATATAGGTGGATTAAATTAATCCCCCTAGATTCAACCTCTTCCCATGGTGCTCGGCACATACATTGGATTTGTGTGGCCTCGTCACATTTCATGCCTTACCAACTGTACCACCCCTTAATACTAAAATATAATCTTTGGAATACAAAAGAATATAAATAAAATTTTATATGTATGAAGTTTTTCCTTAAGAGATTTAAGATTGTGCCAGAAAAGATTCATAAACAGAAAATTTATTATATGATAAGTATACATTTGTGAAGTGCCTCATAGTTTTTCTTTAGTGCTCAAGTGGTGTGATAGAAGTTCTTGTTTTCAAACATGGCTGGCTATATAATAGCTGCAAATAATCTTGCTATGATATATATAACATTAATTTCTTTTAGTTCTATAACCTTGAAGACAAGCAAGGTCAAGTTACCAAGTGGTTAAGAAATAGTTATGTGCATTACAGGCTCTTAACGAATATTTTCCTTTTCAAAGTATTAAAACTGAACAAAGTTAAATAATGAAAAATGATCAGTAGCCTTCAAGACTGAATACCAGTCTTAAGATATGCTTTCACTGTGTGTTTGTCATGCTGTATTATCAAGATATTTTTAAATCCTCTTATTTCATGTGTAAATTGTGGGGAATATCTAAAACCATCCTTCAATTTTTCCCCACTTTTGCTATTTTTACGTGTTGCATTAGCTTGATATAAATTGTATCCCAGAACAAAAAGGTCCCTGGTTCAAACTCGTTAAAGATTAGTTATTTTTATGTACCCCCATTCATTTTCTCGTTTTACAAGTGAGTTTTTCTTGTTGGATGTTTTCCCATTCAGGCCTTTGTGATAACAGTTTGATATACATTGTTACCACATGCCAATAGCTAAAGCTTTTGCTTAGAGTGATTCTGGACACATGCCATTAGGATGAATCATGTGCCTGAGGAGTCGGTCATGAATATTCAATAGCGGTATCCAATTTTTAAGTGCACTCATTTGACATAGAAAAATAAAATACGAGGGCGAGAAACAGCTCTTTGCATACCTCAAGTTAGGATAAATCCTGTGCCAGCGGATTTTCCGAGGAATGGTCATTAGTACAACCAATTCTTAAGTGCAATCTATCCGATGTAGAAAGCAACCAATTCTTAAGTGCCATCTATTTGACGTAGAAAGATATCAGGGTGCACTTACCACTTTGGAGAAACTGAAAGCAAACTCGAACTAATCCCCATTGTGGCTTGGGATTAGAAGGGATTTTTTTTTTTATCTATTCTGGTTCAATAGGACGCAGATGATTTTTTCCTTGCTTCCTGGAACGGTATGATAGTGCACAATACATTGCGGCCTGCCTGGTTACAAATTGGCCCTATAAATTGCTTTACCTTGAACCAAGTTCCAGCTAAAGTTGGCGCATGTTTTGGAAGCCTTTTCTACAACAGGTTCTTCTTAAAGAAAGGGGCAACCATGGTTTTGTGTCTTTCTGATGTACATCTGCCTTGACAATGAGTTACTAAAATATATTTCATAGGATTTCCTTAAAGCACATAGGAATAAATAACTGGTAAACTTGTAGTAACAAAAGATCTGGTTACAAGAATGCCAAGAACAAGTACAGCCAATAACTACCATAGATTTTTTAAGACGGTTTCTCCAATTGCAATTATTATTGTAGCTGAGAACCTTGTAGTTTTGTTTCGGGATGGAAATAGGAATCCAGTGGTTGGTATAATGAGAACATGCTGAAAAAGGCAACTTCGGGATAGTTTCCTTCAGTATTTCTATATGTGGGCACAAGTATTGAAGCCTTAAGGCCTTGGATAGAGTCTACATAGTTATATGAGAATAGAGTTACAAAGTTATATGAGAATAGGGTCAGTATATGTATGTTTGCCTGTTATTAAATCTATCTTTGAATTTGCTTACATACAAACAGAACCTTGAAACCTTAAAAGCAGAATTGATATTTCATATATTTTTTTAAAAATAAATGTAGAAATAACACATTATTTTTTATGGATACACTTTAGGAAAATAAGGCAAACAGATTTATAATGGTTAGATACAAGTAAACAGCTTATGTTTTTATAGAGTAGCGCCCTACAAATTATACGTTTTTCTTCCCTTAAAGGTGAACGCAGAATGGGTGTTAACTATAACTTGTTGGGTAGTTTGGACATTGATGGTGACACAGAAAATAGCAACAGAAGTTTTCCTTTCGAAACCAAGTAAGTGGAAGAGTAAATCTTTTTAGTTCCATAAGCATGAAGATCTATATTTTACAAGCCTTCTTAGTTCAGTAAGCAGAAATATGTATGCCATTTGGGCTTCTATACTTGCGAACTTAGTTTAGTTTGGTGCAGATTTCAATTTTGACCAACCAAAACCAAAAGATTCACAAACCTATATTTCTTGCTACCTTTTCTGCCGATTAACTGGTGCATGAGGTACACTTCTTGTTGATAATCTCTCTTTAAAAAATAAAACATCTCAAAATCAAAGCAAGACCTGATAAAAATGGATCAGCAAGGTCATGTACCCCATTTGTGAACTCGTCTAATCCTGGTAGGTGGTACCATTTGGGCCAAGTTTAAATCGTGTTGGGTTAAGGTCAAGCATAACATCCCAATTAACCTTACCCTAATTTCCAACTCTATGGATCAATTTTAAAAAGCGTTGGAAAGAGTTGAAAAGAAGAGTTGTAAAACAGGTGCAAACTTTGGAAAAAAGAGGCTATATGCGCAGTGCAGCAACCTTACACTCTGTAGATGCCATGAGTAACTACAAATCACTTTTTTAATATATGTGACTAACATAATCACTTTTGTCCTTGGTGAATATCTGCAATTTAATTGCAATAAACTTTGATATTCTGCTTGCAATTCAATCTGCCTTATTTGTGCTATAGGTAGAAGTATTGTGTGTGCCAGGTATATAGTCTCATCTTGTGGATTGATCTATCTGGGCTGCTTCTTGTTATTTGCTTCTTAGCTTTTTCCTTGCATGAATTTCCTCCTTTGGGGGCTTCAGTCATTTAATTTTCCGCTCAACCATAATGCAATGCTCCCTACCTCATGAGGAAACTTGCTAACTCCTATATTACTTGTTATGGTCAGCAACTCCTATATTATTTCTTATGGAACTTCCGTTCGAAAACTTCAAACCGTTTCATTTCAAAACGATAAACTTGTCGTTCAGAAGAACAATTCGAACATGTGCTTATTTTCGATGCATGTTAAGTGAAAGTAGCTACTTAATTTTTAAATAGCTATTCAGTGGCCAACAGCTATGGCATGATTCTAATACAATAGGTGTTTAACTTTTTGAAATAGCTAGTAATTAATTTTAGTCTTTGAAGATAACGGTTTGTTATGACCTTTGTCATACTGTCCACCCATTATCCATTTTTTTTTCCACCCTAGATCCTAGTCTACCCATATTGAACCTTTCTATATACCCAGTTGCACTTTCCAGTTCTCATTCCGTAGTTCCGTGTTTTAGGTGGCCTTGAATGCTCACTTGCTTAACGGACCTACAATCTCCATTTTGAACTAGGGATTTTAGTTTGTCTTTTAGTCAGTTATATTTTTGGACTATCCTATCTCGAGGGTGTATGGTGTGTATTGACTGAAGAAAAATTTATGCTAGCACCCTTTTCTGACCGAAGAAAAAATTTATGCCACCATGGCTAACTTTTCGACATGCTTTTCATCATGCATTAATTCAGTAAACTGCCATAAATGTACTTTTTGTTATTTATATACATTGTCAATTTTCTTAGAGGTGATTTTTTTAACTCGCAGTGTATTGATCTACTTTAATTTCTTGATTTGTGATAACTAATGCTTTTTAGATTGTTCTTTTATTTTCTTATTTATTCTAACTGTTTTATTTGTGCCTTTGATAAACCTAAATAATTCTTCTAAAGTGTTGTGAAAAATTTGATTTTGCTTCCTAATTTTTATTGGATTCTCCCATTCATGTTACCATCTGGTTTATGTTGTGGGCATTTTGCATCTGGTAACCATTTCCCTGTTGCTGCTGCTTCTAGGAGATGACTTTGGAGGAGTATGAGAAAGTAAGGGAGGAGAAGCGAAAAGCCTTACTTGCGTTGAAGACTGAAGAGAGAAAAGTTGAGATTGACAAGGAATTGAAGTCTATGCAGCAGCTGTCCTTGAAGAAGGGAACTGATGAAATCTTCATCAAGCTGGTATGTTCTATATTGCTGATAGCTGAAGTTGTCTTCCGGCATTATCTTTAGGACCAGTAAGCAGTTTTTATGATTTATGGTCCACTGTCTAATATAATTTCTTTAGGGTTCTGGCAAGGAGAAGAAGAAAGAGAATGCTGAGAAGGACGAAAAAGCCAAGAAGGTTTGTTACATCTGTCTTGTTTCTATACTCTATGTATATGCCATTGTTTGTCTCTTATCGTGCGATAGAATATAAAATCCCTTAATATGCACTTTAACTTTAAGTTTTTGCGCAGTGGCAAGGATTTTTAAGATGGTATCCTAGCAGTCTATGTTCAAATCCCACTGGACACCAATCTGAGGGGCTGTTTGGTTGCTTGTAGTTGGAAAAACAATGCATTTACAACTACATGTAGATGCAAATACCGTGCTTGCAATTTCATTCCTTTGTTTGGTTAGAATGTAGTTGTAACTGCATGCTTTGCAAAACATGTGTTTGTTTAGATGTAGTCGCAACACGATAGCAAACTTTTCTATTTTCTTTTGCATTTCAATTCATGTATTTGCAAAAGCGCTCAATTTGAGCGTGGTTGCAACTACATGATTTTTAATACAATTTGCTTTTCCAACTACAAGTTGAAGTCGTAACTACTTTAAACCAAACGCTTGATTTTTCGTGAAGTTAAAACCACATGGGTCTCCAACCACATCAACCAAACAACCCCTGAAAGAAGCAATGGTTCATGTCCATGTCTCAGCCCACAAGATGGTGCTCAACATATTGAGTGCTTGAACGTAAAAATATCTCGTTCAACCTTTGCCATGGCTTCGAGGTTTTGGCTTAGGAACTTTATGTCATGTTTTTGGTTCAAAAGAAAGTGAAGGATTTAGGGTGATGCATGGATTCAAATAAAAAGTAAAGAGATGGAAAATAATAGGAGTGCAATGACAGACCCAACCAGAATAGATCATAATTTTTCCTTCACTTTCTTTTCCTTGCAACATTTTTAAATCAAACATATCCTTAAATACATCTCTTCTTTTGCTTTCTCAAGTAAATTTCTACAATTATGCAAAGCTTCTTTACTTGCCATAGTTTTGTCCATCAGTAAGTTGGCACCAATAAAGAAGCATATTACTTTAGGTCAACAATTGCTGTGAAAAGGTCAAATGCATAATGAGGCTTGCTTTGTAGCTTGACCCCATTTTGATCAAAGGTTTCAATGCTTGGACAATGAATTTCCCCCCCTCTTAATGACTTTCTTTTTGTTCATTGTTTTATAGGCTTTGAGCATCAATGAGTTCTTAAAGCCAGCTGAAGGGGAAAGATACTATGGCGGGCGTGGGCGTGGTAGGGGACGTGGCGATCGTGGCCCCTACCGCGGTGGTTTTGGGGGCGGCTCAAATACCTTAGCCTCTGCTCCTTCGATTGAAGACCCCAGCCAGTTTCCAACTCTTGGAAGGAAATAGAGGGCATCTATAGCCAGAAGCCTACTGAAAACTTTATCTTAATTTCACCTGTTTCTTAATTTAGAGGAGCCACATTATCTTTATTTCGCCTGTTTCTTAATTTAGAGGAGCCGGAAACTTATTTAAGGATCATTTGGATAATTTGTTTTTGTTTTTGTTTTCCATCCTCTGCTATGTATATTTGAGTGTTGCTGGACCGTGTTGTCATAGTGTCTTGTAATAGTTTCACCTTTTGAGGCTGAACCAATTCTCTTAGCAGTTTTGTTGACATTCCAATTTTATTATATTCTAGTGTCTGCATGCTTTAATTTGGCTTGATTTTTCCTTGTGTTTTAAGTCTGGTCTTTTTATCTAAAGCAGCAGAATAATTGGATATTTCCTTAACATTTTAAGTATTGAACTCATAGCATTTTCTTTCACGTTGAATGGGTTCATAATATTTATGTCGATTATGTTTGAAATCCGAGTGGAGTTTGTCGATAACTAAGTGCAAATCTGAACTTGTATATCTCCATGTTGCTGTATGGTATTTTCTACGAACTTTACAATCCTCAATTGTCTATATAACATGTTTAGGTTTTATCGTTTACCAAGTTATATGGTACTTCTATTTGAGTTGTGTTTTCTTTGGTTGATTTTAGCATTTGTAGTAAATTTCTAGTATCCAATTCAGAAAAGTATTCCTCTTGAGAGGGGTATGCTGACTGCTGAAACGCATAAAGAGTTCTAAAATGATATGAACTTTACGTAGAAACTTCATTTGCTGACCCAAAGGTCTTTTTGTCTTTTCTGTTCTTCTCTTTTTTGGGTAACTATTGCCTGAAATTTGCTCAGAGGAAGGAAAAAACACTCTAGCCGAATCCAAAATATATGTTTGGTTGGAGTAGGTATATCTGAAAACTCTGTAGAGGGTTTTTCTGATCGATCTATGCATTAATTTATTGTAGTTCCAACTACTAATATTTTGCACGTGCATCTATATTTTGAACAACATATATATTAAAATCATGTGTAAAGTTTTTACTCCTTTATTATTTCAAGATTTGATGTGGATATTTTATCTATTTTTAACTTATTTTTTTTAGACTATCTGTTATCTTAACTAAAAGAAATCTTCTTAAATCTTTGTTGTTTAATGTTAATATGTATCAACGCACGTCACACGTGCAAATCTTTTTAATCTTATTTGTTTAATGTTAGTTTGTATCAACGTGCTTTATATGTGCAAAAAATAGATGATGCGGACCATCTAAAAATTAAGTATTAATACCAAATAAACGTGAGAATACCATGTGACGCCCTCTTTTTGCATTATAAGAGTAGAGATAACAATTCGAAAAATAGAAAATAAAACAAAGTCATCGTGTTCATAACGTTAATCTTAACCTAGTTTTCTTCGTATATGGTGTGCCTTTTCACATTGCAACCAATATTTACTTCATTATAGAATCTGTAGCATAAAAAGCAGCAGGAGTGCTTGCTATTATCACCCGATCTATTTTTTTCATTTGAAATCATTTAAGTCTATTCTTTGAAATCACTGTTATGAACTATTATATCCAATGATGAGAAGTGGGTAACTTAAGACGGGTCCCTTAGGGTTAGGTCATGTTTGAACAGCTAGGATTAAAATCCAAAGGAATGACTTTAGAATTAAAATGTGTTGGAATACATATACATTCTAAAAGTAAAATTCCAATACATTTTGATAACATAATGCATATTTGTGTGGCGAGGATAAAGCTAGCATTGAAGTGAGAGAGAAAAAGAGAAAAAGAGATTGATGTGACATTTCAAGAGAGAGAGAGTATTAGATTAGAAAAATTGGATCTTTATCAATTTTTAAAATCCTATGGATGAGGGATATTTTTGGGCATTTTTTCCATTGGAATTGCTCATAAAAAAATTACCCAAACATCAAAATTTTTGGATTGGATTGGTCCAATCCAATGGAAAAAATGAATCTTGGCTACCCAAACATGACCTTAGTGTTTTTAACTAGGATCTAATAATAGCAGAGATCAGTAGAAAAGGTTCCCGGTCTCATAAAAATGAAAAAACTACTATGCAAGGGCTTGTATGGTGCAATCCCTTGCATAGCCTTTGGATGGATTTCCCCCGCATACAAGGGAAGCCAATTCAAGGGCTCCAGAGGGGCTTGCACCATGCAAACCCTTCTAGAGTAGTTTTTTCCCATAAAAATGCATTGCATCTCAAACAACTAATAAAAGCCCTAATCTGCATCATCAAAACCCTAACCACCTAAAGGATATTTTTCAATGTAGTGTGGTGCTCATGGGGCTTCCACTGCCCTCTGCTATTGGCCCCCTCCCACGAGCTATTTGTCTCTTATCAAAAAGAGGTCCCAAAGCAAAGCAAAGCAAACCAAAGCAAACCAAACCAAACAGCTCCTCTGTTTTCAATGTGTTCCTCACATGTTTCTACTCACTTTCACTCTCTCTGCCTCCCTTGTTGAAAAAAAAGCTGTCATCAGATACTGATGATACTGTCAACACAGCTCAACTCCAACCATGACGCTACACCAGTTCCCCCTCCCCTCTAGGCTTTTATGGTTTTTTTTTTCTTAAATAACCCTATTTCAATAATTAAATCCAAAAATAACTCTTGATCCAAATTAATTTCCAGAATGATTTTGGGATAGACAGCGTGGACGGGGCTTGTCCACGTCAGACAAGTTTTTGTTTGGAATGAAAGAGCAATTCATTCTGAAAAACGCCATCTCACGTAGCGTTTTTCTTCGAGAAATTCTCGACACAAAAACGCTACACGAGATAGTGTTTTCTCGGTGATGAAAACGCTGCCTCTGGTAGGGTTTTCTATCGGGGCCCACCATACCCGACTACTTAAATGCTCGGTCTCTCTCTCTCTCTTCTCACTCGATCATTCTCTCCACTCGATTTCAGCGAGGAAAAAACCCCTAAATCATCATTCCTGCCGCTACCTTCCTTCCCCTTCCCCTCTCGAATCTTCCAAAAAAAATCGAAAACCACTAATTTGTATCTATTTCTCTCTCGCCAAGTTCCAACCAAGTTCTATTGAATGTAAAATCTCAAACCTGTCTTTTTTTTGTTCTAAATTTGATCTTAAATGGGTTTTGCGTTTTTTTTCTACATTTAACTTTTACAAAACCATGATAGTTTAGGGTATTTTATTGAAGTGAAATTTTATGGTAGATTGGTGAGATAAGTAAAAGTGTAGGGTATTTTAGTGAAAGACAATGATAGTTGAAGGTATTTTAGTGAAATTTTAGGGTTTTGTTTTACTCGAAAACAATGATAATTAAGGAGATTGTAGTATAATTTATGCATATTTTAGTAACAAAACTATTGATATGAATTGTATTGAAAAAGATTTTTACTTGATGTCTGAAAACGTTTTGTTATATTTTAAGGTAAACGATAGGCTCGTATGTTCCATGCTGGTTGTATTTTGGTGGATGAGTTGTGAACACTGAATCTGGGGTTGAGTATGAGTGTCATACTATATGCGAACAAGTTTGGATCCGTCTTCAAATATCTATAGATGAATTCCTAGTGATAGTTTATGAGAAATTAGGAGTGAACAGGATAAGATATCATGTGACAATTCAGGCACGATATAATGTTGGCAGGGGAGGAACACTTCAAGCTTGTGAGTATTGTAGATGATAATTCACTACAATCGATGATCGAGTATGCATCATTCTTGAATACGTTTTGGGGTGCTTTGGAATTCTATATTGAACAACACCAGCTCCATGACGATCAGCCATCGTCGCAGTTCGTCTTCCCTCCACATAATGAAGTGCCACTGACAGGTGAAATCCTGATAAGCGAGCCTGATTTCACGTCGTAGAGTGAATTCCCGCTCATGGGTGAGGCTTCGCAAAGTGAGCCTTATTTCACGTCACAGTATGAAGTACATCCACTGAATGAAGTCTCGCTTGGTGAGCGTGCTACTCGTGGTGTGTTTACAAATTTTCTTTTGAATGAGGATCTTACTCATTTATTTGCATCTGCCCAGGTGAGCAATGAAGGTGAGATGTCACCCGATCGAGTTTTTGACACCGGGTTGATAGTGTGATATGCCCTAGAGGACATTATTGTATAGTACTAGTTTGTATATTACATTTTGGAAGCTTGGAATATATACACGGATTTATCACAATCTTTCTCGATATATTAGTATGCTACTTGGTTTGTATCTATCTTAATATGTGTATATGTTTCTTTTAACATATCGCTAATACATATTGATAGAGCCCATAAGATCTTTGCTTGACTACCAGCGTTGTGATGACAGTCACACTAGTGGGGGCTGGGTAGTCTACAAGCACATCCTTATACAGGTCCCTAGTCGTAGGATTATCGAGACAGGGTATCGATAATCCAGAGTAGACTAATGTATACGCTTCTCATCCCAGCAGGGGAGATGGTCTGTCCCATAGCCATCAGTACGTCGTAATGGAGATAGTATGCATGTGTTCATTGGGTTATGAGTTACACTGGACGGACTCGTAGGGAACTGCTGGTTGGTACTATACTTATCGTCAGGTAGCAGTTCCCAGGTGACATGTGTACAGCTTCGTCCGTTGACTTGACACTGCTATTTCGCCTCAAGTGTGTTTCCACTGTTCTTAAATTACTACCCTACCACAGCTCTGCTGAGTTGTGCAAATATGTAGTAGTTGGGTGCAGTCCCAAAACACTTGGAGGCAGTAGCGGTTAGATAGGACTCGTCTCTCCCGGTATTGGGGTTGATGTCGCGCTATGTTCGGAAAGCCATTACATAAAGTTCCTGTTCAGGGCAAGTGAGATTTACTAGTAGGAACTCCAGTAGTTTCTCAGGGTGTTTTTGGCCGCACTCCGACACGATTTATTGCACTATTAGGGATCTGACGCTTGCCGTCCCTAGGACCGATATGCGACACTCTTAGACGAACAGACCGGACTGTACGGAGATTGCCACAGACAGGCTCAGTAGGAGTTTAGACGAGCTTGCTCGTCGGCCTTCTTATCGACAGATACCTGGGTAGCCGTTACGTGCATCTAGTACCGCTGACGTGCTTGTGGTTAAATCCACTGCCAGCATACTGTTGAGTCTTTAAAGTCCCACACAGAGGGTTTCCCAGCTTCGGGCGAAACGATGTAGAGGTCGTATGGTTTTACGACAGGGTTCGATCACATACGTGTACTTGTGCGCGTGTGATATTCGAGCGGACTATACTAGTGGGTTTTGGTTTAAGCCGGATCCTAATATTTTATTATTGGATTAGTTTCATCTTATTGTATTCGTGTTTCTCGGAACACGCATGCGGGTATGTATATATGGATGAGAGGGAGTATAGAAGGAGACACCTCATTAGAGTTTTGACCATTGACTTGGTCAAAACAAATATGAGATGGAGAAAAGTATTTGTTATTTTTGGTAAATGATAATTTTGTGACATGGCTACTTGGGTTGACCACTTGACTTGGATTGACTTTTTGGCTCTAGATATTTTTGGGAGATATTTTTTGTGACCTAGATATTTTGTTAAAATATTATTTTCATGCCATGCTTGTGGTCATGTCAAGCTAGCCAATCCTTTTTCAAATTATCATTTATCAAAAATATTTCTTTTTCCTCAAGAGTTCACTCACTTCTTCTTCCTCTAAAACCCTAGTGTCTCATGTGTTGAGAATCAAGGGTTATTGAGACTAAGCTACCCAAAATCACACTCTACTCATTCTAGGTTACTTAGCTTAGCACACCAAGTGATCTATTTGCCTCAACTTGGAGGTTTAGCTCAAGGTTGGAACTCTCGGATGGATCTTCTACGACCTCGAGAAGCCGACAAGGAGGTGCTATCCATTTCCACTCCAAGGAGCTCGTGAGGTGAACGAGGACTGCGAGAAGACAAGAAGGACTTGGAAGTTTAGGTATAATCTTCTTACATAGTAGATAAAATCTCTAGTTAGTTTGTTAGTTACGGTTTAGCTAAGATCCCGGAATTCAAGTCGATGTTACCATGTTAGAAAAATCATTTTTTACCCGTTCCGTCTCTCCGCAAATCCGTGGGGATGGTGATATCGACCTAAACCATAACTAACTTGATTGCAAGTATTAGAACTTCGATCGTCGAAAAAACCGGAAAACTAAACACCGAAAACCCTATATTTTGTCGATTTTTAAAATTGTCTGGAAAATTATTTCAGTACCATGAAAAATACATGCAGGGTTTTCTAAGATATCACAAGAAAATTGAGCCACTGAATCGCAGAGACGACCGCGGAACCGCCGCAGAATGGACCTTTCTGCGGTGGAGTCGCGGCCGAGTCAAGGTCGATTCAACTCATCTTTCTTCTGTTATTTATTAATTTCGGTGTTTTATTTTCTGGAATATTTGGTTTCTACCCAGTATGTTTTTGAATACTGGTTTGCATTTGGGGTGGTTACGGAAAATATGTTTCGATCGAATTTCTATTGTACTTGGCTAATCGGTCCTTCTGTAATGTTAAATGTGTTCGTAAAATTCCATTAATTGCTATATGTCAGTTAGTTGGGGGTTGCACATTTTTGTGATGATTATATTGGTTTGTGTATATGAACTTGTTGGATCGTCGTGGATGAATAGCCGGGGATGTGAGATGAGGGTTTTCATTCTTTCATTCGATATAAAATTTGTAAAGTGATATAATATTATTTTTGCAGGGCATATCCGGGTTGAGATTGTAGCCACCGTTGTATTATTTCTTTTACCGTTTTCTGCTTCTAGGATAGATCCAAGGTGGGGTGCCCAAACTACCGGGTATTTTGAAGTGCCGAGTGGCCTACTCACTTTGTTGAGGGAGGTTGTTTCATTTCGGGTATTTGGCGGGTAGTTTGCCGCATCCGTAGGGGTCTAGGATGGGGTTTGGCTATTCATCACGACCGTGGAATCCGTTTTTCGTTACAGGCTCAAACGAAACGCGTATTCCTAATATATCCAATGTGTTCATCTGTGATCTGGAATGCCTATCATTGCGTCTGACGAATGTATATATCCATATATGATATCTAGTAGATGTTGCTTATGTTTTGCATCCGCGCCAGTCCAACCCTCGCTCTGTCGTTAGTTAAGTAACCTAACGGGTGATGATGGGGCCCCGTGGCGAATGTGGATGGCATAAGCGTACGTTATATTTTCGTTGTTTTCTGCAATGGTAGGTTAATTGATGGGACTGCATTATATTAATGCTAAGCAAACAATCCAAAGTTGAATCGTTGGAACAATTTCAAAACCACTCGGTTTTTTTCAAAACAGCAAAACTTTTAAAATGCGGAGCTTAAAACACGCCTTTTAAAAGCTATCTGGTTCCTTTGATTATATCAAGTTCACTACGTTCACGGTTTCGCCAAAACCATTCGTAGCCCTCCGTCATTTCAGTTGGATATTCAGTAGTATTCAAGCTATGTATTTTGACCTTCGCCAAGGCATAGTGATTGGTAGCTACTGAATATTCATCTGTAGCATAGATAGATGCGTTGGTTTGGGACAGTCGTACTGCTAATTTGGCCTTCGTCAAGGGTATGTACGGGTGGGTTCAAATTAACCTGGACAATGACGGGTAGAACTTGACATGTGACTTATGATATGTTGGCCTTCGTCAAGGTCATAAGAGCATGGGACAAAAATCCACATCGGGAGTTTCTAAAGAAACTAAAACTTGCTAGCGTTGTATACCATTTGGAGTGTGATAATTTTAGTAGGATTCCTTCGACTTTATCACGCGATGATATTTGGATCCTGATCCTACTGTGAGTATATGCTATTCCTCGGGAGATTTTTTCACTTAACGATTAATACTATAAACCAAGTAGGTGTCTAGAAAGGTGTTAGCGGGGCTACGTCCCCACGGAAAAAAAGTTATTTAATTAAGGAACTTCGCGAAAGCGTCTGTCACGACCCAAAAATGTACGTGATGGCCCTAATACTACGCAACGCCTCCAGACGTAACGCAGTAAAAGAAAGCCAAAACCCAGAAATCTAAACCATAAAAATACGGAAAAGATAATATAAAGTTTTGGAAACATTTGAAATCACAACCCAAATTCTTTAAAATAGTCCACATTTTCTTTAAAATTTTGGCAGCACCTCCTTTATAAAACTAGCCCCTAAAAAGGGTACAACATAAATGTAAAATGAAGCATCCCAAACGGGAGCAAAATCCACGCCCAACGGCGGAAAACAACACCACAACAGATATACGACGCCGTAGCGAAGAAATAAGAGACAAAAGAAAGGAAACTGTATAAAAGCAACAAATCCACCAATATATACAAATTCGTCCTCACCAAGTCTCTAAGTCACAACAAACTGCTAGTAGATGGAGAGTACAATATACAACGAATATACAATACAACTCTCAGATACCCACAAAACCCACCTGGGCAAAACTGCACACTAACAGGCGAAGTGGTATCCGCAACCAAAAGATGATAGATGAGTGTACAGCTGAAAAGCTGAATAGCTTGCCTTGACTACTTTGGGGAAACACCTGCAAAACCTGTGGCACAACGGGGGTGAGTTGCCAACTCGTGAATAGTAAATAACATATGCAGGTAATCGCGAGAATGAACGTACAGCATGAATCTAATATATGTCCATTTCAGTAATAATAGGTCATGAGTACGAAATAATGGAAAGTACACTAACAAGTACCACCAATATGTCCTGCAATAATGATATGACAACAGTATGCAATAATCATGCACTGGGGATATGAGAAAGTAAATGTGCAACTCTCATGAAGGTACTCTCACAGGTACTCCTAATACATGGAATAGTGCACAAGTATATAAAGATGAGGTATGGAGTGAAATATGTCATTTCCACGGAATCCTGACATCGTGGTAGGATCACAATGCAGTAAGACAAATCAATTCCCAAATTCCTCAATCAATCCTCAAACTAGCTCTCATATCATCTAAGTGTCACATCTCCTCAAATCCGCTCTATCAAATGTAACTCACATAAGTGTCGAATATACACATCAAGTAGATCTCACATATCTAATATGTACAATATCAGTATATCTCCCATATATCAAATGTACAACACAAGTGAATCTCACATCTCTCGTATGTACAATATCTGGTATATCTCACATATGTCTCATGTACAACAGCTAGTGGATCCCACATATCTCGTCTGTACAATATCAGGTATATCTCACCTATATCTCATGTACAACAGCTGGTGGATCCCACAAATCTCGTCTGTACAATATCAGTCTAACTCACATATATCATATGTACAACACTAAGTGGATCTCACATCTCTAGTGTGTACGATATCATCATCCAATCCCAATGAATCTCATGAGTCTCAAGTCAAATCTCAAGCACAGTTCTAATATCCTAAATATAATGACATATATAAATATGATGAGGGCAATACACATATATTAGCGTCCCATTCCACTAATATTGGTGTAAAGGCATATATAACAGCGGCTAAATCCCCTGTTATATATACAAAGAGTATTTAGAAATATCATGAAACCAATGTGTCAAGCATCGACACAGAAAAACTGATAAGTACGTATCATACGCTATCACGAGAGCCCGAGTGCCTCGCTCTGCCCCTCGCCTCTCGACGTATCGATACGCACATGACTCCCAACGGTATCCCCCTGATATCCGCCGAGTCTCTGGTAATGTCACCGGAAAGTATGGCTCCCCTAGGCCTCATCGCCTCAATGCGACATCGGCTCACTCCGACAACATTCTTGCTTCGGGGTACCTCCGGGCCCCACCATGTATCCTCATGCGGCTCACAACGCCTCCTCGCATAGGATATATATATCTGCACCGATAAATCTCATGGTGGATGCTATAATATCATCTCAAGGAAACCGGGTGTTTCAATGTATGCATAATTTCATGAACTACCACGGTTCCCAAATCCAGAAAACATCATGAAAAATCCATATAACAATGCGATAATCCATGAATAAATATACGCAATATGAAACTGTAATGAAAGCGTATAAAAGAACAGCATAGCATTCACCAGATAATAAATGAATACATGAACAGTATAGCAGAAATATAGGTATCTACCTACATGGTGATGTACATGGTGATGTGATATACCTATCCGGTATGAATATGAAATACAAGTACACCTACCTGTATGCTGATGTGATATACCTATCCGGTATAAGTATGTATGAACTGTAAGTACACCTGTATCTAAGTGATGAGGTAATATACCTATCAGGTATAGGTGACGTATGAAAAGCATGTACACCTGCATCTATGTCCCTAGGTGTATATGTACCTAGCTATAAAGGTACAGCATCCTATAGGTAAACAGGAACTAGCATGTCAAGTCTAAGTATAACGATAAGAAATATGTATCAAAGTCACAATGTCCCTAACCATACAATAGCATTTCTAAAATATGGTCGTGTATGACATGGCAATTATTGACGGTGTGTGTGGCATCCAATCAGTGCTCTCGCAATCTGAGCCGTCAATAATAGTGCAGTGTCCTAAGGATACTAGTCCAATCACAACTATCACTAAGCAGTAAGGTATATGCGCAATTCTAAACATGATATAGAATATGCGACAAGGTAAGATTTCTAGCCCAGACGCATAACGCCATGCGGGCGATTCCCCTGTAGATGTTAAATCTACTCACCCACACTCCAAGCTAGATGAAATCTACCGCCTGAATCCCCCTGTGGCAGTGTCCGTAGTCCTCGTCTGCGAACCTGCAGCATATAAACAACAACAATATACCAATATCAATAATAGCTACGAAATACGAACTAGCTATATCTAACCGACACAACAACACACAACCACCTCTTAAGTGTCCGTATCGTGGCTAACGAGAGTAGCAACACGACGAAAACAACCTAAGAGCGAAACCACGAAAACTGCACGACGCGTGTCGTAACACGTATCGCACGAACACGAAACACTAGAAAATGCACAATTGATCCCAGATTTTCCTACTGTGAAAACTAAACAATTTCAACAAGACCAGAGGAACCCAAACCCTAGCAGACACCTACAGGCAAAAACCCACACCCTAACTCACCAAGATGGCCGGCGTCGCTGGCCCCTCCTCTTGATGTCGCCGGTCCAGGCCGGTGGTCTGGGGCTCGTCTTGATGGTGGTGCTCCAGGTCCCCTAGTACAACACACTCACTATGTTGAATTCATCAGTAGACATCCCGGATCAAAGCAGGTTCTAGAAACTACAATCCGACTCTAAAATACGATATATCGCATCAAACCTTAATTAAACATTCTAAACAGAAATTAAACAGCTAAACTAACTAAAAACACTTAAAATAACAGTAAGAGAATATTATCTACACAAAAGATCACCAAGAACCCAAGCTAGCATGCTCCAAGTGAAGAAAATGAGAAAACTTGAAGAAATTGATGAACTTTGTGAAGAGATTTGGATTTGTGAAGGTTTTGTGAATGTTTTGTGATTAAAAGAGAGAAGAAAATGACCAAGTGCAGTAGAGGGAAGGGTGAGCTCGGCCAAGGTGAGGGAGAGAGAGAGAGAAGGGGAATTTCCAAGCTATTTCCTACAATTAATGCAAAGTCAACAAAATCCACATGCATGCATCTTCTCTTCTTATCCTTTCTATTCTTTTCAATTCTTTTCTTTTCTTTTTTCCTCTTTAATCCTAGGCCACACACTCACCTCCTATGTGGTTTAGATTAACTTAGTAAAATTTAAGAAAAGTAGAAAAGAAAGATTCTCTAGAAAAGTGCAAACCGGATTAAAATAACATTAAAAATGGGAAAAATTCAAATTGCACCAAAACGTCCCATATACTCTCGAAGTGTGCGCACAAGCTTTATTTTCTCAAAACTAGGTGCTGGTAAGTCGATATGGCCGTTTGATCGCAATCGGTATAAAACTGAAAATACCGACGAATTTCATCCAAAAACAGAAACAAGCACAAAACGATTTCTAGATCGTTACAATCTCCCCCCTTATAAAAATTCGTCCCCGAATTTAAAATTTTCACCAAGCATACCTTCAAAGAGAAGAGTACAAAACTCCCAAATCTTACTCGCAGCTTCCCAAGTGATCCCCTCACTATACAGCTACGTCCAAGGAAACTCTTCACAGATGGCAAGACCCTTGACCGAAGTTTCTTCACCCGCCAAACCATTAACACACATGGCTGTCGGTGAACGAAAATATCGAGTCCAAACCATAGTCTGTGCTGAATCATGTGAAAAAGTCATGAAGGTATTTGCCAAAAATCAACACCATGAAAACGGGGTGAATAATCTATAATCTGGGCGGAAGTGCCAAATTAAAGGCAACGAAAAACTAACTCACATAAAGGATCACAAAGGAACCTCAAATCCTGGGATAAGCTTCCCAAAACTCAACATGTCATTCATCGGAGAGTCCGTAGGAATACATGATCTCCCACTGCGAACTCAATCTGCGACCTACCTGGTCGACATACAATCTCTGTCTGCACTGGGCTACTATCATCCTGACCTGAACCAACTGGAACATCTCCGAAGTCTCTAGACTAGCTGAGGTCCAAAAATCCTACTACGCTGAGTCAGAAGAACAGACTGGTGATCGACACTACCTGACTACACCTAAAGGTTGCCAATTGAAATATCTCCTGATAACAGCTATCCAGAAGTATCCTACAATGGCGAGTGACGATCCCAACTGCCGCAAACAACAAACCAAACCAACACTCAACAAGACAAACACCTTGAAACGAAACCTGAAATTTCTCTTTACATTCCTGTCCACCCGTAACTATCTCACAAGTCACGTCAATGTTGGCGGAACTTGAATGAACATAGAGAGTTGACTGATGTGCTTACTCTAGGATTTCACGTCTCTACCCGATAACATCAGGTACACAACCGCATCCCTAACTTAGCACAACCTTGTCACAAATCAAGGTCTCCGAATCAAAAGCAAAGAACTGATGCAATTGCTAACCAAATCTCCAACTGCTGAAAACTCTGCACACATGCCTCAGTTCAAAGAAAAGAACCTCCTTACTTGGTCTTTACAGTCAACGGTGCAACAATACTCTAGTAATCCTGCACGAAACGGCGGTAACAACCTGCTAAACCCAACATCAAAGGACCTCTGTCCGAACACAAGTCTGGGCATAAGCTGTACGGTCACGATCTCCCTCGGAACCATACGAAACCGTCTCCCGTAACTACAAGACCAAGGAGTCAACACAAACAAGCCTGAAGGAACACTCCGAGAATCTAGCAACAACTGGGCTCTACCAATGTCTGCAAAACAAATTCTCAAATGCTGCTCCTGTTCCTCAAGACACAAAGTATTGACCAGAATGTCATCAAAACACAACAGCAACTGGTCGAGGAACGGCCTGAAAAATCTGGTACATCATATCCACAAATGCTGCTAGGGCATTGGCAAGTCCAACGACACTACCAAAACACAAACTGCCCATAGCACGCACAAAAACAGAATTCGGAATGCCACCACTCCGAACCCGCAACAATGATGACCTGATCCCAAACAAACTTAGAAAAAGTCTCGCACTCTGGAGCTGATCGAAGAAATCGTCAAAACAAGGTAACAGATACCTAACCGCACCGTAAGCCGGTTCAATTGACGATCTAACAATCCACAACCGCAAACTGTCGTCATCCTCCTGAACGAACAGAATTTGGAACTCCTAACAGCGAAACACTCGGACACACAAACCTCCCAACAAACAACTCTGCAGCAGATCCTTAAGCTCCCTGAATTTCGCTAGCTCTCCTGGAATATCGTCGGACAACTCTTGCACGATAACTACCCGGCCCAACAATCCCAATGTGGCTCCGGTATCTCGAATGAACGCCAAGAATCCACGACATCTCCTCCAAAGCTGACTAGCGAAAAAGGCTGAATTCAAGCTGTGAGAGGCGGCACAACTATCCACCTGCACAACAAGAACTGACTCGCTGGGAAAACAAATCCTGACTGTTTCCACACGGTAGTTCACAGACGCCTAACACGTAGCTAATCAATCCATGCCCAGGAGAATGTCAAATCCAACATCTCAAAAAGGATCCAATGACGGCAAAATCTCCTCACCAATTGGCATACGACTGAAATACGTGTCGCGCAACAAAAGAATCGCTGACAGAAATTAACACAGCAAAACGGCTGATCTAACTAACACGATCCTCGTCCCAACCACGGCACAAAGTGCGAAAAACCAACAAGTACAACAACGAACAGGAACAAGGATACCTGAAAACTCCGCATTGGACGTCCGGGCGTCCGGTTGAGTAGAAACAAACCCTCGTGTCTGCCTCCTACCCACAACAGGCTGAAATCCTCCACTCTGCAGTATAGCTGTCTCGCGACTGCGTGGCTCAGTACAACCTCTAACCCGATGATCCAAACTTCCGCACCGATAACATCCGGAAGAAAACTGCTGACCATCCTGGGAATAAGAGCTAGACGACTGTCCTCGTCTCACACCTCTTGTACTCCCATGCCGTGCACGAAACCTGTCACGACGACTGAACCTCTGTCCCTGGACTGGCACACCTGTACGAGTCCTCCACTGTCCTGGAACTCTCAAAGTCTCTGGAAGACGTGTCTCGTCGACTGGAGCTACATCCACTGGTGCTACGTAAGTAACAGACTGCTGCATGCTGATCCCAAGGAACAACTGTTCAACTGGGGTGTCAACCTCCTGTCGCTGCGCTCGAATGGCATCAACTAATGATCTCATCGTCTGGCGCAAATCCTGCATCTCTGTCACAAGCCTAGCTAGCTGATCAGTCGAAGGCTGATCCATCTGCAACTGTGCAACACGAGTGCCCTGCTGGTCAGTGCTCGTCTCACCCGAGCTAACCCTGACCTCGGCTCTCGCTGCATCACTCTGAGTCCCCGTAGTCATCAATGGCAAGACTATAAATATAGATAGGATTCGATATGAACAAGGAAATCGAATCTCAAGGATATGAATCATCAAGGAAGGAATCTCAAACAACTTGTACTTAGGCACTTTAGGCGAAATACTGCATCGTAAGTATGCTGCAGACATACCCACAGTACGTTACTCCGCTTAGGTTACCTACTCCATCATACCAGGTCATCCTACACTCCGAAAGGTAAAACCACGCTCTGATACCAACTTTGTCACGACCCAAAAAGGTACGTGATGGCCCTAATACTACGCAACGCCTCCAGACGTAACGCAGTAAAAGAAAGCCAAAACCCAGAAATCTAAACCATAAAAATACGGAAAAGATAATATAAAGTTTTGGAAACATTTGAAATCACAACCCAAATTCTTTAAAATAGTCCACATTTTCTTTAAAATTTTGGCAGCACCTCCTTTATAAAACTAGCCCCTAAAAAGGGTACAACATAAATGTAAAATGAAGCATCCCAAACGGGAGCAAAATCCACGCCCAACGGCGGAAAACAACACCACAACAGATATACGACGCCGTAGCGAAGAAATAAGAGACAAAAGAAAGGAAACTATATAAAAGCAACAAATCCACCAATATATACAAATTCGTCCTCACCAAGTCTCTAAGTCACAACAAACTGCTAGTAGATGGAGAGTACAATATACAACGAATATACAATACAACTCTCAGATACCCACAAAACCCACCTGGGCAAAACTGCACACTAACAGGCGAAGTGGTATCCGCAACCAAAAGATGATAGATGAGTGTACAGCTGAAAAGCTGAATAGCTTGCCTTGACTACTTTGGGGAAACACCTGCAAAACCTGTGGCACAACGGGGGTGAGTTGCCAACTCGTGAATAGTAAATAACATATGCAGGTAATCGCGAGAATGAACGTACAGCATGAATCTAATATATGTCCATTTCAGTAATAATAGGTCAAGAGTACGAAATAATGGAAAGTACACTAACAAGTACCACCAATATGTCCTGCAATAATGATATGACAACAGTATGCAATAATCATGCACTGGGGATATGAGAAAGTAAATGTGCAACTCTCATGAAGGTACTCTCACAGGTACTCCTAATACATGGAATAGTGCACAAGTATATAAAGATGAGGTATGGAGTGAAATATGTCATTTCCACGGAATCCTGACATCGTGGTAGGATCACAATGCAGTAAGACAAATCAATTCCCAAATTCCTCAATCAATCCTCAAACTAGCTCTCATATCATCTAAGTGTCACATCTCCTCAAATCCGCTCTATCAAATGTAACTCACATAAGTGTCGAATATACACATCAAGTAGATCTCACATATCTAATATGTACAATATCAGTATATCTCCCATATATCAAATGTACAACACAAGTGAATCTCACATCTCTCGTATGTACAATATCTGGTATATCTCACATATGTCTCATGTACAACAGCTAGTGGATCCCACATATCTCGTCTGTACAATATCAGGTATATCTCACCTATATCTCATGTACAACAGCTGGTGGATCCCACAAATCTCGTCTGTACAATATCAGTCTAACTCACATATATCATATGTACAACACTAAGTGGATCTCACATCTCTAGTGTGTACGATATCATCATCCAATCCCAATGAATCTCATGAGTCTCAAGTCAAATCTCAAGCACAGTTCTAACATCCTAAATATTATGACATATATAAATATGATGAGGGCAATACACATATATTAGCGTCCCATTCCACTAATATTGGTGTAAAGGCATATATAACAGCGGCTAAATCCCCTGTTATATATACAAAGAGTATTTAGAAATATCATGAAACCAATGTGTCAAGCATCGACACAGAAAAACTGATAAGTACGTATCATACGCTATCACGAGAGCCCGAGTGCCTCGCTCTGCCCCTCGCCTCTCGACGTATCGATACGCACATGACTCCCAACGGTATCCCCCTGATATCCGCCGAGTCTCTGGTAATGTCACCGGAAAGTATGGCTCCCCTAGGCCTCATCGCCTCAATGCAACATCGGCTCACTCCGACAACATTCTTGCTTCGGGGTACCTCCGGGCCCCACCATGTATCCTCATGCGGCTCACAACGCCTCCTCGCATAGGATATATATATCTGCACCGATAAATCTCATGGTGGATGCTATAATATCATCTCAAGGAAACCGGGTGTTTCAATGTATGCATAATTTCATGAACTACCACGGTTCCCAAATCCAGAAAACATCATGAAAAATCCATATAACAATGCGATAATCCATGAATAAATATACGCAATATGAAACTGTAATGAAAGCGTATAAAAGAACAGCATAGCATTCACCAGATAATAAATGAATACATGAACAGTATAGCAGAAATATAGGTATCTACCTACATGGTGATGTACATGGTGATGTGATATACCTATCCGGTATGAATATGAAATACAAGTACACCTACCTGTATGCTGATGTGATATACCTATCCGGTATAAGTATGTATGAACTGTAAGTACACCTGTATCTAAGTGATGAGGTAATATACCTATCAGGTATAGGTGACGTATGAAAAGCATGTACACCTGCATCTATGTCCCTAGGTGTATATGTACCTAGCTATAAAGGTACAGCATCCTATAGGTAAACAGGAACTAGCATGTCAAGTCTAAGTATAACGATAAGAAATATGTATCAAAGTCACAATGTCCCTAACCATACAATAGCATTTCTAAAATATGGTCGTGTATGACATGGCAATTATTGACGGTGTGTGTGGCATCCAATCAGTGCTCTCGCAATCTGAGCCGTCAATAATAGTGCAGTGTCCTAAGGATACTAGTCCAATCACAACTATCACTAAGCAGTAAGGTATATGCGCAATTCTAAACATGATATAGAATATGCGACAAGGTAAGATTTCTAGCCCAGACGCATAACGCCATGCGGGCGATTCCCCTGTAGATGTTAAATCTATTCACCCACACTCCAAGCTAGATGAAATCTACCGCCTGAATCCCCCTGTGGCAGTGTCCGTAGTCCTCGTCTGCGAACCTGCAGCATATAAACAACAACAATATACCAATATCAATAATAGCTACGAAATACGAACTAGCTATATCTAACCGAAACAACAACACACAACCACCTCTTAAGTGTCCGTATCGTGGCTAACGAGAGTAGCAACACGACGAAAACAACCTAAGAGCGAAACCACGAAAACTGCACGACGCGTGTCGTAACACGTATCGCACGAACACGAAATACTAGAAACTGCACAATTGATCCCAGATTTTCCTACTGTGAAAACTAAACAATTTCAACAAGACCAGAGGAACCCAAACCCTAGCAGACACCTACAGGCAAAAACCCACACCCTAACTCACCAAGATGGCCGGCGTCGCCGGCCCCTCCTCTTGATGTCGCCGGCCCAGGCCGGTGGTCTGGGGCTCGTCTTGATGGTGGTGCTCCAGGTCCCCTAGTACAATACACTCACTATGTTGAATTCATCAGTAGACATCCCGGATCAAAGCAGGTTCTAGAAACCACAATCCGACTCTAAAATACGATATATCGCATCAAACCTTAATTAAACATTCTAAACAGAAATTAAACAGCTAAACTAACCTAAAACACTTAAAATAACAGTAAGAGAATATTACCTACACAAAAGATCACCAAGAACCCAAGCTAGCATGCTCCAAGTGAAGAAAATGAGAAAACTTGAAGAAATTGATGAACTTTGTGAAGAGATTTGAATTTGTGAAGGTTTTGTGAATGTTTTGTGATTAAAAGAGAGAAGAAAATGACCAAGTGCAGTAGAGGGAAGGGTGAGCTCGGCCAAGGTGAGGGAGAGAGAGAGAGAAGGGGAATTTCCAAGCTATTTCCTACAATTAATGCAAAGTCAACAAAATCCACATGCATGCATCTTCTCTTCTTATTCTTTCTATTCTTTTCAATTCTTTTCTTTTCTTTTTTCCTCTTTAATCCTAGGCCACACACTCACCTCCTATGTGGTTTAGATTAACTTAGTAAAATTTAAGAAAAGTAGAAAAGAAAGATTCTCTAGAAAAGTGCAAACCGGATTAAAATAACATTAAAAATGGGAAAAATTCAAATTGCACCAAAACGTCCCATATACTCTCGAAGTGTGCGCACAAGCTTTATTTTCTCAAAACTAGGTGCTGGTAAGTCGATATGGCCGTTTGATCGCAATCGGTATAAAACTGAAAATACCGACGAATTTCATCCAAAAACAGAAACAAGCACAAAACGATTTCTAGATCGTTACAGCGTCGTAAAACCTCCCTCGAAGTATCGACACTGGCCTGGCTGAACGGTTAAGCAAGAATTGTACGGTGAGATTAATCCTGACTAATTCTTCTTTTATGGTTTGAGAAATGATTTGAGAAACAGTGGGAGCCATCCTGTTTAGATAAACTAAAAAACCAATTTAAATTTGCAAGAGCATCATGCTAAAGTGTTTCTTCTCTCTCTCCTAATTGCAGCGACCAAAACATGACGGGCCTTAAGTTACTATTAGATAAAAATATATTGACAGGGCCAAATTACAAAGATTGGTTCAGGAATGTCAAGATGGCAATAACTTATGACAAGTTGGGCTATGTCCTTACTACAAAAGCTCCCGCCGTCCCAGGTCCAGAATCCAGTGTCGCGGATAAGGAAATCCGTAAGACCTGGGAGATTGACTGCGCGAAGGCCAAGTGTTCGTGCTGGCCTCTATGAACAATGAGCACCAGAGGCGGCACGAGAATATGGATCTTGATTCCATATTCCTCCATATCGAAAAAACTATTTCAGGCGAGGTTGGCTGTCGGATCATCTGTAGGGGAACACGTCCTTAAGATGATTGGCTATATTGAAGAGATCGTGGACCTCGGGACCACGTTAGAGAATGAGCTGTATACAGACTTAATTCTCAGTCCTTTCCTTCCACCTACGCCCAGTTTATTTTGAATTTTAATATTCAAGGTAAAGAAGTTGAACTTCCGGAACTCCTCAACATGTTGAGGAGTGCAGAGGGCACCCTGTAGAACGCCAGGGAAACACCTGCTCTACTTGTTAGTGGAGCTTCCTCCTCTAGATCCAAGGTGAAAGCCAAAGGAAAGAAGAAGAAGGCCCCCACCAAGCCGAGAGGCGGTGTTAGTAAGGTGGAAGCAAAGGGCAAGGCAAAAGTGGCGGGGCCGACAATAGGATAGGAAGAATGCTTCTACTGTCATAAAAAGGGCCATTGGAAGAAAGATTGCAGGTCTTGGAAGGCCAAGAACTAGGACCCGAAGCAAGTTGTGGCTTCGGCTTCAGGTGTGTTTGTAATTGAAAACTGTCTGTCAATCAACTTTACTTCCTGGGTATTGGATACCGGATCAGGATCTCATATATGCAATTCTTTGCAGGCATCGAGAAGCCGTAGGGTTATGAAGACTGGTGATATGACCCTCAGGGTTACTAACGGAGCGAGCGTGGATGCTGTGTCCGTAGAGGAATATCACCTTGGATTGACGAGTGGACATATTTTGGTTTTGCACAACTATTTTTGTGTACCTAGTTTGAATTGTAACATCATTTCTGTATCTTTGTTATCTAAAGAAAGATATGATTTTACATTTGTAAGCGATGTCGTAAACATCCACCTTAATCATGGTCTGATTGGGTCAGGTATTCTAAACAATGGTAGATACGTATTAAACCAACTATAAATTTTCAATGTCCAGAACACACATAAAAGAAAGACTCCAGAAATAAATCATGCTTTCTTATGGCATTGTAGACTAGGCCACATCAACGAAACAAGGTTGACCAAGTTACATAAAGAAGGATATTTGGATCCGTTCGAATATCAATCTTATGCAACTTGTCAATCATGTCTCAAAGGAAATATGACAAAAACTCCGTTCACTGGACGTGGAGTAAGAGCGAGTGAGCTCTTAGGACTAATACACAACGATGTGTGTGGTCCAATGTTTACACATGCAAGAAGTGGTTATTCCTATTTCATTACTTTTACGGATGATTTCTCTAGGTATGGACATATTTTCTTGATGAAACATAAATCCGAGACCTTTGAGAAATTCTGAGAATATAATAATGAAGTGGAAAAATAAACCGGAAAAAGTATCAAGACACTGAGATCTGATCGAGGTGGTGAATACTTGAGCGTCGATTTCCTAGATTACCTAAAAGAGAATGGAATTCTCTCTCAGCTTACTCCTCCATACACACCACAACACAACGGTGTATCGGAGAGACGGAACCGAACCCTATTGGATATGGTACGTTCCATGATGAGTAACGCTGAATTACCACGATCATTCTGGGGCTATGCACTAGAATCAGCTGCATATCTTTTGAACAAGATTCCTACCAAGACTGTGCCTACCACACCATATCAGATATGGAGTGGGAAGAAACCCTATTTTCAGTATCTGAAGATATGGGGATGTCTAGCTTTTGTTAAAAAGCAGCATGCAGACAAACTCGAGGCACGATCAATACTGTGTAAGTTTGTGGGATACCTAAAGTACTCCAGGGGGTATCTTTTCTATTACGCAGAGGAACAAAAGGTTTTTGTTTCTCGTCATGTCCACTTTCTGGAACATCAGTTTTTAGAAAAAGAAACAAGTGGGAGCGCAATAGAACTGGAAGAAATTCCAGAACCACAAGCTATTATTGAAAGCTTGGTGGAACCAGAAGTTTCAAAAGAACAGGACATTCCCGTACCACTCCGCAGGAGTAGTAGGCTGTCTCATCTGCCTGAGAGATACTACGGTTTTCTCGTAGACGGGGATAGAGAGGATTGCATCATTGATAATGATGAGCCGACTAACTTCCAGCAAGCCATTCAGAGCACTGACTTGGTAAAATGGCTGGATGCAATGCGGACCGAGATGGAGTCCATGTACACCAACAAAGTATGGACTTTGGACATTGCTCCAGAAGGGGTAAAACCCATAGGCTGCAAATGGATCTTCAGAAAGAAGATTGGTGTAGATGAACATGTTGAAATCTATAAGGCTAGACTTATTACAAAAGGATTTCATCAAAGAACTGGTTTGGACTATGATGCTCAAATCCATTCGGATCCTTCTTGCCATTGCTGCCTTCCACGATTATGAGATTTGGCAGATGGACGTAAAAAATCGCTTTTCTAAATGGAAATTTGGAAGAGTGTGTCTATATGGACCAGCCAGAGGGTTTCATTCAGAGTGGTGGCAGTGGGAAAGTGTGCAAGTTGCTTAAGTCCATTTATTGACTAAAGCATGCATCGCGGAGTTGGAACATCTGTTTTCATGAAACAGTCAAAGAATTTGACTTTATCAAAAATCCAGATGAGCCATGCATTTATAGTAAGATTGTAGCACTAATTGTTGTATTCCGTCTTATACGTGGATGCCATTCTCTTGATAGGAAATGACATTGCTATGCTACAATCTGTCAAAGGGTTCTTGTCACACAAGTTCTCCATGAAAGACCTGGGTGATGCCTCTTACATTCTGGGGATCCAGATCTATCGTGATAGATATAAGAGGATGTTTGGACTTTCACAGTCCAAGTACATCAACACCATACTGAAAAGATTCAGTATGGAAGATTCTAAGCGCGGTAATTTACCGGCTTGTCACGGAATCACCCTCTCCAGAGAGATGTCTCCTAAGACTGATTTGGAAAGAGATCGCATGTCTGTTATACCCTACGCTTCTGCGGTAGGCTCTATAATGAATGCGATGTTGTGTACCAGACCAGATGTTGCTTACGCACTGAGCGTGGTAAGCCGGTATTAGTCAAACCCTGGGGAGAAGCACTGGACAACGGTAAAGAACATTCTCAAGTATCTGAGAAGGACTAAGGATATGTTTTTGGTTTACGGCGGAAAAGACTTCCAGATCGAGGCCTTTGCTGACTCCAGCTTCCAGAGTGACAAGGATGACTCCAAATCCATGTCGGGTTATGTCTTTACCCTCAATGGAGGGGCGGTTTGTTGGAAGAGTTCCAAGCAGGACACCGTTGCTGACTCGACGATGGAAGCGGAATATATCGCAGTTTCTGATGCCGCAAAAGAAGCAGTTTGGATGAGGAAGTTCTTAACAGAACTTCGGGTGGTCCGTCCATTGTTGATCCAATACCTCTGTATTGTGACAACAACGGAGCTATATCTTTAGCAAAGGAACCCAGGTCCCATCAGAAGTCCAGACACATCTTGAGACAGTATCACCTGATCAGGGAGATCGTGGATCGTCGGGAGATCGAAGTTCGGAGAGTTGCTACTGAGAAAAACACTGCAGATCCATTCACTAAAGCCATCTCTCAGGTGCAGTTCGAGAGGCTATTCGAAATGATAGGTCTGCGATATGCCAGCACATGGCCTTAGTGCAAGTGGGAGATTGTTAGTGTGATATGCCCTAGAGGCCATTATTATATAGTACTAGTTTGTATATTACATTTGGGATGCTTGGGATATATACACGGATTTATGACAATCTTTCTCGATATAGTAGTATGCTACTTGGTTTGTGTCTATCTTAATATATGTATATGTTTCTTTTAACATATTGCTAATACATATTGATAGAGCCCTTAGGATGTTTGCTTGACTACCAGCGTTGTGATGGCGGTCACACTAGTGGGGGCTGGGTAGTCTACAAGCACATCCTTATACAGGTCTCTAGTCGTAGGATTATCGAGACATGGCATCGATACTCCAGAGTAGACTAGTGTATACGCTTCTCATCCCAGCAGGGGAGATGGTCTATCCCACAGCCATCAGTACGTTGTACTGGAGATAGTATGCAGGTGCTCATTGGGTTATGAGTTACACTGGACGGACTCATGGGGAATTGCTGGTTGGTACTATACCTATCGTCAGGTAGCAGTTCCCAGGTGACATGTGTACAGCTTAGTCTGTTGATTTGACATTGCTACTTCGCCTCAAGTATGTTCCCACTGTTCTTAGATTACTACCCTACCACGGCTCTACTGAGTCGTGCAAACAGGTAGTAGTTGGGTGCAGTCCCGAAGCACTTGGAGGCAGTGGCGGTTAGATAAGACTCTTCTCTCCCGGTATTGGGGGTTGATGCCGCGCTGTGTTCGGAAAGCCATTACAAAAAGTCCCTGGCCAGAGCAAGTGAGATTTACTAGTAGGTACTCCAGTAGTTTCTCAGGGTGTTTTTGGCCGCACTCTGACACGACTTATTGCACTATTAGGGTTCTGACGCTTGCCACCCCCTAGGACCGATATGCGACACTCTTAGACGAACAGACCGGACTGTACGGAGATTGCCACAGACAGGATCAGTAGGAGTTTGGATGAGCTTGCTCGTCGGCCTTCTTATCGATAGATATCTGGGTAGCTGTTACGTGCAACTAATACCGCTGATGTGCTTGTGGTTAAACCCACCGCCAACGTACTATCGAGTCTTTAGAGTCCCACACAAAGGGTTTCCCAGCTTTGGGTGAAACGATGTAGATGTCGTATGGTTTTACGACAGGGTTCGATCACATACGTGTACTTGTGCGCGTGTGATGTTTGAGCGGACTATACTATTGGGCTTTGGTTTAAGCCGGATCCTAGTATTTGATTATTGAATTAGTTTCGTCTCATTGTATTCGTGTTTCTCGGAACACGGACGCGGGTATGTATATACGGATGAGAGGGGGTATAGAAGGAGACACCTCATTAGAGTTTTGACCATTGACTTGGTTAAAACAAATATGAGATGGAGAAAAGTATTTGTTATTTTTGGTAAATGATAATTTTGTGGCATAGCTACTTGGGTTGACCACTTGACTTGGATTGACTTTTTGACTCTAGATATTTTTGGGAGATATTTTTTTTAACCTAGATATTTTGTTAAAATATTATTTTCATGCCATGCTTGTGGTCATGTCAAGCTAGCCAATCCTTTTTCAAATTATCATTTATCAAAAACATTTTTTTCCTCAAGAGTTCACTCCCTCCTTCTTCCTCTAAAACCCTAGTGTCTCATATGTTGAGAATCAAGGGTTATTGAGACTAAGCTACCCAAAATCACACTCTACTCATTCTAGGTTACTTAGCTTAGCACACCAAGTGATCTAGTTGCCTCAACTTGGAGGTTTAGCTCAAGGTTGGAACTCTTGGGTGGATCTTCTACGACTTCGAGAAGCCGACGAGGAGGTGCTATCCATTTCCACTCCAAGGAGCTCGCGGGGTGAATGAGGACTGCGAGAAGACAACGAGGACTGCGAGAAGACAAGAAGGATTTGGAAGTTTAGGTATAATCTTCTTACATAGTAGATAAAATCTCTAGTTAGTTTGTTAGTTACGGTTTAGCTAAGATCCTGGAGTTCAAGTCGATGTTACCATGTTAGAAAAATCGTTTTTTTTACCCGTTCTGCCTCCCCGCAAACCCGTGGGGATGGTGACGTCGACTTGCACGAGTTGCATAGGATAGATGTGCGAGGCAAGTCCAAGGACTGGAGACACAAGCATATACTACACGTACATAAGTTGGACTTCGACAGGTTTGCACTCGTCATTGAAGAAGATATCGCTGTGCATGATCCTACATGCCGTGTCGAGTATATGAGTTAGTATCTCCCGAGGACTCGATTGCACGTTGTCACACCCGAGCAGCGGTATGTCATTGGAGAAGACATCCCTTTATTTTAGTCAACAGCTCCGTCAAAAATTAAGATGGTATATTATTTTAGTTGTTTGTTTTATATTGTATTATTATCCTGTACAATTTATAAAATGTTTATACTAAAATGTACATTGTTTTTTCTTCCAGGTAGGACATACGTGGAGGTTTGTACGTATGGCAATGAAGACTATACAGAATGATGCGATGGATGCGTTGAAACAATTTGCATATGCTACGACTGGACATTGCCAAGGCGTGATGCATGAAGCGGGTGAGGGTCTTAAATTTGAGACGATGGTAGCAGGTCCCGTCCATGACCAGCGGAGTCGCACATATTTATCAGATGATCAGGAAGGTCCCAATGTTCCCCACCGAAGACGCGAGTATACGTATATAGCAGAGGCGAAAGATGAGGCGGTGGAGGCAGAGCACGGTTGTGATATCGACTCTGTATCGCAGTTGACTCAGATGACTCAGGGTGACGTGGCAGGATCATTGTATCAACCCCATGGAAGAAGAAGGCAAAGGTGAAGAGGAGATACTACAATTTTATTTGAAGTTGTATGATGTATTATTTATGAACTTTGTAGGATCGACAATATATTTTCTTAGTCTATAGTTTGTGTGGTTGTGTGCTTATACTGTTGAATGTATATGCCTTAGAGGCCATTATTGTATAGTACATGATTGTATATTACATGCGGATACTTGGAATATATATGTACAAGACCATATTGCTCAATATGATAGTATGCTATCTAGTTTGTCTTTACTTCAACATGTGTATATGTTCTATTTTATATTACGTATCTCGATTACATGTTGGTAAAGCTCGTAGGATCTTTGCTTGACTACTAGAGTTATGATGGCGATCATACTCGTGGGGTCTAGGTAGTCTATAAACACACTCTTAAATTATTCATAGTCGTTGGAGTTTCGAGATAGGGCATCGATATTCCGGAGTAAGCTAGTATATATGTTTATTATTCCTGTGAGGGGAAGGTGACCTGTCCCACAACCATTGGTGTACGACACCAAAAATAGTATACATGTGCTCATTAGGTTATGAGTTACACTGGACGGGCTCGCCGAGAACTTCTAGATGGTAATATACCTATCGTCAGATAGTAGTTCTCTGGTGACATAGGCGCATGCTAGTTTTTATACCCGACACCGTCATTCGTCTCGAGTGTGTTCTTACTGTACTTAGATTACTACTCTACCACTGCTTTAAAGAGTCGTGCAAACAGGTTTTAGTTGGGTACAGTCCCAGAGCACTTGGGGACAGTGAGCGATAGAAGGGATTCGTCTCTCCCGGTATAGAGAGTCGATGTCGCGTAGTGTTCGATTGGTCATCACTATAAGACCTTGGTCAAGACAGTTGAGATTTACTGATTGTAAGATCAGTAGTTTCTCGGGATGGTTTTGAGCTACACCGACACGACTTATCAGGTTATTAGGGGTATGACGTTTTCCACCTCTTAGACTCGATAGGTGATACTCTCAGACGAAAAGACCGAACTGTACGAAGATTGTCACTTTCATGCTCAGTAGGGATACAGACGAGCTTTCTTGTCGACATTCCTTTCGTTCAATACGTGGGCAGCCGTTACGTACAGTTAGTGCCGCTGACGTGTTTGTGGTTAAACCTACTACCAGCATATTGTCGAGTCTTTAGAGTCTCACATAGAGGGTTTTCCAGCTTAGGCGAAACGATATAGTGTACGTATTTTGATACGTACTTAGATTCGATTAAATACGTGTTTTTTGTATACGTACTTTTAATCGGACATTTTGTTAATACTAGCCGGTTTGAAAGATAGCCAGATTATCACATTTGGATGAAATGTGAGCTAGTATTTTAATATATATATATATATATATATATTTGGTATTTCTCTCTTCGGCATTTGTAGTTTGAAAGAATACGGTATTTATACGAATACGGGTATTTGTATAAATACGTGTATTTGTGTCTTGATACAAATACGGGTATTCTTATTTTATATGAATACGAGTGTATGTATTTTGATACGAATATGGGTGTATGTATTTGTAGCATATACTTGTGTTAATGTGTGTGTGTGTATTTATATATACTTATACATATGTATATGTGTACAAATGAGGTGGCTCTTTCTTTTCTTCTCATCTCTTCTTGTTTATGCGAGAAGAGTGTGGGCTTGTGACTTACCATAGTGAGTCATAAGTTCACCCACTCTCACATTAATAAGAAAGAGAAAAAAAGAGATGAAGATAATATTTTTTGCATTTCCCATGCTCACTTGTTCTTCACCATTTTGCTTCTTCTTCTTCTTCTTCTCTTGAGTTTTAGTGAGTTGAAAAAGGAAAAGAAAAAAAAGAAAAATATAGAGGATAACACCACTATATCTCTAGTAACCAATTCTTAGCAAGTCTTGATTACTAGTTGCTTCACTTGTTATTTTTGTATGAAGCTAAAGCTTAAGTGTCACGTCCCGCTTTCTAGTAGACGGAAACGGTGACGTGGCAAGCCCGCAACGTATTTACTATAAGAATACGTTAAGCGTCTATAAACAAAATAAAAATGACACAAGAATAGACAAGTGAAAATAAAATCCAGCCACTTTATATATTTACATTCTCAACTTTACAGAATTTAACTGATATAAGAAGTCTGAATATAAAAAGAAAGTGTTTAAACATGTAACTTACTGAAAAAGAAAAGCGGGAAAGAAAACTAATGATCTGCTTCAGGTGTGAACCGGTTGTAGTTCTCTGCAGTGGATTCCACATTCTCTGATCCTAAATCATCTGACGAACATTTCAAGAAACAAAAGATGGGTGGAATGCCCGTCAGCAAACTTGCGCTCGGTAAGTCCCTATAGAGATATATAATATATAAATTGAGTGCAAGATGACATGTAATATAGTATAAATGGAAATTGTAATATGTGAACAATTATGGTAATGTATATGGCAACTATGTCAGCATGGCAAATAAGAATAACATGGCCATGGAGTGTGGGTATAGTGAACATGAAGTGGATGTCCGTGTCCTAAGGGGTATCTATAAGCTAATATATCCTAACGTCAGTTCAAGTGTGAATATTAATCAATCTCAAGAGTACTCTCGAATCCAAGGCTATCGTCCAGGGACATGGAATCACGGGTCCAAAATAGCGGGACTTCAATTGTTATTGAAGTATTCCAAACCCAACAAGCTATCATCCAGGGGCTTGGAAACACGGACCCTCATTCATGAATTCGTGATGTACCGTTTCAGCCCGGTACCACAGTACCATTATTAGTACCGTTTCAGCCCGATACCACAACAACGTTAGTTTAGTAACGGGGCTCCTGAGATTCCGTTGGATTCATACTCAAACTACCCTAACACCCCGCGTTTATTAGTCTGTGATTAAAGTTACAAGTCTTGCCCAAATCCATAAATACATAAGGGAGTTCAATTCAAGTATCGAGTCGAGTTAAAGTATTCAAGTCGGTTGTTCATGTATTCATGTCAAGTGTTCATGTCAAGTCCTTACGTATTCATGGTTCGGGTCAAGTCGAGTCAAGTGTATATATTAGAATCAAGTATTCATGATTGAGTCGTGTCAAGATCAAGTCAATTATAGCATATAATGATTTAATCACAAGTCATATAGATAAAAATAGATAAGCAATCATAGAACAAGATATGAGATAAGTATACAAGTAACGTCCAAAAACAATGTTGTAAATAAGTGTTGTGTACGACTAATCAATCAAGTCAATAAATTTCGGAATATAAACAGAAATATATATCTATATGTTGTGCAAGCGTGAGTTCCAGTATCGCCTAAATACGACTATCGGTTTGGGAGATATACCCGTTTTCGTATTGTCGAGCAAAACAGATCAGAATCTGTTCAGCACCGTCATATATTTTTAAAACGCAGTTTGAGTTAATTTTCATTAGGTTTAAAGTCATGAAGATTAATAGAAAATTGTAGGTATTTCAATTTACTTATCCAAAACACAAAGATTCATGTTATTTGGATTTCTGAAACTCTAGTTATGATCATTTTAAAATCAGCGTTTAAAACAGAAATTCAGATTTCTGGACAGCAACCATATGTTATATTGCAAAGCCTATATAGAGTTGTTTCATGCGTTTATAAGTAATCTAGTATACAGAAAATTATAGTTCTATCAATTATGCATCTACACATCTAAAGTTTGTCACGAATGAATATCGGAAGTTCGAGTTATGTCATATTTAAAAACAGTATGCGAAGCAGGACAGATTCTGTCCAGATTTGTCACTAAATATTGTAACGCGGTTTTCTATATTTTATGTCGGTTTTCAGTAAAAACTTAAAACTAAGAAAATCTAGATCTTTCGATATAGATATTCAAAATATCTAAAAACACTTAATTTTGATCAACGATTACAGAGTTTTGGTCTCTCATGGAAGACCCTTATTGGCAGTTTTCTGGTTTTAAAAACAGTGAATAAAAACTACGTAACATCTAAATCGTTATTTGATATGAAATTTTTACTGTAGACTTGAAATTCTATCTAGCATATAATCTAATTTTCCTTGAATGTCCAGAAGTCAAGATTGATTTTCTAAAAATTATTTTGAAGGTAAAGGTATTTCTTCAAGGTGGTATTTGAGATTGACAAGGTCTTGGTATTTATTTGAAATCTCGTTTTCTTTTAAAACTAAATATAAATAAAATAAAATAAAAATAGCGAGCAATAAATTATGAAAGGCATACGGACAAGCATACGAATCGGTCAAGATATATATACTAAAATCGATATAAAAGATTAATAAAAGTTCTATACAAAAATTATTAAACACTTTTCTTTTGTTTTGAATAAACGATCGCGTTATGTGATGGTATGCAATATATGATGATACGATTCACATATTTTCATAACTACTAAAATATGAAACAAGATAATCACTACTAGTTAAAAACGTATCCTATTCATGAAGGTAAATAAGTTTACAAAACAATTATGTGTGATGAAGAAAAGAAAAAGGAGTGACATATAAAAAAGGTTTATGACCACCATAATTCTAATAAATTATAGCTCATAATCATTCTAATAATTTTGGGAGTTAAAAGGAAGATGAAATGAAAGGTCTCATTTGTAGGTTATGAGAGTAATAAAAATAATAATTGCAAGAATGGGGATTTGAACATGTGACCTATGGAATGACAATGTAAGGACTTAACTAATGAGCTACAAGGTTGTTCATGCACATATTTAACAAGAATTAAATATATGTCGTACCTTGAAAAGAAAGTGGGCTTAGAAAAAGAAAAGAAAAAGTCAAATGGATTTGTCTTGGCTTGGGTTTGGGCTTTGAAAAATTATAAAATGGATAAAATAGATGAATTGATAAAATAATATATTTATTAGAAAACAAAATATACCAAAAATAAATAATTGTAATATTTTATTAAAGAGATGATACGCGAAAATATAGGAATTTTATGATCGTTGCACTAAATTAGGGTTCTCTCGAGTGGATCATCTTCGACAAGGAAGACCAACTCCAAGCTCATTCCCGGTGAACCTAGGAGCAAAAGAAGTGGAAAGAAGACGAAGGCCACGACTTGTCACGCCCCGTTTCCCAGTGTACGGTGAAGGGGACGCGACGAGATCCGCTACGTATATACTCAGAAGTACATACGCTAAGCGTATCTAAGCAATATAAAATAAATACACAAGAGACAAGAAATAAAAAGAACATCAACTTTTATTTATTAACATTCTTTGTACAATGCATGAAAGGAAATACAACTGAAATAAAAAGATGCCTAAACAGTGGCATAACAGGAAATGAAAAGTACAGAGAGGAAAAGTGTACAATGAAACTAAAGTGCTGGATCTTCGGCAAACTGCTCCAAGTCTTCTTGCAATGGCTCGATCTCTACTGGGTCCGAATCACCTGACGACATTCAAAGAAGAAAGAAACAGAATGTCGTCAGCGAACAGGTCGCTCGGTAAGACCCAAAGATAAGGGAGGAATAGACAGAGAGTAAGAGAGAGAGAGTAGCTTTTACAGTTGTATTATATTATTATATTGTTGTATTTAGTGTTAACGCTGTTGTTTGTAGCTTGGTACAGAAGGATGCCAGTGTATACGAGAGGAGTCTCACTTGCCCCGGAGACTAAGGTATCAGGAACTCAAGGAACCGTTTATGCCACGGTACAACAACAACCGGATTCATGTTAGGTGTCTTAATCTTACCGTCTCGTGCCACTTTTAACACCTTCCGTACCAATCTACCCCTTAAATCCCGCGATGTCTTATTTGTATTGTTATCTTGTAAATTGTATTGGTTGTATGATTGATTGAATGACTGACTGAAACCATGATATCAGGAAACGGTTATAACCGTAGAGTCATGTAAATGGAATACTGAGAATCATGTAAAAGGAATATATATCCATGGTTCGGTTCAGTCAAGTTGTATAAATTGATAATTGTATTCATGGATTCATGGGTTCATATTGAATTGGAAACTTGTAGATTATAAATTGACTTGAATCATATTCAAGTCAGATTAATCAGACTCAAACCCGAGTCAGACAACCAGGAATGTGAATCGAAGTCTTATAATTGCTAGGGTCCTTAGGGTAATTTATAAAACTCGAGGGGGTTTTATGTAAAAATACTTTTATATACTTTTCAAAATACACCTCAAGTATTTATTGTTCGTCTTTAGAGTTGTAATGAGGGTGGATCTTATGTTGTGGCATTTCTAGTGAAAATATCCTAGTTTTATAAATAAGGGTATTTATCTGTAATATTGATTATTTGAAGTTCATGGTATTTTAGTGTAAAATTTATTATTGTGATTTTTAGAAAAAGGTGGAAAATTTATATTATAATAAAATAGATATTTAAATGATAAATATACATATGTTTATAAAAAAATAATATTAATAAATATTTTATATTCCAAAAATCCCATTTTCTTAAGATGTCGTATTTTAAACCTTTTGAGACCGAATGCTCCTTGCGGAGGTCTGAATCTCGCACTACTAGCCCGAGGGTGCGCGATAAACCGCACAATCCCGAACGGGTTCCCCAAAAATGGGTTGTAGCGGCGCTTTGCAAAGATTGTAAAATACTAATCCTTTAGAAAACGGTTTTATAAAGTAAAAGGTATTTATTTTCAAAAGTGTAAATTTTCCGTATTTTAGATTCTAGGGTTTCCTAAGTCAACTAGCCTATTTCTAAATGGTCTAAACGATAAGTCGTTAGAAGTCTCAAATCGCCTCTTCACCGCCAATTGTGGCCAGGTAAGTACAAATGAGGAAAGGAGGGATCCGCTCACGAATCGTGAGACGGGCCTTTTAAAGTTACCTTTGCTCACTTGCTTAGCCTAGACACCACAAAGTCAGGTTTAGATAAACGATCGATGTCCACAACTTATCGTGTTTTCCTAATAAGAGGTATTTATTTAAAAGTGTATCAAAGCTAAACTTTTAGAATTGATTGTATTAAGAAAATGGTATTTAAATGAAAGTATTGTTTTTATCGTATTCTAAGTTTTGATGATATCGCTTAGGGTTGTATTTTCGTGTGTGTGGAGGTAGGTCATTACCTCGTGCTCAACTTTAAATGTATAGCAAAGTTAAGGGGTTAAATGTGAAATCGAAACATTGTGGTATTAAAGTGAAAAATACGATAAATTGGAAAGGTTATCATTTCATGTGATGAAACTTATTCAAATTGATTTTTAAAAGTTAATAGTCAAGATAAAGATGTTTAAGCATGAATGTATTGGTGAGAAGTGAACTTTTATAGAAATCCGAATCGGAAATCGGATTTGTTCCGATTTCGTCGGGTTTCGTAATTTAGTATTTTAGAGAAATAGAAAGGGAGATAGAATTGGACTTACGGGTTTCGATTAGGCAAAGGAGTGTAAAGGGAACTAAAGAGGTTGCCGAGGCGTTGCTTCGTCGTCGGTTGTTCCTAAAAACGTCGCCGGAATTCCCGCCGGAATTTCGTCGGAGCTTCGCCGCGAACTTGTTTTCAAAGTACACACTTCTTAGAAAATTTTGAGAGAGTGAGCTTAGGGTTTTGGGATGAGAGGGTAGAGGGTAGGGTGTGTATTTATAGGGTAGGCTAGGGTAGGGTAGGTGAAAGGTTTTTAATTAAAAAAAAATGTAGAAATTCATTAAAAATTGTAGTAAATGGGGGATATTTAAGATTCGGGTACCGATCCAAATAAATGGTGTGTGCAGGGGGTTAAAGAAGCTCAAAAGACGCACTTTTCATTTTGGGGACTCGGCCGTCCGGCCGAGTCCGGCCGGCGGCGCCGGCCCGAGTCGGGGTGCCGGGATGCGGGGGGTCGTCAGGTGAGAGCTCTGGTATTTTTAGTTTTTTTATGTTCAGTTCAACTTTTGGGAGTTACGGTGTGTGGACTGTTGGGCTTCCAAGGAATTTAAAACAAAAACAATATAAAAATAATGTGGGGCAGGGGATTTGAACTCTGGTGGCTTGGTTCAGCAGTGCAAGGTGTTACCAATGAGCTACAAGCTCTTTCTTGTAATTATTGTGGGAAAATAAGTACTTAAAGTGGTAACAACAACATTAAATACCCCAAGTTGCCTTTAAATTTAAATCAATTCTTTGTACATTAAAAATGGAGTTAATTAAAAACAAAATAATTACTTATATATTGTGCTCAGATTAAAATACTCCTTTATGGATTTTTAAAAAAAAAAAATTTGTATAGAAAAGTGTATAGAAAAATTAGGGTTGTTACACGACTACAAAGATAGCTATAATCTATCCGAGTAGTTAAACTCCCTCTAGTTGCTGGTTTAGAGTTTGGTTTCGATTCTAGGATGTAGAAGTCCGTGCTCTCGTTGTAGAAATTTTTGTTTTGTATTCCGCCTTGGTCGCTAGTTAGCAGAACGAGCACGAGCGTCTACTTATGTGGTACCGGAGCCACCCAAACACTTAAACTAGTAGTAGACGATATTTACGTTTCAAGTTAGAAAAATTTCCATTTTTCAAAAACCCTAACTTTCAAGTTTCTGTCGAAATTTTTTTGGTCTCTGAATCTTTTTAAACAATTGCAGAGAGCTTATTATGAGATATAAAGACTTGGCAAGAAAAACGAGGACCAGATCTTTTTAAAAACCGCCAAAAATTGGCTTTTCCCCGACATGGTCGGTTGAAAATTGTCCTATGGTCCCTGATTTTTTTCAGGGGCTTTATCTCATCGAAACTTGGTCTTTTGTTATTTTTGTTTTGTCCCAGATTTCATTTAGTGTTATCTTTATATTCGGGCAACACGGAAAATTTTACAACTCAAAACTTTTGCATCGTTGATATCTTTTAATTTGTATTTATGTTTGTATACGTTGTCTAATTGCTATAGGTCAATTAGATAGGGTTATAAATACTTGCTTCTGTTGTGGTTATGCATATCTTGTGATGAATTAGATGGATAGTCATGGTGGATAGCCCCTCATCGTAGAAATGGATGTATATTTGTTATTTAGGACAATTGGCCGGATTGTGGCTGTCGTTACCGCTTCATGTATATTGTTTTATTGGAATATGACTGGGTTGAGGTCGATATTACCATTGTATATTCATTCATTCTTGTGTTAGGATAACCTACGTAGAAGTGCTCGAATAGCCGGGTTATAGAGTGTGCTAGGTGGTCATTTTGCAGTGGAGAGTTTGTCACGCACCGCTTCCCGGTGTACGGTGAAGGGGACGTGACTAGGCCGCTACGTATTTACTCTGAAGTAAAAACGCTAAGCGTATCTAAGAAATATAAATAAAAATGCACAAGAGACAAAATATATAATTGAACAGTAACTTTATTTATTAACATTCTTTTGTACAATGTATGGAAAAGTAAATACATCTGAATGAAAACAATGCCTAAACAGTGGCATAACGGAAATGAAAAGTACTGGAATAAAAATGTGTACAATGAAGCTAGAGCTCTGGGTCGTAGGTAAGATGATCCAAGTCCTCGCTTGTAGGCTCAATCTCCTAAGTGTCCAGATCACCTGACAATATTCCAAAGAAGAAAGAGAAGGAATATCGTCAGCGAACAATCGCTCGGTAAGTCCCAAAGATAAGGGAGAAATAAAATAGACAGAGAGAGAGTGTGTGTAGCTTTTAAAGTTGTATCATATTGTTATAATGTTGTATTTAGTGTTAACGCTGTTGTTTGTAGCTTGGTACAGAAGGATGCCAGTGTATACGAGAGGAGTCTCTATATGCTAGAGACAAGGGCAAATGGAAGTACAAGGATCCGTTAGAAAGCCCGGAACAACGACATGGTATTCAGGTTAGGTGTCTTAAATCTTGCAGTCTCGTGCCACTTCTAACACCTTCCGTACCAATCTACCCCTTAAACCCCGCGATGTCTTGATTGTATTGTTGTATTGTATTGCAACTTGTATTGTCTTGTAATATAGATTGTATAATTGGATGATTTGCCGAAACCATGATATCAGTAAATGGATGTAATTGGAAAATCATGTAAATGGAAGTATATCCATGGTTCGGTTCAGTCAAGTTGATTGAATACGTTGAATATATGGATTCATGGATTCATGTTGAATTGTTATATTGTAAATTTTACTTGAATCATATTCAAGTCAGATTATTATAATGAGAGTCAGTATGAGTCAGAACAATTAGAAAAGAAATTGAAGTCCTGATTATTTTGATGTTATCGATAACCGCTGCACATGGGCGGCAGGATTTGTGTCTTTTTCAAAGATAATTACCGTGTTGATAACACCGTTTGTTAAGTTGTCTATCTTTGATAGGCAAGCACCCATATCTCCGGCTCCCTGAGGCTCAAGAGACTGGTCCCGCTTAAACATATATTTACTAGGGTCCTTAGGGTAAATTATAAAACTTAAGGGGGTTTTATGTAAAAATAATTTGTATACTTTTCAAAATACACCCCAAGTATTTATTTATCGTCTTTAGAGTTTTCATAGTTGTAGATTTTATATTTGTGACATTTCTAGTGAATAAACCTATTTTTCATAATACATGGTATTTAATTGTAATATCGAACTTGTATGGAATTCATGATATTTTATTGTAAAGTGATTCTTGTGATTTTAGAAAAAAATTAGAATATTTATATTATCACAAAATAGATATTTTAATGATACATATATATATTTATATAAAAATAATTTTTAATATATATTATATTTCTAGAAATCTCATTTTCTTAAGATATTCGTATTTTAAATCTTCGAGACCGAATGCTCCTTGCGGAGGTCTGCATCTCGCACTACTAAGCCCGAGAATGTGTGATAATCCACACCATCCCGAACGGGTTCCCCAAATGGGTTGTAGCGGCGCTTTGCAAAGATTTGTGTAAAATACGAATTCTTATAGAAACGGTTTTAATAGTCAGGGGTATTTATATGTAGAGTTTCGTTTTCCCGTATTCTATATTCCCGAAAGGTATTGTGCTATGTTTTATATGAGTGTGTGAGGAGGTAGGTCATTATCTCATGATCTACTTAAAGGTATAGCAAGGTTTTTATGTTTTAAATGTCGGAATTAAACTACATGGTATTTTAGTGAAAAAGCACGATAACAATTGAAATAGAAATCCTTTTGATATGGAACTTGTTCAATATGACTTGTTATTGTTTAATAGTCAACATGTAATGGTTTCGTATGATTGTATTTAATAAAATGTTGAATTTTTAGGAAGAACCGAATCGGACATCGGATTAACTCCGATTCTGTCGGTATTTAGAAATAAGTGTTTTTAGAAAAGAATAGAGAAGAGGGAGATGTGACTTACTGGCTTAGAGGTTAGGGATGAGGAAGAGGAATAGGGAGGAGGCGCCGGTGCGTCGTTTCATCGCCGGGAGCTCTTAGGGTTGTCGTCGGAAAATCGCCGGAGTTTCGCCCTTCGCTAACTCCAAAGTACACTAAACTTCTAGGGATTTCTTGAGAGTTTTGATCAGAATTTTGAAGTGAGGGGTGTGTGTTTAGGGGTTGTATTTATAGGGTAAGGCTAGGATTTAGGGTAGGTGAAAGGGTGAATTGAAAATTGTATTAAAATGGAGTAAATAGGGTTTTAAAGGGGCTCTGTTACTGTGCAGAACAAATAAAGTATACAGGGGTACTGGGAAGACCAAAAAGCCATAACATTCATGTTGGGGACTCGGCGGTCCGGCCGATTCCGACCGGCGGAGGCGGCCCGAGTCGGCCGAGTCGCCGGCCGATCGGCCGATTCCGGCTGAGTCGGGGGTGCAAAGTGTTCCCCGTCGCTTGGTGTAGCCCCTGGGTCAGTTTGTTTTCAGTGTGTACTGGGATTTTTGTGAGTTATGCACGTGTAGACTCTTGGTATTCTAAAAGTTTAAAATAAAATAATATTAAAAATAATGTGGGGTATGAGATTTGAAATCTGGTGGCTAGGTTCAGCAGTGCAAGGTCTTACCAATGAGCTACAAGCTCTTGCTTGCTATTAAAAAGCAAAACAAACTTATATCTTGTGCTCAGGCAAAAATACCCCTTTATGTATTTTTTTGAAAATTTGTACAGAAAATTGTACAGGAAATTTAGGGTTATATTCTACCCTTCTTATAAAAATTTCGTCATCGAAATTTGTAAAAGAAAAGTGTAACAGATTCAAGGAAAGTTTAGTGACTGAAGTACTGATAGTGTATGAAAAAAATAACAAGGTGATACAAGGGTTTTTTAAAAATGTGAAAGAGACTTACCAATATTACCTTGACCTACAGCCTCGGCTTCTACGGCTGCTAATGTGAATGTCTGTCGCCGTGGTACATTCTTCCTAGCTGGAGGCATATTCTGTCCTTGGGGCATGTTTCTCTGCCCTCGAGGCATGTCCCTTATTACTTGTTGGAATTGGCGGGTAGGCTGTGCAGGTGGTGGAGCTGGGAGTGCAAGATAAGGTGCAGGAGCCTGGATAGCTGGCTGCTGCGGGTAGTTGGTGGGTGTGTGATCTGGGTTGTGTCTATAAGGACAGTTTCCAATTCTGTGATTGGACGCGCCACGAACTATACATAGGCCTTTTGCACGTCTACAGTCCTTCCACAAGTGTCCCTTTCTCCTGCAGTAGTAGCAAAAGTTTGGACTCGACTGGTTATTGATTTCTTCAGTTCTTCTGGGTTTGAACGATGACCTGGAAGAGGCTCCTCCTGCCATTTGAGTGGCACGGCGCTTCAAACCGGCAGATTGAGATCTGCCCTTTCTCTTTACTACTGCCTCATATTTTCGGACAGCCTTCAAAGCCAAATCATGTGTTGGGAAATTCCCTGTAGCTAAGGCAGCTTGGATTTCCGGGTCCAACTCTTGCCGAAATCTTCTTGCTCTGATCTCAGCAGTCGGTATGAGAGATGGGCCGCAAACCTGTTATGGTCTTGTGTTAGCTGTGTAGTATGTGATATAAAATCGAACATTGAGACATATATTACCGACTGAGAATGGTGAACACAATGTCATATTCATCTACTGACTTGGTCCACATTGAACCTTGTTGCAGATGGATGAACTGTTGTTCCATGTTAAACCTGGCAGTCTCAGAGAAGTACTTAGCGCCGAACATGTCTCGGAAAGTCTTCCATTCGATAGGTTGGTCAAGACGGCTTTCTTCCGCCTTCCACCAGACCCGTGCATTGTCCGTGAGCTGTAGTTTCGCAACACGGACCCAAGACATCTCTGGCACTTGTGCCGCTGCCAGATCATCTTCAATGCCCTGAGCCCATTCCTCAGCTTCCAGCGGGCTCTCTTTTCCCGAAAAATTCTCGGGGTGCAGTGCCCGGAATTGCTTCACTCCGGGTACTTCTGCCTCGGGATGGTTCATTAAAAGAGCAGTCTTTGTTGCTGTCCTTCTAGGAGGCTGCAGATTGCCTCAAGCAGAACCGTCTGCTCGTTGATCGGAGCAGGGACGGCAGGTGTGATTGATAGTGGAGGTGGAGTGTTGTTGAAGTTGGTGTTGGTGTTGTTCGGGGAATCCATTACCTTGAATGAAAAATTTAGGTTAGGACAGATTCAAAGTATATGATTCAAAAAAAATATGAAATGATAAGATTCAAGGAGTATGGATTGTAAAGAATATTTTAGTTGCCGGTTCTTGTGTTATATTGCTTAGGTTGTTCACGCAGAACAGAACTGCATGGTAGTGTTCCATACAGCTCTGACCTGCATGGGCTACCAACAAAACCTGTCACGCCCCGCTTCCTGGTGTACGGCGAAGGGGCACGAATAGGCCGCTACGTATTTACTCTGAAGTAAAAATGCTAAGCGTATCTAAGCAATGTAAATAAAAATGCACAAGAGACAAAAGATATAATTGAACAACAACTTTATTTATTAACATTCTTTTGTACAATGCATGGAAAAGTAAATACATCTGAATGAAAGAAATGCCTAAATAATGGCATAACGGAAATGAAAAGTACTGGAATAAAAATGTGTACAATGAAGCTAGAGCTCTGGGTCGTAGGCAAGCTGATCCAAGTCCTCGCTAGTAGGTTCAATCTCCTGAGTGTCCAGATCACCTGACAACATTCCAAAGAAGAAAGAGAAGGAATGTCGTCAGCGAACAATCGCTCGGTAAGTCCCAAAGATAAGGGAGAAATAGAACAGACAGAGAGAGAGTGTGTGTAGCTTTTAAAGTTGTATCATATTGTTATAATGTTGTATTTAGTATTAACGCTGTTGTTTGTAGTTTGGTACAGAAAGATGCCAGTGTATACGAGAGGAGTCTCTATATGCTAGAGACTAGGGCAAATGGAAGTACAAGAATCCGTTAGAAAGCCCGGAACAACGACATGGTATTCAGGTTAGGTGTCTTAAATCTTGCAGTCTTGTGCCACTTCTAATACCTTTCGTACCAATCTACCCCTTAAACCCCGCGATGTCTTGATTGTATTGTTGTATTGTATTGCAACTTGTATTGTCTTGTAATATAGATTGTATATTCCGTACCAATCTACCCCTTAAATCCCGCGATGTCTTGATTGTATTGTTGTATTGTATTGCAACTTGTATTGTCTTGTAATATAGATTGTATAATTGGATGACTTGCCGAAACCATGATATCAGTAAATGGATGTAACTGGAGAATCATGTAAATGGATGTAACTGGAGAATCATGTAAATGTAAGTATATCCATGGTTCGGTTCAGTCAAGTTGATTGAATTGGTTGAATATATGGATTCATGAATTCATATTGAATTGTTATATTGTAAATTGTACTTGAATCATATTCATGTCAGATTATTATAATGAGACTCAGTCTGAGTCAGAATAATTAGAAAAGAAATTGAAGTCCTGATTGTTTTGATACTATCGGTAACTGCTGCACATGGGCGGCAGGATTTGTGTCCTTTTCAAAAATGATTACCGTGTTGATAACACCGTTTGTTAAGTTGTCTACCTTAGATAGGCAAGCACCCATATCTCCGGCTCCCTGAGGCTCAAGAGATTGGTATCGCTTAAACCTATATTTACTAGGGTCCTTAGGGTAAATTATAAAACTTAAGAGGGTTTTATGTAAAAGTAATTTGTATACTTTTCAAAATACACCCAAGTATTTATTTATCATCTTTAGAGTTTTCATAGTTGTAGATTTTATATTTGTGACATTTCTAGTGAGTAAACATATTTTTCATAATACTTGGTATTTAATTGTAATATTGAACTTGTATGGAATTCATGGTATTTTATTGTAAAATGATTCTTGTGATTTTAGAAAAAGTTGGAATATTTATATTATCACAAAATAGATATTTTAATGATACATATATATATTTATATAAAAATAATTTTTAATATATATTATATTTCTAGAAATCTCATTTTCTTAAGATATTCGTATTTTAAATCTTCAAGACCGAATGCTCCTTGCGGAGGTCTGCATCTCGCACTACTAAGCCCGAGGATGTGCGATAATCCACACCATCCCGAACGGGTTCCCCAAATGGGTTGTAGCGGCGCTTTGCAAAGATTTGTGTAAAATACGAATTCTTGTAGAAACAGTTTTAATAGTTAGGGGTATTTATATGTAGAGTTTCGTTTTCCCGTATTCTATGTTCCCGAAAAGTATCGTGCTATGTTTTATATGAGTGTGTGAGGAGGTAGGTCATTATCTTGTGATCTACTTAAAGATATAGCAAGGTTTTGATGTTTTAAATGTCGGAATTAAACTACATGGTATTTTAGTGAAAAAGCACGATAACAATTGAAATAGAAATCCTTTTGATATGAAACTTGTTCAATATGACTTGTTATCGTTTAATAGTCAACATGTAATGGTTTCGTACGATTGTATTTAATAAAATGTTGAATTTTTAGGAAGAACCGAATCGGAGATCGGATTAATTCCAATTCCGTCGGTATTTAGAAATAAGCGTTTTTAGAAAAGAATAGAGAAGAGGGATGTGGGAATTACTTGCTTAGAGGTTAGGGATGAGGAAGAGGAATCGGGAGGAGGCGCCGGTGCGTTGTTTCGTCGCCAGAAGCTCCTAGGGTTGTCGTCGGAAAATCGCCGGAGCTTCTCCCTTCGCTAACTCCAAAAGTACACTAAACTTCTAGGGATTTCTTGAGAGTTTTGATCAGAATTTTGGAGTGCGGGGTGTGTGTTTAGGGGTTGTATTTATAGGGTAAGGCTAGGGTTTAGGGTAGGTGAAATAGTGAATTGAAAATTGTATTAAAATGTATAAAAATATATTAAAATGGAGTAAATAGGGTTTTAAAGGGGCTCTGTTATTGTGCAGAACAAATAAAGTATACAGGGGTACTGGGAAGACCAAAAGCCACGACTTTCATGTTGGGGACTCGGCGGTCCGGCCGAGTCCGGCCGGCGGTGGCGGCCCGAGTCGGCCGATTCGTCGGCCGATTCGGCTGATTCCAGCCGAGTCGGGGGTGCAAAGTGTTCCCCGTCGCTTGGTGTATCCCCTGGGTCAGTTTGTTTTCAGTGTGTAGTGGGATTTTTGTGAGTTATGCACGTGTAGACTCTTGGTATTCTAAAAGTTTAAAATAAAATAATATTAAAAATAATGCGGGGGATGGGATTTGAACTCAGGTGGCTAGGTTCAGCAGTGCAAGGTCTTACCAATGAGCTACAAGCTCTTGCTTGCTATTAAAAAGCAAAACAAACTTATATCTTGTGCTCAGGCAAAAATACCCCTTTCTGTATTTTTTTGAAAATTTCTACAGAAAGTTGTACAGGAAATTTAGGGTTGTTACAGAGTTCGAGCCGCCTCGCTCTAGAATTGGCGGGCTATTCACCGCACTTGTAGGGGTTTAGGCTAGACCCATGGTGGAGTGCTCAAGTTACCGGATTCCATGAAGTATCGGGCGACTCACTCATTTTATTAAGTGATGGTTGCCTCATTTGTAGAATTGACGGGTAACTTGTCGTGCTCGTAGGGGTTTTTGTTTTAGGTGATGTTCGAGCTATCCACATGACCGGGGAACGTTGGTTTTCGTTTGCAGCTCAAACGAAACATGAGGCTTCTAGTTTATCCGCTAATTCCATCTTGTTTATCGCATGCCTGTGATATTTATTACCCGCCTCTGACGATATATATAAATGTTGTATATGTTTTGAACCCGTGCTAGCCCTACCCATGCACTGCAGTAAGTTAAGTAACCTTACGGTGAAGTCCCCGGACCCCGTGGCGAATGCGGGTGTCATATATATACATTCTATTTTCGTTGTTTTCTGTGATGCATAAGCTTAATTGATGGGACCGCATTAATTCTTATTAATGTAAGAAAATAAACCTAAAAAAATGTTGTTGGAATCAAATTTCAAAACCACTCGGTTCTTATCAAAATTACTCGGTTTTTCACAAAACCAAAAGTTTTCAAAATTGAGTTTGAACCACTCGTTTCGAAATCACTAGTTTTCTTCAACGATATCAAGTTCATTACGTTAAGGTTTTTTGCCACAAACCAGCCATAACCCTCCGTCATATCAGATGAGTAGTACCTAGTATTCGTGCTGCATTTGTTGGCCTTTGTCAAAACGTAGTGTGCGATAGCTAGATATTGCTTGTTTGTTGCATAAATATGCGATTATCTAGGACATTCGTATAGTCTTGTTGGCCTTTGTCAAGAATTTATACGGTTGGGTCTAAATTAATCCAGGATAAACTTGACTAGTGATTTATGGTTTGTTGGCCTTTGTCAAGGTCATAAACCATTAAAGGTAAAAACTATATCGGGAGTTTCAAATATAGAGGAAATTTCTAGTATTGCATATCTTCTTGAATGTGGTACCTAGAGTGGTATCCATCTAGATTATCATACGATGATAGTTGGGTCCCGATCCCACTGATGAGAATGATTATTTCCGGAAGATTTTCACTTCACAATCAGCTAACCCATTAGCTGTCTAGAAAGGTGTTAATGGGTTTATACCTCTGCAGAAACGAGATTATTTGATTAGGTCCGTGCGAAAGCACGGGGAGGCTCACTCGGAGTACCAACACTTGCCTGGCTGAACGGTTAGTGAACTTGTGGAGCGTACATGATCCCGACTAGTTCTCCTTTTAGGGTTTGAAGGAGAATTCGAGGAAATCGTGGAAGCCATTCTGTTTAGATAAAATAGTAAGCAATCTAAACTTGCAAGAGTATACGCTGAGTGTTTCTTTTCTCTCTCTTAATTGTAGCTACCATGTCACGGTTTTATCAAGATAATAAAATGTATGAATGACCGACTCGAAATCTTATTCGGGGCTGGAGAACGTTGGTTCGGGTTTGACTTGTGACAAATGTCATGAGAATGAACAAAGGAAAGAGCATTACATGAATTCCTTGATGACCCGTTGAAGAAGAAGAAGCATACAATTGCATCTCTTTCAGGTGTTCTTATTATTAAAAACTGTTTTTCGGTCAGTCCTACCTCCTGGGTACTAGATACCGGATTAGGATCTCATATCTGTAATTTATTACAAGGATTGAAAAAAGTAAGATGGTTGGACATAGTGATATGTCCCTCAGAGTAGTGAACGGAGCATAAATTGATACTGTTGTCGTCGGTGAATATCACCTAGTATTGGCAAGCGGCAATACTATAATTTTGAACAACTGCTACTATATACCTTCCATACTTTGCAACATCATATCGGTTTCTTTACTTAATAAAGAAGGACACAATTTTGTTCTAAATAGAAAAATCATGATCATTTACCTCAAATAGGTATTGGTTGCAGAAAGTACACTGTGTAATAGTATCTATGTTCTAAATCAAAATACAATTTTTAATGTACAAAACATACGCAAGAAAGTTCAGATACGAATGAGACCTACTTGTGGCATTATAGACTTAGCCATATCAACGAGAAAAGATTAGACAAGTTGCATAAGAATGAATATTTGGATCCGTTCGAATTTACATCTTATGAAACTTGTCAATCTTGTCTCAAAGGTAAGACGACCAAATCTCCATTCACCGGACACGGAAAAAGAGCTACAGAGCTCCTAGGACTCATACACAGTGATGTATGTGGTCCAATGTCTATACATGCAAGGGGTGGGTTCTCATACTTAATCATATTCACTGACGATCTCTCTAGATTCAGATATGTGTATCTTTTGAAACACAAATCTGAAGTTTTTAAGAAATTCAAAGAATACAGACACGGAGTAGAGAACCAGACTGGTAAAAATATTAAGATCCTCCGATGTGATAGAGGAGGGGAGTACTTAAGCATGGAATTCCTCGACTATTTATAAGAGAATGGTATTCTCTCTCAGCTTACTTTTCCATATATACCACAATACAACGGTGTATCGGAGCGGAGAAATCGTATCCTTTTGGATATGGTTCGCTCCATGATGAGTTCTACTGAGTTATCTTTTTCATTCTGAGAACATGCGCTTCAAACAGCGGCATTCTTATTGAATTAGGTTCCATCCAAATTAGTGCCTAAGACTCCATATGATATATGGAGTGGAAAGAAACCATGACTTAAACGTGTTAAGATATGGGGTTGCCCGGCCTATATTAAAATACAAAGTCTAGACAAATTTCATACACGATCGGCTATATGTAAGTTTGTAGGATATCTTAAACATTCGCATGGATATCCGTTCTACCACACCGAGAAACAGAAGGTGTTTGTAGCTTGCCACGCCACTGTAATACCCTAGTATGGTTATACGATATTAATTGGTATTTTAAAACTTGCTTTATATTTCTTTTATTTTATTCATTTGGGTTGCGATCAATTCGAATAGTAGAGCTATTTATCCTACCTGACCCGCATGTGTGAAACCCAGAATGGTGCTACATTAATATTTTGTTTAATATTTATCCGTAAACTAAATCCGTAAGAATTTAGTATAGCATATATACATAATATCTAAATTATAAGTACATATCTTTTGTAGCCACAAATTAAGAATAATTTATAATTGTTAATTACCATCATATGGTTAAACATCCCATATCTTATTGCTTTTTTTTGCTTTTATCTATTACGTTTAAATCTCAAGATATCTAATACCAAATGTTTATTAAATCTTGATATATATTTAAAATCCTTTTAAATTTTATAGTAGGGGGTATAATTTAATTAAATTATATTCTTGCGTTATGGTTTAAAAAGATTATGTATATGTATTATTTTCCAAAATATACTTTTAATGAGATTTTGGTGGAGATTGGCTGTAGTTTGATTTTATCTATGTACATTAAACTATAATATATATATTTATAACCTAATACTATATATATATATATATATATATATATATATATATATATATATATATATATATATATATATATAAATATATTTTTTCCAAAACACAACCCTTCTCTCTCTCCCCAAGTTGCTCATCTCGTCCCCGAGCCCCTAACCCACTATCACCACACCCATCACTGCTCCTCCTTCTTACTTCACTGTCGACTTCACCCTTCTTCGCCTTCCTCGTCGTCGTCGACTCCTTCCTTTTCGTCTTCACCTGAACCCGATCACTTGCAACCCCTCGACTCACTTATCTCCATCCTCTAAGAAACCCAGACTCTATCTCCCTTCATCGAACATCCACTCACACCACTTCCGAACCTTGACCAGCAACCCATCGCCGTGATAACCCTCATCGTCGCTATCGCTGATCTCAAACCCGAGCTATCTAAAGTTCCAGAGCCGAGCATACCACCCTAACGCAGTTACATCGTCACCTTTGGCCGAGGTCTTGTTCGCATCGTGTTTTGCGATTGTCGTCGTCGTTCGGGTATCCGTATTCGTCATTGTATTTATACCGATCGAGGCAAGTTATCTTGCAACATGCTAGTTTACCTATACCAAAATATATCTATATATGATTTACATACATACATTTATAATAATGCAAGTTATAATCATTATAAAATTTTATAAAGATAATCTATACTTTATTATTTAGTAACAATAGCACGTGCATAGTTACAATTGTTGATGTTGTGGAAAATTACTTATATGAACTATTTTAGTAGATACAATTTAGTTGATAATAACTAACACATGTCCAACTGCCACAATAGAATAATAACAAGAAAATAACGGAAATGAATAAGGATCCAACAAAAATAATATCCTAACTACGTTCCTTATGGGATCACAACGTTAAACCATAACTAAAGTAAAACTAAACATCGCTAAACTAATCAGCAAAGCTCCTCACTGCTCTGCTTGTCTGTCAAAATATTCTCGATCTTCTTGCGACAAGCTTAAAGGAACTGGACCATGCAAAACCCTGACGTCAGTGCGTTATAAATATCATAATAATAATAATAACTAAGCAATGTACTGTATATGGTGTTATGTGCAAAACAATGTATGATTATAAACAAACAATCACAGGTGATATAGCAGCAGGCTATAGGTATCTCACGTGTATCCTAAAGTCTGTATTTCTAGATTATCTATTCTAATGGTATTTGAAACCAATTAATGTAATTCTCATCGTAACTCAATATTATTACGTGCGTGCTCGGGACCACGGTCATGATTCTCGGGGCTGAATTCGAGACGTGCCGCTAGGCAGTAGAACAATGTCATGTATAGATAAATGATATCAGTATCATCATTCCGGAGCCCGAATCTCGTATCGACTAATCAGTCTCTGGAAAGTAGTGAACTATTGAGTTACAAGTCGAGTTTCATTCTTGGTTTCCCCTTTTCCCCAGGTTTCATATTCTATTCAGGTATTAATAGAATGTCTATCTAATTCCAACACATGAACAATCATGAACATGTCTTGTCTAGTAAGACAACAAGTCAGGTCAATCAGGATAACAAGTCAATATTGTTGGTATCGGTAAACAATACAGGTAAAAGGTATAAGCAATATAGCAATAGCAGTAGGTCGTAGGCATGTCAAGTATTGTGTACTAAGCAGGTGAAATATTTGCTTGCGCAACCAGTCACAAGGTAGTAATATAATTGTCATGGTTATCTAGTTGTAACGAATCGATGTATGCATCGTTACTTGTTAAAAGATACATCTAAACATATTTATAATAGCGTTTTACACGTGTTAATTATTATCAACTAAATTGTATCTACTAAAATAGTTCATATAAGTAATTTTGCACAACCTCAACAATTGTAACTATGCACGTGTTATTGTTACTAAATAATAAAGTATAGATTATCTTTATAAAATTGTATAATGATTATAACTTGCATTATTATAAATGTATGTATATATATTATAAATAGATATATTTTGGTATAGGTAAACTAGCATGTTGCAAGATAACTTGCCTCGATCGGTATAAATACAACGATGAATACGGATACTCGCACGACGACAACGATCGCAAAACACGACGCGAACAAGACCTCGGCCAAAGGTGACGATGTAACTGTGCTGGGGTGGTCTGCTCGGCTCTGGAACTTTAGAGAGCACGGGTTTGAGATCAGCGATGGCGACGATGAGGGTTATCATGGTGATGGGTTGCTGGTCAAGGGTCAGAGGTGGTGTGAGTGGATGTTCGATGAAGGGAGATGGAGTCTGGGTTGCTTGGAGGATGGAGATAAGTGAGTCGAGGGGTTGCAAGTGATCAGGTTCAGGCGAAGACAAAAAGGGAGGAGTCGACGAGGATGAGGAAGGCAAGGAAGGGTGAGGTCGACGGTGAAGTGAGGACGGAGGCGTGGTGATGGGTACGGTGATGGTGGGTGTTCCCTTCCGAAAGGCGGCGCACAGGACCTCGATGTCCTGACTCTGGCGATTCGGGGCAGATGCTATTTGGTTTTATCCGTCCACCTCTCCGAAGATACCAAGTTGATTTATGGCACCGTGTATCGGAGGTTTAAGCGGATGCGGCCGATGTAGCAGATTTCATCAGATTCCCCCTCGCTTGAGGGGTTTTTGATTGTGGGGACGCTCTTCCCTGCAGGCGCAAGCCCCTGCAGTTAATTACATTACCACATCGCGGTAACAACTTTCTCCTTCTCCAGAATTTCACTTCGTGTCGTGTGTGTTTATTTTGTTTGTGGTTGCCCGTGGATTGTATACGAAGACTGAGTAATGCCGTCGCCCGTAGGACGTGGATTAGTCCAAATCCGTATTTACTTAGATTTGGGTTTGGTGTTTTAGTTTAAGGATACGTTAGCCATGTTTAGGCTAAGATCGACTTAAACGTTCGTTAAGGATACATTAGTCTTGTTTGGGACTAAGATCGACTTAACGTAGTGATATATGGCCATCAGGACTCGTCACCTCTCTGACGTCGTTGAAGGATTACAACGACAGGTGTCGGAGGAGTTCAGAGATGTACCCTTGAACCAAAGTCGATTTGAAGTTTTATTGTTCATTTAAATGCTTAAGGATACGTTAGCCGTGTTTGGGGCTAAGATCGACTTAAACGGGACCGTTTAGATCCGAAAAAGAGCATTTGGATGCTCTATTGTTCCACTTTAGGGACGTGGTGGTCCACCACCAGTTTAGGGACGTGGTGGTCTAATATTAGTTTAAGGACGTTTCGGTCCGACATTAGTTTAGGGACGTTTCGGTCCGACATTAGTTTAGGGACGTTTCGGTCCGATATTAGTTTAAGAACGTTTCGGTCCAATATTAGTTTATGGACGTTTTGGTCCATCGCCAGTTTAGGGACGTGGTGGTCTATCATTAGTTTAAGGACGTTTCGGTCCGACATTAGTTTAAGGACGTTTCGGTCCACGAGTTTAAGGACCCCGTAGTCCATATACGTGTGGTCGTTGGGACCCGTCACCTCTCTGACGTCGTTGAAGGATTACAACGACAGGTGTCAGAGGAGTTCGGAGATGTACCCTCGAACCGGTAGTAAATTGATTTAAGAGAGCAATCTTGCTCAGTCAATTTAATTTAAGGACTTACGGCCAAAATTGGGCTAAGTCCAGTTGAAAATGTTCAACATTTTATTTGCTTTTGCATCGCATTTCTTCTTATTTTTATTTGGGCTTTGCCCAGAAAGGATGCAGAGCAACAATTTGTTTTGGGCTCTGCCCTTTATAAATGATGCAGAGCATCAATTTTATTTGGGCTCTGCCCTTTTATTGCTTTGCAATTTATTTTGGCCTGCTTGGTCTTTTTGATTTGGGCCTGGCCCTTTTAGGAAATGCATTGCATTTATCATGCGCTTTGCGCCAATCAGAGAGCGCAAGCGCTTGTGACGACGACATGTGTCATGCAAGCGTAGTGCGCTGCTGATTGAATTGATTTAGCGTGCTTGCGCTTTCTAAAAGATAGATCAAAAATATTTGTAACCGCAATCAAGAACGACGTCGCATGAAGCTAGCCGGTGAGTACGGATCGGTCCACAGGGATGTTGTGAGTTTCCGATTCGCGCTTACGAGTTAATTCCGAAGGGTGTTCGGATTAATTATTAAATCTAAAAATCTAATTAAGTTAGGGCAATTATCTAGATCTATTCTTGCTAGGGCTAGGTTTAGGGATGGTTTGGAAATGTAATTAAATCTCACCGCTTTCAATACCCGAATGAAGATCTATGAGGAGTTATGGTAATTATCAATAAAGTGAATTAGATCCGTTCGGGAAGGTGTTCCTTCCTCTAGGTTCTTGTCCTTCCTTTAGAGATCCTTACCCTAACCTCCATGGAAAACATCACACCCGGGCCTTTATACTACGGTATCACCGCTACCTCGAGGGATAGAGTGCCGTAGGGAGCGGTATGTGCATGTATGCATGGAGTCCTATTGTAAATATTTGGTGGGTAAGAAAGAGATGAGAGATCTCATCTCTCAAAATCCTTCCTCAAAGCTAAACCCTAAACAAGTTCTTAGGGCATGAAATTAAATCTACCTAGGGCAAGGAATTGAAAACTACACTAGGGCAAGAAATTAAATTACTTACAGATGCATCCCTCCAATCATCCATGCAGGGTTGTCAGATCTGAATTTCTGAATGGAGAAGAAACACCGATGCTCTCCAAAATGGATTTCTGAAATTTTATTAAAAGGAGGCATAAAGAAATTACAATTTTTAGAGTTCCTATTTATAGAGAATAGGAAACCCTAGGTTACATCTTGAACCGCATATCTAAAATTACAAATATAGCCCTATAAAGACCAGTCAACGCCGCCACCAATTTATGGTAAAATTTCTATCCCCTAATTGCTCATCACTGCCGCGGAACCGCGGCATTAGGCCTGGTTTGGCCGCGGTTCCGCGGCCAAAAGGAAGGTTTGTGCTTTGAGACTTCTGTTGTGGGCTTCTGGTGTCTTGTGCTTCCTGTATCTTTATGTCTTTTCTTAATTTGGATTCTAGGTTCTTTCAGATCTTCCAGTGAACATTGTTGTGGACTTTAACCGTGGCTTTATGTCGACGTCTTGAACCTTGCTTTGTGAACTGTTTCTTATGTAGGCTTGATCAAGAGTATTTTGTTTGTTGGTCAAAGTCCACTTTTTCATCGTCTTTACATCGTTTTCACTGTTTTCTGTCCAAGAACCTGTAACCTGTAATATGTAGCAGACATGCGTCAAAAGCACCTGTTTATTTATAAAAAGAATAAGAATGGGGAATATAATAATACAATATTCTAGTCTGAACAAATACCCCCAAACTTATCTTTTGCTCATCCTCGAGCAAACTTATTTTTATTCACTAAAATCCTAACCGCACTTTCGCAGGGAAACGCGATTGCACTGAGCACGTGCAACAAGCCGTTAAACCTCAAGGTGTCCCTAGTAGGAGGAGTGTTGTCTCCTGAGGGTTTTCAGCGGATACTACCCATAAAATCCTATCAATTCGGCCCATTGATTTTTGTTCTCCAATTAGGTCTTCTAACAAGGAATTGTATTATCTTCTACTTGTAAATTATCCACCCATATTCTTCACACTTCCTCATTATTTAACTTAAGATTATATATCCTATAGACTTATTTAGCTTTTAGCATCTCTTAAGTTTTCCTTCTAAAGTTCCATTTCCACTTAGGAATTTCTATCAACTCTACTAAAGATACAAGTTCTATTCTTCATTCCTTTCTCTTCTCTGAACTCTAATCACATATCCCCACGTGTGTGTACATATCACCCCTACACTTGGAAATTCAAATCAAGCAATCGTACTCTCGTCCGTTGTCCAAAGCACTTATTAATTAGTGAGTTTTTAATTGAATTTCGCTTACACATCCTTCATGCGACCGTTAATACTTCTTGAGGTACCAACGACCGATTACAAAATGTGTTCGCACATTTAAGCGTAATTCCTAGTCTTGCAACACCCAAGGCTTTAACAGTGACTCCCAAACCAGTTGGTCTAAGACACTAGGTGATGAAGCACCCTCGCTAAATATTTTTCTATTTTTGCAGCCTTAAGTAATCACAAAAACCAGTGTCCATTTTTTATTCTTTATTCACACTTATATATATATATATATATATTTTTTTTCTCATTGTACTAAGGACTTTAGACAAGAGCATTTCAAGGTTTCTTCTACTATTCCAAGTTTCAAGGTGCGTGGTTGTGCAAATTGTAGGGTATATATTTTCAGAATCTAGACTTAAGCTAGGAACTATTTTTCAAACTTATACTCTAATAAGAACATCAATACTCTTCCCTTGTTTCGACTTAGCCCAAGAAGTGAACTCAAAATTTGCCTATTTCTAAATAAACTATAAGGCATATACTTTCTACCGCTAAACTTTAAGGAAGGTTATTTTTAGGGTTTTTAATTTACTAAGTCTAAGATCTAGTTGTTCCTAGCCAGTTAACCTATTTGTCAAACTCAAGTCAATTAGCCAAAATTGAATACATTAATTTTTATAATTTTTGAAATTTTTCAAATTTTTATGGGTTTTCAAATAAGTATGCAAATGCAAAAATATGTACAAATGAATGCGAAGGAAGAAGACGTACCGAACATACCCCCAAACTTGAACTTGACAGTGTCCTCACTGTCATGCTAAACCAAGAGGATCAAAATACCGGCACTCCCCTGTTTATTTATTTATAATTTTTTTTATATTTTTAATGTTTTGAAATTTTTTTATTTTTTTATAGAAAAGAAAACAAAAAAATATATATACATATATACAAAGATTCCCCCAAACTTAAGCTTGGCCTTGCACAAGCCAAAAGATAGCACCAACCATTCAAAAATCTTATCGTGGAAATGATATAGTTGGTGCAAGAAAATGAGAAGCACGCGAGACCGTGTGGAAAGAAGAATGGTAGAATATGGTCTCGGTGGGGGAGAAGAATGGCGAAAAGAAGAAGGAAGTAGAGTACGATCTTGATGGTGTAAATTGAGTGAATAAATTAGCGCAATATGTGATGACCGATATGTTATAAGTGATTGCGCTAACCTATCTATTCGTCGAGAAATGGGATCAAATCCCTCAAGATTCGCAAGAAAACATGGGTACGCCGAACTTGGTATAGGAGATGAAAGAGTAACGGTCATTTGCCCGGTCGGAACAATGGGAAAGACGAAAGGGAGTGAATTAGGGATAGTATCTTTCTCACCGTAGTAAACTATTTCGAACTTGAAAGATTCCATTAATGGTTCGAAACTATTATAATCAACCGAGTCTGATAGCTCATCTGAAAATGTAAAGGACTCAAACTCGGACGGTGAGTCATCAACATCGTCCGAAAAAGTGAAACACTCGTAGGTGTTATCGGCTGTGAGAATTGTGTCAGATTCAAAGGAAAAGGTTTCAAGCTCACAGTCTTCAAGCGGGGTCGGAACGATGGGAAGGAGGGAGGGTGATATAACAGTCAAAGGTTTAGGAGGATGAATTGGAAAATCAGACACATCAAACAAAAATGATTCAACCTCAATATTATCCTCAAGACTCTCCTCAATACTATCCTCAATATTCAGCTCATCCATGCCATTATCATCAAAATCTAGACGCATATGAGATTCGGGAGAAACATTTAATAACTCAGGATGATGATTTGAACATAAAATTTCAAGCAAATCGACAGGTTCATCATCCGAAATATTCCCAGCGTCTATATACTCAATCAAGTGAAAATCAATTTCTTTAGACACCTCATCAAAAGCATGGATATCTATCGATTTAGGTTCTAGAGTGGAGGTGTAAAGATCGAAAGGATTAGGTGCGGTTTCACTCGAAAGGGGTTCCTCACAATCTGGCAAATCAAACACTACAAAATCACACAACTCATTTTTATTTTCAACAGGTGAACTATTTAGGGCAATCGATGGCAAACAGGAGTTGTGGGCTTCAATTGGGTAAGGGTACGTTTGATTTGTAAATCCTCTCTCATTCTCACTCTGTCCAACTGCCGCCTCATACATTTAAAAATTTGGAGCTAGCGGGAAACTAGCTACCGGTTCACTAGGTTGCATAAGGGTGGCCATGGACGCTTCCACATTCCTCATCATTTTATTTGTTGCATCAATATATGCCTCCAACGACTCTTCCAAACTAGACTTGGGTGGTGAGGGGGTTTCGGTAAAAGATTCGAAATTGTTTGGATATGTGAAACTCCCAAAAGGCTGTGTAGAAACAGGGTCTAGTGACGGTGGGAAAGTCGGGTATGACTTGTAGGAAGTGGGTGATTGGACAGGGGTAGGATCAACATGTTAATAAAAAGGTGAATAGTCGTGCGGATCCCTAAAACTAGATGAGTGGAGAGGGGTGAAAGATCGACTGCGAGATTGAGCAATATGCTCAGCAATAGACATCGGTTTAGGAGTTACAGCAGGACTTTAAAAAGTGGTGTCAACATACGTAGGTGGTAAAGGTTGACTCGGTTGACACAAAGTGGGTTGAAAAGTCAAACTATTTCTCCTAGACGCCTCTATGTGATCTTTCAAAGATTTTTTAGGCACGGAGGGATCGTTTTTAAATTGACCGAACAAATTAACATATGACGCAAAATTAGGTTCGGGATACCAAAGTTCGGCTAATGATTTATTGTGTGGGGTACCCATGTTAGAAGAAGAAAGATGACAAGAAGGAAGGTTGCATGGTGCAAGGATTTATTTGGGGCTAAAAAATTTTGCAAGCTCTATAAAATATTTGTCCTTGTTATTTTCTTTTTTTTTCTTTATTTGGAAAAATTTTTTGTTGGAAAAAGATTTTAGAGAAAAGATATGCAACAACAAAATATTTTATAGAAAAGATATGCAACAGCAAAATATTACTTGCAATCAATTTAGTTCAAGCGGGGCCCAAAAATCCTGCACAAGACTTGTTATATGGAAGAGAATATATTTTTAAAGCACACAAAATCTTGCAGGCATTATTCAGAAAATATATTAAAATTTGCAGAGGAGAAATAACAGAGAGCTTACAATGCAAATTTCATAGGATGATCTCACCAAAAGAGCGCGGTTCCGCGGCCTAAGGTGGGTTTTGGCCGCGGAATCGCGGCGGGTTGGTGGGTTTTGGTTCTGCAGAAAAATTGCTCTGTTCTGTTATTTAATTCCCCTTCTGTTTCGATCTTCTGATTTCTGTTTCGCCCTCTGGAAATTTCCAGATCGTCTTTGTATATCCTGCAAAATTAAAATAACAAAGTATCTCTTCCAAAAATAACAAAATATATATTTTAATATTTTTTATATTTTTTTTATGATTAACCCGAAATTACGAAAAGGAAATTTCTACGCCATCCCCGGCAACGGCGCCATTTGATTGAATTGATTTAGCGTGCTTGCGCTTTCTAAAAGATAGATCAAAAATATTTGTAACCGCAAACAAGAACGGCGTCGCATGAAGCTAGCCGGTGAGTACGGATCGGTCCACAGGGATGTTGTGAGTTTCCGATTCGCGCTTACGAGTTAATTCCGAAGGGTGTTCGGATTAATTATTAAATCTAAAAATCTAATTAACCTAGGGCAATTATCTAGATTTATTCTTGCTAGGGCTAGGTTTAGGGATGGTTTGGAAATGTAATTAAATCTCACCGCTTTCAATACCCGAATGAAGATCTATGAGGAGTTATGGTAATTATCAATAAAGTGAATTAGATCCGTTCGGGAAGGTGTTCCTTCCTCTAGGTTCTTGTCCTTCCTTTAGAGATCCTTACCCTAACCTCCATGGAAAACATCACACCCGGGCCTTTATACTACGGTATCACCGCTACCTCGAGGGATAGAGTGCCGTAGGGAGCGGTATGTGCATGTATGCATGGAGTCCTATTGTAAATATTTGGTGGGTAAGAAAGAGATGAGAGATCTCATCTCTCAAAATCCTTCCTCAAAACTAAACCCTAAACAAGTTCCTAGGGTATGAAATTAAATCTACCTAGGGCAAGGAATTGAAAACTACACCAGGGCAAGAAATTAAATTACTTATAGATGCATCCCTCCAATCATCCATGCAGGGTTGTCAGATCTGAATTTCTGAATAGAGAAGAAACACCGATGCTCTCCAAAAAGGATTTCTGAAATTTTATTAAAAGGAGGCATAAAGAAATTACAATTTTTAGAGTTCCTATTTATAGAGAATAGGAAACCCTAGGTTACATCTTGAACCGCATGTCTAAAATTACAAATATAGCCCTATAAAGACCAGTCAACGCCGCCACCAATTTATGGTAAAATTTCTATCCCCTAATTGCTCATCACTGCCGCGGAACCGCGGCATTAGGCCTGGTTTGGCCGCGGTTCCGCGGCCAAAAGGAAGGTTTGTGCTTTGAGACTTCTGTTGTGGGCTTCTGGTGTCTTGTGCTTCCTGTATCTTTATGTCTTTTCTTAATTTGGATTCTAGGTTCTTTCAGATCTTCCAGTGAACATTGTTGTGGACTTTAACCGTGGCTTTATGTCGACGTCTTGAACCTTGCTTTGTGAACTGTTTCTTATGTAGGCTTGATCAAGAGTATTTTGTTTGTTGGTCAAAGTCCACTTTTTCATCGTCTTTACATCGTTTTCACTGTTTTCTGTCCAAGAACCTGTAACCTGTAACATGTAGCAGACATGCGTCAAAAGCACCTGTTTATTTATAAAAAGAATAAGAAGGAGGAATATAATAATACAATATTCTAGTCTGAACAGCTGCGCTAGTGCGCTGCTGACACGTGGCGCCCTCTGGTGAGTTGCGCCAATCACAGAGAGCAAAGCTCTATTTCAAAAGCGCATAGCGCAATTGGTTCAGATGCTGACACGTGGCGCTCTCTGGTGGCTTGCGCCAATCCAAGAGCGCAACAGTGCAGTATTGCAAGTGCAAGGCACTATGATTTAGGAATCTTTTAGATTCAATGAACAGAAGTGCAAAGCACTGTTAGATTTTTTGATCTAATTTAGATCAAATAAAAAAAAAGATAAGTTTTTTCTTATCTTAAAGAACCAAAGGTTCATGAAAAAGTGCAAAGCACTATTTTAATTTATCCCTTTATTTAGTTATGTTTTAAAGATCAATGATCTTGTTTTTAGATCACTGATCTGTTCATAAGAGAATTTTCTCTTCTCTCAAAGGTTTTTATCTTCTGTTGTTCTTGAGGAGTTCTCGAGAATTCTCTTCTCTTTTTTTTAGAAAGATGTTCCTTCTCTGAATTGAAGTCTGGGGTCTTTTTTATAGAGCTCATAAATTAGTTAAATTTGTTAAAGAGATCTCTCTCTGAGTGATTTGGGGAATTTTCCCCACCGTTGGATCTTTGATCCAAGGGCTTCTGTTTTACAGAAGAAAATCTTCTTGCTTTAATAAGAACAGAAAGATTTCTTTAAATCTCCATTCTGTTTTGCGCAACTCTGCAGCGCTTGACACGTGTCGCGCAGCGCAGCGCTTGCGCAGCTGTGCTTGCACAACTGCGCAGACACGTGTCGTGCAGTGCAGCGCTTGCGCAACTATGCTTGCGCAGTTGTGTTTACGCAACTGCGCCGACACGTGTCGCGCAGTGCAGCGCTTGCGCAACTGAAACGTTTCTTCCTTTGCTTTTTTGTTTTAAACAGAGCTTTGCTCTGATTGGTTGCGCTGCCTCGGGCGCTGCGCTGATGCGTCTGCGCCAGACACGTGGCGCCTTGCGCTCAGCGCAGAGGTTCTGAAGCGTTGCTTCAAGATTTTGAATTTTTGAAATTCAAACAGAGCCTTGCTCTGATTGGGGGAAACAAATGCCCCCTCACCGTTGCGCTCACGTGGTGTGCATGTGAGTGCAGCGGTGGCAAGATCCTAGCCTTTGGATCAACTGATAAGTTGAAGGGGCGCAAGCACCTATAAATAGGACCCTTGGTCCTTAGAAAATTCTTACAACTTTCAAGAATTTTGATTCTCAGAGCCCTGCTCTTGCTTAAGAACTTCAAAGTTCAGAACTTAGAATCACTCTAGGTAATTTAAATTAAATTAAATTTAATTAACAGAGCCTTGCTCTTATAGATCTTTGATCTAAAGAAAACCCCTTTAGGGTTTCATCAACAGAGCCTTGCTCTCAAAAACTTACAGATCTACGGAGATCTTGTCCATTTGTTTTAACCCATGAACGGAGCTTTGCTCTTGGATCAAATGTAGATCTTTTTAGATCTGAAAAATGAAGAATTCTTCATAAGTTTTCATGGATTTATCAAGATTCCAAAATTTTAATTCTTTTAAGTGTTAAAAAAAATTTGATGGATCTTTCCATTATTACCACAGAGCTATGCTCTTTTGAGGAATCTTGTTCCCCTGAGACCAGAGTTTGACAAATGTCACTCTGTGACAGAGCTTTGCTCTAAAAGAGGAGATTTTCTCCTTGTCTCTAGGGATTTCCCATCAATGAGGATATTCTCTTGGGGATCTTTTCATGAATTGACAGTATCATCTAATGATGGGATTATCTTATTAAATGATGCACCGTCATCCAGATTTTGTGGGTCCCCTTTGGTCCTCTACCCACTGCATCCCAGTGTGGAGTAAGATTTTAAAATGCCAAGTGTTAGAACACTAATGGTTATTTTCATCTTTCTACAGGAAACATGTCTAACGAATTGCCTTTCCCCTTCGTTCGCTCAGAAGGAGGGTTCCCCCATGCGCCAGTGGACCGGGTGGCGTTCGCTCTTATTAAAGATCATGACCCCGAGCGCAAAAAACTCCGCCTGTGGGGAAGGTGGTACAACCAGATCATCCAGGGTCGCCGCAGTTTCAGTTTTGCCACGCCGTCTGAGCCCATAACTCCAATCCCCTATGCGGACGAACCCCCGGTGAAGTATGCCGTGGAGGTTAAAAATTGGAACTCGGATGACCTCCTCCAACCCGCAATTGGTACTATTCCCGTGCAGCCGCCGCCGGCGATAGATATTTTAGGGAGGCGAATCTGTCAGGGTGAAGCACGCCCTTGGGGACAGGCTTACAATATTGGACTAAACCCGCGACCGCCCGCCGGATATTTGCAGTGGGCCCGATACATCTTATCGGCTAAAAGGACTCATTTGATGAAGATCGGTTTGTATTCGGCCATCTACATTTCGCTCTTCGAATATCCTTCCCCTCCAACATGGTGGATTAAAACTTTTATCGAGCAATGGAATATCCCCATCCACACTTTCTTGACGACGGATAGGGAGGTCTCTATTTCTTTGGAGGAGTTTGTCGAACTTTCGGGTCTGCCGGTGAGGGGGGAGCATTCTGAAGAGTTGCTCCCTCCTGACGAATACGTCTTTACTACCAAGCCGCTGGTGTTCGACCTGACTCCGGAGAACGCCGTTCAGCATCAGTATCCAGGCTTGGTGAAGGTATTGGAGATCTATGAAGGACTCCATCTGGAATTGGGCGACTGGGGCGTCAGTTTTGCAGATTTTATTGCTCGCTTTGTTCGCCCGGAGTTCTTATCGGAGCAGGGCGAGAAGTTCGCCCGGCTCGACGACCCTTTTGGATTCGGTTTGGATCGCCGACCCACATCGGAGGATGACCACCAAAACTTTTATCTCCCCAGTGCCGCTGTCGTCCCTTTTTCAGAAATTGCCGTCCCGGGCTTGGATGAGGAGACTTTTTTTATAGGATTCTTGGGCTTGTGGCTGTGCAGCTTTGCGCTCCCTATACACCCGCGCCACATGCGGCCCTCCGTCTTTTACCCGGCGCATCGGATGGTGGCTGGTCTGCAGTTATCGGTAGGAATCGCTGGGCTGGCTCACCTTTATAATGGACTTAGCGTAGCGGCAGACGCTAGTGAGCCTGGGGTGCAGCCCGCTAACTTTCCGATGCACTATTTTCACCTCCTGGATGGAGATGCACGTGCAAGGGGTGTTCGGCGCCCATAAGATTCCTCCGTTCTTTGAGAAATGCAGACTCCCGAGAGTCATGTGGTTGGTTGGCGCTTCAATTGTGGCTGCACCCCCACGGGAGTCCAGGGGGCTGCTCCTTCATCCACATCTGGTGGGAGCGAAGGTTTCCTTTGTGGATAAGGTCATAACAATAGGCTCAGAGACTGCCAAGTCAGTAGTGTCGCTACGCGATGATTTTAAAGATGGGGCTTCCATATTGAAGGCTCGGGAAATCCTCCATCTCTATTCCATTCGGCCGGGCTACTTGGTGTTCAGGCAGAGTGAGACTGCACTCTTTATGAGGTATAACCCGCATCGGTTTGCTCAGCAATCGAGCTACAACCAAGGTATCCCGATGGAAACTTTCTTGGAAAAGCCCGTGGTCAGCCGAGAGGGGATAAAGAATGCAATGCACCATTTCACACGGCTTTTCACGGGTTCCTATTTCTTTATCAGCGAACCTAGCTGTGTCCCTAAGATGCTCAACACGTACGTGGCTTGGTATGCGCATGCGATAGGCCCAGTCATCTTAACGGAAAAATGCATGTTGGTTGACCGTAGGGGTGCGCCTCCTGGCAGTGATCGCAGGGCCCCCCTGAAGCCAAGGATTCCAGTCATTCTTCCACTAAAAGATGCCGGAATCGATCGACCACGCGTGTTGAGCCCCCCGCGTGGATTGCCGCTGCCTGCTATGGTGAATGCACCACCGACGCCCGTGCTCCCACGAAGACGGTCAATGTGGTATCGCCAGAGTCCGGCGTCGGAGCGGATATCGGGACCCACCGCCCTAAGGTGACTGCCAAGCGCAAATCAATTCCAGGTGCATCTAGAGCTGGCGGGCAAAAGAAGAAGAAGTCGATCCTTTCCCTCGACGCAATCCTCAATTTAGAGCCTGAAGCCCCTCTCACCGAAGGAATAAGTGAATATAGCAGCAATAAGGGCTTCTTGGTAGACCCCGCAGACACCAATTTGGCAGCCGCTATTGCAGCTTCTGAGCAATCAGCAAGGCTCGAAGCGATGTTAAGCAAACTCGCCGAGTCAGGTAACCATTAGCTGTTTTCTTCGTCACTTTATCGCACTTTTTATCATTATTTTTAACTAATACTTTCCCCCATTTTCAACAGGTGTCTCTACCGAAGAAGCTATTGCTGCCTCTTTGAAAACCTTCCAAGAAGAGGAGGAGAAATGCGCTCTAGCGGGCGTTGGTACGTCCCACCCCCTTTTCTTTTATAAGAAAAATTTGTTATTCGTTTCGATGATCAACCTGACTTTCTTCCCTTGTTTCTTTTTAGGGGTTATACCAGTCGACGAAGAGATCCTTCCGGAACCCGTCACTGGAGTTCCGGTCTTGTCGGGGCTGCTGCAAGAGCCTCGACTTGACAAGTCAACGAGGGATGCCTTGAAAAATTTGGAGGCATCCCTATTTACGGACGAAGACGCCTCAATCAAAGAGGCTTTAGTGGCATCCGTCTCAACGGCTCGGGAGGAGAGGAAGTGGTTGAGACGTGAAGTAAAGGCGCGCCGAGCTGCTTTGGCCATGGGAGCGGGCCCTTGCACCATCCCTCACGCTGATACTCCCTCCGAAGAGGCCCCTGTCGCCCTATCTACTGCTCGCAGGCGAGTAGCGCGCGCGGTTCGAAGTGCAAATGATAAATCTTCTTCAGGTAGCATTTCTTTCAGAACCTTGTTGTAAGAATTATAAAGCTATCGGTTCTTATGTATCCCATCTTGCACGGCCAAGTCCGACCGAGGGGGAGGCGGAGATCGTTGAACCCAGGAAAACAGAGGAGGCGGTGCCTGCCGAACCCGAGCTGACGGTGAGCAACGTCGTCAGGGCTACGGGGCCTGAAACAGAGGTTGGGGGATCTGCAGCCGAGAGGGTCATTGATGCCGAACCTGAAGTGGCGGCAGATGAAATGATCGTTATAACCGAGCCGAGGGCAGTGGTGGGCGAGGCGCTTGAGGCTGGCGACCTCGTGGTGACGGTGGACGAGACAACCGTGACCGCCGAACCTAAGGGAGTAGCGAGTGAGGTGGCCATGATTCCTGAGGACGAGCCAACTGCTCCTTCTCAGGAATCTGGCAATGCCCCAGTCATAGCCCTCCCCGCCTGTGGTCCCCCGCCGTCTCTAGGGCTTGCAAGCACGACAACGGTTCCCATTGAGTCGGGTGATGAGGCTACAGGCGGTGGCCTCATGTCGATAGAGGAGGGGATTGCCTTAGTTTCGGCCGGCAGCTCGTCGGGTAAATTTCGGGTTATTATCATTCTCCTTTTATATCTTGTGATCTTTTCTAACAAGTTTGTCTTTATTTTTAATGCAGGTGCGGCCAACGCCGATGCTCCATTGCTCGAAGGAGCACCGTCAATTACTGCCTTGGCGGTGGTCACCTCCCAGCCTTCCCTTGTGCCATCGCGGATGTTGGAAGGTACAGATTTGCGACCCACTAGTTTATCTTTTAACCGCATAACTTATGTACTAACGCCGTACCACGGTGTCTTTTCAGGAGTGCTCTTTGATCATCTATATCAAGTGTTGCTCCCACACTTCTCCTTCCCATCCGAACTCGCTTCTCCCTTTAGTGGTGCCGGTGAGTATACTTTCACTTCGATATCTTTATTTTCCCTTTTTTTTAGCAATGGGATGATTTCTGACTTTTCCTCTTCCTTATTGTAGTGCCACAAATTGAAGGAGGGGACGCAAGACCTGCCACTCCACTGGCCCTTCCGGCTTTGCCATCTGTTGCAGCTGGTATAGTAAATTTCCTTTTTGACGACTCTTCAACATCTCTTGAACCATCGTTTAACTATGTTTTGTTTTGCAGCTATCGTTCCGGCTCCGGTCCCTCTTGAGTCTCATGTCCTTTCACCGACATGCCCTTTCTTGAAACGTCCATCTTCAAAGGGTGCCGTGATGAGTTTGGGCATGCTGAGCGGGTATATCGAAGAGCTTAACACGGACGCTTTCCCCTCTGCTGCAGATTTCTCCATGGAGGTTAATCCAATGTTAGCGGCGCTCGTAAACTTTCACAACGAAGGCGTCGTCGAATCTTGGGTTAACCACTGCAGGGAGATCGAGGCCTGCCTACATCGGCTGGAGTCGACGCTTCCTTCTCCTGAAGTTTTGGCCATAAGCACCCAACGGACAGCTTGGCTCGAGCAAAGCACTTCTTACTTCCGCCATTTGGAGCAAGAAGCAGCTTTACGGTTGAAGGAACGTCAGGAATCTTCAAGCGTAACTGCTCGCCTGCGCGCTGAAGTTAGGACGAATGCTGCCGAGGTGAAAGCTGTCTTTGAAGGCTTTCTGGAGCGTATTTCTAATGGGCTAGCACTGAAGCGGAAGCTTGATGCCGCCGAGCGTGATGCCCGAGGCCGTGAAGCAGCTCAACAGGTCGTTAGGGAAAAGCTTGCCTCCTTCATGCAGCAGCGGGCTCAAGTAGAGGCCGAACTGGCGGTGGCGGCTGATCAAGAGAAGGCGTGGAAGGAAGTATGCGAGCAATTGATAGAGCTATTCAAGAGGCTTCCTTCTCAGTAACTCTCCTTGTATCGTTTGTACTTGTAAATAAAAAATGTATATGTATATTTTTTATTCTTTAGCACAATGTATCTTGTACTCAATCAAGTCTATGAATAAAAGATACACATTTTTTTTTGTAACGTCTTGTGTCATTTCTCCGCTCTTTTCTTTCTTTTTTTATCAGCATGCCACCTTAGTAACCATGGTTGACGGATAATAGGGCACGCATCTTGACTTTCTTAAGAAATAGCGATGGCTTAGGCCGCAGGTTCAGATCTGCTGCCTAAGACTTTTCAACTCCATGAGCCGTGAGGGTCTCATAGAGACTTTTCTCCCTATGGATCGAGAGGATCTCGTAGGTGGGTTTTTCTCCTTAGGAATCGTGAGGATTCCTAAGTGTGGTTTTCTCTTATAAGTCGTAAGGATCCTATAAAAGAATTTTCCCTCTTACGAGTCGAGAGGACTCGTAAGCGGTTGTTTCCCTCCTTGTCGAAACTCGACCTTGGAGAGTGAGACCCGTGAATAGTATGCAAGAAACCATTTTGGATTGACTTGCAGGGTCCCATTGTTCAGGAAGCAAGTTTTTTAGTCCCTGCTGCCTGAGGCTTCATTTGCAAGTTGAGACGAATCGGGAATTTCCCGCGGAGACACTGGTTTCTCTGCGAGCCGACGCGAATCAGGAGGCTCTCATCAAGGAGTGTTTGTATCCGTGAGTCGAGAAATTTGCTAGGGATTATTTGTTTCCCAAGTGCCAAGGATTATTTGTTTCCTTGGGGTTTGAAACAAGTTGAGAATTTCCCATGGAGGCACTGGTGGCTCTGCGAGTCAACGCGGATCAGGAGGCTCTCGTCAAGGAGTGTTTGTATCCGTGAGTCGAGGAATTTGCTAGGGATTATTTGTTTCCCAAGCGCCAAGGATTATTTGTTTCCTTGGGGTTTGAAACGAGTCAAGAATTTCCCACGGAGGCACTGGTGGCTCTGTGAGTCGACGCGGATCAGGAGGCTCTCGTCAAGGAGTGTTTGTATCCGTGAGTCGAGGAATTTGCTAGGGATTATTTGTTTCCCAAGCGCCAAGGATTATTTGTTTCCTTGGGGTTTGAAACGAGTCGAGAATTTCCCACGGAGGCACTGGTGGCTCTGCGAGTCGACGCGGATCAGGAGGCTCTCGTCAAGGAGTGTTTGTATCCGTGAGTCGAGGAATTTGCTAGGGATTATTTGTTTCCCAAGCGCCAAGGATTATTTGTTTCCTTGGGGTTTGAAACGAGTCAATAATTTCCCACGGAGGCACTGTTGGCTCTGCGAGTCGACGCGGATCAGGAGGCTCTCGTCAAGGAGTGTTTGTATCCGTGAGTCGAGGAATTTGCTAGGGATTATTTGTTTCCCAAGCGCCAAGGATTATTTGTTTCTTTGGGGTTTGAAACGAGTCAAGAATTTCCCACGGAGGCACTGGTGGCTCTGCGAGTCGACGCGGATTAGGAGGCTCTCGTCAAGGAGTGTTTGTATCCGTGAGTCGAGGAATTTGCTAGGGATTATTTGTTTCCCAAGCGCCAAGGATTATTTGTTTCCTTGGGGTTTGAAACGAGTCGAGAATTTCCCACGGAGGCACTGGTGGCTCTGCGAGTCGACGCGGATCAGGAGGCTCTCGTCAAGGAGTGTTTGTATCCGTGAGTCAAGGAATTTGCTAGGGATTATTTGTTTCCCAAGCGCCAAGGATTATTTGTTTCCTTGGGGTTTGAAACGAGTCGAGAATTTCCCACGGAGGCACTGGTGGCTCTGCGAGTCGACGCGGATCAGGAGGCTCTCGTCAAGGAGTGTTTGTATCCGTGAGTCGAGGAATTTGCTGAAGACAGTGGTTTCTTCGGAGTTGGATTGAACCGTCGAGATTTGGCTTCGTCTTCTGGCAGAGCCTGTTGGGAAAGTATGGTTCCCTCTTTGTTTACGCCCTTGGGTTGTATACAGGGATCGATGTGATCTTAACTGTAGGGCCAAAGTTTTATCATCATTTTTTTTGTCCGCGATGCTCTATCATTTCAGCTTTTATATCGCGAAGGTCGCGATTGCCCGATCATTTCGGCTATTTTTCGCGGTGTCCAATCATTTTGGCTGTTTATTTTATTTTCACTCGCTGCTTTTTATTGCGAGTTGCCCAATCATTTCGGCTATTTTTCATGCATACATTTTACTTGCTGCTTTTTATTGCAAGTTGCCCAATCATTTCGGCTATTTCGTATGCATGTGCGGCCTATTGGCTTTTCGCTGTAAACCGATTTCGGCATCAGCACCGCTACAACTGGGATATTACCAGGAGCGAATCATCATTTGCCTCTGTCGATGTCGAACAAAGGTGGCTTAGCGACCAGGGTTAAGGTCCTGTCGACTAAGGCTTTTGACTTCATGAGTCGTAAGGGTTTCACGAAGTTATTTCTCCCTACAAGTCGTGAGGATCTCGTAGGGGTATTTTCTCCTTAGGACTCGTGAGGATTCCTAAGTGTTCGTTTCCTCTGTAAGTCGTAAGGATCATACAGGAGGGTTTTCTCCTCATAAATCGAGAGGATTTACAAGGGTTGTGTACCATGCGAACATATCCCCAGTCATGGATGGGACTTGGTTAGGGAAATGTTTTATTCGCGCCCGTGGATTGTATACAAGGGTCAGTATTGAGCCATTTGTAGGGCAATATCGGAAGTTGTGGGGGTTGCTTAAGCACAGGTTTAGGTCTCTGTAACTTAAGACTTTCAAATCTTATGAGCCGTGAGGGTCCCATAAGAGAGTTCTCCTTATGAGTCGTGAGGATCTCGTAAGTGTATTTTCTCCTTAGGAATCGTGGGGATCCCTAAGTGTGCTGCTCCCTTGTGAGTCGTAAGGATCTCATGCGGGTGGTTTCTCCTTACAAGGTCGAGGGGACCCTGTAAGTGTCTTTTGACGAGGTTGCGCCCTTTCGGGTTTTCACAAACACTCGCCGGTAGTCCTGCTGTTTTTACTCACGGAGCCCTTTCGGGTTTTCATCCGTGCCCATTTTGCTTACATACCGTTTTTTTTATTCTTTTTATTTTCTTTTTCTCTTTTTTTTTACGAGGTCGCGCCCTTTCGGGTTTTCACGAACACTCGCCGGTAGCCCTGCTGTTTTTACTCACGGAGCCCTTTCAGGTTTTCATCCGTGCCCTTTTTGCTTATGGACATACCATTTGTATTTTATATATATTTTTATTTATTTTCTTCTTCTCTTTTTTTTTACGAGGTCGCGCCCTTTCGGGTTTTCACGAACACTCGCCGGTAGCCCTGCTGTTTTTACTCACGGAGCCCTTTCAGGTTTTCATCCGTGCCCTTTTTGCTTATGAACATACCGTTTTTTTAATTTTTTTTTTTTATATATATTTTTTATATCTCATCAGCCTAAAAGATGCTGCAGTATTAGTTTAAAGATGTTTCGGTCTGTTGTTAGTTTAAGGACGTCTCGGTCCGTCACTAGTTTAAGGACGTCTCGGTCCGTCACTAGTTTAAGGACGTCTCGGTCCGTCATGGAGAAGGCTGGCCACTGCTTAGAAATCTTAAGCTTAGGAAGATAGCGAGCGGACATAGTCGTCGTCATCTATCGTTGACCTAGACTGTGGCTCATTAAGCGTAGTATTTCTTTAGGAAGCGACCGTTTATTGGCCTGAAAGGCCTTTCACCGTGCATATCCATAAGTAGATAGGCTCCACCATGGTAGACCTTGTCTATAATGTACGGGCCTTCATAGTTCGGCTCGAATTTTCCCCGCTTGGCGCGATTGGGGATCATAGGCCTTTTGACCACTAACACAAGTTCGCCTTGGAGGAATGTCCTCGTCGGATCAATCTTTCATATGAGCGCGTCATCTTTGCTTTATAAGCTTCCAGATTTTGCTGTGCTATGAGCCGGGTTTCATCAAGGGCGTCAAGCTCCTCAAGTTGAAGGTGGGCATTTTCTTCGTCCGTTAGCTCGTAGTGGACTGCCACTCGTAGAGAGGGTAACTCTATCTCGAGGGGGAGTACTGCTTTTGTACCGAACACCAACGCGTACGGCGTTGTGTTCGTGGCCGTCTTGAACGTAGTTCGATATGCCCAAAGAGCTTCTAGCAGTCTTTCGTGCCAGTCTTTCTTATTTCGGGACACCGTTTTCTTTATGATTTTTGTCAAGGTCTTGTTGAAGGCTTCAGCTAGTCCGTTGGCTCGCGGATTATAAACCGAGGAATATCTCCAGTCTATATTATGCTGTTGCGCGAAGCGACTGATCTTGTGGCTTTTGTAAGCTGGCCTGTTATCGGAGATGATCCGTCGCGGAGTTCCAAACCGATATATGACGTGCGTCTTGAAGAAGTGGAGGATATTTTCCGTCTTCACTTCTCTTAACGGTATCGCTTCTGCCCATTTAGAGAAGTAGTCAGTCGTTGCTAGGATGAAACGATGCCCTCTAGACGATGCTGGTTCGATGGGGCCGACTATATCAGTCCCCCACATTTCGAATGACCAGCTAGCCACCGTTGGATGTAGTGGATTTGGATGCTGGTGGATGAAGTCCCCATGAATTTGGCATGAGTGGCATTGCTTCGCATATTCGAGGCAGTCCTGGATCATCGTGGGCCAGTAGTAGCCCATCCGTTTGATCTTCAACTTCATCTTTGGGCCTGCTTGGTGAGAACCGCAGAGTCCGTCGTGAACTTCCTGGACGACCCTTTTCGCTTCGTCAGGTCCTAAGCATCTCAGCCACAAAGAATCAAATGACCTCTTGTACAGAGTATCGTTGACGAAGGCGAAAGACTGGGCTCGTTTCATGAGCTGATGTCTTGTGGACGCTTCTTCAGGCATTCAGTAGGACTTGAAGTAATCTATGAAGACTTCCCTCCAATCCTTGGTATTTTCCCAATCTTTTACTTCCAGGGTTGTCTGCTCGTTCGCTCCTTTTTCTTCGGATGATTCCGGAGATATTTCTGCTGGGGCAAGCACTCGACGGCTTTGTACCACGATTCTAACGTCATCGAGGTTTTCGTCAGCCAGTTCTTTAGCAAGTTTGGCCAACGCGTCTGCCTTGCTATTTTCCGCGCGCGGTATGTTCTCCAAAGTATAGGAGGGAATTTGGGTCAACAGTTGTTGCACCGTTTCACCGTATTTCACCGTATTTCACCAACTCCGGTTTGCACGTTTAGTAGTCGGCATTTACTTGACTAACGACCAGTTGAGAATCCCCGTATATGAGGAGGTCTTCAATTCCCATGTCAATGGCGATTTCAAGGCCTGCTATCAGAGCTTCGTATTCGGCTTCGTTGTTTGTCCTCGGCTCCGTCAGGAAGAACGCGTAGCGCATTATCCCTCCTTGTGGAGTTATAAAGATGAGTCCTACCCCCGATTTAATTATAGGGGTACTTTGTTTGCGCCTTTTCATGGAAGATGCTCCATCGAAATAAAGTTCCCATTGGGTATCACCACCGTCGATCGCGTCAAACGCATGTTCGTCTGGCAAATCGCAATTCAGAGGAGAATCGGCAGGTATCGGGTGCTCAGCAAGGAAGTCGGCGATGGCCTGGACTTTCACTGCCTTGAGAGGTTGATACGTTATCGAGAACTCCATCAAGAGCAGGGCCCATTTAGCGAGTCGTCCCGTCAATATGGCCTTCGACATTAAATACTTAAGAGGGTCTACCTTTGAAATGAGACGGACTTCATGCGCCAACGCATAGTGCCTGAGCTTTGTTATCGCGAAGATCAACGCCAGGCAGTGTTTTTCGATGGGGGAGTAGTTGCTTTCTGCCCCCAGCAAAACTCGAATTAAGTAGTAGAGTGCTCTCTCTTTCCCTTGATCGTTCTCTTGTGCCTATAATGCGCCTAAGGAACCTTCGAGGGCGGTTGTATAAAGAATGAGGGGTTTTCCCTTGACCGGAGCAGCCAACACCGGCAGGTTCTGCAGGTATTGCTTGATCTCGTCTAGTGCGATTTGGCATTTTTGGTCCCAGACGAACGGGGTTCCCTTCTTCATCAGGTGGCTGTAAGGACGGCACTTTCCTGAAAGGTTGGCTATAAATCACCGTATGTATGCGAGCTTTCCTTGGAGAGATCGCAACTGTTTGAGAGTTCTCGGCGGAGACATTTCCATGATCGCTTTGATCTTTGACGGATCTATTTCAATACCTCGGTGTCGAACAATGAACCCCAGGAATTTGCCTGAGGAAACTCCAAATGCACACTTGAGCGGGTTCATTTTCAAGTTGTATTGTCGAAGGCGTTGAAATACGGTCTTCAAATGCTCGAGATGTTCTTCGTATGATTTGCTTTTAACCACGAGATCGTCAATATAGCATTCGACGATTTCGTGTATAAGGTCATCGAAGATCTTCGTCATGGCCCTTTGGTAGGTGGCACCGGCGTTCTTTAAACCGAAGGGCATCACCTTGTAACAAAATATTCCCAAAGGGGTCCTGAAGGCTGTGTGCTTCTGGTCTTCTGGATGCATTTTTATCTGATTATATCCTGACGAGCCGTCCATGAAGGAGAAAACCTCATGAGTGGACGTGTTGTCTATCATCAGTTCGGTGACTGGCACTGGGAAATCGTCTTTCGGGCAAACTTTATTAAGATCCCGGAAGTCTACGCATATACACACTGTCCCATTTTTCTTCATCACCGGGACGATGTTGGCGATCCATTCAGGGTATTGAACTTCCTGGATGAAGCCAGAGTCGATCAGCTTCTTGACCTCGGCATTGATACTCATCTCAAGCTCGAGTCGCATTCTTCTCGGCGCCTGTTTGACTGGCTTGATGCCCGGGGATATCGCCAATCTATGCACAGCGATTTCTGGATCTAGTCCCGGCATTTCAGAATAGTTCCACGCAAAGCAATCTCTATGCTGTAGAAGCACGTCTTTTAACGCGGCCACCCTTTCTTCAGATAGCAGCTCGCTGATGAATGTCGGTCGCGGGTCATCTAGCGTTCCCAACTCAATTTTCTTGAGGTTATCCGCAGTGGTATGGATTCCATCTTCCAGTTCTTTTGGCGCTGGTGGGAATTCTGAGACCACCTCATCGTTGCTGTTTTCGAAGCACCAAGGGAGCTCATCTATGTCCTCGGGCTTTTCTTTTAATATTGTTATCATGTGACAGGTGAGAATTCGCTTCCAATCCGAATGTGGAGTTGGCTCCGTTCTTGTGGCTTTGGGTTCGTGCTTTTGTGGCGGTGTTACCCTCCAGTTGTCAGACAGAGCGAACTTGCCAAGCTGGTACTGATCTTCGACCCAATTCTTAAAGGTGAAGCAGTCTTCGAGAGGGTGCCCTATTACTCGATGGTAAGAGCAATAATTTGGGTCAGAGACTTCACCTGCTCGTTCAGGGTTTATTGACTCTGGCAGTGTAAGCATTTGATGCTTTAGAGCAAGATCAAGTATCTTCCTCGTCTTGTCCCGAGGAAACGAGTACGCTCGACCCATTTTCTTCATGAGGGATAGATCAATGATGCTCGACTCCCGTTTGCGTAGCTTCTTAGCCCTGCTTTGTTGTTGTTGAGCACTTTTTTGGCCTTTCGACTTATTTCTGCTTTTGCGCTGAGCCTTCTTTTCAAGGAGCGGCATTTTCACCCTTCACGGCCTGTTGGAGAAGGCGGTGCGTCTTGGCTTTCTCATAGATGACCATTTCGCGGTTATGGTCGTCTCAGACTTTTTGATCCGCTTCCCTTATGAGCTTGTCCATTTGTTCTTCGAACGACGGACTAGGCTCTTTTGCATTTGGAACTTTCACCGTCTCAGGATTAGAGTCCTCCCATTGAGCATCCGCTTCTTCATCGAAGTCGCTGGCGCTTGGCCCTTTCAAATATAGCCGTCTCGCGTTCTCGATCAGCTTTACTTTTCAGTCGAGCTTCGTTAAGGAACGCGTCAATCATTTCATCTGATAGTTTCGGGAATTTTGGTTCAAGATTTGCCCCTAGCGCTTCGGTACAAGGAGTTTCCTCATCGTTCGTGATCGAATGGGAAATCATATGACAGCTCACCACATATTCCTCGGATTCATCCGATGAACTTTCTCCCTCATCTTCTTCTTGAAAGACGTGATTGAGGAACTCTTGGAGCGTAATGGGAGTCCGTGCCTTTTGGTTGTATTCATCCAGAGCGTCAATTTGCTTTTGTAAGTCCGTGCGCTTGTCGCCAGGCTTCACGGGCTTCTTAGATTTCTTCTTCTTCTTTTTCGAAGATTTTGACGGCTGGCTGCAAGTGCTTGAACCACCACCATCGGTCTTTGGAGTTGGACGTGGCTTCAATATCCCCTCAATGACCTGCGGTTCTAACGGGTTCTTCCACTTGATCGCTGGACATGTCTGAAGATCGTTTAGCATCCTCTTTGTCTTGGCTGATAATACAACCTCCCAAGAAGCTTCTTCAATGACGGAGCATGTTGCCCCCGGCGTATTCGTCCCCTTAGAGGTGTGGGGTTGCGGAGGATTCACCTTCCATTTGTCAGATAACGCGAACTTGCCCTGTCGGTACTGGTTTTCAAGCCAATTTTTGAAAACATAGCATTCTTCGATCGGATGGCCTAGTACTCGATGATAAGGACAGTAGTTGGGCTCGTTGACGTCATTTGGTTGCAACGGACGTTTTGGATCCGGCAGATTTATGAGTCTGTTGCGCAACGCCAGCTCGAATAGCCTCCTCGTTTTATCGCGGGGAAAGGAATAAGGACGTCCCATCCTATCCTCAAGGGGTACGTACGGGCGCATATTATTTTGACGAGCAACCGGCTTCGAGTCGCTCGGTTGTTGTTGAGCATTAGCGACGACGATCGCTTTTCCCTTCCCTTTGTCATTTCGGGAGTCCGGCCTTGGAAGAGGGGGTTTATGGCCCATTTGATCCATTTGCGCTAGTTTGTCAATCAAGGCCTGGAAGGTAGTTGGATTGAAAAACATCATAAATTGTGAGATGGTCGCTTGCGGATCAAGGGTTCCCACAAACATACCCACCGCGGGAGCTTCTTCAATGTGCTGCTCGCACTTCGACCACAAGTTCCGCCACCGTATAGCATACTGAACCCATGTCTCGCCTGGCTTTACCCTGGCGTTAATCAGTGCTGTCATCGGGGTACGTTCACCGGCGCTTGCAAAACGCTGAGTAAACAGCAGCTCCATCTCCGCGAAGGTTTTAATAGAGTCATTAGGGAGCTCAGAGTACCATTCGAACGCCGTATCTGATAAGCTTCCAACAAACTGGCGAAGCAACAGCTTGTCATCACCGCCGGTGTTGCCGCAGAGTGCCCTGAACTGGGCAACATGTTGATGAGGATTGCCCGTTCCTTTGTAGACATGGAACTTGGGAATTGTGTAACCGGGTGGGTACTTGATTTGATCGAACCAACTTGGCTATGGCCGCCCCATTTTTACGACCTGACCGGCCGCTTCGGTCGCATGATGAACCCGTATTTGCTGGGCGATGTACTCATCCAAATCAGCTTTGGAGATTGTATCCTCTTTAGCTGTCGATAGAGCTGGTGGAGGATTTGATGTCTCTCCCCTATCGTCTCCAAGGACGATCGGGGGCTCTTCAACCGGGGGCTTTTGTTGTATCATCATCCCTATCATGTCCTGGAAGAGGAGGCCCATACGCTGTATGTTGGCTGCTTGTTCAGCAGCCTCTTTGTCCTTCTTCTCCAATATTCGACGAAGGAATTCGGCATCGATTTCTTCCTCCTGGCGCTCATCTGAGGACGTTTCAGGGTTCTCTTTTGGCCCTGTAAGTGCGGCCATAGTGTTCATCATCTCCTGGAGCTTCTGTTGCTGCTCCTGAGCCTTGGTCACTGATCGTGTAAGCGGTCTATGACCCGTGGATGCACGGCTGTCTTCTTTTCCCGATGCCATGTAAACCGTATGAACTTTTATGCCCCCTGACTTGGGGCGTTTAGGTTCACCATTTTTAACTTTTGCCGCTGACGCGGGAGTTTTCTCTGGCCTCCTTCTTTTGTGGGCCGTTGAGGTTGAAGGAACCGTTGAAGGGGGCACCCTAGCAGCTGCTGTCCCTTGCTGTTTAATGGGACCGTCCTTGTCTTTTTCCACCTTCGCCTTTTTCTGGAGACGAGAGTGACCTGGGTCAATCACGGAGTCTTGAACCCTCCGCCAAACTTTATAAATTTTTGAAGACAGCCGTTGAGGGGGCTGTTCTTGTTTTGTTTCCGGAACTCTCTCCGCAGGCGGAAGAGATCTTTTCAGTGTAGCAGTTGGAGAATTCTTCCGTACCCTCCTCAGCGGTTCAAAGCTGTTCTCAGTAGGAACAGCAGCGTTGACTTCCACCACTGGAGCCGGTGGAGTTAGCCCTGAGGGGGAGTTGCCCCCTGCCTTCCTCACTCGTTGCCAATGGCGACGTCGAGCATGACGAGCCGTTGGGACTGGCTCGGAGATTGAGACATCTTCTTTTTGCCCCCTTTCTGAATGAGGCACCGCCGGTGTTAGCCTCTTAAAGACTGAGGTTGTCTTCTGAGGTGTGATATCCAACCTATCGAAGACAGATCCTCGAGCAGGGACAGGAGCAGGAATCGTCGGTCTTGAAAAGACGGACTCTTTGACAGGGGAAGCCGCCTTGACGACTTCTGGAGCAGCAGTCATTGCCTTCCTTGGGACAGCCAGTTTAGAGTTCTGATTTAGCCTGGTGAAAACAGAGGCTGTTGGTTTGGCAGTGGGCGAACCGTTGACAGGGGCCGTCGTAGCAGTGAGCCGGTCGAAGACCGACTTTTTGTTCACTTCCGGTGCAGGTATTGGTGCAGAGAAGCTTGTAGGTGGGATCATGGTCCCGAAGAACAGGCCAGTGGTGTCTTGGGTCACCTGGTCTACCGGCAGAAAAAGGAAGGAAGCCGCTTGGGGCCCATATGCTACACCTCCCGGTGAGGTGGAGCGTTCGTTGCAGCGGCATTTCGAGCAGTTGGTGCAATTAGAGGCCATTGAATCTTGAGTTCTGCGCCAGGCAAGAGACCAAATCTTAGTAACTTGAAATCCGAAGGCAACCATTAACAAACCGCGATTGGTTCGCGAAGACGACATACGAAGTGTGGAGTGGAAAAAGGAAAAGGTCCCACCGGGCGTGCCAGAATCTGTTCCCCTCCGAAAGGCGGCGCACAGGACCTCGATGTCCTGACGCTGGCGATTCGGGGCAGATACTATTTGGTTTTATCCGTCCACCTCTCCGAAGATGCCAAGTTTATTTATGGCACCGTGTATCGGAGGTTTAAGCGGATGCGGCCGATGTAGCAGATTTCATCAGATTCCCCCTCGCTTGAGGGGTTTTTGATTGTGGGGACGCTCTTTCCTGCAGGCGCAAGCCCCTGCAGTTAATTACGCTACCGCATCGCGGTAACAACTTTCTCCTTCTCCAGAATTTCACTTCGTGTCGTGTGTGTTTATTTTGTTTGTGGTTGCCCGTGGATTGTATACGGAGACCGAGTAATGCCGTCGCCCGTAGGACGTGGATTAGTCCAAATCCGTATTTACTTAGATTTGGGTTTGGTGTTTTAGTTTAAGGATACGTTAGCCATGTTTAGGCTAAGATCGACTTAAACGTTCGTTAAGGATACATTAGTCTTGTTTGGGACTAAGATCGACTTAACGTAGTAATATATGGCCATCAGGACTCGTCACCTCTCTGACGTCGTTGAAGGATTACAACGACAGGTGTCGGAGGAGTTCAGAGATGTACCCTTGAACCAAAGTCGATTTGAAGTTTTATCGTTCATTTAAATGCTTAAGAATACGTTAGCCGTGTTTGGGGCTAAGATCGACTTAAACGAGACCGTTTAGATCCGAAAAAGAGCATTTGGATGCTCTATTGTTCCAGTTTTGGGACGTGGTGGTCCACCGCCAGTTTAGGGACGTGGTAGTCTAATATTAGTTTAAGGACGTTTCGGTCCGACATTAGTTTAGGGACGTTTCGGTCCGATATTAGTTTAAGGACGTTTCGGTCAAATATTAGTTTAGGGACGTTTCGGTCCATCGCCAGTTTAGGGACGTGGTGGTCTATCATTAGTTTAAGGACGTTTCGGTCTGATATTAGTTTAAGGACGTTTCGGTCCGACATTAGTTTAAGGACGTTTCGGTCCACGAGTTTAAGGACCCCGCAGTCCATATACGTGTGGTCGTTGGGACCCGTCACCTCTCTGACGTCGTTGAAGGATTACAACGACAGGTGTCAGAGGAGTTCGGAGATGTACCCTCGAACCGGTAGTAAATTGATTTAAGAGAGCAATCTTGCTCAGTCAATTTAATTTAAGGACTTACGGCCAAAATTGGGCTAAGTCCAGTTGAAAATGTTCAACATTTTATTTGCTTTTGCATCGCATTTCTTCTTATTTTTATTTGGGCTTTGCCCAGAAAGGATGTAGAGCATCAATTTGTTTTGGGCTCTGCCTTTTATAAATGATGCAGAGCATCAATTTTATTTGGGCTCTGCCCTTTTATTGCTTTGCAATTTATTTTGGCCTGCTTAGTCTTTTTGATTTGGGCCTGGCCCTTTTAGGAAATGCATTGCATTTATCAGGCGCTTTGCGCCAATCAGAGAGCGCAAGCGCTTGTGACGACGACACGTGTCATGCAAGCGCAGTGCGCTGCGCTAGTGCGCTGCACTTGCTCTGCTGACACGTGGCGCCCTCTGGTGAGTTGCGCCAATCACAGAGAGCAAAGCTCTATTTCAAAAGCGCATAGCGCAATTGGTTCAGATGCTGACACGTGGCGTTCTCTGGTGGCTTGCGCCAATCCAAGAGCGCAATACTGCAGTATTGCAAGTGCACGACACTATGATTTAGGAATCTTTTAGATTCAATGAACAGAAGTGCAAAGCACTGTTAGATTTTTTGATCTAATTTAGATCAAATAAAAAAAAGATAAGTTTTTTCTTATCTTAAAGAACCAAAGGTGCATGAAAAAGTGCAAAGCACTATTTTAATTTATCCCTTTATTTAGTTATGTTTTAAAGATCAATGATCTTGTTTTTAGATCACTGATCTGTTCATAAGAGAATTTTTTCTTCTCTCAAAGGTTTTTATCTTCTGTTGTTCTTGAGGAGTTCTCGAGAATTCTCTTCTCTTTTTTTTAGAAAGATGTTCCTTCTCTGAATTGAAGTCTGGGGTCCTTTTTATAGAGCTCATAAATTAGTTAAATTTGTTAAAGAGATCTCTCTCTGAGTGATGTGGGGAATTTTCCCCACCGTTGGATCTTTGATCCAAGGGCTTCTGTTTTACAGAAGAAAATCTTCTTGTTTTAACAAGAACAGAAAGATTTCTTTAAATCTCCATTCTGTTTTGCGCAACTCCCCAGCGCTTGACACGTGTCGCGCAGTGCAGCGTTTGCGCAGCTGTGCTTGCGCAACTGCGCAGACACGTGTCGTGCAGTGCAGCGCTTGCGCAGTTGTGTTTGCGCAACTGCGCCGACACGTGTCGCGCAGTGCAGCGCTTGCGCAACTGAAACGTTGCTTCCTTTACTTTTTTGTTTTAAACAGAGCTTTGCTCTGATTGGTTGCGCTGCCTCGGGCGCTGCGCTGATGCGTCTGCGCCAGACACGTGGCGCCTTGCGCTCAGCGCAGAGGATCTGAAGCGTTGCTTCAAGATTTTGAATTTTTGAAATTCAAACAGAGCCTTGCTCTGATTGGGGGAAACAGTGGGTTAGGGGCTCGGGGACGAGACGAGGGAGTTGGGGAGAGAGAGAAGGGTTTTGTTTTGGAAAAAAATATAATTATATATATTTTATATATAGTGTTAGGTTATAAATATATATTTATTATAGTTTAATTTATATAGATAATATCAAACTACAGCCAATCTCCACCAAAATCTCATTAAAAATATATTTTGGAAAATAATACATATACGTAACCTATTTAAACCATAACTCAAGAATATAATATAAATAAATTATACCCCTACTATAAGATTTAAAAGGATTTTAAATATATATCTAGATTTAATAAATATTTGGTATTAGATATCTTGAGATTTAAACGTAATAGATAAAAGAAAAAAAAAAACAATAAGATATAGGATGCTTAACCATATGATGACAATTAACAATTATAAATTATCCTTAACTTGTGCCTACAAAAGATATGTGCTTATAATTTAGATATTATGTATATATGCTATACTAGATTCTTACGGATTTAGTTTACAGATAAATATTAAACAAAATATTAATCTAGCACCATACTGGGTTTCATACATGCGCGTCGGGTTGGATAAATACCTCTACTATTCGAATTGATCGCAATCCAGATGAATAAAATAAAAGAAATATAAAGCAAGTTTTAAAATACCAATTAATATCGTATAATCGTACTAGGGTGTTACATAATACCTAACTACAAAAGAATTTCGTTGTCGAAATTCACGAAACAAGAAAAGACAAGGACAATAAAGATACGGATCTAAGGTAAGAGGTGTGGAAACTTTTGTCGAATCTCGTCTTCCCGTTCCCAAGTAGATTCTCCATGCAGATAATTTCTCCACGAAACAAGCACTAAAGGGATTACTTTATTCTTGAGAACCTTTTCTCGTCGATCCACAATATCCATCGGTTGCTCTTCATAAATTAAATTTTCTCCCACTGTCAGTTCCGAGTGATCAAGGACGTGCGTCTCATCTCGAACATACTTGCGGAGTTAAGATGCATGAAATACGTTATGAACACCCGTCAAGAATGATGATAAAGCCAATCTTTAAGCTATCTCTCCAACACGCTCAATGATACCGAAAGGCCCCACAAATCGAGGACTAAGCTTGTCTCGAGTACCAAATCGGATTACTCCCCCAGTCAGTGATATCTTCAAGAACACAAGATCACCAACATTAAACTCCAAAGATTTTCTTCCAGTATCAGCCCAACTTTTTTGTCGATCTTGTGCCACCTTCATATGATCACGAATCAAGTTAACTTTCTCCACAGTTTGCATAATGACTTCCGGTCCCAATAATCTTCTTTCTCTAATATCGTCCTAACAAACAGGCGAGCGACACTTACAGCTGTACAATGCTTCGAATGGAGCCATCTGTATAGTCGCCTGAAAACTGTCGTTGTATGAAAACTCCACTAAATGTAAATGATCCTCCCATGAGCCCTTGAAGTCCAACATGCAAGCTCTCAATATATCTTCAAGAGTTTGGATCATTCTCTCGGACTGTTCATCTGTCTGAGAATGATAAGCCGTACTAAACTTCAAGCGAGTTCCCAAACTTTCTTGTAGACTCCTCCAAAAATGTGATAGGAACCGGGTGTCACGATCAGAAATAATACTCACCGTACACTATGCAATTTCAAAATCTCCTGCATGTACCGTTCTGCCGAACCCTCCGTCGACTGACCAACTCGAAATGGTATGAAATGAGCTACTTTTGTCAATCGTTCGACAATCACCCAAACTGCGTTATTGCCCTTTGGACTCCGTGGTAAGATAGTCATGAAATCCATGGTTATATGTTCCCACTTCCATTGAGCAATCGGAAGTGATTGCAACAAACCAGCTACCCTTTGATGTTCAGCCTTGACTTGCTGGCACATCAAGTATCTCGACATGTAACTAACAATCTCTCTTTTCATGCCTTTCCACCAAAATTGTTGTCGCAAATCTCTATACATCTTCATCCCACATGGATGTACTGAATATGCGGAGTTATGAGCTTCCTTCATGACTTCTTCACGAACATCTCGTTTAAGCACACACAAACGACTTTCATATCTTAGCGAGCCATCTTCATGAACCAATAAATCAGTTCGAAGTCCCGCTTCCACTTGTCCTCGAAATTTCCGTAATCTAGGATCATGCGACTGTGCTGCCTTAATGCTATCAATCAAGGATGACTGTACTTGCAACTACATCATCTGTCCCGAAGAATCTGGTAGTATAAGCTCTAACTCGAATCTCTGAAAATCTGTTGTAATCTCCTTATGTGTTGTCAACATCCGTACCACTGGCAACCGACTTAAAGCATCCGGTACTACATTAACTTTTCTCGGATGGTACTTTAGATCAAGATTATTGTCAACCATCAGCTCCAACCATCTACGCTGCCTCATATTGAGCTCTTTCTGTGTGAACATATATTTCAGGCTCTTGTGATCAATAAACAGCTATACCCTTTCACCCAATAAGTAGTGTCTCCAAATCTTCAGTGCAAAAATAACTGCTGCTACCTCCAAGTCATGAGTTGGGTAGTTCTTCTCATGAGTCTTCAATTGCCTCGACGCATAAGATACAACCTTTTCATGCTGCATCAAAATACATCCCAAGTCTTTTCCAGATGCGTCGCTGTGAATAACTAATTCTTCGGAACTATCTGGCACTGTTAAAATAGGAGCGGTTGTTAATTTTTGCTTCAAAAGCTGATCCACACTTCTCGGTCCAAAGAAACGGTATCTCCTTTCGTGTTAGCTTGGTCAAAGGTTCTGCTATCCGAGCGAAGTTCTCCACAAACCTTCTATACTACCCAGCAAGTCCAAAAAAACTTCTGATCTCCCCTAAATTCTTTGGAATTGGCCAATCATAAACAGCTCCAATCTTTTTGAGGTCAACTGCAATTCCATCTCTGGATACAATATGATCCAAGAACTTCACTTTTTTGATCCAAAACTCGCACTTGCTCTTCTTAGCATATAACTTTTCATGTCTCAACGTCTGCAGAGCGATTCTCAAGTGCTCTTCATTGCTTCTCGAATAGACCAAAATGTCATCAATGAATACTACCACGAACTGATCTAGAAATGGTGAAAAGATCAGGTTCATCAAGTCCATAAATATCGCCAGCGCATTAGTAACTCCAAATGGCATAATTAAATACTCGTAATGCCCATATCGAGTTTTGAACACCGTCTTGTAAATGTCTTCTGCTTTCACCCGTATTTGGTGATAACCTGATCATAAATCCAACTTCGAGAATACTCTCACGCCACTGAGTTGATTGAATAATTCATCTATGCGAGTGATTGGGTACTTATTCTTAATAGTCACCCGATTAACTCTTGATAGTCGATACACATGCTCTGCGTGCCATCTTTTTTCTTGACTATAAGAACTGGAGCTCCCCACGGTGAACTGCTGCTGCGAATCCAGCCCTTCTCTAGTAACTCGGAAACTTTTCTCTTTACCTTTTCCAGTTCCACTGGTGCCATCGGATAACATGCCTTTGAAATTGGCGCTGCTCCTGGAGTAAGATCAATCGCGGACTCCACATCTTGTTTTAGCGGTAAATCTGAGATGTCCTCAAACACATCTATGAAATCCTGAACCATTACTGGTGCTTCCTCATTGATTACTTCCATCGATGAAAAAGCAGCACTTATCGGCTTAGCCCTAAATTCGACTGGCCCAACAGATTTGCTACCTTCCAAGAATACGAACTCCGGTTGTCCAAGAATATGCAAAATCACTTTCTTCGCCCTACAATCAATGTGAGTGTGGAAAATACCAAGAAAATCCATTCTTAAGACAACATCATAACCGCCAGTATCAGTCACCAAGAAATCCGCAAATAACTCCCGTCTGCAAATAACAATTGAACAACTCTTGCATTCATTACTAGATATAATTCTCCCATTTCCAGTGTGTATGTCCCAACTGCTAGATAGGGTCATGTGTGGGATAGAATGTGCACTAATAAACTGGGACAACATAAAGCAATGGGATGCATCAGAATCGAATAATGCCAATGCAGGGAAATTATAAACAAGTAGGATACCTGAAACAATATCGTCTGAATTTTTTGTCTCCACAGCCGTCAAGGTGAATGCCCGTTCCTGATTAGGCCTCTAAATGATCTCCTCAGCAGTTGGATATGTGTTAGTTAGATTTTTATTTACTGTTCTTGATATCCGATTGACAACCGTAATGTGACTATGAAAGGATTTTTCCTCGCCATAGGCAGGATGGTTAGCTTTGTCACGTACCGTATTTACGTATTTTAGAAAGCGGGGTGTGTCAACCACCTTTTGAAAAGGAATTTCTTGCAAAAGAAATTAGTGGGTGTATGGTAGAACTGGATGAAATATCGGAGCTGTTTCCCCTAATAAAAGAGCAAAACTCTGTTCGCCTCACGTGCTCCTCATGTGCGGCACTACTCCTCACGCGGGCGCTAGTGTGCAAAGTACAAAAAGAATTTATAAGAGTTAAAACTCTCAAGTGGCGCCTCACATGCAACACGTGAGCGCCGGCACCCAGGTAGAATTAAATTCTACTCTCTGTTAAACAGAGCCGTTGGATCAAAAATCCAACGGAGACGATAAATCATCAAAAATGAAGAATTAAATTCTGTCAGGAGAAAACATTCCCCAAATTGGATCATAGAATAAAATTCTATTTTTGGTATATATTCTCTCAATCTTTCTAAACAAGAAAGATTGCCCTCTGTAAAACAGAGAACTCTTGGATTAAAAATCCAATGGTGATTAAAAATCACCATTTCACAGAATAAAACCCTGCATATGGAAAATATTTTACCAATCTTGTTAGAAATAAGAAAATATGTTCTGTAAAACAGAAACCCTTGGATCAAAAATCCAATGGTGGGTAAAATTCCCTAAATCAATTGGGATCTCTTAATGAGAGATTTCTTCAAAGCTAATTAACAAACTTGCCTCCACTCTATAAAAGGACCGAAGACTTCAAGTCTGAGATAGAGGAACCCCCCTATAAGCTTCTAAAAACAAAAACAGAAAGCTTCAAAAAGGAATAGAGAATTAAATTCTCAAGGAAGAAGATCTCCCTCCTTAAAAACTCTAGGTAAAGGAAAAAAACAGAGATAAAAACACCTCATTTACATATCTAAGGGTCTAACCCTTCTCGAAGAACTTAGTTCTTTCTCTGGATCTGAGATCCACAAGACAAGTCTCCCACAAGTTGATAATTTAATTCTCATCGGGAGGAACTTGTTCTTGAGAATCAAAGATTCAGAAAGGAACTAGGAATTGAATTTCTCAAAACAAAGCATATAAGAGAAACCTAGTTCTCGTAAAAGAACTTGGTTCTTAAAAATGAAAGCTTGATCCTAGATCTGCAAAACAAAGATCCTATCGATCATTAATGGGCAAACATGCTATCAGCAGAGGAGAAAAGCGCCCAGCGCCGCACGTGTTCCTCACGTGGGTGCCACAGAAGAGTGCTTAGCACTCACTAGGCAGCGCCCAGCGCCGCACGTGTTCCTCATGTGGGCGCCACAGAGATGAGTGCTTAGCACTCATTGGGCAGCGCCTAGCGCCGCACATGTTCCTCACGTGGGCGCCACAGAAGGGAAGAGTGCTTAGCACTCACTAGGCAGCGCCCAACGCCGCACGTGTTCCTCATGTGGGCGCCATAGAAGGGAAGAGTGCTTAGCACTCACTAGGTAGTGCCCAGCACCGCACGTGCTCTCCACGTGTGCGCCGCAAAAGAGAAGAAAAGAGTGCTTAGCACTCCATAAAAAGCCTAAAACAGCTGAGTGTTCAACACTCATTGGGCAGCGTCCAGTGCCCAACGCCTCACGTGTTCCCCACGTGGACGCCATAAAGAGTGCCTAGCACTCAATATAAAGACAAAATGAGTAAAGTGTTCAACACTTGTTGGGCAATCTCCATGAATGAAAGCTCCACAGGATCATATGCGGGCATCAGAACTCATATAAGTGCTCAGCACTTTTTGCATTAAAAAAGGACTGATTAAACAGAGCCCAAACAAGTGCTTAGCACTTTTTTCAAAAGAAAAGAGGGGAGACTAAGCAGACTAAAGCCCAAATTGGCTAAGTTGCTAAAGTCTTGCAACTGAGTCCAAATGCTCGGTTGCTGGGTCTTAAATAAGGAAGATCTTGAAATGTTGTTAAGTGGATCTTAGTCTCAAATTGGACTAACGTATTCTTAACAAAAATTCTTAAGGATACCATAACCCTTCTCCCTCAAATACGTGATTTGGTTCAAGGGTACAACTCTTCACACCTCTGATATATGTCGTTATAATTCTTCAATGTCTTTAGAGAGGTGGCGGGTCCCGACGACCAACAACTCCTTTCATCCCATATTGATGCACTTTCAAATTGACGTGCACACCTCAAATTGGATCGTGCCCCAAATTGGGTACATTCCATATCAACATCGTTCACTTCGTCACGTAATAAATACACGTGCGCGCAAGTTGAATGTTGGACCGAAATGTCCTTAGACTAATATTCGCCTCCAAAATAGAGATAATGGACCGAAACATCTTTAAACTAATATTCGCCTCCAAAATGGCGATAACGGACCGAAACGTCCTTAAACTAATATTCGCCTCCAAAATGGCGATAACGGACCGAAATGTCCCTAAACTAAAACTTCGCCTCAAACATGGCGATAATGGACTGTGATGTACTTAAACTAAAATAATCGAGCCCAAATGCTCATATGTTTAAGTCGATCTTAATCTCAAACCAGATTAACGGTCCTTAAATCAATCCAAATCCAAATATAAAAATATACGGATTTAGACTAATCCACGCGCTACGGGCGACGATATAAATTAGTCTCCGTATACAGTCCACGGGCAACCCAAAATAAAAACAAACATATACACGACACGAAGTGAACCTCCGGAGCAGGAAAAAGTGGTTATCACGATACGGTAACGTAATTTACTGCAGAGGCTTGCGCCTGCAGAGAAGTGCATCCCCATAATCAACAACCCCTCGCAAACGAGGGGGAATCTGATAAAGTTTGCTACAACGGCCGCGTCCGTCCAAACCTCCGATATACGGTGCCATAAATCAACTTGGCATTTTCGGAGAGGTGGACGGATAAATCCAAATAGCATCTGCCCCCAAACTCAGGCAAGACGATCTATCCCAGTTCGTCTCTATTTTCGGCGGTGAACAGGAGCCACAAATTGTAACTGAGGATTTGGTGGAGCAACAGGATTCAATAATCCCAAACGAACCTCAGGCACTCCGCAGATCTAGTATAATTTCTCATCTGTCTGAGAGATACTATGGTTTTCTCGTAGACAGGAACCGAGAGGATTGCATCTTAGAAGAAGATGATCTTACTAGTTTTGAGCAGGCCATTTCCTGTAGGGAATCTGTGAAATGACTGGATACTATGCGACCCGAAATGGAGTCCATGTACACCAACAATGTTTGGACTTTGGATATTGCACCGGCAGGGGTAAAACCCGTCGGCTGTAAATGGATCTTCAAGAAGAAAATTGGTGCAGATGGACAGGTTGAAACCTATAAGACTAGACTTGTTGCAAAAGGTTTTCGTTAAAGACTAGGTGTGGACTATAACGAAACCTTTTCTCCAGTAGCTATACTCAAATCCATTCGGATCCTACTTGCCATTACTGCCTTCCATGACTATGAGATTTGGCAGATGGACGTAAAGACCGCTTTTCTAAACGGCGCTTTAGAAGAGTGTGTCTATATGGATCAGCCAGAGGGCTTCATGGACAGTGGGAGTGGCAGAAAGGTATGCAAGTTGTTTAAATCCATTTATGGATTAAAGTAGACATCGCGGAGCCGGAACATCTGTTTTGATGAAACAGTCAAGGAATTTGACTTCATCAAAAATATTGATGAGCCTTATATATATAAAAAGATTGTAGGGAGAACAATCATATTTCTCGTTTTGTACGTCGATGACATTCTCCTGATAGGAAATGATATTCCTATATTGCAGTCGGTCAAACTGTTCTTGTCTCAGAAATTCTTTATGAAGGACCTGGGTGATACCTCCTACATTCTGAGGATCAAGATCTATCGTGAAAGATCTAAGAGGATGTTGGGACATTCAAAGTTCAGGTACATTGACACCATACTAAAGAAATATAGTATTGAAGATTCCAAGCATGGTAATCTACCGGCTTGTCATGGAATCACCCTTTCCAAAGAGATGTCTCCTAAGACTGATGAGGAGAGGGCTCACATGAGTATTATACCTTACGTTTCGGCGGTAGGATCTATAATTTATGCGATATTATGTACCAGACCGGTGTAGCTTACGCACTTAGTGTAGTAATCCGGTATTAGTCAAACCTAGGGGAGAAATATTGGACAACTGTGAAGAACATTCTGAAGTACCTGAGAAGAACTAAGGATATGTTCTTAGTGTACGGTAATAGAGATCTCCAGATGGAGTTCTTTACCGATTCAAGCTTCCAAAGCGACAAGGATGACAACAAGTCTGTCTCGGGTTATGTGTTTACCCTCAATAGAGGGGTGGTTGTTCCCCTCCGAATGGCGGCGCGACTGACGTCTTGCCTGAAATTCGGGGCAGATGCTAATTGGTGCTATCCGTCTGCCTCTCCGAAGATGCCAAGTTGATTTATGGCACCATGTATCGAAGGTTTAAACGGATGCGTCCGATGTAGCAGACTTCGTCAGATTCCCCCTCGCTTGAGGGGTTTTTGATTGTGGGGACGCTCTTCCCTGCAGGCGCAAGCCCCTGCAGTTAATTACGCTACCGCATTGCGGCAACAACTTTCTCCTTCTCCAGATGGTCACTTTGTGTCGTGTGTGTTTGATTTGTGTTTGGTTGCCCGTGGATTGTATACGGAGACTGAGTTATGTCGTCGCCCGTAGGGCGTGGACTAGTCCAAATCCGTATTATCTTAGATTTGGGTTTGGGGGTTGTGTTTAAGGATACATTAGCCTCATTTGAGACTAAGATCAACTTAAACGTTTGTTAAGGATACGTTAGTCTAGTTTTAGACTAAGATCAACTTAACGGGATCGTTTAGATCCAACAAGAGAGCGATTAGGGGAGCCCTGTTGTTTAGTTTAGTGACATTGCGGTCAATAGGTAGTTTAAGGACATTGCGGTCCAGTGTTAGTTTTAAGACATTGCGGTCAAGGTTAAGGACGTCGTAGTCCGTGGATTTAAGGACTGCACAGTCCGATATTAGTTTTAAGACATCACGGTCAAGGTTAAGGACGTCATAGTCCGAGGGTTTAAGGACCCCACAGTCCAGCGTTAGTTTTAAGACATTACGGTCAAGGTTAAGGACCTCATAGTTCGTGAGTTTAAGGACCCCACAGTCCGTATCAATGTGTGGTCATCGGGACCCGTCACCTCTTTGAAGACGTTGAGGAATTACAACGCCAAGTATCAAAGGAGTGAAGAGATGTACCTTTAAACCAAGGTAGATTAAGTGATCTGTAATCCAATTTGGAAACTTAGATCAATTATTATATTATGAGCCCATTGGCCCGGTTAAGTTTGAATTGAGGACTTATGGCCAGCTTAGGCTAAGTCCAATCATGTTTGGTATATTGGCCCTCTGTTGGTTCATTGAAGGAGAGGCTTTTCCTCTGGAAACTTAGCCAATTAGGTTAAAGCTAGTGTTAAACACTAGAGACCAACAGTGTCGAACACTGGGAATAAGACTAACAAGTTAGTGTTAAACACTAAAAGATAATCAGTGTTGAACACTGGGAACAGAGTTTTCAAATTAGTGTTAAAAACTAAGCAAATCAGTGTTAAACACTACAAATAGAGTTTTCAAAATTAGTGTTAAACACTAAGAAAATCAGTGTTAAACACTGGGGACAAAATCTCCAGATTAGTGTTAAACACTAAGGAGAGAGGGGTCACGTGTGGACACGTGAGAGCGCCCTGATTCCCCTTATTTTATTCAGTCAAAAGTATTGAATACTTTGAAGTATCACGTGCTGTCACGTGATGGGAATTTGGGTGTTTGTCTGTTAAAGCTTCAGCCAAGGGGTCACGTGGTAGCACATGAGAGCACCCTGCTTCCTTTTATTTTGTTCAGTCAAAAGTATTGAATACTTTGAAGTATCACGTGCTGTCACATGATGGGAATTTGGGCGTTTATCTGTTAGAGCTTCAGCCAAGGGGTCACGTGGTAGCACGTGAGAGTGCCCTGCTTCCCTTTATTTTGTTTAACACTTTTAATTCTGAAAGCCATCACGTGTGGGCACGTGATGGGGGCTCACGCTTTGATCTGTTAGAATGTTCATTAGGGGTCACGTGTTGACACATGAGGGCGCCCTAGAACTCTTTTCTGTTACTTTTGCCTTTTTCTCTGTGTGCTTTAGAGATCACGTGGGGCACGTGAGGCATTGACTCAAAGTTCTTTTTTATGGATCTTTGTAGGAGTCACGTGGTAACACGTGAAGTGTTGCTTCAAAGTTCTTTTCTGTGGATCTTTGCAGGGGTCACGTGGTAGCACGTGACTTTGGTTCTTTGCATGTTTTAAAGATCTGTTCATCTTTTAAGAATTAAATTCTTCATAGGGTTAGACCCTAACAATAAACTTTAGAGGAATTAAATTCCTGTGATTTTGAGAGAATTAGGTTCTTGATTAGGGTTAAACCCTAGTTCTGTCCATTCTGAAGGAATTAAATTCCTAGGGTTAAACCCTAATTTTATCTAAAAGGAATTAAATTCCTGTAATTCTCTGAGAATTAAATTCTCCAAACTCAGTTCCTCCTCTGTGTTTTAGATCTGCATGGCAGGATCTTAACCCAATGAGAATTAAATTCTTAGTTCATGGGGAGATGTGCACTTTGCAGATCCTTAACCAGAGAAAGAACTAAGTTCCTTTCTTTATATAAGAGTTAAACTCTTTTGAGAATTAAATTCTCCTTTGAAGCCTTCCTTTTCTTTTCTTACCTAAGGTTTTCCTTTTGCAGAGAATCAAAGGCTCTATATATCTCTCTCTCTGTGTATCAAAAGAAAAGGTCCAAAAGTCCCTCCTCTTCTTTTCTTGGCTCCTATTTATAGGAGAAGGAAAAGAATCAATCTGTTTAGTAAGTCTCTCATTGAGAGATTTGATTTATATTTATCATTAATCTGGGCCTTTAGATTGTTAGGTGAATTTTATTCACCATTGGATTTTAAATCCAAAGATATCTCTTTGTTATTTCGGTTAGATTTAGGGGGAAATCTTTCCAAGTCTAAGATTTTTCCATAAATTGGTAATATTTAATCACCTTTAGATTTTTAATCCAACGGTTTCAGATAATCCTTTTTCATTTTGGAAAGATTTGAAAGATCTTCCCTCAGAATTTAATTCTGTCAAAGAATAAGGCTTTTAAAGTCGGTCACGTGTGGCCACGTGACCCCTGGTTACGTATAGGCACGTGACCCCTGGGATGGGCTTCTCTTCTTCTGCGTTCTGTTCTCTGGCTGCTGCTTAACCATCACGTGCCAACACGTGACCACTGGTCACGTGCTAGCACGTGATGCTTCATATGAAGCTTTTTCTTGATTTTTAATCAGGGGATGAATGTGATTTTTGCCGCTGCTTTAAACGTCACGTGCCAACACGTGACCACTGGTCACGTACTAGCACGTGATGCTTCCTCTGAAGCTTCTTCATGACTTTTAATCAGAGAACAAATATGCTCTGTGCCGCAGCTTAACCATCACGTGCCAACACGTGACCACTGGTCACGTGTGAGCACGTGATGCTTCTTTTGAATCTTTTCCTGATTTTTAATTAGGTAACAAATGCCCCCACAGCGTTGTTCTCACGTGTCTGCACGTGAGTGCAACGCTGTCACTTTTGTGACCATCGGATCTGCTTTGGGAGTAGGGTAGATGAATTGTCCTTTCAGAAGCGCCTTCACTTTTTCATCCTCTTCTTTTCAAACCTTTCTTTTAAGAATTTGATTCTCGTTCTCAGAGCTTAGTTTTCTGTTGTGTCTGTGCAGTGCCGCTTTATCTTCCAATCAAAAGCTAGTGCTCACGTGTTGCGCATGCAGGGCTCTGCTTGATGGGGACGTTTCATTTCCCTGATCTGATTCCAATGCGTCGTTGGATTTCATTTCCAACGCTCTCCCCTTCTATCCGGGCTTTGAGAATAGTCCCACCATGCACAACATTTTTTGTGCATAGCATTAAATGCTCCCCTTTATATCCTGAACCCATGCCTTACCTCTTTTCCTCACAGAGAAACCCATTTATACCTTAAGGTGATCATCTTTGAGAACCCGATCAATCGCCATGGCTTGCAATGGTCCCCATGCTCGTCGTCAACCATGGGAGGTGCCCATTGAGGAGATAATCCCTCGCTTCGCTGCGCGGCTGGCAGATCCCTTTCTGACCGACGCTCAATGTGACACGGTGATGTACGAGCTACTGACTCATCGAGGCTCTCCTCTTCCCATGGGATCCATTTGGCTCCGGATGATCCTCCTGTCTGTGCTCGCTGATATACCCCCTCATCCGGCAGAGATGACTTCGGAGATCCTTGACGCGGCGGAGGACAAGCTTGAGTGCTTTCACGAGGCTTGTCTAATCACTCAAGCTCTGAAGGCTCACTCAGTTCATATACTGAGTCAGATAAGAGCCCGTCGGGCCGTCATGTCTGTTTTTGCTGATGAGCACGGCTCCAACCGATGGGGAGCGACTCCTCGCGAAAATTGTCGTTTTGACGTGCTGGAGAAGGCGGAGAGGGAGCTGGAGAATTTTGTGTTTTGCTTTGTTAACCCTTGTATTTCTGATCCCTTGTTTGGCGATCTTTTCCCACTAGTATAGTATGTTTGAATCAATGTACTCCTTTAATCATTGGCGGTTTGCATGCTTTCTGTTGAATTTTCATGTTTGTCAGATAGTCGTACGTATGTCTTGCTTGCGTAAATGAGCTGCCTGTTTTTCTCATGGGAATTTTCTTTAATTGCGAGCGCCATCGTTATGTTGCATGCACATCAGTGCCTCGGGCAACATTTCCTTTTAAACATTCGTACAGTTGCAAATGCGCCCCTAATAGGATACAGATCAGAAACTTTCCTTGTTATCTCCCTTATCGGGTGGTTTGTGCTGGCTTTAGATCGATTATTGTTGCCGAAGGGAGGTTTATGAATGAAGACATATTTTTCTTTTCACCGGTGTGTCTCCTTTTTATTGAATGTGTTATGCGGACAATTTATCTAGGTCTCCTTGCAGGGCAGCGATGGCTTAGGATTCAGGGTTAAGATCTGCCTCCTAAGACTTTTGAGCTTTATGAGCCATGAGGGTCTCATAAAGAGTTTTTCTCCCTACAGGTCGAGAGGATCCCGTAGGTGTAAGTTCTTCTTAAGAATCGTGGGGATTCTTAAGCGGGTTTTCCCTTGGGAGTCGTAAGGATCTCACAAGAGAGTTTTCTTCCTTACGGGCCGTGAGGACCCGCAAGTGCTGGGTGCAGTCGCCCTTATCCGTATTTCACGGGGTCAGGGGTTGCTTTGGGATGTTTTTCAAGGTACCGTAGTTTAAAGACATCGCGGTCAAGGTTAAGGACATCATAGTCCATGGGTTTAAGGACTCCACAGTCTAACGTTAGTTTTAAGGCATCACGGTCAAGGTTAAGGACGTCATAGTCCGTGGATTTAAGGACTCCACAGTCCGATGTTAGTTTTAAGACATCACGGTCAAGGTTAAGGACGTCATAGTCCGTGGATTTAAGGACTTCACAGTCCGATGTTAGTTTTAAGACATCTCGATCAAGGTTAAGGACCTCATAGTCTGTGGATTTAAGGACTCCACAGTCCGATGTTAGTTTTACGACATCTCAGTCAAGGTTAAGGACGTCATAGTCCGTGGATTTAAGGAATCTACAGTCCGATGTTAGTTTTAAGACATCTCGGTCAAGGTTAAGGACCTCATAGTCCGTGGATTTAAGGACTCTACAGTCCGATGTTAGTTTTAAGACATCACGGTCAAGGTTAAGGACCTCATAGTCCGTGGATTTAAGGACTCCACAGTCTGATGTCAGTTTTAAGACATCACGGTCAAGGTTAAGGACCTCATAGTCCGTGGATTTAAGGACTGCACAGTCCGATGTTAGTTTTCAGACATCACGGTCAAGGTTAAGGACCTCATAGTCCGTGGATTTAAGGACTCCACAGTCCACGAAATGTGTGGTTACTGGGACCCGTCACCTCTTTGAAGACGTTGAGGAATTACAACGCCAAATATCAAAGGAGTGAAGAGATGTACCCTTTAACCAAGGTAAAATCAGTCTAGAATCATCATGGTTGATCGTTAGTTTTAAGACATTACGGTCAAAGAGTGACGTTATCCACGTTCCACGTGACCAGGAATTTTGCTGATTGTATCCGCATTTCACGGAATGAGGGTTTGACTCTTGGTGATCTGTATATTGCCGAGCCATGGAACTGGGAGTTGCCGCTGTTCCGCTTCGCTTGAAGTTGTGTCCGTTGTCACAAGACAAGTGTTGAGACGATCTCTAGATCACTTGCGGCCCGTCGAGATTTGGCTTCTTCCTATGATGAAACCTGGGGGAGGAGTATGATCCCTTCTTTATTTGCGCCCCTGGATTGTATATAGGGATAGATGTAACATCACATGTAGCGCGTAAATTTCATTTTTATTTTATTTCTTTTTCCGCGATGCTCTATCATTTCAGCTTTTATATCGCGAAGGTCGTGATTGCCCCATCATTTCGGCTATTTTTCGCAGTGCCCAATCATTTCGGCTATTTATTTTACTCGCTGCTTTTTATTGCGAGTTGCCCAATCATTTCGGCTATTTTTCATGCATACGTTTTTACTTGTTGCTTTTTATTGCAAGTTGCCCCATCATTTCGGCTATTTCGTATGCATGTGTGGCTCGCTAGCCTTTTCGCTGCAAGCTTGGATTTTAGACACCGATTTTGGCATCAGCACCGCTACAACTGGGATGTTGCCAGGAGCGAATCATCATTTGCCTCTGTCGATGTTGAACAAAGGTGGCTTAGTAAACAGGGTTAAGGGTCCTGTCGACTAAGGCTTTTGACTTCATGAGCCGTAAGGGTCTCACAAAGGTATTTCTCCCTACAAGTCATGAGGATCTTGCAGGTGTGTTTTCTTCTTGGGAATCGTGAGGATTCCTAAGCGCATGTCCTCTTGCAAGTCGTAAGGATCTTACAAAAGGGTCTTCTTCTTATAAGTCGAGAGGACTTACAAGGGTTGTTCGCCATATGAATATATCCCTAGTCACGGATGGGACTTGGTTAGGGAAATGTTTATTCGCGCCCGTGGATTGTATACAAGGGTCAGTATTGAGCCACTTGTAGGGCATAAATTGAAGGTTGTGGGGGTTGCTTAAGCACAGGTTTAGGTCTCTGTGACTTAAGACTTTCAAATCCTATGAGCCGTGAGGGTCCCATAAGAGAGTTCTCCTTACGAGTCGTGAGGATCTCGCAAGTGTAATTTCTCCTTAGGAATCGTGAGGACTCCTAAGTGTGTTGCTCCCTTGTGAGTCGTAAGGATTTCATGTAGGTGGTTTCTCCTTACAAGGTCGTGAGGACCCTGCAAGTGCCCTTTAACGAGGTTGCGCCTTTTCGGGTTTTCACAAACACTCGCCGGTAGCCCTGCTGTTTTTACTCACGGAGCCCTTTCGGGTTTTCATCCGTGCCCATTTCTCTTATGGACATACCGTTTTTTATTTTATAATTTTTTTTTCTTTTATATATATATATATTTTTTGTATCGGCTTTGAGATGCTACAATCCAACGTAGTTTATTGACATCTCGGTCAACAGCCAGTTTTAGGACATAGTGGTCCATTGTTAGTTTAAGGACGTTTTCGGTCCGTTATTAGTTTAAGGACGTTTCGGTCCGTCGTTGAATAAGGCCGGTTACTACTTAGAGTTCGAGCTTAGGAAGATAGCGAGCGGACATGGTCGTCGTCATCTATCATTGACTTAGGCCTTAACCCGTCAAGCGTAGTATTTCTTCAGGAAGCGACCGTTTATTGGTCTGAAAGGTCTTTCACCGTGCATATCCATGAGCAGATACACTCCACCCTGGTAGACCTTGTCTATTATGTACGGGCCTTTATAGTTCGGCTCGAATTTTCCTCTCTTGGCGCGATTGGGGATCATAGGTCTTTTGACCACCAGCACCAGTTCGCCTTGGCAGAATGTCCTCGGCCTGGTCAATCTTTCATATGAGCGCGTCATCTTTGCTTTGTAAGCCTCCAAATTTTGTTGCGCTATGAGCCGGGTTTCATCAAGGGCGTCAAGCTCCTTAAGCCGAAGGTGAGCATTTTCTTCGTCCGTCAGCTCATAGTGGACTGCCACTCATAGAGAAGGTAGCTCTATCTCGAGGGGGAGTACCGCTTCCGTACCGAATACCAACGCGTATGGCGTTGTGTTCGTGGCTGTCTTAAACGTAGTTCGATACGCCCAAAGAGCTTCTTGCAACCTCTCGTGCCAGTCCTTTTTGTTTCGGGACATCGTCTTCTTCACGATCTTTGTCAAGGTTTTGTTGAAAGCCTCAGCTAGACCGTTAGCTCACGGATTATAAACTAAGGAATATCTCCGGTCTATGTTGTGTTGCTGCGCGAAGCGACTAATTTTGTGGCTTCTGTAGGCTGGCCCGTTATCGGAAATGATCCGTCGTGGAGTTCCAAACCGATAAATGACGTGCATCTTGAAGAAATGGAGAATATTTTCCGTCTTCACTTCCCTTAACGGTACTGCTTCTGCCCATTTGGAGAAGTAATTAGTCGTCGCCAGGATGAAACGATGTCCCCTGGATGATGCTGGTTCGATGGGGCCGATTATGTCAGTCCCCCACATTTCGAACGGCCAGCTAGCCACCGTTGGATGTAGTGGATTTGGATGCTGATGGATGAAGTCCCCATGGATTTGGCATGAGTGGCATTTCTTCGCATATTTAAGGCAGTCCTGAATCATCGTTGACCAGTAGTAACCCATCCGTTTAATTTTCAATTTCATCTTCGGGCCTTCTTGGTGAGAACCGCAGAGTCTGTCGTGAACTTCCTGAACGACTCTTTTCGCTTCGTCAGGTCCCAGGCATCTCAACCACAGAGAGTCAAATGACCTCTTGTACAGAGTATTATTCATGAAGGCGAAGGACAGAGCTCGTTTCACAAGCTGATGTCTTGAGGACGCATCTTCAGGCGTTCGACGGGATTTGAAGTAGTCTATGAAGACTTCTCTCCAATCTTCAACCTTCTCTTGGTCATTTATTTGCAGGGCCGTCTGCTCAGTTGCTCCCCTTTTTTCGGGTGACTCCGGAGATATTTCTGCAGGGGTAATTACTCGACGGCTTTGTACCACGATTCTTACGTCATCGAGGTTCTCGTCAGCCAGTTCTTTAGCGAGCTTGGCCAACGCGTCCGCTTTGCTATTTTCCGCGCGCGGTATGTTTTCCAAAGTGTAGGAAGGGATTTGAGTCAGCAGTTGCTGTACTCTCTCCCCATACTTCACCAGCTCTGGCTTGCATGTCTGGTAGTCGCCGTTTACTTGACTAACGACCAGTTGGGAATCTCCGTATATGAGGAGGTTTTCAATTCCCATGTCGATGGCGATCTCGAGGCATGCTATCAAAGCTTCATACTCGGCTTCATTTTTCGTCCTCGGCTCTGTCAAGGAGAACGCAAAGCGCATTATCCCCCTTGTGGAGTTACGAAGATGAGACCTATCCCCGATTTGATTATAGGTTTGTTTTGTTTGCGCTTCTTCATGGAAGAAGCTCCATCGAAATTAAGCTCCCATCGGGTATCACCACCGTCGATCGCGTCAAACGCATGTTCGTCTGGCAAATCGCAATTCAGAGGAGAATCGGCAGGTATCGGATGTTCAGCGAGGAAGTCGGCAATGGCCTGGCCTTTCACTGCCTTGAGAGGCTGATAGGTTATCGAGAACTCCATCAAGAGTAGGGCCCATTTAGCGAGTCGCCCCATCAATATGGCCTTCGACATCAAATATTTAAGGGGGTCCACTTTCGATATGAGACGGGCTTCGTGCGCCAACGTATAGTGCCTGAGCTTGGTTATCGCAAAGATCAATACCATGCAGTGTTTTCGATGGGGGAATAGTTGCTTTCTGCCCCTAGTAGAACTCGACTTAAGTAGTAGAGTACTCTTTCTTTCCTTTGATCATTCTCTTGTTCCCATAATGCGCCTAAGGAACCTTCGAGGGCGGTTGTATAAAGAATGAGGGGCTTTCCCTTGACCGGAGCAGCCAACACCGGCGGGTTCTGCAGGTATTGCTTGATCTCGTCCAGCGCGCCTTGGCATTTGTGATCCCAGACGAACGGGGTTCCTTTCTTCATCAGGTGACTGTAAGGGTGGCACTTGCCTGAAAGGTTGGCTATAAATCGCCGGATGTACGCGAGCTTCCCCTGGAGAGACCGCAATTTTTTGAGAGTCCTTGGCGGTGGCATTTCCATGATCGCCTTGATCTTTGACGGATCTATCTCAATGCCTCGGTGCCGGACAATGAATCCTAGGAATTTGCCTGAGGACACCCCGAACGCGCATTTTAGAGGGTTCATCTTCAAGTTGTATTGCCGAAGGCGTTGAAATACGGTCTTCAGATGCTCGAGATGTTCCTCGTATGATTTGCTTTTCACGACGAGGTCGTCGATATAGCATTCGACGATTTCATGTATGAGGTCATCAACGATCTTCGTCATGGCCCTTTGATAGGTGGCACCGGCGTTCTTTACACTGAAGGGCATCACCTTGTAGCAGAATATTCCCAGAGGGGTCCGAAAAGCGGTATGCTTCTAGTCTTCGGGATGCATCTTTATCTGATTATACCCTGATGAGCCGTCCATGAAAGAGAGAACCTCGTGAGTGGACGTGTTATCTATCATCAGCTCGGTTACTGGTACTGGGAAATCGTCCTTCGGGCAAGCTTTATTGAGATCCCGGAAGTCCACACATATGCGCACTATCCCATTCTTCTTCATCACCGGAACAATGGTGGCGATCCATTCAGGATATTGAACCTCCTGGATAAAGCCAGAGTCGATTAGCTTCTTGACCTCGGCATTGATACTCATCTCAAGCTCGAGCCGCATTCTTCTTGGCGCCTGTTTGACTGGCTTGACGTCCGGGGACATCGCCAATTTATGCACAGCAATTTCTGGATCTAGTCCCGGCATTTCGGAATAGTTCCATGCGAAGCAATCTCTATGCTGCATAAGCACGTATTTTAACGCGACCACCCTTTCTTCAGATAACAACTCGCTGACGAATGTCGGTCGCGGGTCGTTCGTCGTTCCCAGATCAATTTTCCTGAGGTTATCTGCAGTAGTATGTATGCCATCTTCCAGTTCTTTCGGCGCTGGCGGAAATTCCGAGATTACCTCGTCATCATTATTTTCGAAGCACCATGGGAGATCATCCATATTCTCGAGCTCTTCTTTTGATATCGTTATCATATGACAGGTACGAGATCGCTTCCAAGACCGATGTAGGTATGGGTCTATCCTCGCTGTATGCGCTCCTTTTGGTTCGTGCTTCTGTGGCGGACTTATCCTCCAGCTGCTGGATAGAGCAAACCTGCCTTGCCGATACTGGTTTTCGACCCAGTTCTTGAAGGTGAAGCAGTCTTCGAGAGGATGTCCTATTGCTCGGTGATAAGAGCAATAGCCCGGATGAGAGACCTCGTTAGCTTGCACAGGGTGTTTGGACTCCGGAAGTGTAATCATTTGATGTTTTAAAGCGAGCTCAAGTATCTTCTTTGTCTTGTCTTGAAGGAAAGAATATGCTCGACTCATCTTCTTCATGAGGGACAAATCCGGACCGCCCAATTCCCGATCATGTGACTTTTTGGTCCCGCTTTGTCGTTTTCGAATGCCTTTTCCGCTCTTTACCTTATTTCTGCCTTTGCGTCGGGCCTTTTGCACAACAGGTTGACAGGGAGGAGCATTTTTATCTTTCGCAGCCTGTTGAAGAAGGCGTTGCGTCCTGGCTTTCTCATAGATGGCCATTTCGCGATTATGGTCGTCCCGAGCTTTTTGACCCGCTTTCCTGATAAGCTTGTCCATTCGTTCTTCAAATGACGGACTCGGCATTTTGATGGCAGGATCTAGTTTTGGTATGGGGTCGGCATTTCCTGACAGGGCGTCCTCTTCTTCATCGAAGTTATATATGGCGTAGCTACCGTGGACTCGTTCCCGTTTCCCGGCTCTCACGTATCCAAGCCCAAGCATTTCCATTCTCCCGTTGGGCAATTTACGCTGAGTCCCAGGGACATCCCGAATCCTGTTATAGAATCGAGCTTGTCGAATAGTCTGTTTTAAGGGTACCCCTTGGCGCTTCAATAGCCTTTTTAATCCGTTTGTGTAATATCTGGGCAAACAGATGGGTTGGAGCTTGTCAAGTGTAGAATCCGCGCCATGCCAGATCTTTTTCTCCACTCTTGTTTCCGAGGATCGATAGAATAGGATCGCCTTTTCGCCTTTTCGCTTGGGAGGGACGTAAAACGTCTGCAGGTCTTGCACGTTGTGAGCTTCAAGCGCGTCAAGATCTTTGTAGTGCTCCTGCGGAATCATGGTGATTTGCAAACTCTGATCATCACCAGGGAATTCTTGTATTGGCGGCCGACTGGAGAACACAGCATTAACCTCATCCTCCGAATCGCTTCCGAAGATCAGTATGGGAGCGGACGGTCCCGGGTCGTTGCATCGAGACGGCCCAGAGTAAACTATCTCTTCTTCTTCTTCGGTATCACTCCCGAAAACAGGAATGGTGGCAGCGGCTTTGTTCTCCGGTTTGCGACATCTCTCTGTATCCTCGAAATCTGGCAAAAAGTACTTTGCATCTTCGTATTTGCGGAATTCGTTCATGGAGAATGGGTTTAGCTCACCTGTTACGGTATACTCGAGACCATCCTTGAAATACTTCATACACTGATGTTGTGTAGACAGGATGATGTTGTACTCGTGTAACCAAGGACGACCGAGCAGTGCATTGTAGCAAGTCTTGGCGTCTATGACGTGGAACTTAATGTCCATGACGAGCAGCCCAAAGCGTAGCGTCAGTATCACAGACCCAAGAGTTCTTGATGATTGGGAGTCGAACCTGGAGATGGTGATCTTGTCCCGAGCAAGGTGCTGGACGCTCATGCAGATTTCCTTTAACACCCGCACGTTGGGGAGATTAACGGAAGACCCATTGCCAACCAGATTTTGCCTATCTTTATATCGTGGCAATATCCAGAGAAGAATAAGGGACGGTTGTGGTCGCACGTCTCAAGGAGCAGGTCTTCGTCACCGAAAGTGATATCGGCCGTGTGCACTTCTTCCAGTTCATCCTTCATCCTTTCTTTGGCGAGGAAGGCTTGGAATTGTTCGGGCTCTTGTAGCGCCTTGATTAATGAATCTCTCACTTCTTATGATAATAAGAGGGCGTCAAGAATGCTGAGCTGCGAGGGTAGCTTTCTCAGGTGCGCTAGGATGTTGTAGTCCACCTTACTTTTCTTAGGCGGGTCCTTGGCAGTCAGCTCTTTCATAACTTGGTCATCTAAGGCGATATCCTCAGTGACCTTTTCCTTTCCCTTATCTTTTCTAGTTGCGGGTCCGAGATTCTTTTCCGGGAGCGTGCGATTGCGCAGCTGAATGTTTTCGCAGGCCTTTGGTTCTTCTTCTTTCCCTAAAACGGATTCTTTAAAGAGAGGGGCTAGAGCCATTTCCTCATCAGAGTCACTCCCGAAGGTGAGAACCTGTGATCCTCCGGCGTTGACCGTGTAACAGCTGCCGGTGGTTCTTTCATGCCCTTCGGTCGTACCTCCATGTTCCCGACGAGTTCTGCGTTTCATGCGCTTAAAATGTTGCTGGTGAGCAACATATCCCTGCCACCATATCTTAAAAGCGTCGCACTCCTCAGTGGGGTGTGAAATCTTCTGATGATATGAGCAGTAATTAGGGTGCCTCTCCGCCCTATTGAGCGTTTTTTCTTCTGAGGGTGGTCGCTTCATTCCCATTGACACGGCTTTGGCAAACCTTTTCCTCGTCTTGAATATGTTTTTATCCACGTCAGGTGTCTTTCGACCTGGCGGGAGTGCTTCGACTCTTTCGTTTAGTCGCCTGCATTGGGCTCCATCTGATGCGGCCATCTCACGCTCCTGGTCGGCTTTACTTTTCAAACGAATCTCGTCTAGAAAGGCGTCGATCATTTTGTCTGTCGGCCACACAAGTTCTGGCTCAGGCTGTGCCCCCAGCCTATCAGTGCCAGGAGTTTTTTCATCGGCCATGAATGAGTGGGAGATCACATTACAACTCGCCACGTATCCCTCGGATTCATCTGACGAGCTCTCTCCGTTATCTTCCTCCTGAAAGAAGTGGTTGAGGAACTCTTGGAGTGTGATGGGAGTTCACGCCTTTTGATTGTACTCCTCCAGCGCGTCAATCTATTTCTGCAAGTCCGTACGCTTGTTGCCAGGCTTCACGGGCTTCTTAGATTTCTTCTTCTTTGAAGATTTCGACGGCTGGTTGTGAGTGCTCGGGCCATCACCACTGATCTTCGGAGTTCGGCGCGGCTTCAGCATCCCTTCAATGATCTGGGGTTCCTGCGGGTTCTTCCACCTGACCGCCTGGCATGTCTGGAGCTCATTCAGCATTCTTTTGGTTTTTGCTGAAAGCACGATTTCCCATGGAGCTTCTTCAATGAAAGAACAAGTTGCCCCCGGTGTGTCCGTCTTCTTAGGAGTGTGAGGTTGTGGCGGGTTCACCTTCCACTTCTCGGACAGCGCAAACTTGCCCTGTAGGTATTGATCTTCAATCCATCCTTTGAAGATGAAGCAGCCCTCAATCGGATGGCTTACCGTTTGATGGTAAGGGCAGTAGTTGGGGTTATTCACCTCACTGGGTTGCGGCGGTCGCCTTGGATTTGGCAAGTTGATAAGCCTGTTGCGTACCGCCAGCTCGAATAGCCTCTTCGTCTTATCCCGCGGGAATGAGTAGGGGCGCTTCATTTTCTCATTATAATACCGCCGTCTTTCTTCCAGTTGATCCGCCAGCTTTGGGGCATTAGGTTGCTGCCGAGCGTTCGCAACGAAGGTTGCCTTCCCTTTACCCTTGTCATTCCGAGGTTCTGGCTTCGGGGGAGACGATCTGTGACCCATCTGGTCCATCTGGGCCAACTTGTCGATCAAAGCCTGGAACGTGGTTGGCTTAAAAAACATCATGAACTGTGAGATAGTTGCATGAGGATCTAGGGCACCCACGAACATGCCCACCGCGGGCGCTTCCTTAATGCATTGTTCGCATTTCGACCACAAGTTTCGCCAGCGTATAGCGTACTGACCCACGTCTCGCCTGGTTTCACCCTGGCATTAATTAACGCCGTTATCGGAGTGCGTTCGCTGGCACTTACGAAACGCTGGGTAAACAGCAGCTCCATCTCCCCAAATATTTTAATAGAGTCGTTTGGGAGCTCAGAGTACCACTCGAACGCCGTTTCTGACAAGCTACCGACGAATTGGCGAAGCAACAATTTATCATCACCACTGGTGTTGCCGCAAAGTGCCCTGAACTGGGCAACATGCTGGTGGGGATTGCCCGTCCCTTTATAGACATGAAATTTCGGTATTGTATAGCCCGACGGGTACTTGATCTGGTCATACCAGCTCGGATATGGTCGCCCTGTTCTGACAACTTGACCAGCTGCCTCAGTCTCCTGGTGAACCCGTATCTGCTGAGCTATATATTCGTCCAGGTCAGCTTTGGAGATTGTCTCCTCCTTGGCTGTTGACAGAGCGGGTGGAGGATTTGGCGTTTCTCCCATGTCGTCTTTAAGAACGATTGGAGGATCTTCAGCAGGAGAATCTTGTTGGATCATCATTCCCACCATGTCCTGGAACAGGAGGGCCATTCGTTGTATATTGGCTGCTTGTTCGGCAGCCTCTTTATCCTTCTTCTCTAATATCCTATGAAGGAATTCAGCGTCAGTTTCTTGCTCCTGGCGTTGATCAGATGACGCTTCGGGGCTTTCTTTCGGCCCAGTGAGTGCGGCCATCGCGTTCATCATTTCTTGGAGCTTCTGCTGTTGCTCCTGAGCTTTGGTCACTGACCGTGTAAGCGGTTTATGACCCGTGGATGTACGGCTGTTGCTCTTGAGCTTTGATCACTGAGTGCGGCCCAGTGAGTGCTAGCACGTGATGCTTCCTCTGAAGTTTCTTCATGACTTTTAATCAGAGAACAAATATGCTCTGTGCCGCAGCTTAACCATCACGTGCCAATACGTGACCACTGGTCACGTGTGAGCACGTGATGCTTCTTTTGAATCTTTTCCTGATTTTTATTTTGGGAACAATGGTATGTTGGAAGAGTTCCAAATAGAACATCGTAGCAGACTCGACGATGGAGTCTGAATACATTACTGCCAGCGATGCCGCAAAAGAGACTGTCTGGATGAGAAAGTTTATTCATGAACTTGAGGTGGTTCCGTCTATTGTTGATTCAATACCTTTGTATTGTGACAACAATGTGGCCATAGCGTTAGCGAAGGAACCACGGTCCCATCAGAAATCCAGACACATTTTGAGGCAGTATCACCTGATCAGGGAGATCATTGATCGCCGGGGGATCGAGATCAGGAGAGTAGACACAAAGGATAACACGGCGGACCCACTCACAAAGGCATTTCCTCAGACTCAGCTTGTCACACCCCACTTCCCAGTGTACGGGTAAGGAGATGCGACGAGGCCCACCACGTATTTACTCAGAAATAAACACGCTAAGCGTAACTAAGTAATATAATGTAAATATACACAAGAAGACATGAAATGTAAATGAACAACAACTTTTATTTATTAAACATTTCTTTACAATACAACTGAAAAGTAAATACAATGATGAAAACAATGCCTAAACAATGGCATGAACATGAAAGTAAAGTATATACAAGAGTCTAGAGCTCGGGGTCCTCGCTGAACTGATCCAAGTCCTCTGAACTGGGCTCTATCTCTAGTGAGTCGGATACACCTGACAACATTCCAAAAAAAGAAGAGAGAAGGAATGTCGTCAGCGAACAATCGCTCGGTAAGTCCTAAAGAAAAGTAGGAATAGAATAAACAGATGAATAGACAGATATGAGAATATAACTGGTGTATTGTGAGTTTGTTAAGTTAATGCAGTTGTTTGTAGCTTGGTACAGAATATGCCAGTGTATACGAGAGGAGTCCAACTATTCCGTGGACTAAGGTATACGGAGCACAAGGAACCGTTAAGCTACGGAACAACAACAATGGATATTCAGGTTAGGTGTATTAAAGTGACCATCTTGTGCCACTTTTAACACATTTCGTACCAGTCTACCCCTTTAAAACCCCGTAATGTATTTTGTATTGATTTGTATTATTTTGTTTAATAGATGTACTGTTGGGTTACGACAGCATCCCGGCCATCAATCCGTGACCAAATGCGGAACAAAAAATTTATAAAACTTGGCGCTACCACAACCACTTACCCGGATCTACCCATAAGCCCTAGATAACAAAACATGCAAAGGAGTTAGAATGGTTATACCGAATAGATCCGTGTCCTTCGGTCTTCAACCATCATCCCAAGCTCCTAGGGGCTTCCTTGATCAAGCTTGATCTCTGGTCTCCCTCCTTCGAAGATGATCCACCCGAGAGTCTATGCAATGAGCTCCAACCTCATATCCGAGGCAACTAGGGCACCTAGATCGCTACTCTAGATATCGTAGATGAAGTAGAGAGTGATGAAGGATTAATTTGTCTCAAGACCCCTAAGGATTCTCAACTCATGAGAGGGTTTGGGTGGAGCTAAAGGAAGAAGAAGATGCCATGAGAATGAGGTGTTGAGAGCAACTCAAGAAAGAGAGAAAGAAATGAATAATGACTTGTGTTTTTATTTGTTGTGTGAGTAATAAGAAATAATGGAGCCATCACATAAATATCCATGTCTCCAAAATATCTTAGTGAACAAAAAATATCTCAAGTCAACATAATCTCACAACAAACAAAAACCCTAAGCATGCTAGAATAGTAACCATGGGTCACTAATTAGCCATGCCATAAAAATGCAATAAACACTTCATCCTACACCTCAATAACCTTTTAATCCAAAAAGGTCTAAACCATGATGATGTGTAATCTTCTAAAAGTAATCTTGTAATAAATTACAAGAATACCCCTCAACCGTATATATATACCCGCATCCGTATTCCGAAGAATACGAATACAAAGAAACAAAAATAATCCAACAAATATAATACTAGGATCCGTCTTAAACTAAAGCCCACAAGTATTATCCGTCCGAACATCATGCGTGCACAAGTACACGTATGTAATCGAACCCTGCCGTAAAACCATACAGTCTCTACATCGTTTCGCCCGAGGCAGGGAAACCCTCTGTGTGGGACTCTAAAGACTCGTTAATACGCTGGCAGTGGGTTTAACCACAAGCACGTCAGCGGCACTAGCTGTACGTAACAGCTACCCAGGTATTGAGCGAAAGGGAGGCCGATGAGCAAACTCATCCTGAAACCCCTACTGAGCCTGACAGTGACAATATCCGTACAGTCCGGTTCATTCGTCTATGAGTATCACATATCAATTTTACGGGGCGGATAAAGTCAGACCCCTAATAACGCGACATTTAGTGTCGGTATGAAGCCCATCACCACCTGAGAAACTACCGATCCTAGATCGGTAATTCTCGACTACTTTGGCCAAGGATTTCTGGTGATGGCCACCCGTGCACAACTGTGACATCAACCCTCAATACCGGGAGAGTCGAATCCCCCGACAATTCTTTCACTGCTTCCATGTGGCTCGGGACTGTACCCAACTAAAACCTGTTTGCACGACTCCTTTGAGCCGTGGTAGGGTAGTAATCAAAGCACAATGGGAACTCACATGAGATAAATGATGATCTCAGGTCGATAGACTAACCTGTACATATGTCACCAGGGAATTGCTATATGACAATAGGTATAATACTAACTAGTATGTTCCTTGCGAGTCCGTCTGGTGTACTCATAACCCAATGAGCACATGTATACATCTTAGGTGAACAAACGAACACCAATGGCTTGTGAGACCGGCCACCGCCACTCGTCGGGGTCTCGATCAGTATACACTAGTCTACTCTGGAGTATCGATGCACAGTCTCGAAACTCCCACGACTAGGGACATTTAAGGATGTGCTTATAGACCACCCAGCTCCCACGTATATGATCGCCATCATAATTCTGGTAGTCAAACAAGAATCCTATGGGCTCTATCAACATGTAATAGTGATCAGTAAAGCCACCTAAAACAGATATATGATAATAAAGACAAACCAGATAGCATACTATCATCTCGAGTAAGACTGTTCTACCGGTATAGGTCATCCTTCAATCATCCCAATCGCGTGCCTGCGATCCAATAATTGACTTAAGGGAACTATAGCCAACATGTACGACTTGCCGAAACCATGATATCATGTAAATGGAATGGATATAAATGGATAGTCATGTAATCAGAGTATATCCATGGTTCGGTCCGGTCGAGTCATGTTGATATAGAATGAAGTCTGGTATAAATGGATTCATGTTGAATTGGAGTTATACTTGAATCATATTCAAGGATAGATTGATTGATTTCAGATTAGACTGAGACTCTGCCTGAGTCAGACACTTAAACATAATTGAAGTCCTGAATTAGTTTTAGAGTTATCGGTAACTGCTGCACATGGACGGCAGGATTTGTGTCTTTTTCCAAGACATTACCGTATTGATAACACCATTTTTAGGTTGTATATATTAGATAGGTAAGCACCCATATTCTCCGGCTCCCTGAGGCTCAAGAGAACTGGTACCGCTTAAACCTATATTTACTAGAGTCCTTATTGTAAATTAATATAACTTGAGGGGGTTTTATGAAAAATAGTTTTGAGTATTTTCAAAATAAAGCTCAAGTATTTATTTATCGTCTTTAGGGTTTTCATAGTTGTAATTTTTATAAAATAAAATATTCTAGTGGATATAAACCTAACTTGAATAGTATATGGTATTTTCTTGTAATTTGACTTGTGATGATATTTTCATGATCTTTTGTGACTCTTTTGATTTAAAAAAACATGGAATATATATAATATATTTAAACTAGATATTTTGATAATATATATATATATATATATTTATAAAAAAAATAGAATTTATTTATTAAATAGAAATCATGTTTTTCTTAAAATTGTAATACAAATTCCATCGAGATCGTATGCTCCGTGAGGAGATCTGCATCTCGCCCTACTAGTCCGATGGATGTGTGATAACCCGCACCAACAAAGTCAGATTCCCAAAAATGGATTGTAAGGACTTAATCGTATGGAATTTAAACTTGTAATTATCCTACAAACTAAAGTTCCAAAAGCCATCGTGCTATGTCAAGAATGAGTGTTGTGATGAGGTAGGTCATTATCTCATGAGTTTTCTTAAGGTAATATAAAGAAATATGATGAAATATGTAGAATGTAAAGTTTGTGGTATTTAATCGTAAAAATGTGATAAACGTTGCATAACATGTTATTTTATGATGAAACTTGTTCTAAACTGTTTGGTTATGATTGTTAAACAATATATGAAGAATTGGTAGGTTTGTTATTAAAAAAATTTGGGGTTTTAAAGAAAAGAGAATCGAAAGTCGGAATAACTCCGCTTCCGATGTGTTTTGAAATAAGAGAGTTTTAGATTAGAATGAGTGGAGGGAGGATGGGACTTACTGATTTGGAGAAGAGAGGGGAGGTAGATGGAACTTTTGAAGGCGTCGTGGAGTCACGTCGTCGCCGGATTTGTCCCGAATCGTCGACGGAACTTTGACCTTGGCTAACTTCACTCGTACAACTTTTGGACTTAGGATTTTAGAGAGTTTTGGCAATGGATTTCAGAATGAGGAAGGCCAAAGTATAGGGGGTATTTATAGGATAGAATTAGGGTTTTGTGAGTGAAAAGTGAATTAAAAATGCATTAAAATTAGAATTAAAGAGTGAAATTACACTCTCTGGATAATTGCAGAGTAATCAAACATAATGGGAGTTAAGGGGGAGGCCAAGAGACTAGGGCACAAAAATTAGGGGTATTTGGTACGGTTTGGACCGGCGGCGCCGGCCCAATTCAAGATCTCTCCGGCCATCTTGGAGGGGTAGGGTCTTGGATTGGGGCCACGTGTCCTAAGCTGTTCATATAGCATTTTCCACATGTTTGTTTAATCTGACTTTTCATTTTTACGTGTATTACACGTGTAAACTTTTGGGCTTCTAAAAGTGTAAAAGAAAAATCATTAAAAAATAATATGTGGCAGGGGGGATTTGAACACAGGGACTATGTGGCAGCAGTGCAAGATTTTACCAATGAGCTACAAGTGCTTTCTTGCTGTTCAAAAGCAAATTAAATACTTATAGCATACACAGAATTGCAAATACTCCATTTGTACATTAACTTTTATACAAATTTTCTGTACATTAAAACAGAGTCGTTACATTCTACCCTCCTTACAAAAATTTCGTCCTCGAAATTTACAATTATTTTAAGAACTAATTTACAAACAAGTGAGGGTATCTTCCACGTATTTCGTCTTCTCTTTCCCACGTTGTTCTCCTGGTGTGTCTTTTCTCCACATCACTCGAACCAAATTTACTTCCTTGTTCCAAAGTGACTTCACCTTTCTGTCCAGGATTTCAACGGGTTGTTGCTCACAAGATAGATCCGTCTGTACAGTGAGCTCGGAGTGATCAAGAATGTGACTGGGGTCACTTACATACTTTTTGAGTTGGGATATGTGGAACATATTGTGCACTCCTTCCAATGAGGGTGGAAGTGCCAAGCGATAAGCCACTTCTCCGACTCGTTCGAGTATGTCGAACGGTCCAATGTACCTCGAACTTAGTTTACCCCACCTTCCAAAGAGAATCACTCCACGGTTTGGTGAGATCTTTAAAAAGACATGATCTCCCTGTTGGAACTCCAAGTGACGGCGCTTTGCATCAGCCCAGTGCTTCTGTTGGTCTTGGGCTTTGCGCATTCTTTTCCTGATTGTGCGAACCACATCCACTGTTGCTACTGTCATCTTAGGTCCAAGGAGTTCTCTATCTCCGATCTCGTCCCAACTTAATGGTGAACGACACTTCCTTCCATATAGAGATGCAAAGGGTGCCATTCCAATACTTGCTTGGTAGCTGTTGTTGTATGAAAACTCCATAAGATGTAGGTGATCTTCCCACGATCCTCCGAAGTCTAGCATACAAGTTCTTAGCATATCTTCAAGTATCTGAATCGTTTGCTCAGACTGTCCATCTATTTGTGGATGGTAAGCTATGCTAAATTTCAGACTTGTTCCCAAGCTAGCTTGCAAACTCTGCCAAAATTGCGATCGGAATCTGGTGTCACGATCGGAGACAATGAAAACCGGTACTCCATGTAATCTCACGATCTCATGCATGGGTTCATGGGTATCAAAAATAGTACATATTGAAGAGTTCAATCTTACTTAAATTCAAACTTACCTCAATGTACTTCTTTGCTAATGTCTCGGTAGATTGACCAACTCGAAAGGGAATAAAGTGAGCCGGCTTTGTGAGTCGATCCACAATAACCCATATCGCATCGTTACCTTTCGTGCTGCGAGGAAGAGCAGTCATGAAGTCCATGGTGATATGTTGCCACTTCCATTCTGGAATAGGTAACGGTTGATGTAAACCAACAGTCCTGTGATGTTCAGCTTTCACTTGCTGACACACCAAACATTTAGCGACGCTTCTGGCTACTTCACGCTTCATTCCATGCCACCAGTAATGTTGCCGCAGATCTTTGTACATCTTTGTACCACCAGGGTGTACTGAATATGAATAGCTATGAGCTTCTTTCATCAATTCTTCCCGAACAGAACCTTGTGGTACACACAATTTACTGCCATATCTCAAAGATCCGTCTTCATGGATGATGAAGTCTGTTCTAAGCCCACTTTCTACTTGTTCTCTGATCTTTTGCAACTTGGCATCACGTGCTTGAGCTTTTTTGATTTGATTGACAATTGTAGACTGAACTTGTATGTTCATCAAACTTGAAGCGTTACCTGACATGACCACTTCTATCTCCATCTGATGCAAATCTTGTTGAAGCTTCCACTGTGCAGTGAGATTCATTGATAGTGGTTGATGACTAAGTGTATCAGGAACTACATTCACCTTCCTTGGATGATATTGTAGGTTGATTTCGAAGTCTGCCATAAGTTCTAACCATCTTCTCTACCGCATATTCAACTCTTTCTGAGTAAACACATATTTCATACTCTTGTGGTCTGTGTATATATCCACTCGTTCTCCAAGAAGATAATGGCGCCAAATCTTGACAGTAAAGAAGACGACTGCCAACTCCAAATCATGCGTCGGATAGTTGCGCTCATGAACTTTCAGCTGTCTTGATGCATAAGCTACAACTTTACCGTGCTGATGTAGAACACATCCTAATCCCTTACCGGATGCATCGCAATGCACTACAAAACCTCCAGATTGGTCTGGTATGACGAGAATAGGCGATGATGTCAATCTTGACTTAAGTTCTACGAAATCTTGTTCTCATGCTTCTGACCACAATAATTCTTCATCTTTACGCGTGAGCTTGGTCAGGGGTGTTGCAATCTTTGAAAATCATTCAATGAATCTTCTGTAATATCCTGCTAAACCCAAGAAACTTTGAATATCCTCCACTGACTTCGGTGTCGGCCATTCGCTTACTGATACCTTAGTTGGATCTACAGAGATTCCATCTCCTGATATAATATGTACGAGAAAACCGACTTGATCTGGCCAAAACTCGCACTTGCTGTACTTGGCATAGAGTTAATGCTGTCATAAAGTCTCCAGGACAATTCGTAAATGTTCAGCATGTTTCTTCCGACTCTTAGAATACACTAGGATGTCGTCGATGAAGATGACAACAAACCTGTCTAGGTACTCTCGGAAAACTTAATTCATCAGGTCCATGAATATAGCTGGTGCATTGGTCACTCCAAATGGCATCACAAGAAACTCATAATGACCATAGCGAGTCCTGAATGCCGTCTTTGGAATATCAGACTCTTTGACCTTCACCTGATGATATCCCGAACGAAGATCTAACTTGGAGAAAACACAAGACCCACTTAGCTGATCGAACAGATCGTTGATACGCGGAAGTGGATACTTGTTCTTTATATTTACTTCGTTCAGAGCTCTATAATCAATGCACATTCGATATGAACTTTCCTTCTTCTTCACAAGCAGAACTGGCGATCCCCAACTTGAAGTGCTGGGACGAATCCATCATTTCTTCAATAATTCGTCCAACTGAGTTCGGATCTCTTTCAAACCTTCGGGACTCAAGCGATACGGAGCTTTGATCACCGGTTGTGCTCCAGGTACAAATCAATGCTGAATTCAAGAGCTCGATCGGGTGGAAAACCTGATATGTCTTCAGAAAATACATCGTCGAATTCTCGAACTACCTCTGGCTTCAATCCTTCCTTCGTTTGAAGTGTTGCAATCACCGCCTTCTTCGGTTTTGCTTTGTATGTGCTTGGCTCCAGGGTACGGTCTCCACTTTTGAAATAAAAGACCAGATGCTCTGGAATCTCGAAGACTACCTTCCTTTGACGATAGTCAATGGTAGCATAGAATGTTCCTAACCAATCCATACCCAAAACGACATCGAAATTCGGTATGTCCAGCACCTTGAAGTCATCATAGAATTCTCTGCTGCAGACGACCACTGGACACAGGTCGTATCGCATTATTGCCTTTAGAACGCTGTTCTCTGAACTGACATTCCGGCTGGATACAAGTGGTTTGACTGGAATTGCATGAGTTTGGACGAACCGTTGCGATATAAAGCAATGGGATACTCCAGTATCGAAGAGTGCTAGTGCAGGAAGTGAGGCTACTAAGATCGTAACTAAGTTATGTGGGATGGGTTTTAGGTATAAGAAAAAGATATATGGGTATGTATAAAGATTGAGAGAAAGCTTGAAAGAAAAGAGTTACCAGTGATGAGTTGGCCAGTGGCTTCAGCTTCTTCCACAGTCATTGTGAAAGCCTGTCGCCTCGGTACATTCCTCCTTGCTGGAGGAGCATTCTTCTGTCCGTTCCTCTGTACTTGAGGTAAGTTCCTTTATGCTTGATGGAAGGAGGTGCAGTCGGTCCACGAGAAGGTGGAGCTAGGAGAGCAAGATGTGGAGCAGGTGCCTGGATAGCTGGCTGCTGCAGATAGGTAATTGCTGGTCTGGGTGCAGCATTTGGATTGAGTTTACGAGGACAAGACCCAATATCATGTGTGGCTGAGCCGCAGACTAAGCAAAGGAGATTAGCACGCTTACAATCCTTCGCCAGGTGTCCATCCCTCCTGCAGTAGGTGCAAAAGGTTGGACTGGGCCGGTTGATTGGTACTCCCGGTCTCCTGGGTACAAAAGGTGGCCTTGAAGAGGCTCCTCCTGCCATCTGAGTGGCAGGGCGCTTCACTCCGGCAGATTGGGGTTTGCCCTTCATCTTTACTACTGTCTCATATCGACGGGCAGCTTTCAGAGCCAGTTCATGGGTTGGAAAATCCCCTGTAGCTAAGGCAGCTTGGATCTCCGGATCTAACCTTTGCTGAAATCGTCTGGACCTAATCTCAGCAGTCGGAATGAGGTGTGCCGCAAACCTGTTACGGTCTTGTGTTAGCTGTGCAGTATGTGATATAAGAAAATCGAATATTTGAGACATATCTTTACCTGCTCAACATAGTGAACTCGATATCATACTCATCCACCGATTTGCTCCATATAGAGTCTTGTTGTAAGTGGATGAATTGCTGCTTCATATCGAATCGGGCGGTCTCGGGAAAATACTTTGCGTCGAACATGTCGCGAAAAGTTTTCTATTTGATAGGCTGGGCAAGACGGCTTTCTTCCGCCTTCCACCATACTCGGGCGTTGTCGGTGAGTTGCAGCTTTACAACCCGTACCCAAGCGATCTCTGGCACTTGTACTGCTGCCAGATCGTCCTCAATCCTCTTAGCCCATTCTTCAGCTTCCAAAGGGCTTTCTTTCCCAGAAAATTGCTTCGGGTGCAATTCCCGGAATTGCTTCACTCCGGGTGCTTCCGCTTCTGGACGGTTCAATAAGATAGCAGTCTGCTGCTGCTGTCCTTCTACGAGGCTTTGGATTGCCTCAAGCAATACCGTTTGCTCGTTGATCGGAGCTACAACGGTAGACGTAAGTGGAAGAGGTGGTGGTGGTGTGTTGTTGATCTTTGTGCTGGTATTGTTTGGAGAATCTATAACCTTGAAAAAAATAGAGTTAGGATAGATTCAAAGAATATGAAATTGTAAGATTCAAGAAATATGAAATGTAAAGAATGTTTTTATTTGCTAATTCTTATGTTATATTGCTTACGAATTCAGACCTGCATGTCCATGCAGAACTGACCTGCATGGGCCACTAACAAAACCTGTCATGCCCCGTTTCCCAGTATACGGGTAAGGAGACGCGACGAGGCCCGCTACGTATTTACTTAGAAGTAAACACGCTAAGCGTAACTAAGCAATATAATGTAAATATACATAAGAAGACATGAAATGTAAATGAACAACAACTTTTATTTATTAAACATTTCTTTACAATACAACTGAAAAGTAAATACAAAGATGAAAACAATGCCTAAACAATGGCATGAACATGAAAGTAAAGTATATACAAGAGTCTAGAGCTCGGGGTCCTCGCTGAACTGATCCAAGTCCTCTGAACCGGGCTCTATCTCCAGTGAGTCAGATCCACCCGACAACATTCCAAAGAAAGAAGAGAAAAGGAATACCGTCGCGAACAATCGCTCGGTATGTTCCAAAGAAAAGTAGGAATAGAATAGACAGATGAATAGACAGATATGAGAATAACTGATGTATTGCGAGTTTGTTATGTTAACACAGTTGTTTATAGCCTTGTACAGAATATGCCAGTGTATATGAGAGGGGCCCAATTATTCCGTGGACTAAGGTAAACGGAGCACAAGGAACCGTTAAGCCACGGAACAACAACAATGGATATTCAGGTTAGGTGTATTAAAGTGACCATCTCGTGCTACTTCTAACACATTCCGTACCAGTCTATCCCATTAAAACCCCGTAATGTATTTTGTATTGATTTGTATTGTTTTATTTAATAGATGTACGACTTGCCGAAACCATGATATCATGTAAACGGAATGGATATAAAAGCATAGTCATGTAATCAGAATATAACCACGGTTCGGTTCAGTCGAGTCTGTTCCCCTCCGAAAGACGGCGCGACTGACGTCTTGCCTGAGATTCGGGGCAGATGCTAATAGGTGCTATTCGTCCACCCCTCCGAAGATGCCAAGTTGATTTATGGCACCATGTATCGAAGGTTTAAACGGATGCGGCCGATGTAGCAGACTTCGTCAGATTCCCCTTCGCTTGAGGGGTTTTTGATTGTGGGGACACTCTTCCCTGCAGGCGCAAGCTCCTGCAGTTAATTACGCTACCGCCTCGCGGTAACAACTTTCTCCTTCTCCATGTGGTCACTTCGTGTCGTGAGTTTTTGTTTTGTGTTTGGTTGCCCGCGGATTGTATACGGAGACTAAGTTATGTTATCGCCCGTAGGGCGTGGACTAGTCTAAATCCGTATCTTTCTTAGATTTGGGTTTGGGGGTTTGGGTTTAAGGATACATTAGCCTCATTTGAGACTAAGATCAACATAAACATTAGTTAAGGATACGTTAGTCTAAATTTTAAACTAAGATCAACTTAACGGGATCGTTTAGATCCGACAACAGAGCAATTAGGGGGTGGGCTCTATTGTTTAGTTTAGTGACATTGCAGTCGGTTACCAGTTTAGGGACATGGTGATCCGACGTTAGTTTTAAGACATTACAGTCAAGGTTAAGGACATCATAGTCCGTGGATTTAAGGACCCCACAGTCCGACGTTAGTTTTAAGACATTACGGTCAAGGTTAAGGACATCATAGTCCATGAGTTTAAGGACCCCATGGTCCGACGTTAGTTTTAAGACATTACGGTCAAGGTTAAGGACATCATAGTCAATGAGTTTAAGGACCCCACAGTCCGACGTTAGTTTTAAGACATTACGGTCAAGGTTAAGGACATCATAGTCCATGAGTCTAAGGACCCCACAGTCCGTGAAATGAATGGTTGTTGGGACCCGTCACCTCTTTGAAGACGTTGAGGAATTATAACGACAAATATCAAAGGAGTGAAGAGATGTATCCTTAAACCAAGGTGGATTAAGTGATCTGTAGCCCAATTTGGAACCAAGATCAATTATATTATGAGCACATTGGCTCAGTTAAGTCTGGATTGAGGACTTATGGCTAACTTGGGCTAAGTCCAATTAAGTCTGGCCATTTGTTGGACTGTCTGACATTTGTCTGGTTCCAGTCCACAAAAGTTTTTGAGGTCCTTGATAACATTTCTATTATAGCTCTGGATGTTATTCAATTTTGGGGTTCGGTTGAAGGGGAGGCTTTGCCTCTGAAAAATTAGCCAATTTGGCTAAAGGTAGTGTTAAACACTAAATAACAAAAGTGTTAAACACTAAAGACAGAACTCTCAAACTAGTGTTAAACACTAAAAGAACAATCGGTGTTAAAAACTGGAAATATAGTTTTCGATTTAGTGTCAAAAACTAGAAAATAACAGTGTTAAACACTGCAAATAGGGTTTTCAAATTAGTGTTAAACACTAAGAAAAATCAGTGTTAAACACTGGGAATACAGATCTCGAATTAGTGTCAAAACACTAAAGAAAAAAAAGGAGTCACATGTGGACACGTGAGAGCGTCCAAAGGTGGGACCAGATTCCCCTTATTCTGTTCTGCAAAAACAAAGTATTGAATACTTTCTATATTTTATTTTGGAGCATCACGTCCTGACACGTGACGGGAAAGTGTGTGTTGATTTGCCAAGGGGTCACGTGGTAACACGTGAGAGCGCCCAGAGCTTCTATTTCTTTTGCTTTTTCTTTCTGTGCTTCAGGGGTCACGTAGAGTACGTGAGGCATTGCCTCTGAGTTCTTCTCTGTGGATCTTTACAGGGGTCACGTGGGGACACGTGACCCTGGTTCTTTGCCTGTTTGAAGATCTCTTTATCTTTTTTAAGAATTAAATTCTTCATAGGGTTAAACCCTAGCAATAACTTTGGAGGAATTAAATTCCTATTTTCTTTGGAAGAATTTTATTCTTAGGTAGGGTTAAACCCTAATTTTCTTTTTAGAGGAATTAAATTCCCATATATGTGAAGAATTAAGTTCTGGCATAGGGTGAAACCCTAATTTCATTTTAAGAGGAATTAAATTCCTGTGAGTGTCACGCCCCGCTTCCCGGTATACGGCGAATGGGGACGCGACGAGGTCCGCTACGTATTTACTATGAAGTAAATACGCTAAGCGTATCTAAGCAATATAAAGGTAAAACACAAGAGACAAGAGATATAGAAATAACAGCAACTTTATTAATAACATTCTTTTGTACATTGCATGAAAAGTAAATACAACTGGAATGAAAAGCGATGCCTAAACAATGGCATAACAGGAAATAAAAATACTGAATAGAACAAGGTACAATGTCTAGAGCTCGGGGTCTTCGTGAAACTGATCCAAGTCTTCACCGGTGGGCTCGATCTCTGCTGGGTCCAAAACACCCGACGACATTCAAAGAAGAAAGAAATAGAATGTCGTCAGCGAACAGGTCGCTCGGTAAGTCCCAAAAGTAAGGAAGAAAGACAGAATAAGAGGTATCTTCTAAAGTTGTATAATATTATAGAATATTGTGTTCACGCTGTTGTTTGTAGCTTGGTACGGAAGGATGCCAGTGTATACGAGAGGGGTCTCAGTATGCTAGAGACCGGGGCAAACGGAATGTATAAGGAACCATTAAGCCACGGTACAACAGCAACGGAATATAGGTTAGGTGTCTTAATCTTACCGTCTCGTGCCACTTCTAACACCTTCCGCACCAATCTACCCCTTAAACCCCGTAGTGTTTTGATTGTATTGTTTTATTGTATTGTATAAGTTGGATGACTGACCAAAACCATGATATCAGTAACAGAGTGTAACTGCATAATCAGGTAAATGGAATAACGGAATAATGGATGTATATCCATGGTTTGATTCAGTCAAGTTATATAGATTGTTAACTGGATTCTGGGATTCATGTGTTAATATTGAGTTGGAATATTAAAGAATGTAGATTGACTTGCATCATATTCAAGTCAGAAATAATCAGACTCAAACCCGAGTCAGACCAAAAGAAATGTAAGTCGAAGTTCTATAATTGTTAGGGTCCTTATTGTAATTTATAAAACTTGAGGGGGTTTTATGTAAAAAATACTTTTGTATAGTTTTCAAGATACACCCCAAGTATTTATTATTCATCTTTATAGTTATAATGAGTGTAATTTTATTTGTGATATTTCTTAGTGAAAATATTCTAATTCCATAAATAAAGGTATTTATCTGTATTTTAATGTAAAATTTAGTCTTGTGATTTTTTTAGAAAAAGTGGAATATTTATATTATAACAAAATAGATCTTTTAATGATACTATACATATATTTATACAAAAATAATTTCAATAAATATTTTATATAAAAATATCATTTTCTTAAGATATCGTATTTTAAACCTTTCGAGACCGAATGCTCCTTGCGGAGGTCTGAATCTTGCACTACTAAGCCGAGGGTGCACGATAAACCGTACTATCCCGAACGGGTTCCCCAAAGGTGGGTTGTAGTGGCGCTTTGCAAAGATTTATAAATACTAAACCTTTAGAATACGGTTTTATTAAAGTAAAAGGTATTCATTTGCAAAAGTCGATTTTCCGTATTTTAGATTCTAGGGTTTTATGTTTCAACTAGACTATTTCTAAATGGTCTAAACGACAAGTCGTTAGAAGCCTCTGCCACGCCCCGCTTCCCGGTGTACGGCGAAGTGGACGCGACGAGGTCCGCTACGTATATACTTAGAAGTACATACACTAAGCGTATCTAAGTAATATAAAAGTAAATCACAAGAGACAAGAGATATAGAAATAACATCAACTTTATTAATAACATTCTTTTGTATAATGCATGAAAAGTAAATACAACTGGAATGAAAAGCGATGCCTAAACAATGGCATAACAGGAAATGAAAGTACTGAATAGAACAAGGTACAATGTCTAGAGCTCGGGGTCTTCGTGAAACTGCTCCAAGTCTTCACCGGTGGGCTCGATCTCTGCTGGGTCCAAAACACCTGACGACATTCAAAAAAGAAAGAAATAGAATGTCGTTAGCGAATAGGTCGCTCGGTAAGTCCCAAAGATAGGGGAGAAATAGAAAAAGAGTAGGAGAGAGTGAGAGTAGCTTTTAATATTGTATTGTATTGTTGTAATGTTGTATTAACGCTGTTGTTTGTAGCTTGGTACAGAAGAATGCCAGTGTATACGAGAGGGGTCTCTATATGCTAATGACCAGGGCAAAGGGAATATAGAGTACAAAACTCCGTTAGAAGGCCCGGAACAACGGCAATTAGATTCATGTTAGATATCTTAAGTCTGACCGTCTCGTGCCACTTTTAACATCTTCCGTACCAATCTACCCCTTAAACCCCGTAATGTTTTGATTGTATTGTTGTTTTGCATTGTATAAGTTGGATGACTGACCAAAACCATGATATCAGTAACAGAGTGTAACTGCATAATCAGGTAAATGAAATAACGGAATAATGGATGTATATCCATGGTTTGGTTCAGTCAAGTTGTATAGATTGTTAACTGGATTCTGGGATTCATGTGTTCATATTGAGTTGGAATATTAAAGAATATAGATTGACTTGAATCATATTCAAGTCAGAAATAATCAGACTCAAATCCGAGTCAGACTAAAAGAAATGTAAGTCGAAGTTCTATATTTGTTAGGGTCATTATTGTAATTTATAAAACTTGAGGGGGTTTTATGTAAAAATACTTTTGTATAGTTTTCAAGATACACCTCAAGTATTTATTATTCGTCTTTATTGTTATAATAAGTGTGATTTTATTTTATGATATTTCTAGTGAAAATATCCTAATTTCATAAATAAAGGTATTTATCTGTAATATGGTTTTATTTGAAATTCATGGTATTTTAATATAACTTTTATTCTTGTAACTTTTAGGAAAAGGTGGAAACTTTATCTTATAATAAAATAGGTGTTTAAATGATAAATATACATATGTTTATACAAGAATAATTTTTAGTAAATATTTTATTTTCCAAAAATCTCATTTTTCTTAAATGTCGTATTTTAAACCTTTCGAGACCGAATACTCCTTGTGGAGGTCTGAATCTCGCACTACTAAGCCTGAGGGTGCACGATAAACCGTACTATCCCTAACGAGTTCCCCAAAGGAGGGTTGTAGTGGCGCTTTGCAAAGATTTAATAAATACTAATCATCTAGAAAACGGTTTTATAAAGATAAGGTATTTATTTGTAAAAGGTGTAAATTTCCGTATTTTAGATTTTAGGGTTTCCTAAGCCAATTAACCTATTTCTAAATGATCTAAACGACAAGTCATTAGAAGCCTCAAATCGCTTCTTCACCGCCAATTGTGGCCAGGTAAGTATAAATGAGAAAAGGAGGGATCCGCTCACGAATCGTGAGACGGGCATTTTAAAGTTACCTTTTCTTACTTGCCTAGCCTAGACACCACAAAGTCAGGTTTAGATAAACGATCGATGTCCATAACTTATCGTATTTTTCCTATTAAAGGTATCGGTTTAAGAATGTATTAACCTAAAACTTTTAGAAAAGGTTTTATAAAGAAAATGGTATTTTAATGTAAAATCTTGTTTTGTCGTATTCTAAATTTTCAAGATAGCGTATTATGATTACATATGAGTGTGTGAGGAGGTAGGTCATTACCTCGTGAACTACTTTAAGGTTTAGCAAGGTTAAGAGGTTAAATGCGATAAACTAAACATTCTGGTATTTAAGTGAAAGAATACGATATATTGCAAAAGTTATCATTTCATGTGAGAAACTTTATCCAAATTAGTTGTTATGTGATTAGTAGTCAACATGAATATGTTTAAGCATTATGGAATTGGTGAAAAGTGAGATTTGATAGAAAACCGAATCGGAAATCGGTTTGTTCCGATTTCCGTCGGGTTTGAAAAGTTGTATTTTAATGAAAGAAAAGAAGGATAGAAAAAGGGGACTTACGGGTTTAGAAAACGTTAGAGAGTAAGAGAGAGGTAGAGGGTTTGCCGGTGCGTCGAATCGTCGTTGAGAGGTCTTAGCACGATCGTCGAAATTTCGCCGTCGATTTCGTCAGCGCTTCGCCTTTCGCTCGTTTTCTCACGTACCAAGTTCTCTTGAAATTTTTAGAGAGTGGACTTAGGAATGTAAGGTGAGAGGGTAGAGGGTATGGGGGTTTATATAGGGTTAGGCTAGGGTTAGGGTTTTTAATAAAAAAATAAAAAAATATAAAAAATCATTAAAAATTCTTTAAACATAGGAGTAAAAGGGATTTATTGGGCAATTTAAAACCGATCCAGGTATAATAAGTGTGCAGGAGGGTTGACCAAGTCAAGGAGCATCTTTTCTCTGTTTGTGACTCGACCGTCCGGCCAAGTCCGGCCGGCGGCGCCGGACCGAGTCAGCCGAGTCGCCGGCCGGCGGCGCCGAGTCGGGCCGAGTCACACCACCAGAGGCCGGGGAAACTTCGGGGGTACAATTTGGTATATTTACTTTTTGTTGTCCAGTACATATTTTGGGAGTTATGGTCTTTTGACCGTTGACTTCCAAAAGAAATTAAAACAAAATAAATACAAAAATAATGTGGGGCATGAGATTTGAACTCTGGTGGCTTGGTTCAGCAGTACAAGATATTACCAATGAGCTACAAGCTCCTTCTTGCAATTATTGTGGGAAAATAACTATTTAAAGTGGTAACAGCAACACTAAATACCCCAAGTGTTACTTTAATTTTAAAACAATTTTATGTACATTAAAAATGGAGTTATTTAAAAACAAAATAATTACTTATATATATATTGTGCTCAGTTTAAAATACTCCTTTATGGATTTAAAATTTTTAAAAAAAAAATTGTATAGAAAAGTGTATAGGAAAATTAGGGTTGTTACAGCCTCAATCGCCTCTTCACCGCCAATTGTGGTCAGGTAAGTACAAATGAGAAAAGGAGGGATCCGCTCACGAATCGTGAGACGGACCTTTTAAAGTTACCTTTTCTCACTTGCCTAGCCTAGACACCACAAAGTCAGGTTTAGATAAACGATCGATGTCCATGACATATCGTATTTTCCTATTAAAAGATATTTGTTTTGAAAGTGTATCAAACCTAAAACTTTTAGAAAATGTTTTATTAGAAAAGGGTATTTAAATGTAAAATCTTGTATTATCGTATTCTAAGTTTTGATGATATCATTTAGGGTTGTATTTGCGTGTGTGTGGAGGTAGGTCATTACCTCGTGATCTATTTTAAGGTATAGCAATGTTAAGAGGTTAAATGTGAAAACTAAACATTGTGGTATTTAAGTGAAAGAAATACGATAAATGGAAACGTTATCATTTCATGTGAGAAAACTTATTCAAATTAATTGTTAAGTGATTAGTAGTCAACATGAAGATATTTAAGCATTATGGAATTGATGATAAGTGAGATTTGATAGAAAACCGAATCGGAAATCGGTTTGTTTCGATTTTCGTCGGGTTTGAAAAATCGTATTTTAATGTAAAAAAAGAAAGGTAGAAAAGGGGGACTTACGGGTTTGGATAACGCTAGAGAGTGAGAGGGAAGTAGAGGGTTTGCCGGCGCGTCGAATCGTCGTTGAGAGCTCCTAGCACGATCACCGGAATTTCGCCGTCGATTTCGTCAGCGCTTCTCCTTTCGCTCGTTTTCTAACGTACCAAAGTTCTCTTGGAATTTTGAGAGAGTGGACTTAGAAATTTAGGATGAGAGGGTAGAGGGTATGGGGTGTTTATATAGGGTTAGGCTAGGGTTAGGGTTTTAATTAAAAAAAATATAAAAAATATATAAAAATCATTAAAATCATTAAAACTTTGGAGTAGAAGGGATTTATTGGGCTCTCTGTAACCGATCCGACCAATTAAAGTGTGCAGGGGGGAAGACTAAGTCAAGATGCAGATTTTTCATTCAGGTGACTCGGCCGTCCGGCCGAGTCCGGCCGGCGGCGCAGGACCGTGTCGGCCGGTTCGCCGCCCGACTCGGCCTAATCAGGCGGTCGGGGGCTGGGGATTCTCGAGGGGGAATTTATGGTATTTTTACTTTTCAGTCTTCAGTACAAATTTTGTGAGTTATGGCGTTTTGACTGTTGACTTCCAAAAAAATTTAAAACAAAATAAATATAAAAATAATATGGGGCATGGGATTTGAACTCTGGTGGCTTGGTTCAGCAGTGTAAGGTGTTACCCATGAGCTACAAGCTCCTTCTTATAATTATGGAGTGAAATAAATACTTAAAGAGATATCGGCCACAATAAATACTCCAAGTATACATTGAATTTAAATCAATTCTTTGTACATTAAAAATGGAGTTGTTACAGTCTACCCTCCTTACAAAAATTTTGTCCTCGAAATTTACAACTTTTATTTGAGGACTAGTTTACAAAGAGGTGTGGATATCTAGTACGCATTTCATCCTCCCTTTCCCAAGTGGACTCTCATGGAGTGTCTTTCCTCCACATCACTCGAACCAAGTTAACTTCCTTGTTCCGAAGTGTCTTCACTTTTCTGTCCAAGATCTCCACGGACTGTTGCTCACAAGAAAAATCGGGCTGTATAGTGAGCTCGGAATGATCAAGTACATGCTGGGGTCACTCACATACTTTCTAAGTTGGGATATATGGAACACATTATGCACTCCTTCCAATGAAGGTGGAAGCGCTAAGCGGTATGCCACTTCACCGACTCGTTCGAGTATGTCGAACGGTCCAATATATCTCGGACTCAACTTACCCCGTCTTCCAAATCGGATCACTCCGCGATTAGGCGATATCTTCAGGAATACGTGATCTCCTGGCTGGAACTCCAAGTGTCGCCTCTTTGCATCAGCCCAGTGCTTCTGTCGATCTTAGGCTATGCGCATCCTTTCCCTGATAGTACGAACCACATCAACACCAAGAAGTTCCCTATCTCCGATGTCGTCCCAACTTAATGGCGAACGACACTTCCTTCCATACAATGCTGCAAAAGGTGCCATTCCTATGCTTGCTTGGTAGCTGTTGTTGTACGAAAACTCCATAAGATGTAGGTGATCTTCCCACGATCCTTTGAAGTCTAGCATACACGCTCTGAGCATATCCTCCAAGATCTGAATAGTTCATTCCGACTGACCATCTATTTGTGGATGATAAGCCGTGCTGAAGTTCAGACTTGTTCCCAAGCTTGCTTGCAGACTCTGCCAAAATTGCGATCGGAACCGGGTGTCACGATCGGAGGCAATGCAGACCGGTACTCCATGAAGTCTCACAATTTCCTGTATGAGTTCATGGGTATCAGAGATAATACATTATGAAGAGTTTAAATCTTAATTAGATTATTACCTCCATGTACTTATTTGCTAGTGTCTAAGTTGATTGGCCAACTCGAAATGGGATGAAGTGAGCCGACTTTGTGAGTCGATCCATAATGACCCATACAGCATCGTTACCCTTTATGCTGCGAGGAAGAGCAGTCACAAAATCCATCGTGATGTGTTGCCACTTCCATTCTGGGATTGGTAACGATTGAAGTAATCCAGCAGTCCTGTGATGTTCAGCCTTTACTTGTTGACACACCAAGCATTTTGCGACGCTTCTGGCTACTTCACGCTTCATTCCATGCCACCAATAATTCTGACGTAGATCTTTGTACATTTTGGTACCTCCAGGGTGTACTGAATAGGGAGAGCTGTGAGCTTCTTTCATTAACTCTTCCCAAACAGGACCTTTTGGTACACACAATCTGCTGCCGTATCTCAAAGATCCGTCCTCATGGATGATGAAGTCTGTTCTGAGTCCATTCTCCACTTGTTCTCTGATCTTTTACAACTTAGCATCACTCGCTTGAGCTGCTTTGATCTGATTGACAATGGTTGATTGAACTTGTAAATTCATCAAACTTGAAGCATTACCTGGCATGATTACTTCAATCTCCATCTGATGCAAGTCTTGTTGAAGCTTCTACTGAGCGGTGAGATTCATCGATAATGGTTGACGACTAAGAGCATAAGGTACTACATTCACCTTCCCTGGGTGATATTGCAAGTTGATGTCAGTCCGCCATGAGTTCTAACCATCTTCTCTGCCGCATATTCAACTCCTTCTGAGTAAACACGTACTTCAGGCTCTTATGATCTGTGTAGATGTTCACTCGTTCACCAAGTAGATAATGACGCCAAATCTTGAGAGCAAAGATGACGGCTGCCAACTCCAGATCATGCGTCGGATAATTGCGCTCATGAATCTTCAGCTGTCTTGAAGCATAAGCCACAACCTTACTGTGCTGATGTAGAACACATCCTAATCCCTTACCGGATGCATCGCAATGCACTTCGAATCCTCCAGATTGATCCGGTATGACGAGAATAGGTGCTGATGTCAACCTTGACTTGAGTTCTACGAAAGCTTGTTCGCATGCTTCTGACCATACAAATTCTTCATCTTTACGTGTAAGCTTGGTCAGGGGCGTTGCTATCTTTGAAAAGCCTTCAATAAACCTTCTGTAATATCCATCTAAACCCAAGAAACTTCGAATATCCTTCACTGACTTTGGTGTAGGCCATTCGCTAACTGCTGAAACTTTCGCTGGATCCACAGAGATTCCTTCTCCTGATACGATATGTCCAAGAAAACCAACTTGCTTTAACCAAAACTCGCACTTGCTGTACTTGGCATAAAGCTGATGTTGTCGAAGAGTTTCTAGGACAATTCGTAAGTGCTCTGCATGTTCTTTCCGACTGTTAGAACACACCAGGATGTCGTCGATGAAGATGACAACAAACCTGTCTAAGTACTCCCAGAAAACTTGATTCATTAGGTTCATGAATATTGCGGGTGCGTTGGTCACTCCAAATGGCATCACTAGAAATTCGTAATGTCCATAACGAGTTCTGAAAGCTTTTTTGTGAATATCAGCTTCCTTGACCTTCACTTGATGATAACCTGATCGAAGATCCAATTTAGAGAAAACACAAGATCCACTTAGCCGATCGAATAAATCATCGATGCACGGAAGTGGATACTTGTTCTTTATATTGACTTCGTTCAAGGCTCTGTAATCGATGCACATTCTGTATGAACCTTCCTTCTTCTTCACAAGTAGTACAGGTGATCCCCAACTTGAAATGCTGGGACGAATCCATCCTTTCTCCAGTAATTCATCCAAGTGTGTTCGGACTTCCTTCAATGTCACGCCCCGCTTCCCGGTGTACGGCGAAGGGGACGCGACGAGGTCCGCTACGTATATACTTAGGAGTACATACGCTAAGCGTATCTAAGCAATATAAAAGTAAATCACAAGAGACAAGAGATATAGAAATAACAGCAACTTTATTAATAACATTCTTTTATACAATGCATGTGTAACACCCGAGCCCAATACTACTAATTTCTGTTACTGTTTGAGCATTAGGTGGTACTCATTTCATTTATCTTGCTTATTTGTGGCTTACTGTAAAATTTTATCCGGAAAAGTCATTTCTGCACATAACAAATTTTAGAATCTAAAATGAAATTAAGAATATCTATCTTGGCCTACTCGACACCCCTAGCCTTGTGGTAGCGTCCGTGCATCGTGTTCTCGTCCCGTTCGGTGAAACGGGCGAGTCTGGACGGCTACGCGCGCGTACAGGTGTCCGTCTTGGGGGTATCCTTTTTAATCATAAAACACTTAATTTTAAAATTTGGAACCCGCTTAAAATCCTATTATTTAAATTTCGAATTTTTGGACCCGACCCGGGCGCGATTTGGAAATGTTTTATTTAGCGCCAAAATCCCAAATTAATATATATTTTAAAACCATCGCATGAATTAAAATTAACCAATCAAAATATTTTTTAAACAGAATAAATTTCTTTGAACTGTGTAAATCTTATGAATTTTTCTTCTCTAGGCAATCGCGAGGCTTAAAATCCCCGTGGGCCCCACCTCCTCAATCTCTCTCTCCATCTCTCACCGTCTCTCTCTCTCTCTCTCTCTTTCTCTATCTCTCTTTCTCTCTTTCTCTATAATCTTTCTCTCTCTCCCCTTTTAAAATATTTTCCCCCCTCACTTTTTTCACCACGTGAACAGAAACCCACGAGCCCTCGCGAAACCCAACGGCAGCAACCCTAGCCGCCTCCATCCTCGCCGCCGCAGCCCCGACGCCGACGCCGACACCACCAGCACCCTCGCCTCCTCCTCCTCGTCTCACCCATATCCCCATTGCTTCCACCCTCGCAGCCACCTGTGCTCCCCCGCAGCCACCCGCGACACCTGCAGCCGTTCCAGTGTCTCGCCGTCGACGATCTCCTCGTCGTCTTCCACTCGCCATCATCCTCCTTCTCCCGGTGCACCCCCGACCAGAACAGCGACCCTCGGCAAACCCCCCGCAACTTCTCTGTGTCGCCTGAGATGCCGCCGGCGACCACCTGCGCCGCCCCTGGCCGTCGCCGACGATCCCCGACCACCCCAGAACACCTCGTAAGTGTTTCTCCATCTCACCCTTCCTCTCTTCATTTTTCAAAACCGAGAACAATCCGCTGGATCTTTTCTGCAGATCGCCGGAGACGCCGTTCTCGCCGCCGTCGATCTCGCCGTCGTTGCTAGTGCCCTTTGAGACCAGTGAGTATTTTCCCATCTTCTCCTTTCTCTGTTCATTCCCTTCTTTTTCTAGATCTACACCCGTAGAAACCCTATTCACTGTTTTGTATCTCGCCGGAATCCGGCCGTGCCGGCGACGTGTCCCGACGATCCAGCAGAGTACTCTGACCTGTGTGGTTCCTTGGTTCGTTGTTTGGGTTCAATCCGTGAACCGTGCGTCCGTCACGAGTTTCCCCGCCGACGTTACGTTCCGTTTTTCCCGGTTCGCGACCCGTCGAGGCAAGTACCCCTTGCTACATGCTATACAATATATTTATATATGTATTGACACCCTAAACCTGTAAAATTAGCTTGGTACAATCGTTTTCCCATTTCGGTTACAATGTTGCATTATATCATTTTACTATTAAACATGGAATTTACAGTTTGCCAATTTGAACCCAATAATCAAATCTACCTGTTCAATCACATTTTACTGTTAAAATAGCTGGTAGCAATTATCCCTATAGTTCTGTTACATTCGGACACTCGCATGCATTAACCTGAAATAACTGTATTGGACCGTTACATAAATTATTGCACCGCTAAGGGTGCTTAAACCTGTTAACATGACTAAACGGCTACATTGTATTACTGCACTCTTGTGATTGAATGAAACTGCTTATTATTTAATTCATTGCTTATTTCATGTTGTTAATAACCACGTGTGATTATATATCTGATTGTGAGCACACCCACGATAGTGGTTACATCTTGACCTGACATGGCTACACACATATATATATATATTGATACACCTGACATGGTACCATATACTGTTGACGTGATGTACCATGACCCGACCTATTACCTGATCTCGTGCCTAATGCTAACAATCCTAACATGTAGTCCTCATGGACCGTTCCCGTTGTCTATCCAGACAAACCTGCTTTTACCTGATCCTGTGTTGGCATTAGTTCTTGATTACTGAATACCTGACTCGACATACATAACTTGGGGGAATAGGGAAATCAAAGGTGAAACCGACTTGTAACTCAACAGTTCGATACCTGTTCTGATCAGTCTTACGGGCTAGGCCAGCCCCGGAGTGATGATGCTGACATCACTCGCCCATCCTGCTACTTGTTACTGCCTAGCGGCACGTCTCGGATTCAGCCCCGAGAATCTTGACCGTGGTCCCGGGCACGCACGTGATACTATTGAGTTACATCGACGATTCATCAATTGATTTCAAAGACTTTAGACTAGAAAACCTGATAGAACAGTTTAGTTACCCACTGCACACTACCCTGCACTGCTTGTTTCACATTATTGCTTTATTCATGTTTATTTTGCATTGCCTGTTACATTGTTCATATTATTTTACTTGTTGACATGACGCGCTGACGTCTGGGTTTTGCATGGCCCAGATTTCGTACCGCTGTTGCATTCCGAGCAGGAGTACTTCAGCCAGCAGGCTGAGCTGTGAGTTCAGTAGTAGTTAGTTTTATTTCCTGCATTTATTTCCTAATGTGAGCCCGCATTATGGGACGCACTTTTTAGTTATTTGTATTGGATCATTTGCTTCCGCATTTATTTATTATTGACTCCTGTTATTCTGGATTATGGACATATTTTAGATAGGTTTATCTAGTTCTTGATATCTCCACAGCCGTAATGTGACTGTGGAAGGATTTTTTCCTATCCATAGGTAGCATGGTTGGCTATGTCACGTGCCCACTTTAGCGTACTTTGGGAAGCGGGGCGTGATATGGTTAGGGATACTATTGAGTTACATCGACAATTCATCAATTGATTTCAAAGACTTTAGACTAGAAAACCTGATAGAACAGTTTGGTTACCCACTGCACACTACCCTGCACTGCTTGTTTCACATTATTGCTTTATTCATGTTTATTTTGCATTGCCTGTTACATTGTTCATATTATTTTACTTGTTGACATGACGCGCTGACGTCTGGGTTTTGCATGGCCCAGATTCCGTACCGCTGTTGCAGTCCGAGCAGGAGTACTTCAGCCAGCAGGCTGAGCTGTGAGTTCAGTAGTAGTTAGTTTTATTTCCTGCATTTATTTCCTGATGTGAGCCCGCATTATAGGACACACTTTTCAGTTATTTGTATTGGATCATTTGCTTCCGCATTTATTTATTATTGACTCCTGTTATTCTGGATTATAGACATGTTTTAGATAGTTTTATATAGTTCTTGATATCTCCACAGCCGTAATATGACTGTGGAAGGATTTTTTCCTATCCACAGGTAGCATGGTTGGCTATGTCACGTGCCCACTTTAGCGTACTTTGGGAAGCGGGGCGTGACATGGTTCTTTTGGTATCAGAGACATAGGATAGTCGGGTTGATTCTTTTGTAGTTGGGTGTTGTACCCAATACACGAATCAGAATACCCGTGTTTAGGAAACATGTCCTGCCACCTTACCGTTTACTATTCTTGAATCACATTCTTCCTGATTATATCTTTTACGATGTGCAAACTTCCTTTGCATATCGACTCGAAACCTGATTCCTTGTTATCTCTAGGACTTAGGCGACTTGGGTAGAGTTATGTAATTGTGGCTATGATACAGCGGCATAGTTACAATGCGGCACTCTATTTAAGTATCTTGGAGTTCTAGCCTTGATCTATATTCAGAATCTATCATTATGCTAATGTTGGGTGTTTTGAGTTCAGGAATATGGCCGGTAAGAATTTGAAGACGTACCAAGGCGTGTCGACGAAGCCGGCATGCTTGGAGTGATAAGGGGAATGCTGGAGAATCAAAAGAGACAGACCGAGCCGATCCAGCAGCAAACAGACTTGTTCCAGGTAGGTTTGCAGATCGTTCAACAGTCTGTAAACAACGTTGGAGCTAAACCAGTTGACCGAGTAGGGACCGTGGCAGACTTCAGGCGTTTGGGTCCGTCTACATTTACTGGTTTGGAGGAGCCGTTGCCAGCCGAGCAGTGGCTAGTTGACACGGAGAATTTGTTGATTGCGGCACAGATTCCAGATGACAAAAGAGTCGATGTGGTACACATTCAGTTAGTGGACTACGCCCGAGAATGATGGCTTGTGGAGGAGACCCGCTTGCCCAAGCCGATCAAGTGGGCGGATTTTTCTAAGAGTTTCCTAGAGAAGTTCTTCCCGCGGACTGCACGGGAGGAAATGGAAGAGAAGTTTATTGGACTGAGGCAGAATGGAGCACCCGTGGACGTGCATGCAGCAGAGTGGACGAGACTCAGCAGATTCGCTGGACCTTTAGTCGCCAACGAGGCAGACATGGCACGAAGGTTCATGCGCAGTTTGGATGTGGACATCCAGAGGCAGATTGTCTCCCTGGGTTTGACCACTTTCTCACAGGTTCTTACGGCAGCTCGGGAACAGCAGAGTTTATCTGGGATGAAAGGGAGCTTGCAGCAGACAGCAGTTGCGGCCAGGAAGCCCGCATTTGTACCTAACCGAGCTCATGGTCACAAGGGTATTCCAGTGGACCGTCGTAGTGTAGCACCCATGAAGAAGCCTGTGATCGTTGATCGAAGAAAGAGCGTGATTTGTGACTACTACCGTTTACCTGGGCACGTGCAGAAGGATTGTCGAAGAAGGCTGGGACTTTGTTTGGTTTGTGGAGCGGCTGATCACGCCGTTGGTGCTTGTCCGTCAAAGCTTCGTACGAGAGATGATATTCAGAAGCCTCCGCAGAGACCGTTCCAAGGGCAGAAACAGCTGACTCAAGGACCTAATCAGGCTCGAGCTTTTACCTTGACAGCTGAGGAAGCCAAGGCGTCAGGAGAAGTGGTTTCAGGTACTTTACTCGTTCATGGTTTTCCCGCATTTGCATTATTTGATTCTGGTGCATCCCACTGTTTTATGTCATCCAAATTTACAACTACACACTCGATTACCTGCACGACCCTGTCTAGTTTCTGGGACATACACACTGGGAATGGGAAAATCATATCTAGTAGGGAGTGTAAAGATTATACAGTTGTTGTGTGCGGACGGGAACTCTTTGCAGATTTCTTGGTGATTGATACGGGCAGCTATGAAGTCGTCTTGGGAATGGATTTTCTTGGCACTTTCCACGCTCACATTGACTGTAGGGCAAAGAAAGTAATTTTCCAGATTCCCGGACATCCCGAGTTTACCTTCACTGGAGGAAGCAGTTCTGTCAGGCCAGTCGAGTTTAGGGCCAGGCCGACAAACAATATTCTTGCAGCAATGGAAGTTGATAGTGGTGAAGAGCCGGCGGTTGTTCGCGATTTTATGGACGTATTTGAAGATATATCGGGTTTACCGCCGAAGCGAGACGTGGAGTTCACAATTGATCTTACTCCTGGTGCAGCGCCAGTATCCAAAGCATATTATCCAATGGCACCAGTAGAGATAGAAGAAGTCAAGAAACAGGTTGCTGAATTGCTTAGGAAGGGTTGGATTCGAAGCAGTAACTCGCCTTGGGGAGCTCCAGTTCTTTTAGTAAAGAAGAAGGATGGCACAAGAAGGATGTGCATCGACTATCGAGAATTAAACCGGGTGACTATTATGTTAGTTATATGTGTGCCCTAGAGGCCATTACTGTACATACGATGTATATTGTAGTGGATGCTTGGACATATATAGGGAAGACTTTCTTGCTCGACATGATAGTACGCTATCTGGTTGTACTTTATCTAAACATGTACTCCGATTGTCTCTTTTGTTACATGTTGATAAAGCCCTTAGGATTTGTACTCGACTACTGGGACTATGATGAGATCATACTAGTGGGGCCACAGTAGTCTATGAGTACATCCTATAACTGTTCCTAGTCGAGGGTGTGTCGAGACAGGGCATCGATACACCAGAGTAGACTAGCGTATACGCATCTTGACCCATATGATGGGCGATGGATGATCCCATATCCATCGGTGTTTGACATCAAGGATGGTGTACGGGTGCTCAGTGGAGACTGGGTACACTGAACGGACTCGCCGAGAACTCCTAGATGGTATATATACCTATTGTCAGATAGCAGTTCTCTGGTGACACTTGTACATGTTAGTCTGTAGACCCGAGATCGTCATAGAGTCTTGTGTGGTTCCCACTGTGCTTTGATTTCCTCCCTACCACGGCTCTACTGAGTCGTGCAAACAGGTGGATTTTGGGTACAGTCCCGAATCATATGGAGACAGTGAGCGATAGGAGGGGTTTCGTCTCTCCCGGTATGGGGAGTTGATGTCGCGCTATGTTTGATCGGCTATAACACCTAAATCCCTGGCCAGGGTTCTCGAGGTTTACTGATAAGTGTTATCAGTAGTTCCTCGACTCGTTATGAGCCATAAATCAACATGACTTATAAAGTTACTGGGGTCTGACATTTACCACCCCTAGACTGAATATGCGACGTATCAGACGAAGAGACCGGACTGTACGGTAAGTGTTGCTTACAGGCTCGTAAGGGTTGTGATGAGTTCGCTCGTCGGCCACCTTTTAGTCAATACCTGGTAGCCCGTTATGTATTGGCTTATACCTCTAACGTGCTAGTGGTTAAATCCACAACTAAGGTGTTGACGAGTCTTTAGAGTCCCCCACATTTAGTTACTGAAGTTTTCGGGCGAAAAGATGTAGAAACCGTAAGTTGTTACGGCAGCCGTAAAGTGTTGCGGCAGGTTTTCGATTATGTTCGTGTAATTGTTACAGAAATAATAATCGGAAGAATAATACTGGACGGATACTAGTATTATATTATTGGATTAATTGTATTCGTATTTTTCGGAATTCGGATGCGGGTATACAGTATACGGTATACGGTATACGGAGGAGGGGTATTTTTGTAATTGTTACAAAATACCTTCTAGAAGATGCCACCTCATAATGACATAATAATGACATCATTTATTTTGTGAAAATAAATAAGTGAGGTGTAAATTGAAAAGTATAAGCATGATAGAAGTGGATGTACTAATTAAGCATGATAATTCTTTCATAATGCATGCTTTAATTAGTGCTAAATTCTTTTCTTTCTTTTTTCTATCATGCTTAAACTTTTTAATTATAAATGAAATTATTCTTTCCTCCATTTCTTCTTATAAATACCTTCACATGAGATGTGAAATCAAGGCATTCAATTCCTTAACAAAATTATGATAAGTGTATCATAACAAGTTCATAAGAAGAGAGAAAGAAAAATGATGGTGATCATTCTTCCTAGCTTTAACCCTCACATGAGATGTGAATCAAAAGCTTAGGATTTCAAGTTAATCCAATACAATTCTACATCAAATCTTGGACGCGTCGGCTAGCCAACTTCGCGCCCGAGTTGCCTCGGTATTGAGGTGGGAGCCCGTAAAAGACGTAGGCGATGTGGTGCCCTTCCGGCGAAGAAAGGAGCCGAGGAGTCCACAAAAGAGAAGAAAGGGACTTCGGGTAGATCATCGTGGACAAGGAAGGCTTCCATCAATCCGTTACAAACTCTCATAGAGCAAAGGAGTTGCATCAAAGAGAAGACCCGAAGGACCGTATCATCAAGGTAAAATCCCTAACATAGTAGATAAGATCTCTAGTTGGGGTTTACTAGTTGTGGTTTAGACAAGATCTTCGGTTAAGTGCGTGTTGCATGCTAAGAAAATTTTTGTTCATCGCTTCCGCCGCGCCACAAGAGTTGTGGTAGCATGCAGCACCAACCTACATGGTATCAGAGCCGAACTAAACCACAATTAGATGACAAAAAAACTGGTTCGGAGTGCGGCTGTCCAGAACAGTTCTGGCTGTCAATTCGCGTTTTGCAATGCTTTCTATCTTCTGTATGAAAATGATATTATGCGGAACTATATATCATAGTGAAGATAAATCTGTTAGCTAACCAATGAAAGTGGTTTCATTCGTTTCTAATGTCGTTTACTATTTAAAATGTATTTTAAATCAACAGAACGTATTGCAGTCCCTGACAGGGACAGAACGTATACCCCTGTGGTTTTCAGTCCATAACTTCTAGTACCCAATGGATATTATTGATCCGTAGGATGCGTTGGAAACCTAACTGATAAACCTAAATTTTGTTCAACTGTAGCGTCGCCTAGTTTTGAGCACAACAGGGTGAAAACTGTGTTCCGAACTGGACAATCAGTTCAGAAACTGAAATTCCAGCAGCAAACACTTAAAATGAAACGACTGTAACTTGCCATCCGACATTCTCCAAGTGCCGAGTGGCCTACTCAATTGTTGAGGGAGGTTGCTACACTTCGGGAATTTGGCGGGTAGTTTGCCGCACCCGTAGGGGTCTAAGGGGTTTTTTGGCTATTCATCACGACCGTGGAACCCGTTTTTCATTAAGGGCTTAAATGAAACACGGAATTCCTAGTATATCCAATGCATTCATCTGTGATCTGAAATGGCTATAATTATATATGAGATATATATATTAAACGTTGCTTATGTTTTGCACCCGCGCTAGTCCAGCCCCCGCTCTGCCGTTAGTTAAGTAACCTAACGGTGCATGACGGGGCCCAGTGGCAAATGCGGATGGCATAAGCGTACGTTCTATTTTGCGTTTCTTTTCTGTGATGTTTAGGAAACATAAAAGATAGGAAACGTAAATGATGGGACCACATTAATATGATTAATGTTAAAAGAAAAGAAACCTAAAGATGTTGTAGAATCAAACTTTTTGAAAAAGGGTAACTCTTGCTTTTGTTTTGCATAGTGGTATTGTTGAATATCCTGCACCTCATTCGATGAGGAAAGGGCCGAGATCCCTTCACCGGGAGTGACCCCTTTAGCGAAACTGGAAAATGTTACAAAGAACTCGAATTGATTTTATAGTTGATCTAACTTTGCTTTGCATCGTGGTATTTACATATCCAGCACCTTATTCGATAAGGAAAGAGCCGAGATCCCTTCACCGGGAGTGACCTCTTTAGCAAAATTAGAAAGATACTACAAAACCATTCGATTTTTAAAACTGGAGCTTAAACCCCTCCTTCCCACTTGATTCTACAACGACATCAAGTTCAAAACGTTAAAGGTTTTCATAAAAACCATCCGTTGCCCTCCGTCATTTTAGGAAGCAGAGTACTTAGTATTCGTGCTACGTATGTCGACCATAGCCGAGGCGTAGTGTTCGGTAGCTAAGTGATGAATTCCTACAAAGCATATGATGCGATTAGTCAGGACATTCATGTGATTATGTTGATCATAGTCAAGGGTCATGTGGGTGGGTCTGGCTAATCACGAAATGACGGGTAGAACTTGACTAGTACTTATGATATGTTGATCATAGTCAAGGTCATAAGGACTAGGGGTAGAAACCATATCGGGAATTTCAAGAGTTGAAATTTGCAATGAGATTGCATACCTTCTATATGATAGTTGGATCCCGATCTCACTGCGAGTAAGAGTTACTCCTGGGAAAGTTTTACACAAGACAATTTGATGAAATTATAGGGTGTAATTATTCCCGGCTAATCTTACCTTTTAGGGTTTGAAGGAGGATTTGATAAAAACAGTGGGAGACATCTGGATTAGATAAATAACCAATCTAATCTTGCAAGAGCATACGCTAAAAATATTTTCTTCACTCTCTCTCCAGATAGTGACCATATCATGCCTTAATCAAGATAATAAATACGGATATATTGACTGAACCCGCTTGTTATATTGAGCTGGGAAACGTTGGTCCCGCTCCAACTAATAATTGTTATAAGACAGAGCAGGAAATAGGGAAATACCAGAATTCCTATGCCGCCCAAACGAAGAAAGTGCATATGATGCATCTCCTTCGGGTGTGTTCATTACAAAGAACTGTTTCTCAGTATCCTCTGCATCCTCGGTATATGATACCAGATCAGGATCCCAGATATGTAATCTGTTACATAGGGCTACAAAAGGGTAGAAAAACTGAGAACGGGTGATAAGTTTCATGAGACAGAAAACGGGGCAAGTGTTGCAACCAAGTCTGTTGGTCACTGTCACCCTGTATTACCAATACATTGATTCTGAACAAATGCTATTAGATACCGAACCTGATATGCAAAATCATATCAATCTCTTTATTAGTAAAGAAATGATAAAATTTTGTATTGATGGATAATGTTTTGAACATTTCCTATATCAAATGTTGATCGGTTCAGGCACGTTATCTAAAAGCATAGACGTTCTAAATCAAACTACAGTTCTCAGTATACAGAACACACACAAGAGGAAGAGTTCAGAAATGGACGGATCCTTCTTGAGGCATTGTAGACTAGGTCAGATCAATGCGACCCGGCTGACTGAAGTTACATCTAGATGCATATTTAAATTAGTTTAAATCTACATCTTGTGAAACTTGTCAGTCATGTCACATAGATAAGATGACCATAGCTCTGTTTATTAGAAACAGAGAGAGTTAGTGAACTCTGGGGATTGATACATGATGATGTATGAAAGGCCCCCTGTCTACATATGCCATGACCGGTTCTTTGTTCTTCATTACTTTCTCTGATGATCTCTCAAGATTCAGACATATGTTCCTGTTGAAACATAGGTCCAAAGCTTTTGAGATATTCACGGAATATAAATTAGAAGTAAAGAACCAAAAACGGGTATAAGTATTATGTCCTTTGATGAGATCAAGGAGGAGAATACTTGAGCATGGAAATCTTGGACTATTCTAAAAGAGAATGAGATTCTCTCTCAGCGTTACTCCTCCGTATACACCATAGCACGATGGTATATCGGGGCGGAGCAATTGCACCCTATGTGATATGGTGTGCTCCATGATGAGTACTACTGAGCTTCCTATTTTCCTTTTGGGAGTTATGCACTTGTGAAGCTGCATACCTATTGAATAGGGTTCTAATCAAATCAGGTGCCTACTACTCTATATGTGATATGGTATGGGAAGAGCCCATCTCTTAAAGATGTTAAGATTTGGGGTTGTCCGACATATGTCTAAAAACCTAAATCCGGACAAGCTCGAGGCAAAGTCAAAACTGTAGAAGTTTGTTGGATATCCCAAGCATTAGCAAGGGAATATCTTCTACCTAACCAAGGAACAAAAGTTGTTTTGTTTCTCAGTATGCCGCCTTTGTGAAAGGGAATTTCTTGTGAAGAAATTAGTGGTCATAAGGTAGAACTGGAAAGGCGTTCCAGCTATACAAACTACAACAGATGACCTAACAGAGGAACAAAAGTTGTTTTGTTTCTCAGCATGCCGCCTTTTGTGAAAAGGGAATTTCTTGTGAAGAAATTATTGGTCATGAGGTAGAACTGGAAGGAGTTCCAGCTACAGCAAATGATTTGGTAGAACCAAAAGATTCAATAGACACTAACGAACCTCAGCCTCTCCGCCGATCTAGTAGGGTTCCTCACCCACCTAAGAGATACTTTGGTTTCTCTGTGACAGTGGGAGCGAGGATCTCATATTACCCCAGCGTATCCCGAGATCGGAAGGTGTTCTGACGGGTTGTAGTCCTCGCAAGGGGGCATGCGTAGAAAATAGCTGCTGAGGGACCTTTTGGTGCCACGGTGACCCTATGGGATGGGGTTGTTGCCTGACCAAAATGGTATGACCTAACTAGTTTCGAGCAGGCCATCAGGAGTGGGACTCTGTAAGAATGGCTGGATGATTAGCGATCTGAGATGGAATCCTTATACACCAACAAAGTATGGACTTTGGTTGCTTTATCTGAAGGGTTAAAACCCCATCAGAAGCAAGTATATCTTGAGAAGATTACTTGGTGTACATGGAAAAGTTGAGACTTTCAAAGCTATGCTTAAGTCCATCCAGATCCTACTTGCCACTGCTACATACCTTGACTGCGATATCTGGTGGTTGGGTGTCATGACTGCTTTTCTAAAAGAAGTTTTAGAAAAGAGAGCGTCTATAAGTACACAGCCAGAAGGCTTCGTAGACAGTGGGAGCAGCGGAAAAGTGTGCAAGATGTTTTATGTGATAAAACAGGCATCGCGGAGTTGGAACATCTGTTTTTGATGTGGTAGTCAAAGAGTTTGACTTCATCAAAATAAATAGATGAACCTTGTATATACATAAAAGGTAGTAGGGAGTATGGTGGTGATCCTCGTAGAGTACGTGGATGAAATACTCTTGATGGGGAAGGAGTTTCCTATGCTACGCTCAGTTAATCTCCTCTTATAAAGATTCTCCATATAGGATCAAAGGTGATACCTCCTAAATCCAGGGTTTTGGATCTATGAGATAGATCTAAATGGATATTAGGATACTCACTAGTTGAAGTGAGATAGTATCAATTGATCCTGGGGAGAATCACAGCGGAATTTTGATGTGGTAGTCAAAGAGTTTGACTTCATCAAAATGGTTGAACCTCGTGGTATGGAGTATGATGGTAATCCTCGTAGAGTACGTGGATGACATACTCTTATAGGGAAGAGTTTCCTATGATACACTCGGTCAATCTCCGCTTATCATAAGATTCTCCATATAAGATCAAAATGATACCTCCTAAATCCTGAGTTTTTGATCTATGAGATAGATCTAAATGGATGTTAGGATACTCACTAGATGTAGTGAGATAGTATCAATCGATCCAGGGGAGAATCACTGGAAAGGTTCCAGGGTGATAAAGACGACTGAATGTCAGGCGCATGTATTGTCTTTACCCTAAGTAAAGGGACGGTATGTTGGAAGAGTTCCAAGCTAGATACCGTGACATACAAGAAAGGCAAGATACGTCATTACTAAAGATGCTACCAAAGATAAAATCTGGATATATATATAAAAGTTCATAAGATGAATTTCGTTCCTACCATTGTGTGACAATGGGGTTGTGGCTTTAGCCAAGGAACTACCGTCCCATCAGAAATCCAGATATAATTCTTAGACAGCATCGCCTGATCATAGAGATGGTTGATCTCCAGGCAGATCGAGGTTAGGAGAGTAGATACAGAGGAAAACAGAGCGGATCCACTCACTAAGGCTTTATTCCCAGTAGAGACTTTTATGGGATGGTTGAGTATGAGATACTTAAACCACAGCTGATTGATTGGTATGTGATACCACAACAGATGGCCCTAGTGCAAGTGGGAGATTGTTAGTTATATGTGTGCCCTAGAGGCCATTACTGTACATACGATGTATATTGTAGTGGATGCTTGGACATATATAGGGAAGACTTTCTTGCTCGACATGATAGTACGCTATCTGGTTGTACTTTATCTAAACATGTACTCCGATTGTCTCTTTTGTTACATGTTGATAAAGCCCTTAGGATTTGTACTCGACTACTGGGACTATGATGAGATCATACTAGTGGGGCCACAGTAGTCTATGAGTACATCCTATAACTGTTCCTAGTCGAGGGTGTGTCGAGACAGGGCATCGATACACCAGAGTAGACTAGCGTATACGCATCTTGACCCATATGATGGGCGATGGATGATCCCATATCCATCGGTGTTTGACATCAAGGATGGTGTACGGGTGCTCAGTGGAGACTGGGTACACTGAACGGACTCGCCGAGAACTCCTAGATGGTATATATACCTATTGTCAGATAGCAGTTCTCTGGTGACACTTGTACATGTTAGTCTGTAGACCCGAGATCGTCATAGAGTCTTGTGTGGTTCCCACTGTGCTTTGATTTCCTCCCTACCACGGCTCTACTGAGTCGTGCAAACAGGTGGATTTTGGGTACAGTCCCGAATCATATGGAGACAGTGAGCGATAGGAGGGGTTTCGTCTCTCCCGGTATGGGGAGTTGATGTCGCGCTATGTTTGATCGGCTATAACACCTAAATCCCTGGCCAGGGTTCTCGAGGTTTACTGATAAGTGTTATCAGTAGTTCCTCGACTCGTTATGAGCCATAAATCAACATGACTTATAAAGTTACTGGGGTCTGACATTTACCACCCCTAGACTGAATATGCGACGTATCAGACGAAGAGACCGGACTGTACGGTAAGTGTTGCTTACAGGCTCGTAAGGGTTGTGATGAGTTCGCTCGTCGGCCACCTTTTAGTCAATACCTGGTAGCCCGTTATGTATTGGCTTATATCTCTAACGTGCTAGTGGTTAAATCCACAACTAAGGTGTTGACGAGTCTTTAGAGTCCCCCACATTTAGTTACTGAAGTTTTCGGGCGAAAAGATGTAGAAACCGTAAGTTGTTACGGCAGCCGTAAAGTGTTGCGGCAGGTTTTCGATTATGTTCGTGTAATTGTTACAGAAATAATAATCGGAAGAATAATACTGGACGGATACTAGTATTATATTATTGGATTAATTGTATTCGTATTTTTCGGAATTCGGATGCGGGTATACAGTATACGGTATACGGTATACGGAGGAGGGGTATTTTTGTAATTGTTACAAAATACCTTCTAGAAGATGCCACCTCATAATGACATAATAATGACATCATTTATTTTGTGAAAATAAATAAGTGAGGTGTAAATTGAAAAGTATAAGCATGATAGAAGTGGATGTACTAATTAAGCATGATAATTCTTTCATAATGCATGCTTTAATTAGTGCTAAATTCTTTTCTTTCTTTTTTCTATCATGCTTAAACTTTTTAATTATAAATGAAATTATTCTTTCCTCCATTTCTTCTTATAAATACCTTCACATGAGATGTGAAATCAAGGCATTCAATTCCTTAACAAAATTATGATAAGTGTATCATAACAAGTTCATAAGAAGAGAGAAAGAAAAATGATGGTGATCATTCTTCCTAGCTTTAACCCTCACATGAGATGTGAATCAAAAGCTTAGGATTTCAAGTTAATCCAATACAATTCTACATCAAATCTTGGACGCGTCGGCTAGCCAACTTCGCGCCCGAGTTGCCTCGGTATTGAGGTGGGAGCCCGTAAAAGACGTAGGCGATGTGGTGCCCTTCCGGCGAAGAAAGGAGCCGAGGAGTCCACAAAAGAGAAGAAAGGGACTTCGGGTAGATCATCGTGGACAAGGAAGGCTTCCATCAATCCGTTACAAACTCTCATAGAGCAAAGGAGTTGCATCAAAGAGAAGACCCGAAGGACCGTATCATCAAGGTAAAATCCCTAACATAGTAGATAAGATCTCTAGTTGGGGTTTACTAGTTGTGGTTTAGACAAGATCTTCGGTTAAGTGCGTGTTGCATGCTAAGAAAATTTTTGTTCATCGCTTCCGCCGCGCCACAAGAGTTGTGGTAGCATGCAGCACCAACCTACATATTAAGAACAAGTACCTGATCCCTCGCATTGGAGAACTTTTTGAGCAGCTTAGTGGCGCGAGGGTATTCTCGAAGCTGGATTTACGATCCAGATATCATCAGGTTCGAGTGAAAACAGAAGATATTTGCAAGACGGTGTTTCGAACTCGGTACGGATATTACGAGTACTTAGTGATGCCCTTCGGAGTAACGAATGCGCCGACAGTATTCATGGACTTGATGAACCGAATCTTTTCACCATTCTTGGACCAGTTCATTGTGGTATTCATTGACGATATTCTGGTTTACTCGAGGAGTTTTGAGGAGCATGCTGAGCATTTAAAGATCGCACTGCAGACTTTGAGACAGGAGAAATTGTACGCGAAGATGAGTAAGTGCGAGTTTTGGCTGGAAGAAGTGAAGTTCTTGGGGCATGTTGTGTCTGGCGATGGAATTGCCGTCGATCCAGAAAAGATTGCAGCAGTTCGAGATTGGCCTATTCCAAAGAATGTTGCGGAGATAAGGAGTTTCCTTGGATTAGCCGGATACTACAGGAGATTTGTGGAGAACTTTGCTCGTCTGGCAGAGCCGTTGACCAAGCTTACGCGCAAGGAGGTACCTTTTGTATGGACGGATAAATGTGCGTTAGCTTTTGAGACGTTGAAGAAGAAGTTGATAACCGCCCCTATTCTGACCGTGCCAGACAATTCCGGAGGATTGGTGATTCACAGCGACGCATCTGGGAAAGGATTGGGATGTGTTTTGATGCAGCATGGGAAGGTGGTAGCATACGCATCGAGACAATTGAAGACCTATGAGAAAAATTATCCAACTCATGACTTGGAGCTTGCGGCTGTGATTTTCGCTTTGAAGATTTGGAGACACTACCTTTTGGGCGAAAGAGTTGAAGTCTTTACAGATCATAAGAGCTTGAAGTATGTGTTCACTCAGAAGGAGCTTAACATGAGGCAGTGTAGATGGTTGGAGCTGATGGCTGACTATGATCTTGATCTTAAGTACTATCCGGGGAAGGTTAATGTTGTGCCGGATGCGCTTAGTCGGTTACCAGCAATTCAGGTGTTAACTACGCAGAAGGAGATCGTTGCAGATTTTCAAAGATTTGATTTGGAGGTTGTACTACCACGTTCTACGGGACAGTTGATGCAGTTGCAAGTACAGTCGTCTTTGATTGAGAAAATTAAAGCAGCACAATCGCAGGATCGTAGACTGCAAAAGTTTCGAGAGCAGGTTGAAGCCGGACTACGAACATATTTACTGGTCCACGAAGATGGTTCGCTGAGGTTTGGTAGCCGTTTATGTATGCCAAAGGGAGATGTTCGTGAAGAGATTATGAAGGAGGCACACAGTTCAGCTTATTCTGTGCATCCAGGAGGCACAAAGATGTACCGAGATATTCGACAGCATTTCTGGTGGGAAGGCATGAAACGGGAGATTGCTGGCTTTGTGGCTAAGTGCTTGGTGTGTCAGCAAGTTAAGGATGAACATCAAAGGGTTGCTGGTTTATTGCAACCACTTCCGATTCCTCAGTGGAAGTGGGAACATATAACCATGGATTTCGTGACGGCTTTACCGCGGAGTCCAAAGGGAAACAATGCAGTATGAGTGATTGTTGATCGGTGGACCAAGGCAGCTCACTTTATTCCTTTCCGGATTAGTCAATCAACGGAGACTTTGGCAGAGCGGTACATGCAGGAGATTGTAAGATTGCATAGAGTGCCGGTGAGCATCGTGTCCGATCGGGACACTCGGTTCTTATCACACTTCTGGAGGAGTTTACAGGAAAGTTTGGGGACCCGATTGAAGTTTAGCACAGCTTATCATCCCCAAACTGACGGCCAGTCGGAGAGAACGATCCAAACTCTTGAAGATATGTTGAGGGTTTGCATGTTGGACTTCAAGGGTTCATGGGAGGATCATCTACACTAGGTGGAGTTTTCTTACAACAACAGTTTTCAGGAAACTATCCAGATGGCTCCGTTTGAAGCTTTGTATGGTCGTAAATGCCGTTCACCTGTTTGTTGGGATGATGTCGGTGAACGAAGATTGTTGGGACCAGATTTGGTGGTGCAGACAGTTGAGAAGGTTAACACTATCAGGAATCATATGAAGGCAGCTCAAGACAGACATAAGAGTTGGGCTGACACGTCAAGAAGACCTCTAGAGTTCGCCGTGGGTGATTTGGTATTCTTGAAGATATCACCGACTAGAGGGGTGATTCATTTTGGGAGTCGAGGAAAGCTTAGTCCTCGATTTGTTGGATCCTTTGAGATATTGGAGCGTGTTGGAGAGGTAGCGTACCGTTTGGCGTTACTGCAGTCCTTGGCAGGTGTGCACGATGTGTTTCACGTATCTCAACTACGAAGGTATGTTCGAGATGAAACACACGTTTTGGATCATTCGGAGTTAACAGTACGAGAAGACTTGACTTTTGAGGAGCGACCGGTTGAAATCGTAGATAGAAGGGAAAAGGTTCTCAAGAACAAGGTTATCCCCCTTGTGCTTGTTTCTTGGGGTAATCGATCGCATGGAGAGTCCACTTGGGAACGAGAAGATGAGATCCGGCAGAAGTTTCCTCACCTTTTTCTGTAGTTCTCTATCTTGTATTCTTGGAATTTCGAGGACGAAATTCTTTTGTAGTTGGGTATAATGTAACACCCGAGCCCAATACTACTAATTTCTGTTACTGTTTGAGCATTAGGTGGTACTCATTTCATTTATCTTGTTTATTTGTGGCTTACTGTAAAATTTTATCCGGAAAAGTCATTTCTGCACATAACAAATTTTAGCATCTAAAATGAAATTAAGAATATCTATCTTGGCCTACTCGACACCCCTAGCCTTGTGGTAGCATCCGTGCATCGTGTTCTCGTCCCGTTCGGTGAAACGGGCGAGTTTGGACGGCTACGCGAGCGTACAGGTGTCCGTCTTGGGGGTATGCTTTTTAATCATAAAATACTTAATTTTAAAATTTGGAACCCGCTTAAAATCCTATTATTCAAATTTCGAATTTTTGGACCCGACCCGGGCACGATTTGGAAATGTTTTATTTAGCGCCAAAATCCCAAATTAATAAATATTTTAAAACCATCGCATGAATTAAAATTAACCAATCAAAATATTTTTTAAACAGAATAAATTTCTTTGAACTGTGTAAATCTTCTGAATTTTTCTTCTCTGGCCAATCACGAGGCTTAAAATCCCCGTGGGCCCCACCTCCTCAATCTCTCTCTCCATCTCTCACCGTCTCTCTCTCTCTTTCTCTATCTCTCTCTCTCTCTTTCTCTATAATCTTTCTCTTTCTCCCCTTTTAAAATACTTTTCCCCCCTCTCTTTTTTCACCACTGTTCCCCTCCGAACGGCGGCCCAGACGCGGGACGTCTCGCCTGAGATTCGGGGCAGATGCTAATTAGTGCTATCCGTCCACCTCTCCGAAGATGCCAAGTTGATTTACGGCACTGTGTATCGAAGGTTTAAACGGATGCGACCGATGTAGCAGACTTCGTCAGATTCCCCTTCGCTGAGGGGGTTTTGATTGTGGGGACGCTTTTCCCTGCAGGCGCAAGCCCCTGCAGTTAATTACGCTACCGCATCGCGGTAACAACTTTCTCCTTCTCCAGAATTTCACTTCGTGTCGTGGATGTTTGTTTTGTTTGTGGTTGCCCGTGGATTGTATACGGAGACTGAGTAATGCCGTCGCCCGTAGGACGTGGATTAGTCCAAATCCGTATTTACTTAGATTTGGGTTTGTGTTTTTAGTTTAAGGATGCATTAGTCGCGTTGCGGCTAAGATCAACTTAAACGTTCGTTAAGGATACGATAGTCCTGTTTGAGACTAAGATCAACTTAACGTGATCGTTTAGATCCGACAAAAGAGCGTTTGGGCTCTATTGTTCCAGTTTGGGAGATTCATAGTCCAATTTGGGACTAAAGTCTGTTTGGAGGATACGTTAGCCATTTTTGAGGCTAAGATCGACTCAAACGTTTGTTAAGGATACGTTAGTCCAGTTTGAGACTAAGATCAACTTAACGGGACCGTTTAGATCCGACAAAAGAGCATTTGGGCTCTATTGTGCCAGTTTAGGGACGTAGTGGTCCATATTCCAGTTTAGGGACGTTTCGGTCCGATATTAGTTTAGGGACGTTTCGGTCCGATATAAGTTTAGGGACGTTTCGGTCCGTTGTTAGTTTAAGGACATTTCGCAGTCCATATGAGTGTGTGGTCGTTGGGACCCGTCACCTCTTTGACGTCGTTGAGGAATTACAACGATGGATATCCAAGGAGTTCGGAGATGTACCCTTGAACCGGATGTGGATTGGTTTAGGAGAGCCGTTTTGCTCAGTTAATTTAGTTTAAGGACTTATGGCCACGATTGGGCTAAGTCCAGTTAAAAATGTCCAATATTTTATTTGCATTTATTTTTATTTTTATTTGGGCTTTGCCCAGAAAAGATGCAGGGCATCAATTTGTTTTGGGCTCTGCCCTTTATAAATGATGCAGAGCATCAATTTCATTTAGGCTCTGCCCTTTTTATTGCTTTGCAATTTATTTTGGCCTGCTAGGTCCTCTTAATTTGGGCCTGGCTCTTCAGGTAATGCATTGCATTTGTGCAAAACACCAAGAATCTTTTAGATTCAAGAACAGAAGTGCAGAGCACTTTTTATCCCATGATTTGGATCAAAGAAAAACAAGTTTTTCTTTGTTTCAGAGAACCAAAGGTTCATAGCAAGTGCAAGGCATTATTTTTTTTTTATTTTTATTTATTTGCTGAAGATCATTGATCTTTTTCTTAGATCCATGATCTATTCCTAAGAGAATTCTTTCTTCTTTTAAAAGGTTTTTACCTTCTTTTTTTTTGTTCTCCTGCAGTTCTCAAAAGTTCTCTTCTTTCTTTTTTTTTTAAAACCAGATGATCCCTTGAAATGAGTTTTGGGGTCCTTTTTATAGTGCTAAAAAATTAGTTAAATTTGTTCAATAAATCTTTTCCTGAGTGATTTGGGGAATTTTTCCCACCGTTGGATCTTTGATCCAAAGGCCCCCTGTTTTACAGAAGAAATCTTCTTGTTTTAACAAGAACAGAAAAGATTTCCTTAAATTTTCATTCTGTTGTTGCGCAACTCACCAGCGCGTGACACGTGTCGCGCAGTAAGGCGCTTGCGCAGCTGTGCTTGCGCAACCGCGCAGACACGTGTCGCGCAGTGAAGTGCTTGCACAACTGAGCTTGCGCAACTGTGCAGACACGTGTCGCTCAACGGTGCACTTGCGCAACAGTGTTTGCGCAACTGCGCAGACACGTGTCGCGCAGTGGTGCGTATGCGTAGTTGTGCTTGCGCAACTGCGCAGACACGTGTCGCGCCGCAGTGGACTTGCGCAAAAGTGTTTGCGCAACTGCGCAGACACGTGTCGCGCAGCGGTACGCTTGCGCAGTTGTGCTTGCGCAACTGCGCAGACACGTGTCACGCAGCCCAGCGCTTGCGCAACTGAGCGTTGCTTTTGCTTTTTAAAGAGCCTTGCTCTGATTGGACGCACTGCCTTGGGCGTTGTGCTGCCGAGTCAACTTCTGACACGTGGCAAATTGCGCGCAGCGCATGTGATCTGAAGCGTTGCTTCAAAATTAAAGTTTAAAATTTCAAAGCAAAGCTTTATTTCTGATTGGGGGAAGATGAAGCGTTGCTTCTTCTCCCGTCTTGGAATTTGAACATAGCTTTGCTCTGATTGGGGTAAACAAATGCCCCCCACCGCTGCGCTTACGTGGTCTCCAAACGCAAGCGCAACGGTGGTAGAATCCGAACCGTCGCGGCACCTTTTGGAAGCTGAAAGGGCACTTGATGCCTATAAATAGGACCTTTGGTCCCTTAGATGATTCTCATTTCTAAACTTTTGCTTTCAGAACTTGGAGCCCTGCTCTCTTGTTTAAACACTTTTAAAAGTTCAAACTTTTAGAGAATTTTAGGTAAAAATATTAATTTTAATTAAATTAAATCAATTTTAAGAGCATTGCTCTCAATAGATCCCAGATCTAAAGAAGTCCCATTTAGGGTTTCACTTAGTAGAGCTTTGCTCTAAGGGGGTCTATAGAAGACTAAGGAGAGCCCTATTAGAGTTCCATTAATAGAGCTTTGCTCTCTAAAAGATTTTCCCTGTATTTTCTCATTTCATTAATGGAGCTTTGCTCCTCCCAAATCATATAGAAGAACTCTTAAGAATTCTTCATGGATCTTGGAAGTTAAAGATGGCATTTTATTCCTCAGTGCATTATATCATATTACTTAATTAGTCTTTCTGATAATTTTGTTAATTCTCTTTCACAGGAACAATGAACGCCCACATGTATGCTCTTAACGAGATCATCTCTCATGAGGGCATCCGCCGATTTGGCCGCTCTTAAAATCGGGAGTTCACAAACGAGGAGTGTGCTGAAATAATGAGTCGCTTCGACGCATACCACGGTCCACTGCATCCCCGACGTTCCTTTCTTCTTAAACTTATCGTGGGAGCTATCTGGGAAGCGCTTCCCCTATTCTGTTCCGGTGTGCCGCTTAGGGTGTTGGATGCCGCTGAGGACAAGGTGCACTATGTATACCTATTGAACTTTATCTCGAAGAGACGGCGAGACAGTCTTATCGACCTCTTGCACAGGGTCTTTCAACAATCTGCCATACTCGCTGCTTATCGGAGGGTGGAAGACATCAGAAGGGACCCTGACGCTTGTGCTCGCGAAAGGAAGCACATTAGGATGGTCCGCGAGGCTTAGAAAGTCATAGATAGGGTCGCTTTTGAATTCCTCAATCCATGCCCTGGATCTGAGGCTATTCCATTGCAACTTTCATTTATTGTCTTTTTTTATGACTGTAAGAACTTCGGGCAATACTAATGAATTTTTTTTTTACCCCAGCTTGTCTTTATTATATATCTTTTGTCCTGAGTCTTTTTGCCCATGCATGAATGATTGTGTCTTGAACGCTTGATCAAATGTAAATCGGATGCTCTTTCTGTTGCTTTTCCTCTTTCTCAGCATGTCGTAACAATTAGCAGGTAATAGAGTAAGTTTCTTGATTTCTTCACGAGATAGCGAGGGCTTATGCCGCAGGTTCAGATCTGCTGCCTAAGACTTTTCAACTCTATGAGCCGTGAGGGTCTCATAGAGAATTTTCTCCCTACGGATCGAGAGGATCTCGTAGGCGGGTTTTTCTCCTTAGGAATCGTGAGGATTCCTAAGTGTGGTTTTCTCTTGTAAGTCGTAAGGATCCTACAAGAGAATTTTTCCCTCTTACGAGTCGAGAGGACTTGTAAGCGGTTGTTTCCCTCCTTGTCGAAGTTCGACGTTGGAGAGTGAGACCCGTGGATGGTATGCAAGAGACCGTTTTGGGCCAACTTACGGGGTCCCAATGCTTAGGAAACAAGCTTCTTTTATGCCCACTGCCCAAGGCTTTATCTCACGAGTCGAGCCGCCTCGACAATTTTTCACAAGTCGAGACGAATCGAACGTTTCTCGCAAGAACATCTTAACGTCGCATTTAACCTCTGCTCTTTACGACAGAAGCCCATTAAGGTTGGTGGTACTTAGGGTTTTGGCCATCGTACCGTCGCATAAGCTGATATAGTCCTCGATAGGCAATCGTGCTGTTCGAGTAGCCCTGCGACTGCCGTGTCTCTGATCCCTTCGGGGGCTGGACAAAACGTCTTCAAGCAATCCTCCTTGGCAGTTTGACCGTCGGAAGAGCAAGCGCTAGGAATTTGCCATGCCGCTTTTTACTTGAGGTTAGGCTCATTTTGGAGAGCCCCGATGAGTCATAACCACTCCGCGCTGGTGTGGGATGATCTCCGATAGTCTTTCAGGCTTTATATGACTTGCCGTTAAGACCCTGAAGCTAGGAATATGGCCTTTGCTTCGTTTGCTGGCATTGCGTCCTCTGTATCGAGACGAATGTCATGGTGGGAACTAGGGATTTTGCCGTGGCTCCGTTTGTTTGATGACGTTGCGTCTGCTGTATCGAGACGAACGTTGGGGTGACATCTCGTCTGCTGTATCGAGACGGACGTCGAGGTTGTCTCTAGGTTGCTGGTGAACCGTCGAGGTTTGGAACTAGGGATTTTGCCGTAGCTCCTTTCGTTTAATGACATTGCGCCTGCTGTGTCGAGACGAACGTTGGGGTGACATCTCGTCTACTGTATCGAGACGGACGTCGAGGTTGTCTCTAGGTTGCTGGTGAACCATCGAGGTTTGGAACTAGGGATTTTGCCGTGGCTCCTTTCGTTTAATGACGTTGCGCCTGCTGTGTCGAGACGAACGTTGGGGTGACATCTCGTCTGCTGTATCGAGACGGACATCGAGGTGGTGACCATTCTGTGCTAGTGCGAGATGATCTCCGGTTGTCTTTCCGGTTTTATATGAGTTACCGTCAAGACATCGAAGCTAGGAATGTGGCCTTCGCTTCGTTTGCTTTGGTGTGTCCAAATCCTGCTGGATGACGAATGCTGGGGTTAACATTTCGTCTGCTGTATCGAGACGAACGTCAAGGTGGTGACCACTCTGTGCTGGTGCGAGATGATCTCCGATTGTCTTTCCGGTTTTATGTGAGTTACCGTAAAGACGTTGAAGCTAGGAATGTGGCCTTCGCTTCGTTTGCTTTATCATGTCTGAATCCTTGCTGGAGGAAGAACGCTGGGGTCGACATCTCGTCTGCTGTATCGAGACGGACGTCGAGGTGGTGACCACTCTGTGCTGGTGCGAGATGATCTCCGATTGTCTTTCCGGTTTTATGTGAGTTACCGTAAAGACGTTGAAGCTAGGAATGTGGCCTTCGCTTCGCTTGCTTTGTCACGTCCGAATCCCTGCTGGAGGAAGAACGCTGGGGTCGACATCTCGTCTGCTGTATCGAGACGGACGTCGAGGTGGTGACCACTCTGTGCTGGTGCGAGATGATCTCCGATTGTCTTTCCGGTTTTATGTGAGTTACCGTAAAGACGTTGAAGCTAGGAATGTGGCATTCGCTTCGTTTGCTTCGACCATGGGGTCTCTTGTTGACGTTGCTTCTACATCCTGTTGGACTGCGAAGGAACGCCGTTGTTGACATTGCGTCTGCTGTGTCGAGACGAATGCTGAGGTGGAGCTAGGATTTTGCCGTCACTCCGCTTGTTTCGACCATGGGGTCTCTTGTTGACGTTGCTTCTACATCCTGCTGGACTGCGAAGGAATGCCGTTGTTGACATTGCGTCTACTGTGTCGAGACGAATGCTGAGGTGGAGCTAGGATTTTGCCGTCACTCCGCTTGTTTCGACCATGGGGTCTCTTGTTGACGTTGCTTCTACATCCTGCTGGACTGCGAAGGAATGCCGTTGTTGACATTGCGTCTGCTGTATCGAGACGAATGCTGAGGTGAAGTTGGGATTTTGCCGTCGCTCCGCTTTACTGACCATGGGGGATTTTGTTGACGTTGCATCTGCATCCTGCTGGACTGCGGAGGAACGTCATTGTTGACATTGCGTCTACTGTATCGAGACGAATACTGAGGTGAAGCTGGGATTTTGCCATCGCTCCGCTTTGTTTCGACCGTGAGGTCTTTTGTTGATATTGCATCCGCCTCCAGCTGGACTGTGGAGGAACGCTGTTGTTGACATTGCGTCTACTGTATCGAGACGAATGCTATGGTGAAGCTGAGATTTTGTCGTTACTCCGCTTTGTTTCGATCGTGAGGTCTTTTGTTGGCGTTGCATCCGCCTCCAGCTGGACTGCGGAGGAACGCTGTTGTTGACATTGCGTCTACTGTATCGAGACGAATGCTAAGGTGGAGTTGGGATTTTGTCGTTACTCCGCTTGATGGTGTAACATCTGTGTCCTGTTGGAATGAGGAGGCACACCGTTGTTGGTCTCCAGGCTGTAGACGTGGCCATTGAGATTTGGAACTAGGGACTTTGTCATGGTTCCGTTTCGTTGCGATTCTGAGGTCAGTTGTTGATGTCATGTCTGCATCTAGTTGGAGTGAGGAGAAACGCCGTTGGTGATCTTTAAGTTGTCGATATTGACGTCGAGACCTTGAAGTTAGGGACCTTCCTTTGCTTCATTTGTTGACATCGTGTCTGTAATATTACGACAAATGTCGAGATGGTCTCTAGGTTTTCTATGAACCGTCGAGATTTGGCTTCGCTTTCTGGTGGAGCCTGTTGGGAAGGTATTGTTCCTTTTTTATCTGTGCCCCTGGATTATATACAGGGATCGATGTGATTTCACCTGTAGGGCAAAAGTTTCATTCTTTCATTTTTTTTTATTCTTTCCGCGATGCTCTATCATTTTAGCTTTTATATCGCGAAGGTCGCGATTGCCCAATCATTTCGGCTATTTTTCGCGGTGCCCAATCATTTCGGCTGTTTACTTTATTTTTTACTCGCTGCTTTTTATTGCGAGTTGCCCAATCATTTCGGCTGTTTATTTTATTTTTACTCGCTGTTTTTTATTGCGAGTTGCCCAATCATTTCGGCTATTTCGTATGCATACATTTTTACTTGCTGATTCTGTTTGCAAGTTGCCCCATCATTTCGGCTATTTCGTATGCATTTTTTTTTGGGCTCGCTGATTTTTTTTTTGCGAGTAGGGAATTTGGGGTCTGATACCAATCTTGGCATCAGCATCGCTGCGACTGGAATATTGCCAGGAGCGAATCATCATTTGCCGTGAAAGGACTTGGAATTTGATACCGATTTAGGCATCAGCATCGCTGCAACTGGGATATTGCCAGGAGCGAATCATCATTTGCCTCTGTCGATGTTGAACAAAGGTGGCTTAGTAAACAGGGTTAAGGGTCCTGTCGGCTAAGGCTTTTGACTTCATGAGCCGTAAGGGTCTCACAAAGGTATTTCTCCCTACAAGTCATGAGGATCTTGTAGGTATGTTTTCTCCTTGGGAATCGTGAGGATTCCTAAGTGCATGTTCTCTTGTAAGTCGTAAGGATCTTACAAAAGGGTTTTCTCCTTATAAGTCGAGAGGACTTACAAGTGTTGTTTGCTGTACAAGTATATCCCTAGTCACGGATGGGACTTTGTTAGGGAAATGTTTATTCGTGCCCGTGGATTGTATACAAGGGTCATTATGAGCCGCTTGTAGGGCAATATCGAAGGTTGTGGGGGTTGCTTAAGAACAGGTTAAGGTTTCTGTAACTTAAGACTTTCAAATCTTATGAGCCGTGAGGGTCCCATAAGAGAGTTCTCCTTACGAGTCGTGAGGACCTCGCAAGTGTATTTTCTCCTTAGGAATCGTGAGAATCCCTAAGTGTGTTACTCCCTTGTGAGTCGTAAGGATTTCACGCGGGTGGTTTCTCCTTATAAGGTCGAGAGGACCCTGTAAGTGTCTTTAACGAGGTTGCGCCCTTTCGGGTTTTCACAAACACTCGCCGGTAGCCCTGCTGTTTTTACTCACGGAGCCCTTTTGGGTTTTCATCCGTGCCCATTTTGCTTATGGACATACCGTTTTTTTTTGTTTTTTTGTTTTTTTTTAAACGAGGTTGCGTCCTTTCGGGTTTTCACAAACACTCGCCGGTAGCCCTGCTGTTTTTACCCACGGAGCCGTTTCAGGTTTTCATCCTTGCCCATCTTACTTATAGACATACCGTTTTTTTTTGTAATTTTTTTTTACCACGCCAGCCTGAGGATGCCGCGGGTTGATAGTAGTTTAACGACGTTTCGGTCATTTGCAAGTTTTAGGACATTGCGGTCCGTCGTTAGTGTAGGGACGTTTCGGTCCGACGCCAGTTTTAGGACATGGTGGTCCATCGTTAGTTTAACGACGTTTCGGTCTATGAGTCCTTCTCCAAGAATGAACATGATGCCCCTGGCGTATCCATCTTCTTCGGAGCGTGCGGTTGTGGCGGACTCACCTTCCAGTTCTCAAACAGCGCAAACTTGCCCTGTTGGTATTGGTCTTCAACCCAGTTTTTGAAGACGTAGCAGTCCTCAATCAGGTGACATACTATTTGGTGGTAAGGGCAATAATTAGGATTATTAACGTCGCCTGGCCGCAACGGACGTTTTGGACTCGGCAGATTGATGAGTCTGTCGCACACTGCCAGTTCGAACAGTCCCCTTGTTTTATCTTGCGGAAACGAGTAAGGACGTTTCAACTTTTCCTGGAGGGGTTTCCGTTTGTTGCTTTGGAGAGCAACCGGCCTAGGGTCACCTGATTGTTGTTGAGTGCTGGCGACGAGGGCCGTTTTTCTTTTTCCTCTATCCTTTTTGTTCGATCCTTTGTTTACGGGGCCGAGATTTTTTCCGAGTAGCATGCGATTGCACGGCTGAACGTTCTCGCAGCTTCTCAATTCCTTTATTTTCGAAATAGATTCCCCGAGGGAAAAGTTGGGGATAGCTTCTTCGTCAGAGTCGCTTCCAAAGGTGATAATTTGTGATCCCTTGAAGTCGGCTATATGACAGTCGGCGGCGGCTCTTTTGCACTCATCTATCGCATTTTTCCGATGTCCACAAGCTTCACACTTTGTCCTGTCGAAGTGTCGCTTTTGAGCGACATACCCTTGCCACCAACAGTTAAAGGACTCGCAGTCTTCGGTAGGATGTATGATCTTCTGATGATATAAATAGAAGTTAGGGTGCATCTCTACCTCAGAGAAAGAATTTTCTTCAGAGGGCGGTAGCTTCATTCCTACTGATAGAGCTTTGGCGAACCGTTTCCTCGTCTTGAATTTGTTTTTACCCGCAGTGTATGGCTTTTGATTTGACGGGAATACCTTGGTTCTTTCCAGTATGGCCATTTCATGCTCTTGATTGGCTTTTGCTTTCAGACGAATTTCATTTAGGAAGGCATCGATCAACTTGTCTGACGGTCGCGGAATTTCTGTTTCAGGGTCCGCCATTGATTTCTCAGCGCGAGGATCCTCCTCATCCTCCGTCAGTGAATGAGAAATCACATGACAAGTCGCTACGTAGTCTTCGGATTCATCCGATAAGTTTTCTCCATCGTTTTCATCCTCGACGAAAGAACAAGTTGCTCCCGGCGTGTCCGTCTTCTTTGGAGAGTGCGGCTGTGGAGGGTTTACCTTCCAGCTTTCAGACAGCGTGAACTTGCCTTGCAAGTATTGATCCTCGATCCATCCCTTAAAGACGAAACAATCCTCAATCGGGTGACTTACCGTTTGGTGGTAAGGGCAATAATTGGGATTATTAAGATCGCCTGGCTGCGACAGACGCTTCGGACTCGGCAGATTGATGAGTCTGTTACGCACTGCCAGCTCAAACAGTCTTCTCGTTTTATTTTGAGGAAACGAGTAATGACGTCCTAGCCTCTCTTCGAGGGATGGGCGTGGACGCACGTTTTGGCGAGCGACCGGCTTTGAGTTGCTCGACTGTTGCTGAGCGTTGGCGACGATGATCGCTTTTCCTTTCTCATTTCGGGGATCGGGTCTTGGAGGAGACGGTCTATGGCCCATCTGGTCCATTTGGGCTAATTTGTCGATCAAGGCCTGGAAGGTGGTCGGCCTGAAGAATATCATGAATTGCGAGATGGTCGCCTGCGGATCGAGAGTGCCCACAAACATGCCTACCGCAGGAGCCTCTTCTATGCGTTGTTCGCATTTCGACCATAGGTTCCGCCATCGTGTTGCGTATTGGACCCATGTTTCGCCTGACCTTATCCTGGCATTAATCAGTGCTGTTATCGGGGTGCGTCCACTAGCACTCGCGAATCTCTGTGTAAACAGCAGTTCTATCTCTGCAAATGTTTTGACAGAGTCGTTAGGTAACTCCGAATACCATTCAAAGGCTGTTTCTGCTAAGCTGCCGACGAATTGACGTAGCAACAATTTGTCATCGCCTCCAGTATTGCCGCGTAAGGCCCTGAATTGAGCGACATGCTGATGCGGATTCCCTGTCCCTTTATATACGTGGAATTTAGGGATCGTATATCCTGGCGGGTAATTGATTTGGTCATACCAGCTCGGATACGGTCGTCCGGTTCTAACAATTTTCCCAGCCGCTTCATTCGCCTGATGAACCCGGATCTGCTGAGCTATATATTCGTCTAGGTCGACTTTGGAGATTGCCTCCTCCTTGGCTGTTGACAGAGCCGGTGGAGGATTTGACGTTTCTCCCCTGTCGTCTTCAAGGACGATCGGAGGATCTTCAGCAGGAGGGTCCGGCTGTAACATCATCCCTACCATATCTTGGAAGAGGAGCGCCATCTGTTTTATGTTAGCCACTTGCTCTGCAGCTTCTTTGTCCCTCTTTTCGAGAACTCTGCGTAAAAAGTCAGCGTCGGTTTCTTGTTCTTGACGCTCATCCGAAGACGTTTCAGAGCTTTCTTTTGGCTCAGTGAGTGCAGCCATTGTAGTCATCATTTCCTGAAGCTTTTGTTGTTGCTCCTGGGCTTTCGTCACGGATCGGGTAAGCGGTCGGTGGCCCGTAGAAGTGCGGTTTTCCTCCTTTCCAGAACCCATATAAACAGTGTGCACCACCATGCCCCCAGACTTGGGGCGTTTGTGTTCGGTGTCTTTGCGATTTGCCGAAGACACAGGGGCTTTTTGCGGCCTCCTTTTTTGAGTGATTGGAGTTAAGGGAGCCGTTGTAGTGGGCACCCAAGTAGCTTTTGGTTTTTGTGGTTTGACAGAGTAATCCTTCCTTTGCCGAACCTTCATATTTTTCTGTCGTCGGAGGCAGTCTTGATCGATCACCGACTCTTGAACCTGTCGCCAGACTTTGTAAATTTTAGAGGACAGCCGTTGAAGGGGCTGCTCTAGCTTCTTCTCTGGAATATTCTTCACAGATGAATGAGTTCGCTTTAGCACCGCAGTAGGAGAGTTTCTGCGCACCGAGTTTAGCAACTCAAAGCTGTTCCTGGTTGGAACAGCAGTATCGATCTCCACCATTAGAGTTGGAGGAGTAAGTCCAGAGGGGGAGTTGCCCCCAGCCTTCCTAACTCGGCGCCAGTAGCGACGTCGAGCATGTCGTGCTGATGGAATTGTTTCAGATATAGGGGTGACCTCCTCATGCCCCCTGTGTTGGTCAGAATATGCTGGTACCAGCCTTTTAAAGATCGACGTCCGTTGAACGGGGACGGCCAACCTGTCAGAAGCGGGCTTCCGAACATGGGAAGCAACCTTGGTGACTTCGCCAAGAACGGGAGCTGGGATGGCTATCCGCTTCGGGATAACGCCTTCTGGTATGGCAGGCTTCTTCATGGGCCCGATGGAGCTCTGGCCTAATCCATTAAAACCTGAAGTAGTGGAGTTGGGCAACCTATTGAGAGGGGTCGCGGCAGTGGTAAGACGATCAAAGACCGACTTCTTTGGGGCTTCTTGCAAAGTCATTATGGCATTGAAGCTCAACGGTGGGAGCATGGTCCCGAAGAATAATCCAGTGGTGGCCTGAGTTACCTGCTCCACTGGCATCTTGAAAAGGGAGGCCGCTTGGGGCCCAAAAGTCACTCCTCCAGCAGGGATGGAGCGAGAGTTGCGGTTGCAAGTAGTGCAGTTGGAAGCCATTGATCTTATGTTTTCTGCACGGAGCAAGACACCAAATCTTAGTACCTCGAATCCACAGGCAACCACAGTAAACCGCGATTCGTTCGCGAACACGACATACGAAGTGTGGAGTGGAAAGAGGAAAAGGTCCCACCGGGCGTGCCAGAATCTGTTCCCCTCCGAACGGCGGCCCAGACGCGGGACGTCTCGCCTGAGATTCGAGGCAGATGCTAATTAGTGCTATCCGTCCACCTCTCCGAAGATGCCAAGTTGATTTACGGCACTGTGTATCGAAGGTTTAAACGGATGCGACCGATGTAGCAGACTTCGTCAGATTCCCCCTCGCTGAGGGGTTTTTGATTGTGGGGACGCTTTTCCCTGCAGGCGTAAGCCCCTGCAGTTAATTACGCTACCGCATCGCGGTAACAACTTTCTCCTTCTCCAGAATTTCACTTCGTGTCGTAGATGTTTGTTTTGTTTGTGGTTGCCCGTGGATTGTATACGGAGACTGAGTAATGTCGTCGCCCGTAGGACGTGGATTAGTCCAAATCCGTATTTACTTAGATTTGGGTTTGTGTTTTTAGTTTAAGGATGCATTAGTCGCGTTACGGCTAAGATCAACTTAAACGTTCGTTAAGGATACGATAGTCCTGTTTGAGACTAAGATCAACTTAACGTGATCGTTTAGATCCGACAAAAGAGCGTTTGGGCTCTATTGTTCCAGTTTGGGAGATTCATAGTCCAATTTGGGACTAAAGTCTGTTTGGAGGATACGTTAGCTATTTTTGAGTCTAAGATCGACTCAAACGTTTGTTAAGGATACGTTAGTCCAGTTTGAGACTAAGATCAACTTAACGGGACCGTTTAGATCCGACAAAAGAGCATTTGGGCTCTATTATGCCAGTTTAGGGACGTGGTGGTCCATATTCCAGTTTAGGGACGTGGTGGTCCGATATTAGTTTATGGACGTTTCGGTCCGATATTAGTTTAGGGACGTTTCGGTCCGATATTAGTTTAGGGACGTTTCGGTCCGATATTAGTTTAGGGATGTTTCGGTCCGTTGTTAGTTTAAGGACATTTCGCAGTCTATATGAGTGTGTGGTCGTTGGGACCCGTCACCTCTTTGACGTCGTTGAGGAATTACAACGATGGATATCAAAAGAGTTCGGAGATGTACCCTTGAACCGGATGTGGATTGGTTTAGGAGAGCCGTTTTGCTCAGTTAATTTAGTTTAAGGACTTATGGCCACGATTGGGCTAAGTCCAGTTAAAAATGTCCAATATTTTATTTGCATTTGTTTTTATTTTTATTTGGGCTTTGCCCAGAAAAGATGCAGGGCATCAATTTGTTTTGGGCTCTGCCCTTTATAAATGATGCAGAGCATCAATTTCATTTGGGCTCTGCCCTTTTTATTGCTTTGCAATTTATTTTGGCCTGCTAGGTCCTCTTAATTTAGGCTGGCCCTTCAGGTAATGCATTGCATTTGTGCAAAACACCAAGAATCTTTTAGATTCAAGAACAGAAGTGCAGAGCACTTTTTATCCCATGATTTGGATCAAAGAAAAACAAGTTTTTCTTTGTTTCAGAGAACCAAAGGTTCATAGCAAGTGCAAGGCACTATTTTTTTATTATTTTTATTTATTTGCTGAAGATCATTGATCTTTTTCTTAGATCCATGATCTATTCCTAAGAGAATTCTTTCTTCTTTTAAAAGGTTTTTACCTTCTTTTTTTTTTTGTTCTCCTGCAGTTCTCAAAAGTTTTCTTCTTTCTTTTTTTTTTAAAACCAGATGATCCCTTGAAATGAGTTTTGGGGTCCTTTTTATAGTGCTCAAAAATTAGTTAAATTTTTTCAATAAATCTTTTCCTGAGTGATTTGGGGAATTTTTCCCACCGTTGGATCTTTGATCCAAAGGCCCCCTGTTTTACAGAAGAAATCTTCTTGTTTTAACAAGAACAGAAAAGATTTCCTTAAATTTTCATTCTGTTGTTGCGCAACTCACCAGCGCGTGACACGTGTCGCGCAGTAAGGCGCTTGCGCAGCTGTGCTTGCGCAACTGCGCAGACACATGTCGCGCAGTGAAGTGCTTGCACAACTGAGCTTGCGCAACTGCGCAGACACGTGTCGCGCAGAGGTGCGTTTGCGCAGTTGTGCTTGCGCAACTGCGCAGACACGTGTCGCGCTGCAGTGCACTTGCGCAACAGTGTTTGCGCAACTACGCAGACACGTGTCGCGCAGCGGTGCGCTTGCGCAGTTGTGCTTGCGCAACTACGCAGACACGTGGGGCGCTGTGGTGCACTTGCGCAACAGCGTTTGCGCAACTGCGCAGACACGTGTCGCGCAGCAGTGCGATTGCGCAGTTGTGTTTGCGCAACTGCGCAGACACGTATCACGCAGCGCAGCGCTTGCGCAACTGAGCGTTGCTTTTGCTTTTTAAAGAGCCTTGCTCTGATTGGACGCACTGCCTTGGGCGTTGTGCTGCCGAGTCAACTTCTGACACGTGGCAAATTGCGCGCAGCGCACGGGATCTGAAGCGTTGCTTCAAAATTAAAGTTTAAATTTTCAAAGCAAAGCTTTATTTCTGATTGGGGGAAGATGAAGTGTTGCTTCTTCTCCCGCCTTGGAATTTGAACATAGCTTTGCTCTGATTGGGGTAAACAACCACATGAACAGAAACCCACGAGCCCTCGCGAAACCCAACGGCAGCAACCCTAGCCGCCTCCATCCTCGCCGCCGCAGCCCCGACGCCGACGCCGACACCACCAGCATCCTCGCCTCCTCCTCCTCGTCTCACCCATATCCCCATTGCTTCCACCCTCGCAGCTACCTGTGCTCCCCCGCAGCCACCCGAGACACCTGCAGCCGTTCCAGTGTCTCGCCGTCGACGATCTCCTCGTCGTCTTCCACTCGCCATCATTCTCCTTCTCCCGGTGCACCCCCGACCAGAACAGCGACCCTCGGCAAACCCCCCGCAACTTCTCTGAGTCGCCTGAGACGCCGCCGGCGACCACCTGCGCCGCCCCTGGCCGTCGCCGACGATCCCGGACCACCCCAGAACACCTCGTAAGTGTTTCTCCATCTCACCCTTCCTCTCTTCATTTTTCAAAACCGAGAACAACCCGCTGGATCTTTTCTGCAGATCGCCGGAGACGCCGTTCTCGTCGCCGTCGATCTCGCCGTCGTTGCTAGTGCCCTCTGAGACCAGTGAGTATTTCCCGTATTTCCCCATCTTCTCCTTTTTCTGTTCATTCCCTTCTTTTTCTAGATCTATACCCGTAGAAACCCTATTCACTGTTTTGTATCTCGCCGGAATCCGGCCGTGCCAGCGACGTGTCCCGACGATCCAGCAGAGTACTCTGACCTGTGTGGTTCCTTGGTTCGTTGTTTGGGTTCAATCCGTGAACCGTGCGTCCGTCGCGAGTTTCCCCGCCGACGTTACGTTCTGTTTTTCCCGGTTCGCGACCCGTCGAGGCAAGTACCCCTTGCTACATGATATACAATATATTTATATATGTATTGACACCCTAAACCTGTAAAATTAGCTTGGTATAATCGTTTTCCCATTTCGGTTACAATGTTGCATTATATCATTTTATCATTAAACATGGAATTTACAGTTTTCCAATTTGAACCCAATAATCAAATCTACCTGTTCAATCACATTTTACTGTTAAAATAGCTGGTAGCAATTATCCCTGTAGTTCTGTTACATTCGGACACTCGCATGCATTAACCTGAAATAACTGTATTGGACCGTTACATAAATTATTGCACCGCTAAGGGTGCTTAAACCTGTTAACATGACTAAACGGCTACATTGTATTACTGCACTCTTGTGATTGAATGAAACTGCTTATTATTTAATTCATTGCTTATTTCATGTTGTTAATAACCACGTGTGATTATATATCTGATTGTGAGCACACCCATGATAGTGGTTATATCTTGACCTGACATGGCTACACATATATATATTGATACACCTGACATGGTACCGTATACTGTTGACTTGATGTACCATGACCCGACCTATTACCTGATCTCGTGCCTAATGCCAACAATCCTGACATGTAGTCCTCATGGACCGTTCCTGTTGTCTATCCAGACAAACCTTCTTTTACCTGATCCTGTGTTGGTATTAGTTCTTTATTACTGAATACCTGACTCGATATACATAACTTGGGGGTATGGGGAAATCAAAGGTGAAACCGACTTGTAACTCAACAGTTTGATACCTGTTCTGATCAGTCTTACGGGCTAGGCCAGCCCCGGAATGATGATGCTGACATCACTCGCCCATCCTGCTACTTGTTACTGCCTAGCGGCACGTCTCGGATTCAGCCTCGAGAATCTTGACCGTGGTCCCGGGAACGCACTGGATACTATTGAGTTACATTGACGATTTATCAATTGATTTCAAAGACTTTAGACTAGAAAACCTGATAGAACAGTTTAGTTACCCACTGCACACTACCCTGCACTGCTTGTTTCACATTATTGCTTTATTCATGTTTATTTTGCATTGCCTGTTACATTGTTCATATTATTTTACTTGTTGACATGACGCGCTGACGTCTGGGTTTTGCATGGCCCAGATTCCGTACCGCTGTTGCAGTCCGAGCAGGAGTACTTCAGCCAGCAGGCTGAGCTGTGAGTTCAGTAGTAGTTAGTTTTATTTCCTGCATTTATTTCCTGATGTGAGCCCGCATTATAGGATACACTTTTCAGTTATTTGTATTGGATCATTTGCTTCCGCATTTATTTATTATTGACTCATGTTATTCTGGATTATGGACATGTTTTAGATAGTTTTATCTAGTTCTTGATATCTCCACAGCCGTAATGTGACTGTGGAAGGATTTTTTCCTATCCACAGGTAGCATGGTTGGCTATGTCACGTGCCCATTTTAGCGTACTTTGGGAAGCGGGGCGTGGCATCATGAAAAGTAAATATAAATGGAATGAAAAGCGATGCCTAAACAATGGTATAACAGGAAATGAAAATACTGAATAGAACATGGTACAATGTCTTGAGCTCGGGGTCTTCGTGAAACTGATCCAAGTCTTCACCGGTGGGCTCGATTTCTGACGGGTCCAAAACACCTGACGACATTCAAAGAAGAAACAAATAGAATGTCGTCAGCGAACAGGTCGCTCGGTAAGTCCCAAAGATAAGGAAGAATTAGAAAAGACAGAATAAGAGGTAACTTCTAAAGTTGTATACTATTTGTTGTAATGTTGTATTAACGCTGTTGTTTGTAGCTTGGTACAGAAAAATGCCAGTGTATACGAGATGAGTCTCTATATGCTAGAAACCAGGGCAAACGGAAAATAGAGTACAAGGCTCCGTTAGAAGGCCCGGAACAACGGCAATTGGATTCATGTTAGGTATCTTAAGTCTGACCGTCTCGTGCCACTTTTAACATCTTCCGTACCAATCTACCCCTTAAACCCCGTAGTGTTTTGATTGTTTTGTTGTATTGTATTGTGTAAGTTGGATGACTGACCAAAACCATGATATCAGTAAACAGATTGTAACTGCATAATCAGGTAAATGGAATAACGGGATAATGGATGTATATCCATGGTTTGGTTCAGTCAAGTTGTATAGATTGTTAACTGGATTCTGGGATTCATGTGTTCATATTGAGTTGGAATATTAAAGAATGTAGATTGACTTGAATCATATTCAAGTAAGAAATAATCAGACTCAAACCCGAGTCAGACTAAAAGAAATGTAATTTCAAGTTCTATATTTTTTAGGGTCATTATTGTAATTTATAAAACTTGAGAGGGTTTTATGTAAAAATACTTTTGTATAGTTTTCAAGATACACCTCAAGTATTTATTATTCGTCTTTATTGTTATAATAAGTGTGATTTTATTTTGTCTTATTTCTAGTGAAAATATCCTAATTACATAAATAAAGGTATTAATTTGTAATATTGATTTATTTGAAATTCATGGTATTTTAATGTAACTTTTAATCTTGTAATTTTTAGGAAAAGGTGGAAATTATAACTTATAATAAAATAGGTGTCTAAATGATAAATATACATATGTTTATACAAGAATAATTTTTAATAAATATTTTATTTTCCAAAAATCTCATTTTTCTTAAATGTCGTATTTTAAACCTTTCGAGACCGAATGCTCCTTGCGGAGGTCTGAATCTCGCACTACTAAGCCCGAGGGTGCACGATAAACCGTACTATCCCTAATGAGTTTCCCAAAGGTGGGTTGCAGTGGCGCTTTGCAAAGATTTAATAAATACTAATCATTTAGAAAACAGTTTTATAAAGATAAGGTATTTATTTGAAAAAGGGTGTAAATTTCCGTATTTTAGATTCTAGGGTTTCCTAAGCCGACTAACCTATTTCTAAATGGTCTAAACGATAAGTCATTAGAAGCCTCAAATCGCCTCTTCACCGCCAATTGTGGCCAGATAAGTACAAATGAGAAAAGGAGGGATTCGATCACGAATCGTGAGACGGGCCTTTTAAAGTTATCTTTTCTCACTTGCCTAGCCTAGACACCACAAAATCAGGTTTAGATAAACGATCGATGTCCACAACTTATCGTATTTTTCCTATTAAAGATATTGGTTTAAGAATGTATTAACCTAAAACTTTTAGAAAAGGTTTTATAAAGAAAATGGTATTTTAATGTAAAATCTTGTTTTGTCGTATTCTAAATTTTCAAGGTAGCGCATTATGATTACATATGAGTTTGTGATGAGGTAGGTCATTACCTCGTGATCTACTTTAAGGTTTAGCAAGGTTCAGAGGTTAAATGTGATAAACTAAACATGGTGGTATTTAAGTGAAGAATACGATATATTGCAAAAGTTATCATTTCATGTGAGAAACGTTATCCAAATTAGTTGTTATGTGATTAGTAGTCAACATGAATATGTTTAAGCATTATGGAATTAGTGATAAGTGAGATTTGATAGAAAACCGAATCGGAAATCGGTTTGTTCCGATTTCCGTCGGGTTTGTAAAGTCGTATTTTATGAAAGAATAGAAAGGTAGAAAAGAGGGACTTACGGGTTTGGACAACGTTAGAGAGTAAGAGAGAGGTAGAGGGTTTGCCGGTGCGTCGAATCGTCGTTGAGAGGTCCTAGCACGATCGTCGGAATTTCGCCGTTGATTTTGTCAGCGCTTCGCCTTTCGCTCGTTTTCTCGCGTACCAAGTTCTCTTGAAATTTTTAGAGAGTGGACTTAGGAATGTAGGATGAGAGGGTAGAGGGTATGAGGGTTTATATAGGGTTAGGCTAGGGTTAAGGTTTTTAATAAAAAATATAAAAATTCATTAAACCTAGGAGTAAAAGAGATTTATTGGGCAATTTAAAACCGATCCAGGTATAATAAGTGTGCAGGAGGGTTGACCACTTCAAGACCCAACTTTTCTCTGTTGGTGACTCGGCCGTCCGGCCAAGTCCGGCCGATGGCGCCGGACCGAGTCGTCCGAGTCGCCGGCCGGCGGCGCCGAGTCGGGCCGAGTCAGGGTTCCAATGGCCGGGGATTCTTCGGGGGTATAATTTGGAATATTTACTTTTTGTTGTCCAGTACAAATTTTGTGAGTTATGGCATTTTGACCGTTGACTTCCAAAAGAAATTAAAACAAAATAAATACAAAAATAATATGGGGCATGGGATTTGAACTCTGGTGGCTTGGTTCAGCAGTGCAAGGTATTACCAATGAGCTACAAGCTCATTCTTGTAATTATTGTGGGAAAATAACTACTTAAAGTGGTAACAGCAACATTAAATACCCCAAGTACACTTTAATTTTAAAACAATTTTATGTACACTAAAAATGGAATTATTTAAAAACAAAATAATTACTTATATATATATTGTGCTCAGGTTAAAATACTCCTTTATGGATTTTTTAAAAATTTAAAAAAATTTGTATAGAAAAGTGTATAGGAAAAATTAGGGTTGTTACATTCAAACCTTCCGGACTTAAACGATAGGGTGCTTTGATCACCGGTTGTGCTCCTGATACTAAATCAATACTGAATTCAAGAGCTCAATCGGGAGGCAAACCTGATATATCGTCAGGAAATACATCGTCGAACTCTCGAACCACATCTGGTCTTGATTCTTCCTCCGCTTGAGCTGCTACAACTACTGCTTCTCTTGGCTTCGCTTTGTAGGTACTTGGCTCTAGTGTACGGTCTCCGCTTTTGAAATAGAAGACCGGATGGTATGGAATCTCGAATACTACCCTCCTTTGACGACAATCTATGGTAGCATAAAAAGTTCCAAGCCAATCCATTCCTAGAACCACATCGAAGTTCGGTATGTCCAGCACTTTGAAGTCAGCATAAAATTCTCTGCTGCAGACGGCGACTGGACACAAGCTGTATCCCATAGTTGCCTTTAGAACACCATTTCCTGAACTGACATTCCAGCTGGATACAAGCGGTGAGACTGGAGTCGCATGGGTTCGAACAAACCGTTGCGACATAAAGCAATGTGATGCTCCAGTATCAAACAGTGCTAGTGCAGGGATTGAGGATACTAAGATTGTACCTAAGGTATGTGGGATATGTTTTAGGTATAGAAAATATGTAGCTTAGAAAAGAAAAGTTTGAAAAGAAAAGTTTACCAGTGATGACTTGGCCAGTGGCCTCATCTTCTTCCACGGACATCGTGAAAGCCTGGCGCCTTGGTACATTCCTCCTGGCCTGAGGAGCATTCTTCGGAACGTTCCTTTGAGCTTGATGGAACTGACGAGGAGGTGGTGCAGCTTGTGGTCCTCTGGGTGGTGCAGGTAGTGCAGGTCTTGGAGCAGGTGCCTGAAGAGCTGGTCGCTGCGGATAGGTAATTGCTGGCCTGGATGCAGCGACTGGGTTTTGTCTTTGGGGACAAGACCCAATATCGTGAGTAGCTGAGCCACAGACTAAGCAAAGGCGGTTGGCTCGACGGCAGTCCTTCATCATATGTCCAGTTCTCTTGTAGTAGGTGCAAAAAGCTAGGCTGGGACGATGGTTCGGTACTCCGGGTCGCCTCAAGTAGCACTGTTTGCTCGGTAGTTGGCGCAGGAACAGCCGGTGTGAGAGGTAGTGCTGGAGGTGTGTTGTTGACATTGGTGCTGGTGTTGTTTAGGGAATCCATAACCTTGAAGAAAAATTTGGGTTAGGATAGATTCAAATACATGAAATGATAAGATTCAAGGAATAGAAATTTGTAAGATTCAAGAAACATGAATTGTAAAGAATGTTTTAGTTGCTGATTCTTGTATTATATTGCTTAGGTTGTTCACACAGAACAGAACTGCATAGTATGGTTCTATACAGCTCGGACCTGCATGGGCCACCAACAAAACCTGTCACGCCCCATTTCCCGGTATACGGCGAATGGGGACGCGACGAGGTCCGCTACGTATTTACTTTGAAGTAAATACGCTAAGCGTATCTAAGCAATATAAAGGTAAAACACAAGAGACAAGAGATATAGAAATAACAGCAACTTTATTAATAACATTCTTTTGTACATTGCATGAAAAGTAAATACAACTGGAATGAAAAGCGATGCCTAAACAATGGCATAACAGGAAATAAAAATACTGATTAGAACAAGGTACAATGTCTAGAGCTCAGGGTCTTCGTGAAACTGATCCAAGTCATTACCGGTGGGCTCGATCTCTGCTGGGTCCAAAACACCTGACGACATTCAAAGAAGAAAGAAATAGAATGTCGTCAGCGAACAGGTCGCTCGGTAAGTCCCAAAAGTAAGGAAGAAAGACAGAATAAGAGGTATCTTCTAAAGTTGTATAATATTATAGAATATTGTGTTCACGCTGTTGTTTGTAGCTTGGTATGGAAGGATGCCAGTGTATACGAGAGGGGTCTCAGTATGCTAGAGACCAGGGCAAACGGAATGTACAAGGAACCGTTAAGCCACGGTACAACAGCAACGGAATATAGGTTAGGTGTCTTAATCTTACCGTCTCGTGCCACTTCTAACACCTTCCGCACCAATCTACCCCTTAAACCCCGTAGTGTTTTGATTGTATTGTTGTATTGTATTGTATAAGTTGGATGACTGACCAAAACCATGATATCAGTAACAGAGTGTAACTGCATAATCAGGTAAATGGAATAACGGAATAATGGATGTATATCCATGGTTTGATTCAGTCAAGTTATATAGATTGTTAACTGGATTCTGGGATTCATGTGTTAATATTGAGTTGGAATATTAAAGAATGTAGATTGACTTGAATCATATTCAAGTCAGAAATAATCAGACTCAAACCCGAGTCAGACCAAAAGAAATGTAAGTCGAAGTTCTATAATTGTTAGGGTCCTTATTGTAATTTATAAAACTTGAGGGGGTTTTATGTAAAAAATACTTTTGTATAGTTTGCAAGATACACCCCAAGTATTTATTATTCATCTTTATAGTTATAATGAGTGTAATTTTATTTGTGATATTTCTTAGTGAAAATATTCTAATTCCATAAATAAAGGTATTTATCTGTATTTTAATGTAAAATTTAGTCTTGTGATTTTTTTAGAAAAAGTGGAATATTTATATTATAACAAAATAGATCTTTTAATGATAATATACATATATTTATACAAAAATAATTTCAATAAATATTTTATATAAAAATATTATTTTCTTAAGATATCGTATTTTAAACCTTTCGAGACCGAATGCTCCTTGCGGAGGTCTGAATCTTGCACTACTAAGCCGAGGGTGCACGATAAACCGTACTATCCCGAACGGGTTCCCCAAAGGTTGGTTGTAGTGGCGCTTTGCAAAGATTTATAAATACTAAACCTTTAGAATACGGTTTTATTAAAGTAAAAGGTATTTATTTGCAAAAGTCGATTTTCCGTATTTTAGATTCTAGGGTTTTATGTTTCAACTAGACTATTTCTAAATGGTCTAAACGACAAGTCGTTAGAAGCCTCTGCCACGCCTCGCTTCCCGGTGTACGGCGAAGTGGACGCGACGAGGTCCGCTACGTATATACTTAGAAGTACATATGCTAAGCGTATCTAAGTAATATAAAATTAAATCACAAGAGACAAGAGATATAGAAATAACATCAACTTTATTAATAACATTCTTTTGTACAATGCATGAAAAGTAAATACAACTGGAATGAAAAGCGATGCCTAAACAATGGCATAACAGGAAATGAAAGTACTGAATAGAACAAGGTACAATGTCTAGAGCTCGGGGTCTTCGTGAAACTGCTCCAAGTCTTCACCGGTGGGCTCGATCTCTGCTGGGTCCAAAACACCTGACGACATTCAAAGAAGAAAGAAATAGAATGTCGTTAGCGAATATGTCGCTCGGTAAGTCCCAAAGATAGGGGAGAAATAGACAAAGAGTAGGAGAGAGTGAGAGTAGCTTTTAATATTGTATTGTATTGTTGTAATGTTGTATTAACGCTGTTGTTTGTAGCTTGGTACAGAAGAATGCCAGTGTATACGAGATGGGTCTCTATATGCTAGTGACAAGGGCAAAGGGAATATAGAGTACAAAACTCCGTTAGAAGGCCCGGAACAACGGCAATTAGATTCATGTTAGATATCTTAAGTCTGACCGTCTCGTGCCACTTTTAACATCTTCCGTACCAATCTACCCTTTAAACCCCGTAATGTTTTGATTGTATTGTTGTTTTGTATTGTATAAGTTGGATGACTGACCAAAACCATGATATCAGTAACAGAGTGTAACTGCATAATCAGGTAAATGAAATAACGGAATAATGGATGTATATCCATGGTTTGGTTCAGTCAAGTTGTATAGATTGTTAACTGGATTCTGGGATTCATGTGTTCATATTGAGTTGGAATATTAAAGAATATAGATTGACTTGAATCATATTCAAGTCAGAAATAATCAGACTCAAATCCGAGTCAGACTAAAAGAAATGTAAGTTGAAGTTCTATATTTGTTAGGGTCATTATTGTAATTTATAAAACTTGAGGGGGTTTTATGTAAAAATACTTTTGTATAGTTTTCAAGATACACCTCAAGTATTTATTATTAGTCTTTATTGTTATAATAAGTGTGATTTTATTTTATGATATTTCTAGTGAAAATATCCTAATTTCATAAATAAAGGTATTTATCTGTAATATGGTTTTATTTGAAATTCATGGTATTTTAATATAACTTTTATTCTTGTAACTTTTAGGAAAAGGTGGAAACTTTATCTTATAATAAAATAGGTGTTTAAATGATAAATATACATATGTTTATACAAGAATAATTTTTAATAAATATTTTATCTTCCAAAAATCTCATTTTTCTTAAATGTCGTATTTTAAACCTTTCGAGACCGAATACTCCTTGTAGAGGTCTGAATCTCGCACTACTAAACCCGAGGGTGCACGATAAACCGTACTATCCCTAACGAGTTCCCCAAAGGAGGGTTGTAGTGGCGCTTTGCAAAGATTTAATAAATACTAATCATCTAGAAAACGGTTTTATAAAGATAAGGTATTTATTTGTAAAAGGTGTAAATTTCCGTATTTTAGATTTTAGGGTTTCCTAAGCCAATTAGCCTATTTCTAAATGATCTAAATGACAAGTCATTAGAAGCCTCAAATCGCTTCTTCACCGCCAATTGTGGCCAGGTAAGTACAAATGAGAAAAGGAGGGATCCACTCATGAATCATGAGACGGGCCTTTTAAAGTTACCTTTTCTTACTTGCCTAGCCTAGACACCACAAAGTCAGGTTTAGATAAACTATTGATGTCCATAACTTATCGTATTTTTCCTATTAAAGGTATTGGTTTAAGAATGTATTAACCTAAAACTTTTAGAAAAGGTTTTATAAAGAAAATGGTATTTTAATGTAAAATCTTGTTTTGTCGTATTCTAAATTTTCAAGATAGCGTATTATGATTACATATGAGTGTGTGAGGAGATAGGTCATTACCTCGTGAACTACTTTAAGGTTTAGCAAGGTTAAGAGGTTAAATGCGATAAACTAAACATGGTGGTATTTAAGTGAAAGAATACGATATATTGCAAAAGTTATCATTTCATGTAAGAAACTTTATCCAAATTAGTTGTTATGTGATTAGTAGTCAACATGAATATGTTTAAGCATTATGGAATTGGTGAAAAGTGAGATTTGATAGAAAATCGAATCGGAAATCGGTTTGTTCCGATTTCCGTCGGGTTTGAAAAGTCGTATTTTAATGAAAGAAAAGAAGGATAGAAAAAGGGGACTTACGGGTTTAGAAAACGTTAGAGAGTAAGAGAGAGGTAGAGGGTTTGCCGGTGCGTCGAATCGTCGTTGAGAGGTCCTAGCACGATCTTCGAAATTTCGCCGTCGATTTCGTCAGCGCTTCGCCTTTCGCTCGTTTTCTCACGTACCAAGTTCTCTTGAAATTTTTAGAGAGTGGACTTAGGAATGTAAGGTGAGAGGGTAGAGGGTATGGGGGTTTATATAGGGTTAGGGTTTTTAATAAAAAAATAAAAAAAATATAAAAAATCATTAAAAATTCTTTAAACATAGGAGTAAAAGGGATTTATTGGGCAATTTAAAACCGATCCAGGTATAATAAGTGTGCAGGAGGGTTGACCAAGTCAAGGAGCATCTTTTCTCTGTTTGTGACTCGACCGTCCGGCCAAGTCCGGCCGGCGGCGCCGGACCGAGTCGGCCGAGTCGCCGGCCGGCGGCGCCGAGTCGGGCTGAGTCACACCACCAGAGGCCGGGGAAACTTCGGGGGTACAATTTGGTATATTTACTTTTTGTTGTCCAGTACATATTTTGGGAGTTATGGCCTTTTGACCGTTGACTTCTCAAAGAAATTAAAACAAAATAAATACAAAAATAATGTGGGGCATGAGATTTGAACTTTGGTGGCTTGGTTCAGCAGTGCAAGATATTACCAATGAGCTACAAGCTCCTTCTTGCAATTATTGTGGGAAAATAACTATTTAAAGTGGTAACAGCAACACTAAATACCCCAAGTGTTACTTTAATTTTAAAACAATTTTATGTACACTAAAAATGGAGTTATTTAAAAAAAAAATAATTGCTTATATATATATTGTGCTCAGGTTAAAATACTCCTTTATGGATTTAAAAATTTAAAAAAAAAATTGTATAGAAAAGTGTATAGGAAAATTAGGGTTGTTACAGCCTCAATCGCCTCTTCACCGCCAATTGTGGTCAGGTAATTACAAATGAGAAAAGGAGGGATCCGCTCACGAATCGTGAGACGGACCTTTTAAAGTTACCTTTTCTCACTTGCCTAGCCTAGACACCACAAAGTCAGGTTTAGATAAACGATCGATGTCCATGACATATCGTATTTTCCTATTAAAAGATATTTGTTTTGAAAGTGTATCAAACCTAAAACTTTTAGAAAAGGTTTTATTAGAAAAGGGTATTTAAATGTAAAATCTTGTATTATCGTATTCTAAGTTTTGATGATATCATTTAGGGTTGTATTTGCGTGTGTGTGGAGGTAGGTCATTACCTCGTGATCTATTTTAAGGTATAGCAATGTTAAGGGGTTAAATGTGAAAACTAAACATTGTGGTATTTAAGTGAAAGAAATATGATAAATGGAAACGTTATCATTTCATGTGAGAAAACTTATTCAAATTAATTGTTAAGTGATTAGTAGTCAACATGAAGATATTTAAGCATTATGGAATTGATGATAAGTGAGATTTGATAGAAAACCGAATCGGAAATCGGTTTGTTTCGATTTCCGTCGGGTTTGAAAAGTCGTATTTTAATGTAAAAAAAGAAAGGTAGAAAAGGGGGACTTACGGGTTTGGATAACGCTAGAGAGTGAGAGGGAAGTAGAGGGTTTGCTGGCGCGTCGAATCGTCGTTGAGAGCTCCTAACACGATCACCGGAATTTCGCCGTCGATTTCGTCAGTGCTTCTCCTTTCGCTCGTTTTCTAACGTACCAAAGTTCTCTTAGAATATTGAGAGAGTGGACTTAGAAATTTAGGATGAGAGGGTAGAGGGTATGGGGTGTTTATATAGGGTTAGGCTAGGGTTAGGGGTTTAATTAAAAAAAATATAAAAACTATATAAAAATCATTAAAATCATTAAAACTTTGGAGTAAAAGGGATTTATTGGGCTCTCTGTAACCGATCCGACCAATTAAAGTGTGCAGGGGGGGAGACCAAGTCAAGATGCAGATTTTTCATTCAGGTGACTCGGCCGTCCGGCCGAGTCCGGCTGGCGGCGCCGGACCGAGTCGGCCGGTTCGCCGGCCGACTCGGCCGAATCAGGCCGAGTCAGGTGGTCGGGGGCCGGGGATTCTCGAGGGGAAATTTATGGTATTTTTACTTTTCAGTCTTCAGTACAAATTTTGTGAGTTATGGCGTTTTGACTGTTGACTTCCAAAAGAATTTAAAACAAAATAAATATAAAAATAATGTGGGGCATGGGATTTGAACTCTAGTGGCTTGGTTCAGCAGTGTAAGGTGTTACCCATGAGCTACAAGCTCCTTCTTATAATTATGGAGTGAAATAAATACTTAAAGAGATATCGGCCACAATAAATACTCCAAGTATACATTGAATTTAAATCAATTCTTTGTACATTAAAAATGGAGTTGTTACAGTGAGATTGAGAGAATTAAATTCTCAACTGGGATTAAACCCTAGTTCTGTCCATCTTGAAGGAATTAAATTTCTATAATTTTGGAGAATTGAATTCTCATATAGGGTTAGACCCTAATTTTATTTTGGAAGGAATTAAATTCCTATATCTTTAGGAGAATTAAATTCTCAAAACTCAATTCCCCCTCTAAGTTTTGGATCTGCATGGCAGGATCTCAACCCGATGAGAATTAAATTCTCAACTTATGGGGAGATGTGCTCTTTGCAGATCCTCAACTAGAGGAAGAATTAAATTCTTCGCAAAAGAGTTAAACTCTTAGATTTTTGAGAATTAATTTCTCTTTTTTCTGAAATTTTGATCTCCTTTCTTTTTCTCACCTAGGGTTTTCTTTCTGAATTTTCAAGATGCTAAAATTCTCTCCAAAGTTTTTTCTCCGAACTTCTATCTCTCGTGCTCTCCTCTCGACTCCTATTTATAGGAGGAGGAAAAGAATCAATTTGTTTGGTAAATCTCTCATTGAAAGATTTGATTTGTATTTTCATAATTAATCTGAGCCTTTAGATTATCTGGTGAATTTTATTCACCGTTGGATTTTTAATCCAAAGATATTCGATTTGTTATTTCTGGTGAGATTTGGGAGAAATCTTTCCTTGTCTAAATTTTTTTCCATAAATTGGTGATATTTAATCACCCCTGGATTTTCAATCCGACGGTTCTCCATAATTCTTCTTTATTTTTGGAAATATTTAAATGATCCTTTAGAATTTAATTCTATTAAACCGCAAGGCTTTTAAAGCCAGTCACGTGTTGACACGTGACCTTTGGTCACGTGTGCGCACGTGACCCCCGAATGGCCTCTCTTCTCTGCGCTATTTTGCGCTGCTGCTTTAACCATCACGTGTCAACACGTGACCATTAGTCACGTGTGAGCATGTGATGCCTCTTTTTGATTTTTTCCTGATTTTTAATCAGGGAACAAATGCCCCCACGGCGTTGCTCTCACGTGTCTGCACGTGAGTGCAACGCTGTCACTTTTGTGACCGTTGGATCTGTCTAGGGAGTAAGGTAGATGAAACGTTTTCCATCACATCCTATAAATGCAGGGGTCTCTTCAGAAGCGCCTCCACTTTTCATCTTCCTCCTTTGATAATTTTCTTCTTTTGAGAATTTAATTCTCCTTTTCCAGAGCTTAGTTCTCTGCTCCACAAATTTCAGAGTTTAACTCTGTTCAGGGAAGACCCATCTCTTCAGGTAGTGATCTTTGAAAGATCAAAGCACTTTTATACACATATAACTCTCGGGATTTTAAATCCATGCTAAGGGTTTTTTTTTCCTTTTTAACAAGCACCCATTTTTCTTCAAGTTCTTCAACAAGAACAGAAAACTATTTAATCTTCAAACAGTAGATCTCTTAGGGTTTCTCTAATCTTTAGGGAGATGATGGTGTCGGTTTTCTTTTCCATGGAATTTAATTCCATCCTCAAGGAGCTCTGGCTCTGGAACAAAAAATTTCTGGGAATTTAATTCCCTTTTTCAAAAAGGAATTTAATTCCTATGAGGAACTAAGTTCTTCCCATGGGGCTTCTTGGGGTTTCCTTGCCCTGAGTTGTCTCCTTCACATCCGAGAAGAAGAAGTTCATAATGTCTCTTCCTGAGAATTTAATTCCCTTGATTCTGTTTGATTTATCACAGAGTCCAAAATAGATTTCTTTTTAGGGGAATGTGTAGGGTCACTTGAAATCCCCTGCCTATTTAATGAGAATCTTCCTTTTGTCTCATTATTAACGAGCCGTCATCCTAATTCTGTGGGACCCATATGTTTTGTAACCAATGGTCCCAAAAAAAATCCGCTGTTGCTTTCTTTCACTGTCTTTTTATATATATATATTTATAATCATATATATACATACTGCTGGCTTCGCTTTAAACAGTTTCTCCTTGTTTTATTTCAGGTACAATGACTTCCGTTCCATACTTTCCCTTTACTCGCTCAGAGGCCGCCTTTCCTCAGTCACCATCTGATGAGGAAGTGATGGCGATGATCAGGGCTCATGACCCGAACTGCACCAACTTGCTTTTGTGGGGGACTTGGTACGGTCATATTATCCGGGGGCGCCGGAGTTTTCTTTGCGAAGTACCAACGGAGCCCACTTTTCCGTTTCTGCCAATGGACCCTCTTTACCGTAGAGATGCCGAATTGGACTCCGATGGGGCGGCTCGAGCCTTCGACAACTGGCATCCCGAACCATCCGATCCCAGCTATAGATATTCTGGGACGACATATTTGCCAGGGTGAGGCCCAACCATGGGGGAAAATCTACAAGATAGGGCTCACCCCTCGACACCCCACGGGCTACCTCCTCTGGGCTCGTTACATCCTTTCTGCCCATCGCTCGCGGTTGCAGAAGGTCGGGCTTTACCAGGCGATGTATGCGTCGCTCTTCCACTACCAATCCCCGCACGTCTGGTTTGTTAAGGCGTTCTTGAACCAGTGGAATCTCCCCACCAACACTTTTCTTCTAGGAGACCGCGAGGTTTCGATCTCTTTGGAAGAATTTTATGAAATCTCGGGGCTGCCAATCCGGGGGGCACTTTATGAGGAGTTGCTGCCTCCCGATGAGTACGTCTTTGAGTCCGAGCCCGCAATCCTCGACGGCCTGTCTAGCGAGAACGTCGTCCGCCACAAGCATCCAAGTCTGATCAAGGCGTTGGGCATCTTTGACCGGCTGTTCACGGAATCTGAGGAGAAAGGCGTTACTTTTAAGAGCTTCATTGCTTGCTTCCTTCGCGAGGATGTCCTGTCGAAGATGGCTCCAAAGTTCGAAAATATCACTGACCCCTTTGGGTTTGGTCCAAAGAAGCTGCCGACCAAGGAATCGGATTTACCACAGTATTACATTCCTATTATGTCGCCGGTGTCTTTCGAATCTATTGCAGCTCCCGGCATGGATGAGGAGACATTTTTCATGGGTTTCATCAGCGTCTGGCTTAGCTGTTTCGTCATCCCCATGCATCGCCGGTTCGTGAGAGTCTCGGTTATCTATCCGGCTCATCGTATTGCTGAGGGGACACGGCTGGCCGTCGGCATCCCGGCATTGGCGCATCTCTATCATGTGTTGGGTGCTGCGGCTAATACATCTACTTCTGGCGTAGATGTAGTAAACTTTTCGCTTCATTACTTCACTTCTTAGATCGAAATGCACGTGTTGGGCGCTTTTGCTATGCATCAGAGGCCTGCATTCTACGACGCCTACACCTTCCCGTGACTTATGCGATTGGTGAATGCTTCTGCCTCCGACCCAACTCAATTTGGGGCCATTCGGGCGTTGATTGCTCCTTATGCTACTGCTGGCGGATTGGTATTTACCGACCGGGTTTTATCTTCTCCTTCGGGTCCAGCTCAGCAACTCTGGGACCAGTCAAAAGACAATGTGCCTTCTTTGAGGCCCCGAGAGGCTACGCACTTGTATGCAATCAGACCAGGCTATCTGGTATTTCGCCAGGATAGTGCAGCCATTTTCATGCGGTACAGCCCGCATCGCTTCGCCCGGCAACTTGGATATGACCAGGACGTCCCTTTCGAGGCTTTCATAGTTGCGTCGGTCCCTTCACTCGAAGCCGTTCGCGATGCCGCTCATCATTTCGTGAGGTTGAACACCGGCTCCCACTTCATGATCCCTGAAGCTGACCACCTTCCCCGGTGCGTGGGATCGTTTACGGGCTGGTACCTTCATCGGGTCAACCCGATTATTTTTGAGGAGAGAAGGGTACTCCTTGGACATGGTGCTCCTACTCAGGTTCCGGCCGCAGGAGCTACACTGCGACCGCGCGCACCGGTCCGCTTTCCCCTGAGGGATACCGATGTTGCGCTTATTCCGGGAGAGTCTGGAGTAGACCTCACTCCCATGGCTGGTATGCCATTGGACACCCGGTCGTGGGCTAATCGGGCTCCGGTAGCAGCACCACTACCCGTGGCGTCGACAATGGCCGTGTCATCCTCAGTTGTGGCGCCAAGCGAGGGTGGTAGGGACGAGGGTGTTGAGGATGAGGTGGGTCGGCGTCGTGCCAAGGCTCCACGGGGGAGGAAACGGTCGTGTTCGGCGGTCGGTTCTGGATCTAAGCGGCGGAGGAAGGTGGCCACCAACTTACTCGATTCTTTAGCAGAGTCTGAGCCCATACTTCAAGATGAACCGTTGGCCGTGCAAGAGTCGGATGCTGGTCTACTTTTTCCGGGTTCGGCTGCCGAGGAAGCCACACAATTGGCTGAGGCTATAAGACGTTCCAAAGATGAGTCTCAGAACGTAAGGGTTCCGAAGAAGCGCTATCCTGCCGTAATCTTCTATGAAGACCCCTCGTGGATCCGGCAGCGGTTCATCGGCCCTTTGGAGGAATGGGGAGAGAGAGCCCTGAAGCAGGCCGCTTCGGAGGATGCTGCGGACGCGCTTTCCTTGTGGACTGGCGGCCACGAGTCCACCCTCAAACCCCGGCGAGCACACCTCCTTGAGAAGGAACATCGGCTTGAAGAAGCCATATTGAAGGCTTCCTTACGCATTGGTATGTTCTTATACTTCTTTGCAGCACTTCATATTGCTTACACTTGTATGTGTGTATCCTCATTCTTGTGCGAATTGTGCAGAGACTTCGGCGATGGGGGAGATTCCTACGGGCTTGCTGAAGATAGAGCTTGTTGAAATCCCCAATGAAACATTGCTCGGTGTGGAGGGGGTTGACGACGCTGTCCCTCTCGCGATAGAGCCTCCTGTGGCGGTTTTTGATCCCGGAGCAGTCGCTCCATTGGGAGATTCACCCTTGGTGGTTGCCGTCCTAACGGCTCTTCCTGAGGGCAGCCCAGAGGCTGGGATGGAGGTAGTCAGGACCACCCTCCCTTTGTTGGATCCCGAGGTCACGGCGGAGGCCGTTGAAGCTGCTATCCCCCCAGCTCAGAATGGGAGGAGCGTCGAAGGTAACCTTCCACATTTTTGAACCAGTGATCTTTCCGTTATCTGAATCATTTTATCTTTCCAGAACTGCACAGACTGGCGGCCTCTATTGCCGATATGTCTCCCCGGCAATCCTTTCAACGCTTGCTGGAGAAGGCCGCCCCACAGGCGATATCTCCTCAACGCATCGTCCTCTAGTCTGGGCAAGGTTAGTGTCGTTCACCGTTTCATAGCATTGTTGTTATTTCGCAAGATGACATTGATGTTCTTTACAGTTCTGGAGGCCGATGACGAGGTTGAGGTCCTCGAAGGGCCAGGGGAAACTTCAGCTCCTTCTTGCATGACTGTGGGTAAGTGAAGTCTCGATATGGTTCCACTTGTTCTTTTTGCTTTTAAAAGTTTCACTGATCCTTTATAAATCTGAACAGCCCTGCCAGTTCTCACAGCGCTAGAGTCGCGCATCGCCATGCCACCCGGCCCTTACGCCTTACGAGCCTCAGATCGTCTTGCAAAATTAAGCCTTGACTCCTTGTCATCCCTGATCGAAGATCTTCGTGCGGGCAGTGTGATCACAGCCGAAGCATTTGCCGCTGAAGCTAACAGTTCTCTTCCCTTTCTTGCTGTCTATCATAGCGAAGCGGTGGTGCAAGTCTGGGTTGAGTTTTGCCGGCAGGTGGAGGCTTGTTTGCATGTGCTCGAGTGTACTCGCCTTTCTTCGGAGGCTGTGGCTGTGAAGGCGAGCTTAGGGGGCTTAATCGAGCGGTGCGCGGCGAATATGGTGTCATGCGAGAAGAGGCTCGGCCGCAAATTTTCGGAGAGGGAGCTGGCCTCTAAGGCGCTGAGCGAGCTCCAAGCCAACCTTACAGCCAAATCAAACAAAGCGTATGAACTCTGGCGAGTACTTCAAGAGTCTATTAAAGAGGTGGTGGCCCTCGATAAAGCTGCCGTGTTCACTCGCGAAAGGGTTGAGGCTCATAAGGCTACCGAGAAGGAGCTCGAAGGTCGGCTTGCCTCATATCAGGCCCAGCAGGCTCAGGCGGAAGCCCGTCTTCTGGCGATACTGAATCACGAAGGTGAGGCCCAGCGGAAGAGGGATGAGCCGACCACTCTGCTAAATCGCCCTCCGTCCTGAAGACTTGTATACCTCTTTTTTCTTTTTGTACATACTCCTGAATGAGAGTATTTTTTTTGTTCTCTCATGAATTATACTTTGTATCCATTTTGGCTCATGAATAAAAGACATATTTTTTCTTCTCAATGGCGTGTCCCTTTTTATTGAATGTATTCTGCGGATAGTCTATCTTGATCTCTTTGCAAGACAACGATGGCTTAGGATTCAGGGTAAAGATCTGCCTCCTAAGACTTTTGAACTTTATGAGCCGTGAGGGTCTCATAAAGAGTTTTTCTCCCTATGGGTCGAGAGGATCCTATAGGTGTAGTTTCTCCTTAAGAATCGTGAGGATTCCTAAGCGTGTTTTCCCTTGAAAGTCGTAAGGATCTCACAAGAGAATTTGCTTCCTTCTGGGTGCAGTTGCCTTTATCCGTATTTCGCAGGGTTAGGGGTCGCTCTGGATGTTTTCTGGGGTACCGTAGTTTAAAGACATCGCGGTCAAGGTTAAGGACATCATAGTCCGCGGATTTAAGGACTCCATAGTCCGTTGCTAGTTTTAAGACATCACGGTCGAGGTTAAGGACATCATAGTCCGTGGATTTAAGGACTCCACAGTCTAACGTTAGTTTTAAGACATCACGGTCAAGGTTAAGGACATCATAGTCCGTGGATTTAAGGACCCCACAGTCCAACGTTAGTTTTAAGACATCACGGTCAAGGTTAAGGACATCATAGTTCGTGGATTTACGGACTCCACAGTCCGATGTTAGTTTTAAGACATCACGGTCAAGATTAAGGACATCATAGTCCGCGGATTTAAGGACTCCACAGTCCGATGTTAGTTTTAAGACATCACGGTTAAGGTTAAGGACATCATAGTCCGTGGATTTAAGGACTCCATAGTCCGATGTTAGTTTTAAGACATCACGGTCAAGGTTAAGGACATCATAGTCCGTGGATTTAAGGATTCCACAGTCCACGAAATGTGTGGTTACTGGGACCCGTCACCTCTTTGAAGACGTTGAGGAATTACAACGATAAATATCAAAGGAGTGACGAGATGTACCCTTGAACCAAGCTAAAATCAGTTTAGCATCATTATGGTTGATTGTTAGTTTTAAGACATCACGGTCGAGGTTAAGGACATCATAGTCCGTGGATTTTAAGGACTCCACAGTCCGATGTTTGCTCTGGATGCTTCACACGGATTCACTGCCGTGCTCTGCGAGGACCAGGCTCTGCTCTGGATGCTTCACACGGGTTCACTGCCGTACTCTGCGAGGACCAGGATCCGCTCTGGACGTTTTCCACGGGGTCAGAAGTGACGTTATCCGTGTTCCACGTGACCAGGAATTTGCACTAGATGCTTCCCATGGGTTCACTGCCGTGTTCGGCGAGGACTAGGCTCCGCTCTGGATGCTTCACACGGGTTCACTGCCGTGATCTGCGAGGACCAGGATCTGCTCTGGACGTTTTCCACGGGGTCAGAAGTGACGTTATCCGCGTTCCACGTGACCAGGAATTTTGCTCTAGATGCATCCTATGGGTTCACTACCGTGTTCGGCGAGGACTAGGCTCCGCTCTGGATGCTTCACACGGGTCAAAAGTGACGTTATCCGCGTTCCACGTGACCAGGAATTTTGCTCTAGATGCTTCCCACCCGGTTCACTGCCGTGTTCGGCGAGGACTAGGCTCCGCTCTGGATGCTTCACACGGGTCAAAAGTGATGTTATCTGCGTTCTACGTAACCAGGAATTTGCTCTAGATGCCTCCCACGGGTTCACTGCCGTGTTTGGCGAGGACTAGGCTCCGCTCTGGATGCTTCACACGGGTTCACTTCCGTGCTCTGCGAGAACCATGATCCGCTCTGGACGTTTTCCACGGGGTCAGAAATGACGTTATCCGCGTTCCACGTAACCAGGAATTTGCTCTAGATGCTTCCCACGGGTTCACTGCCGTGTTCAGCGAGGACTAGACTCCGCTCTGGACGTTTTCCATGGGGTCAGAAGTGACGTTATCCGTGTTCCACATGACCCGGAATTTGCTCTAGATGCTTCCCACGGGTTCACTGCCGTGTTCGGCGAGGACTAAGATCCGCTCTGGACGTTTTCCACGGGGTTAGAAGTGACGTTATCCGCATTCCATGTGACCATGAATTTTTCTCTGGATGCTTTCCACGGGTTCACTGCCGTGTTCGGCGAGGACTAGGCTCCGGTCTGGACATTTTCCACGGGGTCAGAAGTGACGTTATCCGCGTTCCACGTGACCAAGAATTTGCTCTAGATGCTTCCCACGGGTTCACTGCCGTGTTCGGCGAGGACTAGGCTCCGCTCTGGACGTTTTCCACGGGGTCAGAAGTGACGTTATCCGTGTTCGGCGAGGACCAGGCTCCGCTCTGGACGTTTTCCACGGGTTCACTGCCGTGTTCGGTGAGGACCAGGCTCCGCTCTGGACGTTTTCCACGGGGTCAAAAGTGGCGTTATCCGCGTTCCACGTAACCAGGAATTTGCTCTAGATGCTTCCCACGGGTTCACTGCCGTGTTCGGCGAGGACTAGGCTCCGCTCTGGACGTTTTCCACGGGGTCAGAAGTGACGTTATCCGCGTTCCACGTGACCAGGAATTTTGTTGATTATATCCGCATTTCACGGAGTTGGGATTTGACCCTCGGTCATCTGTACACCGCCGAGTCATGAAACTGGGAGTTGCCGCTGTTCTGCTTTGTTTGTTGTTGTGTCTGCTGAGACGAATGTTGAGATGATTTCCAGGCTATCTGTGACTCATCGAGATTTGGCCTCTTCTTCTGATGAAACCTGGGAGAGGAGGAATGCGATTCCTTCTTTTTTTGCACCCCTGGATTGTATACTGGGATTGATGTAATATCACCTGTAGGGCATAAATTTCATTTTTATTTTTCAATTCTTTCCGCGATGCTCTATCATTTCAGCTTTTATATCGCGAAGGTCGCGATTGCCCAATCATTTCGGCTATTTTTCGCGGTGCCCAATCATTTCGGCTATTTGTTTTATTTTTACTCGCTGCTTTTTATTGCGAGTTGCCCAATCATTTCGGCTATTTCTCATGCATACATTTTTACTTGCTGATTTTGCCTGCAAGTTGCCCTATCATTTCGGCTATTTCGTATGCATGTATGGCTTGCTGGCTTTTCGCTGCAAGCTTGGGATTAGACACCGATTTCGGCATCAGCACCGCTACAACTGGAATATTGCCATGAGCGAATCATCATTTGCCTCTGTCAATGTCGAACAAAGGTGGCTTAGTAAACAGGGTTAGGATTCTGTCGACTAAGGCTTTTGACTTCATGAGCCGTAAGGGTCTCATGAACGTAATTCTCCCTACAAGTCGTGAGGATCTCGTAGGTGAGTTTTCTTCTTAGGAGTCGTGAGGACTCCTAAGTGTATGTTCTCCTGTAAGTCGTAAGGATCTTACAAGAGGGTTTTCTCCTTATAAATTAAGAGGAATTACAAGGGTTGTTCACCATATAGACATATCCCTAGTCACGGATGGGACTTCGTCAGGGAAAATGTTTATTCGCGCCCGTGGATTGTATACAAGGGTCAGCATTGAGCCGCTTGTAGGGCAGTATTGGAGGTTGTGGGGATTGCTTAAGAACAGGTTCAGGTCTCTGCAACTTAAGACTTTCAAATCTTATGAGCCATGAGGGTCTCATAAGAGAGTTCTCCTTACGAGTCGTGAGGATCTCGCAAGTATAATTTCTCCTTAGGAATCGTGGGGATCCCTAAGTGTGTTGCTCCCTTGTGAGTCGTAAGGATCTCACACGGGTGATTTCTCCTCACAAGGTCGAGAGGACCCTGTAAGTGTCTTTTAACGAGGTTGCACCCTTTCGGGTTTTCACAAACACTCGCCGGTAGCCCTGCTGTTTTTACTCACGGAGCCCTTAATGGTTTTCATCCGTGCCCATTTTGCATATGGACATACCGTTTTTTCTCTTTTCTTTTTTTTTCTTCTTTTTTTTTTATATATAACGAGGTTGCGCCCTTTCGGGTTTTCACAAACACTCGCCGGTAGCCCTGCTGTTTTTACTCATGGAGCCCTTTCGGGTTTTCATCTGTGCCCATTTTGCTTATGGACATACCGTTTTTATTTTTATTTTTATTCTTTTTTTTTGTATCGGCTTTGGGATGCCACAATCCACCGTAGCTTATTGACATCTCGGTCGACAGCTAGTTTTAGGACATAGTGGTCCGTCGTTAGTTTAATGACGTTTCAGTCCACTGTTAGTTTAAGGACGTTTCGGTCCGTTGTAAAGTAAGCCGGTTACTGCTTATAGAGTTTGGGCTTAGGAAGATAGCGAGCGGACATAGTCGTCGTCGTCTATCATTAACCTAGGCCATGACTCGTCAAACATAGTATTTTTTCAGGAAGCGGCCGTTTATTGGCCTGAAAGGCCTTTCGCCATGCATGTCCATGAGTAGGTAGGCTCCACCCTGGTAGACTTTGTCTTTGATATATGGGCCTTCGTAGTTGGGCTCGAATTTCCCCCGTTTAGCATGATTGGGGATCATAGGTTTTTGACCACTAGCACGAGTTCGCATTGTCGGAATGTCCTCGGCCTGGTCAATCTTTCATACGAGCGCGTCATCTTTGCTTTATAAGCTTCCAGATTTTGATGTGCCAGGAGCCGAGTTTCATCAAGGGCATCGAGCTCCTCGAGCCGAAGGTGAGCGTTTTCTTCGTCCATCAGCTCGTAATGGACTGCCACTCGTAGAGAAGGTAATTCTATCTCGAGGGGGAGTACTGCTTCTGTACCGAATACCAACGCGTACGGTGTTGTGTTCGTGGCCGTCTTGAGCGTGGTTTGATATGCCCAGAGAGCTTCTTGCAGTCTCTCATGCCAGTCCTTTTTATTTCGGGACATCGTCTTCTTCACGATCTTCGTCAAGGTCTTGTTGAAAGCCTCAGCCAGACCATTAGCTCGGGGATTATAAACTGAGGAGTATCTCCAGTCTATGTTGTGTTGTTGTGCGAAGCGGCTGATCTTGTGGCTTCTGTAGGCTGGCCCGTTATCGGAGATGATCCGCCGCGGAGTTCCAAACCGATAAATAACATGCGTTTTGAAGAAGTGGAGGATATTCTCTGTCTTCACTTCCCTCAGCGTTATTGCTTCTTCCCATTTGGAGAAGTAATCAGTTGTCGCCAAAATGAACCGATGTCCTCTGGATGATGCTGGTTCGATAGGGCCGATTATGTCAGTTCCCCACATTTCGAATGGCCAGCTAGCCACCGTCGGGTGTAGTGGATTTGGATGCTGATGGATAAAGTCCCCATGGATTTGACACGAATGGCATTGCTTCGCATATTCGAGGCAGTCCTGGATAATCGTGAGCCAATAATAACCCATCCGTTTAATCTTCAACTTCATCTTCGATCCGGCTTGGTGAGAACCGCAGAATCCGTCATGAACTTCCTGAACGACTCTCTTCGTTTCTTCAGGTCCCAGGCATCTTAACCACAGAGAATCAAATGACCTCTTGTACAGAGTATCATTGACGAAGGTGAAAGATAGGGCTCGCTTCATGAGCTGATGTTTTGAGGACGCATCTTCAGGCGTTCGGCGGGATTTGAAGTAGTCTATAAAGACTTCCCTCCAATCCTCAGCCTTTTCCTGGTCTTTTATTTGCATAGCCATTTGCTCAGTCGCTCCTTTTTCTTCGGACGACTCTGGAGATATTTCCGCCAGTGCAAGAACCCGACGGCTTTGTACAACAATCCTCACGTCATCGAGGTTCTCATCGGCCAATTCCTTAGCGAGCTTGGCTAACACGTCCGCCTTGCTATTTTCCGCACGCGGTATACTTTCCAAGGTGTAGGAAGTTATTTGGGTCAGCAGTTGCTGTACCCTCTCGCCGTACTTTACCAACTCTGGTTTGCACGTCTGGTAGTCGCCGCTTACTTGGCTGACGACCAATTGGGAGTCTCCGTATATGAGGAGGTTTTCAATCCCCATGTCGATGGCGATCTTGAGACCTGCTATCAAAGCTTTGTATTCGGCTTCATTGTTCGTCCTTGGCTCTGTCAAGGAGAAGGCGAATCGCATTATCCCTCCTTGTAGGGTTACGAAGATAAGGCCTAGCCCTGATTTGATTATATGGGTGCTTTGTTTGCGCTTTTTCACGGAAGACGCTCCATCAAAATAAATTTCCCATCGGGTATTACTACCGTCGATCGCATCAAATGCATGTTCGTCTGGCAGTTCGCAATTCAAAGGGAAATCGGCTGGTATCAGATGTTCAGCGAGGAAATCGGCGATGGCCTGGCCTTTCACTGCTTTAAGAGGTTGATAAGTTATCGAGAAGTCCATCAAGAGCAAGGCCTATTTAGCGAGCCGACCTATCAATATGGCCTTTGACATCAAATATTTGAGAGGGTCCACCTTCGATATGAGGCGGACTTCATGTGCCAATGCATAGTGCCGGAGTTTCGTTATCGCGAAGATCAACACCAGGCAGTGTTTTTCGATAGGAGAGTAATTGCTTTCTGCCCCCAGGAGAACTCGACTCAAGTAATAGAGAGCTCTTTCTTTTCCTTGGTCGTTTTCTTGCGCCCACAGCGCGCCTAAAGAACCGTCGAGGGCGGTTGTATAAAGAATGAGAGGCTTTCCCTTGACTGGAGCAGCCAGCACTGGCGGGTTCTGCAGATACTGCTTGATTTCGTCCAGCGTGCCTTAGCATTTGTGATCCCAGACGAACGGGGTCCCCTTCTTCGTCAGGTGACTGTAAGGGCGGCATTTGCCAGAGAGATTGGCTATAAAGCGCCGGATGTACGCGAGCTTCCCCTGGAGAGACCGTAATTATTTGAGAGTCCTTGGCGGAGGCATTTCTATGACCGCTTTGATCTTTGACGGATCTATCTCAATACCTCGGTGTCGGACGATGAATCCTAAGAATTTACCTGAGGACACCCCGAACGCGCACTTGAGTGGGTTCATCTTCAAGTTATATTACTGAAGGCGTTGAAATACGACCTTCAGATGTTCAAGATGTTCCTCGTATGATTTGCTTTTAACCATGAGGTCGTTGATATAGCATTCGACGATTTCATGTATGAGGTCATCGAAGATCTTCGTCATGGCCCTCTGATAGGTGGCACCGGCGTTCTTTAGACCGAAGGGCATCACCTTATAGCAGAATATCCTCAAAGGGGTCCGGAAAGCAGTGTGCTTCTGGTCTTCGGGATGCATCTTGATCTGATTGTATCCTGATGAGCCGTCCATGAAGGAGAAGACTTCGTGAGTGGACGTATTGTCTATCATCAGCTCGGTGACCGGTACTGGAAAGTCGTCCTTCGGGCAGGCTTTATTGAGATCCCGGAAGTCCACGCATATGCGCACTATCCCACTTTTCTTCATCGCTGGGACGATGTTGGCGATCCAATCAGGGTATTGAACCTCTTGGATAAAGCCAGAGTCGATCAGCTTCTTGACCCCGGCGTTGATGCTCATCTCAAGCTCAAGCCGCATTCTTCTCGGCGCTTGTTTGATTGGCTTGACATCCGGGGATATCGCCAATTTGTGAACAACAATCTCTGGATCTAGTCCTGGCATTTCGGAATAATTCCATGCGAAGCAATCCTTATGCTGCATAAGCACGTCTTTTAGTGCAGCCACCTTTTCTTCAGACAGCAGCTCACTGACGAATGTGGGTCGCGGGTCACTTGCCATTCCCAGATCAATCTCCTTGAGGTTATCTACAGTGGTATGTATTCCATCTTCCAGCTCTTTCGGCGCCGGTGGAAACTCTGAGATCACCTCGTCATCATTGCTTTCGAAGCACCAGGGGAGGTCATCCACACCCTCGGGCTCTTCTTTTGATATCGTTATCATATGTCAAGTACGAGCTCGCTTCCAAGACCGATGTAGATCTAGGTCTATCCTTTTGGATTTGGGTTCATGTTTCTGCGGCGGTGTTACCCTCCAACTGCCGGATAGAGCGAATTTGCCAAGCTAATATTGATCTTCGACCTAGTTCTTGAAGGTGAAGCAGTCTTCGAGAGGATGTCCTATTGCTCGGTAATAAGAGCAGTAATCTGGGTGGGATGTCCCGTTGACTTGCTCGGGGTGTTTGGACTCCGGAAGTGTAATCATCTGATGTTCTATAGCGAGATCAAGTATCTTCCGTGTTTTGTTCTGAGGAAAAGAGTATGCCCGACTCATCTTCTTCTTAAGGGATGAATCCGGATTGCTCGATTCCCGATCGCGTGGCTTCTTGGTCCCGCTTTGTTGCTGTCGAGCGCCTTTTCTGCTTTTCGACCTGTTTCTGCCTCTGCATCGGGCCCTTTGCACGGCAGGTTGACAGGGAGGAGCATTTTCATCTTTCGCAGCCTGTTGAAGAAGGCGTTGCATCCTGGCTTTCTCATAGATGGCCATTTCGCGGTTATGGTCGTCTCGAACATTCTGACCCGCTTCCCTGATAAGCTTGTCCATTCGCTCTTCAACTGACGGACCCGGCATTTTGATTGTAGGATCTTGTTTTGGTGCGGGGTTGGCGCTTTCTGACAGGGCGTCCCCTTCTTCATCGAAGTTATATATGGCGCAGCTACCATGAACTCATTCCCGTTTCCCGGATTTCACATATCCAATCCCGAGCGTTTCCATTCTCCCGTTGGCCAGCTTGCGCCGAGTTCCAGGGATATCCCAAATCCTGTTGTAGAACCAAGCTTGTCGAATGGTCTGTTTGAAGGGTACCCCTTGGCACTTCAATAGCCTTTTTAGTCCGTTCGTGTAATATCTGGGCAAATGGATGGGCTGGAGCCTGTCAAGTGTAGAATCCGCGCCGTGCCAGATTTCTTTCTCCACTCTTGTTTCCGTGAACTGGTAGAATAGGATCGCCTTTTCACCTTTTCGCCTGGGAGGGACGTAAAATGTTTGCAAGTCTTGCACACTATAAGCTTCAAGTGCGTCGAGATCTTTGTAGTGCTCCCGTAGAATCATGGTAATTTGCAAACTCTGATTATCACCAGCGAATGCTTGTATCGACGGCCGACCGGAGAACACAGCACTAACCTCGTCTTCCGAGTTGCTGCCGAAGATCAACATGGGGGCGGGCGGTCCCGGGTTGTTGCGTCGAGATAGCCTAGAATAAACTATTTCTTCTTCTTCCTCGGTATCACTCCCGAAGAAAGGAATGGTGGTGACAGCTTTGTTCTCTGGTTTGTGACACCTCTCCGTGTCCTCGAAATCTGGTAAAAAGTATTTTGCATCTTCATACTTGCGTACTTTGTTCACGGAGAATGGGTTCAGCTCTCCCGTTACGGTATACTTGAGACCATGCTTGAAATACTTCATACACTGATGTTGCGTAGAAGGGATGATGTTGTACTCGTGTAACCAAGGACGACCAAGCAAAGCATTGTAGAAGGTCTTGGCGTCAATGACATGAAATTTAATATCCGTGATAAGTCGCCCGAATCGTAATGTTAATATCACAGACCCGAGAGTCCACGATGACTAGGAGTCAAAACCAGAGATGGTGATTTTATCACGAGCGAGATGCTGGACGCTCATGCAGATTTTCTTCAACACTCGTACGTTGAGAAGATTGACGGAAGACCCATTGTCGACCAGGATTTTACCTATCTTGATATCGTGACAGTATCCGGAGACATATAGGGGACGGTTGTGATCGCACGTCCCGAGGAGGAGGTCTTCATCGCCGAAGGTGATATCGGCTGTGTGTACTTCCTCTAGCTCGTCCTTCATCTTTTCTTCGGCGAGGAAAGCTTGGAATTGCTCGGGCTCTTGCAGTGCCTTGATTAATGAATCTCTTGCGCCTTTTGATAATAAGAGGGCGTCGAGAATGCTGAGCTGAGAGGGTAGCTTCCTCAGATACGCTAGGACATTGTAGTCCACCTTACTTTCTTTTGGCGGGTCCTTCGCAGTCAGCTCTTTCATGACTTGGTCATCTAAGGTGATATCCTCAGAGACCTTTTCCTTTCCCTTATCTTTTTTACTCGTGGGTCCGAGATTCTTTTCTGGAAGCGTGCGATTGCGCAGCTGAATGTTTTCGCGTGCGATTGCGCAGCTGAATGTTTTCACAGGCCTTCGGTTCTTCCTCCTTTCCCAAGGTGGATTCTTTAAAGAGAGGGCCCAGAGCCATCTCTTCGTCAGAGTCGCTTCCGAAAGTGAGAACCTGCGATCCCCCGGCACTGACCGTGCGACAGTTACCGGTAGTTCTTTTATGCTCTTCTGGCGTACTTCTTTGCTCCCGACGAGTTTTGCGTTTCATCCGCTTAAAATGTTGCCGGTGAGCAACATATCTCTGCCATCATCTTTTAAAAGCGTTGCACTCTTCAATGGGGTGCGTAATCTTTCAATGATACGAGCAGTAGCTAGGATGCATCTCTGCTTCACCGGGAGTGTTTCCTTCGGAGGGTGGTAGCTTCATTCCCATTGATATGGCTTTAGCGAACCTTTTCCTCGTCTTGAATTTGTTTTTATCCGCGACGGATGTCCCCTGATTCGGCAGGAGTGTCTCGACTTTCTCGTCTAGTCGCCGGCGTTTGGCTCCTTCAAATATGGCTATCTCACGCTCTCGATTGGCTTTACTTTTCAGACGAATCTTATTCAGGAAGGCGTCGATCATTTCGTCTGACGGCTATAGAAGTTCCGGCTCGGGACCTGCCCCCAGTCTCTCTGTACAAGGAGCTTCTTCATCGTCTGTAGACGAGTGAGAGATCACATGACAGCTTTCTACGTAATCCTCAGATCCATCCGACGAGTCTTCTCCATCATCTTCGTCCTAAAGGACGTGGCCGAGGAACTCTTGAAGCGTGATTGGGGTTCGCGCCTTCTGGTTGTACTCTTCCAACGCGTCAATCTGTTTCTATAGGTCCGTGCGCTTGTCGCCAGGCTTCACGGGCTTTTTGGATCTATTCTTCTTCTTCTTTGAAGATTTTAACGGCTGGGTGTGAGTGCTTGGGCCATCACCACCGATCTTTGGAGTTGGGCGCGGCTTCAGCATCCCTTCGATGATCTGGGGTTCTAGCGGGTTCTTCCACCTGATCGCCGGGCATGCTGAAGATCATTCAGCATCCTTTTGGTTTTGTTTGAAAGCACGACCTCCCACGGAGCTTCTTCAACAAAAGAGCATGTTGCCCCCGGTGTGTTCGTCTTCTTAGGAATGTGCGGTTGTGGTGGGTTTACCTTCCACTTCTCGGACAGCGCAGACTTGCCTTGTAGGTATTGATCCTCGATCCATCCCTTAAAGATGAACCAATCCTCGATCGGGTGACTTACCGTTTGGTGGTAAGGGCAATAATTAGGGTTGTTCACTTCGCTGGGTTGCGGCGGTCTCTTGGGATTCGGTAAACTGATAAGCCTGTTGCGCATAGCCAGCTCGAACAGCCTCTTCGTTTTGTCCCGTGGGAATGAGTAACGACGCTTCATTTTCTCATTGTAATAGCGCCGTCTCTCTTCCAGTTGATTTGCTAGCTTTGGGGCACTGGGCTATTGTTGGGTGTTTGCGACGAAGGTCGCCTTCCCTTTACCTTTGTCGTTCCGAGGTTCTGGCTTCGGGGGAGACGGTCTGTGACCCATTTGATCCATCTGGGCTAGCTTATCGATTAAAGCCTGGAACATGGTCGGTTTAAAGAACATCATGAACTGTGAAATAGTTGCATGAGGATCTAGAGTGCCCACAAACATGCCCACCGCTGATGCTTCTTCGATGCGCTGTTCGCACTTCGACCACAAGTTCCGCCATCGGATTGCATATTGAACCCATGTCTCGCCCGGCTTCACCCTTGCATTGATCAACGCCGTTATTGGGGTGCGTTTGCTGGCACTCGCGAATCGCTGAGTGAATAGCAATTCCATCTCTGCGAAAGTTTTGGCGGAGTCGTTTGGAAGCTCGGAGTACCACTCAAACGCCGTCTCCGATAGGCTGCCAACGAATTGGCGAAGCAAGAGCTTATCATCGCCGCCGGTGTTGCCACAAAGGGCCTTGAACTGGGCAACATGTTGATGGGGATTGCCTGTCCCCTTGTAGACATGGAATTTCGGGATTGTGTAGCCCGGCGGGTACTTTATCTGATCGTACCACCCTGGATACGGTCGCCCAGTTCTAACAACTTGTCCAGCTGCCTCAGTTGCCTGGTGAACTCGTATCTGCTGAGCTATATAGTCATCCAGGGCAGCTTTAGAGATTGTATCCTCTTTGGCTGTTGACAGAGACAGTAGAGGATTCGACGTCTTTCCTCTGTCATCTTCAATTATTACTGGAGGATCTTCGGCTGGGGGATCTGGCTGGATCATCATGCCCACCATGTCTTGGAAGAGAAGGGCCATTCATTTTATATTGGCTGCTTGTTCCGCAGCCTCTTTGTCCTTCTTTTCAAGTATTCTCCGAAGAAATTCGGTATCAGTTTCTTGCTCCTGGCATTGATCCGAGGATGCTTCTGGGCTCTCTTTTGGCCCGGTGAGTGCGGCCATCGCGGTCATCATCTCTTGGAGCTTCTGCTGCTGCTCTTGAGCCTTAGTCACTGATCGCGTAAGCGGTCGATGACCTGTGGATATACGGCTATCCTCTTTCCCGGACGCCATGTAAACGGTGTGTACCACCATGCCCCCGGACTTAGGGCGCTTAGGGTCACTGCCTTTGACATTTGTCGCAGGCGTGGGGACTTTCTCCGGCCTTCTCTTCTTATGAGCGGTCGAAGCTGAGGGAGCCGTCGAGGTGGGCACCCAGGTAGCTTTTCGTGGCTCGGCAGGATGGCTTACTTCCTGTTGGACCTTCAGCTTCCTGTGCTGGCGGGAGAAATTTGGATCGATCACTGAGTCTCGGACCTGCCGCCAGACTTTGTAGATCTTGGAAGACAGCCGCTGAGGGGACTGCTCCGGCTTTGTTTCTACAACGGTATCTACCGGTGGAGGAGATCTTTTGAGCACAGCAGTTGGCGAATTCCTGCATACCCTGTTCAGCAGCTCAAAGCTGTTCCTGGTTGGAACAGCAGCATTAATCTCCGCCGTCGGGGCCGGTGGAGTTAGCCCAGAGGGGGAGTTGGCCCAAGCCTTCCTTACCCGGCGCCAGTGGCGACGTCGAGCGTGACGAGTTATTGGGGCTGGTTCAGCGATGACTTGGTCTTGCCCCTTGTGCAGGTGAGGGGCCGTTGCTGGTGTCAGCCTCTTGAAGACTGACGTCCGTTGAAAAGCCGTGTCCAACCGGTCAAAAACAGATTTCTGAGCGGGAGCGGAAATGGGAGCAGTCAGTCTTGTAAAGACCGACCCTCTAGCAGGAGGAGCCGCCTTGACGACTTCAGAAGCAGGGATGACTATCTTCTTTGGGATGGCCACTTCAGGTATTATGGGCTTCTTGGTAGGCCCTTTGGAGTTCGAGTTCAGCCTGGTGAAGACCGAGGGGTTGGAATCGGACGACCCGTTGAGAGGGGCCGTGGTAGCAGCAAGTCGATCAAAGACCGACTTCTTGGGAGCTTCCAATACGGGTACAAGAACGGTGATGCTCGCTGGTGGGAGCATGGTCCCGAAAAACAACCTTGTGGTGGCTTGGGGGACCTGTTCTACGGGTATCGTGAACAGGGAAGCCGCCTAGGGCCAGTAGGTTATGCCCCCAGTCGAGGCGGAGCATAGGTTGCAGTTGCATGTAGAACACTTTGAGCAGGTGCCGGCCATTGATCCTTTGCTTTCTGCAGCAAGAAAAACGCCAACTCTTAGTACCTCGAAACCCAAGGGCAACCATTAGCAAACCGTGATTGGTTCGCTAACACGACACACGAAGTGTGGAGTGGAAAGAGGAAAAGGTCCCACCGGGCGTGCCAGAATCTGTTCCCCTCCGAAAGACGGCGCGACTGACGTCTTGCTTGAGATTCGGGGCAGATGCTAATAGGTGCTATCCGTCCACCTCTCCGAAGATGCCAAGTTGATTTATGTCACCATGTATCGAAGGTTTAAACGGATGCGGCCGATGTAGCAGACTTCGTTAGATTCCCCCTCGCTTGAGGGGTTTTTGATTGTGGGGACGCTCTTCCCTGCAGGCGCAAGTCCCTGCAGTTAATTACGCTACCACCTCGCAGTAACAACTTTCTTCTTCTCCATGTGGTCACTTCGTGTCGTGGGTGTTTGTTTTGTGTTTGGTTGCCCGTGGATTGTATACGGAGAGTAAGTTATGTTGTCGCCCGTAGGGCGTGGACTAGTCCAAATCCGTATCTTTCTTAGATTTGGGTTTGGGGGTTTGGGTTTAAGGACGTTAGCCTCATTTGAGATTAAGATCAACATAAACATTAGTTAAGGACACGCTAGTCTAATTTTTAAACTAAGATCAACTTAACGGGATCGTTTAGATCCGACAACAGAGCAATTAGGGGGTGGGCTTTATTATTTAGTTTAGTGACATTGCGGTCGGTTACCAGTTTAGGGACATGGTGATCCAGTGTTAGTTTTAAGACATTACGGTCAAGGTTAAGGACATCATAGTCCGTGGATTTAAAGACCCCACAGTCCGACGTTAGTTTTAAGACATTACGGTCAAGGTTAAGGACATCATAGTCCATGAGTTTAAGGACCCCACAGTCCGACGTTAGTTTTAAGACATTATTGTTTCCCCCAATCAGAGCAAAGCTCTGTTTGAATTTCAAATTAAAAAGGTGAAGCAACGCTTCAGATCGCTTGCGCTGCTCGCAGAGCGCCACGTGTCAAAAGCAGACACGCCAGTGCAAGGGGCGCTGCGCCCAAGGCAGCGCACCCCAATCAGAGCAAGGCTCTGTTTTAAAATTTAAATTTTAAAAATAAAGGAAGCAACGCTTCGGATAACTTGCGCTCTGCGCTGCGCGATACGTGTCAGCGCAGGTGCGCTAGCACAGTTGCGCTGCGCTCTACGCTGTGCGACACGTGTCAGCGCAGGTGCACTTGCGCCAACTGTGCCAGCACTAAAACTTAAATAATGAATTATTTAATTAATCAAAATTAAAATTCTAGAAAGATCTTTTTAATCTTATTAAAATAAGAAGATTATCTTCTGTAAAACATAGGCCTTAGGATCAAAGGTCCAACGGTGGGGAAATATCCCCAGATCAATCAGAGAAAGATCTCTATAACTAACCTACCAAACTAATTGGCCCTATATAAAGTCCCCTAGACTCCAAGTCTGACATATATATAGAAAGACAAAAAAGAGAAAACTCTCTGAAAAATTTGAAAGGCAAGCCTTTGATGAAAGAAGATCATCTTCTTCAAGGTAAAGAATTTGATTCTCGAAAAAACAGAGATAAAATACCTCACAAAAAAGAAGAATTTCTTCTAAAAAGATCAAAGATCTAAGAACAAGATCAAGATCTTCAATAAAAAGAAAAAGATGATAAAGATCTAATCACAAAAACAATAAAGAAGTAATTTACTTCATCCCTAGATCTTTTGATCTATATAAAGGCACAGCCTTTTGATGAACCATTGGTTCTTGAATCTTGAGGTAGAGCCTCTTCAGAACAAGAAAAAACTTATTTCTTTGATATAAATTTGATCAAGATGCGCTCTGCGCTATTGGACAGTGTCCTGCACTCTTGATTTGCGCTGTTGCGCTCCTTGGACTGGCGCAAGTCACCAGAGAGCGCCACGTGTCAATCTGCGCCTTGCGCTCCTAAAAACAGAGCGCAGCGCTCTTGAATTGGCGCACTGCACCAGAGCACGCCACGTGTCAGCAGCGCATTAGCGCAGCGCACTGGCGCAGCGCACTGCGCTAACAGACTTGCGCTCAGCAGAGCGTGACACGTGTCACCTCCACATGCTCTGGCGCCTTGCGCTTTTTAATTGGCGCAGAGTGCCTGACGGGCCACGTGGCGCACTGTCAGAAAGACAAATGCTGTGCATTATTAAAAAGGGCAGAGCCCAATTAAAAGGTCTAACAGACCAAAACAAATGCTGCGCATTATTAAAAAAAAAAAGGGGCAGAGCCCAATTAAGAAGCCTAACAGGCCTAATATAAATGCCATGCATTTAAATAAAAAGCTCAATGCTATGCATTGTTTAAAAAGGGCAGAGCCCAAACAAAGGCCTAACAGGCCAAATATAAATAAAATGTTGAACATTTTCAAATGGACTTAGCCCAATTCTGGCCATAAGTCCTCAATTTAAATTGAACTGAGCACAACTGCACTCCCAAATCAATTTACACCCGGTTCAAGGGTACATCTCTGAACTCCTCTGATATCTGTCGTTGTAATCCTTCAACGTCGTCAGAGAGGTGACGGGTCCCGACAAGCATACATTGCTACGGACTGTGGGGTCCTTAAACTCATGGACCGAAATGTCCTTAAACTAATATTCGTCCCCAAAATGGGAATGTTGGACCGAAATGTCCTTAAACTAATATTCGTCCTCAAAATGGGAATGTTGGACCATCATATCCTTAAACTGGAAATCGACCGCAATGTTTCTAAACTAAACGATAGAGCCCAAATGCTCTCTTGTTGGATCTAAATAATCCTGTTAAGTTGATCTTAGTCCGGAAATTAGACTAACGTATCCTTAGCAAACGTTTAAGTTGATCTTAGCCTCAAACAAGGCTAACGTATCCTTAAACTCAAAACCCCAAACCCAAATCTAAGAAAATACGGATTTGGACTAATCCACGTCTTACGGGCGACAACATAAATTAGTCTCTGTATACAATCCACGGGCAACCAAAAACAAAACAAACACCCACAACACGAAATGACCATCTGGAGAAGGAGAAAGTTGTTACCGCGATGCGGTAGCGTAATTAACTGCAGGGGCTTGCGCCTGCAGGGAAGAGCGTCCCCACAATCAAAAACCCCTCGAACGAGGGGGAATCTGACGAAGTCTGCTACATCGGCCGCATCCGTTTAAACCTTTGATACATGGTGCCGTAAATCAACTTGGCATCTTCGGAGAGGTGGACGGATAGCACCAATTAGCATCTGCCCCGAATTTCAGTTCAAGACGAACCTACGCAGTCGCGTCTCTGTATTCGGAGGGGAACAATTACGGTCAAGGTTAAGGACATCATAGTCCATGAGTTTAAGGACCCCACAGTCCGACGTTAGTTTTAAGACATTACGGTCAAGGTTAAGGACATCATAGTCCATGAATTTAAGGACCCCACAGTCCGTGAAATGAATGGTTGTTGGGACCCGTCACATCTTTGAAGACGTTGAGGAATTACAACGACAAATATCAAAGGAGTGAAGAGATGTGCCCTTGAACCAAGGTGGATTAAGTGATCTGTGGCCCAATTTGGAACCAAGATCAATTATATTATGAGCACATTGGCTCAGTTAAGTCTGGATTGAGGACTTATGGCCAACTTGGGCTAAGTCCAATTATGTCTGGCCCTTTGTTGGACTGTCTGACATTTGTCTGGTTCCAGTCCACAAAAGTTTTTGAGGGCCTTAATAACATTTCTATTATAGCTCTGGATGTTATTCAATTTTGGGGTTCGGTTGAAGGGGAGGCTTTGCCTCTGAAAAATCAGCCAATTTGGCTAAAAGTAGTGTTAAACACTAAATAACAAAAGTGTTAAACACTAAAGATAGAACTCTCAAACTAGTTTTAAACACTAAAAGAACAATCAGTGTTAAACACTGGAAATATAATTTTCGATTTAGTGTCAAACACTAGAAAATAACAGTGTTAAACACTACAAATAGGGTTTTCAAATTAGTGTTAAACACTAAGAAAAATCAGTGTTAAACACTGGGAATACAGATCTCGAATTAGTGTTAAAACACTAAAGAAAAAAAGGAGTCACATGTGGACACGTGAGAGCGTCCAAAGGTAGGACCAGATTCCCCTTATTCTGTTCTGCAAAAACAAAGTATTGAATACTTTCTATATTTTATTTTGGAGCATCACGTGCTGACACGTGACGGGGATGTGTGTGCTGATTTGCCAAGGGGTCACGTGGTAACACGTGAGAGCGCCCAGAGCTTCTATTTCTTTTGCTTTTTCTTTCTGTGCTTCAGGGGTCACGTGGAGCACGTGAGGTGTTGCCTCTGAGTTCTTCTCTGTGGATCTTTACAGGGGTCACGTGGGGACACGTGACCCTGGTTGTTTGCCTATTTGAAGATCTCTTTATCTTTTTTAAGAATTAAATTCTTCATAGGGTTAAACCCTAGCTATAACTTTGGAGGAACTAAATTCCTATTTTCTTTGGAAGAATTTTATTCTTCGGTAGGGTTAAACCCTAATTTTCATTTTGGAGGAACTAAATTCCCATATATGTGAAGAATTAAGTTCTGGCATAGGGTGAAACCCTAATTTCATTTTAAGAGGAATTAAATTCCTGTGAGCTTGAGAGAATTAAATTCTCAACTGGGATTAAACCCTAGTTCTGTCCATCTTGAAGGAATTAAATTCCTATAATTTTGGAGAATTGAATTCTCATATAGGGTTAGACCCTAATTTTATTTTTGAAAGAATTAAATTCCTATATCTTTGGGAGAATTAAATTCTCAAAACTCAATTCCCCCTTTAAGTTTTGGATCTGCATGGCAGGATCTCAACCCGATGAGAATTAAATTCTCAACTTATGGGGAGATATGCTCTTTGCAGATCCTCAACTAGAGGAAGAACTAAATTCTTCGCAAAAGAGTTAAACTCTTAGATTTTTGAGAATTAAATTCTTTTTTTATGAAGTTTTGATCCCCTTTCTTTTTCTCACCTAGGGTTTTCTTTCTGGATTTTCAAGATACTAAAATTCTTTCCAAAGTTTTCTCTCCGAACTTCTATCTCTCGTGCTCTCCTCTCGACTCTTATTTATAGGAGGAGGAAAAAGAATCAATTTGTTTGGCAAATCTCTCATTGAAAGATTTGATTTGTTTTTTCATAATTAATCTGAGCCTTTAGATTATCAGGTGAATTTTATTCACCGTTGGATTTTTAATCCAAAGATATTCGATTTGTTATTTCTGGTGAGATTTGTGAGAAATCTTTCCTTGTCTAAGATTTTTCCATAAATTGGTGATATTTAATCACCCCTGGATTTTCAATCCGACGGTTCTCCATAATTCTTCTCTATTTTTGGAAAGATTTAAATGATCCTTTAGAATTTAATTCTATTAAACCGCAAGGCTTTTAAAGCCAGTCACGTGTTGGTCACGTGTGAGCACGTGACCCGTGGTCACGTGTGCGCCCGAATGGCCTCTCTTCTCTGCGCTATTTTGCACTGCTGCTTTAACCATCACGTGTCAACACATGACCATTGGTCACGTGTGAGCACGTGATGCCTCTTTTTGAAGTTTTTCCTGATTTTTAATCAGGGAACAGAGTCATGTTATAGATTGAATTCTGGTATAAATGGATTCATGTTGAATTGGAGTTATACTTGAATCATATTCAAGGATAAATTGATTGATTTTAGATTAGACTGAGACTCTGCCTGAGTCAGGCACTTAAACAGAATTGAAATCCTGAATTAGTTTTGGAGTTATCGGTAACTGCTGCACATAAACGGCAGGATTTGTGTCTTTTTCCAAGACAATTACCGTATTGATAACACCGTTTTTAGGTTGTCTATCTTAGATAGGCAAGCACCCATATTCTCCGGCTCCCTGAGGCTCAAAAGAACTGGTCCCGCTTAAACCTATATTTACTAGGGTCCTAATTGTAAATTAATATAACTTGAGGGGGTTTTATGAAAATTAGTTTTGATATATTTTCAAAATAAACCTCAAGTATTTATTTATCGTCTTTAGAGTTTTCATAATTGTAATTTTTATAAAATGAAATATTCTAGTGGATATAAACCTAACTTGAATAGTATATGGTATTTTCTTGTAATTTGACTTGTGATGGTATTTTCATGATCTTTTGTGACTCTTCTAATTTAAAAATTAACATGGAATATATATAATATATTTAAATTAGATATTTTGATAATATATATATATTAAAAAAAATAGAATTTATTTATTAAATAGAATTTATTTATTAAATAGAATTTATTTATTAAATAGAATTTATTTATTAAATAGAAATCACGTTTTTCTTAAAATTGTAATACAAATTCTATCGAGATCGTATGCTCCATGAGGAGGTCTGCATCTCGCCCTACTAGTCCGATAGATGTGTGATAACCCGCACCAACCAAGTCGGATTCTCCAAAATGGGTTGTAAGGCCTTAATCGTATGGAATTTAAATAAGGCAATTTAAAGAATACGGTTTTGTAATAGTTTAGGGTATTTTATTGTAAACTTGTAATTATCCCACAAACTAAAATTCCAAAAGCTATCGTGCTATGTCAAGAATGAGTGTTGTGATGAGGTAGGTCATTACCTCGTGAGTTTGCAAAAGGTAATACAAATAAATATGATGAAAAATGTAGAATGTAAAGTTTGTGGTATTTAATCGTAAAAATGTGATAAAAGTTGCATAACATGTTATTTTGATATGAAAATTGTTCTAAACTGTTTGGTTATGATTGTTAAACAATATATGAAGAATTGGTAGGTTTGTTATTAAAAAAATTTGGGTTTTTAAAGAAAAGAGAATTGGAAGTCGGAATAACTTCGCTTCCGACGAGTTTTGAAATGAGAGAGTTTTAGATTAGAATGAGTGAAGGGGAGAGGGGACTTACTGATTTGGAGAAGAGATGGGAGGTAGAGGGAACTTTCGAAGGCGTCGTGGAGTCATGTCGTCACCGGATTTGTCATGAATCGTCCCCGGAACTTTGACGTTGGATAACTTTACTTGTACAACTTTTGGACTTAGCATTTTTAGAGAGTTTTGGCAATGGATTTCAGAATGAGGAGGGCCAAAGTCTAGAGGGTATTTATAGGATAGAATTAGGGTTTTGTGGGTGAAGAGAGAATTAAAAATGCATTAAATTTAGAATTAAAGAGCGAAATTACACTCTCTGGATAATAGCAGAGTAATCAAACATAATGGGAGTTAAGGGGGAGTCCAAGAGACCAGGGCACAAAAATTGGGGGTATTTGGTACAGTTTGGACCGTCGGTGCCGGCCCAATTCAAGATCTCGCCGGCCATCTTGGAGGGGTAGGGTCTTGGATTGGGGCCACGTGTCCTAGGCTGTTCATATAGTATTTTCCACATGTTTGTTTAATCTGACTTTTCATTTTTACGTGTATTGCACGTGTAAAATTTTGGGCTTCTAAAAGTTTAAAAGAAAAATCATTAAAAAATAATATGTGGCAGGGGGGATTTGAACACGGGCTATGTCACAGCAGTGCAAGGCTTTACCAATGAGCTACAAGTGCTTTCTTGCTGTTTAAAAGCAAATTAAATACTTATAGCACACACATGATTGCAAATACTCCATTTTTACATTAACTTTTAAACAAATTTTATGTACATTAAAACAGAGTTGTTACATAGCTCGAGCGGCTATTAGAGATGATTGGTCTTTGATACGCTTGTTTACCGCCGAAAACAGAGATGAACTGGGATAGATCGTCTTGCCTGAGTTTGGGAGCAGATGCTATTTGGATTTATCCATCCATCTCTTCGAAGATACCATGTTGATTTATGGCACCATCTATCGGAGGTTTGGATAGATGCGGCCGTTGTAGCAGACTTCATCAGATTCCCCCTTATTTTATGAGGGGTTTTTGATTGTGGGGATGCTCTTCCCTGCAGGCACAAGGCCGTGCAGTTAATTACATTACCGCATTGCGATAACCACTTTCTCCTGCTCCGGCAGTTCATTTCCTGTCGTGTGTATGTTTTGTTTGTTTTGATTGCCCGTGGATTGTATACAGAGACTAGTTTATGTGTCACGCCCCGCTTCCTAATATACGGGGAAGTAGACGTGGCGAGGCCATTACGTATTTACTCAGAAGTAAACACGTAAGCAATATAAAAGTAAAACACAAGAATGACAAGAGATGTAATGAAACAACAACTTTTTATTTATATTCATTCTTTACATGCAACTGGAAAGTAAAATACAATATTGGAAAGCGATGTCAACACAATGGCATATGAACTGAAAAGAAAAGTAAGTACAAGTAAGAACTAGAACTCTGGCTCCTCTGAAAACTGCACCAAATCTTCCTAACTGGGCTCGATATCCTGAGAGTCGGGTCCTCCTGACAACATTCAAAGACAGAAGAGGTAGGAATGTCGTCAGCGAACAATCGCTCGGTAAGTGCCAAAAGAGAGATAGATCAAGTAAAAGAAATAGATCTGGTAATTTATCTGTTTTTGTTATACTAACGTATTTATTTGTAGTTTGGTACAGAATATATCATTATATACGAGAGGAGTCCAACATGCTCCGTGGACTAAGGCATATGGAGTACAAGGCCCCGTTAAACCCACGAAACAATGGCATGGATATTCAGGTTAGGTGTATTACAGTGACCGTATCATTCCACTTCTAATGCATTCCATACCAATCTACCCTATTAAAAACCCCGTAATACATATTGTATTGATTGTAATGAGTTGTAGTATAAGACTTGCCGAAACCATGGTATAAGTTGTTCATATAAATGGTTCGGATGTAAACAGATAGTCAAGTAGTCAAGTTCAAGAAATAGCCTTGGTTCGGTCAAGTCCAGTCATGTTGCATGTTTGTATTGTTCGGTATTCATGTTCAAGTTCAAATGTTCATGTTTGATACATTGGATTCATGTTGAATTGGAGTTATAGTTGGTTTCATATTTGCATTGTATTCAGATTAGATTGAGACTCAGACCGAGTCAGACACTTAAACGGATTTGAGTCCTGAATTAGGTTTAGGAGTTATCGGTAACTGCTGCACATGGACGGCGGGATTTGTGACTTTTTCCAAACCAATTACCATTGATAACCCCATTTTAGTTTTCTACCTTAAATAGGTAAGCACCCACTTTCTCCGGCTCCCTGAGGCTCAAGAGAATTGGTCCGACTTAAACCTATATTTACTAGGGTCTTTAATGTAAATTTAATATAACTTGAGGGGGTTTTATGAAAAATATTTTTAGTATACTTTCAAAATAAACCTCAAGTATTTATTTATTGTAGTTAGGGTTTTCATGGATGTAATTTTTAAAAGTGGGGTATTCTAGTGAATAAATACCTAGGTTGAATAGTACATGATATTTTGGTGTAAAGTTGACTTGTATGGATTCTTGATGGTATTTTCATGAAAATTGTTATTCTTTTATTTTATTTAGAAAACGTGGAATTTAATAATATCTTAAAAATATGTGTTTTGATAATATTTATATATTTATTAAAAGATAACTCTTTATCATTAAATAGAAATCCTCGTTTTTCTTAAAAATTGTATTAAAATTCTATCGAGATCGTATGCTCCGTAAGGAGGTCTGCAACTCGCTCTACTAGTCCCGAGGATGTGCGATAATCAGCATCATCCCGATCGGGTTCCCCAAAATGGGTTGTAGAGGCATAATCGTAAGGAATGTAATCACATAATTTAAAAAAATACGGTTTTAATAGTTTAAGGTATTTATTAGAAAAGTCGTATTTGCCAAAAAGATATTGTTTTCAAACGAATCGTGCTATGTAAAGATGTGTGTATGTGAGAGGTAGGTCATTACCTTATGAGGTTTTATAAAGGTATGCTAAGCTAAAGTAATTAAAAGATGTCATATGCAAAGTTTGTGGTATTTAAACGAAAAACGCAAATAGAAGTTACATAACATGGTATATTAAGATGAAAATTATTCTTAGTATTTGTTTCATGATTATTAAGCAAGATACAATGATATGGATGATTGGTTATTAAGAAAAATTATGATTTTAACAAGTTTAGGATCGGGTGTCGGAATAACTCCATTTCCGACGAGTTTTGAAAAGAGAACTTTTTAAATTAGGAAGAGAGGAGAAGAGAGGGGACTTACAAGCTTAGAGAAGAGAGGGGAGGTTTAAGAAAAGGTTGGTGGTCACGTGGAGTGATTGTGTCTCAAAAACTATTTATTACCGCAATCAAGAACGGCGTCGCTTTGCAGCTAGTCGGTGAGTACGGGTCGGTCCACAGGGATTTTGTGAATTTCCTATTCGCTCAAACGTGTTAATTCCGATTGTGGTCGGATTGATTATTAAATCTAAAAACTAAATTAATCTATATCTAAATCTTGCTAGGGTTAGGTCTAGGTTAAGTTTGGAAAGTCAATAAATCTCACCGCTTTCTATACCCATATGAAGATCTAATTAGGTGTTATGGTAATTATTAATAAAAGGGATTAGGAACATTTGGGAAGATGTTTCTTCCTATAGGTTCTTGTCTTTCCTTTAGAAATCCTTACCCTAACCTCCATGGAAAACCATCACAACCGGGCCTTTATACTACGGTATCACCGCTACCTCGTGGGATAGGGTGCCGTAGGGAGCGGTATGTGCATGTATGCATAGAGTCCTATGAAAATATATGACGGGCAAGAAAGGGGATGAGAGATCTTCGTCTCTAGAACCTTCCCCAGATCTAACCCTAACAAGCGAGGAGACTACTCGCTCATTAGGGAATTAAAATACATTTATCTAGGGCAGAGAATAAAAGATTAACTAGGGCAAGGAATTAAATTTAACTAGGGCAAGAATAGAAAATTAACCTAGGGCAGAAAATAAAGAACTTACAACTTGATGCACTCCAAAAGAATTCTGAAATTTATTAATGAAGGGAGGCATAAGAAATTACAATGATTAGAGTTCCTATTTATAGAGAATAGGAACCCTAGGTTTACATTTGATTCGCATGTTTGCATTTACAAGAATAACCCTCAGGAAGACCGGTCAAAGCATACTTGAATTCTGGTAAAATTTTCGGCCCATATATCCTTAACACCGCCGCGGAACCTGTTGCGCCACGGCAGCGCCCCGGCCGTCTTACCGAGGCCAAAATGCGGAATCAAAAATTTTCCTTACTCGGAAACTGGCGCTACCGTGGACAATGAAAACCCGGATCGTTAACCATTAACCTAATGCTAGCTATCAAGAGAAAGGGTGAGAGATGTACCGAGTGATCCGAGTACTCCGGTCTTCTCGTCATCGTCCCGATCTCCCACGGAAAGTCTTGTCTCCATATCGTCGCCTCTTCGCCGGAAAGGGCACCACATCGCCTGCGTCTTTTACGGGCTCCCACCTCAATACCGAGGCAACTCGGGCGCGAAGCTGGCGAGTCGACGCGTCCAAGATTTGCTGTAGAATGTGTAGTGTAGAACCTATGTCTCATTTGGGGTTTGTTGCCATTTGTAGATGATGGAGGAATCAAGATAACAAAAATGGTGCTTGCATTTTTCTAGCATGAAATGAGATGAACAAATTTTCCTTCTTGAAAATGATCCTCTCTTCTTCTTCTCTCTTTTCTAATGAAAAACCTTCTCACTTAGAAAAATGGTGGATGAAAGAATATGAAGTATGAAGGGAGGTGATGGTAGGAGCACAAGTGGTGACCACATCCTAAACATCATCATAACAATCTCACATCAACTTTCATCTCATTTCTAATCTTCATAAAGCAAGAAATGATGAAGGAAAAGAATGGTATCTAAAGATTCTATCATAATAAATACATATGCAAGAAACTCCCTCCACAATTGTTATTTGCAAACTTGCAAATAACCCCCTCCATCTGAAAAGTCCGGCAAGGAAAGAACAAAGGAAAACCGGCCGGAACGGAATGCAAACTGGCAACTCCAGAAAACTGGTCCCGTAATAAATTACAGGAAAACCCCGATACTGTGCATACACACCTGCATCTGTATTCCGACCGGATACAAATGCAATGAGACAAAATCTACACTGTACTATACTAGGATCCGGCTTAAACCAAAGCCGGCTAGTAATATCCGTCCGATCCTGATCCGTGCAATACCGCACGTATCTGATCGAACCCTGCCATATAACCATATGGCCACTAGTACAAAACTGTCCGATCCTGATCCGTGCAATACCGCACGTATCTGATCGGACCCTGCCATATCTCCATACGGCCTCTACAGCGTTTCGCCCGAAAGCTTGAGTAACTGAAAGTGTGGTGGATTCTAAAGACTCGTCAATACTATGGCTGTGGATTTAACCACTAGCACGTCAGAGGTATTAGCCAATACGTGAAGGGCCACCAGCAATTGACCAAAAGGGACGTCGATGAGCGAACTCATCCTGACACCCTACTGAGCCTGTCAGTGACAATATCCGTACAGTCCGGTCCGTTCGTCTATGAGTATCGCATGGCGGGCCTAGGGGGTTGGTAAAAGTCAGACCCCCAAAAGCGGTACAAGTCGTGTCGGAGTGTAGCCCAGAACGCCCTGAGATACTACTGGAATACCTACCAGTAAATCTCCTGCCTCGGCCGAGGGCTTTGCGTAATGGCTCTCCTAGACACAGCGCGACCTCACCCCCAATACCGGGAGAGACGAACCCCTACAGATCCGCTCACTGCCTCTATGTGGCTCGGGACTGTACCCAACTAAAACCTGTTTGCACGACTCCTTTGAGCCCTGGTAGGGTAGTAATCAAAGCACAGTGGGAACTCACACGAGACAAATGACGATCTCAGGTCGATGAACTAACCTGTACACATGTCACCAGGGAACTGCTATCTGACATCTGGTATAAGACCAACCAGCAGGTTCCCGGTGAGTCCTGTCCGGTGTACTCATAACCCAATGAGCACCTGTATACATCTTAGGTGAACCAACTGACACCAGTGGCTTGTGAGACCGGCCACCGCCCCTCGTCGGGGTCTCGACTGTATACACTAGTCTACTAATGGAGTATCGATGCCCTGTTTCGAAACTCCTACGACTAGGGACCTTTTAAGGATGTGCTTATAGACTACCAGCTCCCACGTATATGATCGCCATCATACTGCTGGTAGTCAAGCAAGAATCCTAGGGGCTCTATCAACGTGTAATAGAGACATGTCAGGTCACCTAAAGCAGTACACGATGATAAAGATAAACCAGATAGCATACTATCATCTCGAGTAAGACTGTCCTACCGGGATAGGTCCTCCCTCAATCATTGCAATCACGTGCCTGTGATCCAATAATTGACTCTGAGGGCACTATCTCCAACAATCTCCCACTTGCACTCAAGGCTAATTATTGCGATGCCGCATACTCACAGCCCGTGTGATACCGAACACCCAACTCCTCTACTAGTCAGTCTCACAAAGCTCGTTTGCGAAACTATTGCGTTCGAGGAATAGCCTCAGTGAGTGGATCCGCTGTGATGTTTCTTTCTATGTCTCTCTATATCTCAAGTTCGCGGAGAAAGCCATCTCCCGTAATGAGCAATACCTGTCTTAGAGTATGTCTGGATATTTGATGGGACCCAGCTCATAAATGAACTCCAAATCCAAACTTCTTAGACTGTATCGATAACTGAACTTAATCAGTACCCAGCGCCATGCCTCCCTCAGTATTGCCTTGGACCACCTGTCCAAAATACTGCCCCTCGTCAGAAGGAGAAACTATAACTCTGACAGCCACTCTGCCATCCATGTCACCTTGGAAGCCTGGAATGATAACCGTCTCCTAGAAGAGGCTGTCGTTATCACATCCCTAGAACACGCACTTATGTCCTAAAACTGCTTCCGATTGTTTCTCCAGGATTGGATTAATATCAACTTATTGCATCTACTGTAAGAACAACATCTGGTGTGGTACTTGACATCTCATGATTGACTCAATTGCCTAAGCAAGTGATCTGTCAATCATGCGTATCCCTCTCCCCTTTAGTCTGTAAGACACCTTTAGAGAGGGTGACTCCATTACCTGCAGGTGTACTGCCGTGCCAGGAGTCGTCCATTCTAAATACTCATAGAATGCTGTCAAGGTACCCAGATTAGGAAATCACCCAAATCTAGATCTAAAACCATAGATCTAGTAACCAGAATGTCTGATATAATATTCAAGTCCTGTGTGGAGAAACCACTGTGTGACAACCAAAGTATAACCAATCGTAGTATAGGAGTTTCCTTTCCTACTCTGTGTATGTCATCCAAATACTAGGATATCACACCCTACTACCTTCTTAACAGATCCATCCCCTATTCTGATGACGTCAAACCTATGACTGTCACATCAGAAATAGATGATCTATCTCCGCTATATCTACTTTAGTCTATAAATAGACATAAGCCTGATGTCCACCAATGCTTCCGCTGCTCCCACTGACTACGACAACCCTCTGGCAGAGTCATATAGACGTGCACGTCCAAAGCTAGTTTAGAACGACACTATACTCATCCTCCTGCCGGGTCTCGCAGCCTGGAACAACAACAATGGCAAGTGTGGGTAAACGAGAACTTCCCTGTCACCGTCCTTGAGGCTACCGGAGTACCTCTCGGGTGCCTGAAGTTACCCACCGTATCTGCGGAGTGGCCAATGGAATGTCAAACCAGATTGAATCTTTAGGTTCCTTATCAAATCTTCAGTAATCGTTTGCGGTTCTGGAATCACTTCCAGTTCTACCATACTCCCACTACTGTTTTTTAAAAATTCATTTCTTTTAAAAATGTGGCGAGTCAAGAACAATATCTCTATTGATCTTTCAGATGGTAGAAAGTCAACCCTCGTCATAGCCTGGGTCAACCCGCAAACAGCCATTACAGAAATGTGCCTTGAGTTGTCCAGTGTCTGGTTTTAAGCATAAGCCGGACAACTCCCCGTACCTTAACAATGTCAAGATATGAACTGTTCTATATCCAATATAGAAACAGAGGCACTGATGTAATTGAACCAGATTCAAATCATGCAACTGTCTCCAGTGCATGTTAACTAAATGGAAGGAGGCCGATCAGCGTTACTCAACTTAGGAATGCTTCCAATTATGAGTAACCTGAAAGAGAAGCAATTTCTCTTTATCATTACTATCAACTGAATACCATACACAAGTATCTACATCTTCGATCACTTTGAAGAATCCCGATACTTGCTATACCTGGTTCTCTACTCTATTCAAATACCTATAACTCCTCAAAACTTAGACCCTGTGTTTCCACGAAACACATGTCTAAGAACTAGAGAAGTTAAAAGTAAACAGAATATAGTATGAGGACCAACCCCTCTGTCCTAATGGACACTGGACAATATACAATACTCTGTATAAGTCCGCTGAGTCTAACAACTCTTTCACTGTGCGTCGTAGGTTGAAAACTGTACTTATGGTTAAGAAGAATTACACCGCTGTTTAATACTCCTTACCTAACCATCCACTGATATAGGTAAATGTCATCGACATAATATCAAAAGGTATATCTCACTCTATGAAAATAGTCGTACAGATATATCAATTTGAAATTGGTGCACAACAGCGGATATTCAAAACCAAATATTTGCCGACCGGCAAACAGCCCAGATGATCTCCTCAAATATCACCGATTACAACGAATCCCGATATAATGAGGATAATCACCCTATTCCCAATAACTTACTCCCACTCATCATTTGTAAAACCATACAGATGTGAGAATCAAACCTGGTAAATACATACCCTGGAGTAAGTATTTAATCGGGAAATCAGTTTTCTTTTAACAGTACACAGTGAAATTGAAACATTGAAATGCTTCGGTGGGGTATCCTGGTATTCCTAGTAATGCCTCTACCATTATCCAGATTCACAACTATAACCGTATAATTCTTTGCCACCTCTCCAAATCCCTTTATATGTCTTTAGTCATTACCTTCTGCACTCCCCTTAGGCCAAATGGTTTTCTTCCTTCCCTACCTTTCGGCACCAGCCTATGGTTTAGAAGAAGACTATCTAGTAAGCATAAAGGGTGAACTGTCCTAATCCTAGGAGCACTCGCAAAGCGAGAGAAGGTGAAGATAAAAGACAACCGAATAAACCTTATTCCTATTTCTCCTGAACCAGAATCCATCCCCGAACTGGAACAAGTTCCTTTCGAGTTGGTATATAACCATACGATGGAGTATCCAAATAAACTGTGGATCTTCGTAGTGATACGGAGTGTCCTGGAGAAATACAAAGGTGATTTAGGATTGGCGAAGAAATACTTGGTTCGGTCGTGAATAGCAGTCGCAATTTACTTTGCCCTCTTACTAATCCCTTGCTTTGTCTTGACTTAATACCTTCTGTACACCATCGTTATGCTAATTGGTTTTCTTCATTCCCTACCGGTCGGCACCAGCCTAAGGTTTGGAATAAGACTATCCAATTTGCGTAATAGGTGTACTATCTCCTAAACCAAGGAGTACTCGCAATGAGAGAAGGTGAAAAGAAAAGACAACTGAATAATCCTATTCGTTTTCTCCAGAACCAGAAACCATCCTCGAAGTCCTTCGAGTTCGTATCTAACCATACGATGGTTTTGTCCAATGGAAGTGGACGTTCGCAGTACTGCGGGGTGTCCTGGAGAAAAGGGTAAAAGTAGGAGTGGCAATGAGGTCTGCAACTCTGACAATCCAAAAGCCAGTGTTAAGAAGGTTCAGTCAACTTGGTCACTGAGTCATAGTCTTAGGGTCGGGTCAATGGTCGCTGCCAGAGAGAGAGAGAAAAGAAACACTCAGCGTGCACTCTAACCTAGATCAGAATGGTTACCAATTTATCTAATCAGGAAACCTCCCACTGTACCTCAAATTTTCCTCCAAACCTGAAAGAAGAATTAGTCGGGGTCACCCGAGGAGTAAACTAACTCATCAGGGAGAATCGGGATCCAACTATCATCGCATGATAACTTGACAGAATCCACTCAAGTCACCACACTCCAGAAGGTATGCGCATGCCTGGCAAGTTTCAGTTCTTTTGAAACTCCCGATGTGATTTTTACCCCAAGCGGTTTATGACCTTGACTAGGTCAACAAACCATAAACCGCCAGTCAAGTTCAACCCGTCATTATTCTGGATTGCATTAAACCCACCCGTACGTGCCCTTGACTAGGTCAACAAGGCCGCACGACTGTCTTAACCAATCCCACTTATGCAACAAACAAGTACCACTCAGCTACCGAACACTACGTCTTGACTAGGTCAACAAACGCAGCACGAATACTAAATAATACCTGTAGGAAATGACGGAGGGCTACGGCTGGTTTTTGGCGAAAAACCTTTAACGTAATGAACTTGATATCGTTGAAGGAACTGCATAGCCTTTTATAAAAATATAGTGACGAAAACCTTTACTAAAGAGGTCACTCCCGGTGAAGGGATCTCGGCTCTTTCCCCGTAGAATGAGGTGCAGGATATTCCAACTGAATACCACGATGCAAAGCAAAAGTAATCGGCTATAGTGAAGTTAATGCCCTGACGCAAACTTCTGTCCAAGGGGTCACTCCCGGTGAAGGGATCTCGGCCCTTGCCTCGTCGACTGAGGAGCAGGATATTCCAAATGAATACCACGATGCAAAACAAAAGTGAACGTCCTTGCAATAACAGCTTTTTGAAAAATGTTCCAACAACATCAGAATAGGTTTGTTTATCATGCATTGATCCGAATCAACTCAGTCCCATCAATGGATCACACCACAAAGAACGAAAATATACTGACGTACGTATATGCCATCCGCATTCGCCACTGGGTCCCGTCATCACCCGTTAGGTTACTTAACTAACGACAGAGCGGGAACTGGACTAGCGTGGATGTAAAACATATACAACATCTACTAATATATATACCAATATATTATATTCGCTCAAGGCGTGATAAGAATGCAACATCACAGAAATATACAGCATCACAGAACAATACAGATATCTGGAAGCCCCGGGTTTCACAGAGCCGCTGCTGAAACCCGACGTTTCCCTGGTCGTGTGGATAGCCTGTGCAATGAAATCCTAGACCCCTACGGGCGCAGCAAGTCACCCGCCAAAACCTGAAGCGAGGCAGCCCCCTTCAGCACCGTGAATGGACCACCCAACACTTTATGGAATCCGGTAACTTGGGCACCCCTCCTGGGTCAACCTGTACCCCCTACGAGTGCGGCGAATAGCCCGCCAATCCTAGAGTGAAGCCCCCTCCGTCTCAATGCCATGAGATGCGGGCCCGTTGCCCTCTAGAACCCGGCTATCCGTGCACCCCTCCGCGGGGTAATCCTAGTACAGAAAGTAAAATATACATACACCGGGTACATCGACCGCAACCAGGCCGTGCCCCAAAAGAATAATACAAACAGGCAGTGACGGCAGTCCACATGTCGGACGCTCGCCCCGCAATATCAAATGTACATAATACAACAAAACTGTACTAGCATTGCATCCAAGCTATCCCCCACGACCGAACCGCAACATCACAGCATAAACACAAAACATCAACGTGAAAGTCACGTTCGCAAATCCGTCTAACCGGGCTATAGCAGTTAGACAGGATTTACCGATCAAGTGATATTCACGGTCGCAGATATAATGTAAATACTGTGAAATAATGTGTTTAAAATATCCAATCGATCAAAAATTAACAAGTGGGCCCCCAAGTAATACTGTAGCACTCACAGAAATTCTGGGCCCAAATTTAATATTCCAAAACCCCCAAAATCAGCCCACAAGCCCACTGGAAAAATTGGACACAGTGACGACACCAGAGTGCGGCGGAACCGCGGCCCAAGGGGGGGTTTTGCCGCGGTTCCGCGCTCAAGTGGTCGACTGAATGCGTCGAATTTTTACAGCAGTCTTACAATTTTCAGTACATTAGTTTTATACAACCTGAAAAATTTTTAGACACCAAAAATTTTCAACAGAAACTGATGTGAACAAAAATGAGGTTTTTGGAATTTCGGTCGATCGGATAAGTAAAACACATTAGAACAAGCTAGACAAGGTTAATGGCGAGACTCTGATACCATGTTGCGCCACGACAGCGCGCCGGCCGTCTTACCGAGGCCAAAATGCGGAATCAAAAATTTTCCTTACTCGGAAACTGGCGCTACCGCGGACAATGAAAACCCGGATCGTTAACCATTAACCTAATGCTAGCTATCAAGAGAAAGGGTGAGATATGTACCGAGTGATCCGAGTCCTCCGGTCTTCTCGTCATCGTCCCGATCTCCCGCGGAAAGTCTTGTCTCCATATCATCGCCTCTTCGCCGGAAAGGGCACCACATCGCCTGCGTATTTTACGGGCTCCCACCTCAATACCGAGGCAACTCGGGCGCGAAGCTGGCGAGTCGACGCGTCCAAGATTTGCTGTAGAATGTGTAGTGTAGAACCTATGTCTCATTTGGGGTTTGTTGCCATTTGTAGATGATGGAGGAATCAAGATAAGAAAAATGGTGCCTGCATTTTTCTAGCATGAAATGAGATGAACAAATTTTCCCTCTTGAAAATGATCCTCTCTTCTTCTTCTCTCTTTTCTAATGAAAAACCTTCTCACTTAGAAAAATGGTGGATGAAAGAATATGAAGCATGAAGGGAGGTGATGGTAGGAGCACAAGTAGTGACCACATCCTAAACATCATCATAACAATCTCACATCAACTTTCATCTCATTTCTAATCTTCATAAAGCAAGAAATGATGAAGGAAAAGAATGGTATCTAAAGATTCTATCATAATAAATACATATGCAAGAAACTCCCTGCACAATTGTTATTTGCAAACTTGCAAATAACCCCCTCCATCTGAAAAGTCCGGCCGGGAAAGAACAAAGGAAAACCGGCCGGAACGGAATGCAAACTGGCAACTCCAGAAAACTGGTCCCGTAATAAATTACAGGAAAACCCCGATACTGTGCATACACACCTGCATCTGTATTCCGACCGGATACAAATGCAATGAGACAAAATCTACACTGTACTATACTAGGATCCGGCTTAAACCAAAGCCGGCTAGTAATATCCGTCCGATCCTGATCCGTGCAATACCGCACGTATCTGATCGAACCCTGCCATATAACCATATGGCCACTAGTACAAAACTGTCCGATCCTGATCCGTGCAATACCGCACGTATCTGATCGGACCCTGCCATATCTCCATACGGCCTCTACAGCGTTTCGCCCGAAAGCTTGAGTAACTGAAAGTGTGGTGTACTCTAAAGACTCGTCAATACTATGGCTGTGGATTTAAACACTAGCACGTCAGAGGTATTAGCCAATACGTGACGGGACACCAGCAATTGACCAAAAGGGACGTCGATGAGCGAACTCATCCTGACACCCTACTGAGCCTGTCAGTGACAATATCCGTACAGTCCGGTCCGTTCGTCTATGAGTATCGCATGGCGGGCCTAGGGGGTTGGTAAAAGTCAGACCCCCAAAAGCGGTACAAGTCGTGTCGGAGTGTAGCCCAGAACGCCCTGAGATACTACTGGAATACCTACCAGTAAATCTCCTGCCTCGGCCGAGGGCTTTGCGTAATGGCTCTCCTAGACACAGCGCGACCTCACCTCCAATACCGGGAGAGACGAACCCCTGCAGATCCGCTCACTGCCTCCATGTGGCTCGGGACTGTACCCAACTAAAACCTGTTTGCACGACTCCTTTGAGCCGTGGTAGGGTAGTAATCAAAGCACAGTGGGAACTCACACGAGACAAATGACAATCTCAGGTCGATGAACTAACCTGTACACATGTCACCAGGGAACTGCTATCTGACATCTGGTATAGGACCAACCAGCAGGTTCCCGGCGAGTCCTGTCCGGTGTACTCATAACCCAATGAGCACCTGTATACATCTTAGGTGAACCAACTGACACCACTGGCTTGTGAGACCGGCCACCGCCCATCGTCGGGGTCTCGACTGTATACACTAGTCTACTAATGGAGTATCGATGCCCTGTCTCGAAACTCCTACGACTAGGGACCTTTTAAGGATGTGCTTATAGACTACCAGCTCCCACGTATATGATCGCCATCATACTGCTGGTAGTAAAGCAAGAATCCTAGGGGCTCTATCAACGTGTAATAGCGACATGTCAGGTCACCTAAAGCAGTATACGATGATAAAGATAAACCAGATAGCATACTATCATCTCGAGTAAGACTGTCCTACCGGGATAGGTCCTCCCTCAATCATTGCAATCACGTGCCTGTGATCCAATAATTGACTCTGAGGGCACTATCTCCAACAGAACCGCGGCCCGAAGCATGGTTTGGCCGCGGTTCCGCGGCCAAACAAGAGGATTGCATCATCACCTTTGGTGTACTGGCTCTGACCTTCTTGTACTTCCTTTTTACATAGGTCTTTTCTCATATTGACTTCTGTTTCTTCTCCAGATCTTCACAGTGAATTGTAGTGAACTTTTAACCGTTCGCTCTGATATCTTGAACCTTGTGTTGCCTTATGCTTTGTGAACTTTATCTTTGATGTAGGCTTGATCAGGAGTCCTCTGTTTGTTGGTTAAAGTCTATATTTTCATCGTCTTTAAATCGTTTTCACTATTTTCTGTCCAAGAACCTGTAACCTGTAATATGTAGCAGACATGCGTCAAAAGCACTTGTTTATTTGTAAAAATAATAAGAATGGGGAATATAATAATACAATATTATGGTGTGAACAAATACCCCCAAACTTATCTTTTGCTCGTCCTCGAGCAAACTTATTTTTTCTTCACTAAAATCCTAACCGCACTTTCGCAGGGAAACGCGATTACACTGAGCTGGTGCAACAAGCCGTTAAACCTCTAGGTGTCCCTAGTAGGAGGAGTGTTGTCTCCTGAGGTTTTCAGCGGATACTACCCACAAAATCCTATCAACTCGGCCCATTGACTTTTGTTCTCCAATTAAGTTTTCCAACAAGGAATTCTATTATCTTATACTTGTAAATTATTCACCCATATTCTTCACACTTCCTCATTATTTAACTTAAGATTATTATGTTCTGTAGACTTACATAGCTTTCGGCATCTCTTAAGTTTTCCTTCTAGGTTTCCATCTCTACTTAGGAATTTCTATCAACCCTTACTAAAGATACAAGTTCTATTCTTCACTCCTTTCTCTCATCTAAACTCCAATCATATACCCCTACGTGTGTGTATAGATCATCCCTACACTTGGAAATTCAAATCAAGCAATCATACTCTTGTCCGTTGTCCAAAGTACTTATTAATTGGTGAATTTAAATGAATTTTGCTTACACATCCTTCATGAGACCGTTAATACTTCTTGAGGTACCAACAACCGATTACAAGATATGTTTGCACATTAAAGCGTAATTCCTAGTCTTGCAACACCCAAGGCTTTTAGCAGTGACTCCCAAACCAGTTGGTCTAAGGCACTAGGTGATGAAGCACCCTCGCTAAATATTTTTCTATTTTTGCAGCCTTAAGTAATCACAAAAACCAGTGTCCATTTTTTTATTCTTTATTCACACTTATATATTTTTTTTCATTTTCATTGTACTAAGGACTTTAAACAAGAGCATTTCAAGGTCTCTTCTACTATTCCAAGTTTCAAGGTGCGTGATTGTGCAATTTGTAGGGTATACATTTTCAGAATCTAGACTTAAGCTAGGAACTATTTTTCAAACTTATACTCTAATAAGAACATCAATACTTTTCCTTTATTTCGACTTAGCCCAAGAAGTGAACCCAAAATTTGCTTATTTCTAAATAAACTACAAAAACATATACTTTCTACCGTTAAACTTTAAAGAAGGTTATCTTTAGGGTTTTTTATTTACTAAGTCTAAGATCTAGTTGTTTCTAGCCAGTTAACCTATTTTTCTCAAGTCAATTAGCCAAAATTGAATACATTAATTTTTATATTTTTGAAAATTTTCAATTTTTATGGGTTTTAAAATAAGTATGCAAATGCAAAAAATATGTACAAATGAATGCGAAGAAAGAAGACGTACCGAGTATACCCCCAAACTTGAACTTGACAGTGTCCTCACTGTCATGCTAAACCACGAGGGTCAAAAATGCCGGTACTCCCTTGTTTATTTATTTATAAATATATATATATATATATATATATATATATATATATATATTTTAATGTTTTGAAATTTTTTTTATTTTTTTATAGAAAAAAGAAAACAAAAATATATATACATATATACAAAAAGTTTCCCCCCAAACTTAAGCTTGGCCTTACACAAGCCAAAGGTTAGCATCAACCATTCAAAAATCTTATCGTGGTAATGGCCGAGTTGGTGAAATAATGGGGTGTAGAAGAAAGAAATGAGAAACACGCGAGACCGTGTGGAAAGAAGAATGGTATAATATGGTCTCGGTGGGGGAGAAGAATGGCGGAAAGGAGAAAGAAGTGGAGTACGATCTTGAGGGTGTAAATCGAGTGAATAAATTAGCGCAATTTGTGATGACCGATGTGTTAAAAGCGATTGCGCTAACCTGTCAACCCGTCGTGAAATGGGGTCATATCCCTCAAGATTCGCAAGAAAACATGGGTACGCCGAACTTAGTTTTGGAGATGAAAGCGTAACGGTCTCATGTACGGTCGGAACAATGGGAAGGACGAAAGGGAGTGAATTAGAGATAGTATCATTCTCACCGTAGTAAACTGTCTCGAACTTGAAAGATTCCATTAATGGTTCGAAACTACTGTAAGCAACCGAGTCTGATGGTTCAACTAACTCATCTGAAAATGTAAAGGACTCAAACTCGGGAGGTGAGTTTTCAACATCGTCCGAAAAAGTGAAACACTCGTAAGTGTTATCATCTGTGAGAACAGTATCAGATTCAAAGGAAAAATTTTCAAGCTCATAGTCTTCAAGTGTGATCGTGGTCGGAACGATGGAAAGGAGGGAGGGTGATTTAACAGTTAAAGGTTCGGGAGGATGAATTGGAAAATCCGACACATCAAACAAAAATGATTCAACCTCAATATTATCCTCAAAACTCTCCTCAATACTTTCCTTATAATTCTCCTCAAAATTCAACTCATCCATGCCAGTATCATCAACATCAAGACGCATATGAGATTCGGGAGAAACATTTAATAACTCAGGATGATGATTTGAACATAAAATCTCAATTAAATCGACAGGTTCATCATCCGAAATATTCCCGGCGTCTATATCCTCAATCAAGTGAAAATCAATTTTCTTAGACACCTCATCAAAAGCATGGATATCTATCGAGTTAGGTTCTAGATGGGAGGTGTAAAGATCAAAAGGATTAGGTGCGGTTTCACTCGAAAGGGGTTCCTCACAATTTGGCAAATCAAGCACTACAAAATCAAACAACTCGTTTTTATTTTCAATTGGTGGATCATTTGGGACAATCGATGGAAAACCGGAGTTGTGGGTTTCAATTGGGTAAGGGTAGGTTTGATTTGGAAATCCTTTCATATTCTCATTCTGTCCAACCGCCTCCTCATGCATTGAAAAATTTGGAGCTAGCGGGAAACTAGCTACCGGTTCAGCAGGTTGCATAAGGGCGGCCATGGATGCTTCCACATTCCTAACCATTTTGTTTGTTGCTGCAATATAAGCCTCCAACGACTCTTCCAAACTAGACTTGGGTGGTGAGGGGGTTTCGGTAAAAGATTCGAAATTGTGTGGATATGCAAAACTCCCTAATGGCTGTGTAGAATCAATGTCTAGTGAGGGTGGGAACGTCGGGTAGGACTGATAAGAAGTGGGTGATTGAACAGGGGTAGGGTCAACATATGGATAAAAAGGTGAATAGTCGTGTGGATCCCTAGAACTAGATGAGTGGAGAGGGGTGAAAGATCGGCTGTGAGATTGAGCAATATGCTCAGCAATGGACATCGGCTTAGGGGTGACAGAAGGACTTGAGAAAGTGGTATCAACATATGGAGGTGGTAAAGGGTGACTCGGTTGACACAAAGTGGGTTGAAAAGTCGAACCGTTTCTCCTAGACGTCTCTATTTGATCTTTCAACGATATTTTAGGCAAGGAAGGATCGTTTTTAATTGATCGAACAAATTGACGTACGACGCAAAATTAGGTTCGGGATACCAAAGTTCGGCAAGTGATTTATTATGTGGTGTACCCATGTTAGAAGAAAGGAGAAAAGAAAGAAGGTTGGGTGGTGCAAGGATTTGTTTGCGGCAAAAATTTGCAAGTTCCTAATAAAAAATTTCCTTTTTTCTTTTTCTTTTAATTTGGAAATTGTTGCAAAAAAGATTTTGATAAAAGATATGCAACAGAAAAATATTACTTGCAATCAATTTTCATTTCAAGCGGGGCCCAAAAATCCTGCACAAGATTGTTATATGGAAGGGAATATATTTTATAGCTCACGGAATCCTGCAGGAATTTCCAGAAAATATATGAAGATTTTTGCAGAGGAAGAACATAGAGTCTTACAGAATTTTTTTTCAGAAGATGATGTCAACAGTGCGCCGCCATTCCGCGGCCAAAGAGCCTTAGTGCCGCGTTTTCGCGGTCAAAAAGCCGTAACGGTTCCCAAGAATTTTTCCTACGCTCTGATCTTCCAAGACCGCGGCGGATCCATGGTATAAGGGTGGTTTCCGCGGCGGTTTAGCGGCGAAATGAGGGGTTCAGATCTCCAGAAAAATTCCACTGTTCTGTTGTTTAAAACCTCTTCTGTTCCGATATCCCGTTTTCTGTTTTGCTTTCTGGAAATTTTCAGATCCGTCTCGATTGTTCCTGCAAGATTCAAACAACAAAGTACCCTTTCCAAAAAATAACAATTGATATATTTTTTGGATTTTTTAGATTTTTTTAATTTTGATTAACCCGAAATTGCAAAAAGGAAATTTCTACGCCATCCCCGGCAACGACGCCATTTGATTTTGTGTCTCAAAAACTATCTATTACCGCAATCAAGAACGGCGTCGCTTTGCAGCTAGCTGGTGAGTACGGGTCGGTCCACAGGGATTTTGTGAATTTCCTATTCGCTCAAACGAGTTAATTCCGATTGTGGTCGGATTGATTATTAAATCTAAAAACTAAATTAATCTATATCTAAATCTTGCTAGGATTAGGTCTAGGTTAAGTTTGGAAAGTCAATAAATCTCACCGCTTTCTATACCCATATGAAGATCTAATTAGGTGTTATGGTAATTATTAATAAAAGGGATTAGAACCATTTGGGAAGATGTTTCTTCCTCTAGGTTCTTGTCCTTCCTTTAGAAATCCTTACCCTAACCTCCATGGAAAACCATCACAACCGGGCCTTTATATTACGGTATCACCGCTACCTCGTGGGATAGGGTGCCGTAGGGAGCGGTATGTGCATGTATGCATAGAGTCCTATGAAAATATATGACGGGCAAGAAAGGGGATGAGAGATTTTCGTCTCTAGAACCTTCCCCGGATCTAACCCTAACAAGCGAGGAGACTACTCGCTCATTAGGGAATTAAAATTAATTTATCTAGGGCAGAGAATAAAATATTAACTAGGGTAAGGAATTAAATTTAACTAGGGCAAGAATAGAAAATTAACCTAGGGCAGAAAATAAAGAACTTACAACTTGATGCTCTCCAAAAGAATTCTGAAATTTATTAATGAAGGGAGGCATAAGAAATTACAATGATTAGAGTTCCTATTTATAGAGAATAGGAACCCTAGGTTTACATTTGATTCGCATGTTTGCATTTACAAGAATAACCCTCAGGAAGACCGGTCAAAGCATACTTGAATTATGGTAAAATTTTCGGCCCATATATCCTTAACACCGCCGCGGAACCGCGGCCCGAGGCATGGTTTGGCCGCGGTTCCGCGGCCAAACAAGAGGATTGCATCATCACCTTTGGTGTACTGGCTCTGACCTTCTTGTACTTCCTTTTTACATAGGTCTTTTCTCATATTGACTTCTGTTTCTTCTCCAGATCTTCACAGTGAATTGTAGTGAACTTTTAACCGTTCGCTCTGACATCTTGAACCTTGTGCTGCCTTATGCTTTGTGAACTTTATCTTTGATGTAGGCTTGATTAAGAGTCCTCCGTTTGTTGGTTAAAGTCCATATTTTCATCGTCTTTACATCGTTTTCACTATTTTCTGTCCAAGAACCTGTAACCTGTAATATGTAGCAGACATGCGTCAAAAGCACCTGTTTATTTGTAAAAATAATAAGAATGTAGAATATAATAATACAATATTATGGTGTGAATATGGAATCGCGAGGTCGTCGGAATCGTCTCGAATCTTCGCCGAAACTTGACCTGGTGCTAACTCCACTTGTACTCTTCTTTGACTTGGAAAATTTTGAGGATTTTATCAATGGATTCAGAATGAAAAGGGTAAGGGTATGGTGTTGTATTTATAGGATGAAATTAAGGTTTTGGGAATTGAAGAAAGAATTTAAATGCATTAAAATTTGGATTAAAATGTGAATTAACATTTTTTGGATAAATGCAGGAAAATCAAACAGAACAGGGGTTAAAGGGATAGGCCAAGGGTCATGTGGGCAAAGCACGGGCATTTTTTTCTATAGGGGGCCCGTCGGCGCCAGTCTTTCTCCTCATCTCGCCGGCCACATGTTGGAGATGGGGGGTGGGTTTAGTGCCACGTGTCCTAGTCGCTGTTAATAATATTGTGCACATGTTTATTTTTTTCCGTCTTTTCATTTTTACGTGTATTGCACGTGTAAACTTTTGAGCTTCCAAAAAGTTTAAAATAAAAATATAGTAAAAATATATGTGGCTGATGGGATTCGAACACAAGGGCTACGTCACAGCAGTGCAAGGCTTTACCAATAAGCTGCAAGTTTTTTTCTTGCTGTTCTTAAATAAAAACAACATTTAAAGTATACCCAAGCTTGCAAATACTCTATTCTGTACATTAACTTTAAAATTTTTATACAACAAAAACAGAGTCGTTACATTCTACCCTCCGTACAAAAATTTCGTCCTCAAAATTTACAATTATATAAGGACTAATTTACAAATACGAAAATGTATCTTGCACGCATGTCGTCTTCTCTTTCCCACGTTGATTCTCCTGGTGAATCTTTTCTCCACATCACTCGAACCAAGTTTACTTTCTTGTTCCTAAGTGGCTTTACCTTTCTGTCCAGAATTTCAACGGGTTCTTGCTCACAAGATAGATCCGTATGTACAGTGAGCTCGGAGTGATCAAGAATTTGGCTAGGGTCGCTCACATATCTTCGAAGCTGGGATATGTGGAATACGTTGTGCACTCCTTCCAATAAGGGTGGAAGTGCTAAACGATATGCCACTTCTCCAACTCGTTCGAGTATGTCGAATGGTCCAATATATCTCAGACTGAGCTTACCCCTCTTGCCAAATCGAATTACTCTACAGTTTGGAGAGATCTTTAAGAATACATGATCTCCCGGCTGGAACTCCAGGTGTCGGCGCTTTGCGTCAGCCCAGTGGTTATGTCTGTCTTGGGCTATATGCATTCTTTCCCTGATCGTGCGAACTACGTTCACAGTCGCCACGATCATCTCTGGTCAAAGGAGTTCCCTATCTCCGATATCGTCCTAACTCAATGGTGAACGACACATCCTTCCATAGAGAGCCGCAAAGGGCGCCATACCAATACTCGCTTAGTGGCTGTTGTTGTATGAAAACTCCACAAGATGTAGGTGATCTTCCCATGATCCTCCGAAGTATAACATACACGCTCTTAAAATATCTTTAAGGATCTGAATCGTTCGCTCAGACTGTCCATCTGTTTGTGGATGGTAAGCTGTGCTAAAATTCAGATTTGTTCCCAAGCTAGCTTGCAGACTCTGCCAAAATGCGATCGGAATCTGGTGTCACGATCGGAGACAATGCAAACTGGTTCTCCATGTAATCTCACGATCTCCTACATGAGTTCATGGGTATCAAAAATAGTACACTATGAAGAGTTAAATCTTACTTAGATTCAGACTTACTTCCTTGTACTTCTTTGCCAGTGTCTCGGTAGATTGGCCAACTTGAAATGGGATGAAGCGAGCCGACTTTGTGAGTCGATCCACAATAACCCATACCGCATCGTTACTTTTCGTGCTGCGAGGAAGAGCAGTCATGAAAACCATGGTGATGTGTTGCTACTTCCATTCTGGAATAGGTAACGGTTGAAGTAAACCAGCAGTCCTGTGATGCTCAGCTTTTACTTGCTGACACACCAAGCATTTGGCTACGCTTCTGGCTACTTCACGCTTCATACCATGCCACCAGTAATGTTGACGTAGATCTTTGTACATCTTTGTACCACCAGGGTGTACTGAGTACAGAGAGCCGTAAGCTTCTTTCATCAACTCTTCCTGAACAGAACCTTGTGGTATGCACAATCTGCTTCCATATCTCAAAGATTCGTCTTCATGGATAATGAAGTTTGTTCGAATTCCACTTTCTACTTGTTCTCGGATCTTTTGGAACTTGGCATCACTTGCTTGAACTGCTTTGATCTGATTAACAATAGTAGATTGAACTTGTAAGTTCATAAACTTTGAAGTATTACCTGGCATAACCACTTCTATCTCCATCTTGTGTAATTCTTGTTGAAGCTTCCACTGTGCGGTGAGATTTATTGCTAATGGTTGGTGTCACGCCCCGCTTCCCGGTGTACGGTAAGGAGACGGGATGGGCCCGCTACGTATTTACTACGAAGTAAACACGCTAAGCGTATCTAAGAAATATAAAGTAAAAATGTACACAAGAGACATGAATATAAATGAACAGTAACTTTTATTTATTTAACAATTCTTTACAAGTACAGCTGGAAATGTAAATATATGAATAGAAAGCAATTCCTAAACAACGGCATAACTAAAATGAAAAAGAATATACAAGTGCCTACAGCTCTGGGTCGAAGGCAAACTGCTCCAAGTTCTCGATACTGGGCTCGATCTCTAATGAGTCAGAATCATCTGACAACATTCCAAAAAAAGAAGAAAAGAAATGTCGTCAGCGAACAATCGCTCGGTAAGTCCCAAAGATAGATAGAGATAGAATAGACAAAAAGAAAGTATAACTAGTAATGTTTGATTATAATGTTAACGCGGTTGTTTGTAACTTGGTACAGAATATGCCAGTGTATACGAGAGGAGTCCTACTATTCCGGAGACTAAGGTATACGGAATACAGGGAACCATTCAGCCACGGTACAACAGCAATGGATATTCAGGTTAGGTGTATTAAAGTGACCGTCTCGTACCACTTCTAACACATTCCGTACCAGTCTACCTCTTTAAAACCCCGTAATGTCCTTTATATTGAATTGTATTGCTTTGAGTAATAGATTGTACGACTTGCCGAAACTATGATATCAGGTAAATGGAATGGATATAATGGATAGACATGTAAACATAGTATATCCATGGTTCGGTTCGGTCGAGTCAGATTGTTATAGATTGAATTCTGGTATAGACATATTCATGTTGGATTACAGTTTATACTTGAATCAAATTCAAGATAGATTATAATTAGATTTGACCATGACTCGAACTGAGTCAGACTTTTAAACAAAATTGAAGTCCTGAATTAATTGTGATGTTATCGGTAACTGCTGCACATGGACGACAGGATTTGTGTCTTTTCCAAGACAATTATCGTATTGATAACACCGTTGTTAGATTGTCTACCTTAGATAGGCAAGCACCCATATTCTCCGGCTCCCTGAGGCTCAAAAGAACTGGTCCCGCTTAAACTTATATTTACCAGGGTCCTTATTGTAATTTAGTATAACTTGAGAGGGTTTCTATGTAAAAATAGTTTTGATATACTTACAAAATACATCTCAAGTATTTAATTATCATCTTTAGGGTTTTCATAGATGTATATTTTATAAAAGTTAAATTTTCTAGTGAGTAAAACCCAATTTTCATTGTATATGGTATTTTATTGAAATATTGGAATTTGTATTGAATTGTAATTGTAGTTTCATGAAATGGCGATTCCTTTGATTTAGAAAACATGGAATATTTGTATAATATATTTAGAATAGATCTTTTGATAATATATATATATATAATAAAATAAAGTTTATTTATTTTGTAGAAATCTCATTTTCTTAAAAATTGCATTAAAAATTCCATCAAGATTGAATGCTCCTTTCAGAGGTCTGCATCTCGCTCTACTAGGCCCGAGGACATGAGATAATCCGCACCATCTCGATCGGGGTTCTCCAAAATGAGCCGTAGAGACACAATTGCAAGGAATTTAATTAACACCTTTTTTAAAGAAAACGGTTTTAATTATTTAAGGTATTTATTAGTATAAGCGTATTTCCCATAAACTAAAATTCCAAAATTCATCGTGCTATGTCCAAAATGTGTGTTGTGATGAGGTAGGTCATTACCTCGTGAGTTTTCTAAAGGTAATACGGTTAAAAGTGGATAACAATATCGTTTGTAAATATGATGGTATTTTACTGTAAAAGTGAAATATAAATCTCAACATAAATTATTTTGAGATGAAACTTGTTCTAATATATTTATTTATGTTTGTTAAACATTATGAGAGAATATGGTATTTTATTATTTAAGAAAAATGGAGTTTTTAAAGAAAAATGAATCGGAAGTCGGAAGAACTCCGCTTCCGACGAGTTTTGAAAAAGAGCAGTTTTAGAATAGAAAAAGAGAAGGAGGGAGGGGACTTACTGATTATAAAGAAAGAGGGGAGAAGGGGGAGGCTTTCGGAACCGTCGGGGCGTTGTTTTGTCGCCGGATTCTTCTTGGAACTTCGCTGGATCTTCGCCTCTTGCTAACTCCACTTGCACAACTTGGGACTTGGAAATTTTATAGAGTTTTTGTAATGAAATTCTGAGTGAGGAGAGGTGAAATGTGGTATGGTATTTATAGGGAAAATTAGGGTTTAGGGTAATGAAGAATAGAATTAAAATGTGCATTAAAATGTAGATTAATGCCCATTTTTAATTCTCTGGAAATGTGCAGAGAAATCAAACAGTATGGGGGTAGTGGGGTTGGCCAAGGGGTTCAGGGGTTGAAGTATGGGGAGCATCCCCTACGGGGGGCTCGGCGGTACTGTTCATAACAGAATACTGCATTTTATACCGCCCATTCTTACGCTCGATTGTTTATAGGTAGGTGCTTTTAATCTGTGTTTGCTACATATTTACAGAATACAGGTTTCCAGTACAAATATTGCAAATCAAGACAAAATCTCCACAGTTACGCCAAATACAGAACATCTGTTGACAGCAGATAAAAGCCGGGTTCCGGTCATCCATATCCGTCCAGTGCCGAGTACCAGTTCCAGAGACAAGACATATGACAGTGGTCATTCGTGTCTCGGACATGCACAGAGCACGAGAGGGGCTGCACAAGAATCAATGGGTGCGCGGAGCTCGAGAGAGATAAAGTCAAAAGTAAATAAAAGAGTGCAATCTTGGACTATGAATTCTGAAGATATTCTGGAAAGATTATCAGAAAATACATGTACCAGACAAGAGGGGACAGCAGAACAGGGTAGCACACAAAACCTGACATCCCAACTCCCCTATAGGGCGGCGGATCCGCGGCCAATAGGGGGTATTGGCCGCGGATCCGCGGCCAAGTGGGCCCCTCTCACTGTCATTTTTTCTGGGCAGTTTGGTAATTTTATATTGGTGCAGATTCTTGCCCTAGGTTTTCATTTCCCTGCCTATAAATACTCCAGAACTGAGCTAAGCCAAGGGTCTAATTTGGTCATTCTTTGTTCTCCATTCTTTTGTAGTTTTAGTTCTTTTTCTTCTTCTTCTTCATTCTTTTTCCATGAAAATTGTAGTGAGAGCTTTTTGAGTGGGAGATTAATGAAGATGAGGGTTTTGTATCATTCTCTTTTGTTTCTTCTTCCCCTTGAGATTCTTGCTTTCTCTTGATCATTCAACCTCTTCATTGAGCTTGAATGGTTAAGGGTTAGTTATTGATCTCAAGGGTCGTATTTTCTCACGGGACTAGTTCTTCACTTCACATGCGTTCTCTACCCTTCTCTTGATCTTGCAACCTCTTAATTGAGCTTGCAAGTTTAAGGGTTGGCTATTGATCACATGCTTGTCTTGAGTTCTATGTTCTTGTAATTACCTTCGTGTTCTTTTTATTGCTTTTTTATTACTTGCTTATTATTATCTTGCTTTTCTTTCTTGCAATTTATTTCATGCAATTTAATTCATGCACTTAATTTCTTGTAATCTTTTCTTTTCTTTGTTCTTTCCTTTTGCTCTCTTTTGTTCATTTTGTGAATATTGTAATTATCGTCGTTGTTAAGAATTAATACGGTATTGTAAGTTAACACTTCTTTCCTCATTTCCTTTTCCCGTTATTTTCCATTTGAACTCCGCCCAAACGTTATGCAAGCGCTCCGTTAGGCACCCTACCCTGACAAGGTAACGGTGATTCCTAACCGCGACCGGTTGCATTCGGTTTGGCCGGAGGCGAAAGCAAGAGACAAGAACGGAAGGACAAGGGTAAATAAGCCGTATTCCACGAATACCGCGCTTATTTCCCCTAATCCACGTTGTTGCCGATTGCTCTAGCTTCAATTGGTCAAGACTCGGCTCAAAGGTTTTGAGTACGGATTTCTTTAGCTTATAATCTCGTATCTTTTCTTAACAACTTTATACTTGCAAATAAACACATAGGTTAGATCAGACAAACATACAGATTCTTTATTGACTCGTCTAAGACAAGGAAGGACATACAACCATCTCCCTGTGGATCGACCCGTGCTCAACCGGCTAGCTGCATAGCGACACCGTCCTGATCGCGGTAAACTTTAGAACTCTTAAAACTCGACACGCCAAAAGCGTGCGATCAGGTACCGGTTGCATCAAGGATCTCGCCGGTCTATTACCGGTGAGTGATGGTGAGATTTTCGCCACGTGTCCCCGCCGCTTTGTATACTTCAGTGCACATGTTTGATTTCTGTGTGACTCTTCATTTTACGTGTAGTATATGTGTAAACTTTTGGGCTTCTAAAAGATTAAAAGAAAAATCAACAAAAAGATAATGTGGCTGGGGGGATTCGAACACATGGGCTATGTCATAACAGTGCAAGGCTTTACCAATGAGCTATAAGTGCTTTCTTGCTGTTCAAAAGCAATTCAAATACTTATAGTATACACAGAATTGCAAATACTCCATTTGTACATTAACTTTTAAATGATTTTTCTGTACATTGAAATTGGAGTTGTTACATTCTACCCTCCTTAAAAAAAATTCATCCTTGAAATTTACAATTATTTTAAGGACTAATTTACAAACAATTGAGGGTATCTTGCACGCATGTCGTCTTTACGTTCCCATGTTGATTCTCCTGGTGAATCTTTTCTCCACATCACTCGAACCAAGTTGACTTCTTTATTCCGAAGTGACTTCACCTTTCTATCCAGGATTTCAACAGGTTATTGCTCACAAGATAAGTCTGGCTGTACAGTGAGCTCGGAGTGATCAAGAATATGGCTGGGGTCACTCACATGGCTTCTGAGTTGTGATATGTGGAACACATTGTGCACTCCTTCCAATGAAGGTGGAAGTGCCAAGCGATAAGCCACTTCTCCGACTGGTTCGAGTATGTCGAAAGGTCTAATATACTTCAGACTGAGCTTACCCCATCTTACAAAACGAATCACTCCACGGTTCGGAGATATCTTCAGAAATACATGATCTCCCGGTTAGAGCTCCAAGTGACGGCTCTTTGCATCAGCCCAGTGCTTCTGTCGATATTGGGCTATGCGCATTCTTTCTCTGATAGTGCGGACCACATCTACAGTTGCTACTATCATCTCAGGTCCAATGAGTTCTCTATCTCCGATGTCATCCCAATTTAATGGTGAACGACACTTCCTTCCATATAATGCTGCAAATGGTGCCATTCCTATACTTGCTTGGTAGTTGTTGTTGTATGAAAACTCTACAAGATGTAGGTGATCTTCCCACGATTCCCGAAGTCTAGCATACAACCTCTTAGCATATCTTCTAAGATCTGGATAGTTCGCTTAGACTGTCTATCTGTTTGTGGATGATAAACTTTGCTGAAGTTCAGACTTGTTCCCAAGCTAGCTTGTAGACTTTGCCAAAATTGCGATCGAAATCTGGTGTCACAATCGGAGACAATGCAAACCGGTTCTCCATGTAATCTAACGATTTCCTGCTTGAGTTCATGGGTATCAGAGATAGTACACATTGAAGAGTTTAAATCTTACTTAGATTCTTACCTCTATGTACTTCTTTGCTAGTGTCTATGTAGATTGGCCAACTCAAATTGGGATGAAGTGAGCCGACTTTGTGAGTCGATCCACAATAACTCATACCTTATTGTTACCTTTCGTGCTGCGAGGAAGAGCAGTCACGAAATCCATGGTGATGTGTTGCCACTTCCATTCTGGGATAGGTGACGGTTGAAGTAAACCAGCAGTCCTGTGATGTTCATCCTTTACTTGCTGACACACCAAGCATTTAGCGACGCTTTTGGCTACTTCACGCTTCATTCCATACCACCAGTAATTTTGACGTAGATCTTTGTACATCTTTATACCTCCAGGGTGTAATGAGTAAGGAGAGCTGTGAGCTTCTTTCATCAACTCTTCTCGTACAGAACCTTTTGGTACACACAATCTACTGCCGTATCTCAAAGATCCGTCTTCATGGATGATGAAGTTTGTTTGAAGTCCAATTTCTACTTGTTCTCTGATCTTTTGCAACTTAGCATCACTTGTTTGAGTTTCTTTGATCTGATTGACAATGGTAGATTGAACTTGTAAGTTCATCAAACTTGAAGCGTTACCTGGCATGACCACTTCAATTTCCATATGATGCAAGTCTTGTTGAAGCTTCCGCTGTGCGGTGAGATTCAATGATAATGGTTGGAGACTAAGTGCATCAGGTACTACATTCACCTTCCCTGGATGATATTGAAGATTGATGTCGAAGTCTACCATAAGTTCTAACCATCTTCTATGGCGCATATTCAACTCCTTCTGAGTAAACACAAATTTCAGACTCTTGTGATTTATGTATATGTCCACTCGTTCACCAAGAAGATAATGGCGCCAAATCTTAAGAGCAAAGATTACGGCCGCCAATTCCAAATTATGCGTCGGGTAATTGCGCTCATGAATCTTCAGCTGTCTTGAAGCATAAGCTACAACCTTACTGTGCTGATGTAGAACACATCCTAATACCTTACCAGATGCATTGCAATACACTTCTGATTCCCCCAATCAGAGCAGGGCTATGTTCAAATTTTGAAATTTGAAATGAAGCGGCGCTTCATAAAAGCACTAGCACTAAATGCGCCAGCGCTAAGAGTCAAAGACTCTGATGCAGCACTCACGTGCAAAGCACGAGAGCGCTCGTGCTAGCAGCGCCAGCGCTAAGAGTCAAAGACTCTGATGCAGCGCTCACGTGTAAAGCATGAAAGCGCTAGCGCTAAGTGCGCTAGATCTAAGTGCGCTAGCGCTAAGTGCTCTAGCACCCAGAGTCAAAGACTCTGATGCAGCGCTCACGTGCAAAGCACGAGAGCGCTAGCGCTGGAACTAAATGTTCCTCACCCTTGGATCAAAGATCCAACAAAGATGACTAAAAATCATCAAATTACCTCTGAAAATTAGAGCACCGTTGGATCAAAAATACAATAGTGATTAAAAATCACCAAGATACAGAATAAGTTCTGTATGGGAAAAGATTTTCCCAATCTTGTTAAAAACAAGAAGATCGTCTTCTGTAAAAAAGAATCCCTTGGATCAAAGATCCAACGGTGGGAAATATTCCCAAATCAATTAGAGAAAAGATCTCTTCAACTGATTCAACAAATCAGCCTCCCCTATATAAAGGACCCAAGACTTCAAGTCTGACACAGAGAGACCCCCTCCCCACAAACTTTGAGAAATTTCAAAGTGAAGAGCAAGCTCTCGGAAGAAGAATTTCTTCAAGGTAAATAAAACGGAGAGATTGAAGCATCTCTTCAATAAAGAAGAACCCAGTTCTTCTTCTAGATCATAGATCTACAAAGACAGAAGTCTTTCAAAAAAAAACATAAGAGATTGTAATATCTCCTATAAAAATAAGAACTTTGTTCTTAAGATCCACAAGACAAAGTCTCCTATGAACGAGAATTCAATTCTCAGAGTACAAAATTGATCAAGAGCGCTCTGCACTCATTGACTGGCGCTCAGCGCCAAGCGCGCCACGTGCTCCTCACGTGTGCGCTATTTCACAAGAGCGCTCTACGCTCATCGACTGGCGCTCAGCGCCAAGCGCGCCACGTGCTCCTCACGTGTGCGCTATCTCACAGGAAGCGCCTTAGCGCTCCAAATCTGGCGCTCAGCGCCAAGCGAACCACGTGCTCCTTACGTGTGCGCTGAGGGAACATAAACTGTTCTTTAAATAATGCCCCAGAGCCTTAATGATTTCTCAGCACTCAATAAAAAAAAAGGTTGTCAGAACCCAAAACCAATGCTCAACATTGTTAAATGAAAATGGGCCGAGCCTAATTAAATGTCCAACATTTTAACTGAGTGGGCTGAGCCCAAGTTGGCCACAGGCCTCTAATTCAGATTAATTGAGCCCATATACTCGTAAATCTTTTCAACTGATCTTAGTCTCAAACTTGACTACAGCTCTCCCAACCAACATTGGTTCAAGGGTACATCTTTTCATACCTCTGATATATGTCGTTGTAATTCTTCAACGTCTTCAGAGAGATGGAGGGTCCCAATAACCAATAACTTTTGGCGCATCCCCAAACGGTTGAACCAAAACCATATAGACTATGGCGTCTTTAAACTGGACTATGATGTCCTTAAACCTTACGGACTATGAGGTCCCTAAACTCATGGACTATGATGTCCTTAAACTTATGGACCGCAACGTCCCTAAACTAAACTCCATAGACTATGACGTCTTTAAACTGGACTATGATGTCCTTAAACTTTACGGACTATGAGGTCCCTAAACTCATAGACTATGATGTCTTTAAACTTTATAGACTATGACGTCTTTAAACTATGGACTATGATGTCCTTAAACTCCATGGACTATGATGTCCTTAAACCCAATGGACCGCAATATCCCTAAACTAAAAAAATAGAGCCCAAATGCTTTTTTGTTGGATCTAAATGATCCTGTTAAGTAGATCTTAGTCTAAAATTAGACTAACATATCCTTAACAAACGTTTAAGTTGATCTTAGTCTCAAATGAGATTAACGATCCTTAAACCCAACCCAAACCCAAGTCTAAGAAAATACGGATTTGGAATAATCCACGCCATACGGACGGCAACATAAATTAGTCTCCGTATACAATTCACGGGCAACCAAAAACAAAACAAAGACACACGATACAGAGTGACCATTTGGAGAAGGAGAAAGTGGTTACCGCGATGCAGTAGCGTAATTAACTGCAGGGGCTTATGCCTGCAGGGAAGAGCGTTCCCACAATCAAAAACCCCTCATAATGAGGGGGAATTTGACGAAAACTGCTACATCGGCCGCATCTTTCCTCCGATGCATGGTGTCATAAATCAACCTGGCATCTTCGGAGAGGTGGACGGATAAAACCAAATAGCATCTGCCCCCAAATTCAGGCAAGACGACCTACGCGGGTTCGTCTATGTTTTCGGCGGTGAACAGATTCTGGCACACCCGGTGGGACCTTTTCCTCTTTCCACTCCACACTTCATGTGTCGTGTTCGCGAATGAATCGCGGTTTAATGTGGTTGCCCATGGATTCGAGGTACTAAGATTTGGTGTTTTGCTCCGTGCAGAAAAAGAAGATCAATGGCTTCTAATTGCTTTAGCTACAACAATTGCAACAACTCCCGCTCCGTCCTTGCAGGAGGAGTGACTTATGAGCCTCAAGCGGCCTCCGTTTTCACGATGCCAGTAGAACAGGTGACGCACACCACCACTGGGTTGTTCTTTGGGACCATGCTCCCACCAGTGAGCTTCAGCTCCCCGATGCCATCGCAAGAAGCTCCGAAGAAGTCGGTCTTTGATCGGCTTACGACTACCGCGACCCCTTTCAACGGGTCGCCCAAATCCAATGCCTCGGTCTTTAATAGACTGGGCCAAAGCTCCAATGGGCCCGTAAAGAAGCCCGCAATACATGAAGGGGTTATCCTGAAAAGGATAGCCATCCATGCTCCAATAAATGAAGTCATCAGAAAAGCTTCTCCTACTAAAGGATCAGTCTTCACAAGACTGTCCGCTCCAACTTCCGCTTCTGGCGAGATCACCAAAGTTGCTTCCCCTGCCCAAGGGCCAATCTTCGACAGGTCGGGCGCTTCTTCTCAGCGGACGTCAGTCTTTAAGAGGCCGGCACCGGCTACAACCCTTCACCAGAGCAGGGGGCATGATGAATCCACCCCCATAGCTGAGCCAATACCGTCTGCAAGGCATGCTCAATGTTGCCACTGGCCGAGTGAGAAATGCTGGAGGCAGTTCCCCCTCTGGATTGACTCCACCAGCTCCAATGGTGGAAATTGATGCTGCTGTTTCCACTGGGAACAGCTTTGAACCACTTAGGAGGGTGCGCAAAAACTTTCCAACTGCTGTATTGAAAAGATCTCCTCCACCCGTGGAGAGCGCTACAAAGGCAAAGCTGGAGCAGCCCTCTCAGCGGCTGTCCTCCAAAATTCACAGGGTCTGGCGAAGGGTCCAAGATTCTGTGGTTAACCAAGACTACTCCCGCCAACCAAAGAAAATGAAGGTTCGGCAAGAGAAGGACCACCCTGTCATGCCACAGAAGGTGTCGTCTACTTGGGTGCCCGCTATAACAGCCCCCTCAACTTCGACCGCTCACAAAAGGTGAAGGCTACAGAAGATCTCCGCGTCTGCGACAAACCACAAGGGCATTGAATCCAAACGCCCCAAGTCTAGGGATATGGTAGTGCATACTGTTTATATGGCTTCCGGGAAGGAGGATAGCCATATCTCCATGGGTCATCAACCACTTACACGGTCTGTGAAAAGGGCTCAGGAGTAACAACAACGAAAGCTCCAGGAGATGCTGACAACTATGGCTGCACTCACCGAGCCAAAAGCAAGCCTAGAGACATCGTCAGAGCAGCGCCAAGAACAGGAAACTGATGCCGAATTCCTCCGAAGAATGCTCGAGAGGAAAGACAAAGAGGCCGCGGAATAAGCGGCTAACATAAAACAAATGGCGCTACTATTCCAAGACATGGTCGGCATGATGATCCAGCCGGACCCTCCAGCCGAGGATCCTCCAGTAATGATTGAAGACGACATAGGAGGGTCATCGAACCCTCCTCCGTCCTTTGCAGCGGCCAAGGAAGAAACAGTCTTGAAAGCTACGCTCGATGATTATATAGCTCAACAGATACGTGCTCATCAGGCAAATGAAGCAACTGGCCAAGTCGTCAGAACTGGGCGACCATATCCAGGATGGTATGATCAGATAAAGTACCCGCCAGGATATACGATCCCTAAATTCCACGTGTACAAGAGGACATGCAATCCCCATCATCACGTCGCTCAGTTCAGGGCTCTTTGCGGCAATACTGGAGGTGACGACAAACTGCTGTTTCGCCAATTCGTTGGCAGCTTGTCGGAGACAGCATTCGAGTGGTATTCCGAACTCCTGAATGACTCTGTTAAGACATTTGCAGAAATGGAGCTGCTGTTTATACAGAGATTCGCAAGTGCTAGCGAGCGCATCCCGATCACCGCACTAATTAACGCCAGGGTGAAGCCAGGCGAAACATGGGTTCATTACGCCATTCGGTGGCGGAACCTATGGTCAAAGTGCGAACAATGCATAGAGGAGGCTCCTGCCGTGGGCATGTTCGTAGGGACCCTTGACCCTTAAGCAACCATCTCCCAATTCATGATCTCCAAGCCGACTACCTTCCAGGCCTTGATTGACAAGCTGGCCCAAATGGACCAGATGGGCTATAGGCCTTTCCCTTCAAAGTCAGAGCTGCGAAACGAAAAAGGGAAGGGGAAAGCGACCTTCGTCGCCAATGCTCAACAGCAGCCTAGCGGTCCAAAACCAGCTGATCGCCAAAGTGATAGACAACGATTCCTCAACGAAAAGTTAAGACGTCCTTACTCGTTTCCGCGGGAGAAAACAAAGAGACTGTTCGAACTAGCGATACGCAACAGGCTCATTAATCTGCCGGACCCGAGACGTCCATTGCATCCCGGCGACTCCAATAATCCTAATTATTGCCCATATCACCGAGTAGTAGGCCATCCAATTGAAGATTACTTCGTCTTCAAAGGCTGGATTGAGGACCAATACCAACAGGGCAAACTCGCGTTGTCTGAGAATTGGAAGGTGAGCCCACCCCAGCCACACTCTCCTAAAAAGATGGACACACCGGGGGCATAATGCTCTTTTATAGAAGAAGCTCCCTAGGAGGTCGCTCTTTCAGCCAAAACGAAGAGAATGCTGAAGGATCTCCAAACATGCCCGGCGATTAGGTGGAAGAGCTCGCTAGAACCCGAGATCATCGAGGGAATGTTGAAGCCGCGCCCAACGCTGAAAGTTGGTGATGGTGGACAAAACATTCAAGTCAAGCCTCCAATGTCTTTAAAGAAAAAGAAGAAGGCCAAGAAGCCTGTCCAATCTGACGATAGCCGTACAGGTCTGCAGAAATATATCGATGTACTGGAAGAATATAACCAGAGGGCACGAACCCCAATCACATTGGAGTAATTCTTTAAGCATGTTCTTGAGAATGGAGACGCTGACGCTGACGAAGGAGACGATTCTTCAGAAGGGCTTGAAGACTATGTGGAAAGCTGCCACATGATCTCTCACTCGATAAATGGCAAAGAAGCTCCTGATGCAAAGAAACTGGGGGCAGATCCCGAACCGGAACTCCTAGAACCGTCAGACGAGATGATTGACATGCTGCTGAACGAGGTCTGTCAAAAGAGCAAAGCTGATCGAGAGCGCAAAATGACCATATTTGAAAAAGCCAAACGCCGGCGGCTGGACAAAAGGGTTGAAGTATCTCAACCGGATGGAAGCACTTCTGCCGCCAGCAAAAGCAAGTTTAAGACAAGAAAGCAATTTGCTAAAGCCCTATCGATGGGAATGAAGTTGCTACCTTCCAAACACACTTCAGAAAATATGTTCCCCGACGGACTAGATGCACATCCAAACTACTGCTTATACCATCGAAGGATCACACACCCTACCGAGGAATACATGGCCTTCAAGAATTGGTGGCAGGGATACGTTGCTCGTCGACAGCATTTCAAGCGAATGAAGCGCAAAATGCGTCGAGAGAAGAAGAGCACGACAGATGACTGCAAAAGAACTGCTGGCAACTGTCACATGGTTGATTCCCGGGGATTGCAAGTTCTCACCTTCGGGAGAGATTCTGATGAAGAAATAGCCCTCGGCTCTCTCTTCAAAGAATCCATCTCCGAAATAGAAGTGATGAAGACCTGCGAGAACATTCAGCTGCGTAATCGCATGTTACCCGAAAATAATCTCGGACCCACAAACAAGGGATCGAACAAAAAAGATAAGGAGAAGGAAAAAGTCCCTGAGGATATCGCCCTCGATGATCGAGTCGTCGAAGAACTGGCAGCCAAGGACCCGCCAAAGAAAAATAAGGAGGATTACAACGTTCTGGCACACCTGAGGAAGATACCCTCGTAGCTAAGCATTCTCGATGCCCTTTTGCTATCTAAAGAGGAGAGAGATTCTTTAATCAAGGCACTACAAGAGCCCGAGCAGTTCCAGGCTTTCCTTGCCGAAGAAAAGATGAAGGACGAGCTGGAAGAAGTACACACAGCTGACATCACTTTCGGCGATGAAGAACTCCTTCTTGGAACATGCGATCACAACCGTCCCTTGTATGCCACCGGATACTGCCATTGCATCAAGATAGGGAAGAACTTAGTTGACAATGGGTCCTCTGTCAATCTCCTGAATGTGAGGGTGCTAAAAGAAATCTGCATGAGCGTTCAACACCTCGCTCGGGATAAAATCACTATCTCCGGATTCGACTCCGAGTCATCACGGACGCTCGGGTCTGTGATTCTGACATTATGCTTTGGGATGCTCATCACCGACATAAAATTTCATGTCATTGACGCCAAGACTTGCTACAACGCTTTGGTCAGCAGGCCTTAGTTACACGAGTACAACATCATCCCTTCTACACAACATCCGTGTATGAAGTATTTTAAAGATGGTCTCGAATATACTGTGACGGGGGAACTGAACCCATTCTCCATAAATAAAGTCCGCAAGTACGAAGACGCAAAGTACTTCCTGCCAGACTTTGAAGACACGGAAAGATGCCATAAACCAGAGAACAAGCAAAAAGCTATCACCACTATCCCGGTTTTCAGGAGCGATACCGAGGAGGAAGAAGAGACAGTTTATTCCGGGCCGCCCCAATACAACAGGCCATGACCATCTATCCTATTCTGGTCTTTGACAGTGACTCTGAAGATGAAGTCAACGCAGTGTTCTCGGTTCGTCCATCAATACAGGCCCTCACTGGAGATGATCAGAGTTTGCAAATCGCCATGGTTCCGTGGCGGCACTACAGAGAGCTTGATGCACTGGAGACATATAGTGTGCAAGAGCTGCAGACATTCTACGTTCCTCCCAGGAGAAGAGGTGAAAAGGCGATCCTATTCTATTAATCCACGGAGACTAAAGTCGAAAGAGATGTCTGGCATGGTGCCGATCCTGCGCTCGACAAGCTCCAACCCATTCGTCTGCCCAGGTATTACACCGAGGTATTGAAAAGGCTGTTAAGGCGCCAAGGCATACCCTTCAAACAGACTGCCCGACAAGCTCATTTCTACAATAGAATCTGGAACATCCCTGGAACTCAGCGAAAATTGCCCAACGGGAGAATTGAAACGATCGTGCATGGATATGTTCAATCCAAGAAACGGGAAAGATTCTATGGCTGCTACGTTATACATGACTTCGATGAAGAAGGGGACGCTCTGTTAGAAGACGCTGCAGTTGAACCAGAACAAGATCCCGCCACAAAAATGCCGAGTCCGTCGTTTGAGGAACAGATGGAAAAGCTAATAAGGGAAGTGGGTCAAAAGGTCTGGGATGACCACAACCGTGAAATGGCCATTTACAAGAAAGCCAGGACGCAACGCCTCCTTCAGCAGGCTATGGAGAATGACAATGCCCTTCGTCGCCAGCCCGTCATACAGAAGACCCGACGCAGAGGTAAAAATAAACTAAAGAACGGAAAAAATGTTTGACAGCGGCAAAGTGGGTCCAGGAAGCCACACGATCGAGAATTGAGCCGCTAGGATTCGTATCTTATAAAGAAGATGGGTCGAGCATATTCTTTCCCCAAGACAAGACAAGGAAGATATTCGGTCTTGTCATGAAACATCAAATGATTACGCTCCCGGAGCCCAAACACCCCGAACAAGCAGACGAGGTCTCTCACCCGGATTATTGCTCCTATCACCGAGCGATAGGACATCGTCTCAAAGATTGCTTCGCATTCAAGAACTGGGTCGAAGACCAGTATCAGCAAGGCAGGTTCGCTCTATCCAGCAGTTGGAGGGTAACCCCACCACAGAAGCATGAACCAAAAGCCACGTATGCGGCGAGAGTAGAACCAAACTAACATCGATTTTGGAAGCGATCTCGTACCTGTCACGCGATAATGCTGTCAGGAGAAGGAGTACGCGAGGATATGGGTCTCTTCCCCTGGTGCTTCGAAAACGATGAGGACGAGGTGATCTCAGAGTTTCCACCAGCGCCAAAAGAGCTGGAAGATGGAATACATACTACTGCAGATAACCTGAGAAAAATTGACTTGGGGACGACAAATGACCCATGGCTGATGTTCGTCAGTGAGCTGTTGTCTAAAGAACAGGTGGCTATGCTAAAAGACGTGCTCATGCAGTATAAATATTGCTTCGCATGGAACTATTCTGAGATGCCGGGGCTAGATCCAGAAATAGCTGTCCATAAATTGGCGAAATCTCCGGACGTCAAGCCAGTCAAGTAAGCACCAAGAAGAATGCGGCTCGAACTTGAAATGAGCATCAACGCCGACGTCTGGAAGCTAATCGACTCCGTTTTCATCCAAGAAGTTCAGTACCCTGACTTGATCGCCGGCATTGTCCCAGTGATGAAGAAGAATGGGACGGTGCGCATCTGCGTAGACTTTCGTGACCTCAACAAAGCCTATCCAAAGGATGACTTTCCCGTACCGGTCACCGAGCTGATGATAGACAACACGTCCATTCACGAAGTTTTCTCCTTCATGGACAGGTCATCGGGATACAATCAAATTAAGATGCATCCCGAAGACCAGAAGCATACCGCTTTCCGGACCCCTTTGGGCATATTCTGCTACAAAGTGATGCCTTTCGGTCTGAAGAATGCCGGCGCCACCTATCAGAGGGCCATGACGAAGATTTTCGATGACCTCATACATGAAATCATCGAATGTTATATCGAGGACCTCGTGGTTAATAGCAAATTGCACGAGGAGTATTGGGAGCATCTGAAGATCGTGTTCCAGCGCTTTCGGAAATACAACCTGAAGATGAACCCTCTGAAATGCGCGTTCGAAGTTTTCTCAAAACAATTCCTAGGATTCGTCGTACGACACCAGGGCATCGAAATAGACCCGTCAAAGATCAAGGCAATTATGGAGATGCCTCCGCCGAGAACTCTCAAGCAACAGCGATCTTTCTAAGGGAAGCTTGCGTATATTCGACGGTTCATAGCTAACCTTTCCGGCAAATGCCGCCCCTACAGTCACCTAATGAAGAAGGGGAACCCATTCGTCTGGGATCATAAATGCCAGAGTGCACTCGACGAAATCAAGTAATACCTACAGAATCCGCCGGTGCTGACCGCTCTAGTCAAGGGAAAGCCTTTCATCCTGTACACAACCACTCTTGAAGGTTCCTTAGGCGCACTATGGGCACAGGAAAATGACCAAGGGAAGGAGAGGGCCCTCTACTATTTGAGTCGAGTTCTCCTGGGGGCAGAAAACAACTACTCCCCTATCGAAAAACACTACCTGGCGTTAATCTTCGCTATAACGAAGCTTCGGCGTTATGCTTTGGCTCATGAGATCCATCTCATATCAAGAGTGGATCCTCTCAAGTATTTGATGTCAAGAGACATACTAACAGGACGACTCGCTAAATGGGCCCTACTCTTGATGGAGTTCTCGATAACTTATCGTCCGCTCAAGGTAGTGAAAAGCCAGGCCATCGCCGACTTTCTCGCTGAGCATCCAATACCTGCCATGTCACCCCTAAATTGCGAATTGCTAGACGAGCACACATTTGACACAATCAACGGGGAGAAAGGAGAGAGTGACACCCGATGGGAACTCTATTTCGACGGGGCATCTTCCATGAAGAAGCGACAGCCCAACACCCCTATAATCAAATCGGGAGTAGGCCTTATCTTCGTGACTCCACAAGGAGGGATAATGCGCTTCGCCTTCTCCTTAACAGAGCCGAGGACAAACAATGAAGCCGAATATGAAGCTTTGATAGCAGGTCTTGAGATCGCTGTCAACATGGGAATCGAAAACCTCCTTATATACGGAGACTCCCAACTGGTCGTTAGTCAAGTAAACGGTGACTATCAAACGTGCAAGCCATAGTTGGTAAAGTACGGCGAGAGAGTACAATAATTGCTGACTCAAATCCCTGCCTATGCCCTGGAAAGCATACCGCTGGCGGAAAATACCAAAGCGGATGTATTAGCCAAACTCGCTAAAGAACTGGCTGACGAAAACCTCGATGACGTAAGGATCGTGGTACAAAGCCATCGGGTTCTTGCACCAATGGAAATATCCCCGAAGTCGTCTGAAGAAAAGGAAGTGACCAAGCAAATGGCCCTACAAATAGAGGACCAAGAAAAGGCTAAGGATTGGAGAGAAGTCTTTATAGGCTACTTCAAATCCGGTCGAACACCTGAAGATGCATCCTCAAGACATCAGCTTATAAAACGAGCTCTGTCTTTCGTCTTCGTCAATGATACTCTGTATAAGAGTTCGTTCGACTCTCTATGGCTGAGATGCCTGGGACCTGAAGAAGCAAAGAGAGTCGTCCAAGAAACTCACGATGGACTCTGCGGTTCTCATCAAGCCGGATCAAAGATGAAGATGAAGATCAAAAGGATGGGCTACTATTGGCCCACGATGATCCAAGACTGTCTCGAATACGCGAAGCAATGCCACTCGTGCCAAATTCATGGAGATTTCATCCACCAGCATCCAAATCCGCTACACCCAACGGTGGCTAGCTGGCCGTTCGAAATGTGGGGAACTGACATAATTGGGCCCATCGAACCAGCGTCGTCTAAAGGACATCGGTTCATATTAGCGACAACTGATTACTTCTCTAAGTGGGAAGAAGCAGTACCGCTAAGAGAAGTGAAGATGGAGAATATTCTCCATTTCTTTAAGACACACGTCATTTATCAGTTCGGCACTCCATGACGGATTATCTCCGATAACGGACCAGCCTACAGAAGTCACAGAATCAGCCGCTTCGCACAACAATATAATATAGACTGGAGATACTCTTCGGTCTATAATCCCCGAGCTAATGGTCTAGCTGAGGCTTTCAACAAGACCTTGACGAAGATCATAAAGAAGACGGTGTCCAGAAATAGAAGAGATTGGCATGAGAGATTGCATGAATCTCTCTGGGCGTATTGGACTATGTTCAAAACGGCCACAAACACAATGCCGTATGCATTGGTATTCAGCGTTGAAGCTATACTCCCCTTAAAGATAGAGCTATCCTCTCTATGAGTGGCGGTTCATTATAAACTAACAGACGAAGAGAATGCTCATCTTCGACTTGAGGAGCTCGACGCCCTTGATGAAACCCGTCTCATGGCGCAACAAAACTTGGAGGCTTATAAAGCAAAGATGACGCGCTCATATGAGAGGTTGACTATGCCAAGAACATTTCGTCAAGGCGAACTCATGCTAGTGGTCAAGAGACCTATGATCCCCAATCGTGCTAAACGGGGAAATTCGAGCCGAACTATGAGGGCCCGTACATCATAGACAGAGTCTACCATGGTGGGGTTTACCTGCTCATGGATATGCATGGCGAAAGACCCTTCAGGCTAATAAACAGACGGATCCGAAAAAAAATACTACGCCTGACGAGTCACGGCCTAGATCAATAATAGATGACGACGCCTATGTCCGCTCGCTATCTTCCCAAGCCCGAACTCTATAAGTAGTACCTAGCGAAACCGTTGTCTCCAAAATGGAAACAATGGACCGAAATGTCCTAAAACTAGCGACGGACCGAAACATCCCTAAACTAACGACTGACCGAAACGTCTGTAAACTACTACGAACCGCAGCATCCTAAGGCTGACGCAAAAAATATATAATTAAAAAAACGGTACGTCCATAAGAGAGATAGGCACGGATGAAAACCCGAAAGGGCTCCGTGAGTAAAAACAGCAGGGCTACCGGCGAGTTTTGTGAAAACCCGAAAGGGCGCAATCTCGTTAAAAGACACTTGCAAGGTCCTCTCGACCTTATAAGGAGAAAATACCTGCGTGAGATCCTTATGACTCACAAGGGAGCAACACACTTAAGGGTCCCACGATTCCTAAGGAGAAGTTACACTTACGAGATCCTCACGACTCGTAAAGAGAATTCCCCTATGAGACCCTCACGGCTCATAGGATTCAAAAGCCTTAAGCTACAGGGATCTAAACCTGTTCTTAAGCCATCATACACCCCAATTTTGCCCTATAAATGGTTCAATATTAACCCTTGTATACAATCCACGGGCACAAATTAACGTCTCCCCCACCAAGTTCCACCAATAGCGTGAAATTCCCCTATTCGGTGAACAAACACTTATAAGTCCTCTCAACTTATAAAGAGAAAACACTCTTGTAAGATCCTTATGACTTATAAAAGAAAATGCACTTAGGAGTTCTCACGAACCCTAAGGAGAAAACGCACCTACAAGATCCTCATGACTTGTAGGGAGAAATACCTTCATGAGACCCTTACGGCTCATGAAGTCAAAAGCCTTAATTGACAGGACCTTAACCCTGTTTGCTAAGCCACCTTTGTTCGAACAGACGAAGGAAAATGATGATTCGCTCCTGACAATATCCCAGTTCTAGCGATACTAATGCCTAAATCGGTATCAGATCCCAAGTCCCGTGTTCGCGATAAAAAATCAGCGAGCCAAAAATACATATGAAATAGCCGAAAAGATGGGGCAACTTGCAAATCAGCAAGTAAAATATATTCATACAAAACAGCCGAAATGATTGGGCAACTCGTAATAAAAAGCAGCGAGTAAAAAGAAAAATAGCCGAAATGATTGGGCACCGCGAAAAATTGCCGAAATGATTGGGCAATCACGACTTTCGCGATATAAAAATCTAAATGATAGAGCATCGCGGAAATAAACAAAAAAAAATATGAAACCTTTGCCCTGCAGGTAAGTCCATACTGACCCCTGTATACAATCCATGGGCATAAACGAAAAGGAACCACATGTCCCAACGAACTCTGTCAAAGGGAAAGTCAAATTTCAACTGCAACATCTGCATCCCAGAAGACCAACGATGGCGTTCCTCCTCATTCCAGCAGGATACGGACGCGACACCACCAATCGGAGCCACGGCAAAGTCCCTAATGCCAAGACTCTACGATTCACGTCAGCAAATGACCCCGTCGTGGAAATACGTCAGCCAATGACCCCGTCGCGGAAATACGTCATCCAATGACCCCGTCGCGGAAATACGTCAACCAATGACCCCGTCGCGGAAATACGTTATCAAATGACCCCGTGGCGGAAACACGTCAGCAAATGACCCCGTCACGGAAATACGTCAGCCAATGACCCCGTCGTGGAAACACGTCAGCAAATGACCCCGTCACGGAAATACGTCAGCCAATGACCCCGTCTCGGAAATACGTCATCCAATGACCCCGTCGCGGAATACGTCATCCAAATGACCCCGTCTTGGAAATACGTCAGCCAATGACCCCGTCGTGGAAATACATCAGCCAATGACCCCGTCGTGGAAATATGTCAGCAAATGACCCCGTCGCGGAAATACGTCATCAAATGACCCCGTCGCGGAAACACGACCGCAAATGACCCCATCACGGAAATACGTCACCCAATGACCCCGTCGCGAAAACACGTCAGCAAATGACCCCGTCACGAAAATACGTCAGCCAATGACCCCGTCGCAGAAAGACGTCAGCCAATGACCCCGTCGTGGAAATACGTCATACAATGACCCCGTCTCGGAAATACGTCAGCAAATGACCCCGTCGTGGAAATACGTCAGTAAATGACCCCGTCAAGGAAATACGTCATCAAATGACCCCGCCGCGGAAACACGTCAGCAAATGACCCCTCACGGAAATACGTCAGCCAATGACCCCGTCGCGGAAACACGTCAGCAAATGACCCCGTCATGGAAATACGTCAGCCAATGACCCCGTAGCGGAAATACGTCAGCAAATGATCCCGTCTCGGAAATACGTCATCTAATGACCCCGTCATGGAAATACGTCAGCCAGTGACCCCGTCGCGGAAATACGTCAGCAAATGACCCCATCTCGGAAATACGTCAGCAAATGACCCCGTCGCGGAAATACGTCATTCAATGACCCCGTCTCGAAAATACGTCATCCAATGACCCCGTCACGGAAATACGTCAGAAAATGACCCCGTCTCGGAAATACGTCATCCAATGACTTCCGTCTCGAAAACAAGTCAGCCAACAACCTTCCCGTCAGAGCAATGCTTCGACTCGGAGACAAGTCAACTCACCAACCACTTACGAGTCCTCTCGATTTGTAAGGGAGAAAATTCTCTTGTGAGATCCTTACAACTCTCAAGAGAAAATGCATTTAGGAATCCTCACGATTCCTAAGGAGAACATACACCTACGAGATCCTCTCGACTCGTAGGGAGAAAAATCTTTATGAGACCCTCACGGCTCATAAAGTTGAAAAGTCTTAGGCAACAGACCCGAACCTGTTTCTTAAGCCATCGCTACCCTACAAAGAGTTCAAGATGGATTGTTATCTATCATCTACAGGCTACACTCACTAGAGTAACATGCCAATAACACAGCAAAGAAAAGAAGGCGGTAGTGCAAGATAAAAAAAATGTGTCTTTTATTCATGAATTCAATTGAGTACAAGATACATCATATAAAAGAATAAAAAATGAATAAGGGCATGTTATTCATAAATTACAAGTTTTCGGTTGATACAAAGAAGGCTACTGAGAAGGAGGCGTTTTTAACAAATCAACAAGCCGCTCTCGCACTCCTCTCAACCCCTGTTTCCCCTAATCAGAGCAAAGCTCTGTTCAAAAATTCAAATTTTGAAATGAAGCAACGCTTCAGATGCAGCACCAAGCACGCTACGCCCTAAGCAGCGCACCATGTGTGCGCTAGCGCTAGGTGCGCTGCGCTCTAAGCAGCACACCATATGTCAAATACGGGTGCGCTAGCGCAGAGTGCGCTGCGCTCCGAGCAGCGCATCACATGTCAAACACGGGTGCGCTGCCTTTTAAGCAGCGCACTATGTGCAAAACACGGGTGCGCTAGCGCTGGAATTAAAAACTCCCCACCGTTAGATCAAAGATCCGATAATAATGATAAATCATTAATTAATCAGAATTAAATTCTGTTAAGGAAAGATTCCTCAAAATCTTTCTAAATAACAAGATTGTGCTATGTAAATCAGAGCACCGTTGGATCAATGATCCAATAGTAAATAAAAATTACCAAAAGACAGAATAAATTCTGTATGGAAATATTTTCCAATCTTGTTAAGAACAAGAAGATTGCCTTCTGTAAAACAGAAGCCCTAGGATCAAAGATCCAATGGTGGGGAAGCATTCCCAAATTAATCAGAGAAAGATCTCTTTAACTGATTCAACAAATCAGCCTACCCTATAAAAAGGTCCCTAGACTTCAAGTCTCAGAGATAGATATACAAAAAGAGAGAGAAACCTCCCCAAAAAAAAACTTTGAGAAAATTCAAAGAGCAAGCTCTTGCAAGAAGATCTTCCTTCAAGGTAAAAATGATGATGATGAGCATAGAGATGAAATCGTCTCGTAAAAAAGAAGAATTCATTTCTTTAAAAAGATCATAGATCTACAAAGACAAAAAAGTCTTTCACAAAAAAGATCAAAAGATCTCATCATAAAATAGAAAAAGAACATAATTCTTCTCACAGATCATGGATCTATAAAGGCAAAGCCTTTAATCAATATAAGAGATTGGAAATATCTCCTGCAAAATAAGAATTGTTGTTCTTAGATCTTGAGACAAAATATCTTTAAAAAGAACATAAATTTGTTTCCCAGATCATAAAACTGATCAGATGCGCTTTGCGCTCTTGAACTGCGCTTTGCGCTCTTAAACTGCGCTTCTGCGCTCTCTGGACTGGAGCTCAGCGCCAAATGCGCCACGTGTCAATCACGTATGAGCCAATTAACAACTTACGCTTTGCGCCTCTGAAATAGCGTACTGCGCTCATGTGCTGGCGCTCAGCGCCAAGCGCACCACGTGCCGCTCACGTGTGCGCCACTAAATTAAAAGCGCAATGCGCTCATGGATTAGCGCTCAGCGCCCATAAACTGGCATCATGCGCTCATCATCTGGCGCCTAGCGCCAAGTGCGACACGTGTCCCTTACATGTGCGCCACGCGGCAGAAGCGCACTGCGCTCTTTGACTGGCGCAAAGCGCCTAGCATGCCACGTGTTGCGCTAACAGAACATAAATTGTTCTTTAATAAGCCCGAGCTCTGATGAATGCTCTGCATTCAATAAAAGACAAAAACATTGTCAAGATATAAATCAATGCTCAGCATTGCTAAAAGGGCTAAGCCCAAATAGGAGCTCAACAGCCCAAAATAAAATGTTAAACATTTTAATCTGATTGGACTTAGCCCAATATTGGCCATAAGTCCTCAACTAATATTAATTGAGCTCATCTGCTCATAAATATGTTAACATATCTTAGCCCCAAATTGGACTACAGATCTTTCAACCAACTCACGTCGGTTCGAGGGTACATCTCTTTGCTCCTCTGATATTTGTCATTGTAATCCTTCAACGTCTTCAGAGAGGTGATGGGTCCCGACAACCAAACATTCCACGGACTGTGGGGTCCTTTAAAACCCATGGACTATGATGTCCTAAACCTTGACTGTGAGGTCTTTAAACTCACGGACTATGATGTCCTTAACCTTGACTGTGAGGTCTTTAAACTCACGGACTATGATGTCCTTAACCTTGACTGTGAGATCTTTAAACTCACGGACTATGATGTCCTTAACCTCGACCGCGATGTCTTTAAACTAATATTGGACCGAGATATCCTTAAACTAATGCTGGACCGTAATGTCCTTAAACTAATCGACCGAAATGTCCCTAAACTAAACAATAGAGTCCAAATGCTCTTTTGTTGGATCTAAATGATCCCGTTAAATTGATCTTAGTCTATAATTAGATTAACGTATCCTTAACAAACGTTTAAGTTGATCTTAGTCTCAAATGAGACTAACGTATCCTTAAACCCAACCCCAAACCCAAATCTAAGAAGATACGGATTTAGACTAGTCCACGCCATACGGGCGACAACATAAATTAGTCTCCGTATACAATTCACGGGCAACCAAAAACAAAACAATCACCCACAACACGAAATGACCATCTGGAGAAGGAGAAAGTGGTTACCGCGATGCAGTCGCGTAATTAACTGCAGGGGCTTGCGCCTGCAGGGAAGAGCGTCCCCACAATCAAAAACCCATCAAATGAGGGAGAATCTGACAAAGTCTGCTACATCGGCCCCATCCGTTTAAACCTTCGATACATGGTGTCATAAATCAACTTGGCATCTTCAGAGAGGTGGACGGATAGCACCAATTAGTATCTGTCCCGAAATTCAGGTGAGATGGACCTGCGCGGTCGCGTCTCCGCGTTTTGGAGGGGAACAGATTCTGGCACGCCAGGAGAATTTCCTCCGAAAGAGGGCAACTTCATTCCCATCGATATAGCTTTGGCGAACCTTTTCCTTGTCTTACACCTGCTTTTATCTGTCGCGGGCATGCCTCGGTCTGGTTGGGGTGTTTTAACCTTTTCGTCCAGTCGCCGGCGTTTGGCTTTTTCAAATATGGCCATTTCGCACTCTCGACCAGCTTTTCTTTTCAGAAGAGCTTAGTTCAGGAATGCATCAATCATTTTGTCTGATGGCCCTAGAAGTTTCGGCTCAGGATCTGCCCCCAATTTCTTTGTGTTAGGAGCTTCTTCACCGTTTATCAACGAATGAGAGATCACATGGCAGCTTGCCACATAATCCTCATGTTCATCCGACGAATCTTCTCCATTGTCGTCATCTCTGTCCTCAAGGACGTGGCTGAGAAATTCTTGGAGTGTGATTGGGGTTCGCGCCTTCTGGTTATATTCTTCCAGCGCGTCAATCTGTTTTTGCAGGTCCGTGCGCTTGTCATCAAGCTTCACAGGCTTTTTGGTCTTCTTCTTCTTCTTCGAAGACTTTGACGGCTGGGTGCGAGCGTTTTGACTATCACCACCAATTTTTGTAATTGGGCGCGGTTTCAGCATTCCCTCGACGTTCGTCTCGATACAGCAGACGAGATGTCACTATAGCGTACTTCCTCCAACAGGATTCGGACACGCCAAAGCAAACGAAGCGAAGGCCAAATTCCTAGCTTCAGGGTCTTGACGGCAACTTATATAATACCTGAAAGACTATCAGAGATCATCCCACACCAGCGCGGAATGGTCACTACCTCGACGTTCGTCTCGATACAGCAGACGAGATGTCATTACAGCGTCCTTCCTCAAACAGGATTCGGACACGCCAAAGCAAACGAAGCGAATGCCAAATTCCTAGCTTCAGGGTCTTGACGGTAACTCATATAAAACCTGAAAGACTACCGGAGATCATCCCACATGGAGTGGTCACCACCTCAACGTTCGTCTCGATACAGCAGACGAGATGTCACTACAGCGTCCTTCCTCCAACAGGATTCGGACACGCCAAAACAAACGAAGCGAAGGCCAAATTCCTAGCTTCAGGGTCTTAACGATAACTCATATAAAACCTGAAAGACTACCGAAGATCATCCCGCATGGAGTGGTCACCACCTCGTCGTTCGTCTCGATACAGCAGACGAGATGTCACCACAGCATTCTTCCTCCAGCAGGATCCAGACGCGACAATCAAACAATGGAGCCACGGCAAAGTCCCTAGTTCCAAGCCTCGACGGTTCACACGCAACCTAGAGACAACCGCGACATTCGTCTCGATACAGCAGACGCAATGCCAGCAAACGAAGCGAAGGCCAAATTCTTAGCTTCAAGGTCTTGACTGTAACTCATATAAAACCTGAAAGACTACCAGAGATCATCCCGCATGGAGTGGTCACCACCTCGACGTTCGTCTCGATACAGCAGATGAGATGTCACCACAACATTCTTCCTTCAGCAGGATTCAAACGCGACAATCAAACTGTAAGTCTACGGTAGCACCCAGGCCGTCAATCCGAAGCCAAATGCGGAAACAAAAACTTTTTAGGAAACCGGCGCTATCGTAGTCTTTCACCCGGATCGAACCATTAACGCTAACCTAGCAAACTACTAAGAAGTAAGAGTGGCTATACCGATCGATCCGTGTCCTTCAGTCTTTGGCCACTATCCCAAGCTCCTCGCGGCATCTCCGATCTCCGGTCTTCTCGTCGGAAAGGGCACCACATCAATGAGTCTTTTTACGGGCTCCCGCTTCATCCGAAGCAACTCGAACACGAAGTTTGCTAGCCGACGTGTCCAAGGTGATGTAGAGAATGTGTGTGATAACTTTGTCTCAAGTGTTAGTTGTATGTATGCCCTAGAGGCCAGTATTGTACAGATGATGTATATTATATTGGATGCTTGGACATATATAGAGAGGACTTTCTTGCTCGACATGATAGTATGCTATCTGGTTGCTCTTTATCTTAACATGTATACTTGTCTCTTTATACTGTCTTATAGTTACATGTTGGTAAAGCCCTTAGGATGTGTACTTGACTACCTAGACTATGATGCGGATCATACTAGTGGGGATATGGTAGTCCATAAGTACATCCTTCAAGGTCCCTAGTCGTGGGTGTATCGAGACAGGGCATCGATATACTAGAGTAGACTAGCGTATACGCTTCTCGACCCATGAGATGGGCAATGGATGATCCCATATCCATTAGTGTTTGACATTAGAGATGGTATACGGGTGCTCAGTGGAGACTGGGTACACTGGACGGACTCGCCGATAACTCCCACATGGTATTATACCTTACGTCAGATGGCAGTTCTCTGGTGACACTTGTGCAGGTTAGTCTGTAGACCCGAGATCGTCATAGAGTCTTGTGTGATTCCCACTGTGCTTTGATTTCCACCTTACCACTTCCATGAGGGCGTGCAAAACGGTGGTTTTTGGGTACAATCCCGAGTCACATGGAGGCAATGAGCGATAGGAGGGGTTTCGTCTCTCCCGGTATTGGGGGTTGATGTTGTGCTGTGCTCGATTGGCCATAACAGGGAAGTCCCTGGCCAGGGCTGATTAGAGATTTACTGGTAAATGTTACCAGTAGTTTCTCGACCCGTTATGAGCCTCACATCGGCACGACTTATCGGTTATTGGGGTCTGACGTTTACTACCCCTAGACTTGATATGCGACATATCAGACGAGGAGACCGGACTGTACGGGAAGTGTTACCGGCAGGCTTTTACAGGAGTTGGAGCGGTCTTGCTTGCCGATCTTCTGATCGCTCAATACCCGAGTAGCCGTTACGTCCATCTAGTACCGCTGACGGCTTGTGGGTGCTTGATATGATCATCACCTACTACAGGCGTATTGACGAGTCTTTAGAGTCCTACATAGAGGTTTTACTGGCTCAGGCAAAACGAAATAGGAGCACGTATGTGATATGTGCGGGACCGAGAATAATGCATGTATGTGATACCGTATTCTATTCTCGCGACTTTATGTATCAGTCGGTTATATATGATATAGCCGGGTTATCGAATCAAGTGTTGATTCGATAAGTCGATACATTGGATGTTAGTCGGTTATATGTGATATGACCGGATTATTAAGTCAAGTGTTGATTTAATAATTTATTGTATAATTGTATATTTGATATACTAGTTTACATTAACTAACACTTGTTCATTTTAGTTATTTTCTCACATGTACACAACTTTAATATATATGTGATATATATTAAAATGTGTTTTCTTTTTGTATCATGGTTGACGATATATCATACATGGGTGTGCAAGACATACACCATACTATTTTAGATGGTGGTTAATATTTATTTAAGGTAATTACAAATTAGTGAAGCTTAGGTCATAAGCATGAAGCTTGTAGAAGCTTGTGGATGCTTTGACAAAGTCCACTAAATTTGTTTTACTTTAGATTTTTAATAACCTAACCATTTTGAATTAGCTATGGTTATGTCTCTACATGAGTTAGTATATGCTACTCGCTCACCATTGTTAGCTTACTCACTTGATGATTATCATCATCTCTTTCTTTTGTTCATCTTCTTCTTCTTTGTTCAAGAGAAAAGCTTGCTAGGGTTTGATCCAAAGTGAGAAAGATTGTGAGAAATAAAATTCTAAAGAGAACCCACTTCCTATTTCTCCATCCTCTATTAGACTAGCACTTTAGTTTAGGGTGTTTGCTTCACTAATTCTAGAGTTAGTGAAGTAGTAGCTTGAGTCGTTATTCCCTCGACGTAGATCATCTTCGGCTTCGAAGACTTCAAGCAAGAACGCATCTTTCGCCTCGTGAAGCCATGCAAAGGCCCGGGAAAGCCATGATCGCAGCGAATGGACTACGACAAGGAGCTTTATAAGTGAAGGACCGATCTACAAAGGTTGTATTTCGTATTCCCTTAGAAGTAAATGCCCTTTACTAGCATGTGAAACCCTAATTTTCTAGCAACGATCCTGTTTAGGGTTATTCGGCACGACTAAAATTTTAAAGGAGCATTGTTGATGCATTGTAAAACCTTATTAGAGTGCCTAGTAACCCTACAGTGGTATCAGAGCCTAGCTAGAGCATTAGGCGTTGTGTTAACGAAGTTAAAACTCCGATCGAACCCGAATACGTCAATTTAACCCCCTCTCTGTACAATTTCTAAAAATGTGATTTTTTCTGAATTAAAAATGCCTAAAAAAATCAGCAGGGAATTCTAAGAGTTACCATAAAATTCGAGATCATAATTCCGTACAACCGCCGAGGAACCGCAGCCCCAACCCACTATTTGCGACGGTTCCGCGGTAGGTAAAGTGAATCATGAATAGTATTTTATGCAGTAACCTCCGTAGCTATTCCTATATTTTTCTGGGTATTTTTAAACTGACTCAAGTGTTGAGTATTTTGGGGTTTATTTTGTAATCGTCGATTCGATCGGAGAATTTAATTTTTTTATGTTATTCCGGATAATTTAGAAAGTATTAAAATGTTCGAACGGATATCATTAACTCAATTTTTTCCGGCACGAAAAACATTCAAGTGTTGAATTTTTCTCGGGTTTAAATCTTTCGAAAAAACGTGCATGTGACGTGATGGACCCTCTAGAAGACAACAAACCTTAACTCGATTATGTGACCATCTTGAACTGCCTTTTGAACCTTAGGGTTTGAGGCAGTACGGCGTGCAACATGTGAGGCGTTGGCTTGACCCTTCTACGGCTGGACCGTTGCTACTGTGACGTATTCTGGAATTTTTGAACTCTGCTCAAGTGTTGAGCTATTTAGGAAATCTTGGGTATTTGATTATTCGATCGGAAAGTTTAATACTGTCTATTTATCTGGAATGTGATAAAATATGTGGAATTCATACAGTTAGGCATGAAATGTGAAGCATGTGATATTTCGGATTTACGATGTCTAAAGAGATTGTGGATTCCAAATGTTGTAGTTTTACACTTTCTTTTCTACGACCGTAAGTGTAATATGTGATATCGCCGGTTTCTTTGCTATATGTCAACGATAATTGGGATGCGCATATTTACTTACGTTGATGACATGTGATGTTATGTGTTGCTGGATATGTTATATTGGATCGTCGCGTTCTTAATAGCCAGGTTTTTTTTATGTGAGATGAGAGTTTTTATTTTCATTCATGTAAAATTAAATGTATGTAATATTCTTTTATTGGGGAACTTCCGGGATGAGGTCGATGTCACCATTTGTATATTATTTACTTTTCCGCACTATGATAGACCCAAGGAGGAGAGCACAAGTAACCGGGTTCTAGAGTCCAGTGGGAGACCAACTCGATGAGTCGAGTCCGGGTCTCCTAACTCTAGAATTGGTAGGGTTGCTTGCCGCTCTCGTAGGGGTCTAGGGGTGTGGGTTTGGCTATTCATCGCGACCGTGGAATCCATATTTTATAGAGGCTCAAAATAAAACACGGACGTCCTAGTATATCCAATGTTTCATATGTTTCTTCTGCTGCGATATCTGTGATGTGATCATGTGATGTGATGTGATAAATATTGTATATAGTATATATGATATATTATATAGATATTACTTATGTTTTACACCCGCGCTAGCCCTGCCCTGCTCTGCCGTTAGTTACCTAACCTAACGGTGCACGAGGGGACATCGAGAGGAATGCGGATAGCATAAGTGTACGTCGTATTTATCTGTGATGTTTAGATGATTTAAATGATGGGACTTCATTAATGTGATTAATGAAAGAAAAGAAACCTAAAAGATATTGTAGAATCAAATTGTCAAAAATGGTAGCTACAGTTTTTGCTTTGCATAGCGATATATATGATATATCCTGCACCTTATTCGATGAGGAAAGAGCCGAGATCCCTTCACCGGGAGTGACCTCTTTAGCAAAACTGGCAGATGCTACAACACTCGGTTTGTCTTTTAATTGCTTTTTAGAGTTTTGCTTTGCATAGTGATATATATGATATGTCCTGCACCTTATTCGATGAGGAAAGAGCCGAGATCCCTTCACCGGGAGTGACCTCTTTAACAAAACTAATGAAAGCCTCAAAATCACTCCATTTCAAAATTTCACTCGATTCTACAACGATATCAAGTTCATTACGCAATAGGTTTTCAGAAAAACCTGTCGTAGCCCTTCGTCATTTCAGATAAGTCCTACTTAGTATTCGTACTACGTTTGTTGGCCTGCGTCAAGGCATAGTGTGCAGTAGCTAACTAGTATTTATCTGCTTATGCATATGATGCAGATTGGATTAGGGTAGTCGTGCGACTTTGTTGGCCTGCGTCAAGGGTCGTACGGGTGGGTTTAATTCAATCAAGAAATGACGAGTTGAACTTGACTAGCGCACTATTGTTTGTTGGCCTGCGTCAAGGTCATGGGACGCTAGGGGCAAAATATTATTGGGAATTTCAAGTGTTGAAATTTGCAATGAGATTGCATACCTTCTATGAGATAGTTGGATCCCGATACCCACTACGAGTAATTGTTACTCCTGGGAGAGTTTTACATAGGACAATTAGCCGATGAAGTAGGTGTCTAGAAATGTGTCAACGGGGTTACGCCTCTGGGAAAACAAGGTTTACTTTAATTAGGTTCGTGCGAAAGCACGGGGAACCTCCCTCAAAGTACCGACACTGGCCTGGCTGAAAGATCGGCGAAGTTGTAGGGTGTAATTAATCCCGGCTAGTCTTTCCTTTTAGAGTTTGAAGAAAGATTTGATAAAAACAGTGGGAGCCATCCTGATTAGATAAAATAATAACCAACCTGATCTTGCAAGAGCATACGCTAAAGTGTTTTCTTCTCTCTCTCTCAAGGCAGCGACCATATCATGCCTTAATCAAGATAATAATATGGATGTATTGACCGAACCCGCATGTTATACTGTGCTGGGAAACGTTGGTTCCGTTCTTTCTTATAAGAGTTATAGGACTGAACAGGATATAGGGGAATACCAGGATTCCCATGCCACCCGAATGAAGAAAGTACATGTTGATGCATTTTCTTCGGGTGTGTTCGTTACAGAGAACTGTTTCTCCATTTGCTCTACGTCCTGGGTATTAGATACCGGGTCAGGATCCCATATATGTAATCAGTTACATGGTCTTAGGAAAGGTAGAGAACTTGGAGAAGGTGATAAAGACATAAGGGTTGGAAATGGTGCAATTGTTGCAGCTAAAACCGTCGGGGAATATCACCTTGTATTGCCAACTGGTAATACATTATTCTGAACAAATGCTATTACATGCCGAACCTGATATGCAAAATTATATCGGTTTCTTTGTTGAGTAAAGAGGGATATAATTTTGTATTACAGGATAATGTTATGAACATTTTTCTAAACCAAAAGTTGGTTGGATCAGGCACGTTGTGTAATGGCATTTATGTTCTAAATCAATCAACAGTTCTGAGCATAACAAACACACATGTTTCCCCAATCAGAGCAAAGCTCTGTTGAAATTCAAAATTCAAATTTTAAAAGCAACGCTTCAAATCTCGGGCGCAACGCGCCACGTGTCAGGCGCTGATACGTCAGCGCAGCGCCCAAGAAGGCGGCCCAATCAGAGCAAAGCTCTATTTAAAGCAAAATTAAAGGATGCAACGCTTCAGTTGCGCAAGCACTGCGCTGCGTGACACGTGTTAGCGCATATGCGCTCGCGCAATTACGCTGCGCTGTGCGCTGCGCGATACGTGTCAGCGCATATGCGCTCGCGCAATTGCGCTGCGCTGTGCGCTGCGCGACACGTGTCAGCGCATATGCGCTCGCGCAGTGGCGCTGCGCTGTGCGCTGCGCGACACGTGTCACGCGCTGGGGTATTTGCGCCAAACAGAATTAAGATTTTAAAGAAATCTTTCTGTTCTTGGTAAAATAAGAAGATTTTCTTCTTTAAAACAGAAGCCCTTGGATCAAAGATCCAACGGTGGGGAAAATTCCCCAAATCACTCAGAGAAAAATCTCTTTAACAAATTTAACTAATTTATGGGCACTATAAAAAGGACCCTAGACCTCAATTCAAAGGAATCGACATTTTTGAGAAATCAAGAGCTTCAAACAGAGAGAACTCTGAAAAAGTTTCAAGAAAAAGGTAAAAACCTTCATAAAAATAGAAGAAATTTCATCTAATAGATCATGGATCTAAACATAATAAACAGTGCTTTGCACTTCTTATGAACCACTGGTTCTTTAAATAAGAAAAACAAGAAATACTTGTTTTCTTTGACTCTCATTAGATTGAAGAAAACAAATAGTGCTTTGCACTTCTTTTATGAACCATTGGTTCTTGAATCTAAAAGATTCTCAAATTAATAGTGCTTTGCACTTATAAATCTGCACCGTTGCGCTCTTGGTCTGGCGCAAGCCACCAGAGAGCGCCACGTGTCAGCATATGAACCATTTGCACTATGCGCTTTTGAAATAGAGCTTTGCTCTCTGAAATTGGCGCAACTCACCAGAGCGCGCCACGTGTCAGCAGCGCAAGCGTAGCGCACTGCACTGCATGACACGTGTCATCATCACAAGCGCTTGCGCTCTTTGATTGGCGCAAAACGCCTGAAAAATGCAATGCATTTCTTTTGTTAAAGGGTCAGGCCCAAGTCAAAAAGACCTAGTAGGCCAAAATAAATTGCAAAGCAATAAAAAGGGGAGAGCCCAAGTAAAATTGATACTCTGCATCATTTATAAATGGGCAGAACCCAAAACAAATTGATGCTCTGCACCCTTTATGGGTAGAGCCCAAATAAAAATAAAAATAAATACAATGAAAAAGCAAATAAAATGTTGAACATTTTCAACTGGATTTAGCCCAATTTTGGCCGTAAATCCTCAAATTAAATTGACTGAGCAAGATTGCTCTCTTAAATCAATTTACCTCCGGTTCAAGGGTACATCTCCGAACTCCTCTGACACCTGTCGTTGTAATCCTTCAACGACGTCAGAGAGGTGACGGGTCCCGACGACCACATACGTATATGGACTGCGGGGTCCTTAAACTCGTGGACCGAAACATCCCTAAACTGATATTGGACCGAAACGTCCTTAAACTAACATTGGACCGAAACGTCCTTAAACTAATGATGGACCGAAACGTCCTTAAACTAATGGTGGACCCCCACTTCCCTAAACTGGAACATGGACCACTACGTCCCTAAACTGAAATAATAGAGCCTCCAAATGCTCTTTTGCCAGATCTAAACGGTCCCGTTTAAGTTGATATTAGCCCCAAATACGGCTAACGTATCCTTAAACATTTAAATGGACTATAAAACTCCAAATCAACTTTGGTTCAAGGGTACATCTCTGAACTCCTCTGACACCTATCGTTGTAATCCTTCAACGACGTCAGGAGGTGATGAGTCCTGACGGCCATATATTAAATGGATCACCACGTTAAGTTGATCTTAGTCTCAAACAGGACTAACGTATCATTAACGAACGTTTAAGTTGTTCTTAGCCTCAATACGGCTAACGTATCCTTAAACTAAAAAAACCAAACCCAAATCTAAGTAAATACGGATTTGGACTAATCCACGTCCTACGGGCGACGACATTACTCAGTCTCCGTATACAATCCACGGGCAACCACAAACAAAACGAACACCCACGACACGAAGTGAAATTCTGGAGAAGGAGAAAGTTGTTACCGCGATGCGGTAGCATAATTAACTGCAGGGGCTTGCGCCTGCAGGGAAGAGCGTCCCCACAATCAAAAACCCCTCAAGCGAGGCGGAATCTGATGAAGTCTGCTACATCGGCCGCATCCGTCTAAACCTCCGATACACGGTGCCATAAATCAACTTGGCATCTTCGGAAAGGTGGACGGATAAAACCAAATAGCATCTGCCCCGAATCTCAGGCTAGACGTCCTCACGTCGTCACCGCCGTTCGGAGGGGAATAGATTCTGGCACGCCCGGTGGGACCTTTTCCTCTTTCCACTCCACACTTCGTGTGTCGTCTTCGCGAACCAATCGCGGTTTGTTAACGGTTGCCCTTGGATTTTAAAGTTACTAAGATTTGGTCTTTTGTCTAGCGCAGAACTCAAGCATCAATGTCCTCTAACTGCACGAACTGCTCGAAGTGCCACTGCAACGGACGCTTCACCTCACCTGGAGGTGTAGCATATGGGCCTCAAGCGGCCTCCTTCCTCTCTCTGCAGGTAGAACAGGTAACCCAGGCCACCGCCGGCCTATTTTTCGGGACCATGATCCCACCTACAAGCTTCTCTATGCCAATACCTGCACCGGAAGTGAACAAGAAGTCGGTCTTCGACCGGCTCACTGCTACGACGGCCCCTGTCAACGGGTCGCCCACTACCAAACCAACAGCCTCTGTTTTCGCCAGGCTGGATCAGAACTCTAAATTGGCTGTCCCAAGGAAGGCAATAACTGCTGCTCCAGAAGTCGTCAAGGCGGCTTCTCCTGTCAAAGAGCCAGTCTTTTCAAGACTGACGATTCCTGCTCCTGCCCCTGCTCGAGGATCTGTCTTCGACAGGTTGAATATCATCCCTCAAAAGACAACCTCAGTCTTTAAGAGGTTAACACCAGCGGCACCTCATTCAGACAGGGGAAAAAAGAAGCTGTCTCAATCTCCGAGCCAGTCCCAACGGCTCGTCATGCTCGACGTCGCCATTGGCGACGAATGAGGAAGGCAGGGGGCAACTCCCCCTCAGGGCTAACTCCATCGGCTCCAGTGGTAGAAGTCAACACTGCTGTTCCAACTGGGAACAGCTTTGAACTGTTAAGGAGGGTACGTAAGAATTCTCCAACCGCTACACTAAAAAGATCTCCTCCACCTACGGAGAGAGTTCCGGAAACGAAGCAGGAGCAGCCCCCTCAACGACTGTCCTCAAAAATATACAAGGTTTGGCGAAGGGTTCAAGACTCCGTGATCGACCCAGATCACTCTCGTCAACAAAAGAAGACGAAGGTGCAAAAAGAAAAAGACCGTCCTATTAAACGGCAGAGGACAACAATCGCTAGGGTGCCCACTGCAATGGCCCCTTCAACTTCAACGGCCCACAAAAGAAGAAGGCCGGAGAAAACCCCCGCGCCGACGACAAATATCAGAGGTGGTGAACCCAAACGCCCTAAGTCAGGGGGCATTGTAGTTCATATTGTCTATGTGGCGTCTGGTAAAGAGGACAGTCGCATATCTATGGGTTATCGACCGCTTACGCGATCAGTGACCAAAGCGCAGGAGCAGCAGCAAAAGCTCCAAGAGATAATGAACGCTATGGCCGCACTTACTGGGCCAAAAGAAAGCCCTGAAACGTCTTCAGATGAACGCCAGGAGCAAGAAACTGACGCCGAATTCCTTCGACGAATATTGGAGAAGAAGGATAAAGAGGCTGCTGAACAAGCAGCCAACATAAAGCGTATGGGCCTCCTGTTCCAAGACATGGTAGGGATGATGATCCAGCAAGATCCTCCGGCCGAAGATCCCCCGATCGTCCTTGAAGACGATAGGGGAGAGACGTCAAATCCTCCGCCAGCTCTGTCAACAGCTAAGGAGGAGACAATCTCCAAAGCTGACTTGGACGAGTACATAGCCCAACAAATCCGGGTTCATCATGCGACTGAAGCAGCCAGCCAGGTCGTAAAAACGGGGCGGCCATATCCAAGCTGGTACGACCAAATCATGTACCCGCCCGGTTACACAATTCCCAAGTTCCATGTCTACAAGGGGACGGGCAATCCTCATCAGCATGTTGCCCAGTTCAGGGCACTCTGCGGCAACACCGGCGGTGACGACAAGCTGTTGCTTCGCCAGTTTGTTGGAAGTTTATCAGATACGGCGTTCGAGTGGTACTCTGAGCTCCCGAACGACTCTATCAAGACCTTCGCGGAGATGGAGCTGTTGTTTACTCAGCGTTTTGCAAGCGCCAGTGAACGTACCCCGATGACGGCACTGATTAACGCCAGGGTAAAACCAGGCGAGACATGGGTCCAGTATGCTATACGGTGGCGGAACTTATGGTCGAAGTGCGAGCAGCGCATTGAAGAAGCTCCAGCAGTGGGTATGTTTGTGGGAACCCTTGATTCACAAGCAACCATCTCGCAATTTATGATGTTTTTCAAGCAGACAACCTTCCAGGCCTTGATTGACAAGCTAGCGCAAATGGATCAGATGGGCCATAAACCCCCTCTTCCAAAGTCGGACTTCCAAAATGACAAGGGGAAGGGAAAAGCGATCGTTGTCGCTAATACTCAACAACAACCGAGCGACTCGAAGCCGTTTGTTCGTCAAAATAATACGCGTCCGTATGTGGCCCTTGAGGAGAGGCTAGAACGTTCTTACTCTTTTCCCCGAGATAAAACGAGGAGGTTATTCGAGCCGGCGTTGCGCAACCGACTTATAAATCTGCCAGATCCAAAACGTCCGTTGCAACCAAGTGATGTCAATGAGTCCAACTACTGTCCTTATCATCGAGTACTGGGCCATCCGATCGAAGATTGCTACGTGTTCAAAAATTGGCTTGAAAACCAGTACCAACAGAGTAAATTCGCGTTATCTGACAAATGGAATGTGAATCCCCCGCAACCCCACACCGCTAAGGGTACGAATACTCCGGGGGCAACATGCTCAGTCGTTGAAGAAGCTCCTTGGGAGGTTGTATTATCAGCCAAGACAAAGAGGATGCTAAACGATCTTCAGACATGCCCGGCGATTAGGTGGAAGAACCCGTTGGAACCGCAGGTCATTGAAGGGATGTTGAAGCCACGTCCAACTCCAAAGACCGATGGTGGTGGCCCGAGCACTCGCAACCAGCCGTCAAAATCTTCGAAAAAGAAGAAGAAGAAATCTAAGAAGCCCGTGAGGCCTGGCGACAAGCGCACGGACTTGCAAAAACAAATCGACGCGCTGGAGGAATACAACCAGAAGGCACAGACTCCCATTACATTCCAAGAGTTCCTCAATCATGTCTTTCAAGAGGAAGATGAGGGAGAAAGTTCATCTGATGAATCTGAAGAATACGTAGCGAGCTGTCATGTGATTTCCCATTCGTTCATGAACGATGAGGAGACTTCTTGTACTGAAACGTTGGGGGCAGATACCGAATCAAAAATTCTGGGGCCATCGGATGAAGTAATTGACGCATTCCTTAATGAAGCTCGGTTGAAAAGTAAAGCTGATCGAGAAAGCGAGGCGGTCATATTTTAAAGGGCCGAGCACCAGCGACTTGATGAAAGAGCTGAGATGCTCCCGCTGGAGCAAAATACATCCATTACTGACAAAAGCAAATTCAAGATGAGGAAAAGGTTTGCTAAAGCCCTATCAATGGGTATGAAGCTACCATCCTCCGAAGGAAACATTACTGGTGAAATGGAAATGCACCCCTCCTATTGCTTATATCATCAAAAGGTTTCGCACCCGACTCAAGAGGGCAAAGCTTTTGATAGATGGTGGAAAGGATATGTTGCTCATCGACAACATTTTAAGCGAGAGAAACGTAAAACTCGTCGGGAGCGGAAAAATATGACCGAAGGGTTTAACAGAACTACCGGTGATTATCACACGGTTAACGCCGGGGGATCACATGTGCCTACATTCGTGAGCGATTCTGATGAGGAGCTGGAGCTTGCCCCTCTCTTTAAGGAGTCCACCTCGGGAAAAGATGAAGAGCCGAAGGTCTGCGAAAATATCCGGCTACGTAACTGCACGCTGCCCGAAAAGAATCTCGGACCCTCAAATAAAAAAGATAAGGGAAAAGAGAAGGTCCCTGAAGATATCGTCTTAGATGACCAAGTTGCGGAGGAGCTAAGCGCCAAGGAACCTCCGAAAAGAAATAAGGTAGATTACAACGTATTAGCGCATCTGAGGAAGCTACCCTCATAGCTCAGCATTCTCGACGCCCTTTTGCTATCAAAAGAGGCGAGAGATTCGTTAGTCAAGGCATTGCAGGATCCAGAACAATTCCAAGCTTTCCTGGCCGAGGAAAAGATGAAAGATGAATTGGAGGAAGTGCACACGGCCGATGTCTCTTTTGGTGATGAAGACCTTCTCCTTGGGACGTGCAAACACAATCGCCCCCTTTATGTCTCAGGATACTGTCACGATATAAAAATAGGCAAAATCCTGATCGACAATGGATCCTCCGTTAACCTCCTCAATGTGTGGGTGTTAAAAGAAATCTGCATGAGCGTCCAGCACCTTGCTCGGGACAAGATCACCATCTCCGGATTCGACTCCCAGTAATCAAGAACTCTTAGGTCTGTGATACTGACGCTACGCTTCGGGCCACTCGTCACGGACATTAAGTTCCACGTCATAGACGCCAAGACATGCTACAACGCTTTGCTCGGCCGACCATGGTTACATGAATACAACGTCATCCCTTCTACACAACATCAGTTTATGAAGTATTCTAAGGATGGTCTCGAGTATACCGTGGCGGGAGAACTGAACCCGTTCTCTGTGAATGAGGTCCGCAAATATGAAGATGCCAAATACTTCTTACCGGATTTCGAAGACACGGAGAGGTGTCAAAAGCCGGAGAACAAAGCTAATGCCACCATCCCTGTCTTCGGCAGTGATACTGAAGAAGAGGAGAAGATAGTTTATTCGGGTCTACCCCAACACAACAAGCCAGGACCATCTGCTCCTACGTTGATCTTTGGTAGTGACTCGGAAGATGAGGTCCATGCTGTATTCTCTGCTCGACCTTCAATATGAATGTCCGCTAATGAAGAACAAAGTCTACAAGTCGCCATGGTGCCGCATAAACACCGCAAAGAACTGGATGCACTTGATATTTACAATGTAGAAGAGCTGCAAACGATCTATATCCCTCCCAGGCGAGGAAATGAAAAAGTAATTCTATTCTACTGCTCTGAAGAAACCAAAGTGGAGAAAGAAATTTGGCACGGTATGGATCCTACGCTTGACAGGCTTCAGCCCATCCGTCTTCCCAGATATTATACAGAAGGCTTGAAAAGGCTGTTGAAGCGCCAGGGGATATCCTTCAAACAGACCGCTCGAAAAGCCAAGCTCTATGACAAAGTCTGGAACGTTCCCAGGACTCAACGCAAACTGCCTAATGGGAGAATGGAAACAAAAGGACTTGGATATATCCGGTCAAAGAAACGAGAGTTACTTCACGGCTGTTACGTCGTGTATGACTTCGTTGAAGAAGCGGATGCTCAATGGGAGGACGCTAATCCTGAACCAGTAAAAGTTCCAGATGCAAAAGTGCCCAGTCTGTCGTTCGAAGAACAAATAGACAAGCTTATAAGGGAAGCTGGTCAAAAAGTCCGAGACGACCATAACCGCGAAATGGCCATCTACGAGAAAGCCAAAATGCAACGCCTCCTCCAACGGGCCGTGAAAGATGAAAATGCCGCTCCTTGTCAACCTGTTATAAAAAAGGCTCGACGCAGAGGCAGAAACAAGTCGAAACGTGAAAAAGGCGTTCAACAACAACGAAGCGGGGCTAAGAGGCCACTCAAGCGAAAATCGAGTAGTTCCGATCTATCCCTTATGAGAAAAATGGGTCGAGCATACTCTTTTCCTCGGGACAAGACCAAGAAAATACTTGACCTCGCTCTAAAACATTAAATGCTTACACTGCCGGAGTCTAAACACCCTGAACAAGCAGGTGAAGTCTCTCACCCGGACTGTTGCCCTTATCACCAAGTGATAGGGCACCCTTTCGAGGACTGCTTCACCTTCAAGAATTGGGTTGAAGATCAGTATCAGCTTGGCAAGTTCGCTCTGTCCGACAACTGGAGGGTAGCGCCGCCACAGAAGCACGAACCCAAGGCCACGGAAGAAGAACCAGTTCCACATTGGGATTGGAAGCGAATTCGTACTTGTCACATGATAGCAATATCAAAAGAAGAGCCCGAGAACATGGATGACCTTCCCTTGTGCTTCGAAAATAGCAACGACGAGGTAATCTCAGAATTCCCACCAGCGCCAAAAGAGCTGGAAGATGGAATCCATACCACCACAGATAACCTTAAGAAAATTGAGTTGGGGACGGTGAATGACCCGCGACCGACATTCATTAGTGAGCTGCTGTCTGAAGAAAAGGTGGCTTCATTAAAAAACCTGCTTATGCAGCATAAAGATTGCTTCACATGGAACTATTCCGAAATGCCGGGACTAGATCCAGAAATTGATGTACATAGATTGGCGATATCTCCGAACGTCAAGCCAGTCAAACAGACGCCGAGAAGAATGCGGCTCGAGCTTGAGATGAGCATCAACGCCGAGGTCAAGAAGCTGATCGACTCTGGCTTTATTCAGGAGGTTCAATATCCGGAATGGATCGCCAATATCGTCCCGGTGATGAAGAAAAATGGGACAGTGCGCATATGCGTGGACTTCCGGGATCTCAATAAAGCTTGCCCGAAAGACGATTTCCCAGTGCCAGTCACCGAACTGATGATAGACAATACGTCCACTCATGAGGTTTTCTCCTTCATGGACGGCTCATCGGGGTATAACCAGATAAAGATGCATCCCGAAGACCAGAAGCACACCGCTTTCCGGACCCCGCTGGGTATATTCTGCTACAAAGTGATGCCCTTCGGTCTAAAGAACGCCGGTGCCACCTACTAGAGGGCCATGACGAAGATCTTCGATGACCTCATACACGAAATCGTCGAATGCTATATCGATGATCTCGTGGTTAAAAGCAAATCATACGAGGAACATCTCGAGCATCTGAAGACCGTATTTCAACGCCTTCGACAATACAACTTGAAGATGAACCCTCTCAAGTGTGCATTCGGGGTTTCCTCAGGCAAATTCCTAGGATTCATCGTCCGACACCGAGGTATCGAAATAGATCCGTCAAAGATCAAGGTGATCATGGAAATGCCTCCGCCAAGGACTCTCAAACAGCTGCGGTCTCTCCTAGGGAAGCTCGCGTATATACGGCGATTTATAGCCAACCTTTCAGGCAAGTGCCGTCCTTACAGCCACCTGATGAAGAAGGGAACCCCGTTCGTCTGGGACCAAAAATGCCAAAGCGCGTTAGACGTGATCAAGCGATACCTGCAGAACCCGCCGGTGTTGGCTGCTCCGGTCAAAGGAAAGCCCCTCATTCTTTACACAACCGCCCTCGAAGGTTCCTTAGGCGCATTATGGGCACAAGAGAACGATCAAGGGGAAGAAAGAGCACTCTACTACTTAAGTCGATTTCTACTAGGGGCAGAAAGCAACTACTCCCCCATCGAAAAACACTGCCTGGCGTTAATCTTCGCGATAACAAAGCTCAAGCACTATGCGTTGGCGCATGAGGTCCGTCTCATTTCAAAGGTGGACCCCCTTAAATATTTAATGTCAAAGGCCATATTGACGGGGCGACTCGCTAAATGGGCCCTGCTCTTGATGGAGTTCTTGATAACATATCAACCTCTCAAGGCAGTGAAAGGCCATGCCATCGCCGACTTCCTCGCTGAGCATCCGATAGCCGCCGATTCTCCTCTAAATTGCGATCTTCCAAAAGAACATGCGTTTGACGCAATCGACGGTGGTGATACCCGATGGGAGCTTTATTTCGATGGAGCATCTTCCATGAAGAAGCGCAAACAAAGTACCCATATAATCAAATCGGGGGTAGGCCTCATCTTCGTGACTCCACAAGGAGGGATAATGCGCTTCTCTTTCTCCTTAACAGAGCCGAGGACAAATAACGAAGCCGAATACGAAGCTTTGGTAGTAGGCCTCGAGATCGCCATTGACATGTGAATTGAAAACCTCCTCATATACGGAGATTCTCAACTGGTCGTTAGTCAAGTAAACGGCGACTACCAAACATGCAAACCGGAGTTGGTGAAGTATGGGGAAAAGGTGCAACAACTGTTGACCCAAATTCTCTCCTATACTTTGGAAAGCATACCGCGCGCGGAAAACAGCAAAGCAGATGCGTTGGCCAAACTTGCTAAAGAACTGGCTGACGAGAACCTCGATGACGTTAGAATCGTGGTACAAAGCCGTCGGGTGCTTGCCCCAGCAGAAATATCTCTGGAATCATCCGAAGAGAAGGGAGCGACTGAACAGACGACCTTGCAAATAGAAGACCGGGAAAAGGCTGAGGATTGGAGGGAAGTCTTCTTAGACTACTTTAAGTCCTACCGAACGCTTGAAGAAGCGTCCACAAGACATCAGCTCATGAAACGAGCTCTGTCTTTCGCCTTCGTCAATGATACTCTATACAAGAGGTCGTTTGATTCTCTATGGCTGAGATGCCTGGGGCCTGACGAAGCGGAAAGGGTCGTTCAGGAAGTTCATGACGGACTCTGCGGTTCTCACCAAGCAGGCCCAAAGATGAAGATGAAGATTAAACGGATGGGATACTACTGGCCCACGATGATTCAGGATTGCCTCGAATATGCGAAGCAATGCCACTCATGCCAGATCCATGGGGACTTCATCCACCAACATCCAAATCCACTACACCCGACGGTGGCTAGCTGGCCATTCGAAATGTGGGGAACTGACATAGTCGGCCCCATCGAACCAGCATCATTTCATCCTGGCGATGACCGACTACTTCTCCAAATGGGCAGAAGCAGTACCGTTGAGGGAAGTGAAGACGGAGAATATCCTCCATTTCTTCAAGACGCATGTCATATATCGGTTTGGATCTCCGCGACGGATCATCTCCGATAACGGGCCAGCTAACAGAAGCCATAAGATCAGTCGTTTCGCGCAACAACACAATATAGACTGGAGATATTCCTCGGTTTATTATCCGCGAGCTAATGGTCTAGCTGAGGCCTTCAACAAGACATTGACAAAGATCATGAAGAAAACGGTGTCCCGAAATAAGAAGGACTGGCACGAAAGACTGCAAGAAGCTCTCTGGGCGTATCGAACGACGTTCAAGACAGCCACAAACACAATGCCATATGCGTTGGTATTCGGTACAGAAGCAGTACTCCCCCTCAAGATAGAGTTACCCTCTTTACGAGTGGCAGTCCACTACGATCTGACGGACGAAGAAAATGCTCACCTTCGGTTTGAGGAGCTTGATGCCCTTGAAGAAATACGGCTCATAGCGCAACAAAATCTGGAAGCTTATAAAGCAAAGATGACGCGCTCATACGAAAGATTGACCCGGCCGAGGACATTCCACCAAGGCGAACTCGTGCTAGTGGTCAAAAGACCTATGATCCCCAATCGCGCCAAGCGGGGAAAATTCGAGCCAAACTACGAAGGCCCGTACATCATATATAAGGTCTATCAGGGTGGGGCCTATCTACTCATGGACATGCATGGTGAAAGGCCTTTCAGGCCAATAAACGGTCGCTTCCTAAAGAAGTACTACGCTTAATGAGCCATAGCCTAGGTCAATGATAGATGACGACGACTATGTCCGCTCGCTATCTTCCTAAGCTCAAGCTTTATAAGCAGTAGCCAGCCTTCTTCATGACGGACCGAGACGTCCTTAAACTAATGACGGACCGAAACGTCCTTAAACTACTACCGCAGCATCCTTAGGCTGACGAGATGAATAAAAAAAAAGAGAAAAAGAAAATATTAAAAAAATGATGATGATAAAAACGGTATGTCCATAAGCAAAAAGGGCACGGATGAAAACCCGAAAGGGCTCCGTGAGTAAAAACAACAGGGCTACCGGCGAGTGTTCGTGAAAACCCGAAAGGGCGCGACCTCGTTAAAAAAGAAAAATATATATAAAAAAATAATAATAAAAAAAGGGTATGTCCATAAGCAAAAAGGGCACGGATGAAAACCCGAAAAGGCTCCGTGAGTAAAAACAGCAGGACTACCGGCGAGTGTTTGTGAAAACCTGAAAGGGCACAACCTTGTTAAAGGAGACTTACAAGGTCCTCTCGACCTTGTGAGGAGAAACCACCCGCGTGAGATCCTTACGACTCACAAGGGAGAAACACATTTAGTGATCCCCATGATTCCTAAAGAGAAAATACACTTGCAAGATCCTCACAACTCGTAAGGAGAACTCTCTTATGAGACCCTCATGGCTCATAGGATTTCAAAGTCTTAAGTTACAGAAACCTAAATCTGTGCTTAAGCAACCCCCACAACTTCCGATATTGCCCTACAAGTGGCTCAATACTGGCCCTTGTATACAATCCACGGGCGCGAATAAACATTTCCCTAATCAAGTCCCATCCGAGACTGGGGATATGTTCGCATGACGAACAACCCTTATAAGTCCTCTCGACTTACAAGGAGAAAATCCTCTTGTAGGATCCTTACGACTTACAGAGGAACAAACACTTAGGAATCCTCACGATTCCTAAGAAGAAAATACACTTACAAGAGCCTCACGACTTGTAGGAAGAAATACCTTTGTGAGACCCTTACGGCTCATGAAGTCAAAAGCCTTAGTCGACAGGACCTTAACCCTGCTCGCTAAGCCACCCTTGTTCGACATCGACAGAGGCAAATGATGATTCGCTCCTGATAATATCCCAGTTGTAGCGGTGCTGATGCCGAAATCGGTGTCTAATTTCAGGTTTACGGTGAAAAGCCAGTAGGCCGCACATGCATACGAAATAACCGAAATGATGGGGCAACTTGCAATAAAAAGCAGCAAGTGAAAATGCATGCATAAGAAAAAATAGCCGAAATGATTGGGCAACTCGCAATAAAAAGCAGTGAGTAAAAATAAAAAATAGCCGAAATTATTGGGCAACTCGCAATAAAAAGCAGCGAGTAAAAATAAAATAAACAGCCGAAATGATTGGGCACCGCGAAAAATAGCCGAAATGATTGGGCAATCGCGACCTTCGCGATATAAAAGCTGAAATGATAGAGTATCGCGAAAATAACAAAAAGAAATGATAAAACTTGGGCCCTACAGTTGAGATCACATCGATCCCTGTATACAATCCAAGGGCGCAAATAAAGAGGGAACCATACTTTCCCAATAGGCTTCACCAGAAAAAGAAGTCAAATCTCAACAGTCCATCCCAACTCCGAAGAAACCAGTGTCTTCGGCAAATTCCTCAACTCAGCGAAACAAATAATCCTTGACGAGAGCCTCCTGATTCGCATCGACTCGCAGAGAAACCAGTGTCTCCGTGGGAAATTCTCGATTCGTTTCAACACCAAGGAAATAAATAATCCTTGGCAAATACCTCAACTCAGGGAAACAAACAATCATTGACGAGAGCCTCCTGATTCGCATCGACTCGCAGAGAAACTAGTGTCTCCGTGGGAAATTCTCGATTTGTTTCAAAACCAAGGAAACAAATAATCCTTGGCAAATACCTCAACTCGGGGAAACAAACAATCCTTGATGAGAGCCTCTTGATTCGCATCAACTCGCAGAGAAACCAGTGTCTCCGTGGGAAATTCTCGATTCGTTTCAACAACAAGGAAACAAATAATCCTTGGCAAATACCTCAACTCAAGGAAACAAACAATCCGTGATGAGAGCCTCCTGATCCGCATCGACTCGCGGAGCAACCAGTGCCTCCGTGGGAAATTCTCGACTCATTTCAACACTAGGGAAACAAATAATCCTTGGCGCTAGGGAAACAAATAATCCTTAGCAAATACCTCAACTCAGGGAAACAAACAATCCTTGACGAGAGCCTCCTGATCCGCGTCGACTCGTAGAGCAACTAGTGTCTCCGTGGGAAATTCTCGACTCGTTTCAACACCAGGGAAAAAAATAATCCTTGGCGCTAAGGAAACAAATAATCCTTAGCAAATACCTCAACTCAGGGAAACAAAAAATCCTTGACGAGAGCCTCCTGATCCGTGTCGACTCGCAGAGCAACCAGTGTCTCCGTGGGAAATTCTCGACTCGTTTCAAGACCACGGAAACAAATAATCCTTGGCACCAGGGAAACAAATAATCCTTGGAAAAAACCTCAACTCAGGGAAACAAACAATCCTTGATGAGAGCCTCCTGATTCACGTCGGCTCGCAGAGAAACCAGTGTCTCCGCGGGAAAATTCCCGATTCGTCTCAACTTGCAAGATGAAGCCACAGGCAGCAAGGACTAAAAAACTTGCTTCCTGAACAATGGGACCCTGCAAGTCGATCTAAAACGGTCTCTTGCATACTATTCACGGGTCTCACTCTCCAAAGTCGAGTTTCGACAAGGAGGGAAACAACCGCTTACGGGTCCTCTTGACTCGTAAGAGGGAAAAATTCTCTTATAGGATCCTTACGACTTACAAGAGAAAACACACTTAGGAATCCTCACGATTCCTAAGGAGAAAACCCACCTACGAGATCCTCTCGATCCGTAGGGAGAAAAGTCTTTGTGAGACCCTCACGGCTCATAGAGTTGAAAAGTCTTAGGCGGCAGATCTGAACCTGCAGCCTAAGCCATCGTTATCTCGTGAAGAAATCAAGGTGCTTACTCTATTATCTGCTAATTGAAACAGCATGCTGATAATAAGAAAAGAAAAAGCAAAGAAATAGCACAAGACATTACAAAAAATTGTATATCTTTTATTCATAAACTTGATTGAGTACAGGATACATTGTGCTAAAGAATAAAATATATATATATATATATATATACATTTTTTATTTACAAGTATAAACGATACAAAGAGGGATAGCTACTGAGGAGGAAGTGTCTTTAACAAATCCGCAAGCTGCTCTCGCACTTCCTTCAGCGCCTCCTCCTGAGGGGCTGCCGCGACCACCTCTGCTTCCACCTGGGCCCGCTGCTGCAAAAAGGATGAAAGTTGCTCCTCGGCCGCCTTCTGGGCTGCTTCCTGGCTAGGTGCATCCCGCTCGACAACGTCAAGCTGTTGCCTCAATGATAACCCTTCGGAAAGGCATTGCAGAAGGCCCTCAAAAACAACCTTCAGCCGTGCAGCATTGGCCTCCACCCGAGCATGCAGTTAGGCAGACTTGCTCGAAGTCTCACCGCGCTCCTTACGCCTTGAAATGACTTCTTGCTCAAGATGGCGGAAGTAAGAAGTGCTCTGCTCAATCCATGCTGCTCTTTGATTACTGGCGGCTAAGGTCTCGGGAGCGGGACGCATCGACTCCAGCTGATGCAGGGGGCCTCGATCTCCCTGCAATGGTTAACCCAAGATGCGATGATGCCCTCGTCATGAAAGTTCACGAGTATCACCAGTATCGGGTTAACCGCCGTAGCGAAGTCTGCGGCAGATGTAGGAGTTTCAATGTCGAGTTCCTCGACGTAGTCACTCAACATGCGCAGACTATTCACGGCACCTTTTGAAGATAGACGTCTCAGATAAGGACCTGCCGGCATCGTAATGCAAGGCTCGAAGGGCGCCGAGACCGGAATGACAGCTGAAAAGAAACAAAATGTGATCAGATAACAGTTCAGGAAATAAAATGGGGGGGTTATCAGTGTAATAATCGCTGTACCAGTTGAAGCAGATGGCAAGGCCGGCAGAGCCGGTGGCGCAGCTGATCTTTCACCCCCTCCTTCAATCTGTAGCACTGTAGTCGGGACAAGAAAAAAGGTTAGAAGTAATTCCATCAATGGAAAGGGAAGATATCAATGGAAGTCATGCTCACCAGCGCCACCAAAGGAAGAAGCGAGTTCGGATGGGAAGGAAAAGTGTGGGATCAACACTTGATATAGATGATCAAAGAGCACTCCTGAAAAAGACATAACAGTACGATTTTAGTACACAAATTATACGTCTGAAAGATAAGGTTAATAAATTGCAAAGCCATACCTTCCAACATCTTCGATGGTATGAGAGAAGGTTGAGAGGTGACCACTGCCAAGACAGTCGTTGAAGGCGCTCCCTCGAGCAGTGGGGCATCGGCGTTGGCTGCACCTGCGTTACGAAAAAGGTGAATTTGTCAGAAAGAATTGTAAGGTAAAGAAAGACAGCAACTTAGGATTTACCTGATGAGCTGCCGGCTGAAACGGAGGCGACTCCCTCCTCCATCGACATGAGGCCACTGCCCGTGGCCTCATCGCCTGACTCGATGGGGACCGTCGTCGTGCTCACGCGGCCAGGAGATGGCGGAAGATCGTAGGCGGGGAGGGCAATGATTGGAGCATTGCCGGACTCTTAGGAGAGAGCGGCTAACTCTTCCCCAAGAGTCGTACCCATCTCACCCGCTACTTCTGCGGGCTCCACGATCTCCATCGGCTCATCCGCCGTCACCACGAGGTCGCCATCCTTAAGCGCCTCGTCCGCCACCACCCTGGGCTCAGTTGTAATGATCATTTCATCTGCCGCCACTTCAGGCTCGGCATTAATGACCTTCTCGGCTGCAAACCCCTCAACCTCCATCTCAGGCTCCGAAGCCTCAGCGACGTTGCCCACCGTCGGCTCAGGTTCGGCAGGTGCCGCCTCCTCTGTTTCCTTGGGTTCAACGGTCTCCGCCTCCCCCTCGGTCGGACTTGGCCCTGCAAGATAAAATATATAAGAACCGATGGCATTATAATTCTTACAACAAAATTCTGAAAGAAGTATTACCTGAGGTAGACTTGTCGTTAGCCTCTCTGTTGGCGCGGATCGCCTGTCTATGAGCTGTAGACAGGGCGACCGGGGGCTCTTCTGACGGGGTGTCGGCACGAGGGATGGTGCTTGGGCCTGCTCCCGTAGCCAAAGCAACCCGGCGTGCCTTCGCTTCGCGCCTTGACCGTTTCCTCTCCTCCTGAGCTGTCGCGATGGATCTCTTCGTCGCTTCCTTCAAGGCGTCGTCGTCCTCGTTCAGAGATGCCTCCAGAGCCTTTAAGGCATCTCTCATTGGCTCTTCAAGACGGACCTCCCGCGGTAGCCCCGAGGAAGCAGGAACATCGGCAGCTGGCAAAGCAGTTGCGTCACTTGGCGGGAACGGCATTGAGGTTTCTGCCATAAAAAGGGAAAGGTTAAATTCACCATAACACAAAGAAAACGAAAGCTTGATGAATTGAAACTTACTAAGGCCTAAAGACGTTCTGAGACGTTCCTCTTCTTGGAAAGTCTCGAGGAAAGCGGCAATGGCTTCTTCATCAGTGATGCCTGTTGGAAGAAAAGAAGAAAAAACGTTAGTCAAAGGCAATGAGGAGGATATGATACAATAAAGAAAATGCGACTAGTAGTTACCTGATTGCGCAAGCTTGGCTAGCCACGCGTCACGCTTTGCCAACCATGCTGAAGTGTCGAGAGCGGCCTCCAAGTCTATATCATCCGGCGGCGGCATGACTAATCCCTCGTTAGTCCCATATTTGCTCAGGCCCTCGGCATAGGGAGCGTGGGGTTCCTGACCGAACGCGACATCTGCAGCGAAGAGCGACTTCTTTTTCTTCTGCCCTCCGACCCTAGGTGCACGTGGGATCGACTTACGCTTAGCAGCCACTTTGGGACGGCGGGTCCCGATGTCTGCACCCACCCCAGACTCCGGCGAGGCTACAACCACTGTCTCCACTGGAGCATAGGGCGCTGGAGGTGCATCTGTAATATCAGGGAGCGGCAATCCGTGCGGAGGAATTTGCGCACGCAATGGTCCGGCCCTGGCATCTTTTAGAGGGGGGACCACTGGGGTCCTTGGCACTAAGGGAGCGTTACGGTCGGTACCTGTTGGCACACCCTTGCGGTCGACCAGCAATCGCCTTTCCTCATTTATAACGGCTCCCGTCGCATGATTATACCATTCTTTATATACGTTGAGGAGTCATGGGGCGCAGGCCGGCGCACTGATAAAAAAATGAGAACCCGTATTCAGGCGCATGAAATGATGCAGCGCGTTCTCCATCCCTTCTTCAGTGGCAACAGGTTCCAGTAGGAAAGCTTCCAAGGGTACCCCTTGATCGTAGCCCAGTTATTGGGAAAAACGATGCGGGTTATATCTTATGAAAATTGCCGCACCATTCTGCCTGAAGACTAGGAAGCCCGGTCTAATAGAATACAAGTGGAGGGTCTCCCGAGCCATCAAAACTGAGGCTCCATCCTTAAAGGAGTCTTGTAATGGTCGCACCGCAGTGGTGGACTCCTTTCCAATGGTCAATACCTTGTCAACAAAGGACATCCCGGCTCCAACGGTGTGAGGGCGAAGGAGTAAACCCTTGGCGTTCCGTGGTGATGGGGTCACAATTGATGCGCCGATCAGCTGTATAATACGAGGATAACCACACTTGTCGAAGAACGAGGGCCTTTTATGCATGCCGAAGACACCCGCCGTATGTAGTTCGAGCCACGATGTGAAGTAGTGCATCGGGAAGACCACGTGCAGTACCCCAGGTTCATTGGCATCAGCTGCTCGACTGAGGCCATAATATAAGTGTGCCAAGCCGGCGATCCCAACAGCCACTTTTACCCCGATGGTCATCCGGTGGGCTGGGTAAAAGACAGAGGGCCGCATACGGTGAGAGTGCATTGGGACCACGAACCAACTCAACCACAACCCGAGAAATCCTAAGAAAAAGGGCTCCTCGTCCATCCCAGGGGCCGCAATTTCTGCAAAAGACATAGTCGGGAAGTCCGGAAGGAAAAAACCCTTTTGGTCTATCTCCTTCTCCGGTAGGTTATCCACACCTAGACCGAAAGGGTCATCCAGGGTAGCGAACTTGGCAGCTTCTGATGAGAGGACGCTTGGGCGAAGGAACCGAGCGATGAAATCCTCAAAGTTAACCCCTCGACTCCCATGTTCGATGAAAAGGGACTCATAAATATTCAACACTTTAATTAAGCTTGGGAATTGGTGTTGAACAGCATTCTCCGGCATGAGCCCCCTTACCACCGGCTTAGCACCGAAGACGTACTCGTCTGTCGGGAGCAACTCCTTATAGTGTTCCCCTATGACTGGTAAACCGGATACCTCCGTGAACTCCTCCAAAGAGATTAACACTTCCCGATCCATGGCAAGGAAAGTGTGGGTAGGAATGTGATCGCACGCTTTTAGTGTGTCGGATGTTCAAAGAATTAAAGTGTAACCGCGATCAGGACGGTGTCGCTATGCAGCTAGCCGGTTGAGCACGGGTTGGTCCACAGGGAGATGGTGTTATTTTACCTTCTTGTTTTAGACGAGTCAATAAAGAATCTGTATGTTTGGTTGGTCTAACCTATATGTTTATCTGCAAGTATAAAGTTGTTAAGAAAATACGAGATTGTAAGCTAAGAAATCCGTACTCAAAAACCTTTGAGCCGAGTCTTGACCAATTGAAGCTAAGCAATCGGCAACAACGTGGATTAGGGGATTTAAGCGCGGTATTCGTGGAATCCGGCTTATTTACCCTTGTCCTTCCGTTCTTGTCTCTTGCCTTCGCCTCCGGCCAAACCGAACGCAACCGGTCGTGGTTAGGAATCACCGTTACCTTGTCAGGGTACGGTGCCTAACGGAGCGCTTGCGTATGGTTTGGGCGAAGTTCAAATGGAAAATAACGGGAAAAGGAATTGGCAAAGAAATGTTAACTTATAAAACCGTATTAATTCTTAACAACAACAATAATTACAACATTCACAAAACGAATAAAAGAGAACAAAAAGAAAAGAACAAAGAAAAGAAAAGATACAAGTATTAAAGTGCATGAATAAAATGCAAGTAATAAAAGCAAGTAATAAAAGACAAGGTAATAAATTGCGAATAATAAAAAGCGATAAAAAGAATACGGAACTAGGACTCAAGACAAGCATGTGCTCAATAGCCAACCCTTAAACTTGCAAACTCAATTAAGAGATTGCAAGATCAAGGGAAGGGTAGAAAACGCATGTGAAATGAAGTGCTAGTCCCGGGAGAAAATACGACCCTTGAGATCAATAACTAACTCTTAACCATTCAACCTCAATGAAGAGATTGAATGAGCAAGAGAAAGCAGAAATCTCAAGGGGGAGCAAACTAACAAGAAAGATAAAGAACCCTCATCTTCATTAATCTTCCACTCAAAAGCTCTCACTACAATTTAATGGAGGAATGAAGAAGAAGAAGAAAGAAACTAACAAAAATGAGGCTAAAACAAAACTCAAAAATTGCTCCCTTAGCTTAGCTCAAAACTGCTGTATTTATAGGCAGGGAAATGGAGTTCTAGGGCAACCAAAAGTCCACAAATGAAAGTACCAAAACACCCCTGAAGTTCGGCAGAGAGTGGGCCCATACTGCGGCGCATGCGCGGCCAAACCCCTGCTTTGGCCGCGCATGCGCGGCCGTACAGTGGGATTGGGTGCTGGTCTTTTGTGGCATGCTCTGATATTTTGTCCGTTGCTGTTACATATGTACAGAATTTTAATATCTTTCCACGATTTCCTCAGTTTCCAGAGTCAACATTGATGGCTTTTACTTTTCAACACTTTTGACATTCTACTCCCTCGGGTCCCACACATCTTTGAATATCTTCAGTGGGCCCCACGCTTGACCAGAAATGACGACTGTTTTCGTCCTGCACTTTTGAACTGGTAAGCGGTTTTAGACGGATGCGGATGACGGAAACCCGGCTTTTATCTTTCTGTGACAGATGTTCTGTATTTTGACGTAACTGTGGAGTTTTAGTGTTGATTTGCAGTATTTGTACCGGAAACCTGTATTCTGTAAACATGTAACAAACACGGATTAAAAGCACCTACCTATAAACACACGAGCGTAAGAATGGGCGGTATAAAATGCAATATTCTGTGATGAACAAATACCCCCAAACTTAACTTTTGCTCGTCCCGAGCAAAACCAATTATTCACAAAAAAAAAAATTGATAACCGCACTTTCGCAGGGAACGCGATTGCACTGAGCGTGTGCAACAAGCCGTTAAACCTCTAGGTGTCCCTAGTAGGAGGAGTGTTGTCTCCTGAGGGTTTTCAGCGGATTACACCCACAAAATCCCGTCAAGCTAGTTTGTAAAATGACTAAGATTCAAACCCTAAAATTTTGTTTTAGAAAATAACAATTCTATAATCCTAAGTCTAGACCATCGAACCTTTATTTTTCACATCTCGCTTCTTATTTAACTACAGATTTTATATGTCTTTACGTGCAGTGCAAAATAGTGTCGTTAAGTTCCCGAAAGGTCGAATAAAGTCATTATGTCACACAATAAAGCCCAGATAACAATTTTAAAAGGATCACATAAGTTTTATAAAGAGTTAAGCATTTTTCAAGTTTCGTTTTCCAGTAAAGTTTCAACTTCAGAATTTCTATCTTCCCTAACAGGAAACTAGGTCTTATTCTTCACTCCACCTTTTTCTTGTTTTCATTTCATACACACCTCTGTGAACGTGCAATAGTCTTTATCATAGAGTAAAACCTTCATATTTCCGTTAAATTTTTTTTATAAAAGCTTGTCTTTTATCAAGATTATTCTCACACAAAGAACCGTTAGGAATTTTAACTCGGAGAGAACACTTGCTTGACTTTGTTTTAAAACTGGACTTTCTAGGCTTCTTAGCGAGCTTTGGGCCAATGCACCCAAACCAGTTGGTTTTAGGGCATTAGGTGTAGAAACACCCCAGCGGACTTAATTACTCAAGTTACCTAGGTCCAAAAACAAAAGACAGTTTGGCGTGAAAAACATGATGATTCAATAAGAACGGAGATATAACCGGTAGTTCAATTATTTTTTTGGATAAAAGACGTGTTTAGTGGGTTTGGTGTGTAATCATTCCAATCAAGTTTCAGATGGGTTATTTTTCATACTTAGTTCCAATTAAGGCATCAATAACATTCCTTCATATTCACTTACTTCATAAACTATTCTTGATATATTACTTATTTCAGAACAAACCTATTTGATCCTCAGAAAATCATTTATCTATTTAAAAGTTTTTTTTAAACATAAAAAACTTGTCATCTAATTTCCAAGACTCACAACACGTGTAGTGTGATGTAAAGACGTATATCAGCTATAGTTAACTTCAAAGGAGAGTTATCTTTCAGGTTTTCAAAATCTAAACATAAGATTTAGTTATTCCTATTTTTTCAAACAAAAACCGTCGAATGTTGAATCAAAGTTTTTCCACAAGCTAACTTGACAAAAAAGTTTTTATATTTTTAGAAAATTTTCAGATTTTTATGGATTTTATGGATTTAATATGCAGATGCAAAATATACATATGAATGCGAAGGAAGAAAGCTTACCGAGCACACCCCCAAACTTAAACTTGACAGTGCCCTCACTGTCATGCTATACCAAGAGGGTCAAAATTGCCGGTGCTTCCTAAAAACAAATTATATACAAAACAAAAAAGGAAAACCAAAAATATATACAAAAAAATGTCCCCCCCAAACTTAAGTAAAACAGTGTTTCCACTGTTAAGCGTTGAAATTCAGGATTAGGGGGGAAGAACAATATCCATCTATACAAGGCCTTACACAGGCCGAAAGTTAACACCAACCATTCAAAGATTTTATCATGGTAGAGCAGTGGTTGGTGAAAGAAGGCGTAGAGAAAGGAAATGGAGAAAACGCGAGACCGTATGCGGAGAGAAGCGGGATACGGTCTCGGTATATCAGAAGAAGAAGAATGGCGGAAGGGAAAAAGAAGTGGAATACGAACTTGAGGGTGCAAATGGAGTAAATAGATTAGCACAATTTGTGATGAGCGATGTGTAAACAATGATTGTGCTAATATATTTACCCGTCGAGAAATGGGGTCAAATCCCTCAAGATTCGTAAGAAACCATGGGTACGCCGAACTTGGTAAACCAGACATATGAAATGAAAATGATACGGGTTCTTGCAAGGTCGGAACGATGGAAATGATGGAGGGAAGTGGTTGAGGAAGGGTATCGGTTAAGGTTTCGGGAGGGTGTACACAGTCAATGAAAGGAACATGATGAATTGGAAAATCCGACTCATCAATTAAAACTGGTTCATCCTCAAAAATATCCTCAAAATTCTCCTCAAAGTTAAGCTTATCCATGCATATTTCATCAAAGTCCAGACGCATATGTTGTTCGGGAAAAACAGTTAATGACTCGGGATGATGAATTGGAGAGAAAAACTCAGCCAAATCTACGGGTTCATCATCCAAAATATTCCCGGCGTCAATATCCTTAATCCAGTGAAAATCAAAATTCTCTGACACCTCAAAAGCATGGATATTAATCGATTCGGGTTCTAAAGTGGAGGTGTAGAGGTCAAAAGGTTTAAGATTGGTTTCACTTGGAAGAGACCCTTCACAATCAGGTAAATCAAACACTACAAAGTCGCACAACTCATTCATCATTCTATCTTCAATTGATAAATCATGTAGGATACTCGATAGATTTTCAAAACAGGAGTTGTGGGATTCAAGTTGGACGGGGTAGGCTTGATTCGGAAGGGGGTATAGCTCACTCTCTCCACTCAAATTCACAGCCTGTCCTGCCGCCTCATCATACATTGAAAAAGTTGGAGCTAGCTGAAAACTAGCTACCGGGTCACTAGGTTGCATGAGGGCGGCCATGGACGCATTCAAATCCATCATCTGTTGGCTTGACGCTACCCTAAAGTCTTCCAAGGATTGTTCTAGACTAGACATTGGTTGTGAAGGGGTTTCAGTGAAAGATTCACAGTTGTGTGGATACTGAAAACTCCCAAAAGGCGGTTCTGAAGCAATGTCTAGAGAAGGTGCAAAAGTAGGGTAGGATTGGTAGGAATTGAATGGCTGGACAGGAGTGGGATCAACATTGGGATAAGAAGGTGAATGGAATTGTTGATCCCAAGAATTTGAAGTGGTGACAGGAGTGAAAGATCGGCTGCGGGATTGTTCAATACGTTCAGCGATGGACAAAGGACGACTTGCAGAAGGGGTATCAACATAAGTGGGGGTGCATGTTTGAAATGGTTGATACGAAGTGGAATGAGGAGTGCAAGTGTTTGTCCTAGACGCTGCTATGCGATCTTTCAGTGAAACTTTTGGCATGGAGGGGTCGTTCGATGTTCGACCAAAACAAGAACCGTAGGATGTAATATCTGGTTGTGGGTACCAAAGTTCGGCAAGAGTTTTGCGAGGTGGAGTACCCATGATATGAAGAGAGAAAGAGAGAAAGGCAGAGAAAAGGAGGGGGAAAAGAATGTGATTTTTTTTTTTTAGTTAGTTGTTAGCAAAAGAATGAAATATACACAAAAAAAATATGGACAAAAATCACGACACAAAAATACCACACACCTAATCGTTCTAGGGTTCACCTAGGTCAACTAGACCTGCTCGAGAACTTGATTGTCGAAGTAAAACTGTGTCGAGAAACAGGCTCAAGATACACTGATCACGAGGCCAGGTAAGTGCAGAGATAAGGGGAGGTTTTCCAACGCTTTCGCGAAGTTCCTTAATTAAATAACCCTTTCTCTTTTGGCGGTTTCGCCGTTAACACTTTCCTAGACACCCCGTAAACAATATACCGTAAGCAAGCTTCTAAATACAGTTAACTTCTCCTAGTGAGCGCGAAGTCCTTAAGGCTTAAAGTCTAATTTCTTTTAAATTTGTGCGGGTAATCGTTATGCTCAAGTTCGTGATTTGTGGGCCACGGAAAAGGTGATGAAATCCTTTACTGTATCTTGTGGGGTTCGCTTGCCCTTAAGTCCGTATTAATTGATGCAATGCACAATTCAAAAATTCTATAAAGAATAAAACAATCGTTTTTTTTTTAGTTTAAGCTCAGCACTGCAACAAATACGGGTTAGTCAATTTTGGCGTTTGCGAGCGAACTTGCAAAGAATCCTGCAAAAGAATAGTATATTGGAAGCGTCGGATTTGATAAGAAGGTGTTAGGAAAGTACGTACCGTTTAAGTTTTGGGTTAGGAAACCCCTCGTTGAATCAAATCCGGTAAGCTTGAAAGGTTCGCTTGCGCGGGTCAAACTACCCGGATCTTTGGCACTGTACTCCGTAATCACCTTAACTTTGAATGTACACTTTGCTCCCACAATCGCAGTTTGCAAATCTGCAAAAATCTGCACACTTGCCCACAAAAATATTGTCCAAAAAAGAAAAACAAAAAGAATATATTTTTTTTATAAGTATATACAAAAAGAATATTAACCCGAATAACAAGAAAGAAAATACGCTACCGTCTCCCCGGCAACGGCGCCATTTGATCGCACGCTTTTAGCGTGTCGGATGTTCAAAGAATTAAAGTGTAACCGCGATCAGGACGGTGTCGCTATGCAGCTAGCCGGTTGAGCACGGGTCGGTCCACAGGGAGATGGTGTTATTTTACCTTCTTGTTTTAGACGAGTCAATAAAGAATCTGTATGTTTGGTTGGTCTAACCTATGTGTTTATCTGCAAGTATAAAGTTGTTAAGAAAATACGAGATTGTAAGCTAAGAAATCCGTACTCAAAAACCTTTGAGCCGAGTCTTGACCAATTGAAGCTAAACAATCGGCAACAACGTGGATTAGGGGATTTAAGCGCGGTATTCGTGGAATCCGGCTTATTTACCCTTGTCCTTCCGTTCTTGTCTCTTGCCTTCGCCTCCGGCCAAACCGAACGCAACCGGTCGTGGTTAGGAATCACCGTTACCTTGTCAGGGTACGGTGCCTAACGGAGCGCTTGCGTATGGTTTGGGCGAAGTTCAAATGGAAAATAACGGGAAAAGGAATTGGCAAAGAAATGTTAACTTATAAAACCGTATTAATTCTTAACAACAACAATAATTACAAAATTCACAAAACGAATAAAAGAGAACAAAAAGAAAAGAACAAAGAAAAGAAAAGATACAAGTATTAAAGTGCATGAATAAAATGCAAGTAATAAAAGCAAGTAATAAAAGACAAGGTAATAAATTGCGAATAATAAAAAGCGATAAAAAGAATACGGAACTAGGACTCAAGACAAGCATGTGCTCAATAGCCAACCCTTAAACTTGCAAACTCAATGAAGAGATTGCAAGATCAAGGGAAGGGTAGAAAACGCATGTGAAATGAAGTGCTAGTCCCGGGAGAAAATACGACCCTTGAGATCAATAACTAACTCTTAACCATTCAACCTCAATGAAGAGATTGAATGAGCAAGAGAAAGCAGAAATCTCAAGGGGGAGCAAACTAACAAGAAAGATAAAGAACCCTCATCTTCATTAATCTTCCACTCAAAAGCTCTCACTACAATTTAATGGAGGAATGAAGAAGAAGAAGAAAGAAACTAACAAAAATGAGGCTAAAACAAAACTCAAAAATTGCTCCCTTAGCTTAGCTCAAAACTGCTGTATTTATAGGCAGGGAAATGGAGTTCTAGGGCAACCAAAAGTCCACAAATGAAAGTACCAAAACACCCCTGAAGTTCGGCAGAGAGTGGGCCCATACTGCGGCGCATGCGCGGCCAAACCCCTGCTTTGGCCGCGCATGCGCGGCCGTACAGTGGGATTGGGTGCTGGTCTTTTGTGGCATGCTCTGATATTTTGTCCTTTGCTGTTACATATGTACAGAATTTTAATATCTTTCCACGATTTCCTCAGTTTCCAGAGTCAACATTGATGGCTTTTACTTTTCAACACTTTTGACATTCTACTCTCTCGGGTCCCACACATCTTTGAATATCTTCAGTGGGCCCCACGCTTGACCAGAAATGACGACTGTTTTCGTCCTGCACTTTTGAACTGGTAAGCGGTTTTAGAAGGATGCGGATGACGGAAACCCGGCTTTTATCTGTCTGTGACAGATGTTCTGTATTTTGACGTAACTGTGGAGTTTTAGTGTTGATTTGCAGTATTTGTACCGGAAACCTGTATTCTGTAAGCATGTAACAAACACGGATTAAAAGCACCTACCTATAAACACACGAGCGTAAGAATGGGCGGTATAAAATGCAATATTCTGTGATGAACAAATACCCCCAAACTTAACTTTTGCTCGTCCCGAGCAAAACCAATTATTCACAAAAAAAAAAAAATTGATAACCGCACTTTCGCAGGGAACGCGATTGCACTGAGCGTGTGCAACAAGCCGTTAAACCTCTAGGTGTCCCTAGTAGGAGGAGTGTTGTCTCCTGAGGGTTTTCAGCGGATTACACCCACAAAATCCCGTCAAGCTAGTTTGTAAAATGACTAAGATTCAAACCCTAAAATTTTGTTTTAGAAAATAACAATTCTATAATCCTAAGTCTAGACCATCGAACCTTTATTTTTCACATCTCGCTTCTTATTTAACTACAGATTTTATATGTCTTTACGTGCAGTGCAAAATAGTGTCGTTAAGTTCCCGAAAGGTCGAATAAAGTCATTATGTCACACAATAAAGCCCAGATAACAATTTTAAAAGGATCACATAAGTTTTATAAAGAGTTAAGCATTTTTCAAGTTTCGTTTTCCAGTAAAGTTTCAACTTCAGAATTTCTATCTTCCCTAACAGGAAACTAGGTCTTATTCTTCACTCCACTTTTTTCTTGTTTTCATTTCATACACACCTCTATGAACGTGCAATAGTCTTTATCATAGAGTAAAACCTTCATATTTCCGTTAAATTTTTTTTATAAAAGCTTGTCTTTTATCAAGATTATTCTCACACAAAGAACCCTTAGGAATTTTAACTCGGAGAGAACACTTGCTTGACTTTGTTTTAAAACTGGACTTTCTAGGCTTCTTAGCGAGTTTTGGGCCAATGCACCCAAACCAGTTGGTTTCAGGGCATTAGGTGTAGAAACACCCCAGCGGACTTAATTACTCAAGTTACCTAGGTCCAAAAACAAAAGACAGTTTGGCGTGAAAAACATGATGATTCAATACGAACGGAGATATAACCGGTAGTTCAATTATTTTTTTGGATAAAAGACGTGTTTAGTGGGTTTGGTGTGTAATCATTCCAATCAAGTTTCAGATGGGTTATTTTTCATACTTAGTTCCAATTAAGGCATCAATAACATTCCTTCATATTCACTTACTTCATAAACTATTCTTGATATATTACTTATTTCAGAACAAACCTATTTGATCCTCAAAAAATCATTTATCTATTTAAAAGTTTTTTTTTAAACATAAAAGACTTGTCATCTAATTTCCAAGACTCACAACACGTGTAGTGTGATGTAAAGACGTATATCAGCTATAGTTAACTTCAAAGGAGAGTTATCTTTCAGGTTTTCAAAATCTAAACATAAGATTTAGTTATTCCTATTTTTTCAAACAAAAACCGTCGAATGTTGAATCAGAGTTTTTCCACAAGCTAACTTGACAAAAAAGTTTTTATATTTTTAGAAAATTTTCAGATTTTTATGGATTTTATGGATTTAATATGCAGATGCAAAATATACATATGAATGCGAAGGAAGAAAGCTTACCGAGCACACCCCCAAACTTAAACTTGACAGTGCCCTCACTGTCAGGCTATACCAAGAGGGTCAAAATTGCCGGTGCTTCCTAAAAACAAATTATATACAAAACAAAAAAGGAAAACCAAAAATATATACAAAAAAATGTCCCCCCCAAACTTAAGTAAAACAGTGTTTCCACTGTTAAGCGTTGAAATTCAGGATTAGGGGGGAAGAACAATATCCATCTATACAAGGCCTTACACAGGCCGAAAGTTAACACCAACCATTCAAAGATTTTATCATGGTAGAGCAGTGGTTGGTGAAAGAAGGCGTAGAGAAAGGAAATGGAGAAAACGCGAGACCGTATGCGGAGAGAAGCGGGATACGGTCTCGGTATATCAGAAGAAGAAGAATGGCGGAAGGGAAAAAGAAGTGGAATACGAACTTGAGGGTGCAAATGGAGTAAATAGATTAGCACAATTTGTGATGAGCGATGTGTAAACAATGATTGTGCTAATATATTTACCCGTCGAGAAATGGGGTCAAATCCCTCAAGATTCGTAAGAAACCATGGGTACGCCGAACTTGGTAAACCAGACATATGAAATGAAAATGATACGGGTTCTTGCAAGGTCGGAACGATGGAAATGATGGAGGGAAGTGGTTGAGGAAGGGTATCGGTTAAGGTTTCGGGAGGGTGTACACAGTCAATGAAAGGAACATGATGAATTGGAAAATCCGACTCATCAATTAAAACTGGTTCATCCTCAAAAATATCCTCAAAATTCTCCTCAAAGTTAAGCTTATCCATGCATATTTCATCAAAGTCCAGACGCATATGTTGTTCGGGAAAAACAGTTAATGACTCGGGATGATGAATTGGAGAGAAAAACTCAGTCAAATCTACGGGTTCATCATCCAAAATATTCCCGGCGTCAATATCCTTAATCCAGTGAAAATCAAAATTCTCTGACACCTCAAAAGCATGGATATTAATCGATTCGGGTTCTAAAGTGGAGGTGTAGAGGTCAAAAGGTTTAAGATTGGTTTCACTTGGAAGAGACCCTTCACAATCAGGTAAATCAAACACTACGAAGTCGCACAACTCATTCATCATTCTATCTTCAATTGATAAATCATGTAGGATACTCGATAGATTTTCAAAACAGGAGTTGTGGGATTCAAGTTGGACGGGGTAGGCTTGATTCGGAAGGGGGTATAGCTCACTCTCTCCACTCAAATTCACAGCCTGTCCTGCCGCCTCATCATACATTGAAAAAGTTGGAGCTAGCTGAAAACTAGCTACCGGGTCACTAGGTTGCATGAGGGCGGCCATGGACGCATTCAAATCCATCATCTGTTGGCTTGACGCTACCCTAAAGTCTTCCAAGGATTGTTCTAGACTAGACATTGGTTGTGAAGGGGTTTCAGTGAAAGATTCACAGTTGTGTGGATACTGAAAACTCCCAAAAGGCGGTTCTGAAGCAATGTCTAGGGAAGGTGCAAAAGTAGGGTAGGATTGGTAGGAATTGAATGGCTGGACAGGAGTGGTGCAAAAGTACGCTACTGATATTTTGTCCTTTGCAGTTACATATGTACAGAATTTTAATATCTTTCCACGATTTCCTCAGTTTCCAGAGTCAACATTGATGGCTTTTACTTTTCAACACTTTTGACATTCTACTCCCTCGGGTCCCACACATCTTTGAATATCTTCAGTGGGCCCCACGCTTGACCAGAAATGACGACTGTTTTCGTCCTGCACTTTTGAACTGGTAAGCGGTTTTAGACGGATGCGGATGACGGAAACCCGGCTTTTATCTGTCTGTGACAGATGTTCTGTATTTTGACGTAACTGTGGAGTTTTAGTGTTGATTTGCAGTATTTGTACCGGAAACCTGTATTCTGTAAACATGTAACAAACACGGATTAAAAGCACCTACCTATAAACACACGAGCGTAAGAATGGGCGGTATAAAATGCAATATTCTGTGATGAACAGAATGTTCCACTGCTCCAAGAAGGCCTTGAACCACCAGGTGGGGAGCGTGGGATACTGGAAGAGAGAAACGTAGACCGTGGTGTACAATCCCAACCTTATCAACTGCGACTTCTTCGTCGACAGGATATACCGGGCCCACGGCAGATAGCCGATCGGGTGGCGGGGGATCAGACCAACGTTATATGATTGCCCCCAGGGTCGCGCCTCGCCCTGACAGATACGGCGTCCTAGGATATCCAGAACCATAGGACGCTGGACCGGAATCGCATCCATAGCGGGATGAAGAAAGCCCTTCGAGGTCCAATCAACCATCTCCACGGCATACTGCACCGATGGTGGGGTAGCATAGTGAATCGCCGTAATGGGTTCCGACGGCACTGCGCAAGTGAAGCTCCGTCGACCCATGATAATCTGATTATACCAAAACCCCCAAAGGTGGAGACTCTTGCATTCCGGGTCATAGTCCTTAATCATGGCTAGAACTTCACGGTCCAGGGGCGCTTCAGGAAACCCTTCCTCCGAGCGGGCGAACGGGAACGAGGTATCGAGAGACATGGTCACTGCAAAAGAACAAAATAGCCGTCAGTGCTGCAATTCCAATGCTTGGCGTTTAAAAATTTTCAATTAATTGAATTTAAAAATTGATTAAATTAAAATTAACCACACCACACTGCAGTGCAGTGGGTAGGGGACCAAATGGGGACCCACAAAATCTGGATGAAAGTGCATCATTTGATAAGACAGCCTCATCATTGGGTGAGACTGTCAGTTAAAGAAAAGATCCCCAAGAGAATATTCTCATCAATGGGGAACCCCTAGAGACAAGGAGAAAATCTCCTCTTTCAGAGCAAAGCTCTGTCACAGAATGACACTTGTCAAATTCTGGTCTCAAAAGAATAAAATTCCTTAAAAGAGCATAGCTCTGTGGTAATAATGGAAAGATCCATCAAAATTTTTTAAACACTTAAAAGAATTAAAAATTTTGGAATCTTGAAAAATCCATGAAAAACTTATGAAAAAATTCTTCAATTTTCAGATCTAAAAGATCTACAGTTGATCCAAGAGCAAAGCTCTGTTCATGGGTTAGAACCCATGAACAAGATCTCTGCAGATCTATAAGTTTTTGAGAGCAAAGCTCTGTTTATGAAACCCCAATGGGGATCTCTTTAGATCAAAAGATCTGTGAGAGCAAAGCTCTTTGGTTAAGATTAATTTAAATTAATTTTTACCTAAAGTTTCTAACTTTGGAAGTGAGCAAAGCTCTGAAGTTCTTAAGCAAGAGCAAAGCTCTGTTGAAATCAAAAATCTTGAAAAATGGTGAAGATTTCCTAAGGGCCATAGGTCCTATTTATAAAGCGCTTGCGCCCCTTCAGCTCACCCCTTGATCCAAAGGTCAAGAGCTTGCCACCGCTGCACTCACGTGCGCACCACGTGAGCGCAACGGTGGGGGGGGGGCATTTGTTTCCCCAATCAGAGCAAAGCTCTGTTGAAATTCAAAATTCAAATTTTAAAAGCAACGCTTCAAATCTCGGGCACAACGCGCCACGTGTCAGGCGCTGATACGTCAGCGCAGCGCCCAAGAAGGCGCGCCCAATCAGAGCAAAGCTCTATTTAAAGAAAAATTAAAGGAAGCAACGCTTCAGTTGCGCAAGCACTGCGCTGCGGGACACGTGTCAGCGCAGATGCGCTAGCGCAGTTGCGCTGCGCTGTGCGCTGCACGACACGTGTCAGCGCAGTTGCGCTGCGCTGTGCGCTGCGCGATACGTGTCACGCGCTGGGGCATTTGCGCCAAACAGAATTAAAATTTTAAAGAAATCTTTCTGTTCTTGGTAAAACAAGAAGATTTTCTTCTGTAAAACAGAAGCTCTTGGATCAAAGATCCAACGGTGGGGAAAATTCCCCAAATCACTCAAAGAAAGATCTCTTTAACAAATTTAACTAATTTATGGGCACTATAAAAAGGACCCTAGACCTTAATTCAAAGGAATCAACATTTTTGAGAAATCAAGAGCATCAAAGAGAGAGAACTCTGAAAAAGTTTCAAGAAAAAGGTTAAAAACTTCATAAAAATAGAAGAAATTTCTTCTAATAGATCATGGATCTAAACATAATAAATAGTGCTTTGCACTTCTTATGAACCACTGGTTCTTTAAACAAGAAATACTTGTTTTCTTTGACTCTCATTAGATCGAAGAAAAAAAATAGTGCTTTGCACTTCTTTTATGAACCATTGGTTCTTGAATCTAAAAGATTCTCAAATTAATAGTGCTTTGCACTTATAAATCTGCACTGTTGCGCTCTTGGGCTAGCGCAAGCCACCAGAGAGCGCCACCTGTCAGCATCTGAACCATTTGCACTATGCGCTTTTGAAATAGAGCTTTGCTCTCTGAAATTGGCGCAACTCACCAGAGCGCGCCACGTGTCAGCAGCGCAAGCGTAGCGCACTAGCGCAGCGCACTGCGCTGCATGACACGTGTCATCATCACAAGCGCTTGCGCTCTTTGATTGGCGCAAAGCGCCTGAAAAATGCAATGCATTTCTTTTGTTAAAGGGTCAGGCCCAAGTCAAAAAGACCTAGCAGGCCAGAATAAATTGCAAAGCAATAAAAAGGGGAGAGCCCAAGTAAAATTGATGCTCTACATCATTTATAAATGGGCAGAACCCAAAACAAATTGATGCTCTGCATCCTTTATGGGTAGAGCCCAAATAAAAATAAAAAGAAATGCAATGCAAAAGCAAAAGCAAATAAAATGTTGAACATTTTCAACTTGACTTAGCCCAATTTTGGCCGTAAGTCCTCAAATTAAATTGACTGAGCAAGATTGCTCACTTAAATCAATTTACCTCCGGTTCAAGGGTATATCTCCGAACTCCTCTGACACCTGTCGTTGTAATCCTTCAACGACGTCAGAGAGGTGACAGGTCCCGACGACCACATACGTATATGGACTGCAGGGTCCTTAAACTCGTGGACCGAAACGTCCCTAAACTAACATTGGACCGAAACGTCCTTAAACTAACATTGGACCGAAACGTCCTTAAACTAATGATGGACCGAAACGTCCTTAAACTAATGGTGGACCACCACGTCCCTAAACTGGAACATGGACCACTACGTCCCTAAACTGGAACAATAGAGTCTCCAAATGCTCTTTTGCCGGATCTAAACGGTCCCGTTTAAGTTGATCTTAGCCCCAAATACGGCTAACGTATCCTTAAACATTTAAATGGACTATAAAACTCCAAATCGACTTTGGTTCAAGGGTACATCTCTGTACTCCTCTGACACCTATCGTTGTAATCCTTCAACGACGTCAGAGAGGTGATGAGTCCTGACGGCCATATATTAAACGGATCACCACGTTAAGTTGATCTTAGTCTCAAACAGGACTAACGTATCCTTAACGAACGTTTAAGTTGATCTTAGCCTCAATACGGCTAACGTATCCTTAAACTAAAAACACCAAATCCAAATCTAAGTAAATACGGATTTGGACTAATCCACGTCCTACGGGCGATGGCATTACTCAGTCTCCGTATACAGTCCATGGGCAACCACAAACAAAACGAACACCCACGACACGAAGTGAAATTCTGGAGAAGGAGAAAGTTGTTACCGCGATGCGGTAGCGTAATTAACTGCAGGGGCTTGCGCCTGCAGGGAAGAGCGTCCCCACAATCAAAAACCCCTCAAGCGAGGGGGAATCTGACGAAGTCTGCTACATCGGCCGCATCCGTTTAAACCTCCGATACACGGTGCCATAAATCAACTTGGCATCTTCGGAGAGGTGGACGGATAAAACCAAATAGCATCTGCCCCAAATCTCAGGCTAGACGTCCTCACGTCGTCACCGTCGTTCGGACGGGAACAACACACAAGAGGAAGAGTTCAGAACTGAACGAATCCTTCTTGTGGCATTGTAGACTGGGTCACATCAATGCGACACGACTAGCTAAGTTGCATAAGTATGGATATTTGAATCCATTTGAATTTTCATCTTATGACACTTTCCAGTCATGTCTCAAAGGAAAGATGACCAAAGCTCGGTTTACGGGACACGGAGAGAGAGTTACGAAACTCTTGGGACTGGTACATAGTGATGTATGCGGTCCCATGTCTACACATGCCAGGAATGGTTCTGCGTACTTCATTACATTCACTGACGATCTCTCTAGATTCGGATATGTGTTCCTGATGAAACACAAATCATAAGCTTTTGAGAAATTTAGAGAATATAAACAAGAAGTCGAGAACCAAACCGGAAAAAGTATTAAAATCCTTCGATCTGATCGAGGAGGAGAATACTTGAGCAATGAATTCCTGGACTTCCTAAAAGAGAATGGGATTCTCTCTCAGCTAACTCCTCCATATACACCACAGCACAATGGTGTATCGGAACGGAGGAACCGCACCCTATTAGATATGGTGCGCTCTATGATGAGCACAGCTGAGTTACCTATTTCCTTCTGGGGGTATGCACTGGAAACAGCTGCAGACCTATTGAATATGGTTCCCACCAAATCTGTGCCAACCACTCCATATAAGATGTGGAAAGGAAAGAGACCATGTCTTAAATATGTTAAGATATGGGGTTGTCCGGCCTATGTAAAAACGCAAAATCCGAACAAACTCGCGGCAATGTCCATTCTGTGTAAGTTTATTGGATATCCCAAACATTCGCGCGGGTATATCTTCTACCAAACCGAGGAACAAAAAATGTTTGTTTCTCGACATTCCACCTTTTTAGAAAAGGAATTTCTTGAAAAAGAGATTAGTGGCATGGAGGTAGAACTGGAAGAGGTTCCAGCAATACAGACTACGACAGAAGATTTGGTTGAACCGGAGGATTCGGTAGTTCCCAACGAACCTCAGCCTCTCCACCGATCTAGTAGGGTTCCTTACCCACCTGAGAGATACTACGGTTTTCTCATGGATGGTGGGAGTGAGGATTGCATCATGGTTGATGATGACCCAACTAGCTTCCAGCAGGCCATCACGAGTGGGGACTCAATGAAATGGCTGGATGCAATGCGGACCGAGATGGAATCCATGTACACCAACAAAGTATGGACTTTGGAAGATGCTCCTGAAGGGGTAAAACACATTAGGAGCAAGTGGATCTTCAAGAAAAAACTTGGTGTAGATGGGAAAGTGGAGACTTTCAAAGCTAGACTTGTTGCAAAGGGTTTTCGTCAAAGACCATGTGTGGACTATGACGAAACCTTTTCTCCAGTGGCTATGCTTAAATCCATCCGGATCATGCTTGCCATCGCTGCATATCATGACTACGAAATCTGGCAAATGGATGTTAAGACCGCCTTTCTAAACAGTGATTTAGATGTGTGCGTGTACATGACTCAGCCAGAGGGCTTCGTAGATAGTGGGAGCAGCGGGAAGGTGTGCAAGCTGCTTAAATCCATTTATGGATTAAATCAAGTATCGCGGAGTTGGAACATCTGCTTTGACGTCGTTATCAAAGAGTTTGATTTCGTCAAAAACGTAGATGAACCTTGTATCTACAAGAAGGTGGCAGAGAGTAAGGTTGTCTTCCTCGTATTGTACGTGGACGACATACTCTTGATAGGAAATGACATTACTATGCTGTAATCGGTCAAGCTCTTATTATCACAAAGATTCTCAATAAAAGATCTAGGTGATGCCTCCTGCATACTGGAAATTATGATCTATAGAGATAGATCTAAAAGGATATTGGGATTGTCCCAATCAAGGTACATTGACACCATACTAAAGAGGTTTACTATGGAAGAGTCCAAACGTGGGTTTTTACCCACGATCTCAGGGCTCACACTCTCCAAAGAGATGTCTCCCAAGACTGATTTGGAGAGAGCTCGCTTGCAAGGGATACCCTATGCTTCGGCTGTAGGCTCTATCATGTACGCGATGCTATGTACCAGACCCAATGTAGCATTACTGAACTTGGAGTGGTTCCATCCATTGAGCATCCAATACCTTTGTATTGTGATAACAATGGAGCGGTGGCTTTGGCCAAGGAACCCAGGTCCCATCAGCGATCCAGGCATATTCTGAGACGGTATCCCCTGATCCGGGAGATAGTTGATCTCCGCGAGATCGAGGTCTGGAGGGTTGACACAAAGAGCAACACAGCGGATCCACTCACGAAGGCCATTCCCCAGATACAGTTTGAGAGACTCTTCGGGATGCTTGGTATGCGATACTACAGCAGCTGGCCCTAGTGCAAGTGGGAGATTGTTAGTTGTATGTATGCCCTAGAGGCCAGTATTGTACAGATGATGTATATTATATTGGATGCTTGGACATATATAGAGAGGAATTTCATGCTCGACATGAAAGTATGCTATCTGGTTGCTCTTTATCTTAACATGTATACTTGTCTCTTTATACTGTCTTATAGTTACATGTTGGTAAAACCCTTAGGATGTGTACTGGACTACCTGGACTATGATGCGGATCATACTAGTGGGGACATGGTAGTCCATAAGTACATCCTTCAAGGTCCCTAGTCATGGGTGATCGAGACAGGGCATCGATATACCAGAGTAGACTAGCGTATACGCTTCTCGACCCATGAGATGGGCAATGGATGATCCCATATCCATTGGTGTTTGACATCAGAGATGGTATACGGGTGCTCAGTGGAGACTGGGTACACTGGACGGACTCGCCGAGAACTCCCAGATGGTATTATACCTTACGTCAGATGGCAGTTCTCTGGTGACACTTGTGCAGGTTAGTCTGTAGACCCGAGATCGTCATAGAGTCTTGTGTGATTCCCACTGTGCTTTGATTTCTACCTTACCATGTCCATGAGGGCGTGCAAAACGGTGGTTTTTGGGTACACTCCCGAGTCACATGGAGGCAATGAGCGATAGGAGGGGTTTCGTCTCTCTCGGTATTGGGGGTTGATATTGCGCTGTGCTCGATTGGCCATAACAGGGAAGTCCTGGCCAGGGCTGATTAGAGATTTACTGGTAAGTGTTACCAGTAGTTTCTCGACCTGTTATGAGCCTCACATCGGCACGACTTATCGGTTATTGGGGTCTGACGTTTACCACCCGTAGACTTGATATGCGACATATCAGACGAGAAGACCGGACTGTACGGGAAGTGTTACCGGTAGGCTTTTACAGGAGTTGGAGCAGGCTTGCTTGCTGATCTTCTAATCGCTCAATACCCGGGTAGCCGTTACGTCCAGCTCGTACCGCTGACGGCTTGTGGGTGCTTGATGTGATCATCACCTACTGCCGGCGTATTGACGAGTCTTTACAGTCCTACATAGAGGTTTTACTGGCTCAGGCAAAACGAAATAGGAGCACGTATGTGATATGTGCGGGACCGAGAATAATGCATGTATGTGATACCGTATTCTATTCTCGCGACTTTATGTATCAGTCGGTTATATACGATATAGCCGGGGTTATCGAATCAAGTGTTGATTCGATAAGTCGATACATTGGATGTTAGTCGGTTATATGTGATATGACCGGATTATTAAGTCAAGTGTTGATTTAATAATTTATTGTATAATTATATATTTGTTATACTAGTTTACATTAACTAACACTTGTTCACTTTAGGTATTTTCTCACATGTACACAACTTTAATATATATGTGATATATATTAAAATGTGTTTTCTTTTTGTATCATGGTTGATGATACATCATACATGGGTCTGCAAGACATACACCATACTATTTTAGATGGTGGTTAATATTTATTTAAGGTAATTACAAATTAGTGAAGCTTAGGTCATAAGCATGAAGCTTGTAGAAGCTTGTGGATGCTTTGACAAAGTCCACTAAATTTGTTTTACTTTAGATTTTTATTAACCTAACCATTTTGAATTAGCTATGGTTATGTCTCTACATGAGTTATGATACTCACTCACCATGGTTAGCTTACTCACTTGATGATTATCCTCATCTCTTTCTTTTGTTCATCTTCTTCTTCTTTGTTCAAGATAAAAGCTTGCTAGGGTTTGATCCAAAGTGAGAAAGATTGTGAGAAATAAAATTCTAAAGAGAACTCACTTCCTATTTCTCCATCCTCTACTAGACTAGCACTTTAGTTTAGAGTGTTTGCTTCACTAATTCTCTAGTTAGTGAAGTAGTAGCTTGAGTCATTATTCCCTCGACGTAGATCATCTTCGGCCTCGAAGACTTCAAGCAAGGACGCATCTTTCGCCTCGTGAAGCCATGCAAGGGCCAGGGAAAACCATGATCGCAGTGAAGGGACTACGACAAGGAGCTTTAGAAGTGAAGGACCGATCTACAAAGGTTGTATTTCGTATTCCCTTAGAAGTAAATGTCCTTTACTAGCATGTGAAACCCTAATTTTCTAGCAACGATCTTGTTTAGGGTTATTCGGCACAGCTAAAATTTTAAACGGGCATGGTTGATGCATTGTAGAACCTTATTAGAGTGCCTAGTAACCCTACATCAAGCATCCATTGATTCTCAACACATGAGAGTGTATGGATGGAGGTTGAAGATGATGCCATTAGTGGAAATGGTGAGCTAGAGGAAGAAGAAGAAGAGGCTTTCCTTTTCTATTGTCTTGTGTTGATAAAATGAGAGCAAGAATATAATACAAGAGCAACCCCCAAGCCTATGGCTTCCCTCTCTCTCTATCTATCAATTCAACACAATAAACAAATCCTAATATGACATTAGCACAAATAAAGAGACCATAAGTCACTAAACATGTCCATGTCACATTAAATGCACCTCATCATGAACTAAGCTCATAATTTCCACCAAAATAAACATTAACCCAAATGTTTAGGCCAACAAAAAGATACGGCAACATCTAAAGTAAACCCATGACGGATCACAAGGATACCCCTCATCTGTATATACATACCTGCATGCGCATTCCGACTGAATGCGAATGCGATGAGACTAAAGTAATCCAACAAATCTAATACTAGGATCCGGCTTAAACCAAAGCCCACTAGTATGATCCGTCCGATCATGATCTATGCACGACTGCACGTATATGATCGAACCCTACCATAATACCATACGGCATCTACAACGTTTCGCCCGAAACTTGAGAAACTGTCTGTGGGGGACTCTAAAGACTCGTCAATACTTTGGCTGTGGATTTAACCACTAGCACGTCAGTGGTACTAACCGTACGTAACGGGCTACCGGGTATTGACCAAAAGGGAGGTCGATGAGCGAACTCATCCTGATACCCTACTGAGCCTGTCAGTGACAATATCCGTACAGTCCGGTCCGTTCGTCTATGAGTATCGCATGTCGGGCCTAGGGGGTTGGTAAAAGTCAGACCCCCAAAAGCGGTACAAGTCATGTCGGAGTGTAGCCCAGAACACCCTGAGATACTTCTGGAATACCTACCAGTAAATCTCCTGCCTGAGCCAAGGACTTCGTGTAATGGCTCTCCTAGACACAGCGCGATCTCACCCCCAATACCGGGAGAGACGAAACCCCTGCCGATCCGCTCACTGCCTCCATGTGGCTCGGGACTGTACCCAACTAAAACCTATTTGCACGACTCCTTTGAGTCGTGGTAGGGTAGTAATCAAAGCACAGTGGGAACTCACACGAGACAAATGACGATCTCAGGTCGATGAACTAACTCGTACACATGTCACCAGGGAATTGCTATCTGACGCTAGGTATAAAACCAACTAGCATGTTCCCGGTGAGTCCTGTCCAACTGTATACGTCTTAGGTGAACCAACTGACACCAATGGCTTGTAAGACCAGCCACCGCCCCTCGTCGGGGTCTCGATCCGTATACACTAGTCTACTCTGGAGTATCGATGCCCTGTGTCGAAACTCCCTCGACTAGGGACCTTTTAAGGATTTGCTTATAGACCCCAGCTAAGGGCTCTATCAACGTGTTATAGTAATCTATGATATCACCTAAAGCATGTACAGGATGATAAAGATAAATCAGATAGCATACTATCATCTTGAGTAAGACTGTCCTACCGTCATAGGTCCTCCCTCAATCATTGCAATCACGTGCTTGCGATCCAATAATCTTTACGATTTACCACAGTCATAGTGGTCTTTCCCGGCCTCCTTTTCATTTGAGCAGTTGACGTTGTGGGAGCCATTGCAGTGGGCACCTAGGTGGTTGTCGTCCTTTGTGGTTTGCTAGGACGGTTCTCTTCCTGCTAAACCTTAGCCTTTTTTTGTAGACGAGAGTAATCTTGATCAATTACTGAGTCCCGAACGTGTCGCCAGACTTTGTAGATTTTGGAAGACAGCCGCTGAGGGGACTGTTCTGGCTTTGCTTCTGCAACATTCTCCACGGATGGAGGAGATCTTTTCAGTACGGCGGTAGGAGAGTTCATGCGCACCTTGTTCAGCAACTCAAAACTGTTCCCAGTTGGAACAGCAGCATTGACTTCCACCGTTGGGGATGGTAGAGTTAGCCCAGAGGGGGAGTTACCCCCAGCCTTCCTTACTCGGCGCCAGTGGCGACGTCGAGCGTGTCGAGCTGTTGGGATGGTTTCAGCTTGAGGGGTGACTTCATCATGCCTCCTGTTCTGGTGAGGCGTCGCCGCTGTCAGACTCTTGAAGACTGAGGTTCGTTGAGTAACAGGATTTAATCCGTCGAAGACAGACTTTGGAGCAGGAGCCGGAGTGGTTAATCTTGTAAAGACCGACCTTTTGGCAGGGGAAGCCGCCTTGGTGACTTCAGGAGCGGGGATGGCTATCCCCTCTGAGATGGCCACTTCAGGTATTGCAGGCTTCATTACGGGTCCACGGGAATTCTGGCCCAGCCTGGCGAATACTGAGGGGTTGGAGCTGGACGACACGTTGAGAGGGGTTGTGGTAGTAGCAAGCCGATCGAAAACCGACTTCTTGGGAGCTTCCGGCGTTGGCACATGGGCAGTGAAGCTTGCTGGAGGGAGCATGGTCTCAAAAAACAATACTGTGGTAGCTTGAGTGACCTATTCCACCGGCATCGTGAACAGGGAAGCTACTTGGGGCCCATAGGCTATGCCTCCAGATGAGGCAGAGCGCGAATTGCAGTTGCAGCTGGAGCACTTCACGCAAGTGGATGCCATTGATGTTTCGCTTTCTGCGCCAAGCAAGAAACCAAATCTTAGTACCTCGAACCCAAGCGCAACCATATCAAACCACGATTCGTTCGTGAACACGACACACGAAGTGTGGAGTAGAAAGAGGAAAGGTCCCACCGGGCGTGCCAGAATCTGTTCCCCTCCGAAAGACGCGGCAGAGACGCGATGAACGTCTTGCCTGAAATTCGGGGCAGATGCTAATTGGTGCTATCCGTCCGCCTCTCCGAAGATACCAAGTTGATTTATGGCACCATGTATCGAAGGTTTAAATGGATGCGGCCGATGTAGCAGACTTCGTCAAATTCCCCCTCGTTTGAGGGTTTTTTGATTATGGGGATGCTCTTCCCTGCAGGCGCAAGCCCCTACAGTTAATTACACTACCGCATCGCGGTAACAACTTTCTCCTTCTCCATATGGTCACTTCGTGTCGTGGGTGTTTGTTTTGTGTTTGGTTTCCCGTGGATTGTATACGGACACTAAGTTATGTTGTCGCCCGTAGGGCGTGGACTAGTCCAAATCTGTATCTTTCTTAGATTTGGGTTTGAGGGGTTGGGTTTAAGGTTACATTAGCTTCATTTGAGACTAAGATCGACTTAAACGTTTATTAAGGATACGTTAGTCTCATTTTAGACTAAGATCAACTTAACAGGATCGTTTAGATCCAACAAGAGAGCAATTAGGCTCTATTGTTTAGTTTAGGGACATTGCGGTCAATAATTAGTTTAAGGACATTACGGTCCATTGTTAGTTTAAGGACATCTCGGTCCATTGTTAGTTTAAAGACATCGCGGTCGAGGTTAAGGACATCATAGTCCGTGGGTTTAAGGACCCCACAGCCCGTTGTTAGTTTTAAGACATTACGGTTGAGGTTAAGGACATCATAGTCCATGATTTTAAGGACCTCGTAGTCCGATGTTAGTTTTAAGACATCACGGTCGAGGTTAAGGACATCATAGTCCGTGGGTTTAAAAGACCTCACAGTCCAATGTTAGTTTTAAGACATCACGGTCGAGGTTAAGGACATCATAGTCCGTGAGTTTAAGGACCCCACAGTCCGATTTTAAAGACGTCATAGTCTGTGAAATGTGTGGTTGTCCGGACCCGTCATCTCTTTGAAGACGTTGAGGAATTACAGCGACGAATATCAAAGGAGTGAAGAGATGTACCCTTGAACCAAGGTGAGTTGGTTGAAAGAGCAGATGTGCTCAATTCAAAACAAGTTAAAGACTTATGGCCAAAATTGGGCTAAGTCCAATTAAAATGTCTTAACATTTTATTTTTGTTCTGGCTATTAAGACTTTATTTGGGCTCAGCCCTTTTAATAATGCTAGGCATTGGGCTCTGACATTTTTGTCTTGTATTGAATGCATAGCATTTATCAGAAACAAAGTTTGTTCTAACAGTGCTCCACGTGGCGCGCCAGGCGCGTTGCGCCAGTCAAAGAGCGCATTGCGCTTCTGTCGGGTAGCACACACGAAGAGGACACGTGTCGCACTTAGCGCTAAGCACTAGTTTTTTAGCGCATTGCGCTTTTAATTTATGAGCGCATTGCGCTAGTCTGTTGGAGCACCAGTGAGTGATATGTGGCACGCTTGGCGCTGAGCGCCAGCCAATGAGCGCAGTGCTCTGTTTTAGAAGCGCAAAGCGCAGATTGTGTCTATGGTTGACACGTGACAGGTTTTGGCGCTGAGCGCCGGTCCAATGAGCGCAAGGGCGCAATTCATGAGTGCAAGGCACTTTTCAATAGCGCAAAGCGCATTTTATCAATTTTAAGATCAAAGAACAAATTTATGTTTTTCAAAGGAGGCTTTTTCCTCAAGATCCAAGAACAAAAGTTCTTGTTTTTATAAAAGGCTCTGCCTTTATAGATCAAAAAATCTATGAATGAAGTAAAATACTTCTTTTAGTCTTTTTATGATTAGATCTTTTTGATCTTTTCTTTTATATTAAAGACCTTGGTCTTTTTCTTAGATCTCTGATCTTTTTAGAAGATGGTTCTTCTTTGTACGAGATGGTTTCATCACTATTATTCAAGAACATAGTTCCTTTTACCTTGAAGATGAAGAAAATTCTTCTTTTTTCTAAGAGTTTTCTCTTCTTTTGCAGAGGGTTTTTCTCTCTCTTTTTTGTATGTATGACTTGAAGTCTAGGGTCCTTTATATAGGGCCAAATGATTTGTTAAATCAGTTTTGAGAGATCTTTCTCTGATTGATTTGGGAATATTTCCCACCGTTGGATCTTTGATCCTAAGGCTTATGCTTTTCAGAAGATAATCTTCATGTTTTAATAAGATTGAAAAATCTTTCCATAACAGAATTTTTGTTCTGATTAATTAATAATTTATTATTAGTAGATCTTTTGATCTGACGGTGGGGAATTTTTAATCCCAGCGCTGGCGCACCTTGCGCTAGCGCACCTACGTTCGACACGTGGTGCGCAGCGCAGAGTGCAGCGCAACTGCGCTAGCGCATCCGTGTTTGACACGTGGCACGCAGCGCAGAGCGTAGCGCAACTGCGCTAGCGCACCCGTGTTTGACACGTGGCACATAGCGTAGAGTGCTGGATCTGAAGCGTTGCTTCAACTTAAATTTTGAATTTTGAAACTGAGCTTTGCTCTGATTGGGGGTGCGCTGCTTAGGGCGCAGCGCACCTGGCGCTAGCGTGTCTGCGCTTGACACGTGGCACGCAGCGCGCTGCGCACGGGATCTTAAGAGTTGCTTCAATTTTTGAATTTTGAAATTCAAAACAGAGTTTTGCTCTGATTGGAGGAAACAAATGCCCCCCCACCGTTGCGCTCACATGGCGCACACGTAAGTGCAGCGGTGGAAACATCTGAGCTCTTGGATCAACTCAGAAGTTGAAGAGGCTGTTCAGTGCCTATAAATAGGACCTTTGGTCCTCAGATGATTATCAAATTCTTCTCAAGAATTTTTATTCAGAGCCTTGCTCTTCTGTTCAAGAACTTTCAAGAGTTAGAACTCTACCAAACTTAGGTAAAATTAAATTAATTCCCATTAACAGAGCCTTGCTCTCCATAGATCCTTGATCTAAAGAAAACCCCTTTAGGGTTTCATAAACAGAGCCTTGCTCTCAAGAATCCATAGATCTAAACAGATCTTTTCTTGGGGTTCCTTATCCCATGCATCAGAGCTCTGCTCTTTTGATAATACGTAGATCTTTCAATCTTCTGATGAAGAACTCTTAAGAGTTTTTTCATGGATCTTGAAGATCCCAGAATTTTTAATTCTCAAGAATTAATTTTAATTTTAATTAATCTTTGATGGATTTTCCATCATCATTACAGAGCTAGGCTCTTTAAGGAATTTTATTCCTTCATGATCAGAGTTTGACAAGTGTCACTCTGTTCAGAGTTTTGCTCTCAAAGGGAGATTTTTCTCCTTTTCCCGAGGGATTTCTCATTCAATGAGAATATTCCTTGAGGATTTCCTCATTAATTGACAGCCTCATCCAATGATGAGGCTGTTTTATTAATTGATGCATTGTCATCTGGATTTTGTGGGTCCTCCCTTGGTCCCCTTTCCACTGCATTGCAGTGCAGTACAACTTTTAAAGTACCGAGTGTCAGAAATTAAAAATTAAATTACAACACTGACAGTTGATTTCTGTCCCCTCTTTTGCAGGAAACATGTCTTTCGATTCTTCGTTCCCGTTCGTTCGCTCAGAGGGAGGATTTCCTGGAGCACCCGTAGACCGGGAGGTCCTAGCTTTGATCAAAGACCATGATCCGGAACATAAGAATCTTCACCTTTGGGGGGTCATGGTACAATCAGATTATCAGAGGTCGACAAAGCTTTTCATGCGCGGTACCCTCGGAGCCCATCACGGCGATCCATTACGCCAACTCACCCCCGGTGAACTACGCCGTGGAGATGGTCAATTGGACTTCAGAAGGCCTTCTTCAGCCTGCTATAGCTTTGATTCGCGTTCAGCCTCCCATGGTTTTAGATACCTTAGGACGCCGTATTTGTCAAGGTGAGGCGCAGCCGTGGGGGCAACCATATAGCATAGGTCTGATTCCTCGTCATCCGACCGGTTATCTGCAATGGGCCCGCTACATTCTGTCAGCGAAAAAGTCACAGTTGATGAGGCTTGGGTTGTATACCGCCGTTTATGCTTCTCTTTTCCAGTATCCTACGCTTTCCACCTGGTGGGTTAAGGCCTTTTTGGAGAAGTGGAATATCCCTGCTCACACCTTCCTCTCGCTGGACCGAGAAGTATCAATCTCTTTAGAGGAATTTACAGAAGTTTCTGGCTTACCGGTCATAGGGGAGCATTATGAGGAGCTGCTTCCCACGGACGAATATGTTTTTGGTGCAAAGTCGGTGATAATGGGCCTTACCCCGGTGAATGGTATTCAACACCAGTTTCCTAGTTTGATCAAAGTGTTGAATATCTACGAGGGCCTTTTTCTCGAATCTTGGAGCCGCGGGGTTAGTTTCGAGGATTTCATCGCTCGCTTCCTTCACCCACAAGTCTTCTCGAAGGAGGCCATTAAATTCGCCACGCTTGACGACCATTTCGGCTTTGGTTTGGATAACCTGCCAGCGACGGAGCTAAATCAGAAGGGTTTCTTCCTTCCCAACTCTCCGGTTGTTCCTTTTGCGGAGATTGCAGTCCCTGGGATGGACGAGGAAGCATTCTTTTTGGGATTCCTTGGGCTATGGTTGAGCTGGTTCGCGTTCCCGATGCACCTTCGCCGTATGAGGCCATCTGTCTTTTACCCAGCTCACTGGATGACTATTGGGGTGAAAGTGGCTGTCGGGGTCGCTGGCTTAGCCCATATATATTACGGCCTTAGTCAAGCAGCGGATACTACTGCACCTGAAGTACAGCATGTGAACTTCTCGATGCATTACTTCATGTCATGGCTCGAGCTACGTGCACTTGGCGTTTTTGGTATCCATAGAAGGCCTTCATTCTATGATAGGTGCAGCTTCCCCCGGATTATGCGATTGGTCGGCGCCTCAATTGTAAATCCGTCACCACGGGCTGCTAGAGGTTTGCTCCTTCGCCCCTGCACGGTTGGAGACGGGATGACCTTTACCGACAAGGTGTTAACCATCGGAAAAGAGTCTACCACAACGGTGCGGTTATTGCAGGATATTTTCAAAGACGGAGCCTCAGTTCTGACAGCTCGGGAGACCCTCCATTTATATTCTATCAGACCGGGCTTCCTGGTGTTTAGGCAAAATGATGCGGCGCTTTTCATGAGATATAATCCGCATCGTTTTGCCCAACAATTGAGCTATAACCAAGGAGTGCCACTGGAGGCTTTTTTGATGGAAGCCACTGCTACTGAAGAGGGGATGCGGAGCGCGCTGCATCACTTCGTGCGTTTGAATACGGGCTCTCACTTCTTTATCAGCGAGCTGAGTTGTGTCCCATGGATCCTTAATGCATATACGGCATGGTACCAGCATTCGACGGGCGCCGTTATTAAGGAAGAAAGGAGGTTGCTGCTTGACCGCAAAAGTTCACCTCCTGCCAGTGATCGCAAGGTCCCTTTGAGGCGACGGACAATTATCCCCCCTTCGCTAAGAGAAGTCGCTGCATTTGAGCCTCCACGTGTGTTAATCCCCACGCACGGATTGCCCCATGCTCCTGTGGAGACGGTGGATGTGCCATCAGTGCCCCGTGCTCCCGTGGAGACGGTAAATGTAGCTTCACCCAAATCTGGCGTGGGCTCGGACATCGGGACTCGCCGTCCCAAAGTGGCCACTAAACGCAAGCTAGTACTGGCTGCGACCAGAGCTCGCGCACAAAAGAAGAAGAAGAAATCGGTCCTCTCTCTTGATGCCGTACTCGGCCTAGAGCCTCAGGCTCCTTATAACGCGGGCATAAGTGAATATGGGACCAATGAGGGTTTCGTCATAGCGCCAGAAGACACTGATCTCGAGGCCGCTATTGCAGCTTTTGTGCGCTCTGCCACTCTTCAAACAGAAATAGCCACCCTCGTGCAATCAAGTAAACGTTAGTCGCGTCTTTTTATTGCATTATACCTTCCTTCTTATTATCATGTTTTGATTGACATTTCTCCTTTTGTAGCAGGCTTTACCACTGAAGAGATTCTAGAGACTTCCCTCAGGTCCTTCGAAGAGGAGGAGAGGAATCGCGCTCTATTGGGCATTGGTATGTCTCGGCTCATTGAGTCTTCATTCTCTTTTTTATGGACAATCTAACCCTTTCTTTATCTCATCGCAGGGACCACAATGCCGGTCCCGCAAGGTGATGTGGAGACTCTTCCCGGGCCAGCCACCGAAGTCCCGGCGTCTTCGGTATTACCGAAAGAGGCTTTACTCAAACGACCGATGACGGAAGCCTTGACGGCTCCAGAGGTAACCCTGGGTGCGGATGATGATGCTCTGTTGAGGGAGGCATCTAGAAGGTCTGCTTTGACAGCCCGGGAGGAAAGGAAGCGCCAGAAGCGCGCAGCAAGGGAGCGTAATACTGCTCTAGCTGTGGGTGCGGGTTCAAGCGTCGCTGCCCCTGCTGCTACTCCTTCAGAGGAGTCCCTGGTCGCCTTGTCTACTAATTATAGACGGGCGGCATGTGCGGCTCGGGAAGCGAACGGTAAATCAACTCCAGGTAATGTGTCGTGAGGTTCCGTTGCCAAAGTTTTAAGCTATCAATTCTCATATACCTTATCTTGCAGGGCCGAGCCATCCTGAAGAAACGGCGGCGACCGCTGAGCCTGAGGGAGCGGTGGAGGAGGTGGCTGCTATTCCCGAACCCGGGGCGGCGGTAGGCGATGTGGCCGCAATTGCTGGGCCCGAGGTAGTGGCTAACGAGACAGTCAGGATTGCTATGCCCGAGATAGCCACCACCGCCGAGCTCGAAGTGGCGGCGGGTGAGACGGCTACCAAGGTCGAGCCTAAGGCAGTGGTGGATGAGACGGCTGCAATCACTGAGCCCGAAGTGGTGGCGAGCGAAACGGGTACAATTGCTGGGCCCGAGATGGCCGCTCTTTCTCAAGAGTCGGGCACCGCTCCGATCATCGCTCTTCCCGCCTACGATTCTTTGCCATCTCCTGGCGTCGCGAGCGTGACGACGGCTCTCGTGGAGTCAGGGGATGAGGCGATGGGAGGTGAGACCACCCCGATGGAGGAGGGAGACGCCGCCGTTGTATCAAGTGACGCCCTCGTCATGGCTCCGGCTAGCGACTCATCAGGTAAATTTTAGGTCACCACCCTTCTTTTCATTCTGCAATCTTTCCTGACAGGGTTTATCTTGTTTCTAATGCAGGTGCGGCTAGTGCTGATGTCGCACTACCCGAGGTAGCGCCATCAGCTACCGCCTTGACGGTGGCATCTCCTCTACCCTCTCTCATACTATCTCAGATGTTGGAAGGTACGGATTTGTGACTCATCAGTCTTATTTTTTAAGCTGTATAACCTACGTACTGACGTTGCACTATTGCGTCCTTGCAGGAGTCCTTTTTTACCACCTGTATCAGGTGCTGCACCCACACTTCTCCTTCACGTCGGAGATTGCTTCATCCAGCGGCGCTGGTGAATACAGCCTTCAATTAATGCTCTTTCTTTTATCGATAATGAAATCATTTCTGATTCTTCTTTGCCTTGATTGTAGTACTACAGATTGAAGGAGGAGATGAGAGATTAGTTGCTCCACTGGTCCTCCAGGCTTTGCCACCTGCTGCAGCTGGTATAGTAAATCCCATTGTTCATGAATCTCTTATATTTCTTGATCCGTCATCTGATTGTGATTTGTTTTGCAGCGGTCGCTTCGACTCCGGCCTCTTTCGAGTCTCGCATTATGATGCCGGCAGGCCCCTTCTCCAGATGTCCATCCTCAAAGGGTGCTGTGACGAGTCTGCGTATGCTAAGCGAATACGTCGAGGAGCTTGACGCGGAGGCTCCTACATCTACCACAGATTTCGCTGCCGAGGTCAATCCAATGCTGGCGATGCTTGTAAACTTCCATAATGAAGGCGTCGTCGAGTCTTGGGTTAATCATTGCAGGAAGATTGAGGCATGTCTGCATCAGCTTGAGCTTATGCGTCCGGCCCCTGAAACTCAGGCTTTGAACTCTCAGCGGGCCGCATGGGTTGAGCAAAGTGTTCCGTTCCTTCGCCATTTCGAAGAGAGTCAACTCTTAAGCGAAAGGAACGTGATGCGACTGCTGCTGAATCTACCCGACTGCGTGCTGAGGTTGCGGATAATGTTGCCCGGCTGAACATCATTTTTGAAAGCCTTCAACGATGTATCTCTGATGGGCTGGTGTTAAGGAAGAAGCCTGATCTTAATGAGCAGGTCGTGCAGAGTCAGGAGGCTGCCCAGTAGGACGTTGATCAGAAACTCTCATCCTGTTTGCAGCAACAGGCCCAAGTTGAAGCAGAGCTGGCCGCGGCAGCTGATCGTGAGGAAGATATAAGAAAAGTGCGCGAGCAGCTAGCTGGTTTATTGAAGACGCCTCCTTCCCAGTAGTTGTTTTTGTATAGATTGAACACTTGTAATCTTTGAATAACATGTATCCATTTTTTATTCTTTTATACGATTTGCCTTGTACTCAATTAGATTCATGAATAAAAGATACATATTTTTTTGTTATACTGTTGCTTTCTTCTCCTTGCTGTGTTGTTTCCATGTGATTTTAGCAAGTGCGGTCTGTAGATAGCATATAGCCGTCAATCTTGGATTCTTTGTAGAGTGGTGATGGCTTAGGAAACAGGGTTAGGATCTATCACCTAAGGCTTTTTAATTTTATGAGCCGTGAGGGTCTCATAAAGACTTTCTCCCTACGAGTCGTGAGGATCTCGTAGGTGTATTTTCTCCTTAGGAATCGAGAGGATTCCTAAGTGCGTTTTCCCTTATAAGTCGTAAGGATCTAATAAGAGAGTTTTTTTTCTTCCTTACGAGTCGAGAAGACCCGTAAGTGTTTAGTGGGATAGACATGTAGATGACATACTTCGGAAACGGGGTCATATGGATGACGTATTTCCGTGACGGGGTCATACTGATGACGTTGTATATTCTTGCAGAGACACTGATTTCTCTGCGGGTCGGCGCAAATCGAGATGTTCTCGTCAAGGATGCTGATTTCCTTGAATCGAGGAGGTTGCCAAGGATACTGATTTCCTCGGGTTGAGACGAATCGAGGTATTCCTGCAAAGACACTGATTTCCTTGCGGGTCGACGCGAATCGAAGTGCTCTCGTCAAGGACGCTGATTTCCCTGAATCGAGGAGGTTGCCAAGGACACTGATTTCCCTGTGGTTGAGACGAATCAAGTTATTCCTGCAAAGACACTGATTTCCTTGCGGGTCGACGCAAATCGAAATGCTCTCGTCAAGGATACCGATTTCCCTGAATCGAGGAGGTTGCCAAGGACACTGATTTCCTCGGGTTGAGACGAATCGAGGTATTCCTGCAAAGACACTGATTTCCTTGAGGGTCGACACGAATCGAAGTGCTCTCATCAAGGACGCTGATTTCCCTGAATCGAGGTGGTTACCAAGGACACTGATTTCCTCGGGTTGAGACGAATCGAGGTATTCCTGCAAAGACGCTGATTTCTCTGCGGGTCGATGCGAATCGAAGTGCTCTCGTCAAGGACGTTGATTTCCCTGAATCGAGGAGGTTGCCAAGGACACTGATTTTCTCGGGTTGAGACGAATCGATGTATTCCTGCAAAGACGCTGATTTCTCTGCGGGTCGATGCGAATCGAAGTGCTCTCATCAAGGACGCTGATTTCCCTGAATCAAGGAGGTTGCCTAGGACACTGATTTCCTCGGGTTGAGACGAATCGATGTATTCCTGCAAAGACGCTGATTTCTCTGCGGGTCGACGCGAATCGAAGTGTTCTCGTCAAGGACGTTGATTTCCCTGAATCGAGGAGGTTGTTAAGGACACTGATTTCCTCGGGTTGAGACGAATCGATGTATTCCTGCAAAGATGCTGATTTCTCTGTGGGTCGACGTGAATCGAGGTGCTCTCGTCAACGACGCTGATTTCCATGAATCGAGGAGGTTGTTAAGGATACTGATTTCCTCGGGTTGAGACGAATCGATGTATTCCTGCAAAGACGCTGATTTCTCTGTGGGTCGACACGAATCGAGGTGCTCTCGTCAAGGACGCTGATTTTCCTGAATCGAGGAGGTTACCAAGGACACCGATTTCCTTGGGTTGAGACGAATCGATGTATTCCTGCAAAGACGCTAATTTCTCTATGGGTCGACGCGAATCGAAGTGCTCTCGTCAAGGACGCTGATTTCCCTGAATCGAGGAGGTTGCCAAGGACACTGATTTCCCTGGGGTTGAGATGAATTGTTTCCGAGACAGAGCGTTGATCCGGCGGAGAGGTCATTGGTTGACTCTAGGTTGTCTGTAGACTGTAGAGTCTTGGAACTAAGGACTTTGTCATGGCTCCGTTTGTTGATGTTGCGTCTGCATCCGATTGGACTGCGAAGGAACGTCGTTGCTGACATTGCGTCTGCTGTATTGAGACGAATGTCGCGGTTGTCTCTAGGTTGTTGATGAACCGTCGAGACTTGGAACTAGGGACTTTGCCATGGCTCCATTGTTGGTGTTGCGTCTATATCTTGTTGGAGGAAGAACGCTGGGGTGACATCGCGTCTGCTGTATCGAGACGAACGTCGAAGTGGTCTCTAGGTTGTTTATGAACCGTCGAGACTTGGAACTGGGGACTTTCCCGTGGCTCCGATTTGTTTTGACCTTGGGTTCGCTTGTTGACGTCTTTTCTGCATTCCGTTGTAGTGAGAAGAAACGTTGTTGTTGGTCTCCAGGCTGTAAATGTGGCCGTCGAGACTTGGAACTAGAGACTCTGCCATGGCTCCGTTGTTTTGACCCTGGGGTCGTTTCTTGACGTCTCGTCTGCATTCCGTTGTAGTAAGAAGAAACGCTGTTGTTGGTCTCTAGGCTGTAAATGTGGCCGTCGAGACTTGGAACTAGGGACTCTGCCATGGCTCCGTTGTTTTGACCCTGGGGTCGTTTGTTGACGTCTCGTCTGCATTCCGTTGTAGTGAGAAGAAACGTTGTTGGTGATCTCTAGGCCGTCTGTGAACCGTCGAGATTTGGAACTAGGGGGCTTTGCCATGATTCTGTTTCGCTGTGTCGCTTCCGTGCCTTGTTGGCATAAGGAGGAGCGCTGTTGTTGGTCTTCTGGGATGCAGATGTGATCGTCGAGACTTGGCTCTCTTCTGATGGAGCCTGAGGAGGGAAGACGTGATTCCTTCTTTGTTTGCGCCCCTGGATTGTATACAGGGATTGATGTGATATCACCTGTAGGGCATAATTTTCATTTCATTTTTTTTATTTCTTTCCACGATGCTCTATCATTTCAGCTTTTATATCGCGATGGTCGGGATTGCCCAATCATTTCGGCTATTTTTCGCGGTGCCCAATCATTTCGGCTATTTGTTTCATTTTTACTCGCTGCTTTTTATTGGGAGTTGCCCAATCATTTCGGCTATTTTGCATGCATACATTTTTACTTGCTGATTTTGTTTGCAAGTTGCCCCATCATTTCGGCTATTTCATATGCATGTGTGGCTTGCCAGCTTTTGTTGCAAGCTTGGATTTGGACACCGATTTCGGCATCAGCACCGCTACAACTGGGATATTGCCAGGAGCGAATCATCATTTGCCTTCGTCGATGTCGAATAAAGGTGGCTTAGTAGACAGGGTTAGGATTCTGTCGACTAAGGTTTTTGACTCCATGAACCGTAAAGGTCTCACAAAGGTATTTCTCCCTACAAGTCGTGAGGATCTCGTAGGTGCATTTTCTCCTTAGGAATCGTAAGGATTCCTAAGTGCATGGTCTCTTATAAGTCGTAAGGATCTTACAAGAGGGTTTTCTCCTTATAACTCGAGTGGACTTACAAAGGTTGTTCACCGTGCAGACATATCCCTAGTCACGGATGGGACTTTATTAGGGAAATGTTTATTCGCGCCCGTGGATTGTATACAAGGGTCAGCATTGAGCCGCTTGTAGGGCAGTATTGGAGGCGTGGGGGCTGCTTAAGAACAGGTACAGATCCCTCTAGCTTAAGACTTTTGAATCTTATGAGCCGTGGGGGTCCCATAAGAGGGTTCTCCTTACGAGTCGTGAGGATCTCGCAAGTGTAATTTCTCCTTAGGAATCGTGGGGATCCCTAAGTGTGTTGCTCCCTTGTGAGTCGTAAGGATCTCACGCGGGTGGTTTCTCCTTACAAAGTCAAGATGACCTTGCAAGTATCTTTTAACGAGATTGTGCCCTTTCGGGTTTTCACAAAACCCGCTGGTTGCCCTGCTGTTTTTACTCACGGAGCCCTTTCGGGTTATCATCCGTGCCCTTTTTGCTCATGGACATACCGTTTTCTTTTTCTTTCTTTCTTTTTATTCTAACGAGGTCACGCCCTTTCGGGTTTTCATAAGACTCGCCGGTAGCCCTGCTGTTTTTACTCACGGAGCCCTTTCAGGTTTTCATCCGTGCTCATTTTGCTTATGGACATACCGTTTTCTTTTTTCTCTTTTTTTATTCTTTATTTTTGTATCAGCTTTGGGATGCTGCAATCCATCGTATTTTATCGACATCTCGATCAACGGCCAGTTTTAGGACATAGTGGTCCGTTGTTAGTTTAAAGACGTTTCGGTCCGTTGTTAGTTTAAGGACGTTTCGGTCCGTCGTTAGTTTAGGGACATTGCGGTCCATCGTTAGTTTAGGGACGTTTTGGTCCACTGTAGCTTTGAGGCGAAGTTTCGCCAGATGCTTTATAAACAAGTAGGTTTCTCCTTGATAGACATTGTCACATAATCCAAGGGTTTTGGCACTGCTCCTGCCCCCAGCTCCTCTACGTTATCTCCTAACGCCGAGTGAGCTGCTTTGTTACTTAACGACAAATGAGCGATCATGTGGCAATTTATCACATAATCTTCAGATTCTTCTGATAAGTCGTCTCCCTCATCATTGTCGTTATCTTCATTCTCAAGGATGTGACTGAGGAACTCTTGAAGCGTGACTGGGGTTCGCGCCCTCTGGTTGTATTCTTTCAGCGCGTCAATATGCTTTTGTCGATCCGTGCGCTTGTCGTTAGACATGTTCAAATGTCGCCGTTGCCTCGTTTGAATTTTTGGATGAGTCAGTCGAACCATCTGAATCGGTTGTTTGCAGTGATTTCGAACCTGTGTTAGAGTCCTTTGAGTTCGAGGTAGATTCCGCAATGGTTCTTTCGCCTCAGAAATTCGAACTCATGCCCTTGCCATCTCACCGTAGATATGCTTACATAGGTGAGAACGCTATTTTAAAAGTCTTACAAGATAGGCGGCAAGTTTTCAGTTGTACTATGGCGGACATCGAGGAGATCAGTTCCCTCATAAGTGAATATCATACACAATTGATGGATGATGCCATGTCAATAGAGGACCCACAGGAACATCTTGGGGGTATTATGGTGAGTCAACTTCCTCCCTTAGAAGTTGAAATACCCCCATTTCTTTTAATAAGGTACGAGAATGCCAACACTCCACTGATTGCTGATCATTTACATTCTCGTTTCGATGCATCACCATCACCTGTATATTTACCTCCACACCTCCCATACCACTAGTTCTATCTTCCCAAATTTTTTGCGGACCACCACAACTTATTTTTCCACCAACCAATATTCTTTACTGATAAATTTTTCAAATGGTTGGTATTGACTTTTGGCCGATGCAAAGTTTGGCAGTAATGTCTAACATAGTTTAAATGAAGTTTGGGGGAGGGTCTTTTTGTATATATTTTTGTTTTTCTTAACAATAAAAAAAAAACCTATAAATAAATAAACAGGGGAGTATCGGTATTTTGACCCTCTTGGTTTAGCATGACAGTGAGGACACTGTCAAGTTCAAGTTTGGGGGTATGCTCGGTACGTCTTCTTCCTTCGCATTCATTTGTACATATTTTTGCATTTGCATACTTATTTAAAAACCTATAAAAATTTGAAAAATTTCAAAAATTATAAAAATTAATGTATTCAATTTTGGCTTATTTGATGTGAGTTTGACAAATAGGTTAACTGGTTAGGAACAACTAGATCTTAGACTTAGTACATTAAAAACCCTAAAGATAACCTTCCTTAAAGTTTAACGGTAGAAAGTATATGCCTTGTAGTTTATTTAGAAATAGGCAAATTTTGGGTTCACTTTTTGGGCTAAGTCGAAACAAGGGAAGAGTATTGATGTTCTTATTAGAGTATAAGTTTGAAAAATAGCTCCTAGCTTAAGTCTAGATTCTGAAAACGTATACCCTACAATTTGCACAATCACGCACCTTGAAACTTGGAATAGTAGAAGAGACCTTGAAAGGCTCTTGTCTAAAGTCCTTAGTATGAAAAAGTGTGAATAAAAGAAAAAAAATGGACACTGGTTTTTGTGATTACTTAAGGCTGCAAAAATAGAAAAATACTTAGCGAGGGTGCTTCGTCACCTAGTGCCTTAGACCAACTGGTTTGGGAGTCACTGCTAAAGCCTTGGGTGTTGCAAAGACTAGGAAGGATGCTTTAAAGTGCAAACGCATTTTGTAATCGGTCGTTGGTACCTCAAGAAGTATTAACGGTCGCATGAAGAATGTGTAAGCAAATTTCATTTAAATTCACCACTAATTAGTACTTTGGACAACGGACAAGGGGTTGATTGCTTAATTTGAATTTCCAAGTGTAGGGGTGACTTATACACACACGTAGGGGTATGTGATTGGAATTTAGATGAGAGAGAGGAATGAAGAATAGAACTTGTATCTTTAGTAGAGTTGATAGAAATTCCTAAGTGGAGATGAAACCCTAGAAGGAAAACTTAGGAAATGCCGAAAGCTAAGTAAGTCTATAAGATATTTATAATCTTAAGTTAAATGATGAGGAAGTGTGAAGAATATGGGTGGATAATTTACAAGTAGAAGATAATAGAATTCCTTATTAGAAAACCTAATTGGAGAACAAAAGTCAATGAGCCAAATTGATAGGATTTTGTGGGTGTAATCCGCTGAAAACCCTCAGGAGACAACACTCCTCCTACTAGGGACACCTAGAGGTTTAACGGCTTGTTGCACGAGCTCAGTGCAATCGCGTTTCCCTGCGAAAGTGCAGTTAGGATTTTAGTGAATAAAATAAGTTTGCATGAGGACGAGCAAAAGGTAAGTTTGGGGGTATTTGTTCAGACCATAATATTGCATTTATCATTCCCCTATTCTTATCCTTTTTATAAATAAACAGGTACTCTTGACGCACATTTGTTGCATATTACAGGTTACAGGTTTCTGGAGCAAATACAGTGAAAAAGACACAAAACAACAGAAAAAGGGACTTTTTGACCAACAATTAGACGGATCTCAGTAAAGCCCAGTTCATATAGGTGCAAGTCAAGGTGAAACGGTTAAAAGACCAATCTTCACTGAAAATCTGGAGAAGACTCAGAAGTCCAACAGAGGAAAGAAATATAAAAAGACAAAGCCCAAGAAGCCAGGAAAATAACCCCAAAGTTTGACAGCCCAATTCCACAGTTTGGCCGCGGATCCGCGGCCAAACCCTGCCTGGTGCCGCGGATCCGCGGCCTTACAGAGGGCTTGTCGGTGGAAATTTAAGGCGTCGGTGCGTCGGTGCAGATGTTAGGATTTTTAGGGGGCAAATCAGTAATTGCGCATGTGCGAGAGTCTGTAACCCTAGGTTTCCTATTTTTCTATAAATTGTAATCTTAGATCTAAAAATTGTATGCCTCTTTTCAATAAATAAAATTCAGAAATTCTGGAAGTGACATTCAGATCTGTTCTTTATCGCTTGGAGGGAGCCATCACCATTAGTAAGTATTTTTCTTTTATTCTTTTAATGTTATTTCATCCCCTAATGAGCGAGTAGTCTCCTCGCTTGTTAGGGTTAGCCTTAGGGAAAGGGTTGAGAGATGAGATCTCTCACCCCTTTCAATGCCATATTAAACTAACCCATTAAGAACTCCATGCATGCGCGCACAACCGCTCCCTGCGGCACCCTACCCCTTGAGGTAACGGTGAACCGCAGTATAAAGGGCCGGTTGCGCGCGTTTTCCATGGGGGTTAGGGTAATTAATGACAAAGGAAGGATACGAATCTAGAGGAAGAAAACATCTTCCCAAAAGAGTCGTATCCACTTTATCGATAATTACTATAACACCTAATGGATCTAAAATACGGCATTGAAAGCGGTGAGGAAACATCAATCTCCAAAACTTCCTCTAAGCCTAACCCTAGCAAGAATTTAAATTAGATTAATTAAGTTTTAGATCTAGATTTTTATAAAACCAAAACGAAAAATAGAAACAACTCGTTAAGACACATAAAAGGAATTTACCCGTCTCTGTGGATCGACCCGTACTCACCGGCTAGCTGCGAAGCGACGCCGTTTCTGATTGCGGTAAACTCATGTTTTTGACACTAATCAAGACAGCGCAGGTTTTTTGGTCTTCTTCTTTTTCTTCGAAGACTGTGACGGCTGGGCCCGAATGTTTTGTCCACTACTATTAATTCCTAATATTAGGCGTGGTTTCAGCATCTCCTCGATGATCTCCGGCTCTAGCGGGCTTTTGCACCTGGTTGCTGGACATGTTTGAAGATCTTTCGGCATTCTTTTAGTTTTTGCCGAAAGAAAAACTTCCCATGGAGCTTCCTCTATGAATGAGCACGATGCCCCCGGCAAGTCCATCTTTTTCGGAGCTTGTGGTTGTGGCGGGTTCACCTTCCAATTTTCAGACAACGCGAACTTGCCTTGCTGGTATTGGTCTTCAACCCAATTTTTGAAGATGTAGCAATCTTCGAGTGGATGGCCCAATACTCGATGGTAAGGGCAGTAATTGGGATCGTTGACGTCATTCGGTCGCGGTGGGTGTCTCGACTCCGGTAGAGTGATGAGCCCATTGCGCACTGCTAGTTCGAACAGTCTCCTTGTTTTATCTTGGGGAAACGAGTAAGGACGTCTCAATTTCTCATCGAGGGATTGCCGCTTGTTGCTTTGGCGAACAACCGCTCTCGGGCCACTCGGTTGTTGTTGAGCGTCGGCGACAACGATCGCTTTCCCTTTTCCTTTCTCATTTTGAGAGTCTGGCTTTGGAGGAGACGGTCTATGACCCATCTGGTCCATTTGGGCCAGTTTGTCGATCAAGGCCTGGAAAGTGTTCGGCTTGAAGAACATCATGAACTGGGAAATAGTCGCGTGAGGGTCGAGAGTGCCCACGAACATACCCACCGTCGGTGCTTCTTCAATACGCTGTTCGCACTTTGACTACAGATTTCTCCATCGGATTGCATATTGAACCCAAGTTTCGCCCGGCTTTACCCTTGCATTGATCAATGCTGTTATCGGGGTGCGTTCACTTGCGCTCGCGAATCGCTGGGTGAACAACAACTCCATTTCTGCGAAAGTTTTGACGGAGTCGTTTGGAAGTTCGGAGTACCACTCAAATGCCGTCTCCGATAAGCTGCCGACGAATTGGCGGAGAAAAAGCTTATCATCGCCCCCGGTGTTGCGGCAAAGTGCCCTAAACTGAGCGACATGTTGGTGGGGATTGCCTGTTCCCTTGTATACGTGGAATTTGGGGATCGTGTAGCCCGGCTTTATCTGGTCATACCAGCCTGGATATGGTCTCCCAGTTTTCACGATCTGGACAGCCGCTTCATTTGCTTGGAGGACTCGTATCTGCTGAGCGATATAGTCATCCAGGGCGGCCTTAGAAATAGTTTCCTCTTTGGCTGCTGAAAGAGCCGGAGGAGGATTCGACATCTCCTCTCTGTCGTCTTCAATGATGATCGGAGGGTCTTCAGCTGGAGGATCCGGCTGTAACATCATTCCGACCATGTCTTGGAAGAGAAGCGTCATTCGTTTTATGTTGGCAGCTTGTTCTGCAACTTCTCTGTCCTTCTTTTCGAGGACTCTGCGTAGGAAGTCAGCATCGGTTTCTTGTTCGTGACGCTGTTCTGACGACGCCTCCGGGCTTTCTTTTGGTCCGGTGAGTGCAGCCATCGCAGCCAGCATCTCCTGAAGCTTCTGCCGCAGTTGTTCCTGAGCTCTTGTAATGGATCGGGTGAGTGGTCGGTGGCCCGTAGAAGCGCGGCTATCCTCTTTCGTCAAGGGTCGTGCGGGTGGGTTTAATTCAGTCAAGAAATGTACGGGTTGAACTTGACTAGCGGGCTATGGTTTGTTGGCTTTCGTCAAGGTCATAGCACGTTAGGAGCAAAATATTATCGGGAATTTCAAGTGTTGAAATTTGCAATGAGATTGCATACCTTCTATGAGATAGTTGGATCCCGATACCCACTGCGAGTAATTGTTACTCCTGGGAGAGTTTTACACAGGACAATTAGCCGATCAAGTAGGTGTCTAGAAAGGTGTCAACGGGGTTACGCCTCTGGGAAAACGATATTTACTTTAATTAGGTCCGTGCGAAAGCACGGGGAACCTCCCTCAAAGTACCGACACTGGCCTGGCTGAAAGATCGGCAAAGTTGTAGGGTGTAATTAATCCCGGCTAGTCTTTCCTTTTAGGGTTTGAAGGAAGATTTGATAAAAACAGTGGGAGTCATCCTGATTAGATAAGATAATAAATCTTGCAAGAGCATATGCTAAAGTGTTTTCTTCTCTATCTCCAGGTAGCGACCATGTCATGCCTTAATCAAGATAATAATATGGATGTATTGACCGAACCCGCATGTTATACTGTGCTGGGGAACGTTGGTTCCGTTCTTTCTTATAAGAGTTATAGGATTGAACAGGACAGGGGAATACCAGGATTCCCATGCCACCCGAATGAAGAAAGTACATGATGATGTATTTTCTTTGGGTGTGTTCGTTACAGAGAACTGTTTCTCCATTTTCCCTACGCCCTGGGTATTAGATACTGGGTCAGGGTCCCATATATGTAATCAGTTACATGGGCTTAAGAAAGGTAGAGAACTTGGAGAAGGTGATAAAGACATAAGGGTTGGAAATGGTGAAATTGTTGCAGCTAAAACCGTCGGGGAATATCACCTTGTATTGCCAACTGGTAATACATTGATTCTGAACGAATGTTATTACATGCCAAACCTGATATGCAACATTATATCGGTTTCTTTGTTAAGTAAAGAGGGATATAATTTTGTATTACAGGATAATGTTATGAACATTTTCCTTAACCAAAAGTTGGTTGGATCAGGCACGTTGTGCAATGACATTTATGTTCTAAATCAATCAACAGTTCTGAGCATAACAAACACACACAAAAGGAAGAGTTCAGTACTGAACGAATCCTTCTTGTGGCATTGTAGACTAGGTCACATCAATGCGAAACGACTAGCTAAGTTGCATAAGGATGGATATTTGAAACCGTTCAAATTTTCATCTTATGACGCTTGCCAGTCATGTCTCAAAGGCAAGATGACTAAAACTCCGTTTACGGGACACGGAGAAAGAGTTACCGAACTCTTGGGACTGATACATTGTGATGTATGCGGTCCCATGTCTACACATGCCAGGGATGGTTCTTCGTACTTCATTACATTCACTGACGATCTCTCAAGATACGGACATGTGCTCTTGATAAGACACAAGTCTGAAGCTTTTGAGAAATTTAGAGAATATAAACAAGAAGTCGAGAACCAAACCGGAAAAAGTATTAAAATCCTACGATCTGATCGAGGAGGTGAATACTTGAGCAATGAATTCCTGGACTTCCTAAAAGAGAATGGGATTCTCTCTCAGTTGACTCCTCCATATACACCACAACACAGCGGTGTATCGGAACGGAGGAACCGCACCCTATTAGATATGGTGCGCTCTATGTTGAGCACAGCTGAGTTACCTATTTCCTTCTGGGGGTATGCGCTAGAGACAGCCATACATCTACTGAATATGGTCCCCACCAAATCTGTGCCTACCACTCCATATGAGATATGGAAAGGGAAGAGACCATGTCTTAACTATGTTAAGATATGGGGTTGTCCAGCCTATGTCAAACGACAAAATCCGGACAAACTTGAGGCACGGTCTGTTCTATGCAAATTTGTAGGATATCCCAAGAATTTACAAGGGTATATCTTCTACCACACTGAGGAACAAAGAGTATTTGTTTCTCGGCATGCCACCTTTTTAGAAAAGGAATTTCTTGCAAAAGAGATTAGTGGACATGAGGTAGAACTGGAAGAGGTTCTAGCTACAAAAGCTGCAATAGAAGATCTGGTGGAACCAAAGGATTCCGTAGTTCCCGATGAACCCCAACCACTCCGCCGATCTAGTAGTGTTTCTCACCCACCTGAGAGATACTACGGTTTTTTCATGGATGGTGGGAGCGAGGATTGCATCATGGAGGATGATGACCCAACTAGCTTCGAGCAGGCCATCACGAGTGGGGACTCAGTGAAATGGCTGGATGCAATGTGGTCCGAGATGGAATCCATGTACACCAACAAAGTATGGACTTTGGAAGTTGCTCCTGAAGGGGTAAAACCCATTGGGAGCAAGTGGATCTTCAAGAAAAAACTTGGTGTAGATGGGAAAGTGGAGACTTTCAAAGCTAGACTTATTGCAAAGGGTTTTCATCAAAGACCAGGTGTGGACTATGACGAAACCTTTTCTCCAGTGGCTATGCTTAAATCCATCCGTATCATGCTTGCCATCGCTGCATATCATGATTACGAAATCTGGCAAATGGATGTTAAGACCGCCTTTCTAAACGGTGATTTAGAAGAGTGCGTGTACATGACTCAGCCAGAGGGCTTCGTAGATAGTGGGAGCAGCGGGAAGATGTGCAAGCTGCTTAAATCCATTTATGGATTAAAGCAAGCATCGCGGAGCTGGAACATCTGCTTTGACGTCGTTATCAAAGAGTTTGATTTCGTCAAAAACGTAGATGAACCTAGTATCTACAAGAAGGTGGCAGAGAGTAAGGTTGTCTTCCTCGTATTGTACGTGGACAACATACTCTTGATAGGAAATGGCATTCCTATGCTGCAATCGGTCAAGCTCTTCTTATCACAAAGATTCTCAATGAAAGATCTTGGTGATGCCTCTTGCATATTGGGAATAAGGATCTATAGAGATAGATCCAAACGGATATTGGGATTGTCCCAATCCAGGTACATTGACACCATACTAAAGAGGTTTAGTATGGAAGAATCCAAGCGTGGGAACTTACCCACGATCTCTGGAGTCACTCTCTCCAAAGAGATATCTCCCAAGACTGATTTGGAGAGAGCTCGCATGCAAGGGATACCCTATGCTTTGGCTGTAGGCTCTATCATGTACGCGATGCTATGTACCAGACCCGATATAGCATACTCACTAAGTGTAGTGAGAAGGTATCAAACTGATCCTGGAGAGAGTCACTGGACAGCTGTGAAGAGCATTATCAAGTACTTACGAAGGACTAAAGAGATGCTCTTGGTGTATGGTAACGGAGAACTCCAAGTGGAGTCCTTTACCGATTCGAGCTTCCAGAGTGATAAGGACGACTCTAAGTCGCAGTCGGGATTTGTCTTTACCCTTTACGGAGGGGCGGTTGTCTGGAAGAGTTCCAAGCAGGAAACCGTGATAGACTCGACGATGGAGGCTGAATACATTGCTGCCAACAATGCTGCCAAAGAGGCTGTCTGGATCAAGAAGTTCATTACTGAACTTGGAGTGGTTCCATCCATTGAGAATCCAATACCTTTGTATTGCGATAACAATGGAGCGGTGGCTTTAGCCAAGGAACCCAGGTCCCATCAGCGATCCAGGCATATTCTGAGGCGGTATCACCTGATCCGGGAGATAGTTGATCGCCGGAAGATCGAGGTCAGGAGGGTTGACACGAAGAATAACACAGCGGATCCACTCACGAAGGCCATTCCCCAGATACAGGTTGAGAGACTCTTCGGGATGCTCGGTATGCGATACTACAGCAGCTGGCCCTAGTGCAAGTGGGAGATTGTTAGTTGTATGTATGCCCTAAAGGCCAGTATTGTACAGATGATGTATATTATATTGGATGCTTGGACATATATAGAGATGACTTTCTTGCTCGATATGATAGTATGCTATCTGGTTGCTCTTTATCTTAACATGTATACTTGTCTCTTTATACTGTCTTATAGTTACATGTTGGTAAAGCCCTTAGGATGTGTACTTGACTACCTGGACTATGATGCGGATCATACTAGTGGGGACATGGTAGTCCATAAGTACATCCTTCAAGGTCCCTAGTCGTGGGTGTATCGAGATGGGGCATCCATATACCAGTGTAGACTAGCGTATACGCTTCTCGACCCATGAGATGGGCGATGGATGATCCCATATCCATTGGTGTTTGACATCAGAGATGGTATATGGGTGCTCAGTGGAGACTGGGTACACTGGACGGACTCGCCGAGGACTCCCAGATGGTATTATACCTCACGTCAGATGGCAGTTCTCTGGTGACACTTGTGCAGGTTAGTCTGTAGACCCGAGATCGTCATAGAGTCTTGTGTGATTCCTACTGTGCTTTGATTTCCACCTTACCACGTCCATGAGGGCGTGCAAAACGGTGGTCTTTGGGTACAGTCCCGAGTCACATGGAGGCAATGAGCGATAGGAGGGGTTTCGTCTCTCCCGGTATTGGGGGTTGATGTTGCGCTGTGCTCGATTGGCCGTAACAGGGAAGTCCCTGGCCAGGGCTGATTAGAGATTTACTGGTAAGTGTTACCAGTAGTTTCTCGACCAGTTATGAGCCTCACATCGGCACGACTTATCGGTTATTGGGGTCTGACGTTAACCACCCCTAGACTTGATATGCGACATATCAGACGAGAAGACCGGACTGCACGGGTAGTGTTGCCGGTTGGCTCGACGGGAGTTGTAGCAGGTTCTCTTGTTTTCTTCTGATCGCTCAATACCCGGGTGGCCGTTACGTTTAGCTGACCGCTTGCGGCTTGGGGGTGCTTGATATGATCATCACCCACTGCCGGCGTATTGACGAGTCTTAGAGTCCCACAAAGGAGTTACCTAGTCCAGGCGAAACCTTGTGGTGCGCGTATGCGATATGCACATGGACCCGGTTTAAAATGCGTGTATGAGATACCGTATATTAATCGGACGGCTTGCTTTTGGTTGGGTCGTATGTGATATGGCCGGACTGATAGATCAAGTGTTGATTTATCATTTAACCATTAGTTTCTCACTAGAAATCCTTTCTTGTATTTTTGGGATGTATGCATGCATGTATGCATTCTTTCTTGTTTCATGCACATATGGATGTGCATGCACACATACATACATACATCATCCTTCATGGTTATATATACATAGAAAATGGTGGCAATATAAGACTCACACCATGGTTTTATATATATTTGTATTATTATTGCATTTGTTTTAAAACAAAAAGAAAAAGGAAAGGATAATTCATGGTTTCTTTCTACACTCTTCTTTGACCTAACCATGCTCACTCACTATTTAACCATGGATTAACTTTCCTTTTGTGTTTTAACTCAAGTTCAATAATATCTTTATGGTTTAACCATGGTTTGAGATGAGAAGTGGAAAATATATATTCATAAATTTTCTATTTTTCAATTGGGATTATCTTTTCTCTTCTTCTTAAAAAGCCATCATCTTCTTCTACCTTGCCTTTTTGCTCTCTAGATCTTTCAAGTGAGCAAAATACTCAACAAGATAGGATTTTGAAGTGAGAAAAAGAACCACAACACCATTCTACACAAGTCTTGCCCGCTTATTTAGAGTGTTAGCTTCATTTCATTCTCTTGATAAAGTGAAGTTGCAAGCTTGGACAAAGCAGACTCCGGGTGGATCATCGTGGACCTAGAGGAGTTCAAGCGGACTTTTTCTAAACCCCAAGTAGCCGAGGAGTCTACCGTAGGGAGCTACAAAGGTTGTACTCTCAAAACCCTAGCTTAATCTACTTGTGATGAAGTGTTGTTTTTGAAACCCTAATTTTTCTAGGAATGATCCTTTGTATGCTTACTTAGCACCCTAAAAATTTAATGTTTGGTACATGTGATGCTTCCAAACCCTTCATGAGGTGCTAGGTAAACCCAACATTATTTTAGACTAAGATCAACTTAACAGGATCGTTTAGATCCAACAAGAGAGCAATTATGCTCTATTGTTTAGTTTAGGGACATTGCGGTCAATAATTAGTTTAAGGACGTTATGGTCCATTGTTAGTTTAAGGACATCTCGGTCCATTGTTAGTTTAAAGACATCGCGGTCGAAGTTAAGGACATCATAGTCCGTGGGTTTAAGGACCCCACAGTCCGTTGTTAGTTTTAAGACATTACGGTCGAGGTTAAGGACATCATAGTCCATGAGTTTAAGGACCTCACAGTCCGATGTTAGTTTTAAGACATCACGGTCGAGGTTAAGGACATCATAGTCCGTGGGTTTAAAGGACCCCACAGTCCAATGTTAGTTTTAAGACATCACGGTCGAGGTTAAGGACATCATAGTCTGTGAGTTTAAGGACCCCACAGTCCGATTTTAAAGACGTCATAGTCTGTGAAATGTGTGGTTGTCGGGACCCGTCACCTCTTTGAAGACGTTCAGGAATTACAACGACGAATATCAAAGGAGTGAAGAGATGTACCCTTGAACCAAGGTGAGTTGGTTCAAAGAGCAGATGTGCTCAATTCAAAACAAGTTGAGGACTTATGGCCAAAATTGGGCTAAGTCCAATTAAAATGTTTTAACATTTTATTTTTGTTCTGGCTATTAAGCCTTTATTTGGGCTCAGCCCTTTTAATAATGCTAAGTATTGGGCTCTGACATTTTTGTCTTGTATTGAATGCATAGCATTTATCAGAAACAAAGTTTGTTCTGACAGCGCGCCACATGGCGCGCCAGAAGCGTTGCGCCAGTCAAAGAGCGCATTGCGCTTCTGTCGGGTAGCGCACACGAAGAGGACACGTGTCGCACTTAGCGCTATACGCTAGTTTGTTAGCGCATTACGCTTTTAATTTATGAACGCATTGCGCTAGTCTGTTGGCGCACCGGTGAGTGACACGTGGCGCGCTTGGCGTTGAGCGCCAGCCCATGAGCGCAGTGCTCTGTTTTAGAAGCGCAAAGCACGGATTGTGTCTCTAGTTGACACGTAGCAGGTTTTGGTGCTGAGCGCTGGTCCAATGAGCGCAAGGGCGTAATTCATGAGTGTAAGGCACTTTTCAATAGCGCAAAGCGCATTTGATCAATTTTAAGATCAAAGAACAAATTTATGCTCTTCAAAGGAGGCTTTTTCCTCGAGATCCAAGAACAAAAGTTCTTGTTTTTATAAAAGGCTCTGCCATTATAGAACAAAAGATCTGTGAATGAAGTAAAATACTTCTTTTAGTCTTTTTATGATTAGATCTTTTTGATCTTTTCTTTTATATTAAAGACCTTGGTCTTTTTCTTAGATCTCTGATCTTTTTAGAAGATGGTTCTTCTTTTTACGAGATGGTTTCATCTCTATTATTCAAGAACATAGTTCTTTTTACCTTGAAGATGAAGACAAATCTTCTTTTTTCTAAGAGTTTTCTCTTCTTTTGCAGAGGGTTTTTCTCTCTCTTTTTTGTATGTATGATTTGAAGTCTAGGATCCTTTATATAGGGCCAAATGATTTGTTAAATCAGTTTTGAGAGATCTTGCTCTGATTGATTTAGGAATATTTCCCACCGTTAGATCTTTGATCCTAAGGCTTCTGCTTTACAGAAGATAATCTTCTTGTTTTAATAAGATTGAAAAATCTTTCCATAACAGAATTTTAGTTCTGATTAATTGTTAATTTATTATTAGTAGATCTTTTGATCTGACGGTGGGGAATTTTTAATCCCAGCGCCGGCGCACCTTGCGCTAGCGCACCTACGTTCGACACGTGGCGCACAGCGCAAATGCGCTAGCGCACCCGTGTTTCACTCGTGGCACGCAGCGCAGAGCGCAGCGCAACTGCGCTAGCGCACCCGTGTTTGACACGTGGTGCACAGCGCAGAGCGCTGGATCTGAAGCGTTGCTTCAACTTAAATTTTGAATTTTGAAACAGAGCTTTACTCTGATTGGGGGTGCGCTGCCTAGGGCGCAGCGCACCTGGCGCTAGCGCGTCTGCTCTTGACAAGTGGCATGCAGCGCGCAGCGCACGAGATCTGAAGCGTTGCTTCAATTTTTTAATTTTGAAATTCAAAACAGAGCTTTGCTCTGATTGGGGGAAAAATACCCCTCACCTGTATATACATACCTGCATCCGCATTCCGACTGAATGCGAATGCGATGAGACTAAAGTAATCCAACAAATCTAATACTAGGATCCGGCTTAAACCAAAGCCCACTAGTATGATCCGTCCGATCATGATCCGTGCACGACTGCATGTATATGATCGAACCCTGCCATAATACCATACGGCATCTACAACGTTTCGCCTGAAACTTGAGAAACTGTCTGTGGGGGACTCTAAAGACTCGTCAATACTTTGGCTGTGGATTTAACCACTAGCACGTCAGTGGTACTAGCCGTACGTAACGGGATACCAGGTATTGACCAAAAGGGAGGTCGATGAGCGAACTCATCCTGACACCCTACTGAGCCTGTCAGTGACAATATCCGTACAGTCTGGTTCGTTCGTCTATGAGTATCACATGTCGGGCCTACGGGGTTGGTAAAAGTCAGACCCCCAAAAGCGGTACAAGTCTTGTCGGAGTGTAGCCTAGAACACCCTGAGATACTACTGGAATACCTACCAGTAAATCTCCTGTCTTGGCCAAGGACTTTGTGTAATGGCTCTCCTAGACACAGCGGGATCTCATCCCCAATACCGGGAGAGACGAAACCCCTGCCGATCCGCTCACTGCCTCCATGTGGCTCGAGACTGTACCTAACTAAAACATGTTTGCACGACTCCTTTGAGCCGTGGTAGGGTACTAATCAAAGCACAGTGGGAACTTACACGAGACAAATGACGATCTCAGGTCGATGAACTAACCCGTACACATGTCACCAGGGAACTGCTATCTTACGCTAGGTATAAAACCAACTAGCATGTTCCCGGCGAGTCCTGTCCGGTGTACTCATAACCCAATGAGCACCTGTATACGTCTTAGGTGAACCAACTGACACCAATGGCTTGTGAGACCAGCCACCGCCCCTCGTCGGGGTCTCGATCCGTATACATTTGTCTACTCTGGAGTATCGATGCCCTGTCTCGAAACTCCCTTGACTAGGGACCTTTTAAGGATGTGCTTATAGACCCCAGCTCCCACGTGTATGATCGCCATCATACTGCTGGCCGGCAAGCAAGAATCCTACGGGATCTATCAACGTGTAATAGTAATCTGTAATATTACCTAAAGCATGTACACGATGATAAAGATAAACCAGATAGCATACTATCATCTTGAGTAAGACTGTCCTACCGGCATAGGTCCTCCCTCAATCATTGCGATCACATGCCTGCGATCCAATAATTGACTTTGAGGGCACTATATCCAACAATCTCCCACTTGCACTCAAGGCTAATTATTGCGATGTCGCATACTCACAGCCCGTGTGATACCGAACACCCAACTCCTCTACTGATCAGTCTCACAAAGCTCGTTTGCGAAACTATTGCATTCGAAGAATAGCCTTAGTGAGTGGATCCGCCCTGATGTTTCTTTCTATGTCTCTCTTTATCTCAAGTTCGTGGAGAAAACCATCTCCCGAAATGAGCAATACCTGTCTTAGAATATGTCTGGATATCTGATGGGACCTAGTTCATAAATGAACTCCAAATCCAAACTTCTTAGACTGTATCGTCAACTGAACTTAATCAGTATCCTGCGCCATGCCTCCCTCAGTATCCGCTTGGACCTCATGTCCAAACAACTGCCCCTCGTCAGAGGGAAAACTATAACTCTGACAGTCACTCTGTCATCCAGGTCACCTTGGATGCCTGGAATGATAACCGTCTCCCGAAGGAGGCTGTCGTTATCATATCCCTAGAACATCCACTTATGTTCTAAAACTGCTTCCAAACGTTTCTCCAGGATTGGATCAATGTCAACTTATTGCATCTAGTGCAAAAACAACATTTGGTGTGGTACTTGACATCTCATGATTGACTCAATTGCCTAAGCGAGTGATATGTCAATCATGCACATCCCTCTCCCCTTTAGTCTGTAAGACACCTTTAGAGAGGGTGACTCCATCACCTGCAGGTATACTACCGTGCCAGGAGTCGTCCATTCTAAATATCTTTAGAATACTGTCTAAGTACCCAGATTGGAAACTACCCAAATCTAAATCTAAAACCATAGATCTAGTAACCAGAATATCTGATATAATATCCATATCCTATATGGAGAAACCACTGTGTGACAACCAAAGTATAACCGATCGTAGTATAGGAATATCACTTCCTACTCTGTGTATGTCATCCAAATATCAGGACATTTCACCCTACTACCTTCTTAACAGATCCATCCCCTATTCTGATGAAGTCAAACCCATGACTGTCACATCAGAAATAGATGATCTATCTCCGTTATATTTGCTTTAGTCTATAAATAGACATAAGCTATTTGTCCACTATGCTTCCGCTGCTCCCACTGACTATGACAAATCTCTGGCAGAGTCATATATACGTGCACTTCTAAAGCTAGTTTAGAACGACGCTATACTCATCCTCCTACCGGGTCTCATAGCCTGGAACAACAGTAGTGTCAAGTCTTGGTAAACAAGAACCTCCCTGTCACCATCCTTGAGGCTAATGGAGTACCTCTCGGGTGCCTGAGCTTACCCATCATATCTGCGGAGTGGCCAATGGAATGTCAATCCAGATTGAATCTTTAGGTCCTATTAAATTTTCAGTAATCGTTTGCGGTTCTGGAATCACTTCCAGTTCTACCATACTCCCACTAACTGTTTTCTGAAAAAGTCCATTTTACTAAAACTGTGGCGAGTCAAGAACAATATCACCATTGATCTTCCAGATGGTAGAAAGTTAACCCTCGTCATAGCCCGGGTCAACCCACAAACCGCCATTACAGAAACGTGCCTTGAGTTATCCAGAGTCTGGTTTTAAGCATAAGCCGGACAACTCCTTGTACCTTAACATCGTTAAGATATGAACCGTTCTATATCCAATATAGAAACAGAGGCACTGATTTAATTGGAACCAGATTCAAATCATGCAGCCGTCTCCAGTGCATGTAAACTAAATGGAGAGAGGCTGATCAGCATTACTCAACTTATGAGTGCATCCAATTATGAGTAACCTGAAAAAGAAACAAGTTTCTCAAAACCATTACTATCAACTGAATATCATACACAAGTATCTACATCTTCGATTACCTTGAAGAATCCCGATACTTGCGACACATGGTTCTCTACTTTATTCTTAACCTATAACTTCTCAAAACTTAGACCTTGTATTTCTACGAAACACTTGTCTAAAAACCAGTGAAGTCACAAGTAAATAGAATATAGTACGAGGACCAACCCCTCTGTCCTAATGGATACTGGACAACATACATTACTTTGTATAAGTCCGCTGAGTTGAATAATTTAAACACTGTGCGTCGTAGGTTGAAAACTGTACTATGGTTATGAAGAATTACACCGTTGTTGAATGCTCCTTACCTAACCATCAACTGATATAGGTAAATGTCATGAACATAATTTCAAAAAGTTATATCTCACTTTATAAAAAATAAACGTACAGATATATCAGTTTGAAATTGGTGCATAACAACGGATATTCAAAACCAAATATTTGTCGTCTGGAAAAAACACAGATGATTTCCTCAAATATCACCAATTACAACGAATCCCGATATAATGAGGATGATCACCTAATTCCCAATAATTTACTCCCACTCATCATCTGTAAAACCATACAGATGTGAGAATCATACCTGGTAAATGCATACCCTGGAGTAAGGGCTAATTGGGAAATCAGTTTCCTTTTAACAACGCATAGTGAAACTGAAACATGTAAATGTTTCGAAGGGGTATCCGGGTATTCCTAGTAATGCCTCTTCCATTATCAGATTCACAACCGTAACCGTATATTTCTTTGTCATCTCTCCAAATCCCTTTATATGTCTTTAGTCATTACCTTCTGTACACCCCTTTAGGCTAAATGGTTTTCTTCCTTCCCCACCATTCGGCACCAGCCTATGGTTTGCAAGAAGACTATCCAATAAGCATAATAGGTGTACTCTCCTAATCCTAGGAGTACTCATAACCTGAGAGAAGGTGAAGATAAAAGACAATTGAAAAAACCTTATTCCTATTTCTCCTGAACCAGAATCCATCCCCGAACTGGAACAAGTTCCTTCGAGTTCGTATATAACCATACGATGGAATATCCAATAACTGTGGATCTTCGTAGTGATACGGAGTGTTCTGGAGAAATACAAAAGGTGAAATAGGTGTGACGATGAAATACGTGGTTTGGTCGTGAATGATAGCATTTGCAATTTACTTTGCCCTCTTTCTGATCTCTTTATTTGTCTTTACTTAATTCCTTCTGTACACCTTTTAGGCTAAATGGTTTTCTTCATTCCCTACCTTTCGGCACCTGCCTATGGTTTGGATAAAGACTATCCAATTAGCATAATAGGTGTACCGTCCTAATCCAAAGAGCACTCGTAACCTGAGAGAAGGTAAAAGGAAAAAACAACTGAATAGTCCTATTCATTTTCTCCAGAACCGGAAACCATCCTCAAATCTGAAACAAATTCCTTCGAGTTCGTATATAACCATACGATGGTTTTATCCAATGGAAGTGGATGTTCGTAGTGATACGAAATGTTCCGGAGAAAAAGGGTAAAAGCAGGAGTGGCAATGAGGTATGCAACTCAGACAATCCAAAAGCCAGTGTTTTAAGAAGGTTCGGTTAACTTGGTCACTGAGTCATAGTCTTGGGTCGGGCCATGGTCGCTGCCAAAGAGAGAGAGAAAAGAAACACTCTGCGTGCACTCTAACCTAGATCAGAATGGTTATCACTTTATCTAATCAGGAAACCTCCCACTATAACCTCAAATTCTCCTCCAAACCTGAAAGAAGAATTAGTCGGGATCACCCGAGGAGTAAACTAACTCATCAGTGGGAATCGAGATCCAACTACCATCGCATGATAACGTGATGGAATCCACTCACGTTATCACACTCCAGAAGGTATGCGCATGCTGGCAAGTTTCAGTTTCTTTAGAAACTCCCGATGTGATTTTTACCCCCATGCTCTTATGACCTTGACGAATGTCAACAAATCATAAGTCACATGCCAAGTTCTACCCTTCATTGTCCAGGTTAATTTGAACCCACCCGTACAAGCCTTGACAAAGGTCAACAAGGCTGTACGACTGTCCCAAACCAACGCATCTATCTATGCAACAGAAAGGTAACAAGCATCTACTATACACTATGCCTTGACGAAGGTCAACAAACATAGCATGAATATTAAGTGCTACCCGTCTGAAATGACGGAGGGCTACGAATGGTTTTTGGCGAAAAACCTTTAACGTAATGAACTTGATATCGTTGAAGGAACCGGATAGCTTTTTATAAAAATATAGTGGCGAAAACCTTTACTAAAGTGGTCACTCCCGGTGAAGGGATCTCGGCTCTTTCCTCGTAGAATGAGGTGCAGGATATTCCAACTGAATATCGCGATGCAAAGCAAAAAGTAATCGACTATAGTGAAGTTATTACCCTGACGCAAACTTCTGTCCAAGGGGTCACTCCCGGTGAAGGGATCTCGGCCCTTGCCTCGTCAACTGAAGTGCTGGATATTCATAACCGAATACCACTGTGCAAAACAAAATAGAACGTCCTTGTAATAGCAGCTTTTTTTTGAAAATTGTTCCAACAACATCAAACAGGTTTGTTTAGCTTGCATTGATCCGAATCAATGCAGTCCCATCAATTGATCACACCAATAAAGAACGAAAATATGATGTACGTATATGCCATCCGCATTCGGCACTAGGTCCCGTCATCACCCGTTAGGTTACTTAACTAACGACAGAGCGGGGACTGGACTAGCGCGGATGTAAAACATATACAACATCTACTAGTATATATATAGCAATATATAATAATCGCTCCAGGTGTGATAAATGCAATATCACAGAAATGTAATAAGCATCACAGAACAATAAAGATAATCTAGGATCCCCGGGTTTCATAGAGCCGCTACTGAAACCCGATGTTCCCCTAGTCGTGTGGATATCCTATGCAATGAAATCTTAGACCCCTACGGGCGCGGCAAGTTACCCGCCAAAACCTGAAGCGAGGCAGCCCCCTACAGCAAAGTGAATGGACCACCCAACACTTTACGGAATCCGGTAACCTGAGCACCCCTCTTTGGGTCAACCTATACCCCCAACGAGTGCGGCGAATAGCTCGCCAATTCTAGAGTGAAGCCCCCTCCGTCTCAAAGCCATGAGATGTGGGCTCATTGCCCTCTAGAATCCGGCTATCCGTGCACCCCACCACGGGATAATCCTAGTATAGAAAATAAAATATGTACAACGGTGACATCGACCTCAACCCGGTCATGCCTCAAAAGAATATTATACAAACAGGCAGTGACGGCAGTCCACATGTCGGACGCTCGCCCCGCAATATCAAATGTACAAAAAAAACTAAACTGCACTAACATTGCATCCAAGCTATCCACCACGACAAATCCGCAACTACACAGCACAACACAGAATATCAACGTGAATGTCACGTTCGCAAACCCGTCTAAAAGGACTATAGCAATTAGACAAGATTTACCGCTCAAATGACATTTACGATCGCAGATATAATGTAAGCACTGTAAACTAACATATTTAAAATTCCGATCGATAAAACTTCCCGAAGTGGGCCCCAAGTATAATTCTAGCACTCAAAATAATCTGGGCCAAACAAAAAATTCCAGAAACCATAATTCCATGTACCTAACACCCAGAAGAAAAATGAAGCGCTAATTCCACAATTCCACCGCGGAACCGCGGCTAACATGCCTGTTGTGCCGCGTTTCCGCGGCGGTATGGTGAGATCGTGCTTTCAAATTTCTTCAGGGGTCTTAAAAAAGTCTGCACGATTTTCTGACATACTGAAAATAATTTTTCGACCACAAAAAAATTTCGACAGAAACTTCATGAAATGGAATCGCGGTTTTGGAAATTTCGTTCGATCGATATTTCAAACACGTTAGAACAAGCTAGTAAAGGTTAATGGCATGGCTCTGATACCATGTAAGTCTACGGTAGCGCCCCGGCCGTCAATCCGAAGCCAAATGCGGAAACAAAAACTTTTTAGGAAACCGGTGCTATCGTAGTCTTTCACCCGGATCGAACCATTAACGCTAAACTAGCAAACTACTAAGAAGTAAGAGTGGCTATACCGATCGATCCGTGTCCTTCAGTCTTTGGCCACCATCCTAAGCTCCTCGCGGCATCTCCGATCTCCGGTCTCCTCGTCGGAAAGGGCACCACATCAATGAGTCTTTTTACGGGCTCCCGCTTCATCCGAAGCAATTCGGACACGAAGTTTGCTAGCCGACGTATCAAGGGTGATGTAGAGAATGTGTGTGATAACTTTGCCTCAAGCATCCATTGATTCTCAACACATGAGAGTGTATGGATGGAAGTTGAAGATGATGCCATTAGTGGAAATGGTGAGCTAGAGGAAGAAGAAGAAGATGCTTTCTTTTTCTATTGTGTTGTGTTGATAAAATGAGAGCAAGAATATAATACAAGAGCAAACCCCAAGCCTATGGCTGCCCTCTCTCTCTCCATCCATCAATTCAACACAATAAACAAATCCTAATATGACATTAGCACAAATAAAGAGACCATGAGTCACTAAACATGTCCATGTCACATTAAATGCACCTCATCATGAACTAAGCTCATAATTTCCACCAAAATAAACATTAACCCAAATGTTTAGTTCAACAAAAAGATACGGCAACATCTAAAGTAAAATCGTGACGGATCACAAGGATACCCCTCACCTGTATATTCATACCTGCATCCGCATTCCGACTGAATGCGAATGTGATGAGACTAAAGTAATCCAACAAATCTAATACTAGGATCCGGTTTAAACCAAAGCCCACGAGTATGATCCGTCCGATCATGATCCGTGGACAACTGCACGTATATGAACTAAGCCTGCCATAATACCATACGGCCTCTACAACGTTTCTCTCGAAACTTGAGAAACTGTCTGTGGGGGACTCTAAAGACTCGTCAATACTTTGGCTGTGGATTTAACCACTATCATGTCAGTGGTACTAACCGTACGTAACGGGCTACCAGGTATTGACCAAAAGGGAGGTCGATGAGCGAACTCATCCTGACACCCTTCTGAGCCTGTCAGTGACAATATCCGTACAGTCCGGTCCGTTCGTCTATGAGTATCGCATGTCGGGCCTAGGGGTTGGTAAAAGTCAGACCCCCAAAAGCGGTACAAGTCATGTCGGAGTGTAGCCCATAACACCCTGAGATACTACTGGAATACCTACCAGTAAATCTCCTATCTTAGCCAAGGACTTCGTGTAATGGCTCTCCTAGACACAGCGCGATCTCACCCCCAATACCGGGAGAGAAGAAACCCCTGCCGATCCGCTCACTGCCTCCATGTGGCTCGGGACTGTACCCAACTAAAACCTGTTTGCACGACTCCTTTGAGCCATGGTAGGGTAGTAATCAAAGCATAGTGGGAACTCACACGAGACAAATGACGATCTCAGGTCGATGAACTAACCCGTACACATGTCACCAGGGAACTGCTATCTGACGCTTGGCATAAAACCAACTAGCATGTTCCCGGCGAGTCCTGTCCGGTGTACTCATAACCCAAAGAGCACCTGTATACGTCTTAGGTGAACCAACTGACACCAATGGCTTGTGAGACCAGCCACGGCCCCTCGTCGGGGTCTCGATCCGTATACACTAGTCTACTCTGGAGTATCGATGCCCTGTCTCGAAACTCCCTCGACTAGGGACCTTTTAAGGATGTGCTTATAAACCCTAACTCCCACGTGTATGATCGCCATCATACTGCTGGCCGTCAAGCAAGAATCCTAAGGGCTCTATCAATGTGTAATAGTAATCTGTAATATCACCTAAAGCATGTACACGATGATAAAGATAAACCAGATAGCATACTATCATCTTGAGTAAGACTGTCCTACCGGCATAGGTCCTCCCTCAATCATTGCGATCACGTGCCTGCGATCTAATAATTGACTTTGAGGGCACTATATCCAACACAAAAAACGGAGCCAAGGCAAAATCCCTAGTTCCAAACCTCGACGGTTCACCAACAACCTAGAGACAACCGCGACATTCGTCTCGATACAGCAGACGCAATGCCAGCAAATGAAGCAAAGGCCAAATTCCTAGCTTCAGGGTCTTGACGGCAACTCATATAAAACCTGAGAGACTATCGGAAACCATCCCACACCAGCGCGGAGTGGTTATGACTCATCGGGGCTCCCCAAAATGAGACTAACTTCAAGTAAAAAGCGGCATGGCAAAATTCCTAACGCTTGCTCTTCTGACGGTCAAACTGTCTACGAGGATTGCTTGAAGACGTCTTGTCCAGCCCCCGAAAGGATCAGAGACACGACAGTCGGAAGGCTACTCGAACAGCAAGATTGCCTATCGAGGAATACATCTACCAACGCGACGGTACGACGGACAAAACCCTACTACCACAGACCCTAACGGACCTCTATCGTAAATAGCAGAGGTTAACTGTGACGTTAGGACATTCTTGCGAGAACTGCTCGATTCGTCTTGACTCGTGAGGAAATTAGTGTCTTTACAAGAACTTCTCGAATCATCTAGACTCATATGGAAAAGCCTTAGGCAGCAGGGATTAAAAAACCTGTTTCCTAAGCACTGGGGCCCTGCAAGTTGGTCCAAAATGGACTCTTGCATACTATTCACGGGCCACACTCTCCAAAGTCGAATCTCGACAAGGAGGGAAGCAACCACTTACGAGTCGGCTCGACTTGTAAAAGGGAAAATTCTCTTGTGAGATCCTTACGACTTATAAGAGAAAAACACACTTAGGAATCCTCACGATTCCTAAGGAGAAAATACACCTACAAGATCCTCTTGACTCGTAGGGAGAAAAGTCTTTATGAGACCCTCACGGCTCATGAAGTTGAAAAGCCTTAGGCAACAGATCCGAACCTGCTTCCTAAGCCATCGCTACCTCTCGAAGTATTCAAAACGGAATGCTCTCTCTATCATCTGCAGGCTACGCTTACTAAAGTGACATGTTGATAACAAAGAAAAGAAGAAAGCAAGAAATGACGCAAGATAGTACGAAAGAAGTATATCTTTTATTCATAAATTCAATTGAGTACAATTTACATCATATGAAAAGATAAAAAAAGGGGGGGATACATTTTATTCAAAAGTTACAAGTGGTGCAAAAACAACTATTGGGATGGAAGCATTTTCAATAGACCAATCAACCGCTCGCGCACTCCCCTCAGCCTCTTCTCATGGTCAGCTGCCGCGACCAACTCTGCTTCAACCTGAGCTCGTTGCTGCAAATAGGATGAAAGTTGCTCTTCGACGACCCGCTGAGCTACCCTATGATTCTGTGCATCTCGCTCGATGAGGTCGAGCTTCCGCCTCAGCGTCAACCCGTCAGAAATACATCATAGAAAGCTTTCGAAGATAACTTTCAGCTGTGCAGCGTTTGCGCCAACTTGATCATGCAATCGAGCAAATTCGCTTGAAGCTTCTTCGCACTCCTTACGCTTTAAGGCTGCTTCCAGTTCAAGATGGCGGAAGTAGGGAGTGCTCTCCTCGATCCACGCAGCCTGTTGAGAGTTCATATCTAGGACCTCAGGAGCAGGACGTCCGACCTCGAGCTCATGCAGACAAGCCTCAATTTTCCTACAGTGATTAACCCAAGATCAACGACGCCCTCTCTGTGAAAGTGCACGAGCGTCGCCAGCATGGGATTAACCTCAGCAGCAAAATCTGCAGTAAGGACAGGAGTCTCCGCGTCAAGCTCCTCGAGATGATCACTTAGCATACGCAGACTATTCACAGCGCCTTTTGAAGATAGACGTCTGGAAAAGGGGCCCGCTGGCATTAGGATTCTAGACTCGAATGAAGCTGAAGTAGGTGTTATAGCTGCAAAGCAAATCACAGTCAAATAACGATTCAGGAAATAAAGGAGGTTCATGAACAACGGAGTTTACTATACCGGCTACAGCAGGTGGCAAGACTGGGAGTACCGGCGGTGCAACTGTTCTTTCATCTCCCCCTTCGAGCTGTAGGGCTGTAATTAAAACAAAGAAGAATTAGAAACGATTTGACTACCCGTCAAAGAAAAGAAGAGACGTTAGCTAAAGGCTGTACTCACCAGCTCCGCTAGAAGAAGCAATCTCTGATTGAAAGGAGAAGTGTGGGTGTAGCACCTCATACAGGTGATAAAAAAGGACTCCTACAAGGATATAATAATGCAATGTCAGTACATGAAGTATACTGTCTACAATGAAGCCGATGGGTCACAAATCCGCACCTTCCAGCATTTGAGAGGGTACGAGAGAAGGTAAAAGAGCGGTCACCGTCAAAGCAGCAACCGGAGACGCTTCCTCGGATGGCATAACCCCAACGCTCATCACACCTGCATTAGAAATAAGAGAAACGCTGTCAAAAGAAATTGAAAGGGATTGCAGATTAAAGGGAAAAGTAATGACCTAAAAATCTACTTGGTGAGTCGCCGGTCGAGACCGCGACAAGGGCATCACTGGATGCAGCGAATGCTTCACCCTCCTCCATCGGAACGGTCTCGCCACCCGTAGCCTCATCTCCCGATTCCATGAGAATCGTCGTGACACTCGCAGCGCCCGGCAACGGCAAAGAGCCGCAAGGGGAAAAATCGACGATTGGAGCAGTGCCCGACTCTTGAGAAAGAGTGGCTACCTCAGGCTCGACGATTGCAGCCATCTCGCCTACCACAACCTCAGGCTCGGCGATTGCAGCCACCTCACCTACTGCTACCCCGGGCTCGGCAATTGCAGCCACCTCACCTACCGCTACCTCATCAAGACTCGGCCCTGCAGGATAGGATATATGAAAATCTGAAAATTAAAACTTTGACAAAAAGAACCCAATGTCACGTTGCCTTAGGTCAGTTTTTCAACTGCTTCCCGAGCTGCACGTGCTGCCTGTCTGTGGGCGGTAGACAAGGCAGCCGAAACATCCTCTGAAGGAGTAGGGGCAAGGGTAGCAGCGCTTGAACCTGCACCCGCGGCCAAGGCAGCGTTACGCTCCCTTGCCGCACGCATTCTATGCTTCCTTTCTACCCGGGCCGTGAGGGCAGATCTTCTCAAGACCTCCGTTAACGGGACGTCATCGTCTGCGCCAATAGTTACCTCTGGAGCCGTTATGGCATCCATCATCGGTCGTTTGAGTAAAGGCTCTTTCGGCAGTGCTGAGGAGGCCGGGACTTCGATGGCTGGCCCTGGAAGCAGCTCCGCATCACCCTGCGGGATTGGCATTGTAGTCCCTGCGATAAGATAAGAAGGGGTCAGATTGTCCATAAGAAAGGAGAATGAAGGCGCAATGAGCCGAAATATACCAACGCCCAGCGAAGCGCGAATCCTCTCCTCCTCCTCGAAAGTCTTGAGGGAAGCCGTTAGAGCCTCTTCAGTGGAAATGCCTGTTGAAGATGAGGTGTTAGTCAAGGCATGATAATAGAAAAATATGTAACAGCAAAAAAGATGCAACTAAAGATTACCCGACTCAGCAAGGATGATCATTCCTACTTTGTGGCTTGCTGATCGTACAGAAGCTGCAATAGTAGCCTCCAGATCCGTATCATCCAGTGCTACGAATAGGCCCTCGTTGGTCCCATATTCTCCTAAGCCCTCACTATAAGGAACGTGGGGCTCCTGACCAAATACAACGTCGGCGGAGAGAATCGACTTCTTCTTCCTCTTCAGCGAGCGAGCGCCGGTCACCGCTAGCACAAACTTATGCTTGGTGGGCACCTTGAGACGACGAGTCCTGATATCTGAACCCACGCCAGACTCGGGAGACGCTACGGTCACCGCTTTCACTGGAGCATGGGGTATCGGCAGCTCAGGCTTGTCATGCGGGACTTCGATCGCGGCAGCTACTCTTAAGGGAGGTTGGACAATGGTCCGTCGCTTCAGAGGGACGTTTGGATCACCGGCAGGGGATGCACCCTTGCGATCGAGCAACAATCTCTTTTCCTCCCTGATGACGCCACCCATTGCGTGTTGATACCACGCCACATATACATTTAGGGCCCTAGGAACACAGCTTGGTTCGCTAATAAAGAAATTGGACCCTGTGTTTAGGCGCATGAAGTGGTGTAAAGCACTCCGGATACCCTCCTCGGTATAAACTGGTTCTGCCAGGAATGCCTCGAGCGGGACGCCTTGATTATAACTTGATTACTGAGCAAAACGATGGGGATTGTAACTCATGAACAGATCCGAATCGTTCTGCCTGAACACCAAAACCCCGGCCTGATGGAATATAGATGGAGAATTTCCTGAGCTTTCAGGGTAGAAGCTCCATCCTTAAAAGTGTCCCGCAACGGCTGCACCGTCTTAGCAGACTCTTTACCAATGGTCATGACCTTATCAATAAAGGTCATTCCATCCCCGACGGTACGTGGGCGAAGGATTACACCTCGAGCCTCTCGCTGACTTGGCTCCACAATGGAAGCGTTGACCAGCCGCATGATCCGGGGAAAATTGCAAGTTTCATAGAAATGAGGCCGCTTGTGCATTCCAAAGGCACCGAGCACATGCAATTCAAGCCATGAGGTAAAATAATGCATCGGGAAGTTCACGGGCTGCACCCCCGGCTGAGCGGTATCGACCGCTAAACTAAGGCCGTGATACAAATGAGCCAGCCTGGCAATACCAACGGCAACCTGTCTCCCTTCAACCATCCGATGAGCTGGGTAGAAGACTGACGGCCTCATATAGCGAGGGTGCATGGCAAGCACAAACCAGCTTAAACACAAACCAAGGAACCCTAAAAAGAATGCTTCCTCATCAATGCCCGGAGCAGCAATTTCTGAAAAAGGGACGATCACGACGTTTGGAAGAAAGAATCCCTTTTGGTCAGCTTCCAGTATTTGTCGGCGATCCAATCCAAAGCCGAAGGGATCATCGAGTGTGGAAAACGTTTCGCCTTGTCTCGATAGAACTTCTGAACGAAGAAAACGGGCGATGAAATCTGCAAAGCTAACTCCATGGCTTCCAGATTCAAGAAATAGGCCTTCGTAAATGTTTAGCACCTTGATTAAGCTAGGGAATCGGTGCTGAATGGCATTCCCTGGTTTTAAACCCGTCATCATCAGTCGGGTAGCGAAAACATATTCATCAGGGGGAAAGATCTCCTCATAATGCTCCCTTCTGACAGGCAAGCCGGAGATGTCCAAAAACTCTTCCAGAAAGATGGAAACTTCCCAATCTAGCATAAGGAAAGTATGAGTTGGAACGTTCCATTGTTCCAAGAAGGCTTTAACCCACCATGCGGGAGGTGTGGAGTACTGGAATAGAGAAGCATAAATCGCAGGATACAGCCCAAGCTTCAGCAGTTCTGACTTCTTTGTCGATAGGATATATCGGGCCCACTGCAGGTACCCAGCCGAGTGACATGGAGTCAGACCTATATTGTAGGGCTGTCCCCAAGGGCGCGACTCACCTTGGCATATACGCCGCCCTAGAATGTCCAAAGCTATCGGCGGTTGTACAGGTATTGAAGCCATAGAGGGCTGAAGATAACCCTCCGAAGTCCAATTTAGCTCCTCTACAGTATAATTGATCGGGGGTGCATCTGTATAAGGGATCGCAGAGATAGGTTCTGAGGGTGTCGCACAAGAAAAGCTCCAGCGGTCTCTGATAATTTGACCATACCATCTACACCATAGGTGAAGATTCTTGTATTCTGGGTCATGGTCTTTGATCAGAGCAAGAACCTCTCGGTCTACGGGCGCCTCAGGAAATCCGCCTTCTGAGCGGATGAACGGAAAAGAAGTGTCGAAAGACATGTCGCCTGCGCGAAAAGGGACAAAAGCCAACTGTCAGTGCTATAATTTAATTTAAATTCTGACACTTGGTACTTTAGAATTTGTACCACACTGCAATGCAGTGGAGAGGGACAAATGGTCGGCCCACAAAATCTAAATGACAATTCATCATTAATAAAATAGCCTCATCATTTGATGAGGCTGTCATTAAGTGAGGAAATCCTCAAAAGAAATTCTCATTAAATGAGAGATCTCTCGGACAGAGGAGTAAATCTCCCTTTGAGAGCAGTGCTCTGTGATAGAGTGACACTTGTCAAACTCTGATCATGAAGGAATAAAAACTCCTCAAGAGCCTTGCTCTGGAAGAAAATGATGGAATAATCCATCAAGAAAATTAAAAACAATTTTTTTATATATACGAATTAAAAAAAAATCTGAGATCTTCAAGATCCATGAACAAATTCTTAAGAGTTCTTCATGATTTGAAGAGAGCAAAGGCTCTATTAATGAAACCCTAAAAGGGTTTTCTTTAGATCAAAAAACTATGAAGAGCAATGCTCTGTTAATGGGTAAAACACTAAATTATTAAAAGATTTAATTTTTACCTAAATTTTGACAAAGTTTTTGTCCTTAAGAGAATTCTTAAGATGAAGAGCTATGCTCTGTGAGAGAATGAAAATTCTCAGAAAAACAAGGAAGACGATGAGCAGTGGTCATCCCAGAGGACCAAAGGTCCTATTTATAGGCACTGAGTGTCGTTTCAACTTCTCAGTTGATCCGAGGGCGCAGATGATGCCACCGCTGCACTCACGTGTGGGACACATGAGCGCAACGGTGGGGGGGCGTTTGTTTCCCCCAATAAGAGCAAAGCTCTGTTCAAAAATTCAAATTTTGAAATGAAGCAACGCTTCAGATACAGCGCCAAGAGCGCTGCGCCCTAAGCAGCGCACCATGTGTGTGCTAGCGCTAGGTGCGCTGCGCTCTAACAGCGCACCACGTGTCAAACACGGGTGTGCTAGCGCAGAGTGCGCTGCGCTCCGAGCAGCGCACCACGTGTCAAACACGGGTGTGCTAGCGCAGAGTGCGCTGCGCTCCGAGCAGCGCACCACGTGTCAAACACGGGTGCGCTAGGGCTGGAATTAAAAACTCCCCACCGTTAGATCAAAGATCTAATAATAATGATAAATCATTAATTAATCAAAATTAAATTCTGTTAAGGAAAGATTCCTCAAAATCTTTCTAAATAACAAGATTGTGCTATGTAAATCAGAGCACCGTTGGATCAATGATCTAATGGTAAATAAAAATTACCAAAAGACAGAATAAATTCTGTATGGAAAGATTTTCCAATCTTGTTAAGAACAAGAAGATTGCCTTCTGTAAAACAGAAGCCCTAGGAGCTAAGATCCAATGGTGGGGAAACATCCCCAAATCAATCAGAGAAATATCTCTTTAACTAATTCAACAAATCAGCCTACCCTATAAAAAGGCCCCTAGACTTCAAGTCTCAGGGATAGATATACAAAAAGAGAGAGAAACCTCCCAAAAAAAATTTTGAGAAAATTCAAAGAGCAAGCTCTTGCAAGAAGATCTTCCTTCAAGGTAAAAATGATGATGATGAGCATAGAGATGAAATCATCTCGTAAAAAAGAAGAATTCATTTCTTTAAAAATATCATAGATCTACAAAGACAAAAAAGTCTTTCACAAAAAAGATCAAAAGATATCATCATAAAATAGAAGAACAACATAATTCTTCTCACAGATTATGGATCTATAAAGGCAAAACCTTTAATCAATATAAGAGCTTGGAAATATCTCCTGCAAAATAAGAATTGTTGTTCTTAGATCTTGAGACAAAATCTCTTTAAAAAGAACATAAATTTGTTTCCCAGATCATAAAACTGATCAGATGCGCTTTGCGCTCTTGAACTGCGCTTTGCCCTCTTAAACTGTGCTTCTGCACTCTCTGGACTGGCGCTCAGGACAAAATGCACCATGTGTCAATCACGTATGCGCCAATTAAAAACTTGCGCTTTGCGCCTCTGAAATAGCGCACTGCGCTCATGTGCTGGCGCTCAGCGCCAAGCGCACCACGTGCCACTCACGTGTGCGCCACTAAATTAAAAGCGCAATGCGCTCATGGATTAGCGCTCAACGCCCATAAACTGGCATCATGCGCTCATCATCTGGCGCCTAGCGCCAAGTGCGACACGTGTCCCTTACATGTGCGCCACGCGGTAGAAGCGCACTGTGCTCTTTGACTGGCGCAAAGCGCCTAGCGCGCCACGTATTGCGCTGACAGAACATAAATTGTTCTTTAATAAGCCCACAGCTCTGATGAATGCTCTGCATTCAATAAAAGACAAAAACATTGTCAAGATATAAATCAATGCTCAGCATTTCTAAAAGGGCTAAGCCCAAATAGGAGCTCAACAGCCCAAAATAAAATGTTAAACATTTTAGCCGGATTGGACTTAGCCCAATATTAGCCATAAGTCCTCAACTCATATTAATTGAGCTCATCTGCTCATAAATATGTTAACAGATCTTAGCCCCAAATTGGACTACAGATCTTTCAACTAACTCACGTCGGTTCGAGGGTACATCTCTTTACTCCTCTGATATTTGTCGTTGTAATCCTTCAACGTCTTCAGAGAGGTGACAGGTCCCGACAACCAAACATTCCACGGACTGTGGGGTCCTTTAAAACCCACGGACTATGATGTCCTTAACCTTGACTGTCAGGTCTTTAAACTCACGGACTATGATGTCCTTAACCTTGACTGTGAGGTCTTTAAACTCACGGACTATGATGTCCTTAACCTCGACCGTGATGTCTTTAAACTAACATTGGACCGAGATGTCCTTAAACTAATGCTGGACCGTAATGTCCTTAAACTAATCGACCGCAATGTCCTTAAACTAAACAATAGAGTCCAAATGCTCTTTTGTTGGATCTAAATGATCCCGTTAAATTGATCTTAGTCTAAAATTAGACTAACGTATCCTTAACAAACGTTTAAGTTGATCTTAGTCTCAAATGAGACTAACGTATCCTTAAACCCAACCCCCAAACCCAAATCTAAGAAGATACGGATTTGGACTAATCCACGCCCTACGGGCGACAACATAAATTAGTCTCCGTATACAATCCACGGGCAACCAAAAACAAAACAAACACCCACGACACGAAGTGACCATCTGGAGAAGGAGAAAGTGGTTACCGCGATGCGGTAGCGTAATTAACTGCAGGGGCTTGCGCCTACAGGGAAGAGCATCCCCACAATCAAAAACCCCTCAAATGAGGGGGAATCTGACGAAGTCTGCTACATCGGCCCCATCCATTTAAACCTTCGATACATGGTGTCATAAATCAACTTGGCATCTTCGGGGAGGTGGACGGATAGCACCAATTAGCATCTGTCCCGAAATTCAGGAGAGACGAACCTGCACGGTCGCGTCTCCATGTTTCGGAGGGGAACAACCCCATTTCATGATCAGCCGCCGCGGCCAACTCCACTTCAATTCGAGCCCGTTGCTGTAAACAGGATGAAACCTTCTCATCGATTTCCTGCTGAGCGGCTTCATAACTCTGCGTACCCCGCTCAGTGAAGTCAAGCTTCTTCCTCAGCACCAGCCCGTCGAAAATACATTGATGGAGACCTTCAAAAATAACGTTTAGCTGTGCAGCGTTCGCTTTGACCTCGGCACGCAATCGGACAGATTCGCTTGAAGCCTCATCGCGTTCCTTCGGCCTCAAGGTCGCCTCTTGTTCAAAATGGCGAAGGAAAGGAACACCCTGCTCAACCCATGCAGCTCGCCGGGAGTTTAAAGCCAATATCTCCAGAGCAGGACGCCTGAGCTCAATCTCATGCAGGCAGGCCTCGATCTTCCTACAGTAATTAACCCAAGACTCGACGATGCCTTCGCTATAGAAGTTCACAAGCGTCGCCAACATCGGATAAACCTTAGCAGCAAAATCTGCAGCAAATGCAGGGGCCTCCGCGTCAAGCTCCTCGATAGATTCACTCAACATACGCAGGCTGGTCACAGCGCCCTTGGAAGACGGACGTCTAGAAAAGGGCCATACAGGCATTAGGATGCGAGACTCGAAGGCAGCTAGAGCTGGTGCGATTGCTGCAAAATGAATTATGGTTAAAAGCTGACTCGCGAAACAGAGAAATCACACGAGCGATGGAGTCTACTATACCGGCTGCGACAGGTGGCAAAGTTAGGAGTACCGGTGGCGCGACTATTCTCTCGTCCCCTCCTCCAATCTGTAACGCTGCAATCAATTCAAAGAAGAATTAGCAACAACTTGGTTGCCCATAAAAGAAAGGAAAGGATGTCGGTTGAAAACTATACTCACCGACACCAACAGGTGGAGCAATCTCCGAGTGGAAGGAGAAATACGGGTTCAGCACCTGATATAGGTGGTCAAAAAGGACTCCTACAAAGTTGCGACAACATACTATCAATACGAAGAAGATGGTATCCACAATTGAACCAAATAAGTCACAAACCCATACCTTCCAGCATTTGAAAGGACATGGGAGAAGACGAAGGGACGGCTAACGTCAGAGCAGCGACTGGTGATGCTTCTTCAGATGGTACAACCTCAGGATTCACCGCACCTGTACTCAAGACAAACAACATATCATTAGAAAGGCTGAACAAGATTGAAAAGCTTGAAAATAGCGAATCAGCAATTACCTGGTAGATCAGAGACCGAAACCATGGCGGAGGCATCACTGGGTGCAACGGCTTCTTCGCTCTCCTTCAGTGGAATAGTTTCGGCGCCCGTGGCTTCATCCCCTGATTCTACAAGAGCCGTTGTGATGCTTGCAATGCCCGCCGATATCGGGGAACCACAAGGAGAAAAAGCGGCGGTTTGAGCAATCCCAGACTCCTGAGAAAGAGTAGCCGCTTCAGGCTCGGTGGTTGCCGTCATCTCACCTACTACCTCATCATCAGGACTTGGCCCTGTAGGATATGGTATGTAAGAATTTAAAGATCAAACTCTAAGAAAAGACTCAGTGTTATGTTACCTTGGGACGGCTTTTCGGCTTCTTCCCGAGCCGCGCGCACCATTTGTTTATGGACGGTAGACAGGGCAGCTGGGGCGTCTTCGGAAGAAATAGTGACGGATGGAATGACGCTTGATGTCACTCCCCATCCCCAGTACAGAGTGTATTGTCCGCTCTGGCCGAAGCCGCACGGTTTTGTCCTTCGAGGCGAACCGGACCCGGCCAGGGGCCACTTCCCAGGAGGTCACCCATCCCAGAACTTCCCTGGCTCGAGCACGCTTAACTACGTAGTTCTCAATCTCCTATAGTACCGATTCAGTTAAAAGGCGCCTCTGTATTGAGGAGTGGTATCATTCCATTTATAGTACAGATCTGCCCTCTTTCAGAATGTATTCCGAAGGGTCCCCATTGTTCTACAGTGGGTCCCACGGACTCAAGAGGTGGCCCCTACGGATTCAATAGGTGGCCCCCGTCCACTTAACATGACACTTGGCATGGCACTTTGTTCCGTGTGGCACTTTGCTCCGTGAGCAAGATCCGGGTCCCGACATTCTTCCCACCTTTGAACAATGGTTCGTCCTCGAACCTCAGACCTACTATTGAGAGACCGGCTCTGATACCATTCTGTCACGCCCCATCCCTAGTACAGAGTGTATTGTCCGCTCTGGCCGAAGCCGCACGGTTTTGTCCTTCGGGGCGAACCGGACCCGACCAGGGGCCACTTCCCAGGAGGTCACCCATCCCAAAACTTCCCTGGCTCGAGCACGCTTAACTACAGAGTTCTCAAGCTCCTATAGTACCGATTCAGTTAAAAGGCGCCTCTGTATTGAGGAGTGGTATCATTCCATTTATAGTATAGATCTGCCCTCTTTCGGAATGTATTCCGAAGAGTCCTGATTGTTCTACAGTGGGTCCCACGGACTCAAGAGGTGGCCCCCACGGATTCAAGAGGTGGCCCCCGCCCACTTAACATGACACTTGGCATGGCACTTTGTTCCATGTGGCACTTTGCTCCGTGAGCAAGAACCGGGTCCCGACACTTGAACCTGCACCCACGGCCAAGCTGACATCATGTTCCCTCGCCGCACGCTTTCTGCGCTTCTTGTCAGCCTTGGCAGCGAGAAAAGACTTCCTCAAGACCACCATTAAAGTGATGTCATCGTTCGAGCTACGAGCTACCTCTGGAGCCGTTACGGCATCCGTCATCGGCTGCTTAAGTGAAGCCTCTTTTGGCAATACTAGGGGAGCTGGGACTCCGGCAGCCGGCCCTGGAAGCGTCGCCGCGCCACCATGCGGGATCGACACTGCACTCGGGATAACCTGAGTCGAATTAGTCCCTGTAAAAAAATAAAAAAAAGGGTCAGACTACCCATGAAGAAAAAGTGAATGAAGGCACAATGAGCCGAAATATACCGAAGCCTAAGGAAGCGCGAAGCCTCTCTTTCTCCTCAAAAGTCTTGAGGGAAGCTGCGAGAGCCTCTTCGGCGGAGATACCTGTTTCCCCCAATCAGAGAAAAGCTCTATTTGAATTTCAAAAATTCAAAAATTGAAGCAACGCTTCAGATCCTCTGCGCTGCGCGCAGGGCACCACGTGTCAAAATCAGGCACGCCAGCGCAGAGAACGCAGCGCCCGAGGCAGTGCGCCCAATCAGAGCAAGGCCCTATTTAAAACAAAATTAAAGGAAGCAACGCTTCAGTTGCGCAAGCACTGTGCTGCGCGACACGTGTCAGCGCAGTTGCGCTGCGCGACACGTGTCAGTGCAGTTGCGCTGCGCGACACGTGGCAGCGCAGTTGCGCTGCGCTCTGCGCTGCGTGACACGTGTCAAGCGCTGGGGCGTTTACGCCATACAGAATTAAAATTCTAGTAAGCTCTTTCTGTTCTTGTTAAAACAAGAAGATTGTCTTCTGTAAACCAGAAGCCCTTGGATCAAAAGATCCAACGGTGGGGAAAATTCCCCAAATCACTCAGAGAATGATCTCTTTAACAAATTTAACAAATTAATGGGCACTATATAAAAGCCCCTAGACCCCAATTCAAAGGACATGAACATAGATCAGAACATCAAGATCAAAAACAACAGCATAGAGAATAGAGAGAACTCTGAAGAATTTTGAGAAAAACTCAAGAAGAGAAAAAAATAGGGTAAAAACCTTTATAAAAAAAAGAAGAATTTCTTCTGAATAGATCATTTGATATAAGAACAAGATCAATGATCTTCAATAAAAAATACTAATAACAGTGCCTTGCACTTTTTTATGAACCATTGGTTCTGGAATCTTAAAGATTCTTTTCTTGAATCTAAAATTGGATCAAGTTATTGAAACAATGCCTTGCACTTGCAAAAACTGCACTGTTGCGCTCCTGGGTTGGCGCAAGCCACCAGAGAGCGCCATATATCAGCACCATAACCACTTGCGTTATGCGCTTTTAAAAATAGAGCACTGCTCTTTAAAGTTGGCGCAACTCACCAGAGCGCGCCACGTGTCACAGCGCAACAGCGCAGCGCACCGGCACAGCGCACTGCGCTAGCGTGACACGTGTCACCTCCACATGCGCTTGCGCTCAATAATTGGCACAAAGCGCCTGACAGGCCACATGGCCACTGTCAGTTTGATTAATGCACTGCAGGGCCAAGCCCAATAAAAAAAGGCCTAACAGGCCTAATAAAATGCAATGCATTATTTTTAAAAAGGGCAGAGCCCAAATCAAAAAGGCCTAGCAGGCCAAAAGAAAATGCAGTGCAAGGGCAAAGCCCTAGCACAGGCCTAATAGGCCAAAGATAAAAACGTTGAATATCTTCAACTGGACTTAGCCCAATCATGGCCGTAAGTCCTCAAATTAAATTGACCAAGCACGGCTGCTCTCTTTAATCAATTTACATTTGGTTCAAGGGTACATCTCCGAACTCCTCTGACACCTATCGTTATAATCCTTCAACGACGTCAGAGAGGTGACGGGTCCCGACGGCCATAAATTAAATGGACCCCCACGTCCCTAAACTGGAACATGGACCACTATGTCCCTAAACTGGAGATGGACCACTATGTCCCTAAACTGGAACAATAGAGCCCCCAAATGCTCTTTTGTCGGATCTAAACAATCCCGTTTAAGTTGATCTTAGCCTCAACTACGGCTAACATATCCTTAAACCTTCAAACAGACTTTAGTCCCAAATTGGACTATAGATCCCCCAATCGATTTTGGTTCAAGGGTACATCTCCGAACTCTTCTGACACCTATCGTTGTAATCCTTCAACGACGTCAGAGAGGTGACGGGTCCCGACGGCCACAAATAAAATGGACCCCCACATCCCTAAACTGGAACATGGACCATCATGTCCCTAAACTGGAAATCGACCGTAACGTCATTAAACTAAACAATAGAGCCAATTGCTCTCTTGTCGGATCCAAACGATCCCGTTAAGTTGATCTCAGTCTGGAGATTAAGCTAACGTATCCTTAACAAAAGTTTGAGTTGATCTTAGCCTTAAATAGGGCTAACGTATCCTTAAACTAAAACACCAAACCCAAATCTAAGAAAATACGGATTTGGACTAATCCACGTCCTACGGGCGACGACATAAATTAGTCTCCGTATACAATCCACGGACAACCACAAACAAAACAAACACCCACGACACGAAGTGAACATCTGGAGAAGGAGAAAGTGGCTACCGCGATACGGTAGCGTAATTAACTACAGGGGCTTGCGCATGCAGGGAAGAGCGTCCCCACAATACAAAACCCCTCAAGCGAGGGGGAATCTGACGAAGTCTGCTACATCGTCCGCATCCGTCTAAACCTCCGATACACGGTGCCATAAATCAACTTGGCATCTTCGGAGAGGTGGACGGATAAAACCAAATAGCATCTGTCCCGAATTTCAGGCAAGACGTTTATCGCGTCTCCGCCGCGTCATTCAGAAGGGAACAGATTCTGGCACGCCCGGTGGGACCTTTTCCTCTTTCCACTCCACACTTCGTGTGTCGTGTTCGCGAACAAATCGCGGTTTGCTGTGGTTGCCTATAGATTCGAGGTACTTAGATTTGGTGTCTTGCTCCGTGCAGAAAACAGAAGATCAATGGCTTCAAAATGCACTACCTGCAACTGCTATTCTCGCTCCGTCCCTGCTGGAGGAGTGACTTACGGGCCCCAAGTAGCCTCTCTTTTCAAGATGCCAGTGGAACAGGTAACTCAAGCCACCACTGGACTATTCTTCGAGACCATGCTCCCACCGATGAGCTTCAATGCCCCCATGACGTTGCAAGAAGCCCCAAAGAAGTCGGTCAATGATCGACTTACCATTGCCGCGGCCCCTCTCAACGGGTCGCCCAACTCCACTGCCTCGGTTTTTAACAGGCTGGGTCAGAGCTCCAACGGGCCCATGAAAAAGCCAGCAACACCGGAAGATGTTATCCCGAAGAGGATAGCTATCCCTACTCCAGTTTCAGGCAAAATCACCAAGGTTGCTTCCCCTGCTCGGAAGTCTGCTTTTGACAGGTTGGTCGTCCCCATTCAACGGACGTCGGTCTTTAAAAGGCTGGTACCGGCAGATTATGACCAACACAGGGGGCATGAGGAGGTCACCCCTACAGTTAAAACAACTCCATCCGCACGACACGCTCGACGTCGCCACTGGCGCCGGGTAAGGAAGGCTGGGGGAAACTCCCCCTCAGGGATAACTCCGCCAGCTCCGATGGTGGGGATCGATGCTGCTATTCCAACCGGGAACAGCTTTGAATTGCTGAACACGGTGCGCAGAAACTCTCCTACTGCGGTGTTGAAACGAACTCCTTCACCTGTGGAGAATACTCCAGAGAAGAAGCTAGAGCAGCCCCCTCAACGGCTGTCCTTTAAAATTTACAAAGTCTGGCGACAGGTCCAAGAGTCGGTATTTGATGAAAACTATCTCCGCTGACAGAAAAAGATGAAAGTTCGGCAGAAGAAGGGTTACTCCGTCAAGCCACAAAAAGCAACAGCTACTTGGATGCCCACTACAATGGCCCCCTCAACTTCGACCGCCCAGAAAAGAAGGAGGTCGGAGAAGATCCCTACGTCTTTGGCAAATCGTAAAGACACTGAATCTAAACGCCCCAAGTCTGGGGGCATGGTGGTGCACACTGTCTATATGGAATCTGGGAGAGAGGATAGCCGTGCTTCGACAGGTCACCGACCGCTCACCCGATCCGTGATGAAAGCCCAAGAGCAGCAACAGAAGCTTCAGGAAATGATGACTGCAATGGCTGCACTTACTGGGCCAAAACAAAGCTCGGAGTCGTCATCAGAACAGCGTCACGAACAAGAAACTGACGCTTGAAAGGTTAGCCTAGCACCCTATGAAGAGTTTTGAAGCATCACATGTCTCAAAGTATGTATTTTTAAGGTGCTAAACAAACACGCAAAGGAATCGATCCTAGAAAATTAGGGTTACGAAACTATGAGCTAATAAAAATTAGGGTTTGAAGGCTACAACCTTTGTAGCTCCCCTTTTGCTTGACTCCTTAATCTCTAGGGTGTTGGAAGAAGGTCCACTTGTAGTCCTCTTTCGTCCACGACGATCCACCCGAAGTTTTCCGTCCAAGCTTGCAACTTTGGAAAAGCAAAGAGAACACTCTAATCAAGTTGGCTAGACTTGAGTAGAATGATGTTGTGGCTATGGATCTCACTTCAAAAAGCTTTCTTTAATTGTGTTTAACTCACTAGAAAAAAAACTAGAGAGGAAAAGGTGAAGGAGGATGAAGATGGTGGCTATTTTTAACTAGAGGTGAAAATAATAACCCTTAGTTGAAAAGAAATGAAATATAACCTTTTATATTTTATTCCTTCTTGCTTTCAACCATGATTAAATGATGGATAGTTAATTTAACTTGGGTTTTAAATGATAAAGAGAAGGATAACCCTAGGTTAGTGGTAGTTGAGCATGGTTAGGTCAAAGGAAGAATGTAGAAGCTAGAATGATTATCCTTTCCTTTTCATTTTGTTTTAAATCCAAAATCAAATAATAATCCATTATTTAATCCATGGTGTGAGTCTTATATTGCCACCATTTCCATATGTTAACAACCATGATAGATGGGTGTATGTATGTGTGTATGTATGCACATCCATATGTGCATGAAACTAGCATGAAAGAAAGAAAGAAAAGCACACATGCATGCACACATCCATCATCCAAGAAAAGGTTTTAAGTGAGAAAACTAATGGTTAAATGATAAATCAACACTTGATTTATCAATCCGGTCATATCTCATATGACCCCACCAAAAGCAGTTCACCCGATCAATGTTCGGTATCATATACGCACATTTTAATCGGGTGCTTGCGCATATCGCATACGCTCACCACAACGTTTCGCCTGGACTGGGTAACTCCTTTGTGGGACTCTAAGACTCGTCAATACGCCGGCAGAGGGTGATGATCATATCAGGTACCCCCAAGCCGCAAGCAGTCAGCTAAACGTAATGGCCACCCGGGTATTGAGCGATCAGAAGAAAACAAGCGAACCTGCAACAACTCCCGTCGAGCCATCCGGCAACACTACCGTACAGTCCGGTCTCTTCGTCAGATATGCTGTATATCGAGCCTAGGGATGGTCATGTCGACCCCAATAACTCAATAAGTCGTGCCGGTGAATGGTCTATAACAGATCGAGAAACCACTGATAACACTTATCAGCAAATCTCAGCAGCCCTGGCCAGGGACTTGCTGATATAACGAGTCGGGCACAGCACAGCATCAACTCCCAATACCGGGAGAGACGAAACCCCTCCTATCGCTCATCGTCTTCGTGTGTCTCGGGACTGTACCCAACGGCCACCTGTTTGCACGACTCAGTAGAGCCGTGGTAGGGTGGCAATCAAAGTACAGTGGGAGAACACACAAGACTCCATGACGATCTCGGGTCTACAGACTAACCTGTACCTGTGTCACCTGAGAACTGCTATCCGACGATAGATATAATTCCATATAGGAGTTCTCGGTGAGTCCGTCCAGTGTACCCAGTCAGCACTGAGCACCCGTATATGATCTTGATGTCAAACATCGACGAATGTGGGAACATCCATCGCCCATCACATGCGTCTAGTATCATATACGCTAGTCTACTCTGGTATATCGATGCCCCATCTCGATACACCTCCGACTAGGGACATTTCAGGATATGCTTATAAACTACAGATGTCCCACTAGTATGATCTCTATCATAATCACTGTAGTCAAGCCGATATCTTCAGGGCTTTATCAGCATGTATGAATGAATAAAAGCATGATCAAAACAACATGTCAGATAAAGAAGAACCAGATAGCATACTATCATGTCGAGCAAGAATGCATACTGAATATATATATACATGTATAGATACATCCACTATCACATAATGGCCTCTAGGGCATACATATATCCAACAATCTCCCACTTGCACTAAGGCCAGTTATTGGCGTATCTCATACCCAACATCTCAAAAAGTCGCTCATGCTGTGGCTGAGGGAGGGCCTTGGTGAGTGGATCCGCGGCGTTATTCTTTGTGTCTACTCTCTTAATCTCGATTTCGCGGCGATCTACAATCTCCTAGATGAAATGAAAACGCCTCAGGATGTGTCTGGACCGCTGATGGGACCTGGGCTCCTTGGCTAACGCCATAGCCCCATTATTATCACAATACAAGGGTATTGGATCAATAATGGTTGGAACTACTCCTAGCTCCGAGACGAACTTCTTCATCCAGACGGCTTCCTTGGCGGCATCATTTGCAGCAATGTACTCAGCTTCCATCGTAGAGTCTGCAACGGTATCTTGTTTGGAACTCTTCCAACTTACCGCCCCTCCATTGAGGGTAAACACAAACCCTGAGATAGATTTGCTGTCATCCTTATCGCTCTGGAAGCTCGAATCGGTAAAGGCCTCCATTTGGAGATCTGTATTACCATACACCAAGAACAATTCTTTAGTCCTTCGCAGGTACTTAAGAATGTTCTTCACAGCTGTCCAGTGGTTCTCCCCTGGGTTGGATTGATACCTGCTTACAACACTAAGTGCATAAGCTACATCTGGACGTGTACATAACATCGCATACATTATAGATCCTACTGCCGAAGCATAAGGTATAATGCTCATGCGAGCTCTCTCTTCATCGGTCTTTGGACAAGAATCCTTGGAGAGAGTGACTCCATGGTAAGCGGGTAAGGCACCCCGCTTGGAGTCTTCCATACTAAACCTTTTTAGGATGGTGTTGATGTACCTGGTTTGGGACAATCCCAATAACTTTTTGGATCTATCCCTATAGATCCTTATGCCTAGGATGTATGTGGCATCACCCAGGTCCTTCATGGAGAACCTTAGTGATAAGAATGATTTGACCGACTGTAGCATAGGAATATCATTTCCTATCAGAAGAATGTCATCCACGTACAATACGAGGAATGTGACAGCTCTTCCTACAGCCTTCTTATAAACACAAGGTTCATCTGGATTTTTGATGAAATCAAACTCTTTGATAACATCATCGAAACAGATGTTCCAACTCCGAGATGCCTGCTTTAACCCATATATGGATTTAAGCAATCTACATGCTTTCTCGCTGCTCCCACTGTCAATGAAGCCCTCTGGCTGATCCATATAAACGCATTCTTCTAAATCTCCATTTAGAAATACTGTTTTAACGTCCATCTGCCAGATTTCATAGTCGTAGTGAGCAGCAATAGCAAGTAGGATCCGAATGGATTTAAGCATGGCTACCGGCGAAAAAGTTTCGTCATAGTCCAAACCTGGTCTTTGACTAAAACCTTTCGCCACAAGTCTTGCCTTATAGGTCTCTACCTGCCCATCCACACCAATCTTTCTTTTAAAGATCCATTTGCACCCTACAGGTTTTACCCCAGGGGGTACAACGTCCAAAGTCCATACTTTGTTGGTATACATAGACTCCATTTCGGATCTCATGGCATCCAGCCACTTCACAGAGTCACCACTCGTGATAGCTTGCTGAAAACTGGTAGGATCATCATCATACACGATGCAATCTTCTCCGTCACCATCAATGAGGAAACCGTAGTACCTCTCCGGTGGGCGAGAAGTCCTACCAGACCTACGGAGTGGCCGAGGTTCTTCAGTTTCTGTTGCAACAGCCGGTTCAACCAAATCGTCATTTGTAGTTTGTGTCTCCAGAACCTCTTCTAGATCCACCACCTTGCCATCATCTTTATCTGTGAAAAACTCTTTTTCCAAGAATGTGGCATACTGAGAAACAAACACCTTTTGTTCCTCTTTGTGGTAGAACAGATATCCATAAGAATTCTTTGGATATCCCACAAAGTTACACATGACTAACCGTGTCTCGAGTTTGTCCGGATTCTGCTTTTTAACATAGGTCGGGCAACCCCAAATCTTAATTCTCTTAAGAGATGGTCTCTTCCCATTCCATATCTCATATGGCGTGGTAGACACGGCTTTGGTTGGAACCCTGTTTAGTAGAAACGCTGCAGTCTCCAATGCATGCCCCCAAAACGAGACTGGTAACTCAGCGTCACTCATCATGGACCGGACCATATCTAATAGGGTCCTATTCCGTCGTTCTGACACACCGTTGTGCTGTGGTGTGTAAGGAGGAGTGAGCTGAGAGAGAATCCCATTCTCTTTTAGGAAGTTTGCAAATTCTATACTGAGATACTCACCACCTCGATCTGATCGAAGCATCTTAATACTCAAGCCGGTTTGTTTTTCTACTTCTTGTTTATATTCAATGAATTTCTCGAAAGCTTCGGACTTGTGCTTTAATAAAAATACATGACCGAATCTTAAGAAATCGCCGGTGAATGTAATGAAGTATGAAAAATCGCATCTAGCCTGTGTAGACATTGGCCCACATACATCACTATGTATGAGGCCCAGGAGCTGAGTAGCTCTTTCTCCGTGTCCGGTAAACGGAGTTTTGGTCATTTTACCCTTGATACAAGACTGGCAAGTCGCATAAGATTTATATTCAAAAGAATTTAAATATCCATCTTTGTGTAACTTGTTTAGTCTTGTTTCGTTAATATGACCAAGTCTACAGTGCCAAAGAAAAGCTTCATTTAATTCTGAAAGTTTTCTTTTATTAGTGTGTTGTACACTGAAAACTGTGTGTTGATTTAGGACATATATTCCGTTATTAAGCGTACCATACCCAACCAACATTTGATTTAGGTGAATGTTCATAACATTGTTCTGCAATACAAAACTATATCCTTCATTGTCCAACAAAGAAACGGATATTATATTACATAGCATACTTGGTACAAAATAACATGGATTCAAAATCAAAATACATCCAGATGGCAACCCCAAGTGATACTCTCCCACTGCGACTGTATGTACATTGGAACCATTTCCAACGCGGAGAGTATGGTCACCTGTCTTCAAAACCTTGCTATTTCTCAGCCCCTGCATAGAATTGCAAATATGAGAACCTGAACCGGTATCCAATACCCAGGAAGCAGAGTTTATAGAAAAACAGTTTTCAGTCACAAACGCACCTGAAGCAGAAGCATCAACATGCTTCTTCTTGAGATTCAAGTATTCCGTGCAGTTGCGCTTCCAATGTCCTGTCTTGTGGCAATGAAAACATTCGCCTTTCCCTGGGTCTCCAGCCTTGGACTTTTCCTTTCCCTTCACCTTTTTAACTCCGCCCTTAGGATTAGTGGGTTTCTTCTTTTTCTTTCCCTTGGCCTTAGCTTTCGGGCGAGAAGAGGAAGACTGTCCAATAGTCATAACGGGAGTTTTTGCTGACTTCATAGTGCTCTCTGCACTCCTTAACATGTTAAGGAGTTCAGGGAGTTCCTTCTCCATGCCGTGCATGTTGAAGTTCACTATGAATTGAGCAAAGGTGGAGGGGAGGGACTGCAGAATAATATCTATATATTGTTCATTGTTCATTGTCCATTGTCCATCCTAGGTCCTAAAGCTCTTCTATAAGAGCTATCATCTTCAGAACATGGTCTCCTACTGGTGTGCCAGGGGTCATTCGCATCTGAAACAGTTTCTTTGATGCTTCGTATCGTAATACGTGGGATTGCTCTCCATACAACTCCTTTGTATGGAGAAATATGGTTTGAATGTCCATATTCTCGTGCTGCTTTTGATGTGTATTGTCCATCGATGCAAGCGCGAGGCATTTGGCCGTGGCACAGTCAGCGTCCCATGTCTTGCGGACTTCAACGTCCGCAACTGAGGATTTTGGACCTGGGACGGGCGGGGCTGAAGCTGTGAGGACATATGATACTTTATCATAAGTCAAGGCGATTTTCAGATTCCACAACCAGTCTTTATAGTTGGTCCCATTCAGTTTGTTCTTATCTAGTAGAAGCTTAAGTCCAGTCATTGGTATCTGCCATTAAGAGAGAGAAAAGAATACACTCAGCGAAAGCTCTTGCATAGATTAGATTGGTTATTATCTTGTCTAATCGATGTTTCCCACTGCTTTTATCGAGTTTTTCTTTCAAACCTTAAAAAGAAAAACTAGCCAGGATTAATTACAGTCTACAACTTCGCTAACCGTTCAGCCATGCCAGTGTCGGTACTTTGAGGGAGGTTCCCCGTGCTTTCGCACGGACCTAATTAGAGTAAACCTCGTTTTCCCAGAGGCGGAGCCCCGTTAACACCTTTCTAGACACCTAATGAGTTAGCTAATTGTAAACTGTAAAACTCTCCTAGGAGCAACTATTGCCCACAGTGGGATCGGGATCCAACCATCACATGGAAGGTATGCAATCTCATTGCAAATTTCAACACTTGAAATTCCCGATGTAATTTTTACCCCTAGTACTTATGACCTTAACTATGGTCAACAAATCATAAGTACCAGTCAAGTTCTACCCGTCATTTCTTGATCAATTAGACCCACCCATATGACCCTTAACTATGGTCAACAAAGTCGCATGAATGTCCTAATTAATCTGCATCATATGCAGTGTAGGAAGACATCACTTAGCTACCGTACACTACGCCTTAACTAAAGTCAACAAACGTAGCACGAATACTAAGTACTCTACTTCCTAAAATGACGGAGGGTTGCGAATGATTTTTAAGAAAATCTTTAACGCTTTGAACTTGATATCGTTGTAGAATCAAACAGTTTTCAAAAGGAGCGGCTTAAGCTCCGCAGTTTTGAAATATAGCTTTTTCATAAATAGCCGAGTGGTTTTCAAATCCGATTCTACAACATCTTTTTAGGTTTATTTTCTTTACATTAATCATATTAATGTAATCCCATCATTTAAGTCCTTAAGCCAATCACAGAAAAGAAACGAAAATAACACGTACGCTTATGCCATCCGCATTCGCCGCAATGTTCCGTTATGCACCGTTAGGTTACTTAACTAACGGCATACCGGGACGGGACTAGCGCGGGTGTAAAACATAAGCAACGTCTACTATATATCATATATATAATATGTCATTCGTCTCAGATATCACAGAACACAGGCAGCAGAAATATAGATATAACGTGGGATATACTAGGACGTCCGTATTTAGTATTTAGCCAGAATAGAAAATACGGATTCCACAGTCGCGATGAATAGCCAAGCCCACACCCTGGACCCCTACGAGAGCGGCAAGTGACCCTACCAATCCTGGAGTTTAGGAGACCCGGTCTCGACTCCTCGAGATGGCCTCCCACTGAACCCCAGAACCCGGTCACCTGTGCTCCCCTCCTTGGGTCCATCCTAATGCGGAAAAGTAAATAATATACAACACTGGTGACACAACCTCAACCCGGAAGTGCCCCAAATAAAAGAATATTACATTACATTTGAATTTACATGAATGAAAATATAAAACTCTCATCTCACAAAAACCCCCCGGCTATTCGATCGCGACAATCCTGCACATCATATCTTAGCAACACATAATATCTCATATCATCAACGTAAGTAAGTATGCATACCCCAATTGTCGTTGACGTATAGCAACGAAACCGGCGATATCGGACATACTACACTTACGGTCACAGAAAAGAAAGTGTAAAACTACAATATTTGGAATCCACATTCTCTTTAGACATCATAAATGCGAAATATCACATATTTCGTATTTCATGCCTAAACTTTATGAATTCCACATATTGTATCAAATTCCAGATAAACAGACAGTATTAAAGTTTTCGAACGAATGATCAAGTACCCAAGATTCACTAAAGCTCAACACTTGAGCAGGGTTCCAAAAAAAAAAATCCGGAGTGTGACACAGTAGTAGCGGTCCAGCCGTAGAAGGGTCAAGCCAACGCCTCACATGTGGCACGCCGTACTGCCCCAAACCCTAAGGTTCAAAGGGCAGTTCAAGACGATCACATAATCGAGTTAAGGTTTGTTGTCTTCTAGAGGGTCCACCACAAAAAGACTTGCACGTATCTCCAAAGTATTTAAACCCCGTGAATAGTGAGCAAATGATAGTCGTTCAAACACTTCAATACTTTCTAATTTACCTGGAAAAACCACGAAAACAAAATTCCGATCGAATCGACGGGTCCAAAATCATCTCCAGAATTTTTCAAAACTAAATACAGATTAAAAATACCCAAAAAATTATACAAGCAGATTCCAGAATTACTGTAAAAAAATTATCCAACAATTAATACATACGGCCGCGGAACCGCGGCCTAAGCAAGCTTAGGCCGCGTTTCCGCGGCAACAATCACTGTTCATTGAATAATTTTTGTACCGTAATCCTTATTTTTTCCTGCTGTATTTTTTACATATTTTTAATTCTGAAAAATGTCAATTTGTAGAAAATTTCCAGAGAGCACCCTAAAAAACCGTATTTCGGTTCGATCGGAGTTTTGACTTCGTAAAAAGGTCGCCTAATGTTCTAGGTCGGCTCTGATACCATTGAAAGGTTAGCCTAGCACCCTATGAAGAGTTTTGAAGCATCACATGTCTCAAAGTATGTATTTTTAAGGTGCTAAACAAACACGCAAAGGAATCGATCCTAGAAAATTAGGGTTACGAAATTATGAGCTAATAAAAATTAGGGTTTGAAGGCTACAACCTTTGTAGCTCCCCTTTTGCTTGACTCCTTAATCTCTAGGGTGTTGGAAGAAGGTCCACTTGTAGTCCTCTTTCGTCCACGACGATCCACCCGAAATTTCCCGTCCAAGCTTGCAACTTTGGAAAAGCAAAGAGAACACTCTAATCAAGTTGGCTAGACTTGAGTAGAATGATGTTGTGGCTATGGATCTCACTTCAAAAACCTTTCTTTAATTGTGTTTAACTCACTAGAAAAAAAACTAGAGAGGAAAATGTGAAGGAGGATGAAGATGGTGGCTATTTTTAACTAGAGGTGAAAATAATAACCCTTAGTTGAAAAGAAATGAAATATAACCTTTTATATTTTATTCCTTCTTGCTTTCAACCATGATTAAATGATGGATAGTTAATTTAACTTGAGTTTTAAATGATAAAGTGAAGGATAACCCTAAGTTAGTGGTAGTTGAGCATGGTTAGGTCAAAGGAAGAATGTAGAAGCTAGAATGATTATCCTTTCCTTTTCATTTTGTTTTAAATCCAAAATCAAATAATAATCCATTATTTAATCCATGGTGTGAGTCTTATATTGCCACCATTTCCATATGTTAACAACCATGATAGATGGGTGTATGTATGTGTGTATGTATGCACATCCATATGTGCATGAAACTAGCATGAAAGAAAGAAAGAAAAGCACACATGCATGCACACATCCATCATCCAAGAAAAGGTTTTAAGTGAGAAAACTAATGGTTAAATGATAAATCAACACTTGATTTATCAATCCGGTCATATCTCATATGACCCCACCAAAAGCAGTTCACCCGATCAATGTTCGGTATCATATACGCATATTTTAATCGGGTGCTTGCGCCTATCGCATACGCGCACCACAACGTTTCGCCTGGACTGGGTAACTCCTTTGTGGGACTCTAAGACTCGTCAATACGCCGACAGAGGGTGATGATCATATCAGGTACCCCCAAGCCGCAAGCAGTCAGCTAAACGTAACGGCCACCCGGGTATTGAGCGATCAGAAGAAAACAAGCGAACCTGCTACAACTCCCGTCGAGCCATCCGGCAACACTACCGTACAGTCCGGTCTCTTCGTCAGATATGATGTATATCGAGCCTAGGGATGGTCACGTCGACCCCAATAACTCAATAAGTCGTGCCGGTGAATGGTCTATAACAGATCGAGAAACCACTGATAACACTTATCAGCAAATCTCAGCAGCCCTGGCCAGGGACTTGCTGATATAACGAGTCGGGCACAACACAGCATCAACTCCCAATACCGGGAGAGACGAAACCCCTCCTATCGCTCATCGTCTTCGTGTGTCTCGGGACTGTACCCAACGGCCACCTGTTTGCACGACTCAGTAGAGCCGTGGTAGGGTGGCAATCAAAGTACAGCGAGAGAACACACAAGACTCCATGACGATCTCGGGTCTACAGACTAACCTGTACCAGTGTCACCTGAGAACTGCTATCCGACGATAGATATAATTCCATATAGGAGTTCTCGGTGAGTCCGTCCAGTGTACCCAGTCAGCACTGAGCACCCGTATATGATCTTGATGTCAAACATCGACGAATGTGGGAACATCCATCGCCATCACATGCGTCTAGTATCATATACGCTAGTCTACTCTGGTATATCGATGCCCCGTCTCGATACACCTCCGACTAGGGACATTTCAGGATATGCTTATAAACTACAGATGTCCCACTAGTATGATCTCTATCATAATCACTGTAGTCAAGCCGATATCCTCAGGGCTTTATCAGCATATATGAATGAAAAAAAGCATGATCAAAACAACATGTCAGATAAAGAAGAACCAGATAGCATACTATCATGTCGAGCAAGAATGCATACTGAATATATATATACATGTATAGATACATCCACTATCACATAATGGCCTCTAGGGCATACATATATCCAACAACGCTGACTTCCTACGTAGAGTCCTCGAAAAGAAGGACAAAGAAGCCGCAGAGCAAGCGGCTAACATAAAACAAATGGCGCTCATCTTCCAAGATGTGGTAGGGATGATGTTACAACCAGACCCTCCTGCCGAAGATCCTCTGATTGTACTTGAAGACGACAGGGGAGAAACGCCAAAACCTCCACCGGCTCTGTCAACACCCAAGGAGGAGACAATCTCCAAAACTGACTTGGACGAATATATAGCTCAGCAGATACGGGTTCATCAGGCGACCGAGACAGCCGGTCAGAGCGTTAAAACGGGACAACACTATCCAGGATGGTATGACCAAATAAGGTACCCGCCGGGATATACGATCCCCAAACTCTACGTATATAAGGGGATGGGAAATCCGCACCAGCACGTTGCTCAATTCAGAGCCTTGTGCGGTAATACTGGGGGTGACGATAAATTGCTGCTTCGCCAATTCGTTGGTAGCTTATCGGATACAGCATTCGAATGGTACTCCGAGCTCCCAAACGACTCTATCAATACCTTTGCTGAAATGGAGTTGCTATTTACTCAGCGTTTCGCAAGCGCCAACGAACGCACCCCGATAACAGCACTGATCAATGCTAGGATAAGGCCAGGCGAAACGTGGGTCCAATACACAACACGATGGCGGAACCTATGGTCGAAATGCGAACAACGCATAGAAGAGGCTCCTGCAGTAGGCATGTTTGTGGGTACCCTTGATCCGCAAGCGACCATCTCGCAATTCATGATGTTCTTCAGACCGACCACCTTCCCGGCCTTAATCGACAAATTAGCCTAAATGGACCAAATGGGCCATGGACCGTCTCCTCCAAATCCAGACTCTCGAAAGGAGAAGGGGAAAAGAAAATCGGTCGTCGCCAATGCTCAACAACAACCAAACAACTCAAAGCCGGTTGTTCGCCAAAATAACGTGCGTCCACGCCCATCCCTCGAGGAGAGATTGGGACGTCCTTACTCGTTTCCTATGAATAAAATAAGAAGACTGTTCGAGCTGGCAGTGCGCAACAGACTCATCAATCTGTCGAGTCCAAAACGTCTGTCGCAGCCAGGCGATCTCAGTAATCCCAATTATTGCCCTTACCACCAAACGGTAAGTCACCCGATCAAGGATTGTTTCGTCTTTAAGGGATGGATCGAGGATCAGTATCTACAAGGCAAGTTCGCGCTGTCTGAAAACTGGAAGGTAAACCCACCACAGCCGCACATTCCAAAGAAGACGGACACGATGGGGGCAGCTTGTTCTTTTGTTGAGGACGAAAACGATGGAGAAGACTCATCAGATGAATTCGAAGACTATGTAGCGACTTGTCATGTGATCTCTCACTCATTGGCGGATGATAAAGAGGCTCCTTGCGCCGAGGAACCGAGGGCGGACCCTGAACCAGAAATTCTGCGGCCATCAGACGAGTTGATCGATGCCTTCCTGAATGAGATTCGTCTGAAAGTTAAAGCCAATCAAGAGCATGATATGGCCATACTGGAAGGAGCCAAACACCGACGACTGGACCAAAGAGTCGAGGCACTCCCATCAAATCAAAAGCCATCCGCTGCGGATAAAAATAAATTCAAGACGAGGAAAAGGTTTGCTAAAGCCCTGTCAGCGGGAATGAAGCTGCCGCCCTCTGAAGAAAATACTATCGGTGGAGTAGAGATGCATTTTAACTTCTGCTTATATCATCAGAAGATCATACATCCTACCGAAGACTGCGACTCCTTTAAGTGTTGGTGGCAAGGATATGTCGCTCAAAAGCAACACTTCAACAGGACGAAGTGTGAAGCTCGTAGACATCAGAAAAATGCGATAGATGAGCGCAAAAGAGCCGCCGACGACTGTCATATAGCCGACTCCAAGGGATCGCAAATTATCACCTTTGGAAGCGACTCTGGCGAAGAAGTTGCCCTCAACCCTCTCCTTAAGGAATCCATTTCAAAAATGATAGAATTGAGGAGTTGCGAGAACATTCAGCCGTGCAATCGCCCGCTACTCGGAAAAAATCTCGGCCCCGCAAACAAAGGATCGAGCAAAAAGGATAATGGAAAGGGGAAAATGACCTTCGTCGCCAACACTCAACAACAGTCGAGTGGCCCTAGACCGGTTGTTCATCAAAACAATATGCGTCCACGCATATCCCTCGAAGAGAGGATAAGACGTCCTTACTCATTTCCCCAGGATGAAACAAGGAGGCTGTTCGAAGCGGCAGTGCATAACAGGCTTATCACTCTACCGGAGCTGAAACACCAACTACAACTGGATGATGTCAACAGTTCTAATTATTGCCCTTATCACCAGGTATTGGGCCATCCGATTGAAAACTGTTACGTTTTCAAGAACTGTGTTGAAGACCAATACCAACAGGGCAAGTTCGTCATCTCCGAAAACTGGAAGGTGAGCCCGCCACAACCGCACGCTCCGAGAAAGATGGATACGTCGGGGGCATCATGCTCAGTCATAGAGAAAGCCCCATAGACCGAAATGTCAATAAACTTGATATTCGCCTCAAATACAGCGACGGCGGACCAAAACGTCCTTAAACTAATGATGGACCGCAATGTCCTAAAACTTGCAAATGACCGAAACGCCTTTAAACTACTACCGCAGCATCCTCAGGCTGACGAGGATAAAAAAAAAAAAAAATAAACGGTATGTTCATAAGCAAAATGGGCACGGATGAAAACCTGAAAGGGCTCCGTGAGTAAAAACAGCAGGGCTACCGGCGAGTGTTTGTGAAAACCAGAAAGGGCACGATCTCGTTAGAAAAAAAAAGAAGAAGAAAGACGGTATGTCCATAAGCAAAATGGGCACGGATGAAAACCCGAAAGGGCTCCGTGAGTAAAAACAGCAGGGCTACCGGCCAGTGTTTGTGAAAACCCGAAAGGACGCAAAAGACACTTACAGGGTCCTCTCGACCTTGTGAGGAGAAACCACCCGCGTGAGATCCTTACGACTCACAAGGGAGCAACACACTTAAGGATCCTCACGATTCCTAAGGAGAAATTACACTTGCGAGATCCTCACGACTCGTAAGGAGAACTCTCTTATGGGACTCTCACGGCTCATAAGATTTGAAAGTCTTAAGTTACAGAGACCTGAACCTATTCTTAAGCAACCCCCACAACCTTCGATATTGCCCTACAAGTGGCTCAGTACTGACCCTTGTATACAATCCATGGGCGCGAATAAACATTTCCCTAACCAAGTTTCACCCGTGACTAGGGATATGTCCATATGGTGAACAACCCTTGTATGTCCTCTCGAGTTACAAGGAGAAAACCCTCTTGTAGGATCCTTACGACTTACAGAGGAACATACACTTAGTAATCCTCACGATTCCTAAGGAGAAAATACACCTACAAGATCCTCACGACTTGTAGGGAGAAATACCTTTGTGAGACCCATACGGCTCATGAAGTCAAAAGCCTTAGTCGACAGGACCCTAACCCTGTTCGCTAAGCCACCTTTGTTCAACATCGACGGAGGAAAATGATGATTCGCTCCTGGCAACATCCCAGTCGTAGCGGTGCCGATGCCGAAATCGGTGTCTAATCCCAAGCTTGCGGCAAAAGGACAGCAAGCCACACGTGCATACGAAATAGCCGAAATGATAGGGCAACTTGCAATAAAAAGCAGCAAGTAAAAATGTATGCATGAAAAATTAAATGCCGAAATGAATGGGCAACTCGCAATAAAAAGCAGCGAGTAAAAATATAAAAAAAACAGCCGAAATGATTGGGCACCGCGAAAAATTAAATGCCGAAATGATTGGGCAATCGCGACCTTCGTGATATAAAGTTGAAATGATAGAGCATCGCGGAAATAAAATAATCATAAAAAAATGATGATGAATGAAACTTTTGCCCTACAGGCGATAGCACAGCAATCCCTGTATACAATCCAGGGGCACAAACAAAGAAGGAAGCACCCTTTCCCTCCTAATGCTCCATCAGAAAACGGAGCCAAATCTTAACGGCAATATCCACGGCCTAAGAATCAACAAAGGCGTTCCTTCGCAGTCCATCAAGATGCAGATACAACGCCAACAAAAGACCTCGCGGTCAAAACAAAGCGAAGCGACGGAAAAATCCCAGCTTCATCTCAACAATCGTCTCGATACAGCAGACGAGATGTTAACAACGGCGTTCCTTCGCAGTCCATCAAGATGCAGATACAACGCCAACAAAAGACCTCGCGGTCAAAACAAAGCGAAGCGACGGCAAAATCCCAGCTTCATCTCAATAATCGTCTCGATACAGCAGATGAGATGTTAACAACGGCGTTCCTTCGCAGTCCATCAAGATGCAGATACAACGCCAACAAAAGACCCCATGGTCAAACACCAGTTCGTCTCGACACAGCAGACGCAACATCATCAAACAAATGGAGCAACGGCAAAATCCCTAGTTCCAAACCTCGACGGTTCACAAGCAACCTAGAGACAACCGCGACGTTCGTCTCGATACAGCAGACGAGTTGTCACCCCAGCGTTCTTCCTCCAACCGGATTCGGACGTGACAAAGCAAACGAAGCGAAGGCTAAATTCCTAGCTTCAAGGTCTTAACGGCGAGTCATATAAAGCCTGAAAGACAACTGGAGATCATCTCACACCAGTGCGGAATGGTCACCACTTCGACATTCGTCTCGACACAGCAGACGCAACGTCAAACAACGGAGCCACGGCAAAATCCCTAGTTCCAAACCTCGACGGTTCACAAGCAACCTAGAGGCAACCGCGGCGTTCGTCTCGATACAGCAGACGAGTTGTCACCCCAGCGTTTTTCCTCCAGCAAGGGTTTAGACGCGACAATCAAACTAACGGAGCCACGGCAAAATCTCTAGTTCCAAACCTCGACGGTTCACAAGCAACCTAGAGGCAACCGCGACGTTCGTCTCGATACAGCAGATGAATTGTCACCCCAGCGTTTTTCCTCGAGCAAGGGTTCAGACGCGACAATCAAACTAACGGAGCCACGGCAAAATCCCTAGTTCCAAACCTCGACGGTTCACAAGAAACTTAGAGACAACCGCGACATTTGTCTCGATACAGCAGACGCGATGCCAGCAAACGAAGCAAAGGGTAAATTCCTAGCTTCAGGGTCTTGACGGCAACTCACATAAAACCTGAAAGACTATCAGTGATCATCCCACACCAGCGCGGAGTGGTTATGACTCATCGGGGCTCTCTAAAATGAGCCTAACCTCAAGTAAAAAGCGGCATGGCAAAATTCTTAACGCTTGCTCTTCCGACGGTCAAACTGCCAAGGAGGATTGCTTGAAGATGTCTTGTCCAGCCCCCGAAGGGATCAGAGACACGGCAGTCGCAGAGCTACTCGAACAGCACGATTGCATATCGAGGAATATATCAGCTGATGCGACGGTACGACGGCCAAAATCCTAAGTACCACAGACCCTAACGGACTTCTGTCGTAAAGAGCAGAGGTTAACTGTGACGTTAGGATATTCTTACGAGAAATGCTCGATTCGTCTCGACTTGTGAAGAAATTGATGTCTTTGCGAGAACTCCTCGATGCGGCTCGACTCGTAAGATAAAGCCTTAGGCAGTAAGGATTAAAAAAATTGTTCCCTAAGCAGTGGGACCCTGCGAGTTGGCCCAAAACGGTCTCTTGCATACTATCCACGGGTCTCACTCTCCAAACTCGAATCTCGACAAGGAGGGAAACAACCGCTTACGAGTCCTCTCGACTCGTAAGAGGGAAAATTCTCTTATAAGATCCTTACGACTTATAAGAGAAAACGCACTTAGGAATCCTCACGATTCTTAAGGAGAAAATCCACCTATGAGATCCTCTCGATCCGTAGGGAGAAAAGTCTCTATGAGACCCTCACGACTCATAGAGTTGAAAAGTCTTAGGTAGCAGATCTGAAACTGCGGCCTAAGCCATCACTATCTCGTGAAGAAACCAAGATGCTTACTCTATTATCTGTCAACCGTGTTTATCAAGACAACATGCTGATAATAAGATAGGAGAAAAAGCAAATAAATAATACAAGACATTGCAAATAAAAAATGTGTATCTTTATTTATAAATTCAATCAAGTACAAGGTGAATCGTACAAAAGAATAAAGAATGGATACATCTTATTCGAAAAAGAAAAAATTTACAAGTATACTGATATAAAGGCAGCTACTGGGAAGGAAGCATCTTAAATATCCCTATCAGTTGCTCGCGCACTTCCTTCCATGCCTTTTCCTGATCGGCCACCACCGCCAGTTTTGCCTCCACTTGAGCCCGCTGCTGCAAGAAAGATGCAAGCTGCTCCCCAACTGCCCGCTGAGCTGCTTCGCGGCCTTGAGAATTACGCTCGGCAGCATCGAGTTTCTGCTTCAAGTTCAGCCCATTTGAGATGCGTTCCAGGAGGCCCTCGAAGATAGCCTTCACTTGGGCAGCGTTAGCCTCAACCTCAGCACGCAGACGAGCCGTCTCGCTCGAGGTCTTTTGGCATTCCCTCAGCCATAAAGCCGCTTCTTGTTCCAGGTGACGAAAGTAAGAAGCGCTTTGCTCGATCCATGCTGCTATTTGATTACTTACGGCTAAGGTCTCAGGAGCAGGGCGCATAAACTCCGACTGATGCAGGTGGACCTCGATTTCCCTGCAGTGGTTGACCCAAAGCTCGACGACGCCTCCATCATAAAAAGTCACAAGCGCCGCCAACATCGGGTTAACCTCCGCAGCGAAATCCGCAGCAGATGGGAGAGCGTCTGCGTCAAGCTCCTCGACGTATCCGCTCAGCATGCCCAAGCTCATTACAGCACCCTTTGAAGAAGGACGTCTTAGGAAGGGGCCTGCCGGCATTATAACGCGAGACTCAAAGGGCACCGGGATCGGAATGACAGCTGAAAGAACAAAATACGATTAGATGACAGTTCAAGAAATACAAAAAAAAGGGTCATTGATGAGATAGTTTACTATACCAGCTGCAGCGGGCGGCAGGGCCGGAAGGGCCGGTGGCGCGACCGATCTCTCATCCCCTCCTTCGATTTGTAGCACTGCAATCAGGACAAGGGAAAGTTAGAAATAATTCCATCACTAAAAAAGGAAAGACATCAGTTGGAAACTATACTCACTAGCGCCACTGGAGGAAGAAGCGAGTTTAGATGGGAAGGAGAAGTGCGGGTGCAACACCTGATAGAGATGATCAAAAAGCACTCCTGAAAAGACGCAATAGTATGACATTAGTACATAAATTATGCGGCTGAAAGATAAAACTAATGGGTTGCAAATCCATACCTTCCAACATCTTTGATGGTACAAGGGAAGGCTGAGAGGTGACCACCGCCAAGGCTGTAGTTGACGGCGCTCCCTCGAGCAATGGAGCATCGGCACTGGCCGCACCTGCATTAAAAACAAAGATAAACTTGTCAGAAAGGATCGCAAGATATAAAAAAAGGGGGGACAATAACTCGAAATTTACCCGATGAGCCGCCAGCCGAAACGGAGGCGTTTCCCTCCTCCATTGATACGAGTCCACCTCCCATGGCCTCATCACCAGACTCTACGGGGGCCGTCGTCGTGCCCGCGAGGCCAGGAGACGGCGGAGGACCGTAAGCAGGGAGAGCAATGATCGGAGCATTGCCAGACTCTTGAGAAAGAGCGGCCGGCTCGTCCTCAAGAATCATGCCCGCCTCACCCGCTACTCCCTCGGGCTCAGCGGTCGCCATTGTCTCATCCGCCGTCACCATGGGGTCGCCGGCCTCAGGCGCCTCATCAGCCGCTGCCCCAGGCTCAGTTATAGCGGTCGTCTCATTTGCCGCCGCCTCAGGCTCGGCATCAACGACCTTCTCTGGTGCAGCTCCCTCAGCCCCCAGCTCAGGCTCAGCAACCCCGGCGACGTTGCCCACCGTCAACTCGGGTTCGGCCGGTGCCTCTTCCTCTGTCCCCTTAGGTTCGACGGTCTCCGCTTCCCCTTCGGTTGGACTTGGCCCTGCAGGACAAGATATATAAGAACCGACAAGTTTACAATTCTTACAAACAAATCTTGAAAGATACATTACCTGAGGTAGACTTATCATTTGCCCCGCGAGCTGCACGTGCCACCTGTCTGCGAGCTGTAGACAAGGCGACCGGGGGCTCTTCTGAGGGGGTATCAGCACGAGGGACGGTGCTTGGGCCAGCTCCCACGGCCAAAGCAGCCCTGCGTGCCTTCGCCTCGTGCCTTAGCCGCTTTCTCTCCTCCTGAGCCGTTGAGACAGACCTCTTCAAAGCCTCCTTCATTGAGACATCCTCGTCTGTGAATAGGGATGCCTCAAAATCCTTCAAGGCATCTCTCATCGACTTGTCGAGTTGAGGCTCTCGCGGCAACCCCGAGGAGACTGGGACTTCAGTAGCGGGCCCGGAGAAAGTCCCCGCATCAGCTGGCGCAGCCCCTGCAAAGAAGCAAAGGAAGAAGGTTAGGTTGACCATCAGAAAAGAGGATAAAAACTTAATAAGGCGAGACGTACCGATGCCCATTAAAGCACGCTTCTCTTCCTCCTCCTGGAAGGTTTTCAAAGAGGCAGCGACGGCTTTTTCGGTAGTGACACCTGTTAAAAAGGAGGAAAGCATTAGTCGAAGATAATAATAAAAATGCTATAAAATGATGAAAAGTACAGCTAATGATTACCTGCTTGAGCGAGTTTATCCAACCACGCTTCGAGCCTCGCTGATCGCGCAGAAGCAGCAATGGCAGCCGCCAGGTCAGTGTCTGCAGGGTCTACCAAGAAGCCTTTATTGCAGCCATACTCGCTTATACCTTCGGTAAGAGGGGCCTGAGGCTCTAAACCGAGGATCGCATCGAGAGAGAGGAGCGACTTCTTCTTCCTCTTCTGCCCACCAGCCCTGTGTGCACCCGAGATTGACTTGCGCTTTGCAGGCACCTTAGGGCGGCGGGTCCTGATATCCGCGCCCACGCCGGACTCCGGCGAAACCACATCTACCGTCTCCACTGGAGCACGGGGCGATGGTGGTGCATCCACAGTACCACGGAGTAGCAGTCCGCGTGGAAGGCTCAACACGCGCGGTGACACAGTTCCGGCATCTTTCAGTGGAAGAATGACCGGGGTCCTTGGCTTCAAGGGAGCCTTGCGATCGCCGCCGGGAGGTGCACCCTTGCGGTCAACCAGCATGCGCTTCTCCATAAGGATAACTGGACCCATTGCATGCGCGTACCAAGCCACGTACGCGTTGAGCACCTTGGGGACACAGCTCGGCTCGCTGATGAAGAAATAGGAACCCGTGTTAAGCCGCATGAAATGGTGTATTGCATTCCTTATCCCCTCTCGGCTAGCCACGGGTTTTTCCAAGAAAGCTTCCATCGGGATCCCCTGGTGATAGCTCGATTGCTGAGCGAACCGGTGAGGGGTATACCTCGTGAAGAGTGCCGTCTCATTCTGCCTAAACACCAGGTAGCCTGGCCGAATAGAGTAGAGGTGGAGGATCTTCCAAGCTTTCAGTACGGAGGCCCTGTCCTTGAAGTCATCGCGCAGCGGCACCACTGACTTGGTAGTTTCTGAGCCTATGGTTATGACTTTATCCCAAAAAAAAACCTTAGCTCCGACCAGGTGTGGACGGAGGAGCAACCCCCTAGCCTCCCGCGGAGACGCAACCACGATCGAAGCACCGACCAACAGCATGACTCTTGGGAGCCTGCACTTCTAAAAAAACGGAGGGATCTTATGGGCGCCGAACACCCCGTGCACATGCAGTTCCATCCAAGAGGTGAAGTAGTGCATCGGGAAGTTAGCAGGCTGCACCCCAGGCTCATTAGAGTCCGCCGCTACGCTAAGTCCATTATAAAGGTGAGCCAGCCCGGCGATTCCTACTGTCAACTGCAGACCAGCCACCATCCGATGCACTGGGTAGAAAACAAACGGCCGCATGTGGCGTGGGTGCATGGGGAGCGCAAAGCTGCACAGCCACAATCCCAGGAACCCTACAAAAAAGGTCTCCTCATACATGCTCGGGACGGCGATTTCTGACAAGGGCATGACGGCGGCGCCGGGGAGATAAAAGTCCTTGTGATCATCCTCCGATGTGGGTCGGCGGTCCAAGCCGAAGCCAAAAGGGTCATCAAGCTGGGCGAACCTATCGCTCCGCTCCGATTGGAACTCCGGTCGAATGAAGCGGGCGATGAAATCTACGAAACTGACTCCCCGGGTGCCCGATTCCAGATAGAGCCCTTCATAGATCTCCAGCACCTTCACCAAGCCCGGAAACTGGTGCTGAATAGAGTTCTCCGGCGTCAAATCAAACACCAACGGCTTGGTGGCAAAGACGTATTCGTCAGGAGGAAGCAGCTCCTCGTAATGCTCCCCCCTCATCGGCAGACCCGAGATTTCAGCAAACTCCTCTAAGGAGATAGAAACTTCCTTGTCCGTCGTCAGGAAGGTGTGGGTGGGGATATTCCATTATTCAATAAAAGCCTTAACCCACCACGTTGGAGAAGAGAGATACTCAAAGAGCGAGACGTAGATGGCCGAATACAAACCAATCTTCATCAGATGAGTCCTTTTTGCTGATAAGATGTACCGGGCCCACTGCAAATATCCGGCGGGCGGGCGCGGGATCAATCCAATGTTATAGGCCTATCCCCAAGGGCGTGCTTCACCCTGACAGATTCGCCTCCCCAAAATGTCTATTGCCGGCGGCGGCTGCACGGGAATAGCCCCAATTGCAGGCTGGAGGAGGTCATCCGAATTCCAATTTTTGACCTCCACGGCATACTTCACCAGGGGGTTCATCCGCATAGGGGATCGAAAATATGGGCTCGGACGGCGTAGCGAAACCGAAGCTTCGGCGACCCTGGATGATATCGTTATACCACCTACCCCACAAGTGAAGCTTCTTATGCTCGGGGTCATGATCCTTGATGAGGGTGAGCACCTCTCGGTCCACTGGTGCCTGGAGAAAACCTCCCTCCGAGCGAACGAACGGGAATGATAGGTCAGCAGGCATGTTTCCTGTGGAGGGACAAAAATTAGCCGTCAGTGTTGTAATTCCAACGCTTGGCATTTTAAAAATTTACACCACACTGCAATGCAGTGGATAGGGGACCAAATGGGGACCCACAAAATCTGGACGACCGTGCATCAGTTAATAGAACAACCCCATCATTGGATGAGACTGTCAATTAATCCCTAAGAGAATATTCTCATTAATAAAATCCCTAGAGACAAGGATAAAATCTCCTCTTTCAGAGCAAAGCTCTGTCACAGAGTGACACTTGTCAAACTCTGGTCTCAAGGGAATAAAATTCCTTAAAAGAGCCTAACTCTGTGATAATGATGAAAAAATCTATTAAAAGAAATTTTTTCTTTAAATCCTAAAGATTAAAAAATTTTGGGATTTTAAAGATCCATGAAAACTCTTAGGAGTTCTTCATTTTCAAATAAAAAAGATCTACATTTGATCCAAGAGCAAAGCTATGTTCATGGGTTAAAACCTATGAGACAAGATCTCTGTAGATCTATGAACTCTTAAGAGCAAGGCTCTGTTGGTGAAACCCCAAAGGGGTTTTTCTTTAGATCAAAGATCTATAAGAGCAAGGCTCTGTTAATTAAATTAAATTTAATTTAATTTAAATTTTACCTAAAATGATTCTAGGTTTTGAACTCTGGAGTTCTTGGAAAGAAACGAGAGCAAGGCTCTAAAATTCTTAAGCAAGAGCAAGGCTCTGAAAATCAAGATTCTTGAAAATGGTAAAACATTTACTAAGGACCAAGGGTCCTATTTATAGGCGCCTGCGCTCCTTCAACTCACCCGTTGATCCAACGGCCAAGATCTTGCCACCGCTGCACTCACGTGTGCTCCACGTGAGCGCAACGGTGGGGGCATTTGTTTCCCCCAATCAGAGTAAAGCTCTGTTTGAATTTCAAAAATTCAAAAATTGAAGCAATGCTTCAGATCCTCTGCGCTGCGCGCAGAGCGCCACGTGTCAAAATCAGGCACGCCAGCGCAAAGAGCGCAGCGCCCGAGGCAGCACGCCCAATCAGAGCAAGGCTCTATTTAAAACAAAATTAAAGGAAGCAACGCTTCAGTTGCGCAAGCACTGCGCTGTGCGACACGTGTCAACGCAGTGGCGCAAGCGCAGTTGCGCTGCGCTGTGCGCTGCGCAACACGTGTCAGCGCAGTTGCGCTGCGCTCTGCGTTGTGCGATACGTGGCAGCGCAATTACGCTTGCGCGGTTGCGCCGCGCTCTGCGCTCCATGACACGTGTCAAGCGCTGGGGAGTTTACGCCAAACAGAATTAAAATTCTAATAAGATCTTTCTGTTCTTGTTAAAACAAGAAGATTTTCTTCTGTAAACCAGAAGCCCTAGGATCAAAGATCCAACGGTGGCGAAAATTGTAAGTCCACGTTGTTCACCCCAGTTCTTACGGGGAGGCGGAAACGGCGAAAAACAATGATTTTGGCGCAAAGCAACATGGACTAAAAGTCGGATCTTTGCTAAACTAGAAACTAGTAAACACTTAGAGGTTTAGCTACTATGCTGTAGGAAGTATACCTCACGGAACCGATCCTTCGGGTCTTCATCCCGCTGTCCCACTCGTCCATCCAAGCTCCAAGCGTCGATCCGGACCTTGGGCACCTCCGCGGCCTTCTTGAGTCGAAGACAATCCACCCGAGAATTGTACACTAAGCTTCGCCTCAAGCCAAGGCAACTAGGGCAAGGAGATTGCTAATCTAAATGCCTTAGAATGTGTAGAAGAGAAGTAGGGATGTATTTGTCTTTGTGGATTCTTTTTCTCTCAACACATGAGATCAAAAGAAGAGATCAAGAGGAGGAAGGAGAAGGAGAAAGTTTGCAACCATGGAGCTTTTCTTTTCTTCTCACTTCATGAGAGAGAATGAGAAGAGAATAATGAAAAGATTAAGCCCAAATGAAATGAACCATGGTTGCAATAATACACAATAATCATCATTACTAATCCTATCATGAAAGACTTGATGGCACCTTGAATTGACCATTATCATAACACAAGAAATAAAAAGAAAATAAAAGAAGAGTGTAGATCCCTCTTGAAAGTCAATGGTCAACACGGTCAACGGGTCAACAAAGTCAAGAGGGGTCTAAGTGGTCAAATGGTCAATGCAATTATCCATCACTAATCTATCACTAAAAGGATTAGTAAACAATGTCTCCCTACTCATAACGGTTTTGACCAAACGAATTGTCAAAACCCTAATGAGTGTGCCACATTACGGTTTTGGCCGAACCAACTGCCAAAACCCTAATGGGGCACCTCCTTCTTCATCCCTCCTCAAAACTGTGCATACACACCCGCATCCGCATTCCGTAGAATGCGAATGCACAGAAAACAAATCAAATCCATCTGTGCAATACTAGGATCTGGCTTAAACCAAAGCCCCCTAGTATTGCCTGCCCGAACAGCATACGCACACAAGTGCACGTAAGTGATCGTAGCCCTGCCGTAAAACCATACGGCCTCTACACGTTTCCCCCAGTGCAGGGAAACTCTCTGTGTGGGACTCTAAAGACTCGACACTACGCTGGCAGTGGGTTTAACCACAGACCACAAGCGGCACTAGCTGTATGTAACGGTCCCCAGGTAGATGTCGATAAGAAGGCCGATGAGGTAAACCCATCCGAACTCCTACTGAGCCTGTATGTGACAATCTCCGTACAGTCCGGTCTGTTCGTCTGATACATCGCATGGCGGGCCTAGAGGGCGGTGAACGTCACCTAATAGCGGTACAAGTCGTGTCAGAGTGTAGCCCAGAACACCCTGAGATAACACTGGAAACCTACCAGTATATCTCGCTTGCCCTGGCCAGGGACTACTTGTGTAATGGCTCTCCTAGACACAGCGCGATGTCAACCCCCAATACCGGGAGAGACGAATCCTGTCTAACCGTCACTGCCTCCAAGTGCTTCGGGACTGCACCCAACTACTACCTGTTTGCACGACTCCTTTGAGCCGTGGTAGGGTAGTAATCTAAGTACAGTGGGAACACACTCGAGGTGAAGTGACAGTGTCAAGTCGGCGAACTAAGCTGTACTCATGTCACCTGAGAACTGATAACTGACGATAGGTATAATACCAACCAATAGTTCCCGACGAGTCCTGTCCAGTGTACTCGTAACCTAACGAGCACTCGCATACTATCTCAAGTACGACGTACTGACGGCTGTGGGACAGACCGTCTCCCCCGCTGGGATGACAAGCGCATACGCTAGTCTACTCCGGAGTATCGATGCCCTGTCTCGATAGTCCAACGACTAGGGACATGTATAAGGATGTGCTTATGGATTACCCAGCCCCCATGAGTGTGGGTGCCATCACAACGATGGTAATCAAGCAAAGATCCTAAGGGCTCTACTAATATGTATATAAGCAATATGCTAAAAGAAACACATGCACATATTGAAGTAGAGACAAACCAAGTAGCATACTACCATTTCGAGCAAGATTGTCTATACAACTGTGAATATCCCAAGCTTCCATCAAGTAATATACAAGCTAGTATGATACAGTAATGGCCTCTGGGGCATATACACTAACAATCTCCCACTTGCACTAAGGCCATGTACTGGCGTATCGAAGACCTATCATCTCGATCAGCCGCTCGAACTGAGTCTGGGGTAAGGCCTTCGTGAGTGGATCTGCAGTGTTGTTCTCCGTATTTACTCTCTTCACCTCGATCTCCCGGCGATCTACGATCTCCCTGATCAAGTGGTTCCGCCTCAAAATGTGCCTGGACTTCTGATGGGACCCGGGTTCCTTCGCTAAAGCTATAGCTCCGTTGTTGTCGCAATACAGCGGTATTGGATCAACAATGGTAGGAACCACCTGAAGCTCCGTGAGGAACTTCTTCATCCAGACAGCTTCCTTTGCGGCATCGCAAGCAGCTATGTACTCCGCTTCCATAGTTGAGTCTGCAACGGTCTCCTGCTTGGAACTCTTCCAGCAAACCGCCCCTCCATTGAGGGTAAAGACATAACCCGACATGGACTTGGAGTCATCCTTATCACTCTGGAAGCTAGAGTCAGCAAAGGCCTCGAGCTGGAGGTCTTTTCCGCCATACACCAAGAACATCTCCTTAGTCCTTCTCAGGTACTTGAGAATGTTCTTTACCGCTATCCAGTGTTTCTCCCCTGGGTTCGACTGATACCGGCTTACAACGCTCAATGCGTATGCTACATCTGGTCTGGTACACAATATCGCATACATTATAGAGCCTACCACAGAAGCGTAGGGTATAATAGACATGCGATCCCTTTTCAAATCAGTCTTAGGAGACATCTCTTTGGAGAGGGTGATCCCGTGACAAGCCGGTAAATTACCGCGCTTGGAATCTTCCATACTGAATCTTCTCAGTATGGTGTCGATGTACCTTGACTGTGAAAGTCCCAACATCCTCTTAGATCTATCACGATAGATCTGGATCCCCAGAATGTAGTTGGCATCGCCCAGGTCCTTCATGGAGAACCTCTGCGACAAGAATCCTTTGACTGACTGTAGCATAGGAATATCATTTCCTATTAGGAGAATGTCATCCACGTACAAGACGAGGAATACTACAGTTCTCCCTACAATCTTACTGTAAATGCATGGTTCATCTGGGTTTTTGATAAAGTCGAATTCTTTGACAGTATCATCAAAGCAGATGTTCCAACTCCGCGATGCCTGCTTAAGTCCATAAATGGACTTGAGCAACTTGCACACTCTACCGCTGCTCCCACTCTGATGGAATCTCTCCGGCTGATCCATATAGACGCACTCTTCCAAATTTCCATTTAGGAAAGCCGTCTTTACGTCCATCTGCCAGATTTCATAATCGTGGAAGGCAGCAATGGCAAGAAGGATCCGAATGGATTTCAGCATAGCTACTGGAGAAAAGGTCTCGTCATAGTCCAAACCAGGTCTTTGACGAAAACCCTTTGCTACAAGTCTAGCTTTATAGGTCTCAACCTGCCCATCTACACCAATCTTCTTTCTGAAGATCCATTTGCAGCCTACGGGTTTTACCCCTTCTGGAGCAAAGTCCAAAGTCCAAACTTTATTGGTGTACATGGACTCCATCTCGGCCCGCATTGCATCCAGCCATTTTACCGAGTCGCCGCTCTGGATGGCTTGCTGGAAGCTAGTAGGCTCACCATAATCCATGGTGCAATCCTCTCTATCCCCGTCAATGAGAAAACCGTAGTATCTCTCGGGCGGATGAGACTGCCTACTACTCCTGCGGAGTGGCGCTGGGATGTCCTGTTCTTTCGAACCCTCTGGTTCTACCAAGCTTTCAGTAATAGCTTGTGGTTCTGGAATTTCTTCCAGTTCTATTGCGCTCCCACTTATCTGATTTTCTAAAAATTCAGTTTCCAAGAAGCGGGCATGGCGAGAAACAAAAACCTTTTGTTCCTCTGCGTAATAGAAAAGATACCCCTTGGAGTTCTTTGGGTATCCCACAAACTTACACTGTACCGAACGTGCCTCGAGCTTGTCCGCATGCTGCTTTTTTACAAAAGCTGGACACCCCCATGTCTTAAAGTGTTTAAGACTGGGTTTCTTCCCACTCCACATCTGATATGGTGTGGTAGGCACTGACTTAGTAGGAACTTGGTTCAAAAGATATGCAGTTGTTTCTAGTGCATAACTCCAGAAGGATCGCGGCAACTCAGCCTTACTCATCATGGAACGAACCATATCCAATAGGGTTCGATTCCTCCTTTCCGATACACCGTTGTGTTGTGGTGTGTATGGAGGAGTAAGCTGAGAGAGAATTCCATTCTCTTTTAAGAAGCCCAGAAACTCGGCACTCAAGTATTCGCCACCTCGATCAGATCTCAGTGTCTTGATACTCTTGCCTGTTTGTTTTTCAACTTCATTCTTGTATTCCTGAAATTTCTCAAAGGCCTCGGATTTTTGCTTCATCAAGAAGACATGCCCATACCTAGAGAAATCATCTTTGAAAGTAATGAAGTATGAATAACCACTTCGCGCATGTGTAGACATTGGACCACACACATCACTATGTATGAGTCCCAAGAGCTCGCTTGCTCTCTCTCCGTGTCCAGTGAACGGAGTCTTTGTCATCTTTCCCATGAGACAAGATTCACAAGTGGCATAAGACTGGTACTCGAACGGATCCAAGTATCCTTCTTTATGTAACTTTGTCAACCGTGTCTCATTAATGTGACCCAGTCTACAATGCCATAAGAAAGCCTGATTTAATTCCGGAGACTTTCTTTTAAGTGTGTTTTGGACACTGAAGACCTGAGCTTGATTCAAAACGTATATACCGTATTTCAATGTACCTGACCCAATCAGTACTTGATTTAGGTGGATGTTTACTACATCGCTTACAAAAGTAAAATCATATCCTTCCTTAGAAAGTAAGGATACAGATATGATGTTACAAGTCGAACCTGGTACATAAAAACAGTCACGCAGAATCAATATCTGCCCAGTTGTCAGTCCTAGATGATATTTCCCTACGGATTCAGCATACATGCTCATTCCGTTAGCAACCCTGAGAGTCATATCACCTTTCCTGATAACCCTACGGTTTCTCAAAGCCTGTAACGAATTACAGATATGAGATCCTGATCCGGTATCCAATACCCAGGAAGAAGGGTTAACTGACATACAGTTCTCTATTACAAACACACCCGAAGCCGAAGCCACAACATGCTTCGAATTCTGGCTACTGGCTTTACAAGCCCTGCAATCCTTCTGCCCATGTTCATTCCCGTAACAATAGGAACATCCCTCTTTTACTACATCTGTTCCTGAAACTTCTGCCCTTCCCTTTCTTACTACTTCCCTAGTTTCCTTTAGGGTAGTAGGTAGAGACTGTTGAACTGAGTCAGCATGTGACCCGTTCTTCAACGTGGTCTTCAGGTCCGAGAGCTCAAAAGAGCTGGTCTCTGTAAGGACGTTTCCCCCTACAGATGACCCGATAGCCAACCTCGCTGGAAGCAATTCGTTCGAGGTCTCATATCTTGCGATACGAGATTGCTCTCCATATAAAACTTTGTTATGGAGGAAGATAGAAGCTGAGTCCATCTTCTCGTGCTGCCTCTGGTATATACCATCAACTGAGGCTAACACGAGGCACTTGGCTTTCGCACAGTCTTCTTCCGATGTCCTACGAATATCAATATCCGTGACAGAGGAAACTGGACCTGAGACGGCAGGGGTTGGATCAGTCAAGAGGTGTCCCAGCTTGTCCTGGGCAATGGACATCTGGACAGACCTTTGCCAGTCATAACAGTCAGATTCAGTCATTTTATTATCTAGATGTAACTTAGGTGCGGTCACTGGGTCGCTGCAATTAAGAGAGAGAGAAGAAAACACTTAGCATGATGCTCTTGCAAGTTTAGATTGGTTTTAAATTTATCTAAACAGGATGGCTCCCACTGTCTCTCGAATCCCTCCTCAAACCACAAAGGAAGAATTAGTCGGGATCTTTCTCACCATACAATACTTGCTTAACCGTTCAGCCAGGCCAGTGTCGGTACTTCGAGGGAGGTTTTCCAACGCTTTCGCGAAGTTCCTTAATTTAAGAACCTCTTTTCCCTGGGGGCGTAGCCCCGCTAACACCTTTCTAGACACCTACTTGGTTTATAGCATTGATCGTTAAGTGAGAAAGTTCCCGAGGAGTAGCATATACTCACAGTAGGATCGGGATCCAAATATCATCGCGTGATAAAACCGAAGGAATCCTACCAGAATCATCACACTCCAAATGGTATGCAGCGCCAGCAAGTTTCAGTACTTTTGAAACTCCCGATGTGGATTTTTGCCCCATGCTCTTATGACCTTGACTAAGGCCAACAAATCATAAGTCACATGTCAAGTTCTACCCGTCGTTATCCAGGTTAATTTGAACCCACCCGTATATACCCTTGACTATGGCCAACAAAGCAATACGACTGTCCCAAACCAACGCATTCTATCTATGCAACATATGAATACCCACCAGCTACCAAACACTGTGCCTTGACTAAGGCCAACAAACACAGCTTGAATACTGTTGAATATTCATATGAAACAACGGAGGGCTACGGATGGTTTTGGCGAAACCGTGAACGTAGTGAACTTGATATAGTCGATGGAACGAGATAGCTTTTAAAAGGAGTGGTTCAAGCTCCGCGTTTAAAATGCTTGCTTTTGAAAAGAACCGAGTGGTTTTCAAAGTGTTCCAACGACTTTTACTTGGTTTATTTTCTTGCATTAGTTCTTTTAATGCGTCCCATCATTTAATCCTACCATTGCAGAAAACAACCAAAATATGACGTACGCTTATGCCATTCGCATTCGCCACGGGGCCCCGTCATCACCCGTTAGGTTACTTAACTAACGACAGAGCGGGGGCTGGGCTAGCGCGGCTGTAAAACATAAGCAACGCCTAAATAGTTATCATATATAAATATATAGCAATGATAGACATTACAGATCACAGATGAACACTTTGGATATACTAGGAATCCGCGATTCGTTCGAGCCTGCAACGAAAAACGGATTACACGGTCGCGATGAATAGCCAAACCCCTTCCTAGACCCCTACGGGTGCGGAAAACTACCCGCCAAGTACCCGAAGCGAAGCAACCTCCCTCATCACCGTGAGTAGGCCACTCGGCACTTCGAGATACCCGGTAGTTTGTGCACCCCACCTTGGGTCTATCCTAGGAGCAAAAACAGTAAAAAGAAATTATACAATGACGGCTACAACCCCGACCCGGTTGTGCGGCCAAACAAATAATATTACATCAATTTACATATTTTACAATGAATGAAAGAAAAAGAAACTCTCATCTCACACCCATTCCCGGCTATTCATCCGCGACAATCCACCGAGTTCATATACACAAACCATCAACATTACAGATCACAGATATGTATAACCCCCACTAATCGACGTATAGCGATTAGCGGACGTTCAATACATATATTACATCACAGATAATATACATTAGCCAAAGAGTACGGAATATCGATCAAAATACGGATTTTTAACCACCCCAAAAGTCAATTTGCTCTCTGGAAAATCTGGGTAGAAAAAACATGTATTAAAAATCCCAAAACATCCAAACTAAAACACTGCACCAAACCCGATCCAGTGCCGAGTCAGAACGGCGGCGGAACCGCGGCAATGAGCATGTCATTGCCGCGGAACCGCGGTCGTTTGATCGAATCATTGGATCGTTTTTCTGCAGTGTTTTCACAAAACCCTGAGACGATTTTTGAAGTATGATTTTTTATTTTTAGAGCAGAAAAAAATCAACAGAAAGTTGTGGTTTTGCGGATGTGTTTTGCGACTTTTTTCCGATCGATGTTCTTAACACTTTGCTAACTTACTAGTTTACGTTTAGCGAGGCTCTGATACCACTGTAAGTCCACGTTGTTCACCCCGGTTCTTACGGGGAGGCGGAAACGGCGAAAAACAATGATTTTGGCGCAAGGCAACATGGACTAAAAGTCGGATCTTTGCTAAACTAGAAACTAGTAAACACTTAGAGGTTTAGCTACTATGCTGTAGGAAGTATACCTCACGGAACCGGTCCTTCGGGTCTTCATCCCGCTGTCCCACTCGTCCATCCAAGCTCCAAGCGTCGATCCGGACCTTGGGCACCTCCGCGGCCTTCTTGAGTCGAAGACGATCCACCCGAGAGTTGTACACTAAGCTTCGCCTCAAGCCAAGGCAACTAGGGCAAGGAGATTGCTAATCTAAATGCCTTAGAATGTGTAGAAGAGATGTATGGATGTATTTGTCTTTGAGGATTTTTTTTCTCTCAACACATGAGATCAAAAGAAGAGATCAAGAGGAGGAAGGAGAAGGAGAAAGTTTGCAACCATGGAGCTTTTCTTTTCTTCTCACTTCATGAGAGAGAATGAGAAGAGAATAATGAAAAGATTAAGCCCAAATGAAATGAACCATGGTTGCAATAATACACAATAATCATCATTACTAATCCTATCATGAAAGACTTGATGGCACCTTGAATTGACCATTATCATAACACAAGAAATAAAAAGAAAATAAAAGAAGAGTGTAGATCCCTCTTGAAGGTCAATGGTCAACACGGTCAACGGGTCAACAAAGTCAAGAGGGGTCTAAGTGGTCAAATGGTCAATGCAATTAGCCATCACTAATCTATCACTAAAAGGATTAGTAAACAATGTCTCCCTACTCATAACGGTTTTGACCAAACGAATTGTCAAAACCTTAATGAGTGTGCCACATTACGGTTTTGGCCGAACCAACTGCCAAAACCCTAATGGGGCACCTCCTTCTTCATCCCTCCTCAAAACTGTGCATACACACCCGCATCCGCATTCCGTAGAATGCGAATGCACAGAAGACAAATCAAATCCATCTGTGCAATACTAGGATCTGGCTTAAACCAAAGCCCGCTAGTATTGCCTGCCCGAACAGCATACGCACACAAGTGCACGTAAGTGATCGTAGCCCTGCCGTAAAACCATACGGCCTCTACACGTTTCGCCCAGTGCAGGGAAACTCTCTGTGTGGGACTCTAAAGACTCGACACTACGCTGGCAGTGGGTTTAACCACAGACCGCAAGCGGCACTAGCTGTACGTAACGGTCCCCAGGTAGATGTCGATAAGAAGGCCGATGAGGTAAACCCATCCGAACTCCTACTGAGCCTGTATGTGACAATCTCCGTACAGTCCGGTCTGTTCGTCTGATACATCGCATGGCGGGCCTAGGGGCGGTGAACGTCAGTCTTCTAATAGCGGTACAAGTCGTGTCGGAGTGTAGCCCAGAACACCCTGAGATAACACTGGAAATCTACCAGTATATCTCGCTTGCCCTGGCCAGGGACTACTTGTGTAATGGCTCTCCTAGACACAGCGCGATGTCAACCCCCAATACCGGGAGAGACGAATCCTGTCTAACCGTCACTGCCTCCAAGTGCTTCGGGACTGCACCCAACTACTACCTGTTTGCACGACTCCTTTGAGCCGTGGTAGGGTAGTAATCTAAGTACAGTGGGAACACACTCGAGGCGAAGTGACAGTGTCAAGTCGGCGGACTAAGCTGTACTCATGTCACCTGGGAACTGATAACTGACGATAGGTATAATACCAACCAACAGTTCCCGACGAGTCCTGTCCAGTGTACTCGTAACCTAACGAGCACCCGCATACTATCTCAAGTACGACGTACTGATGGCTATGGGACAGACCGTCTCCCCCGCTGGGATGACAAGCGCATACGCTAGTCTACTCCGGAGTATCGATGCCCTGTCTCGATAGTCCAACGACTAGGGACCTGTATAAGGATGTGCTTATGGATTACCCAGCCCCCACGAGTGTGAGCGCCATCACAACGTTGGTAATCAAGCAAAGATCCTAAGGGCTCTACTAATATGTATATAAGCAATATGCTAAAAGAAACACATGCACATATTGAAGTAGAGACAAACCAAGTAGCATACTACCATTTCGAGCAAGATTGTCTATACAACTGTGAATATCCCAAGCTTCCATCAAGTAATATACAAGCTAGTATGATACAGTAATGGCCTCTAGGGCATATACACTAACAAAAATTCCCCAAATCACTCAGAGAATGATCTCTTTAACAAATTTAACAAATTAATGGGCACTATATAAAGGCCCCTAGACCCCAATTCAAAGGACATGAACATAGATCGAGAACATCAAGATCAAAAACAACAGCATAGAGAATAGAGAGAACTCTGAAGAATTTTGAGAAAAACTCAAGAAGAGGAAAAAAAAGGGTAAAAACCTTTATAAAAAAAGAAGAATTTCTTCTGAATAGATCATTTGATCTAAGAACAAGATCAATGATTTTCAATAAAAAAAAAATACTAATAACAGTGCCTTGCACTTTTTTATGAACCATTGGTTCTGGAATCATAAAGATTCTTTTCTTGAATCCAAAATTGGATCAAGTTATTGAAACAGTGCCTTGCACTTGCAAAAACTGCACTGTTGCGCTCCTGGGTTGGCGCAAACCACCAGAGAGCGCCACGTGTCAACACCATAACCACTTGCGCAATGCGCTTTTAAAAATAAAGCACTGCTCTTTAAAGTTGGCGCAACTCACCAGAGCGCGCCACGTGTCACAGCGCAACAGCGCAGCGCACTGGCACAGCGCACTACTCTAGCGTGACACGTGTCACCTCCACATGCGCTTGCGCTCAATAATTGGCGCAAAGCGCCGGACAGGCCACATGGCCACTGTCAGTTTGATTAATGCACTGCAGGGCCAAGCCCAATAAAAAAAGGCCTAACAGGCCTAATAAAATGCAATGTATTATTTTAAAAAGGGCAGAGCCCAAACAAAAACAGATGTTGTGCATCATTTAAAAGGGACAGAGCCCAAATCAAAAAGGCCTAGCAGGCCAAAAGAAAATGTAGTGCAAGGGCAAAGCCCTAGCACAGGCCTAATAGGCCAAAGATAAAAACGTTGAACATCTTCAACTGGACTTAGCCCAATCATGGCCGTAAGTCCTCAAATTAAATTGACTGAGCACGACTGCTCTCTTAAAATCAATTTACATTCGGTTCAAGGGTACATCTCCGAACTCCTCTGACACCTATTGTTGTAATCCTTCAACGACGTCAGAGAGGTGACGGGTCCCGACGGCCACAAATAAAATGGACCCCCACGTCCCTAAACTGGAACATGGACCACTATGTCCCTAAACTGGAGATGAACCACTATGTCCCTAAACTGGAACAATAGAGCCCCCAAATGTTCTTTTGTCGGACCTAAACGATCCCGTTTAAGTTGACCTTAGCCTCAAATACGGCTAACGTATCCTTAAACCTTCAAACAGACTTTAGTCCCAAATTGGACTATAGATCCCCCAATCGACTTTGGTTCAAGGGTACATCTCCGAACTCCTCTGACACCTATTGTTGTAATCCTTCAACGACGTCAGAGAGGTGACGGGTCCCGACGGCCACAAATAAAATGGACCCCCACGTCCCTAAACTGGAACATGGACCATCATGTCCCTAAACTGGAAATCGACCGTAACGTCATTAAACTAAACAATAGAGCCAATTGCTCTCTTGTCGGATCCAAATGATCCCGTTAAGTTGATCTTAGTCTGGAGATTAGGCTAACGTATCCTTAACAAAAGTTTGAGTTGATCTTAGCCTTAAATAGGGCTAACGTATCCTTAAACTAAAACACCAAACCCAAATCTAAGAAAATACGGATTTGGACTAATCCACGTCCTACGGGTGACGACATAAATTAGTCTCCGTATACAATCCACGGACAACCACAAACAAAACAAACACCCACGACGCGAAGTGAACATCGGGAGAAGGAGAAAGTGGCTACCGCGATGCGGTAGCGTAATTAACTGCAGGGGCTTGCGCCTGCAGGAAAGAGCGTACCCACAATACAAAACCCCTCAAGCGAGGGGGAATCTGATGAAGTCTGCTACATCAGCCGCATCCGTCTAAACCTCCGATACACGGTGCCATAAATCAACTTAGCATCTTCAGAGAGGTGGACGGATAAAACCAAATAGCATCTGCCCCGAATTTCAGGCAAGACGTTTATCGCGTCTCCGCCACGTCATTCGGAGGGGAACAATACCTGTTGAAGAAGAAGGAGTCATTCAAAGCCTATTAATTAAAATAGCCGCGGAAAGATATGACCGAAGTATACCTGATTGTGCGATGGTGTTTAGTGCTGCTTCATCGTGAGCTAGTTGCTTTTAAAACGCGATGGCAGCTTCTAGATCGGTATCATCCGGCTCCATAAACAAACCCTCATTGGTCCTATACTCACTTAGGCCCTCGCTGTAAGGAGCATGAGGCTCCTGGCCGAATACAACGTCTGCAGAAAGTATCGACTTCTTTTTCTTCTGCGAGCGAATGCCGGGAGCCGATAACACAAGCTTACGCTTGGCGGGCAATTTGGGGCGACGAGTCCCTATCTCCGCACCCTCGCCAGACTCGGGAAAGGCTACAGCTACCGCTTCTATAGGCCCGCGGGGTAGGGGCGGCTCAGGCATAACACGTGATACCACAGCCGCAACAGCTTCCCTCAAGGGAGCACGGACGATGGTCCGTCGCTTTAAGGGAACGGTCGGATTACCAGCGGGGGCGGTGCCCTTGCGATTGAGCAATAATCGCTTTTCTTCCTTAATAACGGCTCCTATAGAATGCTGATACCACGCTACATATGCATTCAAGATTCGCGGAACGCAACTCGGCTCATTGATAAAGAAATTGGAGCCGATGTTCAACCGCATAAAATGGTGTAATGCATTGCGAATGCCTTCTTCTTTAGCAGCTGGCTCAGCTAGGAAGGCCTCGAGCGGGATGCCTTGATTATAGCCTGATTGCTTGATGAAACGGTGCGGGTTGTATCTCATGAACAACGCCGAATCATTCTGCCTAAACACGAGAAAGCCCGACCTGATAGAATATAGATGAAGAATCTCTCGAGCTTTCAAGATAGAGGCCCCATCTTTAAAAGTATCGCGCATAGTGTAAGTCCATGTCACGCACCCCCACGAACTTGCGGGGAGGCGGAATATATGAAAAACGATTATCAATGCTTCGTAACACGGACTTGAGCGCATGAATCGTATCTAAACCGTTACTAGCAAACTACGAGAGGTTTAACTACTCGGATTCGAAGTTATACCTCACATTACTTGTCCTTCGGGTCTTCATCGTTGTCCTCCACTCCTCGTAGGATCCTTGGAACATCGGCACCTCAACGGCCTCCTCGAGTCAAAGACGATCCACCCGAGAGCTCCTACGCCAAGCTTGATCTCTAACTTGAGATAACTAGGTTGCTCAAAGTGCTAATCTAAGCTACCCAGGGGATATAGAGTGAGGTTATGGATGTATTAGTCTAGCTAACCCTTGATCTCAACACATGAGAGGTTAGGGTTAGGGTTTGAAGAGAGAGAGCTTGAGGAGAGAGAAGGTGAGAAAGTGAATCCTTTTGGATGAATGAAATCATTTGTGTATATATGAAATATATGATAATATTAAGTAAATAACAAATAATGAATTATCACCATGTTTCATTAATACACTAAGTGATTCATCACATGAGTCATATAAAACATTAAATGAATCATTAACTCAATGTATGAATCACTACATGACTCATTAATCCAATAATGCATATGCCACCTTAACCCCCAAGTCACCATGCTTCTAGAAGCTTCCCGGAAAATTACGAGAACGCCCCTCCAATCCGTGAAAACACGGAAAAACTTTAGACTGTATAAATCCAATAACCTGATACTAGAATCTGGCTTAAACCAAAGTCGGCTAGTAAAAACTGTCCGAACGTCGCACGTGCGTTTAAACACGTATGCGTCCGAACCCTTGTCGTAAAACCATACGACCTCTATATCGTTTCGCCTGGAGCAGGGAAACTCTCTGTGTGGGACTCTAAAGACTCGACACTACGCTGGCAGTGGGTTTAACCACAGACCGCAAGCGGCACTAGCTGTACATAACGGTCCCCAGGTAGATGTCGATAAGAAGGCCGATGAGAAAACCCATCCGAACTCCTACTGAGCCTGATGTGACAATCTCCGTACAGTCCGGTCTGTTCATCTAAGACTATCGCATATCGAGTCTAGGGGGCGGCAAGCGTCAGTCCCCTAATAGTGGTATAAGTCGTGTCGGAGCGTAGACCATTACACCCTGAGAAACTACTGGAACCTACCAGTAAATCTCGCTTGCCCTGGCCAGGGACTTTGCGTAATGGCTCTCTGACACAGCGCGATATCAACTCCCAATACCGGGAGAGACGAATCTTGTCTAACCGCCACTGCCTCCAAGTGCTCGGGACTGCACCCAACTGCTACCTGTTTGCACGACTCCTTTGAGCCGCGGTAGGGTAGCAATCTAAGAACAGTGGGACACACTCGAGGCGAAGTAGCAGTGTCAAGTCTGTGGACTATGCTGTACTCATGTCACCTGGGAACTGTTAACTGACGACGGGTATAATACCAACCAGCAGTTCCCCTGTGAGTCATGTCCAGTGTACCCGTAACCTAACGAGCACCTGTATACTATCTCCAGTATGACGTACTGATGGCTGTGGGACAGACCATCTCCCCAACTGGGATGAGAAGCGCACACACTAGTCTACTCCGGAATATCGATGTCCTGTCTCTATAATCCTATGACTAGGGATAACTATAGGATGTTGCTTATAGACTACCAAGCCCCCACTAGTGTGACTGTCATCACAACGCTGGTAATCAAGCAAAGATCCTATGGGCTCTACTAATATGTATAAGTGATACGTTACAAGAAACATATTAAAGTAGACACAAACTAAGTAGCATACTACCATTTTTAGCAAGACTGTATATATAACTGTGAATATCCCAAGCTTCCATTAAGTAATATACAACCTAGTATGATACAATAATGGCCCCTAGGGCATATACACTAACACATAGGCTGCAACGGTTTTGTGGATTCTTTGCCAGTGATGAAAACCTTATCGACAAAAGTCATGCCATCCCCAACCATACGCGGACGAAGGAGCAAACCCCTAGCCTCCCGCTCTGTCGGATTTAAAACAGACGCGTCGACTAGGCGCATAATCCGAGGGAAGTTGTAATTTTCGAAGAAACGAGGTCCTTTATGGGCACCAAAAGAGCCAAGTACATGCAGCTCGATCCATGACGTAAAATAATGCAACGAGAAAGTAACGGGTTGTACCCCCGGCTGAGTGGTGTCCGCCGCTAAGCTAAGACCATGGTACAGGTGTGCCAACCCACTAATCCCGATAGCCACTTGCATTCCCGCAACCATACGATGCGCTGGGTAAAAGACTGATGGCCTCATATAATGAGGGTGCATTGGAAGCACGAACCAGTTCAGCCATAAGCCAATGAACCCCAGCACGAACGTCTCTTCATCGACGTCCAGAGCAGCAAGCTCCGTGAAGGGAACGACAGGAGCAGCCGGACTAAAGAAACTTTTTAAATCCGCCTCCGCCGTCAGTTGGTTATCCAAACCAAAACCAAACGGATCGTCAAGCTTGGCGAACAGCGCAGCTTTCTTTGATAAAGCTTCCGGACGAAGAAAACGAGCGATGAAGTCTGCGTGACTGACTCCATGCCCTCCGGACTCCAGAAATATACTTTCATATATATTCAACACCTTGATCAAGCTCGGGAATTTGTATTGAATGGCGTTCTCTGGGATAAGGCCCATTACCACTGATTTGGTGGCAAAGATATACTCGTCCGGAGGAAGCAACTCCTCATAGTGTTCTCCCCTGATTGGTAAGCCAGAGATCTCTGCAAACTCCTCTAAAGATATTGAGACTTCTCGATCCGACAAAAGGAAAGTATAGGACGGAATATTCCATTGCTCCAGAAAAGCCTTGATCCACCATGCAGGAGGTGTGGAATATTGAATGAGAGACGCATAAACGGCGGGGTACAGCCCAAGCTTCAGTAGCAACGATCTCTTGGCCGACAAAATGTAGCGGGCCCACTGCAAATACCCAGCTGGATGACGAGGAGTTAGGTCTATCATGTACGGTTGTCCCCAAGGGCGTGACTCGCCCTGGCATATGCGCCGTCCTAGAGTATCCTAAGTCGCCGCTGGCTGTACTGGTATCACGGCCATAGAGGGTTGAAAGCAACCCTCTGAGGTCTAGTTGACCTCCTCCACGGCATAGTTCGCTGGAGGTGCATCGGCGTAAGGAATCGTCGAAATAGGCTCCGAAGGTGCCGCGCAAGAAAAGCTTCGCCGACCCCTAATGATCTGACTGTACCATGTTCCCCATAAATGAAGATTCTTTTGCTCTGGGTCGTGATTTTTGATCAACGCGAAGACTTCCCTGTCCACAGGTGCTTCAGGGAATCCGCTTTTCGAACGGACGAACGGGAAAGAAATGTCGGAAGACATAGTACCTGCGCGAAAAAGAACAAAAATTAGCCGTCAATGCTACAGTTTAAGTTCTGTCGCTTGGTACTTTAAATTCGTACCGCACTGCAATGCAGTGGAAAGGGACCAAAGGGGACCCCACACAATCTAGATAATGGCTCATCATTAATAAAACAGTCTCATCATGTTATGAGACAGTCATTAAATGAGGAAATCCTAAGAGGATTCTCATTTAATGAAGGCCCCTTGGGCCAAGGAGTAAATCTCCCTTGAGAGCAGCGCTCTACAACAGATATGACATATGTCATAATTAATGATGAAAGGAATAAAATTCCCCTCAAAAAAATCTAAAGAGCAATACTCTGCGAAGAAGATGGAATAATCCAACAAAGACCCTAAAAGCAAAGCTTTTACTAAGTTAAAAATTCCAAGATCTTCAAGATCTATGAACAAACTCAAAAGGGTTCTTCATGGAAGATGAGCAGATCCATGATCTGAGAAGAGCAAGGCTCTATTAATGGGTAACCTTAAAATATTTTTTAAGATCTATGATCTGAGAAGAGCAAAGCTCTATTAATAAGTTCAATTCTTACCAAAGCTGGGCAGAGTTTTGACTCTTAAGAAATTTCTTAAGGAAAAGAGCGTAGCTCTGAAAGAGAATTAATTCTCAGAAAAATAAGAAAGATGAAAAAACAGTTATCTCAAGGGCCAAAGGCTCTATTTATAGGCACTGAGAGCCGTTTCAACTTCTAAGTTGATCTAATGGTGCATATGCTGCCACCGCTGCACTCACGTGTAAGCCACGTGAGCGCAACGGTAGGAGGGCATTTGTTTCCCCCAATCAGAGCAAGTCTCTGTTCAAATTTTGAAATTTGAAATGAAGCGGCGCTTTATAAAAGCACTAGCACTAAATGCGCCAGCGCTAAGAATCAAAAAATCTGATACAGCGCTCATGTGCAAAGAACGAGAGCGCTCGCGCTAGCAGCGCCAGCGCTAAGAGTCAAAGACTTCGATGCAGCACTCACGTGCAAAGCAAGAGAGCGCTGGCGCTAAGTGCGCTAGCACCCGGAGTCAAAGACTCTGATGCAGTGCTCACGTGCAAAGCACGAGAGCGCTAACACTGGAACTAAATGTTCCTCGCCCTTAGATCAAAGATCCAACAAAGATGACTAAAAATCATCAAATTACCTCTGAAAATTAGAGCACTGTTGGATCAAAAATCCAATGGTGATTAAAAATCACCAAGATATAGAATAAGTTCTGTATGGGAATAGATTTTCCCAATCTTGTTAAAAAACAAGAAGATCGTCTTCTGTAAAACAGAAGCCCTTGGATCAAAGATCCAACGATAGGAAACATTCCCAAATCACTTAGAGAAAAGTTCTCTTCAACTGATTCAACAAATCAGCCTCCCCTATATAAAGGACCCAAGACTTCAAGTCTGACACAGAGAGACCCCCCCCCCCACAAGCTTTGAGAAATTTCAAAGAGAAGAGCAAGCTCTCAGAAGAAGAATTTCTTCAAGGTAAATAAAACGGAGAGATTGAACCATCTCCTCAATAAAGAAGAACCTAGTTCTTCTTCTAGATCATAGATCTAAAAAGACAGAAGTCTTTCAGAAAAAACATAAGAGATTGTAATATCTCCCATAAAAATAAGAACTTTGTTCTTAAGATCCACGAGACAAAGTCTCCTATGAACGAGAATTCAATTCTCAGAGTACAAAATTGATCAAGAGCGCTCTGCACTCATTGACTGGCGCTCAGCGCCAAGCGCGCCACGTGCTCCTCACGTGTGCGCTATCTCACAAGAAGCGCATTAGCGCTCCAAGTCTGGCGCTCAGTGCCAAGCGCGCCACGTGCTTCTCACGTGTGCGCTACATCATAAGAAGCGTATTAGCGCTCCAAGTCTGGCGCTTAGTGCCAAGCGCGCCACGTGTTTCTCATGTGTGCGCTACATCATAAGAAGTGCATCAGCACTCCAAGTCTGGCGCTCAGTGCCAAGCGCGCCACGTGCTTCTCAAGTGTGCGCTACATCATAAGAAGTGCATCAGCACTCCAAGTCTGGCGCTCAGTACCAAGAGCTCCACGTGCTCCTCATGTGTGCGCTACTTCATAAAGAGCGTTTTAGCGCTTCAAATCTGGCGATCAGCGACAAGCGCGCCACGTGCTCCTCACGTGTGCGCTACTTCACAAGAGCGCTCTACACTCCTTGACTGGCGCTCAGCGCCAAGCGCGCCACGTGCTCCTCACATGTGCGCTATCTCACAGGAAACGCCTTAGCGCTCCAAATATGGCGCTCAGCGCCAAGCGCACCACGTGCTCCTCACGTGTGCGCTGAAAGAACATAAACTGTACTTTAAATAATGCCCCAGAGGCTTAATGAGTGCTCAACACTCAATAAAAGACAAAAAGGTTGTCAGAACCCAAAACCAATGCTCAGCATTGCTAAATGAAAAGGGACTGAGCCTAATTAAATGTCCAACATTTTAACTGAGTGGGATGAGCCCAAGTTGGTCACAGGCCTCTAATTCAGATTAATTGAGCCCATATGCTCGTAAATCTTTTCAACTGATCTTAGTCTCAAACTTGACTACAGATTTCCTAACCAACATTGGTTCAAGGGTACATCTCTTCATACCTCTGATATATGTCGTTGTAATTCTTCAACGTCTTCAGAGAGATGGAGAGTCCCAATAACCAATAACTTTTGGCGCATCCCCAAATGGTTGAACCAAAACCACATAGACTATGACGTCTTTAAACTGGACTATGATGTCCTTAAACCTTACAGACTATGAGGTCCCTAAGCTTATGGACTATGATGTCCTTAAACTTATGGACCACAACGTCCCTAAACTAAACTCTATAGACTATGACGTCTTTAAACTGTACTATGATGTCCTTAAACTTTACGGACTATGAGGTTCCTAAACTCATGGACTATAATGTCCTTAAACTTTGTGGACTGTGAGGTATTTAATCTCATAGACTATGATGTTTTTAAACTTTATAGACTATGACGTCTTTAAACTATGGACTATGATGTCCTTAAACTCCACGGACTATGATGTCCTTAAACCCAATGGACCGCAATGTCCTTAAACTAAAACAATAAAGTCTAAATGCTCTTTTGTTGGATCTAAATGATCCTGTTAAGTAGATCTTAGTCTAAAATTAGACTAACATATCCTTAACAAACGTTTAAGTTGATCTTAGTCTCAAATGAGATTAACGATCCTTAAACCCAACCCAAACCCAAGTCTAAGAAAATACGGATTTGGACTAATCCACGCCCTACGGGCGACAACATAAATTAGTCTCCGTATACAATCCACGGGCAACCAAAAACAAAACAAACACACACGACACGGAGTGACCATATTGAGAAGGAGAAAGTGGTTACCGTGATGCGATAGCGTAATTAACTGCAGGGGCTTGCGCCTGCAGGGAAGAGCGTCCCCACAATCAAAAACCCCTCATAATGAGGGGGAATCTGACGAAGTCTGCTACATCGGCCGCATCTGTCCAAACCTCCGATGCATGGTGCCATAAATCAACCTGGCATCTTCGGAGAGGTGGACGGATAAAACCAAATGGCATCTGTCTCCAAATTCAGGCAAGGCGACCTACGCGGTTTCATCTCTGTTTTCGGCGGCGAACAACTTCAAAACCTCCAGATTGGTCCGGTATGATGAGAATATGTGCTGATGTCAATCTTGACTTGAGTTCTACGAAAGCTCGTTCGCATGCTTCTGACCACACGAATTCTTCATCTTTACGTGTGAGCTTGGTCATGGGTGTTGCAATCTTCGAAAATCCTTCAATGAACCTTCTGTAATATCCTGCTAAACCCAAGAAGCTTCAAATGTCCTTCACTGACTTCGGTGTCGGCCATTCGCTTACTGCTGATACTTTAGCTGGATCTACAGAGATTCCATTGCCTGATACAATATGTCCAAGAAAACAGACTTGATCTAGCCAAAACTCGCACTTGCTGTACTTGGCATAGAGTTGATGCTATTGTAGAGTCTCCAGGAAAATTCGTAGGTGCTCGGCATGTTCTTTCCGACTCTTAGAATACACCAGGATATCGTCGATGAAGATGACAACAAACCTGTCTAGGTACTCTCAGAAAACTTGATTCATTAGGTTCATGAATATAGCCGGTGCGTTGGTCACTCCAAATGGCATCACAAGAAATTCGTAATGTCCATAGCAAATTCTGAATGCCGTTTTATGGATATCAGATTCTTTGACCTTCACCTGATGATAACCCGAATGAAGATCTAACTTGGAGAAAACTCAAGATCTACTTAGCTGATCAAACAGATCGTCGATACGCGGGAGCGGATACTTGTTCTTTATAGTTACATCGTTTAGAGCTCTATAATCAAGCACATTCGATATGAACCTTCCTTCTTCTTTACAAGTAGAACTGGTGATCCCCAACTTGAAATGCTGGGACGAATCCATCCTTTCGTCAATAATTCGTCCAACTGAGTACGGACTTCCTTCAAACCTTCAGGGCTTAACTGATACGGTGCTTCGATCACCGGTTGTGCTCCAGGTACTAAAGAAATGCTGAATCAAGAGCTCGATCGGGAGGCAACCCTGATATGTCTTCAGGAAATACATCGTCGAACTCTCGAACTATCTCTGGCTTCGATCCTTCCTCCGCTTGAAGTGCTGCAATCACTGCCTTCTTCGGTTTTGCCCTGTATGTGCTTGGCTCCAGGGTACGGTCTCCACTTTTGAAATAAAAGACCGGATGCTCTGGAATCTCGAACACTACTCTCCTTTGACGACAGTCAATGGTAGCATAGAATGTTCATAGCCAATCCATACCCAAAACGACATCGAAATTCAGTATGTCCAGCACCTTGAAGTCAACATAGAATTCTCTGCTGCAGACGACCACTGGACACAGGTCGTATCCCATTATTTCCTTTAGAACGTTGTTCCCTGAACTGACATTCCAGCTGGATACAAGCGGTTTGACTGGAATCGCATGAGTTCGGACGAACCATTGCAATATAAAGAAATGCGATACTCTAGTATCGAAGAGTGCTAGTGCAGGAAGTGAAGCTACTAAGATCGTACCTAAGTTATGTGGGATAGGTTTTAGGTATAAGGAAAAGATATATAGATATGTATATAGACAGAAAGAAAGGAAATTGTTACCAGTGATGACTTGGCCGGTGGTTTCAGCTTCTTCCACAGTCATTGTGAAAGCCTGTCGCCTCGGTACATTCCTCCATGCTAGAGGAGCATTCCTCTGCCTGTTCCTTTGTCGTTAAGGTATATTTCTTTGAGCTTGATGGAACTGACGAGGAGGAGGTGCAGTCTGTCCACAAGGTGGTGGGGCAGGGAGAGCGAGTCGTGGAGCAGGTGCCTGAATGGCTGGGCGTTGCTGATATGTAATTGCTGGTCTAAGTGCAGCATTTGGGTTGTGTCTACGAGGACAAGACCCAATGTCATGAGTGGCTGAGCCGCAGACTAAGCAAAGACGATTTGCACGCCGGCAGTCCTTTGCCAAATGTCCATCTCTCCTGCAGTAGATAAAAAAGGCTGGGTTGGGCCGGTTGTTTGGTACCCCCGGTCTCCTGGGCACAAATTGTGGGCTTGAAGAAGCTCCTCCTGCCATCTGGGTGGCAGGGTGCTAGATTGAATTCTGGTATAGACAAATTGTGCTTCCGGTTCGGTCGAGTCAGATTGTTATAGATTGAATTCTGGTATAGACATATTCATGTTGGATTACAGTTTATACTTGAATCAAATTCAAGATAGATTATAATCATATTTGACCATGACTCGAACTAAGTTATACTTTTAAACAAAATTGAAGTCCTGAATTAATTGTGATGTTATCAGTAACTGCTGCACACGGACGGGAGGATTTGTGCATTTTTCCAAGACAATTACCGTATTGATAACACCGTTGTTAGATTGTCTAACTTAGATAGGTAAGCACCCATATTCTCCGGCTCCGTGAGGCTCAAGAGAACCGGTCCCGCTTAAACCTATATTAACTAGGGTCCTTATTGTAATTTAGTATAACTTGAGGGGGTTTTATGTAAAAATAGTTTTGATATACTTTCAAAATACACCTCAAGTATTTAATTCTCGTCTTTAGGGTTTCCATAGATGTATATTTTATAAAAGTGAAATTTTCTAGTGAGTAGAACCTAGTTTTCATTGTATATGGTATTTCATTGAAATATTGGAATTTATATTGAATTGTAATGGTAGTTTCATGAAATGGCGATTCCTTTGATTTAGAAAACATGCAATATTTGTATAATATATTTAGAATAGATCTTTTAATAATATATATATATATATATATATATATATATATATATAATAAAATAAAGTTTATTTATTTTGTAAAAATCTCATTTTCTTAAAGTTGCATTAAAAATTCCATCGAGATCGAATGCTCCTTTCGGAGGTCTACATCTCGCTCTACTAGACCCGAGGATGTGTGATAATTCGCACCATCCCGATCGGGGTTCCTCAAAATGGGTTGTAGAGGCACAATTGTAAGGAATTTAATTAACACCCTTTTTAAAGAAAACGGTTTTTAATTGTTTAAGGTATTTATTCGTAAAAGCGTATTTCCCATAAACTAGAATCCCAAAATTCATTGTGCTATGTCCAAAATGTGTGTTGTGATGAGGTAGGTCATTACCTCGTGAGTTTTCTAAAGGTAATATGGTTAAAAGTGGATAACAATATCGTTTGTAAATATAATGGTATTTTACTGTAAAAGTGAAATAGAAATTTCAACATGAATTATTTTGAGATGAAACTTGTTCTAATATATTTATTTATGTTTGTTAAACATTATGAGAGAATATGGTATTTTATTATTTAAGAAAAATGGAGTTTTTAAAGAAAAACGAATCGGAAGTCGGAATAACTCCGCTTCCGACGAGTTTTGAAAAAGAGGAGTTTTAGAATAGAAAAAGAGAAGGGGAGAGGAGACTTACTGATTATAAAGAAAGAGGGGAGAAGGGAGAGGCTTTCAGAACCGTCGGGACGTCGTTTTGTCGCCGGATTCTTCTTGGAACTTCGCCGGAACTTCGCCTCTTGCTAACTCCCCTTGCATAACTTGGGACTTGGAAATTTTATAGAGTTTTTGTAATGAAATTCTGAGTGAGGGGAGGTGAAATATGGTGTGGTATTTATAAGAAAAATTAAGGTTTAGGGTAATGAAGAATAGGATTAAAATGTGCATTAAAATGTGCATTAAAATGTGGATTAACGCCCATTTTTAATTCTCTGGAAATGTGCAGAGAAATCAAACAGTATGGGGGTAGTGGGGTAGGCCAAGGGGTTCAGGGGTTGAAGTATGGGGAGCATCCCCTATGGGGGGGCCCAGCGGTGCCGGTTGCATCAAGGATCTTGCCGGTCCATTACCGGTGAGTGATGGTAAGATTTTCGCCACGTGTCCCCGCCGCTTTGTATACTTCAGTGCACATGTTTGATTTCTGTGTGACTCTTCATTTTACGTGTAGTGCACGTTTAAACTTTTGGGCTTCTAAAAGATTGAAAGAAAAATCAACAAAAAGATAATGTGGCTGGGGGATTCGAACACAGGGGCTATGTCACAGCAGTGCAAGGCTTTACCAATGAGCTATAAGTGCTTTCTTGCTGTTCAAAAGCAATTCAAATACTTATAGTGTACACAGGATTGCAAATACTCCATTTGTACATTAACTTTAAAATGAATTTTCTGTACATTGAAATTGGAGTTGTTACAGTTGGCGACTAAGTGCATCAAGAACTAATTCACCTTCACTGGATGATATTGTAGGTTGATGTCGAAGTCCCCTATAAGTTCTAGCCATCTTCTCTGCCGCATGTTTAACTCCTTCTGAGTAAACACATACTTCAGACTTTTGTGGTCCGTGTATATATATACTGGCTCTCCAAGTAGATAATGGCTCCAAATCTTATGTGCAAAGATAACGGCCGCCAACTCCAAATTATGTATCGGATAATTGCGCTCATGAATCTTCAGTTGTCTTTATGCATAAGCTACAACTTTTCCCTGCTGGTGTAGAACACATCCTAATCCCTTAACGGATGCATCGCAATGCACAACAAAACCTCCAGATTGGTCCGGTATTATGAGAATAGAAGCTGATGTCAATCTTGACTTGAGTTCTACAAAATCTTGTTCACATGCTTCTGACCACACAAATGTTTCATCTTTACGTGTGAGCTTGGTCGAGGGTGTTGCAATCTTCGAAAAGCCTTCTATGAATCTTCGGTAGTATCCTGCTAAACCCAAGAAACTTCGAATTTCCTTCACGGTCTTTGGTGTCTGCCATTCACTTACTGCTGATACTTTAGCTGGATCCACAGAGATTCCTTCGCCTGAAACGATATGTCCGAGAAATCCGACTTGATCTAGCCAAAATTTGCACTTGCTATACTTAGCATAAAGTTGATGCTGTCGTAAAATCTTCAAGACAATACTCAAATGTTCAGTGTGTTCTTTCCGACTCTTTGAATACACCAGGATGTCGTCTATGAAAATAACAACAAATCTGTCTAGGTACTCTCGGAAAACCTGGTTCATCAGATTCATAAATATGGCCGGTGCATTGATCACTCCAAATGGCATCACGAGAAACTCATAATGACCATAGCGAGTCATGAATGTCGTCTTCGGAATATCAGACTCTTTGACCTTTACCTGATGATAACACGAACGAAGATCCAACTTTGAGAAAATGCAAGACCCACTTAGCTGATCGAACAAATCGTCGATTCACGGTAGTGGATACTTGTTCTTTATCGTGACTTCGTTCAGAGCTAGGTAGTCTATGCACATTCTATATGAACCTTCCTTCTTCTTCACAAGAAAAACTGGAGATCCCCAACTTAAAGTACTGGGACGAATCCATCCTTTCTTCAGAAGTTCATCCAATTGAGTACGGATCTCCTTCAATCCTTCAGGACTTAAGCGATATGGTGCTTTGATCACCGGTTGTGCACCAAGTACTAAATCAATACTGAATTCAAGAGCTCGATCGGGAGGCAAACCAGAGACGTCTTCAGGAAATATATCTTCGAACTCTCGAACTACTTCTGCCTTGTCTTCTTCAGCTTGTGTTGTTGCAATCACTGCTTTCCTTGGTTTAGCCTTGTAGGTGCTAGGTTCCAGGGTACGGTCTCCATTTTTGAAATAAAAGACCGGATGATCTGGTATCTCGAACACTACCCTTCTTTGATGACAGTCGATGGTGGTGTAAAAAGTTCCTAGCCAGTCCATACCCAAGACTACATCGAAGTTCGGTATGTCTAGCACCTTAAAGTCGGCATAAAATTCTCTGCTGCAGACGACTACTGGACACAAGTCGTATCCCAAAGTTGCCTTTAAAACGTCGTTCCCTGAAGTGACATTCCAGCTGGATACGAGCGGTTTAACTGGAATCGCATCAGTTCGGACGAACCGTTGCAACATAAAGCAATGTGATGCTCCAGTATCGAAGAGTGCTAAGACAAATAAGGAGGCTACTAAGATTGTACCTAAGTTGTGTGGAATATCTTTTAGGTATAGGAAAAGATATTTTGATATGTATAAATATTGAAAGAAAGTTTGAAAGACAGGGATTTACAAGTGATGACTTGACCAGTAGCTTTAGCTTCTTCCATAGTCATCGTGAAATCTTGACGCCCAGGTACATTCCTCCTTACTGGAGGAGCATTCCTCTTTCTGTTCCTCTGTCCTTGAGGTAGGTTCCTTTATGCTTGATGGAACTGACGAGGAAGAGGTGCAGTAGGTCCACGAGGAGGTGGAGCTGGGAGAGCAAGTCGAGTTGCAGGTTCCTGGATAGCTGGCCGCTGCGAAAAAGCGATGGCTGATCTAGGGGCTAGATTCGGATTGAGTCTACAAGTACATGCAACAATGTTGTGAGTGGATGAGCCGCAGACTAAGCACATGCCATTTTCATGTCTGTAATCCTTCGCCAGGTGTCCATTCCTCCTGCGGTAGATGCATAAGTCTGGACTGGGCCGGTTAAAAGTTACTCCCGGTTTCCTGGGTACAAACGGTGGCGTGGAAGAAGATCCTCCTGCCATCTGAGTGGCAGGGCGCTTCACACCGGCAGACCGAGGTCTGCCCTTCTTCTTTACAACTGCCTCATATCGACGGGCAGCCTTCAGAGCTAAATCATGGTTTGGGAAATCCCCTGTAGCTAGAGCAGCTTTGATCTCCTGGTCCAACCCTTGCTGAAATAATCTAGCCCTGATCTCAGCAGTCGGTATGAGATGTGCTGCGAACCTGTTACGGTCTTGTGTTAGCAGTGTAGTATGTGTTATAAGGAAATTCAATATTAAGACATATCTTACCTGCTGAGCATGGTAATCTCGGTATCATACTCATCCACAGATTTGCTCCACATAGAGCCTTGTTGCAGGTGGATAAATTGCTGCTCCATGTCAAAACGGGCAGTCCCGGGAAAAAAATTTGCGTCGAACATCTCATAAAATGTCTTCCATTAGATCGGCTGGGCAAGACGGCTTTCTTCAGCCTTCCACCATTTTCTGGCGTCGTCAGTTAGTTGCAGCTTCGCAACTCTTACCCAAGCAATATCTGGCACTTGTGCTGCTGCCATATCGTCCTCAATCAACTGAGCCCATTCTTCCTCTTCCAGGGGCTCTCTTTCCCAGAGAATTATTTAGGGTGCACTACCCGGAATTGTTTCACACCGGGTGCCTCAACTTCTGGGCGGTGTAGGAGGATGGCAGTCTGTTGCTGCTGGCCCACCAAGAGGCTCTTAATTGCCTCAAGCAATACCGTCTGCTCATTGATAGGAGCTGTTACGGGAGGTGTAAGTGGTAAAGGTGATGGTGGGGTGTTGTCGTTTACGTTGGTGCTGGTGTTGTTCGGAGAATCCATAACCTTGAAAGAAAAATAGGGTTAGGATAGATTCAAGGAATTTGAAATGTAAAGAATATTTTTAGTTGCTGATTCTTATAATTCTTATGATATATTGCTTAGATTTCCATGCAGAACTAACCTGCATGGGCCGCCAACAAAACCTGTCATGCCCCACTTCCTAATATACGGGGAAGTAGACGTGGCAAGGCCGCGACGTATTTACTCAGAAGTAAACACGTTAAGCGTAAATAAGCAATATAAAAGTAAAACACAAGAATGACATGAGATGTAATGAAACAACAACTTTTTATTTATATTCATTCTTTACATGCAACTGGAAAGTAAAATACAATATTGGAAAGCGATGCCTAAACAATGGCATATGAACTGAAAAAAAAGTTAATACAAGTAAGAATTAGAACTCTGGCTCCTCTGAAAACTGCACCAAATCTTCCTGACTGGGCTCGATCCCTTGAGATTCAGGTCCTCCTGACAACATTCCAAAGAAAGAAGAGATAGGAATGTCGTCAGCGAATAATCGCTCGGTAAGTCCCAAAAGAGAGATAGATCAAGTAAAAGGAATAGATCTGGTAATTTATTTGTTTTTTTATGCTAACGTAGTTGTTTGTAGCTTGGTACAGAATGTCTCAGTGTATACGAGAGAAGTCCAACTTGCTCCATAGACTAAGGCATATAGAGTACAAGGCAGCGTTAAACCCACGGGACAACGGCACGGATATTCAGGTTAGGTGTATTATAGTGACCGTCTCATTCCACTTCTAATACATTCCGTACCAATCTACCCCGTTAAAAACCCCGTAATGCATATTGTATTGATTGTAATGAGTTGTAGTATAAAACTTGCCGAAACCATGGTATAAGTTGTGTTAGGAATATGTATGCCCTAGAGGCCATTATTGTACATGTGATGTATATTATAGTGGATGCTTGGACATATATATAGAGGAATTTCTTACTCGACATGATAGTATGCTATCTGGTTACTCTTTATCTTAACATGTTGACTGGTATTCTTTACTGTCTTGATTTCACATGTTGATAAAGCCTTTAGGATATGTACTTTACTACCAGGACTATGATGAGATCATACTAGTGGGGCCAGGGTGGTCTAAAAGTACATCCTTTAATCAGTTCCTAGTCAAGGGAATATCAAGACTAGGGTATCGATATTCCAGAGTAGACTAGTGTGTACGTTTCTTGTCCCTTAGAGGGCGATGGTTGATCCCACAACTATTGGTGTGTGACATCAAAGATTGTACACAGGTGCTCATTGGAGAATGGGTACAACGAACAGGACTCGCCGAGAACTCCTAGATGGTTATATACCTAACGTCAGATAGCAGTTCTCTGGTGACACTGGTACAGGTTAGTCTGTAGACCCGAGATTGTCATAGAGTCTTGTGTGGCTCCCACCGTGCTTTGATTTCTCCCTACCACGGTTCAAAGGATTCGTGCAAACAGGTGGATTTTGGGTATAGTCCTGAGTCACATGGAGGCAATGAGCGATAGGAGGGGTTTCATCTCTCCCAGTATTGGGGGTTGATGTTGCGCTATACTCGATTGGCTATAACTGGAAGTCCCTGGCCAGGGCTGCTACTGAGATTTACTGATAAGAGTTATCAGTAGTTTCTCGAACCGTTATAGGCCAAACATCGGCATGACTTATCACGTTACTGGGGGATGACGTTTACCACCCCTAGACATGATATGTGACATATCAGACGAAGAGACCAAACTGTACAGTGGTGTTACTGATAGGCTTCATGGAGAGTATGGATGAGCTTGCTTGTTGATCTTCATATCGCTCAATACCCAGATAGCCGTTACGTCCAGCTAGTACCGCTGACGGCTTGTAGGTGATTGATGTGATCATCACATATTACTGGAGTATTGACAAGTCTTTAGAGTCCCATATAGAAGTTTCCTGGTTCGATCGAAACGAAGTAGGGCACATATGTTGATATGTGCGTAGGCCTGATTAAATATGAGTATGTGATACCGTATTATAATCTGGAAGTTATCTGATATCCGTCAGGTTATATGTGATATAACCGGATTATCGAATCAAGTGTTGGTTTGATAATGTGATAAACAGATAAATGATATTAGTCGGTCATATATAATATAACCGGATTATTAGATCAAGTGTTGATTTAATAATTTGATATAAATTATATTTGATATAATTATATATTAACTAATATCATTAGCTCACTAATTGCTTTATATATATATATATATATATATATATATATATATATATATATATTAATGTATATTTGATATATATAAATATATATATATATATATTATATGAAACATAGCATGTTTTTCTATGTTAAGAAAATAGAAAAATGAGGTGTAAATTGTGGAGATATTTGTGGAATGGGCAATGCATGGGTTTTATTATTTGTATATTACTCTTGACTCACTATTCAAGCATGGTTGCAATTTATTATTGCATTTTATTCCATGCTTGAATAAGTGAGGAAAAAGATATTCATTTTCTCATTCTATGCTTGCATAAACTCTTGAGTTCATGCCTTAGCCATTTCTTGATCTCTTGCTCTCTCTTGCTCTCCACCATTTTCTTTACCTCACCTCCAAGTTCAAGCCCTCACATGTGATGTGAATTATTGAACTTGTGAAAACCCTAGTGAGCAAAATAAACCCCTACCTCACCATCTCACATTAGATTAGTAATTTGATGTGAAGTGTTGCCTTCACTAATGAGATTAGTGAAGGGTTAGCTTGAGCTTGTGGACTACGGGTGGATCGTCTTTGGCGCGAAGATCATGAAGGAGGTTCTTTCATCTTGAAGAGGAGCCTAGTGGAGTCGCATGGACCACAACCTGGAGCTAGAGAAGAGAAGGACTCGAACTACAAAGGTTGTATACTTTTTTCTTCTCTTTAGTTCATCACATCACATAGGCAAACCCTAATATTCTAGTAAAGATCTTGTTAGTCTAACTTAGCACCTAATAAAAATTAAAATTGGGAATTCTTGATGCCTCTTGAACCTCATGGTGGTGCTAAGGTCGACTTTCATGGTATCAGAGCCAAGCTAGAACATTAAGGTAACTTGTAGCGACGTTAGAAATCCGTCATTTTTGTCGCGTAAAAACTGCCATAAAAACAGTTTCAAAAATGATGTTTTTGAGTTGTTTGCACACCCCGCGGACTCACGGTTTGAACCGAGAAGCCGCGGGATGGAGCATCGCACCCCGATGACACCTCGGGGGGACCATAGGCCGGACCCACACCCCAAGCCCACCACAAGGTGGCCTTGGGGGTGGGTGACGCGAGAGCACCCCTATTGGGTGCTCTCGGGTCTGCCAACCCTAGGGGGCCACTTCGTGGTGGCCCCTAGGGGTGGGTACCCCCCCCCCCGAGGCCTCCCATTCAACAGTTAATTTTAGGATCTTCACCTCCGCGAAGATTCGGGCGAGTTTCGAGTTCGTTTCGACTCCCGGATTGGATTAAAACGATCGGTTTTGGAACTTTAGCTCACTGGATTTTTCATGTCTTTGAAAAATTGGTTAAGTTTGCTAATTGCATGCGGAATTCTAATGTCGCGGTTAGTTTACAAGATTTGTGATGTGTGATACAATTATTAGAATCCGTATTAATTAGTTTTATGAAAACTAGTTAGTATATTGTAAACCTAGCCGTTTAGTCTCAGTTGATCGATTGCCACGAAGTTTTGATTCGGATCAAAACTCCGTCGCAATTACGTATTGTACGCGATCACTAAGTCGGGAATCTTATTGAATTATCCGACAACTAATTGAAAAGAGTTTTCAATTTGAGACTAAAATGCAAGTTTTATAAGTTAGGCATGAAATCCGGAATATGAGATATTCCAGGTTTATGATGTCTAAGGATATTGCGGATTCTAATTATTGTAGTTTTCTGTTTTTTTCTGCGACCGTAAGTGTAATATGTGGGGTATCCCAATCTCGTTGCTATATGTCAATAAGTTTCAGGGATACGCATATTTACTTACGTTGATGATATGCGATATCATGTGTTGCTATTGATATGATTTATTGGATCGTCGTGAAAGAATAACCGGGGTGGTTTTATGTGAGATGGGGGTTTTTATTTTCATTCATATAAAATATATATGTAATATTCTTTTATTGGGGCACTTCCGGGTTGAGGATGATGTCACCACTGTTGTATATTATTTACTTTTCGGCATTAGGATAGACCCAAGCCGGGGAGCACAAGTAACCGGGTTCTAGAGTCCAGTGGGAGACCATCTCAAGGAGTTGAGACCGGGTCTCCTAACTCTAGAATTGGCAGGGATACTTGCCGCTCTCGTAGGGGTCTAGGGATGTGGGTTTGGCTATTCATCACGACCATGGAATTCATGTTTTACATTACTGGCTAAATTTAAAACTCGGACATCCTGGTATATCCAATATTTCATAAGTTGCTTCTGCTGCTTAATTCTGTGATGTTGATCATATAACTGCGTGAGACGAATGTAATATTATATATATATATTATATAATAAACGTTGCTTATGTTTTTCACCTACTCTAGTCCAGCCCTCGCTCTGACGGTAGTTAAGTAACCTAACGGTGCATGACGGGGCCCCGTGGTGAATGTGGGTGGCATAAGCGTACGTTCTATTTCCGTTTCATTTTTCTGTAATGTTTAGGAAACATTAATTGATTGGACTTCATTAATGAGATTAATGAAAAGAAAGAAACCAAAAGATGTTGTACAATCAAATTTTCAAAAAGGGTAGCTCTAGTTCTTGCTTTGCATAGAATTCCTTGATGAATATCCAACACCTCATTCGATGAGGAAAGAGCCAAGATCCCTTCACCGGGAGTGACCTCTTTAGAGAAACTAGCAAATGCTACAACCCACTCGGTTTTGTCTTTTGACTGCTTCTCTAGTTCTTACTTTACATAGTGGTATTCATGAATATCCAGCACCTCATTCGATGAGGAAAAAACCGTGATCCCTTCACCGGGAGTGACCTCTTTAGCAAAACTAGCAAAAGCCTCAAAAACACTCCTTTTCAAAAAAATTAGTGTTGGGGTAAAAATTTACACCCCGGTTGACCACGTCAAAATCAAAGTCAACCCGAAGCTAAGTGGGCATAAGCCCAGATCAAGTAGGCCCATGTCCGGGTCGAGCCCGAACATGAAGCGGCCGTCCTCCCCCCGTACCAAGATAAAAAATTTGTAATAAATAATTTTATTGTATTTCTTTTATTTTATTTTATGAATAAATGTAAGAAAAATGGGCATAAATCCGGAAGCCCATGGCTTATGTGCAAAAAGAAATGGCATATGAGCCATGGGATAGGCAAAATGCCATTTTGCCTATCCTAAGGGACTATGTGTAAAGTGTATAGCCTATAAAAGCAAGGATAATGAAAATATCCCAACAATTTTTTTTCTCTCTCCAAAAAAGGAATCCCAATCTGAGATCTTCTCCTTCCTCAAGATTCTAAAACCTTCTTCTTTCTTTTGAATTAAATCAAGAGTTTTACTCTTCCTTTTAAATAACAAAATAGTTTTTCACCACAAAACCCACAAAGGGGAACTCAGATCTTCCATCAGATCTCAGAAAGGAAAGATTTTTAAAATCTCATACTTCTTGATCTTCAAGATCCGGCCAACAGAGGAAGAAGAAGGAGACCCATCTCCAGAAACCCCACTTTGGGGAAGAACTAGGGCTCAAGGGAAGAAGCCATTCATCAGGTTCAAAACATTCTAGGAGTTTAACTCCTCATATATATACACAAACAAAAAAATAATAATAATAATAATAAGCGCTCCTTTCTGAGAGTACAACTCCCATTGCAGGGAACAAGTCCCTTTTGCCGCCCGAGCGCCCACGTGCTGACACGTGGGGCGCTAGCGCTCAAAGCGCTAGCGTCCTTGCGCTCAAGGCGCTAGCACCCAAAGCACCCGAGCGCCCACGTGCTGACACGTGGGGTGCTAGCACTCAAAGCGCTAGTGCTCTTGCGCTCAGAGCGCTAGCGCCCAAAACGCTAGCGTCCGAACGCTCACGTGCTGACACGTGGGGTGCTAGCGCTCAAAGCGCTAGTGCTCTTGCGCTCAGAGCGCTAGCCCCCAAAGCGTTAGCGCCCGAGCTCCCACATGCTGACACGTGGGGCGCTAGCGCCCAAAGAGCTAGCGCCCGAGCGCCCACATGCCTGGCACATGGGGCGCTAGCGCTCTTGCGCTCAAGGCGCTAGCGCCCGAGCGCTTTCTCCCATGCATCCTTTCGATGCCCTTTCCTTTTTTGTATATATACGTATATATGCATATACACACACACACACACACATACTCTGCGACACTGTCCCTGTTACAAACCCCAGCCTACCCTAGGCAGGGAGAATCTGTAGTACGCCTGACAAGCGCGCGTGTATTCCCATCTCAATAGGGTGACGAAAAACACCCTACAGATTCTGGCACGCCCGGTGGGACTATTCTCTCCTCCCATATTTCGGGTTAAACGTTCATGCGAACTAAATCAATATACATATCGATTGCCTATACTAAAATGATGTTTTTTTCCCGTGCAGCAATCAACTTTCGACGACAATGTCTCCCAAGGCGAATTCAGCTTCCAACGCGACCCCGATCCCGTACGTGGTCAAGGTCAATGCTCATGTGGTTCTCCCCGCAAGCCTCAGTCGACAGTGGGAGGAACTGCCCCGCCAGTTTGGCTCCGTCATCATCTACCCTGCCGGAAGCGCTCATCTGGCAGAAATCCCAGCAGAACAGGTGGCCAAGCCGGTCTCAAGGGGCAAGAGGCCGAATGTTGTGATCGCTAAGGCACCACAACCGAAGCTTAAGACGGTGTCTGAACGACTCTCTGGCGCTCCAGCTGAGGGCAAAACTTCCGGTACAAAGGGCAACATCAAACGTTGCGAACGAGCTCAAGCGATGACTCCAACAAATGCACAATTAGGCGTATCTCCAAAGCCCTCCATCGCCCGGTCTACGGCGTCTTCCCAAAGATCCGAAGTCTGCCAGGTGCTTAGAACAGAAAAGTTAAGGCAGAAGCGGCTCAGGTATCGAGCCAACAAGAAGGGCAGGGCTTCGGCCAAGTGGAATCTTGTGAAGTTCCAAGAGCAGGGTTACTCTGTGACGACGGCTGAGTCGGCCGTAAAAATCAGCAATTCCTTCGAACCACTGAAGTGGCTTCAGAAAAATGCCATGACCGCCTGAATCAAGGAGACAGCGGTCCGAACATCGCTACAAAGAGACGTGACCCGGCCCCAACAGAAAAAGTATGACACTGTCTCTTCAAGAGTCTATCAGGCACTCTGTGCCGCACGAAAGCGGCGGGGCAAACCCAGAAAAGAAGTGCCAGCACCATTCAAGAACCTGGTTAGGCTAGCCGCCTTCAATCGACTGCCCGCTACCGAAACAGGGGGGTCAAGACAGCAATCTGTGAAATCAGCCGCCGATGATAAAAGTACGGCTGGATATATTATTCATACGGTCTATATGGCGGGTGGGCGCCCCAGTGACAACCTTCGCAGCAAAAGCAAGGATGGGGCCGCCACATCCCAAGCCCAATCTGGCTTGAATGTGGTTGCCGCTTCCCAAGAACAGCTGCCTCCGCTGGATGATGAAAACCCTCTCGATGAGGACGATAGGCAGAAGGACCCTTCGGTCCAGGCAGAGTCAAGCTCGGACAGCGAGGAAGAGCCGACTTTCCACCCCAGGACCATGTAGCAAGAGCTGCTTCAAGAGCTTCGAAAATAGCTCAAGAGCAAAGATAAAGAGATGGCCAAGCTCTATTCGAAAATCGACGACCTAACGAACGTTCTGATGCAGCTTACGGCTCAAATTGCTCGAGCGCCTCCCAATCAAGCACAAGTCGCTACTCATCAGTCGGGTGATGACAATCCGAAGCAGCCAATGCCTATTCCTTTGGGTCCAAGACTGGTCGAGCCGCACGAAAGCCGGCCACATTCCACTTCTGGGGACGCCTTAGCCCCAGATAGCACTATCCCGCTAACACAAGATCGGATAATGGATTTGGTCACCAGCAAAGTTAAAACATTGGTGGCTGAAGATGAAGCTGAAGCTCAAAAAGAAATTGGCAGTAGTGGGCGGCCATATCCTACACAGTATGATCTGATCGAGTTCCCGAGCTGCTACGCCATTCCTAAGTTCGGAAGATTTGATGGAACAGGGAATGCAAATCAGCACGTCACCCACTTCAAAGCATCGTGCGGAAATACAGGGGGCAATGACGCGCTCCTTCTTCGTCAGTTTGTCAACAGCCTGACCGGTGTCGCCTTCGACTGGTACGAGAGTATACCAGACGGGTTCGTCATTACCTTTGCCTAAATGGAGTCTCTGTTTCGGTAAAGGTTCATGAGTGTCAGTGATAAAATCTCCATTGCCGACCTTGTGAGGACCAAGCCGGGGAAGAATAAAAGTAACACCGACTTTATCGCCCGATGGCGTAATCTCACGGTCAAGTGCGAACTGCCGCTGAAGCAGGACCAGTCCGTCGGCCTTCTCGTTGGGAACCTCAGCAATTGGATGGTCCCATTCTTGTGTACAGCAGGCCTCAAGATGTTTCAAGAGCTAACTAATAAAGTTCAAATGCTGGAACGCTCAAAGAAAGAGTCTACCCCGGACTCTCAGAGAGACAAAACTTAGAAAAGCAAGCGGGACGACAACTGTAGAAGCGGGAGTTCCAGCAGTACCAATGTCTTCAATGCGTCCGACAATGAAGAAAAGCGAAGGGCGGGCGAATCCAAAACCAACCGGTCTCGAAAGCCAGTGCTGGGAGGAGAAGGGCCTTCCCTAGAGGAGAAAAAGAACAAGGTTTACTCTTTCAGAAGGGACAAGGTCCGCAAAATATTTAAAGATGCCTTGAACAACGGTCTATAATTGCCGGAGTCGAAAAGACCTCAAGAAGCAAAAATGACTGACAATCCCCTGTATTGCCCGTACCACCGAGTAGTGAGCCATGCGATCGAGGATTGCTATATCTTCAAAGACTGGGTCGAGAAGTAGTACAAGGCTGGAGAGATCGAGCTGTCCAAAAGTGTGTTGGTGAACAATCAAGTTGCAACCACCAACTTTATACAGACAGAAGCTGAAGCCTTCTGGGAACAGACAGCCGAACCCGCTGCCCTGAGAAATAAGACCGACTCACCGCAGCCTTCTTAGAGTAAGCACATATCTAATAAGAAGAAGAAGATGCTTAAGCTGCTTCAGAAAGAGCCCAGGACGGAATGGGAAGGACAGAAGAAGCCCACCATTCCAGCTGCCAATTCAGCCCAATCAGGCTCAAAATCCAAAAAGCGCAAGAAGAACAAAAGTGCAGCTCGGCGCAAAAAGGAGTCTGCAGAGAGATCGACCATTCAAAAATATATCGATTCCCTCGAAGAATATGAACAGAAGGAAAGAACTCTAATTCAATTGAAGGAGTTCCTCCCTGTACGAGCGGCTGAAATTCTGGAGGGGTTAGAAGAAGACTCCAATGAAGAGATCCCAGTAGTGACCTGCTACGCCATCTATCTTGGCAGCGACTCTGAGGAGGAGCTCTGTTTTCCCGAAGAGGACGAGGAGCTCGCCACAAAGGACAACCAAATCCAGCTCAGAAGCGGCAGGGCTCTCTTGCCAAATCAGGGCAATGCCCCAAAAGGGAAGGAAAAACAAGTCGCTAATGAAGAAGATGGCAGAGAACTTGCTTATGAAGATTCGAGTCCTTCCCCAGTAGACTATAATGTCTTGGCTCACCTCCGAAAGCTTCCGTCTCTTCTTAGCATCTACTATGCATTGGTTCTATCTCAAGAGCTTAGAGATGTTCTCATTCATGCTCTACAAAACCCTGAGCGGTATCAGGCTCGCTTTGCGGAAATTAATATGAAAGAAGCTCAGTACACTTTGCAAGCCGCCGCAGTCACGTTTAAGGATGAAGACTTGCTACTGGGAACGGCTGAGCATAATTAGCCGCTTTACGTGACCGGGTACAGCGACGGAGATTGGATTAATCGCATATTGATTGATCCGGGGTCATCAGTGAACATCATGAACTTGTGAACTCTGAAGAGTTTGTCAATGGATGTCCGACACCTGTCAAGGGAAAGGATTGTCATTCAAGGCTTCAACCAAAATTGCCAGCAAGTTCTGGGGTCCATAGCTCTGCCAATCAAATTTGGGGATCTGCAAACTGAAGCTAAGATATACATGATCGACGCTGACACGTCTTATAAAATTCTCTTGGGGCGGCCGTTGCTTCATGATTACGGCATTATTCCATCAACTCTCCATCAATGCATGAAGTATACTAAAAATGGCAAAGAAAGACGCATTGACGGAGACATACAGCCGTTCGGCGTGCATGAAGTCCGATATGAAGATTCTCGGTACTTCATGAACCACCAAAATGCTAAGCTACAACTGACTGAGGATAGACCGGCCCCAAGACTCAAAAGCAAATCTGTGCCGGCTGTCACTTTCAAAAGAAAAAGTGCCCAAGTGCGCCCACGTTTTGGTAGCGACACTGATGAGTCCGACGCTGGATGTCCGTCCTTCCGTAAAACTCGCCCTCGTTTCGGTAGCGATACGGACGAATCTGACGATGAAGGCACATCTAGCAGCAAAATTCGCCCTCATCTTGGCAGCGACACTGAAGATTCGGAAGAAGAGGACCTGCCTTGCAATAGCTGCGCAGATTGGATCCCCATGCAACAAGCGAAACTACGAGAGACCTTCGAAATTACTGAAGGGTCCCTAGCAGTCACAAGGGTGCCGGAGCAGATGTGCAAAGAGTTCGATGCATTGTCAGTCTCTACCGTGGACCAGCTAAAAACTTTCTACATTCCCGGAAGGAAAAGTAGACAGAAGGGCATCCTGTTTTATGGGTCAAATCCTGTGGTGCACCCGGACGATTTGTATGTCGCGTGCCTTCCCTATGAGAGGGGCATAAGAGCCATCCTCAATCCCAGATACTATGCACCCGAGATGCGGGAATATTTCAAAAAGTGCGGATGCCGGTTATATCAAACGGAGTCCAAAGCAAAGTTTTATGAAGGGTTATGGCATCCGCCCCAGGTCCGAGCGCTCATCGATGGAAGAATTCCAGATAGACGGGGCACAGGCTACATTCAACCTGATTCCAAAGCGTGCTACATGATCCATGTTGGTGAGGCCAGCGAAGAGTCAAATGATGAAGACGAGCTAGCCGAGCCAGAAGAAGCTCCTCAAGAGCTCGAAGATGGCGGACAAGCAACCTTTGACGAGCTAACCGAGATTGACTTAGGAACGCCCGATAATCCAAGGCCGACCTACATCAGCTCACTCTTGTCGGAGGAAATGAAAGAGCAGATAATTGCCCTGCTGCATGAGTTCGTCGACTGCTTCGCGTGGACATACAAAGAAATGCATGGCCTTTCCCCTGAAGTAACCGTGCATAAGCTGGCTATATCTCCTGATGCTAAGCCAGTCAAACAAACTCCTCGAAGAATGAGAAGGGAGCTAGAAGAAAAGGTCATCGAGGAAACCAAGAAGCTCATCGATGCCGGCTTCATCAGGGAAAAGAAATATGCGGACTGGATCGCATGTATAGTCCTAGTGAAGAAGAAAAATGGGCAGATCCGAGTTTGTGTCGATTTCAGGGACCTCAACAAGGAATGTCCTAAAGACGACTTCCCGCTACCGTTCATGGAAATGATGGTCGATGACACCTCAAATTACGAACTGTTCACCTTTATGGATGGCTCGTCTGGATATAATCAGATTAAGATGCCGCCTGAGGATGAGAAACACACAGCATTTCGAACCCCGATCGGAATATACTGCTACAAAGTGATGCCGTTAGGACTGAAGAATGCAGGTGATACATATCAAAGGGCAATGACCAATATCTTTGATGACCTAATTCATAAAGTCGTCGAATGTTATGTTGATGACCTGGTCGTCAAGACTAAAGCCAAGGCCGATCACATCCAAGATCTTAGGACCGTTCTCACTAGACTGAGAAAGTACGATCTGAAAATGAATCCTCTGAAGTGCGTTTTTGGCATGTCATTGGGAAAATTCCTGGGCTTCATAGTCCGACATCGAGGGACTGAAGTTGACCCATCCAAGATAAAGGCCATCATGGAGATTCCCCCTCCGAAGAGTTTGACACAGCTAAGATCTTTTCAAGGCAAGATTGCTTATATACGGAGGTTTATCTCAAATTTATCGGGGAAATGTAGGCCCTTCTCAAAGCTCATGAAGAAAGGAGATCCTTTTGTCTGGGATGCCAAATGTCAAGAAGCGTTCGAAAGTATCAAACAGTACTTGTTGCACCCTCCCCAGTGCTGGCCGCTCCCGTTTTAAATAAACCACTGATTCTCTACACTGCCGCGCTAGATGAGTCACTCGGTGCGCTCCTTGCCCAGAACAACGAGGAGGGAAAAGAAAATGCCCTCTACTAGCTCAGTCGAACTCTAGTCGGGGCAGAACACAACTATTCCCCAATCGAAAAGCAATGCCTGGCTCTGATATTTGCTGTGAAGAAGCTGAGGCACTATCTGCTCGCTCATCGGGTTATGCTGATCTCTAGGGTCGACCCACTCAAACACTTAATGACCAAAGCAAGCATGGCCGGTAGAATGTCAAGATGAGCTGTCATGTTACTTGAGTTTGACATAGTGTATACTCCTCAGAAAGCAGTGAAAGGGCAAGCACTTGCAGACTTCCTCGCCGCTCATCCTATACCAGAAGGGTCGTCGCTAAATTGTGAGTTACCCGACGAACAAGTGCTGCACCTCGAGGAAGATGAGCCATGTTGGGGGCTCTACTTTGATGGAGCCTCATCAATAAGGACCTCCAGTAAATCAAGCGTCCCGGAGATAAAAACAGGGATAGGGTTAGTGTTCATCACGCCATCAATGGGAACCCTACGGCGTTCTTTTGCTCTCACCGAGCCTCGAACAAACAATGAAGCTGAGTATGAAGCTCTGATAGCTGGTCTGGAGCTCGCCATAGAAATGGAAATCCTTCGGATACGGGTTTACGGTGACTCTCAGCTTGTCGTCAACCAAGTAAGCGGCGACTATAAGATATACAAACCTGAGTTAGCTCGATATAGAAGCCGAGTGGTGGAACTCATGAAATGGTTCACTCACATTGAACTAATGAGAGTCCCTAGAGCGTTGAATGGAAAGGCTGACGTACTCGCAAGTGCTTAGCCAAGGAGCTGGCTGATCCTAATATGGAAGAAATTCTGATCACAGTCAGGAGCCGGCAAATTCTACCCCCAGTCTCTCTACGAGAAGAGGAAAGCACGGAACAGAAGAGTAGTCCTACCGAAGAAGCTTCGATCATCCAAAATGGGCCCGATTGGAGAGAATCCTTCATAAAGTACCTCCGATACGACAAGCTGGCCGAAGGAAAATCTGCAAGGATTCAGCTGAAGAAGAGAGCTCTCCGATACGTGTTTGTAAATGACACGCTATACCACAGGTCATATGACCAACTCTGGCTCAGGTGTCTGTCATTGGCCGGAGCCCAAAAGGTCATGAAAGAAGTTCACTCGGGCGTTTGCGGTGCTCACCAATCTAGCCCCAAGATGCGACTTCAAATCAAACGGCTTAGGTATTACTGGCCTACCATGATACGGGATTGTGAAGAGCATGCAAAAAAATATCATATCTGCCAAATTCACGGTGATTTCATTCACAAGCATCCCAATCCGTTGCATCCTACAGTGGCGTCGTGGCCCTTCGAAGTCTGGGGAACTGACATAGTTGGCCCAATTGATCCTCTGTCATCTAGAGGCCACCGGTTCATACTGGCCGCAATAGACTATTTCTCCAGATGGGCTGAAGCTGTCCCGCTAAAAGAAGTCAAGACAAAAGATATTCTGACATTCTTCCAGCATAATATTCTATACCGCTTCGGTACACCAAGAAGAATCATTTCTGACAACGGGCCTTCTTTCAAGAGCTTCAAAGTCTCAAGGTTCGCTACTCAGCACAAGATAGATTGGAGATATTCCTCCATCTATAATCCAAGAGCCAATGGGCAAGCCGAAGCCTTCAATAAGACTCTATGCAAGCTCCTGAGGAAAAATACTTCAGCCAACAAGAGAGACTGGAATCTTAAACTTCACGAGACGTTGTGGGCATATCGTACCACGCACCGTACTCTAACTCAGTTCACTCCATACTCATTACTCTTCGGAGTGGAGGCGGTCCTCCCCCTCGAAGTCGAAGTTCCAAGCATAAGAATGGTCGTTCAGCACGAATTGATGGAGGAGGAAAACGTGCTCCTTCGGCTGGAAGAGCTTGACGCCCTCGAAGAAAAGAGGCTCGCTGTGCAGCAAAATCTGGAGCTATACCGAGCCCAAATGTCACGGGCCTATAACAAGATGACCCGTCTCCGCGCTTTCAAGAAAGGTGAATTAGTGTTGGTCCTCAAAAGACCGATCATCCCCAATCGACATGCCAAGGGAAAATTCGAGTCAAACTGGGAAGGACCATACGCCATCGAGAAAGTGTTCGACGGAGGATCCTACCAACTAATAAGTGCCGAGGGAGAAAGGCACATGCCACCCATCAATGGCCGATATCTCAAGAAATACTACGCGTGAATGCTCCAAGTCGCAGACGAATTAAGCACACCGGCCCTACGGTCTGGATCATACATCCTGCAAAACCGTACACAATCCACGGGCGCAAACGACCCCTATCTCACCCAAATCTTGCCGGTGAAACTACTTTTAAAGTCCCACCAGCGCCAAAAAAACGGTATGTCCACAAGCAAAACGGGCATGGATGAAAACCCGAAAGGGCTCCGTGAGTAAAAACAGCAGGACTACCGGCGAGTTTGTGAAAACCCGAAAGGGTGCAAACTCGTGAAAAGAGATGAAATACACTCGCAAAGTCCTCTCGACCTTGTGAGGAGAAAATCCCTGCGTGAGATCCTTACGACTCACAAAGGAGAAACACACTTAGGAATCCTCACGATTCCTAAGGAGAACATACATCTGCGAGATCCTCTCTACTCGTAGGGAGAAAATGCTTTTATAAGACCCTTACGGCTCATAACATTGAAAAGTCTTAGGTGACAGGGACCTAAACCTGTCTCCTAAGCCATCGCTCCCCAATAAGAAATGGCAAATGATGAGTCGCTTCTGGCGTTACGCTTCAGTGTCAGCGGTGCTGATGCCGACCAAAACCCAAATCCCAAGTCCTCCCGAGGCAAATGATGAGTTGCTCCTGGCATTGCTCCAGTGCAGCAATGCTGATGCCAAACAAGATCCAAATCCCAAGTCCTCTCGAGGCAAATGATGAGTTGCTCCTGGTATTGTTCCAGTGCAGCAATGCTTATGCCAAACAAGATCCAAATCCCAAGTCCTCCCGAGGCAAATGATGAGTTGCTCCTGGCATTGTTCCAGTGCAGCAATGCTGATGCCAAACAAGATCCAAATCCCAAGTCCTCCCGAGGCAAATGATGATTTGCTCCTGGCATTATTCCAGTGCAGCAATGCTGATGCCAAACAAGATCCAAATTCCAAGTCCCCAGACGGCGAATGATGAGTCGCTCCTGATATCATATTCCAGTGCAGGGATGCAGACACCAACCAAAATCCAACTTCTCAAAATTCTCTCGGCCCTACGGTTAGTCCACAAGTTGACTGCCGTATACAATCCACGGGCTCAAATAATTCTCAGCATACCCATGCCCCACCGCAATCACCAGTTACACGGCCGGTCTCCGCCTTTGGAATTATGCTCCATTAGGAAAGACCCACTCATGTGTCCTCACGATATATGAGGCGAACAAACCTTCGTGGGATCCTTATGACTCACAAAGGAAAAACACACTTGGGAGCCCCCACGACTCCTAAGGAAAAAGTACACCTACGAGATCCTTTCGACTCGTAGGGAGAAAATGCTTTTATGAGACCCTTACGGCTCATAAAATTGAAAAGCCTTAGGTGGTGGGGACCTAAACCTGTCTCCTAAGCCAGCGCTCCCCAACAGGAAAAGGCAAATGATGAATTGCTCCTGGCACATGTGCTTCAGTGTTAGCAACGCTGATGCCTACCCTAATCCCAAAATTCCGAACTCCAATCCAATAGACCCCTAAGTCTTTAAACTGGGAACAGATAACCTCTAAGTCATTAAACTGGGAACAGATGACCCCTAAGTCATTAAACTGGGAATGAGGGAAATCGCCTCATGAAAAATGATGATTCGCTCCTGGTACCATATTCCAGTGCAGCGGTACTGATGTCAACCCAAATCACATCGAATCAGCAAGTCAACTTCAACCCTAACACCGCAAGAAGCGGAGGAAGTCAAATCAAGTATCGACCGTCCAAGTCTCTAAAAGGGCAGCACCGACTGTCCAAGTCGCTAAAAGGGCAGAACCGACCGTCCACGTCGCAAAAAGGGCAGCATCGACCGTCCAAGTCGCTAAAAGGGCAGAACCGACCGTCCACGTCACAAAAAGGGCAGCATCAATCGTCCAAGTCGCTAAAAGGGCAGCACCGACCGTCCAAGTCGCAAAAAGGGCAGAACCGACCGTCCAAGTTGCTAAAAGGGCAGCACCGACCGTCCAAGTCGCTAAAAGGGCAACACCGACAGTCCAAGTCGCAAAAAGGGTAGCACTGACCGTCCAAGTCGCCAAAAAGGCAGCACCGACCGTCCAAGTCGCTAAAAGGGAAGAACCGACCGTCCACATCGCAAAAAGGGCAGCATCGACCGTTCAAGTAGCTAAAAGGGCAGCACCGACCGTCCAAGTCGCTAAAAGGGTAGAACCGACCATCTACGTCGCAAAAAAGGCAGCACCGACCGTCCAAGTCGCTAAAAGGGCAGCACCGACCGTCCAAGTGCTAAAAGGGCAGAACCGACCGTCCACGTAGCAAAAAGGGCAGCATCGACCGTCCAGGTCGCTAAAAGGGCAGCACCGACCGTCCAAGTCGCAAAAAGGGAAGAACCGACCGTCTAAGTCGCTAAAAGGGCAGCACCGACCGTCCACGTCGCTAAAAGGGCAGTATCGACCGTCCAAGTCGCTAAAAGGGCAGCATCGACCGTCCAAGTCGCAAAAAGAGCAGAATCGACCGTCCATGTCGTAAAAAGGGCTGTGCCAGCTTCCCAAAAGCGGGAACCAAATCAAGTCGCCTCCACATGAAAGAAGATCCATCAATTTCATGCACACGACCCACATATGTGGTGTGCATTTATTGATGGGGGGCAATTTGTTGGGGTAAAAATTTACACCCCGGTGGACCAAGTCAAAATCAAAGTCAACCCCAAGCCAAGTGGGCCCAAACCCAGATCAAGTGGACCCATGCCCGGGTCGAGCCCGAACATGAAGCGGCCGGCCTCCCCCCATGCCAAGATAAAAATTTTGTAATAAATAATTTTGTTGTATTTCTTTTATTTTATTTTATGAATAAATGTAAGAAAATGGGCATAAAGCCGAATTTTTGTAAAGCCCATGGCTTATGTGCAAAAAGAAATGGCACATGAGTCATGGGATAGGCAAAATGCCATTTTGTGAAGCCCAAGGGGCTATGTGTAAAGTGTGTAGCCTATAAAGGTAAGGATAATGAAAATATCCCAACAACTTTTTTTCTCTCTCCAAAAAAGGAATCCCAATCTGAGATCTTCTCCTTCCTCAAGGTTCTAAAACCTTCTTCTTTCTTTTGAATTAAATCAAGAGTTTTACTCTTCCTTTTAAAAAACAAAATAGTTTTTCACCACAAAACCCACAAAGGGGAACTCAGATCTTCCATCAAGTCTCAGAAAGGAGAGATTTTTAAAATCTCATACTTCTTGATCTTCAAGATCCGGCCAACAGAGGAAGAAGAAGGAGACCCATCTCCAGAAACCCCACTTTGGGGAAGAACTAGGGCTCAAGGGGAGAAGCCCTTCATCAGCTTCAAAACATCCTAGGAGTTTAACTCCTCATACACACACACACACACACACAATAATAATAATAATAATAATAAGCGCTCCTTTCTGGGAGTACAACTCGCATTGCAGAGACCAAATCCCTTTTGCCGCCCGAGCGCCCACGTGCTGACACGTGGGGCGCTAGCGCTAGTGCCCTTGTGCTCAAGGCGCTAGCGCCCGAGTGCCCACGTGCTGACACGTGGGGCGCTACCGCTCTTGCGCTCACAGCGCTAGCGCCCAAAATGCTAGCGCCCGAGCGCTCACGTGATGACACGTGGGGTGCTAGCATTCAAAGCGCTAGTGCTCTTGCGCTCAGAGCGGTAGCGCCCAAAGCGTTAGCGCCCGAGCGTCCACGTGCTGACACATGGGGCGCTAGCGCCCAAAGCGCTAGTGCCTGAGCGCCCACGTGCCTGGCACGTGGGACGCTATCGCTTTTGCGCTCAAGGCGCTAGCGCCCAAAGCGCTAGCGCCCAAAGCGCTTTCTCCCACGCATCCTTTGGATGCCCTTTCCTTTTTTTTGTATATATACGTATATATGCATATACACACACACACACACATACTCTGCGACACTGTCCCTATTAGAAAAAATTTCTAACGGGGCGCTGTCCCGCACCCCGCAAGAGGGCTGCTAGCCCCCTTGACCCCCAGCCCACAATCCAGGTAGCGGGACCCCCGTAAAAAACTCTGCGTGGCTCCCGATATATCCGAGCCCCCTCCAAAACAAAACACACTTACACTGCACATTGAGTTCGCATGACCAGTTTAACCCGTCAATCGGAGGTTCTCTCGCTCCAAAGGCGAGGGGTAATTAACGGCAGCTTAGTCCGCGGCTGCCGGAGATTCGGATCTCCACAATCAACAAACCCTGGCCTACCCTAGGCAGGGGAAATATATAGTACGCCTGACAAGCGCGCATGTATTCCCATCTCAATGGGGTGACGAAAAACACCCTACAATTTGATTCTACAACGATATCAAGTTCATTACGCTCATGGTTTTCTTAAAAACCTGCGTAGCCCTCCGTCATTTCAGATAAGTACTATTTAGTATCTGTGCTACGTTTGTTGACCTTAGCCAAGGCCTAGTGTGCGATAGCTAATTAGTGCTTGTCTACAGCATGTGATGCGATTGGATTAGGGTAGTCGTGCAGCTTTGTTGATCTTAGCTAAGGGCCGCACGGGTGGGTTTGATTCAATCAAGAAATGACGGGATGAACTTGGCTAGCACTTATGATTTGTTGACCATAGCCAAGGTCATAAGTTGCTAGGGGTAAAAACCATTATCGGGAATTTCAAGTGTTGAAATTTGCAATGAGATTGCATACCTTCTATGTGATAGTTGGATCCCGATACCCACTGCGAGTAAGAGTTACTCCTGGGAGAATTTTGCACTTTGCAATTAGCTAATCTAGCAGGTGTCTAGAAAGGTGTCAACGGGGTTATGCCTCTAGGAAAATGGGGTTTATTTCAATTAGGTCCGTGCGAAAGCACGGGGAACATCCCTCGGAGTACCGATACCTGTCTGGCCGAACGATTGGCGAACCTGTAGGGTGTAATTAATTCCGGCTAATCTTACATTTTAGGGTTTGAAGGAAGATTTGCTAAAAAACAACGGGGGTCATCCTGATTAGATAAGATAATAACCAATCTAATCTTGCAAAGAGCACACGCTAATGCGTTTCCTTCTCTCTCTCCAGGCAGCAACTAATGTCACGCCTTAATCAAGATAATAATATGGATGTATTGACCGAACCCTCCTTTTATACAGGGCTAGGGAACGTTGGTCCCGCTCTATCTTATGACTGTCATAAGTCTGAGCAAAAGATAGGGAAATATCAGGATTCCCATACCACCCGTGCGAAGAAACAACATGTTGATGTATCTTCTTCGGGTGTGTTCATTACCGAGAACTGTTTCTTAGATTGTTCTACGTCCTGGGTATTGGATACCGGATCAGGATCCCACGTATGTAATTTGTTATATGGGCTAAAGAAAGGCAGAGAACTGGGAAAGGGTGATAAATCCCTAACAGTAGGGAATGGTGCAATTGTTGCAGCCAAGGCAATTGGCGATTATCACCTTGTATTACTAACTGGTAATACATTGATTCTGAACGACTGTTACTACGTACCAAAGATGATGTGCAATATTATATCGGTTTCTTTGCTAACTAAAGAAGGATATAATCTCACATTAGAGGATAATGTTATGAATATTTTCTAGAATCAGGTGTTGATTGGATCTGGTACGTTATGTAACGGTATATACGTTCTTAATCAAAGTACAGTTCTTAACGTACAGAACACGAACAAGAGGAAAAGTTCAGAAATGAACGAAGCCTTCTTGTGGAATTGTAAACTAGGTCATATCAATGCGACAAGACTGGCTAAGTTGCATAGAGATGGATATATGAATCCGTTCAAATTTTCATCTTATGAAACTTTCCAGTCATGTCTCAAAGGCAAGATGACCAAAATTCCGTTTACTGGACACGGAGAAAGAGCTACTGAACTCTTAGGACTGATATATAGTGATGTATGCGGTCCTATGTCTACACATGCCAGGAATGCTATGCGATCCGAGCAGGCTATCACAAGTGGAAACTCTGTGAAATGGCTGGATGCTATGCGATCCGAAATGGAATCCATGTACACCAACAAAGTATGGACTTTGGATGTTGCTCCTAAAGGAGTAAAACCTATTGGGAGCAAGTGGATCTTCAAAAAGAATATTGGTGTAGATGGAAAATTTAAGACTTTCAAAGCTAGACTTGTGGCAAAAGGTTTTCGTCAACGACCTGGCATCAACTATGATGAAACATTTTCCCATGTTGCTATGCTTAAGTCCATCAGGATCCTATTTGTCATTGCTGCATACCATGACTACGAAATCTGGCAAATGGACGTCAATACCGCTTTTCTAAATGGTGATTTAGAAGAGAGCATGTACATGACACAGCCAGAGGGCTTCGTAGACAGTGGGAGCAGCGGAAAGGTGTGCAAGCTGCTTAAATCCATCTACGAATTAAAGCAGGCGTCGTGGAGTTGGAACATCTGTTTTGATGAACCTATCAAAGAGTTTGACTTCATCAAAAATGTAGATGAACCTTATATATATAAGAAGGCTGTAGAGAGTAAGGTGGTCTTCCTCATATTGTACGTGGATGACATACTCTTGATAGGAAACGATGTTCCTGTGCTACACTCGGTCAAGCTCTTCTTATCACACAAGTTCTCCAAGAATGATCTTGGTGATGCCTCCTACATCCTGGGGATAAAGATCTATAGAGATAGATCTAAAAGGATTTTGGGATTGTCCCAATCCAGGTACATTGACACCATATTAAAGAGGTTTAGTATGGAAGATTCCAAGCGAGGTAACTTACCCGCTTGTTCAGGAATCACTCTCTCCAAAGAGATGTCTCCCAAGACTGATTTGGAGAGGGCTTGCATGCAAGAGATACCCTATGCTTCGGCAGTAGACTCTATCATGTATGCGATGTTATGTACCAGACCGGATGTAGCTTACTCATTAGGTGTAGTGAGCAGGTATCAATCAGATCCTGGGGAAAACCATTGAACAGCTGTGAAGAACATTCTTAAGTACTTGAGATGGACTAAAGAAATGTTCTTGGTGTATGGTAACGGTGAACTCCAGGTGGAGTCCTTTACCGATTCGATCTTCCAGAGTGATAAGAATGACAGTAAGTCGGTCTCGGGTTTTGTCTTTACCCTCAATGGAGGGGCGGTGTGTTGGAAGAGTTCCAAGCAAGACACCATAGTAGACTCGACGATGGAGGCTGAATACATCGCTGCCAAAGAGGTTGTCTGGATGAAGAAGTTCATTGCCGAGCTTGGTGTGGTTCCATCCATTAAGCATCCAATACCTGTGTATTGTGATAACAATGGAGTGGTGGATTTGTCCAAGGAACCCAGGTCCCATCAGAGATCTAGACATATTCTGAGGCGGTATTACCTGATCAGGGAGATAGTAAATCGCCGAGAGATCGAGGTCAGGAGAGTTGAAACGAAGGACAACGTAGCGGATCCACTCACGAAGGCCCTCCCCCAGATACAGTTTGAAAGACATTTTGGGATGTTGGGTATGAGATACTACAACACATGGCCTTAGTGCAAGTGGGAGATTGTTAGGAATATGTATGCCCTAGAGGCCATTATTGTACATGTGATATATATTATAGTGGATGCTTGGACATATATATAGAGGACTTTCTTGCTCGACATGATAGTATGCTATCTGGTTACTCTTTATCTTAACATATTGACCGGTATTCTTTACTGTCTTACTCTCACATGTTGATAAAGCCCTTAGGATATGTACTTGACTACCAAGACTGTGATGATCATACTAGTGGGGCCAGGGTGGTCAAAAAGTACATCCTTTAATCAGTTCCAAGTCGAGGGAATATCGAGACTAAGGCATCGATATTCTAGAGTAGACTAGTGTATACGTTTCTTGTCCCTTAGAGGGCGATGGTTGATCCCACAACCATTGGTGTGTGACATCAAAGATTGTACATAGGTGCTCATTGGAGAATGGGTACACCGAACAGGACTCGCCGAGAACTCCTATATGGTTATATACCTAACGTCAGATAGCAGTTCTCTGGTGACACTGGTACAGGTTAGTCTGTAAACTTGAGATCGTCATAGAGTCTTTTGTGGCTCCCACTGTGCTTTGATTTCCTCTCTACCACGGCTCAAAGGAGTCGTGCAAACAGGTGGATTTTGGGTACAGTCCCGAGTCACATGGAAGCAATGAGCGATAGGAGGGGTTTCGTCTCTCCTGGTATTGGGGGTTGATGTTGCGCTATGCTCGATTGGCTATAACTGGAAGTCCCTGGCCAGGGCTGCTACTGAGATTTACTGATAAGAGTTATCAGTAGTTTCTCGAGCCGTTATAGGCCAAACATCGGCATGACTTATCACGTTACTGGGGGCTGACGTTTACCACCCCTTGACAAGATATGCGACATATCAGATGAAGAGACCGGACTGTACAGTAGTGTTACTGATAGGCTTCATGGAGAGTATGGACGAGCTTGCTTGTTGATCTTCATATCGCTCAATACCCGGGTAGCCGTTACATCCAGCTATTACCGCTGACGGTTTGTAGGTGATTGATGCGATCATCACCTACTACTGGCGTATTGACGAGTCTTTAGAGCCCCACATAGAAGTTTCCTGGTTCGAGCGAAACGAAATAGGGCACATATGTTGATATGTGTGTAGGCCTGATTAAATTTGAGTATGTGATACCGTATTATAATCTGGCAGTTATCTGATGTCCGTCAGGTTATATGTGATATAACCGGATTATCGAATCAAGTGTTGGTTTGATGATATGATAAACAGATAAATAATATTAGTCGGTCATATGTGATATAACCGGATTATCAGATCAAGTGTTGATTTAATAATTTGATATAAATTATATTTGATATAATTATATATTAACTAATATCATTAGCTCACTAATTGCTTTATATATATATATATATATATATATAGATAGATAGATAGATAGATATATATATATATATGAAGCATGGCATGTTTTTCTATTTTAAGAAAATAGAAAAATGAGGTGTAAATTGTGGAGATATTTGTGGAATGGGCAAGGCATAGGTTTTATTATTTGTATATTACTCTTGACTCACTATTCAAGTATGGTTGCAATTTATTATTGCATTTTATTCCATGCTTGAATAAGTGGGGAAAAAGATATTAATTTTCTCATTCTATGCTTGCATACACTCTTGAGTTCATGCCTTAGCCATTTCTTGATCTCTTGCTCTCTCTTGCTCTCCTACCTCACCTCCAAGTTCAAACCCTCACATGTGATGTGAATTATTGAACTTATGAAAACCGTAGTGAGCAAAATAAATCCCTACTTCACCATCTCACATTATATTAGCAATTTGATGTGAAGTGTTGCCTTCACTAATGAGATTAGTGAAGGGTTAGCTTGAACTTGTGGACTTCGGGTAGATCGTCTTTGGCGCGAAGATCATGAAGGAGGTTCTTTCATCTTGAAGAAGAGCCCGGTGGAGTCGCGAGGACCACAACCCGGAGCTAGAGAAGAGAAGGACTCGAACTACAAAGGTTGTATGCCCTTTTCTTCTCTTTAGTTCATCACATCACATAGGCAAACCCTAATATTCTAGTAAAGATCTTATTAGTCTAACTTAGCACCTAATAAAAATTAAAATTTGGAATGCTTGATGCCTCTTGAACCTCATGGTGGTGCTAAAGTCGACTTTCAAGTTGTTCATGTAAACGGTTCGGATGTAAACGGATAGTCAAGTAGTCAAGTTCAAGGTATAGCCTTGGTTCGGTCAAGTCAAGTCATGTTGCATGTTCGTATTGTTCGATATTTCATGTTCAAGTTCAAGTGTTCATGTTTGATACATTGGATTCATGTTGAATTGAAGTTATAGTCGGTTTCATGTTTGCATTGTATTCAGATTAGACTGAGACTCAGATTGAGTCAGACACTTAAACAGATTTGAGTCCTGAACTAGGTTTAGGAGTTATCGGTAACTGCTGCACATGGACGATAGGATTTGTGACTTTTTCCAAGCCAATTACCATTGATAACCCCATTTTAGTTTTCTATCTTAAATAGGCAAGCACCCACTTTCTACGGCTCCCTGAGACTCAAGAGAATTGGTCCGGTTTAAATCTATATTTACTAGAGTCCTTAATGTAAATTTAATATAACTAGAGGGCTTTATGAAAAATATTTTTTGTATACTTTCAAAATAAACCTCAAGTATTTATTTATTGTAGTTAGGGTTTTCATGGATGTAATTTTTAAAAGTTAGGTATTCTAGTGAATAAATACCTAGTTTGAATAGTGCATGATATTTTAGTGTAAAGTTGACTTGTATGAATTTTTGATGGTATTTTCATGAAAATTGTTATTCTTTATTTTGTTTAAAAACGTGGAATTTAATAATATCTTTAAAATATGTGTTTTGATAATATTTATATATTTATTAAAAGATAACTCTTTATTATTAAATAGAAATTCTCGTTTTTCTTAAAAATTGTATAAAACTTCCATCGAGTCTGTATGCTCCGTGAGGAGGTCTGCATCTCGCTCTACTAGTCCCGAGGACTAGTCGTTACAGAGACTAGTTTATGTCGTCGCCCGTAGGGTGCGGACTAGTCCAAATCCGTATATTTTAGATTTGGGTTTTTGGTTTATTTAAGGACCGTTAATCTGGTTTGAGATTAAAATCAATTTAAATCTATAAGTGAGCATTTGGATTCAGTTTGTTTTCGCTAAGGATACATTAGTCTTGTTTGAGACTAAGATCAACTTAACAACATTTTGGGATCATTTTTACTTGAGATCCAGCAAAAGAGCATTTGGGCTCAGCTGCAAGAAAACTTCAGAGACTCAGCCAATTTGGGCTTAGTCTACTTAGTCCTTTTTTTTAATCCAAAAGTATTAAGCACTTATTTGGACTCTGTTTGTTCAGCCCTTTCTTTTTATGTAAAAGTGTTAAGCACTTATTTGAGCTCTGATGCTCACAAATATGTCATGTGAAGTATTCAGTCATGGGCGCTGCCCAATAAATGTTGAACACTTCAATCATTTTGACTACATGTGAAGTGCTAAGCACTTCTACGGCGTCCACGTGAGGCGCACATGCGGTACTGGGCGCCGCTTAGTTAATACTAAGCACTCAGCCGTTTTGGCTACATATGAAGTGCTAAGCACTTTTTGTATGGCGCCTACGTGAGGAGCACGTGCGGCGCTAGGCGCTGCCCAATCAGTGCTAAGCACTTAGCTGTTTTCGGCTGTATATGGAGTGTTGAGCACTTTATTCAGCATCCACGTGTGTTTCACATGAGGTGCCGGCCTTCTGTTTTGGACGTGTAAGTCTACGGTAGCGCCCCGGCCGTCTACAGACGCCAAATGCGAAACAAAAACTTTTTAACTGGCGCTATCGTATACTTTAACCCGGATCTGTCATTATTGCTAAACTAACAAACTGTAAAGAGAGTAGAAAGGTTATACCGAACAATCCGAGTCCTTCGTTCTTTAACCATCATCCCACGCTCCGTTGCGGCTGCTCCGATCTCGTCGATCTCCGATCTTCTCGTCCAGGTGGCACCACGTCAACGATTCTTTAAACGGGCTCCCGCCTCTGACTCGAGGCAACTCGGTCGTCAAGTTTGCTAAAAGAGATGACCAAGATTGATGTAGAGAATAAGTAGAATACTTTGTCTCGCTTCGTTCAAAGCCATGGACGAACGGTTAATGAAGTTGCCAATTAAGTCGGGTGATGGAATGAAATGAGCTATGAAATTTCCATACACCCCAAAACTATCATAATCTTTTCACCAAATGAAAAATCAAGTGTATCAGAGAGAGGGGAGGGGCCGGCCACACTTATAGAGGTGGGGGGTGATGGTAGGAGAGGGGGAGGTAACCATAAGAGAAATATCTAGTGTGAACACAAAGTATGAACACAATAAATGCACCATAAATGAACAAGTGAGTCACAAGCCTAATCACCTCTTCTAGAACCTTCTAGAAGCATCCACACTTATCCAAAGAAAAGATAAATCCGTCTTTAACCGAATGTTAAAAGACGGCTGATAGAAAACTGGAAACTGGCAACTTCCAAAAGCGATCCTGAAACGAATTTCAGGACAACCCCGTAACTGTATAAATATACCCGCATTTGTATTACGACCGAATACAAATGCAACTTAGACAAAGATATTATATCTACTCAATATAATACTCGGATCCGGCTTAAACCAAAGCCCACCAGTATTATCTGCCCGAAATATGACACGTGCGTAAACGCACGTGCATTTTCCGAACCCTGCCATAAAACCATACGGCCTCTACAACGTTTCTCCCGAACTTGGGAAACTGTCTGTGGGGGACTCTAATGACTCGTCAGTACCCTGGCAGTGGGTTTAACCACAAACCGTCAGCGGCACTAGCTATGCGTAACGGCTGCCCATGGACTGACCTCAAGGGAGGCCGATGAGCGAACTCATCCGGAAACCCTACTGAGCCTAACAGTGATAATGTATATACAGTCCGGTCCATTCGTCTATGAGTATCGCATATCTGCCTAGGGGGCTAGTAACGTCAGACCCCCAATAGTAGTATAAGTCGTGTCGGAGTGTAGCCCAATAACACCCTGAGATACTACTGGAGTACCTACCAGTAAATCTCCTGCCACAGCCGTGGGCTTTGTGTAATGGCTCTCCTAGACACAGCACGATCTCACCCCCAATACCGGGAGAGACGAATCCTCTGCCGATCCGCTCACGTGCCTCCATGTGGCTCGGGACTGTACCCAAAAACTACCTGTTTGCACGACTCCTTTGAATCGTGGTAGGGTAGAAATCAAAGCACAGTGGGAACTCACACGAGACAAATGACGACCTCAGGTCGATGAACTAACCTGTACACATGTCACCAGGGAACTGCTATCTGACGATAGGTATAATACCAACTAGCAGGTTCCCGGCGAGTCCTGTCCGGTGTACTCATAACCCAATGAGCACCTGTATACATCTTAGGTGATCCAACTGACACCAGTGGCTTGTGAGACCGGCCACCGCCCCTCGTCGGGGTCTCGACTATATACACTAGTCTACTCCGGAGTATTGATGCCCTGTCTCGAAACTCCCACGACTAGGGACCACAATTAAGGATATGTGTATAAACCACCCAACTCTCACGTATATGATCGCCATCATACTGTTGGTAGTAAAGCAAGATCCTAAGGGCTCTATCAAAGTGTAACATGTAATCAGTCACCTGAACATATACACGACTGATAAAGGCAAACCAGATAGCATACTATCATTTCGAGTAAGACTGTCCTACCGGTATAGGTCCTCATTAATCATTGCAATCACGTACCTGCGATCCAATAATTGATTCTGAGGGCACTATCTCCAACAGGACGGCCGCGTGTTTTTCACGTGAGGCGCTAGACACTGTTAAAAGGGGGCGCCCACGTGGGAAGCACGTAAGGCATTAGTTATTTTTTTAGAGATTTAATCTCTGTTGATGTTTTCAGAAAGGTTAAATCTCTGTCAATGGTATTTTGACTATTAACGCTCATCAAAATCACTATTTTTAAGGATTTCGGGTTGAGTTTTTAGAGAACTAAGCTCTTTATTTGAAGGAACTGAGTTCTTGGAGTATTATGAACTCCATTTTCTTCCTTTTTAAATTTATTCTTTCCTGAATGTTTGATTCTCATGAACAAGATCTTCCCAGTAAGAATTAAATTCTCAACTTATGGAAGACTTGTCTTGTAGATCTCAGATCCATGGAAAGAACTAAGTTCTTTTAAAAGGGTTAAACCCTTAGATGTGATAGAAATATTTTGGTCTCTTTTCTTTACCTAGGGTTTTGGGAAGGAAGGTCTTCTTCTTTGAGAATTAAATTCTCTGTTCTTTCAAGGGCTCACTGTATTTTGGCATGAGCTTATAAGGGTTTTTTTCTATCTCCCTGTGTGTGTGAGAGACTTGAAGTCTCGGGTCCTTTATATAGTAAAGGCAGATTGTTAATTGATTTTGAGAAAATCTCTCATTGAGAGATTCCAATTGATTTAATTGGTCTCAAAATTGATTTGGGGAATTTTACCCACCGTTGGATTTTTGATCCTAGGACTTCTGTTTTTACAGAATATGTTGTTCTTGTTTTTTAACAAGATTGGAGAAATATTTTCCCATATACAGAATTTATTCTGTCAAGTGGTGATTCTTAATCACCATTGGATTTTTAATTTAAGGGTTCTCTGTTTTACAGAGAGAAATCTTTTTGTTTGGAAAGATTGAGGGAATATATTCCCAAAATAGAATTTTATTCTATTATTGGATCATTGATCCAACTGAGAGTATCTTTCTTATTTAAAAAGATTTGGGAGATATTTTCTCCTAATAGAATTTAATTCTGTATTTTGATGATTTATTATCTCCGTTGGATCTTTGATCCAACAGCTCTATTTAACAGAGAGTAGAATTTAATTCTACCTGGGTGCCGGCGTTTATGTGTTGTGCACGTGGGCGCCACTTAAGAATTTAATTCTTATGATGGGTACTTCTGTGCCTTGCACACAGGCGCCCGTGTGATGAGCACATGCGGCGCCATATAAGAATTTAATTTTTACTCAGAAAGCGTTTTTGTGCTTTGCATATTGGCGTCCGCGTGATGAGCACGTGCAGCGCCATATAAGAATTTAATTCTTATTCAGACTGCGTTTCTGTGCTTTGCACATTGGCGCTGGCGCCCTCGTGAGAAGCACGTGGGGCGTTGCCCCATCAAATTTCAACAGAGTTTTGCTCTTTTAATATGTTTAAATATTGGGAAAACAACGCCAATACCCGGCCTTAGTGCAAGTGGATGATTGTTGGATGTATATGCCCTAGAGGCCATTATTGTATAGTACATGATTGTATATCACATGTGAATACTTGGGATATATATGTACAGGACAATCTTGCTCGATATGATAGTATGTTATCTGGTTTGTCTTTGCCTCAACATATGTATATATTCTATTTTATATTGCGTATCTTGATTACTTGTCGGTAAAGCCTGTAGGATTCTTACTTGATTACTAGAGTTGTGATGGTGATCATACTCATAGGGTCTACGTAGTCTATAAGCACATCCTTAAATTGTCCCTAGTCGTTGGAGTTTCGAGATGGGGTATCGATACTCCGGAGTAATCTAGTGTATACGTTTCTTATTCCCGTGAGGGGAATGTGGCCTATTCCATAGCCATTGGTGTATGGCACCAAAGATAGTATACAGGTGCTCATTACGTTATGAGTTACATTGGACGGACTCTAGATGGTAATATACATATCGTCAGATAGTAGTTCTCTGGTGACATAGGTACATGTTAGTCTTTAGACCTGATATCATCATTCGTCTCGAGTGTCTTCCTACTGTACTTAGATTACTACTCTACCATGTCTTTAAAGAGTCGTGCAAACAGGTTTTAGTTGGGTACAGTCCCGAAGCACTTAGGGGCAGTGAGCGATAGAAGGGATTCGTCTCTCCTGGTATAGGAAGTCGATGTCGCGTAGTATTCGATTGGTCATCACCATAAGACCTTGGCCAAGACCGTTGAGATTTACTAATTGTGAGATCAGTAGTTTCTCGAGATGGTTTTGAGCCACATCAACACGACTTATTAGGTTATTAGGGGTCTGACGTTTTCCATCCCCTATACCTGATATGTGATACTTTCAGACGATGAAACCGGACTGTACGGAGATTGTCACTTTCAAGCTTAGTAGGGGTACGGACGAGTTTGCTTGTTGACCTTCCTTTCGTTCAATACATGAGCAGCCGTTACGTAAAGCTAGTGTCGCTGACGTGCTTATGGTTAAACCGACTGCCAGCGTATTATCGAGTCTTTAGAGTCCCACACAGAGGGTTTCCCAGCTTAGGCGAAACGATATAGTGTACGTATTTTGATATGTACTTAGCTTCGATTAAATACGTGTTTTTGTACATGCACTTTTAATCGGACATTTTGTTAATACTAGCCGGTTTGAAAGATAGCCAGATTATCACATTTAGATGAAATGTGAACTAGTATTATATATATATATATATATATATATCTTTTTGGTATTTTTCTCTTCGGTATTTGTATCTTGACAGAATACGGTATTTATACGAATACGGGTATTTGTATCTTAATACAAATACGGGTATTCGTTTTTTATACGAATACGGGTGTATGTATTTTGATACGAATACGGGCGTATGTATTTGTAGCATATACTTGTGTTAATGCATTTGTGTGTGTGTGTATTTATATATTTATATATACTTATACATATGTATATATGTACAGATGAGGTGGCTCTCTCTTTTCTTCTCATCTCTTCTTGTTATGTGAGAAGAGTGTGGGCTTGTGACTCATCATGGTGAGTCACAAGTCCACCCAATCTCACATTAATAAGAAAGAGAAAAAGATAATAAATGAAGATAATAATTTTTTTATTTGCCATGTTCACTTGTTCTTCACCATTTTGCTTCGTTTTCTTCCTCTTCTCTTGAGTTTTAGTGACTTGAGAAAGGAAAAGAAAAGAGAGAAAAACATAGAGGATAACACCACTATATCTGTAGTGACTAATTCCTAGCAAGTCTTGATCACTAGTTGCTTCACTTGTTATTTTTATGTGAAGTTAAAGCCAAGGTTAGAGTTCTCTTGGGTGGATCATCTTCGACAAGGAAGACTGATCCCAAACTCGTTCCCGGTAGACCTAGGAGCAAAAGAAGTGGAAAGAAAACAAAGGACACGACTACAAAGGTAGCTATCGTCTATCCGAGTGGTTAAACTCTCTCTAGTTACTAGTTTAGTGTTTGGCTTAGATTTTAGGACGTAAAAGTTTGTGCTCTCGTTGTAGAAATTTTTGTTTTGTATTCCGTCTTGGTCGCTAGTTAGCAGCACGAGCACGAGCGTCTACTTACATATACTGTATGTGATATATTTTCTGTTGTGTGGGTCCGCTCTTCAAGGTGAGATTATTTTAGAGCCAAGTGTGGCTTGTATCACTTTGGAATGGAGATTATTATGTATTTATGGAAATAGATCAATATTTACAAAGGAAATTATGTCTGTTGTATTTTAGAATTTATCAATTATTAATGTTGGATATGTATGCCCTAGAGGCCTGTATTGTATAGGATGATAGGGATATGTATATACAGGACAATCTTGCTCAGTTGTATATAGTATATTATTTGAGTTGTCTTTGTCTTAATATGTGTATTTCTTTCTTTTGTTGCTTTATATTGTTTACACATATTGATAATAACTCGATACAGTAGTATACTATTATGGTTTGTCTTTATCTTAACATGTGCATATATTATACTCGATATCACATATGGCGGATACATGTTGATAAAGCCCGTAAGATTTTGCTTGACTACCAGCGTTATGATGGCGATCATACTTGTGGGAGATGGATAGTCCAAAAGCACATCCTTAAAGGTCCCAAGTCGAAGGAATATCGAGACCGGGCATCGATATTCCAGAGTAGACTTGTGTATGCGTTTCTAGACCCCGACGAGGGACGATGGTTGGTCCCACAGCCATTAGTGTGATCACCAAAAATTGTATGCTCACTGGGGGTGAGTACACTGGACGGACTCGTCGAGAACCTGTAGATGGTATTATACTTATCGTCAGATAGCGGTTCTTAGGTAACATGAGTACAGATTAGTTTTTGGACTTAAGATCATCATTTGTCTCGTGTGAGTTCTCATTGTGCTTTGATCACTACCCTACCATGGCTCTACTGAGTCATGCAAACAGGTTTTGGTTGGGTACAGTCCCGAGCCACATGGAGGCAGTGAGTGATTGTCAGGGATTCGTCTCTCCCGGTATTGGGAGTTGATATCGCACTGTGTCCAGTTGGCTAGAACCATAAGACCTTGGCCAAAGTAGTTGAGATTTACTGATGGTTGGATCAGTAGTTTCTTGGATCGGTCTTAAGCCAAATCGACACGACTTATCGGGTTAGTATGGGTCTGACGTTTACCACCCCCCTAAACCCAGCATGCGATACTCTTAGACGAAGACCAGACTGTACGGAGATTGTCACGGATAGGCTCAGTGGGTGTCACACCCCGCTTCCCAAAAGTCGGAAGCAGGTACGTGACGAGGCCGCGACGTATTTATTTCGAGAAGGTCATTTCCCGGAATAAATACGCTAAACGTAAAATAAGCAATATAAAATGACAAGAGAATAAACATGAGATTAAAACTTCAACAACTTTATTTACATTCAACTTGATTCATTTACAATACATGATTTTAACTGAAAGAAAATACAAGGATGATATGCCTAAACAGGTGGCAAACATAAACTGAGAAAAAGTAACTGGTCTAGGCCTGGGTCCCGGTCTGATCGTGCTCTTCCTCTGAGATGTCTACCTCTTCAGTCTCCACAGTATCTGACGAACATTCCAAAAAAACAAAGGTGGGTGGAATGCCCGTCAGCGAACTTTCGCTCGGTAAGTCCCCAAGAAATAAAGTGAAGTATAAAGTGAAATGATAAGGTAAAAGTATATTATGAATAAGGGAGTATGAAGTATATTGTGTCAGCTTGTCGTTTAATATAAACATGGCAAGTTTATTTAGCATGCAGTTTTATTGTAATATGTGAACAAGTACGGTAATATATGATAAGTAGATAAACATGATAGCATAGCATGAGTATGGAAACAAATATAATATGGCCGTATAGTGTAAGTATGGTGAACATGCAGTGAAGGTAAGTGTATTAACATGTCTCTACTTAGGTATACTAATTTACGTAAGTTCAAGGATGAATGTCAACTAATTTCAAGAGTGTTCTCGGACCCAACAGACTATAATCCAGGGGTAAGGAACCACGGGCCCGAATCAAGTGTTAGTAACGGGACTTCAACCTAGTGTTGAAGTATTCCAAACTCAATAGGTTGTGATTCAAGAGCAAGAAAACATGGGCCATCATGATAGCTTGCTTGTGTTAGTAGACATAGATTCATGATCTAGTGGGACTCCTGAGATTTCGTTGGATTCACGCATGAACTACCCCAGCACCCCGTATATACTAAGTTACAGTTAAAATTACTAGCCTTGCTCGAATCCATGAATACATCAAGTTGCAAGATTGAGTTCATGTATATATCAAGTATTCATGTATTCATGTCTAGTTGTATTCATGGTTCAAGTCAAGTCAAGTCATGTATTCAGGTTTGATATATGTGTTTGAATTCAGGTATTTAGGTTTATGTTCAAGTATGCATGCTAGAGTTTGGATTCATGTTTGAATTGAATTCTGGTTTGAGTTGAGTTCAAGTTTGATTTAGACTCAGACTTGAGTCAGACACTTATAACTGATTTGGATCATGAATTAGGTTCGGGAGTAATCGGTAACTGTTGCACATGGACGGCAGGATTTGTGTCTTTTTCTAAGACAATTACCATTGATAACACCGTTAAGTTTTCTAACTTAAATAGGCAAGCACTCACTTTCTCCGGCTCCTTGGGGCTCAAGAGAATTGATCCCGCTTAAACCTATATTTACTAAAGTTCTTAAATATAATTTTATATAACTCGAGGGGGTTTATGAAAAATATTTTTAATATAGTTTCAAAATAACCTCGAGAAATTATTTATATTATTTAGGGTTTCCATGAATATGAATTTTAGGGATTTGAGGTATTTTAGTGATAATACCTTAACTTGAATAGTTCATGGTATTTTAATGTAAAGTTTGATTTGTATTGATATCTTGATGGTATTTTGATGAAACTTGTAATTCTTTTATTTGAAAAAAATATATAAGGTTATTATATTTTGAAAATATTTGGATTTTAAAATATTTATATAATTATAAAAATTAATTTTATTATTAAGTAGAAAATTTCATTTTTCTTAAAAATCGTATTAAAAACCTTTTGAGACCAAATGCTCCGTGAGGGGGTCTGCATCTCGCTCTACTAGCCTAAGGATGTACGATAATCTGCACCATCCAATAGCGGGTCCCCTAAAAAGGGTTGTAGAGGCTTATTTGCAAAGAGTTTTGAAATACAATTCAAAGAAAACCGTTTTATTTTAATGTAATATGGTAACAAAAACATGTTCAAGGGAAATCGTGCTTTGGAAACATGTGTGTATGTGAGGGGTAGGTCATTACCCCGTGAAGTTTTCTAAAGGTAAAGTATTACAACATACTAAAAGGTGATATGTAAAGTTCATGGTATTTTAACGAAAAAGTTAAATTGTGATTGTTTTATAAAAAATTCTTGGATAAAATTTATTCTAGACATGAGTATTAAACTTATAAGTGAAATTTTATAACTTGTTTGATCAAAAGTTAAAGGAAGATGGAGTTATATGCTTTAGAAAAAGAACATCGATAGTAACTCCACTTTATACCGATTTTGATTAACAAGAAATTCAAGAGATAGAAAGAAAGATTTGGAAGGACTTACCGGTTGATTATGTTAGAAAGAGGTAGAAGAATAGATTGTTGTCGTCATAGTGTCGCAGGGTCGTCGGAATTGCCTTGATTTCTCGCCGGAAGTTGGTCGTTGGCTAACTCCTCTTTTACTCCACTTGTACTTGATAAAATTTGAGGTGTTTGGCTAGAATTTTTAGAATGAGGAAGGGCTAGGACATGGGATACTATTTATAGTGTGGAATTAGGGCTTTGGGATTAAAAGAGTGAATTAAAATGCATTAAAATGTGATAAATTGGGAAATTGAGTGGTCTCTGTTTGATTGCAGAGTAATCAAATAGTGCAGGGGTAATAGGGGTAGGCCAAGAGACTTGTGTGCAAAACCCGGGCTTCATTGCCTACGGGTCACCTGTTGGCGCCGGCCAATTTGGCAATCTCGCTGGTCGTTTGGTGGGTAGGGGCCGGTGGATTCATGCTAAGTGTCCATGTCTATATTTATATCATTTTGCACATATTTGTTTTCTCAGACTTTTCATTTTAATGTGCATTGCATGTGTAAACTTTTGGGCTTCCAAAAATTTTAAAAGAAAAATCTGAAAAATATAATATGTCTGATAGGATTCAAATACAGGGGCTACATCACAGCAATGCAAGGCTTTACCGGTGAGCTACAAGTTGTTTCTTGCTGTTCTTAAACAAGATATACTATAACTTGTACTCAGTCTTGCAAACTTCTTTCTGTACATTATACTGAAAAATTTTGTACAGAAAATTCAGAGTCGTTACAGTAGGGGTTTGGATGAGTTTGTTCGTCGGCCTTCTTTTCGACAGGTATCTGGATAGCCGTTACGTATAACTAGTGTCACTGACGTGCTTGTGGTTAAACCCACTACCAGCGTACTGTCGAGTTTTTAGAGTCCCGCATAGAGAGTTTCTCTGATTCAGACAAAACGATGTGGTGGCCTTATGTTTATACGTGCAGAGTTTCGATCGAATGATAATACTAGCCGGCTTAGAATTAAGCCGGATTATTAAATCAGGTATTGATTTAATAATTTACACATACATATTTCGATATGTATATTCTAGTGTTATCCAGGTTTTCGATTGGACTGTTGATGATACTAGTGGGCTTAAGATTAAACCGGTTTATTAAATCAGATATTGATTTAATACTAGTATTATATTAGTAGTATTATTCTATCTCTTGGGTATTCGTATTTTGGTACGAATACGTGTATATATATACTGTAGAATATCTTCCGTATTTATACGGAAAACATTCTAGAAGATGAACACCTCATTTTTTATTTATCCATTTATTCTTTTAAATGAAAATAAGATGTAAAGGTGGTAAGGTGAGAATGGTGAGAACCATGTTTCAATAGTGTTGACAAATGAATTAAATATTCATTTGTGCAAACTATTCAAGTATGGTTGTAATTTTATATTGAAAAATGGAGATATGCAAAACCATGGTTCAATTTTTTTTGATCACATTCTCACCATGAGTTTCTCTCTCCTTACTTGCCTTTCTTGAGTTCCTCCTCCTTTTTCATCTTCCTCCCTACCATCTCATGAGTTGAGAATTAAGGGAGGAAGAGAGATAGAAATACACTAGAAAACTCACTATATCTCCTTAGTAATATAGATTAGTAAACTAGGTTACTAAGTTGCCTCATTAGTGAAGCAAAGCTTGGATTATAAACTCTCGGGTGGATCATCTAGAATTAAGAAGACCATTAAGCAAGCTTGATCTAGGAGTTCTCGAGGAGCTTAAGAAGAGGAGTGAAGACCTAAAGGACACGGCCCTTAGGTATAAAGCTCTATCACAGTAGCTAGAACTCTTATAGCTTGCTAGTTTCGATATTTGGTTAGATTCTAGGATGTGTTTTCTAGCGCCAAAGTTTTTATAAGTCAAAGTTTTTCGTTCCGCAACGGCCGTGATTAGCGGCCAGGGCTCTAGGAATCCCAACAATTAAAATACATCATAAACTAGCCATGTCTAACAGTTGTTTGAAAGGAAAACAAAAAACTTTGAATCTAAATGATCTGGTCAAGAAAAAACTGTGGCTCATTACTAAATAAAGGCATCAGCTCACTGGAATTTACAGATAGAAAACGCTACTTGAGGTAGCGTTTTCTTCAGAAAGAAAACGCTATCTCGTGTAGCGTTTGTGCTAACGCTTCGCGAAATAGCGATTTCTTCAAGATGAATTGTTGTATGTCCCCTGGGATATTCCAATAAAAACTCTATCTAAAATAGAGTTTTTCAGAAAAGAAACTCTTTTTCACATAGTGTTTTCTTCAAGATGAATAATTGTATGTCCCTGAAATATTCCAACAAAAATTCTATTTGAGATGGTTTTTCAGAAAAGTAAAACTCTTTCTCAGACAGTGTTTTCTTCAAGATGAATTATTGTATTTCCCTGAGACATTCCAAAAAAAACTCTATATGAGAGAGTTTTTTAGAAAAGGAAAAACTCTATCTCAAATAGCATTTTTATCTGACGTGGACAACCATGGTCCATTCTGTCTATCCCAAAGTCATTCTAGAAATTAATTTGGATCCAGGTTATTTTTGGATTTAATTATTTAAATATAGTTATTTTGTGGGGAAAAAATCGGCTTTTATTTATTTATTGCAACCTAAGCCTGTCGATGATTAGTCTATCTCAAGAGACTTCAATGATTTACTCCTAATTGGATTTTTACTATAATGTCATGTCAAATCTAGTCCTTGAAATCCTAGCTTTGTATAGTCCCAAGTTTAGGAGTACTATCTTTCCTCTATTGGAGAAAAAAATGCAGAGTAAATGCCAAATTAAGCCAACCAGGGGACTGCATCTTTCATGGGCTAGGGTTTGTTATACCAAGGTCTGTCTATAGGCCATCCCATCATCTAATATCAATATTCAATCAAAGTTGACAACCATGGGTCACATTGGAAGCTTCATCTTTTGTTCTCTTTTTCATGCATTGGTCTTTTCAAGTTTGCCAACCAGTTTCAACATAATTTGACACCAATGATCCAGAGCTAAAGTTGGCATCACACTTCTACTTCTGGCTAAAGTGCCGGGTTCGATCCTCAGAGAGGAAATAGCCATAATTTAACATTATTAGGGCAAATTCGTGAGTCCCATATATTTGTTGTGTGCAAATATTTGGTTTACGAGCAAGTTAAAAAAAAAAGAAACATAATTTATGGAATACGAAGCCATGCTTAATGAGTTTTCAGAATTTTGATTGTGTTGTATTTTATTTCTCTCCATCAAAACAGACGACTTTGATGTAATTAAACTTTTTTACCATTATTGATATACTGTTGAGATAAGCTCAATTCATTTATAAATGAAAGAGTTCTATAGAAGATGGAGATTCTTTTATTTCAGAATGGAAAAAATTTGAGTACAATATTAAAGCAAAATGTCACAACTGGTAAATCATCAATGTACATGAGCAAATCACATATATATCATGTGAGGCTAGTTTGGCCTCCACATACAAAATGGCTTCAGTTCCAACTTTGAACGTGTAAGATTTCTTCAACGACAGAATTTGTCAGGTACAAAAAGAGTTTGATATTGAACTGATTCAACTTGATTCATACAAAAATAAAACAGCAGCAGCAACTTAAGATAACCCACACCTCCAAAACCTAGCGGCGCCCCTCCCACTATACACGATACTCTTCAACAAAATGAAATCGTAGCTAGACTACCCAAAGAGAGAAATAATGAAATAAAGAAAAATAGTAGACATGGAATAGAGAAGAATACACATTGCATTTGTTGTGACCTTCGAAATCCCTTCAAAACGAATTATTCCATCGTCGTCGTCGTCGTCGTTCATCTCCTGAAAGACGAGGAGCCGGACTTGGCCTCTCTCTCCCTCTGATCCCAGGCTGCCCTTAAACTGTCTGGAGAAGCTTCATGCAGGAGCGGGATGTGGTGGCCGCTCCTGTTCCCCGGATCGTACCCCGGTGTTGATAGGTAGTTGGATTCCATCAACATATCACCCTCCAAAATGCGAAGAACCTTTTACCGAGAAACACATGCCATGCAAGGATCAAAAACTTGCCAAAAAATTCCAACATTATGCATACTATGTTTTCACATGCTCTCCATGCGTATAAGTTGCTAACTGGATTCTAATTCAAATCAATATCCCACCAGTGATGGCTTTCTTATTACTTTCCTTCCAAAATTCATTTTGTCAGCTTTCAACTGTAAATAAACAATTCAAATGATTTAAGAAGATTTGGGGTTTTATTTAAAAACCAGACATTCCTGCTATGTTATACCCTGTGAATTCCTAATCTTCTTAAATCAAACCCCGAATCAAACAATTTCAAAACATCATTGCTAGTTCAATAATTTTTGTGGCATTTTTAAAGTTCATTGATGTTGTCTCGAAAACCCCAAAAAAGATGGCGTTTTATAAATTTTACCTTCCTTGGGGGGGAGGGGGTGTGTGATCCGAAAATAGGGGTGTCGATCACACACATTAACTAAATAAAAGACAGGACATGTGGCCTTTTAAGAGCATCTCTCTTCTTCCTACTGTGCCACTTGCCATGCAAATACCGAGCGAGATGAACTAAAATCCCCTATTTTCGGATCCCTATTGTTAGGATTATATTACTAAAGTTGAGACTAGATATAGATTTGATAATGTTGAGAATATACAAGAATAAAGTTTACCTGGGACATTTTAGGCCGTGCATGGGGATCACGCCATATGCACAATGACGCCGCATGCAACATGCAGCAGACCTCCTGTTCAGAGAAACAATTTCCCAGTTGAGGGTCTATAAGCTCGTCAATTGCAGATTCTTCCAGTAGAGGGCGAGCCTGCACCAAACAAAGTGACCAATTATTTCATCGCGAGCTAATTAAGCACAACAGTCAGACAAATAAGCCAGCAGTTACTCTAAGGCTGTAGCAAGAGAATGATCGAATGCTAAAACGAAGTGCAACTCACCCATTCAGTTAGACATTGTTGACCCTTTGGCCGGTTGATATCTACAGCTTTTCGGCCAGTTACTAGCTCTACCAGCACCACACCAAAGGAATAAACATCTGCTTTTTCTGTGATTTGGCCACTCTGAGCATATTCAGGTGCCAGATACCTATAAAATTAATATAAGTATTTAGTTGCACACTAACAATTGGTGGAACAAGTTGATGATGTATATTATTTCCAACAAGGCCATACCCAAAGGTGCCGATTACTCTTGTTTCCACACCAAGGTCTCCATCAGGCTGCCATCTTGCCAATCCAAAATCACCAACCTATTAAAAATACATAACTAACATCGTTAGATCCTGCACCGATCATCACATATAAAATCTTATAGATGTACTGTTTGATATACATGTCTGACATGCATACGTTTTGATTTCAGGTATGGAACGTTTTGATTTCAGGTATGGACATATGGCACCTCTTAGACTGGTATAAGAAGTGGAACAAGGTCAGGTTCTGAAAGTACTTTATAAAGGTAACAAAATAAGACACAATAAGCACATACTTGTGTACAAGTGATGACAGGTTCCAATGGACATGAATTAGATTAAATAGGACTAGGAACAAGCAAGCAATTTATACGCCGATGGCAAACCATCAACACAATGATCATTGACAAGCTTATGGCTTTGGGGAAAAAGATGATGCAACCAACCACTCCGATGGAATAAATAAAAAAACCTTGATGCACCAAGTATCACGAACTGCATTAAGATAGTTCCATGGGAGAGACCATACGAAACAACCTTATGACAAAAACTAAATGCATGCGAGTCTACCAAATATTATGCATATATAAAAAAACATCTAATTTGCAATAAAGAAAAAGGGAAATGAATACAAGTAGAGTGAGGGAGGTGTGATGAAACTAAAGATCAACATTTTCAGAAACAGACAAGGATTGGCAAGTCTCTGGTCTATCATTGGAAGATCACTTAACCTTGATGCAATTAACTAAGGTTATCTTCATCTTCCAGTGACTCGGCTATGAAATATTTAAGGTTATTTTCTTATTCTTAAAGTATGATAGACAGTCATACCAGGGGTTCAAAATCGTGGGTGATGAGAATGTTGTTGGGTCGCATATCACGATGTACTATGCAACCCACTCTGCACTCTTCGTGAAGGTATCTCAACCCTCGAGCAGCTCCAACCGCAATCTTTTGTCTAGCGGACCACTCTAATGGTTCTCTAGTACGACCTACAAACATCCATGACACTAAATTAATAGAATTCAAAAATAATAAATAAAAAGATCAGCAAAGAGAAAGGTCTATTTCATGGACTCTCCATATCATGCAAACTTATATGAATAACAGAATGGAAGATTGTGGTTTCAATGCCTAAAGTATATGAAGGTATAGGCTACTTGACATGCCATATGTGAGATGACCAGTAGTTTTGACTAAACCAAAAGGTTGAAGAGTAGAAATTTCGAAGCATTCAACCTTAATTCCATGTAAAATGATGATAAATGTATTTCAAAACCAGATTCTATCAAAAAAAAACTCGAAAAATTAAATGTTTTTGTACACGTCCAATGGCTATGCTTGCGAACTGGCTTTAACCTACAGATATTTAGAAACTGGCCAAGCAATGCATGAAAATCATAATTAATCTAACAACAAAACACCTACTGATTTATGAAGTGAAGGCAAGATTGCACAATTAAATTTAAAAATTTAAATGCATTAGATAGTTTGTTAGATAGGCGGTACAGTCCACAGTCAACCATAAAAAGATTACCATAAAGATGGGAATCCAATGACCCATTGCAGATATATTCATAAACCAGCAACCTTCTCCTATCCTCAACACAGAACCCAATCAGCATCACGACATTGCGATGCTGTGCACAGCTTAAAACCTCAACTTCCGAGCAGAACTCATGGTCCCCCTGTGAGCTAGCCAGTTTGTGTTGCTTAACAGCAATTGCTTGGCCATCAGGTAGTACCCCTCTGTGAACAGAACCAAAGCCACCTTCCGCCAAGAAATTTGCCTTAGAAAATCCTCCAGTTGCAAGTTCTAGCTCAGAATAAGTGAACCACCGAGGAGGCTTTCCAAATATCGGTGCTTTGTGTTGACATATCGAACATAGAGGAGGTGGCCCAAGAGGTGCATTTCTAGATAGTGAAACCGTCTCTCTCACATTTCCATTGAAGTCCATATCCGATCTATAATTCCGACTGCTGATTCCAGCTTCTCTGTCAAGTTTGGAAAATTTATCTTTCAAGGCTTTTGCTGAGGATACACAGGCATTATCACTGAGTCTATGAGACAAAACCTCAATTCGTTTTGAAGATGCACGGCCGGCAGAGGGAATCTCTGGGACCCACGGCTGTAACTCCATTGTTGTCGACGGACTCGAACTTTCACTATCGGTATCAGAGGTAACTGCATCTGTATTTCTCTTCTCTTTGATCGCTGTCTGCTCTTCTTTCTTGTAGCCTGCATTTGTTTCAGGAACGAAAAATGGCGAAGTGCCAGGATCAGAGCTTGAGACCGATGATGTTCCAACTTCAGTGGTAGTAAATGTCGTTTCAAGTTCAGGGCTGCTAGTAGGTGTCACAGCTGGACCCCGAATGGAGTTTCGATGAGGATCGTTGGTACCATTTAATGTTTTACTAGAAGATTTGTCCAATTCCAATTCAGAGGGCAGAAGACAATTCAATTGAGTCTCTGCCTCAGGTGATCCAACCAAATTCAACCGAAGAACCTTTGGTTGAGAGCGCTTCATAAGAGCAATATTACATTGCAACTCTTCCATGCACCGTTTCTCCTCATTTTTCAGTTGTCTGCTCATAAAAAAGTTCCAAAAGAAAAAATGCATCAGATAATGAGCAATAAGTTCATTTTTGAAATTTAGTATGAATTCAGTCTCCAGCATCGAAAATTTATAAAAAAGATTTAGTTTTCTAGGAAAAATTTACTTGTCCAGTACAACCCAATTAGCATGAGCTTTCTTTGATTCAGTAGCCACAGCACCACAAGGCGACCCCGAAACAACCTTTACTTTGATGTTAATCTGTACCAAAAAATAAATAATAAATAAATAAATCAATGATGGTTACAAGAAACACAAGAATCAAATTCGACAAAATTTACCTTGGTGGGATCATATACACTGTGAAGCTGAAGCATCATCTGAGAGCACAGCTCCGTGATATCCGACTTCTGCTCCAAAGTAGTTCCAAGATGGGACCTCCGGTGGCCGCTGGCACAGTCCCCAGCGAACCTCGGAAACCCCCATTTCCTACCTGAGATATATATAATATAAATAAATAAAAAGCTAAATTAAACCACTAAAATGCATCCCCTGCCACCATTTCAACTTCCAAAATGTTCCTCAAACCAAAATCATGCTTCCCAAAAATGGGTTTGAAAACCAAAAGCAACCCATCACCCCAATCCCTTTCCTACACCTAAAATGATTGTCCTTTGGCCAAAATTGGGTGTCCTTTATCCCAAAACAATAGAATCTTAAACCAAGACATCAAATTTCCAACACAAGAACCAAAATTGAAGAGCTCAAAAGAGAGAAAGAGATGAAGTTATACCTGAGCTCTGAGATGGCATAACTACCAAGAGAGTGACACAATCCCCAGGCTGCACAACATGAGTCAAAGCCCAAACAAGCGCATTCTTCGAAATCTCCTTCGAGGCTTTGACAGCCACCACAACCCTATCACTCTTCCCCTTCTTCAAGCTATTGCTCCCATTCATCATCATCATCATCCACCTCCTCTTCAAAAATTCACAACAGAAACTCGACAAAGGGCCTTATCATCCTCGACCTAACAACGAGCCCTCGTCTCTATTCACCAATTTGAATAAATAATTTGGCTTTTGTCACCTAGAACAAGGAGAGAATCAAAGTGAGGGCACTGTTCTCGTGATCGTACTCTCTCTCGACCCCCTTTTATCTTTTCTCTACCACAGATAACGACAGAGGTTTAATAATACTTAAAAAGATGAGATCTTTCGATAATCGAAGCTTCGAAGCGCATTAGGAAGCAACATATCAACCTAAATCTGAGGAAAAAATTGGGTAATTTTGGATCAATCGATCATCAAACCCTAACCCTATCCCAAACCCTAATTTTGGAAAAAGAGAGAGAAAATAATTGAGCACCAAATCTCTTTTGCGCTGCAACACGAGACAAATTTTTGATCTCTTCGCGTACTCAAGCTCTCATTGTTTTCTTTTTTCTTTTACTGCCATCGCCGTCGAAGTCGGGGAGGGGACGAGATTACGGCAGTGCCCTTCGAGACCTTGACTTTTAACGAAAATGCCATTTGTTTGGCAGTGTAGGTGGGTTGGGTAATAATGATGCCAACGGCCACAGTTAAACTTGTTTCTGATGTGTCTAATGAACAAGATAAGATAATGTTGTCGTTATTACTTGTGTTAGAAGTGTAAATGGAAAATTACAATTGAAAATTTCAGGTCGGATGATGGGTAAAACATGTACAAGTAAAAATACTCCGGATTTGAATAAATGATAATTTTCGTGTCTATCATTCGACCCGTATACGTTCGACGAACGTGTGTGTAACCCCTATATGGTTAAAGGCTCAGAGAGTTAATGAGTGGCTAAGATTATAAACCTGGAAATAATTAAACCATCCAATTATATTAAATTATGGTCACTAAATAGATGAAAATATATACTTACAAATTTGAAAACATAGGCATAAACAAAAGGGGAAAATTTATAATTTGAAAGCATGCATTCAATGTTGGATAATTTTGATAGAACCATTCATATAGTTATTTAGTAGTTCCAACATGTACTTCATCTTCTTTAATATGGAACAGGTAGAACCAATGAAATACTTTTAAACAGATAGCTAAGCTCAGATGTTTTATGGGGCAAACGGTGGTCAAGTAGGTCCTTTTTGGTACCTCTTTTTTCTATCATTTAAACAAATCATTTTTAAAGTATGCATCTTAATCGGTAACCAAAAGACATACAAATTTGCATGAGCAGCCTCCATCCAGAAACACTGTATATAAATATATTGTCACGCCCCCATCCCAATACAGCGAGTATTGTCACGACATCCTCCCTACTTTTGAACAATAGTTCGTCCACAAACCTATTGTCGAGCGACCAGCTCTGATACAATTCTATCACGCATCACCTTCAATACAGAGAGTATTATCCGTGCTGGCCAAAACCGCATGGTTTTGTCCTTCGGGTAGAGTATTGTCCGCTCTGGCCGAAACCGTACGGTTTTGTCCTTCGGGACGAACCGGACCCGAGCAAGGGCCACTTCCCAGAAGGTCATCCATCCTAGAACTTCTCTGACCCGAGCACCCTGAACTACGGAGTTCTCAAACTTCTGTAGTGTCGGTTCACTTAAAAGGTGTCTCTGTATTAAAAAGTGGTATCATTCCATTTATACTACAGATCTGTCCTCTTTCGAAATGTATTCCGAAGATTCCCCATTATTTTACAGTGAGTCCCACGGACTTAAGAGGTGGCCCTCGTCCCGTTGGCATGACACTTGGCGTGGCATTTTGTTCCGTGTGGTGTTTTATTCCGTGAGCAAAATCCCGTCCCGACATATATTAAATATAAACTTTCAATTAAATAAAAACAAAAATAGAGATACAATTTTGGTTTTTTTTTTTGAAATAGGTTATTTTGAATTTTTAATTATAAAAATAGGGTATTAAGATTTATAATTCTGAAAATATGACGGTTTGGTGGACCCCCTCTCCTACCCCAGTGTAGATGACGGGTTGAACCCGCCCTCTACCTATTATAGAGGAGGGCGGGTTCCTAGAACCCGCACTCCCCTCATTTTTGAAGAGGGCGGGTTCTCTCAGAACTCGTCCTCCCCTTTATAAAGGAGAGGGCGGGGCCCGCCCTCTGTAAAAAAAAATACGGGGACCCACAAACCGCCCTATTTTCATAATTATAAATCTTAACATCCTATTTTTATAATTAAAAATTCAAAATAATCTATTTCAAAAAAAAAACCTACAACTTTTGCTTATAATTATAGATTATAGATTTTTGTCTGGTCCAACAATGCTGACATTTATAGATTTTTGTCTGGTCCTGCTATCTTAATTCCCAAAACAAAAAAAAATTTACGTCATACATTAAACTTCGAATTTATGGGGTGCAAATTGTAAACATCTCCATCCTTCATCGGACAGCCCAGAGAAGGACACGTGGATAAAATCACGTGTGTATTATGCAATCGAGCCCCTCTATTTGTCCTTTTTACCAATTTCACGCTAACCTTGGACGTTTTTTATCAACACCTGACCACAGGCGCGGGACCCACTTTCTGACATTTCCCGCGCCCTGCAACATAGAACTTTACTACACCTCCGTGGCATTTTCGCAAATATCTTGAAACCTCGGGGTTATCCAATTAAGGCCCATCTAAATTTTTATTATATTTTGAATGCACGGAGCGGGAGCTGGAGCTTCAGCTTCGGGATCACGTGGCGTGGGGCCCCCCGCCAGTCTAACGGCGGTTGAGCTTCCGTCAAACATAACGGACGAAGGGCGGTTTGACGGCTGACGCCATCAGTTTTGGCGGCACACGCGGATAGTGACGTTCAAGGTGGCCCACTAGCTTCCTAAGGTTCTATAAAATTTATATAAATCATTTTTTCCAAATAATAATAATAATTTCACATGGAGACATGCACATATTTAACAAATTGATAGCTTTCAACTTTATATAGTACTGCTGTATGTGTGTGTTATTTTAAGGGACTTGGTTGTGAGAGCTTGAAAAGTTCATGTAGACGGAAAGGTATTTTGTTTCTTATCCTTGTTTGGGAAAAAAAATATGTTACGTATTTTGGTGCAAAAAATGCATGAATGATGAAAATACTACCAAATGCTAGAGTTAGACATAAAATGATCATGAATTCAAAAGGATATAGTATCTATTAGTTTATTCAAGAAGTTGATCTAAAAAAAGAAAAAAATATAGGCCTTTGATATGCCAACAAATGGAGCAAAGCAACGTGTTGACAAAGAAAAGGTCCCTGAATAAAAGAGCCGGTCTCCACCTTTCAAGGTCCCCAGGGTCCATATCCTCAGCCACTATCTTCAAAGTAACCACTGCAGCAACTTGAACCCAAGCAAGACAAGACACAACCATTAGCGGTGAGTAGGACAGTCTTTGAGACCCACTACATTGTTGGCTGCTATAATTGTTTAGGTGAAAGGACGAAATTATCCCTCCCTACATGGGAGATAAGTATTCAGACATAAACCCTAGAGAGAGACACAATTTCAATCTCAGAAAAGCCCTTACACTACATTGCCCTTTAAGTACCAACTTAAGCGTTTGTGGGATGATATCACAAAAATCTTCTGCACTGCCTTGTTTTGCAAGATCTCATAGGATGATCATGCACTGTTGTGCACTGTTTCATTGCCTTCGTCTCAACCAAATATTGGTAAGAGGGTACTAGGCCACATCAACCATAAAATTTAGAATAAATATTTTATATGGTTTTATTAGTTGGTTTTTGATGGAGCTCCTTTTCGGGCCTCCGTCAGATGTTGTTTTCTGTTGATCTCGCGGTGAACTTAGCTGATTATCCTTCGTCGCGTGTGGGTCTCAATGGGTTTTTGGAGGATGAGGTGAGGAAGTTGTTGCCGAGTACCTGCAAAGAAATCCCGGGATGGTTTGGTACCACCAAGGACCCTCCGACGCTCAAGTTAGTGAAGAGATCCGAGCAGAGTAACGGCATAAAAGTGTCAAAATTGGCTTACTTGACCCCTCTGTGATGGGGGGTTTATATAGCGGTGGAGCACGCAGCAGCGGGCACGAGAATCTCGCCGGCAGTTACGTTCCCGACGTCACGCCCGCGTAGAGAGCGGATCGCCCATCAATGGGGATCGTGATGGCGTGGAACGTGGGACGTCGTTGGCGTAAAATCTGCGCATGGCGAGATTCGCGGAGCGGCGGTTATGCCTAGGAGTAGTTCGGAGGGCCGAGGAAGACGTCCTCGGCGGAAGCTCAGGGACGAGCAAGGGGCCGAGAAGTCTTGGTCCTGTGGTAGCTCGGAGGCGAGCTGGGAGGCCGAGGAGGCCAATTTGCAGGGCCCCCGAGGGGGGCCAGCTTGTGCTTGCTGATCGGGCACGGGGTGGCCTGATCGGCCCTTGCGGGCCCTTTCTTCTGAGTTCTGGGACACGTCGTCTGCCACATGTCATGATCTTGGGGATCGCCAATATCGAGCACTATCATTAGCCCCCCACTCTTGTCCCGACCAGCTAGTGGTCGGGTCGGGAGTGGACTGCCGGGCCTCCCGAGGTGAGATCCCTTCTATGGTTTCGTCGGGGTGAGCCCTCGGGCCGTCGGTTGTCTTTTCCGCTAGCGAATTAAGGCGAGATCTTTGCATTTAAAGGAGGTGCGCCGGTTCGTGTACTCTGCAGGCGAAGCGACGATCCACGTGTCGAGCGTCGATTAGCCGATGCGACGTGCGCAGGTCTACGGCGTCCGATGGGACGCGGTCCAGCGCTGGGCTGCCACGTGGAACGATCGGAGCTGCCGGGCGCGAGGAGCCGTTTTGGCGGGAGACGATGGGCGCCGTTGGATGAGGCCGTATGCGGCAATAAATATGGGTGGGGTCCGTCCTAGGGACCTTACTCTTTCATATTTTCCTCTCTCAAGCCTCAGCTGCTCGGCGCTCGTCTCCCCCCTTTCGTTTTCAACCTTTGGAGAATTTCTTTCCCAGGTTAGATGTCTTCCTCTGTAGAATCAGTAGACGTTGTAGGAGTAGATGTTAGGGTCCCTTTAGATGTGTCTGAGTCTTCTCGGGGAGCAGGGGTTGGGCCCTCTTCCCGGGGCCGTGAGGCGGGGGCCGCCTCCAGAGGGAGGCGGCAGATGTGGCCCCCAGCACCTCGTGCTGGGTGAGGCATGAAGACGGGCTCGCCAACGCTCGGGCTCGCTTCCACATTCTCCCGCACTACACGCTCCGTCTGGCCGAGGAGGGAGAGAGGGCTGACCAGGTACGGGGTAGGGAGATTGCCCTGTATCTGGAAGCTTTTTGGGGCGGAATGCGCCTGCCCTTCTCTCCTGAGGTCATCGCCGCTCTGAATTTCTTCGGTTTGGCCCCCGACCAGTTAGTGCCGAACGCGTGAAGGATTCTCCTTGCGTTCTTGATCCGCCTGAGACTGCAGGCGGTTCCTTTCAGTCTTTCCCTTCTCGAGTCCTCCCTCTTTTTCAAGAGTCACCCTGGCGGTCGAGCTGGCGACCCGACATGGGTTTACTTTACTTTTAGGAAGCGGCCCAGGGTCGATGCCGGGACCGGGGTCGTGGCCTTGCCCTCCTCCATTCACGATTGGAAAAAGAAATTTTTCTTCGTTTCCCCTCCCGAGGACGAGGACTGGCCAGTGCCCACCAAATGGTCGAAGGAGAAGTGTCCGCCGGGGAACCTGTCCAATGACCCCGCCGCGGTGAGAGTGGCGTCATGGGAGCCCGTCCCTCGACATGACGTGCTGCTGTCCGAGGGGTTTTGAGCTGGGCCGGGCTTAGCCCCGTCGAGTTCGTCGGTAAGTTATGCTTGCTTTTTGGGTTTACATTTTACTCGTGTCGCTGATCTGTTGGGTGTTCATTTCATGCAGGATCCATGGACTTCGGCTCTCTCCGAGATGCTATGCGCCAGCCGAGGCAGCCTAGTAGGGCCGGGGGCACCAGCTCTTCTCGGGTGCAGCCCGCTCCGGCCCCTGCTACCCCGGAGGCGGCGCCTCGGGGACGCTCGGTGGCGGATCCTGCCCCGGGACCCAGCAGAGCATCGGGTTGGAAGCGAACCCTGATTCTGGAGGACACGATTTCGGAAGAGGAAATCGGCTCTCCCTCGGAGCCGCTCAAGAAGAGTTCCCGGAGACCCTCCCGGGGCCGGTCCTCGCCGACCGTGTTGGAGGAAGGGGGCTCCGGTTCACGGTGCCGTCGGGGCTGTCGGTCGCGGACAGCCTCCTGCACGAAATAGAGACCTCGGTCGGGGGTCGAGTTCCCGGAGGGACCCTCAGGGCCCAGCTGGCGTCGATCGCCTAGGAGTCCGTGCAGGTAAGCTCCCGGTTCATTGTGAGATTTGGTGCCCTTTGCTTTTTCTGATCCTTTTTATGCCTTCCCAGGTCCTCCAGCACGTGGCCCTCGCCCTTCGAATGGAGACCGAGGTGGTAGCCCCGGCGGTGGAGGCCGCGGGCCAGCTCGCCGCGCTGCAAGAGAGCTCCAGGCGAGAGCAGGAGGCGATGTCGGCGAAGATTGCCGCCCTGGAGGGTGAAGTGGATGCCGGGAAGAGGGGGTCGCCCGGCATCGCGAGGCCGCCGTGATCGCCGAGGGCAAGCTCGAGGACTCCCAGGTGCTCGCTGGGAATCTGAAGAGGACAGTGAAGGCCCTCCGAAAGGAGCTGGGGGCGGCGGCCGAGGCGTTTAAGTCGGCCGAATCGAGGGCCGTGGCGAGCTATAAGGGGTCTAAGGATTTTTATAACGACCTGGCCGTGGCCACGACCCGCATTTGGCACGACGCCCTCGATGCCGTTAAGTCTCGGATGCCAAGGTTCGACGACGCGGACCTCCGGGCTGAGTTCCCCCTCGTAGGCGCCGACGAGCAAGGGGAAGAAGGTCCCGGTGATGGGGTAGCTGGGGACCCAGCACCCCAAGTGGTGGAGGTCTAGGACCTCGAGGTCGCGCCCGGCCCCGAGATATACAGCCCCCGTCCTCCTCTCCTCATTTTATTTTCCTCTTGAATTTTGTAAGGCTGGGGAGCCAAAAAATACCCTTTGTAAAAAAACTTTTGTCTTTGGCAGTAGTAATAAAGTTTTTTCCTCAGCTCGTTTTTTTTCTCAGCTCCATAGAATTGTGTTCTGCCATCTGTTTGTGAAGAATGCTCGTGGAATATTTTTGCCTGTATCGTTGTGCTTTTTGTCAGGTTGGCCATCTGTCCAGCAATCGTCTGTCGAGTTGTCTGCAATCATTTGCCGACGAGCGCTTCTGAGGAGGTATCCCTCTGGGCCCCGGAGTCGAGGGAAGATCGTTTAGACTTAGACAGACCTGGCGCCCCTCACTGGGGTCTCGGGTCCGCGGCTACAGAGCATCTCTGATTCCGAGCATTGGTCGCCATCCGGGGTTGACTAGGCAGGGTAGCTTCTCCTTTTCCCCTTGCAAGGGCTTGGCTCTCTAGCGCTTGAGGGGCTGTACGAACCCCACTAAGGATGTCCGGGCAGTGGAGCTGCGCGGCGGCCTCTGGGCGAGGGCTTTGACCTCTGGCGTTGTGGGTAGGCAACTACCAACCTGGGATGAACGGGCGGGGCAGCCGCTTCTATCCTGGCGTCGTGGGTAGGGAGCTACCAGCCGGAGTTCTTACCGAGCAGGGTAGCTGCTCGGTTGCCTCTTGCGAGGGCTTTGATCCTTCAGGACGGGGACCGAGCAGGGTTACTGCTCAGTGCCTCTTGGCGAGGACTTTGATCCCTGTCGGTTGTGGTAGGAAGCTACCAGCCGGGGATAGCCGAGCGAGGGCCCGACTGCCTCCGGGAGGACTTTGGTCCTGGGCGCGGGAAGAGCTATGAGGTTGTAAGAAGCCTACCAAGGACCCTTGGCCGGGCAGGGTTACTGCCCGGTGCCTCTTGGCGAGGGCTTTTGTCCTGAAATATAGCCGAGCGAGGGAACCTCGGGCTCGACTGCCTCTGAGAGGGCTTTTTGATCCCCGGCGTTGCGGCAGGGAAGCTGCCCGCTGGGGATAGCCGAGCGAGGGGACCTCGGGCTCGACTGCCTCTGAGAGGGCTTTTTTGATCCCCGGCGTTGCGATAGGGAAGCTGCCCGCTGGGGATAGCCGAGCGAGGGGACCTCGGGCTCGACTGCCTCTGGGAGGGCTTTTTGATCCCGGCGTTGCGGCAGGGAAGCTGCCCGCTGGGGGTAGCCGAGCGAGGGGACCTCGGGCTCGACTGCCTCTGGGAGGGCTTTTTGGTCCCCGGCGTTGCGGCAGGGAAGCTGCCTGCTGGGGATAGCCGAGCGAGGGGACCTCGGGCTCGACTGCCTCTGGGAGGGCTTTTTGGTCCCCGGCGTTGCGGCAGGGAAGTTGCCTGCTGGGGATAGCTGAGCGAGGGGACCTCGGGCTCGACTGCCTCTGGGAGGGCTTTTTGATCCCGGCGTTGCGGCAGGGAAGCTGCCCGCTGGGGACGACAGAGCAGGGAAGCTGCTGGGCTGAATCTTGTTGTGGTGTATCCCGACCGTTCAGCTGCAGGTGCAGGGAGGGGAACGGTCGGGGCAACGGCGCGCGTAGCTAGCCTATTGAATGCGGGGGAAGGCGAAGCGCTAGGGGCATGCCGCTTCGATTCCACCGGAGAAGGCTCGATGGCCGCCGCGTGGCAGCGACTCCCTGGGCGAAAGCGTGCGACGGTTGGGCTGCGCAGTGGGCTATATAAGGCTGAAGGAGTACTGGTCCTTTCATCCTTCATAAACAGGCCGCCGAGAATGCAAGACTTCCCGTTCACCATCCTCGACATTTTTCACTTTGAAGACGTGTATCTCTAAGACCCGTACTGCACCGAGGACACGGTGCAGCTGGTCTGCGGGAGCATTAAGGACCATTTTGGCCGGCTGCTCCCTCGATGCTCCTCCCTGCTACAGCTACTGATGTACTCCATCTGGAGGGCATCGCCGGGGCTTTACAACCCCCTGTCTGAGCTGCTCTTTGATGAGGCCGTGGGCAAACTGCGGTCTTTGAGGCGCTTCGGTTTAATCTCCGCGAACCGGCTGGCCCGCTCAGAGGCGCTTGTCCACGAATGCTATGAGCTGAGGCTCGGGGTCGATGCCCGCGGGGGGAACCGGAGACAGAGGCTAGAACTGGCAAGGCCTCGGTTGGCGGAGATTTTTACCGAGTACCACGAGCAGTGCTCGCTGCACCCCCTTCCCCCACTATTGTAATTTTCTTTTCTTTTTTGCATGTACGGCTGAGGAGCCCATAATACCCCTTGAATAAACAAAGCTTTTCTTTCTTTTTCGCAATGCTCCATTTATTAAACTAACAATAGATACTAGGAAGAATGTACATTGCTTTGAAAGAAGGGTACAGGCTAGAAGATGATTTTATTGGCTTGGGCTGAGCTCCCCGAAGGGCTGTCGACCCCTGCGCTTGGTATAGGGCATGGGGCTCCCTGAGCTCCGGGCTGGCCGTCCGCTGAGACAAGCATGATCTGGCCGATAGTCAGGTCGGTGGGAGGGCGATGCTGCTCCTGCTCGCGGTCGATCTGCCGTTTGTCCCTCAGGTAGGCGGCGAGGTGCCCAGACTGGATGAGCTCTTCGATGTAGTCCCTCAGTTGTTTGCAGTCCTCCGTGGCGTGGCCCAGTACCCGGTGGAAAGCGCAGTAGGGGCCCCGGGTTAACTTTGCGGCCTGACGCGGGACCGGGGGGAACTTGAAGAACCCCTCGTTCTTGGCCTCCTCCAGCAACACCGCGAGGGAGACATTGAGGGGGGTATGTTGCATATGTATGCCCTAGAAGCCATTATTGTATAGTACTAGTATGTATAATATATTTTGGAAGCTTGGGAAAAATACACGGGTTTACAACAGTCTTGCTCGATATAGTAGTATGCTACTTGGTTTGTATCTATCTTAATATGTGTATATGTTTCTTTTAACATATCGCTAAAAACATATTGATAGAGCCCTTATGATCTTTGCTTGACTACCGGCGTTGTGATGGCGATCACACTAGTGGGGGCTGGATAGTCTATAAGCACATCCTTATATTGGTCCCTAGTCGTAGGATTATCGAGACAGGGCATCGATACTCCAGAGTAGACTGGTGCATACGCTTCTCGTCCCAGCAGGGGAGATGGTCTGTCCCACAGCCATCAGTACGTCGTACTGGAAAGAGTATGCAGGTGCTCGTTAGGTTACAAGTACACTGGACATGACTCGTCGGGAACTGTAGGTTGGTATTATACCTATCGTCGGTTAACAGTTCTCAGGTGACATGAGTACAGCTTAGTCCGTTGACTTGACACTGTCACTTCGCCTCAAGTGTGTTCCTACTGTTCTTAGATTACTACCCTACCACGGCTCTACTGAGTCGTGCAAACATGTAGTAGTTGGGTCCAGTCCCGAAGCGCTTGGAGGCAGTGACGGTTAGACAGGATTCGTCTCTCTCAGTATTGGGAGTTGATATCGCGCCGTGTCTAGGAGAGCCATTACACATAGTCGTCCCTGGCCAGGGCAAGCAAGATTTGCTGGTAGTGTTACCAGTAGTTTCTCAGGGTGTTCTGGGCTACACTCTGACACGACTTGTACCGCTATTAGAGGTCTGACGTTTGCCACCCCATAGGCCCGACATGCGATACTCTTAGACGAACAGACCGGACTGTACGGAGATTGTCACATTCAGGCTCAGTAGGAGTTAGGATGGGTTCACCTCATCAGTCTTCTTGTCGGCATCTACCTGGGGACCGTTACGTACAGCTAGTACCGCTTGCGGCCTGTGGTTAAACCCACTGCCAGCGTAGTGTCGAGCCTTTAGAGTCCCACACAGAGGGTTACTCGCCTTTGGGAAAAACAGAGTGGAGGTTGCATGGTTTTGTGACGGGGTTCGTTCACATCCGCGCACTTGTGCACGTTTGGTGTCCGGACAGTTGTTACTAGCAGGCTTTGGTTTAAGCCAGATCCTAGTACTTGTTTTGGGATTGGTTTTGTCTCAGTGTATTCGTGTTCCTTGGAACACGGATGCGGGTGTGTATGCACAGTTGACAGAGACAAAAGAAGAGGATTCTCATTAGGGTTGTTGACCATTTGATTTTGGTTGACTTGTTGACTGTTGACTTTTTCTAAACCCTAATATGAATGAGAAATATGATTAATAATATTAATTAAGGATTATTGTGTCATGGTTGAGTTGAACATTTGACTTTTGTTGACTTGTTGACTTTGTTGACCGGTTGACCATTGTGGACTTGTTGACCATCATCATTTCATTGCTATGACTTTTGTTTACTTGTTCTTTACAAAATGCAATAATTGCATGAAATGATAATGGTCATTGAAACTAACCATCACAATTCTTAATTATTATTTATTATCATTACTATTTTTGCTTTTGTGAGCATGGTTGCATGATGAGAGCTCATTCTATCATTTTGTTTCTCTCTTAGAAAAAAGCTCTCCCTCTTCATCTCTCAAGGTTCAAGTGTTCCATGAGTTGGAAATCATGAACCTTTGAGACAAAACCACCATAACTCTTCTCTACTCATTTTAAAGTCCTAGGTCTAGCAAACCAAGCACCTTAGTTATCTCTAGGTTGAGATAGGAGCTCAAGTTCGAGGCCCTCGGGTGGATCCATCTACGGCAAAGAGGAGACGACGAGGAGGAGCCATTCAAGCCACTACAAGGAGCAAGCAAGGAGGAGAACCACCAAAAGAAGAGAAGGAGTTCAAGACCTAGGTATAACCATTCTACATAGTAGCTAAAACTTGTAGTCTTTGTTAGTTTTTGTTTAGCAACGATCCTTCATGGATGGTCTATGTTACCTATTGAGGAAAATTTGATTTTTACCTATTCCGCCTCCCCGAAAGAACCGGGATGGGTAACGTGGACCTAACAGTGGTATCAGAGCCTAGCTAAACAACAACTAACTGTTAGCAAAGTGTTTAGAACTTCGATCCGAAAAAAAATCGCAAAATCCGTCTAAAAACTTGTGTTTTCTGTCGATTTATGAAACATGCCTAAAAATATTTTAACTGACATGAAAAATACAAGCAGGGTTTTTCGAGAAAACTGCAGAAATTTGGGCGCCTGAGTCCCTCAGATGACCGCGGATCCGCGGCCGAGTCGACTCGGCAGCGCGCCAAATTTTTCCAGGGGTTCTCTGTTTGGGTTTTGTGATTTTTAAGATGTTTTGTTTCTGCCCAGATTTTCCAGAGAACAATGTTATGTTTGGGGTAGTTACAAATTGGTAATTTGATCGAAGTTCTATAAACTTCAGCTATATGGTTATATCTGTGATGTGATATATGCACTGAACGTCAACTAATCGCTATACGTCGATTAGTGGGGGTTGTGCATATCTGTGATCTGTAATGTTGTTGGATTGTGTATATGAACTTGTTGGATTGTCGCGGATGAATAGCCGGGGTTTGTGAGATGAGAGTTTCTTTATCTTTCATTTGATGTAATATGTAAATTGATGTAATATTATTTTTATGGCCGCACATCCGGGATGAGGTTGTAGCCGCCATTGTATATTATTTCTTTTATTGTTTTGCTCCTAGGATAGACCCAAGGTGGGGTGCACAAACTACTGGGTACGTTGAAGTGCTGAGTGGCCTACTCACGGTGTTGAGGGAGGCTGCTTCACTTCGGGTATTTGGCGGGTAGTTTGCCGCACCCGTAGGGGTCTAGGGTGGGGTTTGGCTATTCATCGTGACCGTGTAATCCATCTTTCGTTGCAGCCTCGAACGAAACGCGGATTTCTAGCATATCCAATGTGTTCATCTATGATCTGGAATGACTATCATTGCATCTGACGAATGTATATATCTATATATGATATCTAGTAGGCGTTGCTTATGTTTTGCATCCGCGCTAGTCCAGCCCCCGCTCTGTCGTTAGTTAAGTAACCTAACGGGTAATGACGGGGCCCCGTGGCGAATGCGGATGGCATAAGCGTACGCCATATTTTCGTTGTTTTCTACAATGGTAGGATTAACTGATGGGACGCATTATATTAATGTAAAGAAAAACAAACCTAAAAGACGTTGTTGGAAAATTTTTCAAAAAGCTGTTATTGCAAGGACGTTCTCTTTTGTTTTGCATAGAGGTATTCGGTTATGAATTCCCAGCACCTCATTCGACGAGGCAAGGGCCGAGATCCCTTCATCCGGAGTGACCCCTTGGACAAAAGTTTGCGTCAGGGTAATAACTTCACTATAGTCGATTATTCTTGCTTTGCATCGAGGTATTCAGTTTGGAATATCCTGCACCTCATTCGACGAGGAAAGAGCCGAGATCCCTTCACAGGGAGTGACCTCTTTAGCAAAAGTTTTTGCCATTATATTTTCAAAAAGGTAATCATGTTCCTTCAACTATATCAAGTTCATTACGTTAACGGGTTTTTCGCCAAAACCCAGCCGTAGCCCTCCGTCATTTCAGATTGGTATTGCTTAGTATTCGTGCCACGTATTTCATGCTCAGCCGAGGTGTAGTGAACGGTAACTATGTAATATTTTTCTGCAGCATATAATGTGATTGGTTGGGACAGTCGTACGGTCATTTTGGCTCAGTCAAGGACTCGTACGGGTGGGTTTAATGCAATCAAGGTAATGACGGGTTGAACTTGACTAGGATCCTTTGATATGTTGGCTCAGTCAAGGTCACTTGGGTCCTAGGGGTAAAAACCACATCGGGAGTTTCTAAAGAAACTGAAACTTGCAGATTTAGCATACCTTTTGGAATGTAGTGACTAGAGTGGATTCCATCTAGGTCATTACACAATGATAGTTGGATCCCGATCCCACTGATGAGTTGGATTACTCTCGGGAGATTATTTCACTTAACAATCAATGCTATAAACCAAGTAGGTGTCTAGAACGGTGTTAGCGGGGCTACGCCTCCAGGGAAAAGAGGTTATTTAATTAAGGAACTTCGCGAAAGCGTTGGAAAACCTCCCTCGAAGTACCAACACCAGCCTGGCTGAAAGGTTAAGCAAGTATTGTCATGTGCAATTAATCCCGACTAGTTCTTCTTTTAAAGGTTTGAAGAAGAATTTGAGGAAACAGTGGGAGCCATCCTGATTAGATAAATTAATAAACCAATCTAATCTTGCAAGAGCGCACGCTGAGTGTTTCTTTTCTCTCTCTCCAGGTAGCAACCATTTCACGCCCTAATCAAGATAATAAAATGTATCACTTAACCGATCCGAATTGTTATTCGGGGTTGGGGAACGTCGGTTCGGCTCTAACTTACGACAACAGTCATAAGTATGAGCAAGGGAAAGAGGATTGTATGGATTCCAAGGATACCCAGTTGAAGAATAAGCATGGTTTTGCATCTACTTCAGGTGTTCTTGTAATTGAGAACTGCTTTACGGTCAGCCCTACCTCCTGGGTACTTGATACCGGATCAGGATCTCATATCTGTAATATATTGCAGGGACTGAGAAAAAGTAGGAGAGTTGCACCTGGTGATATGTCGCTCAGGGTAGCGAACTAAGCACAAGTTAATGCTGCAGCCGTCGGTGAATATCACCTAGTGTTGCCAAATGGCAATACTATGATTTTGAACGATTGCTACTATGTACCTTCCATGGTTTGCAACATCATATCAGTTTCTTTACTCGATAAAGATGGATATAACTTTGTTCTTGATAGAAATATCATGAACATCTATCTTCATAAGGTACTGGTTGCAGAAGGTACACTGTGTAATGGTATCTACGTTCTAAATCAGAATACAGTTCTCAATATACAAAACACACGTAAGAGGAAGAGTTCAGATACGAACGAATCCTACTTATGGCATTGTAGATTTGGTCATATCGGAGAGAAAAGACTAAGTAAGTTGCATAAAAATGGACTCTTGGATACGTTCGAGTTTTCATCTTATAAAACTTGTCAGTCTTGTCTCAAAGGAAAGATGACCAAATCTCCGTTCACCGGACATGGAAAAAGGGCAGCAGAGCTCTTGGGACTCATACACAGTGATGTATGTGGTCCAATGTCTATACATGCAAGGGATGTGTTCTCGTACTTCATCACATTCACTGACGATCTCTCTAGATTCGGATATATGTATCTTATGAAACACAAATCTGAAGCTTTTGAGAAATTCAAGGAATTCAGAAACGAAGTAAAGAACCAGACTGGCAAAAGTATCAAGATCCTCCGATCGGATAGGGGAGGGGAGTACTTAAGCACGGAATTCCTAGATTACTTAAAAGAGAATGGTATTCTCTCTCAGCTTACTCCTCCTTATACACCACAGCATAACGGTGTATCGGAACGGAGGAATCGTATCCTATTGGATATGGTTCGCTCCATGATGAGTAGTGCCGAGTTACCTCTTTCATTTTGGGGACATGTGCTTTTAACAACAACATATCTATTGAATGATGTTCCGTCTAAATCTGTGCCTAAGACACCATTTGAGATATGGAATGGTAAAAGGCCGTATCTTAAACGTATTAAGATATGGGGTTGTTCGGCCTATGTAAAAGTACAAAATCCGGACAAACTGCAGGCACGTTCAGTTCTATGTAAATTTGTGGGATATCCTAAAAACTCTACAGGATATCTGTTCTACCACATCGAGGAACAGAAGGTGTTTGTATCTCGCCACGCCACCTTTTTAGAGTGGCAATTTCTTTCAAAAGAAACAAGTGGGAGTTCGGTAGAACTGGAAGAAATTCAGCGACCACAAAATGAAACTGAAAATTTGACAGAACCTCAGGATTCAATAACCCCAGACGATCCTCAGCCACTCCGCAGATCTGGTAGGATTTCTCGTCCGCCCGAGAGATACTACGGTTTTCTCATAGACGGGGATTGAGAGGATTTCATCTTGGAAGAAGATGACCCTACCAGTTTCAGGCAGGCCATTATCATTAGGGACTCTGATAAGTGGCTGGAAGCAATGCAATCCGAAATGGAGTCCATGTACACCAATAAAGTGTGGACCTTGGATATTGCTCCACCTGGGGTAAAACCCGTTGGATGCAAATGGATCTACAAAAGAAAACTTGGTGTAGATGGGCAGGTGGAAACCTATAAGGCTAGACTCGTTGCAAAAGGTTTTCGTCAAAGACCTGGTTTGGACTATGACGAAACTTTTTCTCCAGTGGCTATGCTCAAATCCATTCGGATACTACTTGCCATTGCTGCCTTCCATGACTATGAAATCTGGCAGATGGACATTAAAACGGCTTTTCTAAACGGCTGTTTAGAAGAGTGCGTTTACATGGATCAGCCAGAAGGTTTCGTAGACAGTGGGAGCAGCGGGAAGGTGTGCAAGTTGCTTAAGTCCATTTATGGATTAAAGCAGGCATCGCGGAGCTGGAACATCTGTTTTGATGAGGCAATCAAGGAATTTGATTTCATCAAGAACGAAGATGAACCTTGTGTCTATAAGAAGATTGTAGGACGAACTGTCGTGTTCCTAGTCTTGTACATGGACGACATTCTTTTGATAGGAAATGACATTCCTATGCTACAATCGGTCAAGCTATTCTTGTCACAACGGTTCTCCATGAAGGACCTGGGTGATGTCTCGTACATTCTGGGGATCAAGATCTATAGAGATAGATCCAAGAGACTACTGGGACTCTCGCAGTCTAGGTACATAGAGACCGTACTAAAGAGATTTAGTATGGAAGATTCCAAGCGCGGTAATATACCCGCATTGTACGGAATCACCCTCTCCAAGAAGATGTCTCCTAAGACTGACGAGGAGAGGGTTCGCATGAGCACTATACCCTACGCTTCGGCGGTAGGATCTATAATGTATGAGATGCTATGTACAAGACCAGATGTAGCTTACGCGCTGAGCGTGGTGAGCCGGTATCAGTCAGACCCAGGTGAGGACCACTGGACGGCAGTAAAGAACATTCTCAAGTACCTGAGAAGGACTAAGGAGATGTTCCTAGTATACGGTAATGGAGACCTCAGGGTCGAGTCCTTTACCGATTCAAGCTTCCAGAGTGACAAAGATGACAGCAAGTCTGTCTCGGGTTTTGTGTTTACCCTCAACGGAGGGGCGGTGTGTTGGAGGAGTTTCAAACAGGATACCGTCGCAGACTCGACGATGGAGGCTGAATACATTGCTGCAAGCGATGCCGCAAAAGAGACGGTCTGGATGAAGAAGTTCATTAGTGAACTTCAGGTGGTTCCGTCCATTGTTGACCCAATACCTTTGTATTGCGATAACAATGGGGCTATAGCTTTAGCGAAGGAACCAAGGTCCCATCAGAAATCCAGACACATCTTAAGGCGGTATCACCTGATCAGGGAGATCATTGATCGCAAGGAGATCGAGGTACGGAGAGTGAACACAAAAGACAACACGGCGGATCCATTCACAAAGGCCCTCCCTCAAACACAGTTCGAGCGACTTTTTGAGCTACTGGGTATGCGGTACGCCAGCAGCTGGCCTTAGTGCAGACGTTGAGTATGCGGTACACCAATTACTGGCCTTTAGTGCAAGTGGGAGATTGTTGCATATGTATGCCCTAGAGGCCATTATTGTATAGTACTAATATGTATAATACATTTTGGAAGCTTGGGATATATACACGGGTTTACAACAGTCTTGCTCGATATAGTAGTATGCTACTTGGTTTGTATCTATCTTAATATGTGTATATGTTTCTTTTAACATATCGCTAAAAACATAATGATAGAGCCCTTAAGATCTTTGCTTGACTACCGGCGTTGTGACGACGATCACACTAGTGGGGGCTGGGTAGTCTATAAGCACATCCTTATATTGGTCCCTAGTCGTAGGATTATCGAGACAGGGCATCGATACTCCAGAGTAGACTGGTGCATACGCTTCTCGTCCCAGCAGGGGAGATGGTCTGTCCCACAGCCATCAGTACGTCGTACTGGAGATAGTATGCAGGTGCTCGTTAGGTTACAAGTTATCGAGACAGGGCATCGATACTCCAGAGTAGACTGGTGCATACGCTTCTCGTCCCAGCAGGGGAGATGGTCTGTCCCACAGCCATCAGTACGTCGTACTGGAGATAGTATGCAGGTGCTCGTTAGGTTACAAGTACACTGGACAAAACTCGTCGGGAACTGTAGGTTGGTATTATACCTATCGTCAGTTAACAGTTCCCAGGTGACATAAGTACAGCTTAGTCCGTTGACTTGACACTGTCACTTCGCCTCAAGTGTGTTCCCACTGTTCTTAGATTACTACCCTACCACGGCTCTACTGAGTCGTGCAAACATGTAGTAGTTGGGTCCAGTCCCAAAGCGCTTGGAGGCAGTGACGGTTAGACAGGATTCGTCTCTCCTGGTATTGGGAGTTGATATCGCGCTGTGTCTAGGAGAGCCATTACACATAGTCGTCCCTGGCCAGGGCAAGCGAGATTTGCTGGTAGTGTTACCAGTAGTTTCTCAGGGTGTTCTGGGCTACACTCCGACATGACTTGTACCGCTATTAGGGGTCTGACGTTTGCCACTCCCTAGGCCCGACATGCGATACTCTTAGACGAACAGACCGGACTGTACGGAGATTGTCACATTCAGGCTCAGTAGGAGTTAGGATGGGTTCACCTCATCAGTCTTCTTGTCGGCATCTACCTGGGGACCGTTACGTACAGCTTGTACCGCTTGTGGCCTGTGGTTAAACCCACTGCCAGCGTAGTGTCGAGCCTTTAGAGTCCCACACAGAGGGTTACTCGCCTTTGGGCAAAACAGAGTGGAGGTTGCATGGTTTTGCGACGGGGTTCGTTCACATCCGCGCACTTGTGCACGTTTGGTGTCCGGACAGTTGTTACTAGCGGGGTTTGGTTTAAGCCAGATCCTAGTACTTGTTTTGGGATTGGTTTTGTCTCAGTGTATTCGTGTTCCTTGGAACACGGATGCGGGTGTGTATGCACAGTTGACAGAGGAAGAGAAAGAGGATTCTCATTAGGGTTGTTGACCATTTGATTTTGGTTGACTTGTTGACCGTTGACTTTTTCTAAACCCTAATGAGAATGAGAAATATGATTAATAATCTTAATTAAGGATTATTGTGTCATGGTTGAGTTGAACATTTGACTTTTGTTGACCGGTTGACCATTGTGGACTTGTTGACCATCATCATTTCATTGCTATGACTTTTGTTTACTTGTTGTTCTTTACAAAATGCAATAATTGCATGAAATGATAATGGTCATTGAAACTAACCATCACAATTCTTAATTATTATTTATTATCATTATTATTTTTGCTTTTGTGAGCATGGTTGCATGATGAGAGCTCATTCTATCATTTTGTTTCTCTCTCTTAGAAAAAAGCTCTCCCTCTTCCTCTCTCAAGGTTCAAGTGTTCCATGAGTTGGAAATCATGAACCTTTGAGACAAAACCACCATAACTCTTCTCTACTCATTCTAAGGTCCTAGGTCTAGCAAACCAAGCACCTTAGTTATCTCTAGGTTGAGATAGGAGCTCAAGTTCGAGGCCCTCGGGTGGATCCATCTATGGCAAAGAGGAGACGACGAGGAGGAGCCATTCAAGCCACTAAAGGAGCAAGCAAGAAGGAGAACCACCAAAAGAAGAGAAGGAGTTCAAGACCTAGGTATAACCATTCTACATAGTAGCTAAAACTTGTAGTCTTTATTAGTTTTTGTTTAGCAACGATCCTTTATGGATGGTCCATGTTACCTATTGAGGAAAATTTTGATTTTTACCTATTCCGCCTCCCCGAAAGAACCGGAGTGGGTAACGTGGACCCAACAGGGTATACTCCTGGAACTTCGGGTGGTAGGGCTGCTGATGCTCCGGCCTCTCCTCCCGAGCCCTCTTCTTCTGGTCGGGCCGTTCTGCTCGGGGAAGATTAGCATTCACCTCGGATTCCAGCTGGACCTCGCGTTCGGTCCACGCCTTGACCTCGGCCATGGTCTTAGGTTGCGCCAGCGCGAAGGAGCATAACCATTCCTTGTGCCTCAGACCAGACCTGAGTGCCATTATGACGGTTTCGTCTCGGTGCTCGGGAACCTCGAGAAGGGCGTTGTAGAAACGGGTAATGTAGACCTTAAACGTTTCCTTGTCCCCACTCTTGACCGTGAAGAGGTAGTCGACCGTGCGCTTCTGTCGTCGGTTCCCTACGAAATGGCCGAGGAATTGGGTAGCCAGCTCATCGAAGGTCGAAATCGAGCGGGGCTCGAGCCCCCGGAACCAGTCCCGACCTGCGCGGATGAGGGTGGCCGGGAAGGCTCTGCACTGGGCAGCGTCGGAGTGATCCTAGAAGCTCATCCCCGCGGTGAAAGCGTCCAAGTGGTCCTTTGGGTCGATTTTCCCGTCAAACAGAGAGACCTTTGGGGGCTTGTTGCGCGAGGAGACGTGGACGGCAAGCAGTTCCTCGGTGAACGGCTTCTTGAGCGAGTCGGAGGCGTACTTAGCTCCGTCGCTCGAGAGGTGAGCTTCTCGGCGCATGCCCTCGATCTTCTTCTCGAGGGCGTCGAGCCGACCGTGGTGCCCTGAGGAATTGGCGCCTCGGTATCCCAGGTCCCCGCTTGGGGTGACCTGCGTCTGGGAGCGGCCTCGGTTCTTCTCAATGAGGTGCCTCAGGTCCCGGGGTGAGGTAGCTCTTGAGCCGCCTGGGCGGACCTCTTCTGTGCGGCCCCGCCGATGGTGGTGGGGTCGACCACGCTCATGGATAGGCGAGGTGACCGACACCTCCTCAGGGGGATAGGGGTCACGAGGAGGCTCGAGGCGAGGTGCCCTGGCGGCGGATCTCGGTGTAGAGCCCTGGGCCACCCAACGGGCCTCAGGGAGCACCGGTTCGAGAGACTGGCGGCCAGGGGACGCGGCCTGTTGGTGGTCGGCCGTCCAGACAGGGGCAGAGCCTTCTGGAGGCGGTGGAGCGGCGATCTGGGGCCCTGGCACGGCCGTTTGGACGCGGACGAGGGCCTCCACGAGGGATTGAAGGCGATCTATCCGGCCTGCAAGGGCGTTGATGACTGTCAGGGGAGGAGGTTCATCCCCGCCTTCAGTGAGTGGAGGGCGGCGGATGGTACCAGGATCCCCAGGATGGTCGTCTGCCATGAGGGTGGAGATAGGAAGGCCAACTTTGTAATTTGTGTAGTTATCTTCCCACAGACGGCGCCAACTGATGGAGCTCCTTTTCGGGCCTCCGTCAGATGTTGTCTTCCGTTGATCTCGCGGTGAACTTAGCTGATTATCCTTCGTCGCGTGTGGGTCTCAATGGGTTTTTGGAGGATGAGGTGAGGAAGTTGTTGCCGAGTACCTGCAAAGAAGTCCCGGGGTGGTTTGGTACCACCAAGGACCCTACGACGCTCAAGTTAGTGATGAGATCCGAGCAGAGTAACGGCATAAAAGTGTCAAAAATGGCTTACTTGACCCCTTTGTGATGGGGGGTTTATATAGCGGTGGAGCACGCAGCAGCGGGCTCGAGAATCTCGCCGGCAGTTACGTTTCCGACGTCACGCACGCGTAGAGAGCGGATCTCCCATCAATGGGGATCATGATAGCGTAGAACGTAGGACGTTGCTGGCGTAAAATCCGCGCATGGCGAGATTCGCGGAGCGGCGGTTACGCCTGGGAGTAGGTCGGAGGGCCGAGGAAGACGTCCTCGGCGGAAGCTCGGGGACGAGAAAGGGGGCCGAGGAGTCTTGGTCCTGTGGTAGCTCGGGGGCGAGCTGGGAGGCCGAAGAGGCCAATTTGCAGGAGCCCCGAGGGGGGCCAGCTTGTGCTTGCTGATCGGGCACGGGGTGGCCTGATCGGCCCCTGCGGGCCCTTTCTTCTGAGTTCTGGGACACGTCGCCTGCCACGTGTCATGATCTTGGGGATCGCCAATATCGAGCACTATCAGTTTTAGTCTTTTGTTTTGGGTTTTTTGCTTTGATTGTTGCACTCCTTATTTGTTCTTTTTATCCCTATGTTTCTTTGGATCTATAAACCGTAAGTGATTTTAGTTGATGACGATTACTGTTCCTTTCCCCGTTTCACCATTTTGTATTATGTTAATCAACAAAAACTCATTGAACTTTTCTTTATGGTGTTTAAATCTTTTTATTTGTACATATCTCCTTTATTAGTGCATAGTAGGCCCGACTAATGAAGCGAATGACGGCGAATCGACTCGCTTCGTCTCGTTATGAAAAGAATAAAATCCGCTTCGTGATGACGTGGGCGAATTTGGCGAATCGATTCGCCTCGCCGACAATGAATTGGCGAAGCGAGCGGGTTCCCAACTTTTCCGGTCATGCTTCGTCATAGTTCGTCTCGCCTAACTCGCCAACCCGCCTCGCTGCGCCTCGGGAATCGCCATGATTCGTCACGAATCAACAAGACTCACCGATTCACCACGCTTCGCCTCGTTGACCAATTCTATAACAACTCCAATTCTTGTGTACATAAAATTGATTTAAAGTTCATGTATACTTTGGGTATTTACATTTTCTGTGAGTACTTTAAGTATTTAATTTACTTTTAAATAACAAGAAGGAGCTTGTAGTTCATTGGTAATATCTTGAACTGCTGAACCAAAGCACCAGAGTTCAAATCCCATCAGCAACATTATTTTTTAATTAATTTTCTTTTAATTTTTTTAGAAGTCCAAGAGTCTACACGTGCATAACTCATAAAAACCAAGAGTCATATATAAAACAAACGGGTCCACGAGTCAAAACACAGCACCAAGGGACACGTGGCATGGAGAATCGGCCTGACTCGGCTGACTCGGGCCGACGGCGCGGCTGACTTGGCCGGCGGCGCAGGGTCAACTCGGCCAAACTCAATATTTTCTTCAACTCCCAGAGACCTTTGGCCTACCCCACTCCTCCAGCACTATTTAAAACCTCTAAAATTAAACAGAGAATTAAAACACCCCTTTTAATTTTTTAAAAATGCAAAATTAAATACAATTTTTATCACACCCTTTCATCTACTCTAAACCCTAATTTTTCCTTTAAATACCACACCTAAACTCACCCCTCCTCACTTCCAAATCTCTGTCCAAACTCTCAAGAAAATTCCATAGACTTTTTGTGTGCAAGTGGAGTTAGCAAAGGGCGAAGCTCCGGCGAACTTCCGACGACGATTCGAGAAGATTTCGGCGACGAAATGATGCACCGGTGCCTCCCACTTCTTCCTTTTCCTCTCCTCTATCCTACAATCCAGTAAGTCCCTTCTCTCCCTTCTCTTTACTATTCTAAAAATTTAGAATTCTAAAACCCGACGGAAGTGGAATTAATCCGACTTCCGATTCGGCTTTTTCTTAAAATTCATATTTTTCTTAAAAACAATAATACCAAACCATCACATCATGATCATTAAATATTAAAGAAACATCTTGACAAGTTTCATATCAAAAGAATACATATTTCAATTTTTATAGCACTTTTACAGAAAAATACCATATAGTTTGGTTTCGACATAAAACATCATTACCATTTGCTATACCTTAGATAGTTCACGAAGTAATGACCTACCTCCTCACAACACTCATATGTAACATAGCACGAAGTCTTTGGGAACATAATTGTTTCCCCCAATCAGAGCAAAACTCTGTTCAAATTTCAAATTTTGAAATGAAACAGTGTTTTATAGCAGCGCCAACGCCGAGAGAGTCAAAGACTCTGAGACAACGTTCACGTGCAAAGCACATGAGCGCTAGCGCTAATAGCACTACACTCCAAGCAGCACACCATGTACAAAACACGTGAGCGCTAGCACTAAGAGCGCTGCACTCTAAGCAGCGCACCACGTGCAAAGCACGTAAGCGCCAGCGCTAAGTGCGCTGCCTTCTAAACAGCGCATCACGTGCAAAGCACGAGAGCGCTAGCGCTTGAACTAAATGTTCCCAACTGTTGGATCAAAGATCCAAAACATGATTAAAAATCATCAGTTGACCAGAATAAAATTCTGTTAAGAAAATATTCTTCAGAATCTTTCCAAATAAAAAGATTTTGCTCTGTAAATCAGAGCACCGTCGGATCAATGATCCAATGGTGATTAAAAATCACTAAAATACAGAATAAATTCTGTGTGGTGAAAGATTTCCCAATCTTGTTAAAAATAAGAAGATTGCCTTCTGTAAATCAGAAGCTCTAGGATCAAAGATCCAACGGTGGGAAAATTCCCAAATCAATTAGAGAAAAGATCTCTTCAACTGATTGAACAAATCAGCCTTGCCCTATATAAAGGCCCTAAGACTTCAAGTCTGATAGAGAGGAACCCCCCCCCATAAACTTTAAGAAATTTCAAAGACAAAGAGCAAGCTCTCAGAAGAAGAAAATTTTCTTCAAGGTAAAAAGAGAACAGAGAGATGAAATCATCTCATATAAAAAGAAGAATTTACTTATTTTTCTAAGATTATAGATCTATTAGACCAAGGTCTTTCACAACAGAGATCAAAGTATCTCATCACAAAATATAAGGGGGAAGAACTTAATTTTCTTCAGACCATAGATCTATAAGACAAATTGTCTTTCAGAGATTATAATATCTCATTATAAAAGGGGGAGAATAATTCAATTCTCTTAGGATCACAGATCTATAAAGGCAAAGCCTTTCACCAAGAACATAAGAGATTGAAACATCTCCTATAAAAAAAATAATAAGAACTTTGTTCTTAGATCCATGAGACAAAGTCTTTTATAAGAAAGAGAATTTAATTCTCAAGACGCAAAGCTGCCTAAAAAGAGCCCTAGCGCTCCAATCAAAAGAAGCGCTTTAGCGCTCCAAAACTAACGCATAACCTTACAGAGCCTTAGCACTCCAGAAGCGCAATGCGCTCATTGACTGGCGCTCAGCGCCAAGCGCGTCACGTGCTCCTCACGTGTGTGCTACTTTCTCAGAAGCGCAATGCACTCATTGTCTGGCACTCAGCGCCAAGCGCGCCACGTGCTCCTCACGTGTGCGCTACTTCCCCAGAAGCGCAATGCACTCATTGTCTGGCACACAGCGCCAAGCACGCCATGTGCTTCTCATGTGTGCGCTAAATGAACATAAACTGTTCTATAGAAAAAAAACTAGATCTATAATGAGTGCTTAGTACTCAGTAAAAGATAAAAACAATTGTCAGAACCAATGTTCAACATTTTAACTGAGTGGGCCGAGCCCAAAGTGGCCACAGAACCCTCATTCAGATTAATTGAGCCCATATGCTCATAAATCTTTGATCTTAGTCCTAAATTGGACTGCAGATCTCCCAACCAATATTGGTTCAAGAGTACATCTCTTCACTCTTCTGATATGTGTCGTTGTAATCCTTCAACGTCTTCAGAGAGGTGACGGGTCCCGACAAGCAGACATTCTACGGACTGTGGGGTCCTTAAACTCATGGAGTATGATGTCCTTAAACTTTACAGACTATGATGTCTCTAAACTACCACGGACTATGGGGTCCTTAAACTCATGGACAATGATGTCCTTAAACTTTACAGACTAAGATGTCTTTAAACTGGACCGCAAAGTCCCTAAACTAAAATAATAGAGTCCAAACGCTCTTTTGTTGGATCTAAATGATCCTCTTAAGTTGATCTTAGTCTAAAATTAGACCAACGTGTCCTTAACAAATCGTTAAGTTGATTTTAGTCTAAAATTAGACTAACGTATCCTTAACAAACGTTTAAGTTGATATTAGTCTCAAATGAGACCAACGTATCCTTAAACCCAAACCAAAAACCCAAATATAAGGAAATACGGATTTGGACTAATCCACGCCCTACGGGCGACAACATAAATTAGTCTCCGTATACAATCCACGGGCAATCAAAAATAAAACAAACACACACGACACGAAGTGACCATCTGGAGAAGAAGAAAGTTGTTACCGCGATGCGGTAGCGTAATTAACTGCAGGGGCTTGCGCCTGCAGGGAAGAGCGTCCCCACAATCAAAAACCCCTCAAACGAGGGGGAATCTGACGAAGTCTGGTACAACGACCGCATCCGTCTAAACCTTCGATACATGGTGCCATAAATCAACTTATCATTTTCGGAGAGGTGGACGTATAAAACCAAATAGCATCTGCCCCCAAATTCAGGCAAGACGAACCTACCCGGTCGCGTCTCTGTGTTCGGCGGAGAACAGATTCTGGCAAGCCCGGTGGGATCTTTTCCTCTTTCCACTCCATATTTCGTGTGTCGTGTTTTGCGAACGAATCGCGGTTTGCTATGGTTGCCCCTGGATTCGAGGTACTAAGATTTGGTGTCTTGCTCCGTGCAGAATTCATAAGATCAATGGCTTTCAACTGCACAAATTGCGACAACTGCAACAACTCTCACTCCGTCCCCGCCGGAGGAGTGACCTACGGGCCTCAAGCGGCCTCCCTTTTTACAATGCCGGTGGACCAGGTGACGCGAGCCACCACAGGGTTATTCTTTGGGACCATAATCCCACCAACGAGTTTCAACGTTCAGATGCCGTCACAGAAAGCTGCGAAGAAGTCGGTCTTTGATTGGCTTGCAACCATCATGGCCCCTCTTAGTGAATCGTCCAGCTCCAATGCCTCAGTCTTCGACAGGCTGGGTCAAATCTCAAGTGGACCCGCAAAGAGGCTCGCAATACCAGAGAAGGACACTTCAACTCCTGCTACAGTTGAGATCGTCCAAGCTGCTCTCCCTACTCGAAGGTCGGCTCTCGACAGGTTGACCATTCCCTCTCAGCGAACGTCTGTCTTCGACAGGCTAGCGCCAATAACAACCTCTCCTCAAAACAGAGGGCATGGAAAAGCTGATCCAACAATAGAGGTGATCCCGGCTGCTCGCCATGATCGCCGTCGTCACTGGCGCCGAGTAAGGATGGCTGGGGGCAGCTCTCCTTCTGGACTGACTCCGCCAGCTCCGACGGTGGAAGTTGATGCTGCTGTTCCAACTGGGAACAGCTTTGAACTACTTAACAAGGTGCAGGAATTCGCCAACTACCATGCTGAAAAAGTCTCCTCCGCCTGCTGAAAAGATTACAAAAGGCGAAGCCGGAGCAGCCCCCTCAGCGGCTGTCCTCCAAAATTTACAAAGTCTGGCGACAAGTCCAAGACTCCGTGATTGATCAAGACTATCCCTGCCGACAGAAAAAGATGAAAGCTCGGCGAGAAGGGGATCACCCTGTCAAGCCACAGAAGGTGTCATCTGTTTGGGTGCCCGCTGCAACGGCTCCCTCAACTTCGACCGCCCACAAAAGAAGGAGGCCGGAGAAGATCCCTGCGTCTTTGGCAAATCGCAAGGATGCTGAATTTAAACGCCCCAAGTCTGGAGGCATGGTGGTGCTTACTGTTTATATGGCTTCCGGAAAAGAGGATAGCCGTATCTCTACGGGTCACCGACCACTTACACGGTCTGTGATTAAGGCTCAGGAGCAACAACAACAAAAGCTCCAAGAAATGCTGACAGCCATGGCTGCACTCACTGGACCAAAAGCAGGCCCGGAAATATCTTCAGAGCAGCGTCATGAGCAGGAGACGGATGCCGAATTCCTTCGGAAAATGCTTGAGAAGAAGGACAAAGAGGCTGCGGAACAAGCGGCCATCATAAAATAGATGGCCCTTTTATTCCAAGATATGGTGGGCCTGATGATCCGGCCGGACCCTCCAGCCGAAGATCCTCCAGTAATAATTGAAGATGATAGAGGAGAGACATAAAATCCTCTGCCGGCCCTGTCAGCAGCCAAGGAGGAGACCATCTCCAAAGCCATGCTCGATGATTATATAGCTCAGCAAATACGAGCTCATCAAGCGAATGAAGCAACCGGCCAAGTCGTCAGAACTAGGCGACCATATCCAGGATGATACGATCAGATAAAGTACCCGCCAGGATACACAATTCCTAAATTCCATGTGTACAAGAAGACAGGAAATCCCCATCAACATGTCGCTCAGTTCAGGGCTCTCTGCGGCAACACTGGAGGGGATGATAAGCTACTGCTTCGCCAATTCGTCGGCAGCTTGGCGGAGATGGTGTTTGAATGGTACTCAGAGCTTCCTAACAACTCCGTCAAAATTTTTACGGAGATGGAATTACTATTCACACAAAGGTTCGCAAGCGCTAGCGAGTGCACCCCCATCACAGCATTAATTAACGCCAGAGTGAAGCCAGGCGAAACATGGGTGCAGTATGCACTACGATGGCGGAATCTATGGTCGAAGTGCGAGCAGCGCATCGAAGAAGCGCCTGTGGTAGGCATGTTCGTAGGGACCCTCGACCCTCAGGCGACCATTTCACAATTCATGATGTTCTTCAAGCCAACTACTTTCCAGGCCTTGATTGACAAGCTGGCCCAAATAGATCAGATGGGTCATAGACCCTCTTCTTCGAAGTTAGAATCTCGAAACAGGAAAGGGAAAGCGACCTTCGTCGCCAATGCTCAGCAGCAGCCTAGTGGTCCAAAGCCAACTGATCGCCAAGATGAAAGACGGCGATTCTTTAATGAGAAACTGAAGCACCCTTATTCGTTTCCCTGGGATAAAACGAGGAGACTGTTCGAGCTGGCGGTGCGCAACAGGCTCATCATCTTGCCGGATCCAAAACGCCCATTGCAACCCGGTGAGCCCAATAATCCTAATTATTGCCCCTATCACCAAGTGGTAGGCCATCCAATCGAAGATTGCTTTGTCTTCAAATGCTGGATTGAGGACCAATACCAACATGGAAAATTCGCACTGTCCGAGAATTGGAAAGTAAGCCCGCCTCAGCCGCACGCTCTTAAAAGGGGGGACACACCGGGAGCATCATGCTCTTTTATAGAAGAAGCTCCATGGGAGGTCGCTCTTTCAGCCAAAACAAAACGAATGCTGAAGGATCTCCAAACATGCTCGGCGACCAGATGGAAGAGTCCGTTAGAACCCGAGATCATCAAGGGAATGCTGAAGCTGTGCCTGACTCCAAGAATTGGTAGCGATAATCAAAATGCTCAGGCCCAACCGTCAAAGTCTTCGAAGAAGAAGAAGAAGACCAAAAAGCCCGTGAAGCCTAATAACAAGTGCACGGACCTGCAAAAACATATTGGCGCGTTGGAAGAATACAACCAGAAGGCGCGAACTCCGGTCACACTTCAAGATTTTCTCAACCACATCCATGAAGATGGAGATGGCGACAAAGATGAGGGAGAAGACTCATCAGATGAACCTGAGGATTATGTGGCAAGCTGCCACGTGATCTCTCTCTCATTAATAAACGATGAAGAAGCTCCGGATGAAGAGAAACCGGGGGCAGATCCCGAGCCTGAACTCCTAGGACAGTCAGACGAGATGATTGACGCATTCCTGAACGAAGCTCTTCTGAAAAGCAAAGCTGATCGAGAATGAGAAATGGCCATATTTGAAAAAGCCAAACGCCCACGACTGGACGAAAGGGTTAAAACACTCCCACCAGATCAAAGCACATCCGCCGCAAATAAAAGCAGGTTCAAGATGAGGAAAAGGTTCGCCAAAGCCGTATCGATGGGAATGAAGCTGCCACCCTCCGAAGGAAACACTCCTGACAAGATACACCCTAACGAAGAGGATGCACATCCAAACTACTGCTTGTACCATCGGAGGATTGCACACTCTAGTGAAGAATGTAACGTCTTTAAAAATTGGTGGCAGGGATACGTTGCTCACCGACAACATTTCAAGCGGATGAAGCGCAAGACACGTCGAGAGCAGAAGAGCGCGACAAATAAGCATAAAAGAACTGCCGGTGAATGTCAATGGTTAATTCCGAGGGATCGCAAGTTCTCACTTTCGGGAGTGATTCTGATGAAGAAATAGCCCTCGGTCCTCTCTTCAAGGAATCCATCTCTGAAGCAGAAGAGATGAAGACCTGCTAGAACATTCAGCTGCGCAATCGCACATTACCCGAAAAGAATCTCGGACCCGAAAACAGAGGATTGAACAAAAAGGATAAGGGGAAAGAAAAGGTCCCTGAGAATATCACACTCGATGACCGAGTCGTCGAAGAGCTGGCAGCCAAGGACCCGCCTAAGAAAAACAAGGTGGATTACAACGTTCCGGTGCGCCCGAGGAAGATACCCTCGCAGCTAAGCATTCTTAATGCCCTTCTGTTATCCAAAGAAGCGAGAGATTCTCTGATCAAGGCATTACAAGAGCCTGACCAATTTCAAGATTTCCTCACCGAAGAAAAGTTGAAGGACGAGCTGAAAGAAATTCACACAGCCGACATCACCTTCAGCGACGAAGACCTCCTCCTCGGAACATGCGAACATAACCGTCCTTTGTACGTCACCGGATACTGTCATGACATCAAGATAGGGAAGATCCAGGTCGACAATGGATCCTCTGTCAACCTTCTCAATGTGAGAGTGTTGAAAGAAATCTGCATGAGCGTTCAACGCCTCGCTCGGGATAAAATCACTATCTCCGGGTTTGACTCTCAGTTATCACGGACGCTCGGGTCTGTAATACTGACATTACGCTTTGGGCTGCTCGTCACGCATATCAAGTTCCACGTCATAGACACCAAGACTTGCTACAACGCTTTGCTCTGCCGGCCTTGGTTACACGAGTACAACATCATCCCTTCTACACAACATCAGTGTATGAAATATTTCAAGGATGGTCTCGAATATACCGTGACAAGGGAGATGAACCCATTCTCCGTGAATGAAGTCCGAAAATACGAAGATGTAAAATACTTCTTGCCAGACTTCGAAGACACGGAAAGGTGCCATAAGCCGGAGAATAAGCAGAAAGCTATCACCACTATTCCGGTCTTTGGGAGCGATACCGAAGAGGAAGAAGAGATAGTCTACTCAGGATCGCCCTAATGCAACAAGCCGGGATCATCCACCCCTATTCTGGTCTTCGGAAGCGACTCTGAAGATGAGGTTAATACAGTATGTTCTGTTCGGCCATCAATACAAGCCTTCACTGGCGATGAACGATGTTTGCAAATCGCCATGGTTCCGCAAGAGCATTACAAAGAGCTCAACGCACTTAACACCTATAGTGTACAGGAACTGCAGACGTTCTACGTCCCTCCCAGGAGAAAAGATAAAAAAGCAATCCTCTTTTATCGGTCTGCTGAAACCAAAGTGGAGAAAGAAATCTAGCATGGTGCCGATTCTACACTTGACAGGCTCCAGCCCATCCGTCTGCCTAGATACTACACAGAAAGATTAAAAAGGCTGTTAAGACGCTAAGGCGTACCCTTTAAACAGACCGCGTGATAAGCTCATTCTACAACAGGATCTGTAACGTCCCCGGAACTCAGCGAAAGTTGCCCAATGGGAGAATGGAAACGATCGGGCTTGGATATGTTCAATCTAATAAATGGGAGCGATTATATGGCTGCTACGTTATACATGACTTTGATGAAGAAGGAGATGCTTTGATAGAAGACGCTAACCCTGAACCAAAACAAGGTCTCGCCATGAAAGTGCTAAGTCCGTCGTTCGAAGAATAGATGGATAAGCTAATAAGGGAAGCGGGTCAAAAAGCCCGGGATGACCATAGTCGCGAAATGGCCATTTACGATAAAGTCAGGACACAGCACCTCCTTCAGCAGGCTACGGAGAATGACGATGCCCTTCGTCGTCAGCTCGTCATACAAAAGACCCGGCGCAGAGGCAAAAACAAACTAAAGAATGGAAAAAATGTTCGACAGCGGTCAAGCGGGTCTAAGAAGCCACGCGATCGAGAATTGGGCAGCCTGGATTCGTCTCTTGTAAAGAAAATGGGTCGAGCATACTCTTTTCCCCAAGACAAGACAAGAAAGATATTCGATCTTATCATAAAACATCAGATGATGACACTCCCGGAATCCAAACACCCCGAGCAAGCAGGCGAGGTCCATCACCCGGATTATTGCTCCTATCACCAAGCGATAGGACATCCTCTTGAAGACTGCTTCACCTTCAAAAACTGGGTCGATGACCAGTATCAACTCGGCAGGTTCGCTCTATCCAGCAGTTGGAGGGTAACCCTACCACAGAAGTATGAACCGAAAGCCACACATGTAGCGAGAGTAGAGCCGGATCAACATCGGTCTAGGAATCGATCTCGTACCTGTCGCATGATAAGGATGTCGGGCGAAGGAGTGCACGAGGGTATGTCTGACCTCTCCCGGTGCTTCGAAAACGATGATGAAGAAGTGATCTCAGAGTTTCCGCCAGCGCTAAAAGAGCTAGAAGATGGGATACATACTACTGCAGATAACCTCAGAAAAATCGACTTGGGGACGGCAAATGACCCACGGCCGACGTTCGTCAGTGAGTTGTTGTCTGAAGAAAAGGTGGCTACGCTCAAGGATATGCTTATGCAGTATAAAGACTGCTTCGCATGGAACTACTCTGAGATGTCGGGGCTAGATCCAGAGATAGCTGTGCATAAATTGGCGATATCTCCGGACGTCAAGCCGATCAAACAAGCGCCGAGAAGAATGCAGCTCAAACTTGAAATGAGCATCAATGCTGAGGTCAAGAAGCTAATCGACTCAAGCTTCATCGAAGAGGTTCAGTACCCTGACTAGATTGCCAACATCGTCCCAGTGATGAAGAAAAATGGGACCGTACGTATCTGCGTGGACTTTCGAGACCTCAATAAAGCTTGCCCGAAGGATGATTTTCCTGTACCGGTCACCGAGCTAATGATATACAACACGTCCACTCATGAAGTCTTCTCCTTCATGGACGGCTCATCAGGATATAATCAAATAAAAATGCATCCCAAAGACCAAAAGCATACCGCTTTCCGGACTCCTCTGGGCATATTCTGCTACAAAGTGATGCCTTTCGGTCTGAAGAACGCAGGCGCTACCTATCAGAGGGCAATGATGAAGATTTTCGACGACCTCATACATGAGGTCGTCGAATGCTATATTGACGACCTTGTAGTGAAAAGCAAATCGCACGAAGAGCATTGGGAGCATCTGAAGATCGTGTTTCAGCGCCTTCGGAAATACAACTTGAAGATGAACCCTCTGAAATGCGCGTTTGGAGTTTCCTCGGGAAAATTCCTAGGATTCATTGTACGACATCGAGGCATCGAAATAGATCCATCGAAGATCAAGGCGATCATGGAAATGCCCCCGCCAAGAACTCTCAAACAACTGCGGTCTCTCCAAGGAAAGCTCGCGTATATCCGATGGTTCATAGCTAACCTCTCCGACAAATGTCGCCTCTACAGTCACTTGATGAAGAAGGGAACCCCGTTCGTTTGGGATCGCAAATGCCAAAGTGCGCATGACGAAATCAAGCAATACCTGCAGAATCCGCCGGTGCTAACCGCTCCGGTCTAGGGAAAGCCCCTCATTATGTACACAACCGCCCTTGAGGGTTCTCTAGGTGCCTTATCGGCACAAAAGAATGACCAAGGGAAGGAGAGAGCCCTATACTATTTGAGTTGAGTTCTTCTAGGGGCAGAAAACAATTACTCTCCCATTGAAAAACACTGCCTAGCGTTAATCTTCGCGATAACGAAGCTCAGACACTATGCGTTGGCGCATGAGGTCCACCTCATATCAAAAGTGGATCCGCTCAAATATTTGATGTCAAGAGCCATACTAACAGGACGGCTCGCTAAATGGGCCCTACTCCTGATGGAGTTCTCGATAACATATCGACCGCTCAAGGCAGTGAAAGGCCAGGCCATCGCTGACTTCCTTGCTGAGCATCTTATACCTGCCGATTCACCCCTAAATTGTGAATTGCCAGACGAGCACGCGTTTGACACAATCGATGGGGAGAAAGGAGAGAGTAACACCCGGTGGGAACTTTACTTCGACGGAGTATCTTCCATGAAGAAGCAAAAGCACAGCACCCCCATAATAAAATCTGGGGTAGGCCTCATCTTCGTGACTCCACAAGGAGGGATAATACGCTTTGCCTTTTTCCTAACAGAGCCGAGGACAAACAATGAAGCCGAATATGAAGCATTGATAGCAGGTCTTGAGATCACTGTCGACATGGGAATCGAAAACCTCCTCATATACGGAGACTCCCAGCTGGTCGTTAGTCAAATAAATGGCGACTATCAAACGTGCAAACCAGAGTTAGTAAAGTACGGTGAGAGAGTGCAACAACTGCTGACTCGAATCCCTTCCTACGCCCTGGAAAGTATACCGCGCACGGAAAATAGCAAGGCGGATGCATTAGCCAAGCTCGCTAAAGAACTGGCCGACAAGAACCTCGATGACGTAAGGATCATTGTGCAAAACCGTCGGGTTCTTGCATCGACAGAAATATCTTCGGAGTCGTCCGATGAAAAGGGAGCGATCGAGCAAACGTCCCTACAAATAAAAGACCAAGGAAAGGCTAAGGATTGGAGAGAAGTCTATATAGACTACTTCAAATCCCGTCGAACACCTGAAGATGCGTCCTCAAGACATCAGCTCATTAAACAAGCTCTGTATTTCGCCTTCGTCAATGATACTCTGTATAAGAGATCGTTCAACTCCTTGTAGCTAAGATGCCTGGGACCAAAAGAAGCAGGGAGAGTCGTCCAAGAAACTCATGATAGACTCTGCGGTTCTCATCAAGCCGGGCCAAAGATGAAGTTAAAGATCAAAAGTATGGGCTACTATTGGCCTACAATGATCCAAGACTGCCTTGAATACGCAAAGCAGTGCCACTCGTGCCAGATTCACGGGGACTTTATTCACCAGCATCCAAATCCGCTACATCCAACGGTGGCTAGCTGGCCGTTCGAAATGTGGGGAACTGACATAATCGGGCCCATTGAACCAGCATTGTCCAGAGGCCATCGGTTCATACCGGCGACAACTGATTACTTCTCCAAGTGGGCAGAAGCAGTACAACTAAGAGAAGTGAAGACGGAGAATATCCTCCATTTCTTCAAGACGCACGTCATCTATCGGTTCGGCACTCCGCGACGGATTATCTCCGATAACGGGCCGGCCTACAGAAGCCATAAAATCAGCCGCTTCGCACAACAACATAATATAGACTGGAGATACTCATCGGTCTACAATTCCCGAGCTAACGGTCTGGCTAAGGCTTTCAACAAGACTTTGACGAAGATCGTGAAAAAGACGGTGTCTCGAAATAAGGACTGGCACGAGAGACTGCATGAAGCTCTCTGGTCGTATCGAACCACGTTCAAAACGGCCACAAACACAACACCGTATGCATTGGTATTCGACACTGAAGCAGTACTCCCTTTGGAGATAGAGTTACCTCCCTATGAGTGGCAGATCATTACGAGCTAACGGACGAAGAGAATGCTCATCTTCGGCTTGAGGAGCTTGATGCCCTCGACGAAACTTGGCTCATGGCGCAGCAAAACTTGGAAGCTTACAAAGCAAAGATGACGCGTTCGTACGAGAGATTGACTAGGTCGAGAACATTCCACCAAGGCGAACTCGTGCTAATGGTCAAAAGACCTATGATCCCCAATCGTGCCAAACGAGGGAAGTTCGAGCTAAACTACGAGGGCCCGTATATCATAGACAAGGTCTACCAAGGTGGGGCATACTTGCTCATGGATATGCATGGCGAAAGACCCTTCAGGCCAATAAATGGTCGGTTCCTAAAGAAATATTACGCCTGACGAGTTACGGCCTGGATTAATGATAGATGACGACGCCTATGTCCGCTCGCTATCTTCCCAAGCCCAAACTTTATAAGTGGTAGACAATGAAACCGTTGCAACAACGGACCGAAATGTCCCTAAACTAACAACGGACCGAAACGTCCCTAAACTAACGATGGACCGCAATGTCCTAAAACTTGCAACTAACCGAGACGTCTATAAACTACTACGGACCGCAACATCTCAAGGCTGACGCAAAAAATAAAGAAAAAGAAAAAAAAGAAAACGTCCATAAGCGAGATGGGCACGGATGAAAACCCGAAAGGGCTCCATGAGTAAAAACAGCAGGACTACCAGCGAGTTTGTGAAAACCCGAAGGGGCGCAATCTCGTTAAAAGACATTTGCAAGGTCCTCTCGACCCTGTAAGAAGAAAATACCTGCGTGAGATCCTTATGACTCACAAGGGAGCAACACACTTAGGAATCCCCATGATTCCTAAGGAGAAGTTACACTTACGAGATCCTCATGACTCGTAAGGAGAATTCCCTTTTAAGACCCTCACGGCTCATAGGATTCAAAAGCCTTAAGCCACAGGGATCTGAACCTGTTCTTAAGCCATCACAACCCACAGACTGCCCTACAAGCGTTTCAATATTGACTCTTGTATACAATCCACGGGCACGAATAAACATTTCCCTAACAGAGTCCCACCAGCGACTAGGGATGAACGACCCTTGTAAGTCCTCTCAACTTATAAGGAGAAAACACTCTTGTAAGATCCTTACGATTTATAAGAGAACATACACTTAAGAATCCTCACAATTTTTAAGGAGAAAAAGCACCTACGAGATTCTCACGACTCGTAAGGAGAAACACCTTTATGAGACCCTTACGGCTCATAAAGTCAAAAGCCTTAGTCGACAAGATCTTAACCCTGTTTGCTAAGCCACCTTTATCGAACCGACAAAGGAAAATGATGATTCGCTCCTGGCTATACCCAGTTGTAGCGATGTTGATGCCTAAATCGGTATCAAATCCCAAGTCCTTTCACGGCAAATGATGATTCGCTCCTGGCAATATTCTAGTCGTAGCGATGCTGATGCTGAGATTGGCATCAGATTCCAAGCTCCATACTCACAGCAAAAAGTCGGCGAGCTATAAATGCTTATGAAATAGCCGAAATGATGGGGCAACTTGCAACAAAATCAGCCAGTAAAATATATGCACACAAAAATAGCCGAAATGATTGGGCAACTCGCAATAAAAAGCAGCGAGTAAAAAAACAAAAATAGCCGAAATGATTGGGCAATCACGACTTTCGCTATTTAAAAAGCTGAAATGATAGAGCATCGCGGAAAGAAATAAAAAAATGAAATGAAACTTTTTGTCCTGCAGGTAAGTCCATACTGACCCCTGTACACAATCCATGCGTATAAACGAAAGGGAACCACATTTCCCCACCAAACCTTGTCAAAGGGAGAGTCAGATCTCGACGGCAACATCTGCATCCCAGAAGAACAACTACGACGTTCCTCCTCATTCCAGCAAGATTCGGACGCGACGTCAACAAAGCGGAGCCATGGCAAAGTCCCTAGTTCCAAGACTCTATAGTCCACAGACAACCTAGAGTCAACCAATGACCTTCCCGCCGGATCAACGCTCTGTCTCGGAAACAAGTCAACCAACGCCAGGGAAATCAGTGTCCTTGGCAAAACCTCGATTCAGGGAAATTAGCGTCCTTGACGAGAGCATCTCGATTCGCGTCGACCCGTAAGGAAATCAGTGTCTTTGCAGGAATACCTTGATTCGTCTCAACTACGAAGAAATCAGTGTCCTTGGCAAATACCTCGATTCAGGGAAATCAGCGTCCTTGACGAGAACATCTCGATTCGCGCCGACCCGCAGAGAAATCAGTGTCTCTGCAGGAATATACGACGTCAGCAAAATGGAACCATGTCAGAGTCCCTAGTTCCAAGTCTCGACGGCGACATCTACAACCTAGAGATCATCAACGACGTTCCTCCTCATTCCAGCAGGATACGGACGCGACAATCAATCTCGGAGCCACGACAGAGTCCCTAGTTCCAAGTCTCGATGGCCATATCTACAGCCTAGAGACCCACAACAGCGATCTTCCTCATTCCAGCAGGATTCGGACGCGACAATCAATTTTGGAGCCACGGCAGAGTCCCTAGTTCCAAGTTTCGACGGCCACATCTATAGCCTGGAGACCCACAACAGCGTTCCTCCTCATTCCAGCAAGATACGGACATGACATCAACTAACGGAGCCATGACAGTGTCCCTAGTTCCAGATCTCGACGGTTCACAGATAACCTAGAGACTACCTCGACATTCGTCTCGTTACAACAGGCGTAAAGTCAGCAAAGCGGAGCCGCGACAAAGTTCCCAGTTCCAGGACTCGGCGGTGCACAGACAACCAAGAGTCAACCCCTGACCCCGTATGGTTAAAGTCAACCCCTGACCCCGTACGGCCAAAGTCAATACTGACCCCGTTTGGCTAAAGTCAACCCCTGACCCCGTGGAACACGGCTAAAGTCAATCCTGACCCCGTGGAAAACGGCCAATGTCAACCCTCGACCTCCCCGTCAAAGCAACGCTTTGATTCGGGAACAGGTCAACTCATCAATCACTTACGAGTTCTCTCGACTTGTAAGAAAGAAAATTCTCTTGTGAGATCCTTACGACTCTCAAGAGAAAAGCACACTTAGGAACCCTCACGATTCCTAAGGAGAAAATACACCTATGAGATCCTCTTGACTCGTAGCGAGAAAAATCTTTATGAGACCCACGCGGCTCATAAAGTTGAAAAGTCTTAGATGGAAGATCCTAACCCTGTCTCCTAAGCCATCATTGCCCTGCAGGGAGGTCAAGATAGACTATCTACGGGTCATATTCTCCGAAGTCAAACATCGGCAAGGAAGGAAACAATCACTTACGAGTCCTCTCGACTTGTAAGGGAGAAAATTCTCTTGTGAGATCCTTACGACTCTCAAGAGAAAACACACTTAGGAATCCTCATGACTTCTAAGGAGAAAATACACCTACGAGATCCTCATGACTCGTAGGGAGAAAAATCTTTATGAGGCCCTCATGGCTCATAAAATTAAAAAGTCTTAGGTGGCAGATCCTAACCTTGTCTCCTAAGCCATCGCTACCCTGCAAAGAATCCAAGATGGACAGCTACCTACTATCTACAAGCCACACTTGCCAAAATTACAAGCCGTCGAAATCGAGGTGCTGCTCAAGAGTACGTCAACTGCTCTGCGCTAAGTCGAAACAGAAAGGCATAACCTACAGACGTCAAACACATATTATGCAAGACAGTAAAAAGAATGTTTGATTCGCATTCGTTTAAGCGTTCAAAGCGTACCCACTCATGCGTGTGCAAAAGATTTAGTGCATAAAATAAACACACGGAAACGAGGAATTTGCTATTCATACTTCAAAAGGTTCTTACAGTGATGAAAACAGTAAACAAAAACATCATTACAGTGGCAAGACATCAAATCCAGGACATGAATTGAGAAATTCAAAAGTAAGGCCATCTAAAATATTTCGGGCCTCTCGGACCATTCTCGTGTGCTTCCTCTCACGATCATAAGCGTCAGGATCCTTGCTGATGTCCTCCACCCTTCGATAGGCAGCGATTATCGTCGCCTGTTGAAAAGTTTGATGCAGAATATCAACAAGATTGTCTCGCCTTTTCTTTGAAATTAAGCCCATCAGATACACCGAGTGCACCTTGTCTTCGGCATCATCCAATGCCTTAAGCGGCATGCCTTCATAAAATAAAGAAAGCGCTTCCCAGATCGCTCTCACAATGAGTTCAAAAGAGCGGAACGACGAGGAAGCAGTCAACCATTGTATTCATCAAAGCGACGCATGATTTCGGCGCACTAAGCGTTTGTAAACTCCTGGTTTTGGCAGCGGCATAATGCGCGAATGCCCCCATAAGAAATAATTTCGTCAAGGTCATACAAATGAGCGGCCATAGCACCTGAAAATGAAAACCAGTGGGAGTTTAGCGGACAGACTGATCAAAACACGGGGGTTCAGACAACTCATGGTATCCGCATGAAGAAAACAAGTGCTGATTAAAACACCCAACGAATTTAATTTTGTGCAATTAAAGAGGGAATACTAAAAGGATTTCTCATTTAAGGAGAGACTCTTCGGGTCAAGGTGTTAAACTTCTCGAGAGCAACGCTCTGTAGACAGGAGTGACACCTGTCAAAATCAGTTATGAAGGGAATAAAATTCCCCCAAAAATTTCTATAGAGTAAAAAAAACTAAAAAGCAAAGCTTCTACAGAGTAAAAAAACTCCAAGATCTTCAAGATCTATGAACAAACTCTAAGAGTTTTCATGAAAGATTAACAAATCTATATGATTTGAAAAGAGCAAAACTCTGTTAATGGGTTAAGAAACCCTAAGAAATATCTCTTTAGATCTATGAAGAGCAAAGCTCTATTAAGAAACCCTAAAAATCTATATGATTTGAAAAGAGCAAAGCTCTGTTAATGAGTGAAACCCTAGATTATTAACTAATCCCTTCAAAGATTTAATCTTTACCTAAATTTTTGACAGAGTTCTGTCCCTAAGAAAATTCTTAAGATGAAGAGCTATACTCTGAAGGAGAAATAATTCTCAAGAAAAAGTGAGGAGATGAACAGAGATCATCTAAAGGGCTAAGGGTTCTATTTATAGGCACTGAGAGCCGTTTCAACTCCTAAGTTGATCCAATGGCAGAGATGCTGCCACCGTTGCACTCACGTGTGGGCCACATGAGCGCAACGATGGGGGAGCATTTGTTTCCCCCAATTAGAGCAAAACTCTGTTCAAATTTCAAATTTTGAAATGAAGCAGTGCTTCATAGCAGCGCCAGCGCTGAGAGAGTCAAAGACTCTGAGACAGCGCTCACGTGCAAAGCACATGAGCGCTAGCGCTATTAGCGCTGCACTCTAAGCAGCGCACCACGTGCAAAACACGTGAGTGCTAGCGCTAAGAGCGCTGCACTCTAAGCAGCACATCATGTGCAAAGGACGAGAGCGCTAGCGCTGGAACTAAATGTTCCCAATCGTTGGATCAAAAATCCAACGAACATGATTAAAAATCATCAGTTGACCAGAATAAAATTCCGTTAAGAAAACATTCTTCAGAATCTTTCCAAATAAATAGATTTTGCTCTGTAAATCAGAGCACCGCCGGATCAATGATCCAATTGTGATTAAAAATCACTAAAATACAGAATAAATTCTGTGTGGGGAAAGGTTTCCCAATCTTGTTAAAAACAAGAAGATTGCCTTCTGTAAATCAGAAGCCCTAGGATCAAAGATCCAACGGTGGGGAAATCCCCAAATCAATTAGAGAAAAGATCTATTCAACTGATTGAACAAATCAGCCTTGCCCTATATAAAGGCTCCAAGACTTCAAGTCTGATAGAGAGAAACCCCCCCCCATAAACTTTGAGAAATTTCAAAGACAAAGAGCAAGCTCTCAGAAGAAGAAGATTTTCTTCAAGGTAAAAAGAGAACAGAGAGATGAAATCATCTCATATAAAAAAAAGAATTTACTTCTTTTTCTAAGATCATAGATTTATAAGACCAAGATCTTTCACAACAGAGATCAAAATATCTCATTACAAAAAATAAGGGGAAGAACTTAATCTTCTTCAGATCATAAATCTATAAAATAAATTGTCTTTCAGAGATTATAATATCTCATTATAAAAGGGGGAGAATAATTCAATTCTCTTAGGATCACAGATCCATAAAGGCAAAGCCTTTCACCAAGAACATAAGAGATTGAAACATCTCCTATAAAAAAAATAATATGAACTTTGTTCTTAGATTCACGAGACAAAGTCTCTTATAAGAAATAGAATTTAATTCTCAGGGCGCAAAGCTGCCTAAAAAGAGCCCTAACGCTCTAATCAAAAGAAGCGTTTTAGCGCTCCAAAACTAACGCATAGCGTTGCAGAGCCTTAGCGCTCCAGAAGCGCAATGCGCTCATTGACTGGCGCTCAGCGCCAAGCGCGTCACGTGCTCCTCACGTGTGCGCTACTTCCCCAGAATCACAATGCGCTCATTGTCTGGTGCTCAGCGCCAAGCGCGCCACGTGCTCCTCACGTGTGCGCTACTTCCCCAGAAGCGCAATGCGCTCATTGTCTGGCGCACAGCGCCAAGCGCGCCACGTGCTTCTCATGTATGCGCTAAATGAACTTAAACTGTTGTATAGAAGAAAAAAAACCAAAGCTATAATGAGTGCTTAGTACTCAGTAAAAGACAAAAACAATTGTCAGAACCAATGTTCAACATTTTAACTGAGTAGGTCGAGCCCAAAGTGGCCACAGAACCCTCATTCAGATTAATTGAGCCCATATGCTCATAAATCTTTGATCTTAGTCCCAAATTGGACTACAGATCTCCCAACCAATATTGGTTCAAGGGTACATCTCTTCACTCCTCTGATATGTGTCGTTGTAATCCTTCAACGTCTTCAGAAAAGTGACGGGTCCCGACAAGCAGACATTCTACGGACTGTGGGGTCCTTAAACTCATGGACTATGATGTCCTTAAACTTTACAGACTATGACGTCTCTAAACTACCACAAACTATAGGGTCCTTAAACTCATGGACTATAATGTCCTTAAACTTTAAAGACTGAGATGTCTTTAAACTGGACCGCAAAGTCCCTAAACTAAAACAATAGAGTCCAAACGCTCTTTTGTTGGATCTAAATGATCCTGTTAAGTCGATCTTAGTCTAAAATTAGACCAACGTATCCTTAACAAATCGTTAAGTTGATCTTAGTCTAAAATTAGACTAACGTATTCTTAACAAACGTTTAAGTTGATGAGACTAACGTATCCTTAAACCCAAACCAAAAACCCAAATCTAAGAAAATACGGATTTGGACTAATCCACGCCCTACGGGCGACAACATAAATTGGTCTCTGTGCGCTGATAGAACATAAATTGTTCTTTAATAAGCCACAGAGCTATGATGAATGCTAAGCATTCCATAAAAGACAAAAATACTGTCAGAACTCAAATCAATGCTCGGCATTGTTAAATGTTAAACATTTTAACTTGATTGGACTTAGCCCAAGATTGGCCATAAGTCCTTAATTCAGATTAACTGAGCCCATATGCTCACAAATCTTTTGATCTTAGTCTCAAATTGGACTACAGATCTCCCAACCAATATCGGTTCAAGGGTACATCTCTTCACTCCTCTGATATTTGTCGTTCTAATCCTTCAACGTCTTCAGAGAGGTGACGGGTCCCGACAACCATACATTTCATAGACTATGACGTCTTTAAACTGGACTTTGGGGTCCTTAAACCCATGGACTATGATGTCCTTAACCTCGGACTGTGGGGTCCTTAAGCCCATGGACTATGATGTCCTTAACCTTGGACCGTAATGTCCTTAAACTAATTATCGACCGCAATGTCCCTAAACTAAACAATAGAGCCCAAATGCTCTCTGTTTCCCCAATTAGAGCAAAACTTTGTTCAAAATTTAGAATTTGAATTGAAGCTGCGCTTTTATAAAAGCGCTGCACTACAACTAGCGCACCCCGTACAAAGCGCATAGGCCCTAGCGCTGGATGTGCTGCGCTCCAAGTAGCGCACCACGTGCAAAGCACATATACGCTAGCGCTAAGAGCGATGCGCTCCAAGTAGCACACTATGGGCATAGCACATAAGCGCTAGCGCTGGAACTAAATGTTCCTCACCGTTGGATCAAATATCCAACGGATATGATTAAATCATCAATTAACAAGAATGAGATTCTGTTGAATCTTTCCAAACAAAAAAGATTGTGCCCTGAATTTGGAACACCGTTGGATCAATGATCCAATGATGATTGAAAATCACTAAAATACAGAACAAATTCTGTAAAGGGGAAAGATTTCTCAATCTTATTAAAACAAGAAGATTATCTTCTGCAAACCAGAAGCCCTTGGATCAAAGATCCGACGGTGGGGAAATTCCCAAATCAATTAGAAAATAAATCTCTTTAAATGATTCAACAAATCAGCCTCCCCTATATAAAGGACCCGAGACTTCAAGTCTTGTACAGAGGAACCCCCCATAAACTTTGAGAAAATCTCAGAAAGAAGAAGAAGCTCTCAACAAAATAAGACAATTCTTTTCAAGGTAAAAAAAAGAATAAAAAGATGAAATCATCTTAATATAAAAAAGAAGTACATACTTCTTTCACAGATCATAGATCTATAAGATAAAGTTGTCTTTCAAAAAAGAGATTATGAACATCTCATTATAAAAGGGGGGAGAATTATTCAATTCTCTTAAGGATCATAGATCCATAAAGGCAAAGTCCTTTCATCAATATAAGAGATTGAAACGGTTGTTCTCAGATCTTAAGACAATGTCTCTCTTTGGATCACAAAATTGATCTTATGCGCTTTGCACTCTGGAACTGCGCTTTGCGCTCTTGAACTGCGCTTCTGCGCTCTCTGGACTGGCGCTCAGTGCCAAATGCGCCATGTGTCAATCGCGCATGTACTGCTTAACAACTAGCGCCTTGCGCTTTTGAAATAGCGCACTGCGCTCATGGGCTGGCGCTCAGCGCCAAGCGCACCACGTGTCACTCACGTGTACGCCACTAAACTGAAAGCGTAATGCGCTCATGAACCAGCGCTCTGCGCTCATAAACTGGCGCAATGCGCCCATCAGCTGGCGCTTAGCGCCAAGCGCGACACGTGTCCTTTACGTATGCGCCACGTGGCAGAAGCGCACTGCGCTCTTTGACTGGCGCAAAGCGCCAAGCGCACCATGTATTGCGCTGATAGAACATAAATTGTCCTTTAATAAGCCCAGAGCTATGATGAATGCTCATCATTCAATAAAAAACAAAACATTGTCAAGATATAAATCAATGCTCAGCATTGTTAAAAGGGATAAGCCCAAATAAAAGCTCAACAGCCCAAAATAAACGTTAAAACATTTTAACTTGATTGGACTTAGCCCAAGATTGGCCATAAGTCCTCAAATTCAGATTAATTGAGCCCGCATGCTCATAAATCTTTTAACAGATCTTAGTTCGAAATTGGACCACAGATCTTTCAACCAAAATTGGTTCAAGAGTACATCTCTGTGTAGGGTTCCTAGGCACTCTTGTGAAGGTTCATAAGGCATCAAACATGCCCGGATTAAATTTTAGACGTGCCGAACAACCCAAAGCCGGGATCTTTGCTAGATTATTAGGTTTAAACATGCAAGATGATAACTATTATCTAAGTGTGAGGGATTACAACCTTTGTAGTCCTCTCCTTCACTTCACAAGCTCCGAGTAGAAGTCCCTTTGCCGCGATCCACGATCTCCCGGACTCATGAGAGGCTCCACGACTCGAACGATCCATCCTAGCTTGTCGTATTCCAAATCTCCGATGATCTACCTTGAAGTTGCTACGACTCAAGCTTTCTCACTCAAAAGAGAAGAACACACTAATCCCATGGGCTAGATGAGATGAGGATGAGAGAGTAGTAATTTTGCTTTCTTTTTATATCATTTTCTCATATTATTTCATCACTTAAGAAAATCTAGCAAGCTTTTCAAGAAGCAAGAAGATGAGAATGGAAAAAGAATAATGATAATTGTTTTTCTTTTGTGATGAATAGAAATAAAACATATGATTGATATATAACCATGGTCAAGGATGAATGGATGAGAATGTGTAGAGAAACAACTAGAGTTAGGGTTTGGTTAAGTTAAAAAATGTGTCATCCAAAATATCTTTACAAATGACAAAAGAAAAATGCTTCTAGAAGGAACTTGAAGCATCTAACCCTAATCAAACCCTAACCTCAATTAATCATCCTTAAACATGTTTAACAATTAATCATATCATGTCACAATAATATATATCACATATATATTATATATTTGCAACAAAAGAAAATAATACAATTAACATATATCGCATATATATCAATGTATCATCTACTGAGAAAATGAAATAATAAAGCAAGCCAATATTAGTTAATATATTAATATATCATATATATTATTATATATTAAATCATCGAATCAACACTTGATCCGACGATCCGGCTATATCGAATATTACCGACTAATATATCATGTACCGATTCATCGAATCAACACTTGATCCGATGACCCGGTTCATATCTTAATATCGCGAGAATATAATACGGTATCCCATATCGCATTATTCTCGGTCCTGCACATATCACATATGTGCCTCTACTCCGTTTCGCCTGAGCCAAGAAACCTCTGTGTAGGACTCTAAAGAATCGTCAATACGCCGGTAGCTGGTGATGATCATATCAAACACCCACAAGCTGCAAGCGGTCAGCTAAACGTAACAGCCACCCAGGTATTGAGTGATCAGAAGATCAACAAGCTAGCCTGTCCGTTCTCCTGTGAATCCGATCAGTAACACTCCCGTACAGTCCGGTCTGTTCGTCTGATATGTCGCATATCAAGTCTAGGGGTGGTATACGTCAGACCCCAGTAACCGATAAGTCGTGTCGATGTGTGGCTCATAACGGGTCGAGAAACTACTAGTAACACTTACCAGTAAATCTCTATATCATCCCTGGCCAGGGACTTCCAGTTATAGCCAATCGAACACAGCACAACATCTACTCCCTATACCGGGAGAGACGAATCCCCTCCTATCGCTCATTGCCTCCATGTGATTCGGGACTGTACCCAAAAGCCACCGTTTTGCACGCCCTCTTGGACGTGGTAAGGTGGAAATCAAAGCACAGTGGGAATCACACAAGACTCTATGACGATCTCGGGTCTTCAGACTACCCTGTACCAGTGTCACCGGAGAACTGCCATCTGACGTGTGGTATATCACCATCTGGGAGTTCTCGGCGAGTCCGTCCAGTGTACCCAGTCTCCACTGAGCACCCGTACACCATCTCTGATGTCTAACGCCGATGGATATGGGATCATCCATCGCCCATCATATGGGTCAAGATGTGTATACGCTAGTCTACTCTGGTGTATCGATGCCCTGTCTCGATATACCCTCGACTAGGAATAGTTATAGGATGTACTCATCGACTACCGTGGCCCCACTAGTATGATCTCATCATAGTCCCAGTAGTCGAGTACAGATCCTAAGGGCTTTATCAACATGTGAGAGTAAAACAGTAAACCAATACAAGTCAACATGTTAAGATAAAGTGAAACCAAATAGCATACTATCATGACGAGCAAGAAAGTCTTCTCTATATATAACCAAGCATCTATTAGAATATACATCATATGTACAACAATGGCCTCTAGGGCATATACATAACTAACACTCTGAACCCCTATGATATATGTCGTTGTAATCCTTCAACGTCTTCAGAGAGGTGATGGGTCCCGACAACCATACATTTCACAGACTATGACGTCTTTAAAATGGACTGTGGGGTCCTTAAGCCCATGGACTATGATGTCATTAACCTTGACCGTGTGGTCTTTAAACTCACGGACTATGATGTCCTTGTTCCCCTCCGAACACGGAGACGCGGCCGCGTAGGTCCATCTTGCCTGAAATTCAGGGCAAATGCTAATTGGTGCTATCCGTCCACCTCTCCGAAGATGCCAAGTTGATTTATGGCACCATGTATCGAAGGTTTAAACGGATGCGGCCGATGTAGCAGACTTCGTCAGATTCCCCCTCGTCTGAGGGGTTTTTTGATTGTGGGGATGCTCTTCCCTGTAGGCGCAAGCCCTTACAGTTAATTACGCTACCGCGTCGCGGTAACAACTTTCTCCTTCTCCAGATGGTCACTTCGTGTCGTGGGTGTTTGTTTTGTGTTTGGTTGCCCGTGGATTGTATACGGATACTATATTATGTTGTCGCCCGTAGGGCGTGGACTAGTCCAAATCCATATCTTTCTTAGATTTGGGTTTGGGGGGTTTGGGTTTAAGGATACGTTAGCCTCATTTGAGACTAAGATCAACTTAAATGTTTGTTAAGGATACGTTAGTCTAATTTTAGACTAAGATCAACTTAACGGGATCGTTTAGATCCAACAAGAGAGCAATTAGGCTCTATTGTTTAGTTTAATGACATTGCGGTCGATAATTAGTTTAAGGACATTACGGTCCATTGTTAGTTTAAGGACATCTCGGTCCAATGTTAGTTTAAAGACATCACGGTCGAGGTTAAAGACATCATAGTCCGTGAGTTTAAGGACCTCACGGTCCGATGTTAGTTTAAAAACATCACGGTCGAGATTAAGGACATCATAGTCCGTGGATTTAAGGACTCCACAGTCCGATGTTAGTTTTAAGACGTCACGGTCGAGGTTAAGGACATCATAGTCCATGAGTTTAAGGACCTCACAGTCCGTTGTTAGTTTTAAGACGTCACGGTCGAGGTTAAGAACATCATAGTCCATGAGTTTAAGGACCCCACAGTCCGTGAAATGTATGGTTGTCGGGACCCGTCACCTCTTTGAAGATGTTGAGGAATTACAACGACAAATATCAAAGGAGTGAAAAGATGTACCCTCGAACCGATGTGAATTGGTTGACAGAGCAGATGCACTCAGTTCAATATAAGTTGAGGACTTATGGCCAGAATTGGGCTAAGTCCAATTAAAATGTTTTAACATTTTATTTTTTTATTCTGGCTATCAAGCCTTTATTTGGGCTCAGCCCTTTTAATAATGCTAAGCATTGGGCTCTGACATTTTTTGTCTTATATTGAATGCAGAGTATTCATCAGAACAAAGTGTTTTCTGACAGTGCGCCACGTGGCGCGTCAGGCGCTTTGCACCAGTCAAAAAGCGCATTGCGCTTCTGTTGGGTAGCGCACATGAAGAGGACACGTGTCGCGCTTAGCGCTAGTTTATTAGCACATTACGCTTTTAGTTTATGAGCGCTTTGCGCTCATTTAGGGTCGCGCCAGTGAGTGACACGTTGTGCGCTTGGCGCTGAGCGCCAGTCCATGAGCGCAGTGCTCTGTTTTAAAAGCGCAGGTTGTGTCTTTGGTTGACACGTGGCGTGTTCTGGCGCTGCGCGCCAGTCCAAGAAGCGCAAAGGCGTAATTCATAAGTGCAAGGCACTTTTCAATAGCGCAAGGCGCATCTGATCAATTTTAAGATCAAAGAACAACTTTTATGTTCTTCTAAGGAGGCTCTTTCCTCAAGATCCAAGAATAAAAGTTCTTGTTTTTATAAAAGGCTCTGCCTTTATAGATCAAAAGATCTGTGAATGAAGTAAAATACTTCTTTTAGTCTTTTTATGATTAGATCTTTTTGATCTTTTCTTTTTTATTAAAGACCTTGGTCTTTTTCTTAGATCTTTGATCTTTTTAGAAGATGGTTCTTCTTTTTACGAGATGGTTGCATCTCTATTATTCAAGAACATAGTTCTTTTTTTACCTTGAAGATGAAGAAAAAATCTTCTTTTTTCTAAGAGTTTTCTCTTCTTTTGCAGAGGGTTTTTCTTTTTCCTTTCTGTCTTCTGTATCTCTATATTCTGTATATTTTTGACTTGAAGTCTAGGGTCCTTTATATAGGGCCAAATGGTTTGTTAAATCAGTTTCAAGAGATCTTTCTCTGATTGATTTGGGAATATTTTCCACCGTTGGATATTTGATCCTAAGGCTTCTGCTTTACAGAAGATAATCTTCTTGTTTTAATAAGATTGAAAAATCGTTCCATAACAGAATTTTAGTTCTGATTAATTAATAATTTATTATTAGTAAATCTTTTGATCTGACGGTGGGGGAATTTTTAATTCCAGCGCTGGCGCACCTTGCGCTAGCGCACCTATGTTCGACACGTGGCGCGCAGCGCAGCGCAACTGCGCTAGCGCACCCGTGTTTGACACGTGGCGCGCAGCGCAGAGCGCAGCACAACTACGCTAGCGCACCTGTGTTTGACACGTGGCGCACAGCGCAGAGCGCTGGATCTGAAGAGTTGCTTCAACTTTTTAAATTTTGAATTTTGAAACAGAGCTCTGCTCTGATTGGGGGTGCGCTGCCTAGAGCGCAGCACACCTGGCGCTGGCGCGTCTGCGCTTGATACGTGGCACGCAGCGAACAGCGCACGGGACCTGAAGCGTTGCTTCAATTTTTTGAATTTTGAAATTCAAAACAGAGCTTTGCTCTGATTGGGGGAAATAAATGCCCCCCACCGTTGCGCTTGCGTGGCCGATATGTTAGCGCAGCGGTGGCAACATCTGATCCCCTGGATCAACTCAGAAGTTGAAGAGACATCTTAACGCCTATAAATAGGACCTTTGGTTCTCTAGATGATTATCATCCTCTTTGAGAATTTTTTTCAGAGCACAGCTCTACTGTTTGAGAATTTCTCAAAAGTAGAAAAGAAACTCTTTCCAAACTTAGGTAAAATTTTAATAAATCTTAATGAGTTAGGGTTTTACTTATTAACAGAGCCTTGCTCTTAATAGTTCTTTGATCTTCAGAAAACCCATTTAGGATTTCACTAGCAGAGCTTTGCTCCATAGGTCTAAAGAGATCTAAAGAGAACCCTATTGGGGTTCCATTAATAGAGCTCTGCTCTCCAAAAAGATTTTACTTATGATTTCTTAATTCATTAATGGAGTTTTGCTCCTTTCAAATCATATAGAAGAACTCTTAAGAGTTTTTCATGGATCTTGAAGATTAAAAAAATGGAATTTTATTTTTGATGAATTATATCATCTTCTCAGAGTAAGGCTCTCAGTGTTCTGGGGGAATTTCTTTAAATTCCCCTCATAATTGATTTTGACAGGTGTTGCTCCTGTCTGCAGAGCATTGCTCTCGAGGAGTTTAACTCCATGTGCCTGCCTGTTTTTAATAAGAATTCGCTTAATCAGTCTGTCCGCTAATTTTTGTTGATTTTCTTTTTCAGGAGTAATAGACGCTCACACGTATGCTCTCGACGAGATTATCTCTTACGGAGACATCCGCTCACTCGGCCGTTCTCAGAATCGAGAATTCACAAACGCCGAGTGTGCCGAAATTATGAGTCGCTTTGACGCATACAATGGTCAACTGCTTCCTCGACGCTCCTCTCTCCTGAAGCTTATTGTGGGAGCGATCTGGGAAGCGCTTCCTCTATTCTGTACTGGCGTGCCGCTCAGGGCATTGGATGCCGCCGAGGATAAGGTGCATTCGGTGTATCTGATGGGCCTAATCTCGAAGAGAAGGAGAGACAATCTTATCGATCTCCTGCATCAGGCTTTTCAACAGTCGGCCATACTTGCTGCCTATCGGAGGGTGGAGGACATCCGTGAGGATCCCGATGCTTGTAATCGCGAAAGAAAGCATACTAGGATGGTTCGGAATGCCTGGAAGATTCTGGACAAAGTCACTTTTGAGTTCCTCAATTCATGCCCTGTATCTGAGGTTTTGCCATTGTAATTGTTTTGATAATGTTTTTGTTTACTGCTTTCATAATTATAAGAACTTTTTCGCAGTATAAATGGCAAGTTTCTCATTTCAGTTTGTTTTATTTTACACACTAAATCTTTTGCGCATGCATGAACGGGTATGTCTCGAACGCTTAATTAAATGCGAATCAAATGTTCTCCTTGTCGCTTTCTTCTCCTTGCTGTGTTGTTGCCATGTGATTTTAGTAAGTGCGGTATGTAGATAGCGTATAGATGCCAATCTTGGATTCTTTGTAAGGTAGTGATGGCTTAGAAAACAGGGTTAGGATCTGTCACCTAAGACTTTTCAACTTTATGAGCCGGGAGAGTCTCATAAAGAATTTTCTCCCTACCGATCGAGAGGATCCTGTAGGTATGATTTCTCCTTAAGAATCGTGAGGATTCTTAAGTGTGTTTTGTCTTGAAAGTCGTAAGGATATCACAAGAGAATTTACTCCCTTACGAGTCGTGAGGACCCGCAAGTGATGGATGAAGTTGTCCTTATCCGCATTTCACGGAGCTAGGGGTTGCTCTGGATGCTTCCCACGGGTTCACTGCCGTGTTCTGCGAGGACCAGGCTCCGCTCTGGACGTTTTCCAGGATACCGTAGTTTAAAGACATCATGGTCGAGGTTAAGGACATCATAGTCCGTGGATTTAAGGACTCCACAATCCGTTGTTAGTTTTAAGACATCACGGTCGAGGTTAAGGACATCATAGTCCATGAGTTTAAGGATCTCACAGTCCAATGTTAGTTTTAAGACATCACGGTCGAGGTTAAGGACATCATAGTCCATGGGTTTAAGGACCCCACAGTCCGATATTAGTTTTAAGACATTACGGTCGAGGTTAAGGACATCATAGTCCATGGGTTTAAGGACCCCACAGTCCAATGTTAGTTTTAAGACATCACGGTCGAGGTTAAGGACATCATAGTCCGTGAGTTTAAGGACCTCACAGTCCAATGTTAGTTTTAAGACATCACGGTCGAGGTTAAGGACATCATAGTGTAAGTCCACGTTGCCACCCCCGGTTCTTACGGGGAGGCGGAAATGGTATAAAAATCAAATTTTTAGTGCGAGAGGCAACATGGACAAAGCTAGGTCGGGATCGTTACCTAAACTAAAACTAGCAACCTAGCTAAAGAAGTTTAGCTACTCGGATGAAGATGGTTATACCTAGACTTGAACTCCTTCGTCTTCAAACTTTGTAGAGGTTGATGGTTCTCCTTTGTCGCCTTCTCCCGTCGAAGATGGATCCACCTCGAAGGCTCGACCTTAGGGCTCTTTCTCGTACTTGGAGTGAACTAGAATCGCCGGCTTGCTAGACCCTTGATCCTAGAGTGAGTAGAGAGTGTTTAGGGTTTGCTTTTCTTTTTCAAGAGAAGGATTCTCAACTCATGAGAAGGTTTCTCTTGACTAGAGGAAGAAGAAGATGAAGTGAAGAGAGAGAGTGAGAATGATAGAATGAGCTCTCTTTTCCTTTTGCAACCATAACAAAAGAAAAAGGAAAATCAAATAATAACAATAATCAAAATGAAAAAGGTTTGATGGATAGTTTAGAATGACTAATATCATTACAAGCATTAAATGAATAAAGCAAGAATGAAAAGGCATCTTGCATTTGTAATGATGGTAGTCAAATGTTCAACCATGGTCAACAAGTCAACCATGGTCAACAAGTCAACAAAAACTAACCATGACACAATTTCATTTTATTATATATTATTAAATGATATAATACAAATCCATTAGGGTTTGGAAAAAGACGACTGTCAACTGTGCATACGCACCCGTTCCGAAACCCTAATGGAAATCATCTTCCTCCTCCTCAAATAACTGTGCATACACACCTGCATTCTTGTTCCGAGGAACATGAATACTGAGAGATAAAAGCAACCCCAAATACTATACCAGTATCCGGCTCAAACCAGAGCCCGCTGGTAATATCTGTCCGGACTCCAAACGTGCACAAGTGCGCGGATGAGAACGAACCCTGTCGCAAAACCATGCGACCTCTACCCTGTTTTGCCCATAGGCGAATACCCTCTGTGTGGGACTCTAAAGACTCGACACTACGCTGGCAGTGGGTTTAACCACAGACCGCAAGCGGCACTAGCTGTGCGTAACGGTCCCTAGGTAGATGTCGACAAGAAGGCTGACGAGGTGAAACCCCATCGGTACTCCTACTGAGTCTGAATGTGACAGTCTCCGTACAGTCCGGTCTGTTCGTCTGATACATCGCATGGCTGGCCTAGGGGGCGGTAAACGTCAGTCCCCCAATAGCGGTACAAGTCGTGCCGGAGCGAAGCCCAAAACACCCTGAGATAACACTGGGAACCTACCAGTATATCTCGTTTGCCCTGGCCAGGGACTACTTGTGTAATGGCTCTCCTAGACACAGCGCGATGTCAACCCCCAATACCGGGAGAGACGAATCCTGTCTAACCGTCACTGCCTCCAAGTGCTTCGGGACTGCACCCAACCACCACCTGTTTGCACGACTCCTTTGAGCCGTGGTAGGGTAGTGATCAAAATGCAGTGGGAACACACTCGAGGCGAAGTGCCAGTGTCAAGTCAGCGGACTAAGCTGTACTCATGTCACCTGGGAACTGATGACTGACGATAGGTATAATACCAACCTCTCAGTTCCCGACGAGTCCTGTCCAGTGTACTCGTAACCCAACGAGCACCCGTATACTATCTCCAGTACGACGTACTGATGGCTGTGGGACAGACCATCTCCCACACTGGGATGAGAAGCGCATACGCTAGTCTACTCCGGAGTATCGATGCCCTATCTCGATAGTCCTGCGACTAGGGACCTGTATAAGGATGTGCTTATAGATTACCCAGCCCCCACTAGTGTGACTGCCATCACAACGCTGGTAATCAAGCAAAGATCCTAAGGGCTCCACTAATGCGTATAAGTGATATAGTAAAATAAACACAAGTACACATTGAAGTAGAGACAAACCAAGTAGCATACTACTATTTTGAGCAAGATTGTATATACAAGGTGAATATCCCAAGCATCCATTAAGTAATATACAAACTAGTATGATACAGTAATGGCCTCTAGGGCATATACACTAACAATCTCCCACTTGCACTAAGGCCATGTACTGGCGTATCGAAGACCTATCATCTCGATTAGCCGCTCGAACTGAGTCTGGGGCAGGGCCTTGGTGAATGGATCTGCAGTGTTGTCTTCTGAAGCAACTCTCCGAACCTCGATCTCCTTGCGATCCACGATCTCCCTGATCAGGTGATACCGCCTCAAGATGTGCCTGGATCTCTGATGGGACCTGGGTTCCTTCGCTAAAGCTATAGCCCCATTGTTATCGCAATACAGTGGTATTGGATCAACAATGGACGGAACCACCTGAAGTTCTTTCAAGAACTTCCTCATCCAGACAGCTTCTTTTGCGGCATCAGATGCAGCGATGTATTCCGCTTCCATCGTCGAGTCTGCAACGGTTTCCTGTTTGGAACTCTTCCAACACACCGCCCCTCCATTGAGGGTAAAGACAAAGCCCGACATGGACTTGGAATCATCCTTGTCACTCTGGAAGCTGGAGTCAGCAAAGGACTCGATCTGGAGGTCTTTTCCGCCATACACCAAGAACATCTCCTTAGTCCTTCTCAGGTACTTGAGAATGTTCTTTACCGCTATCCAGTGTTTCTCCCCAGGGTTTGACTGATACCGGCTTACCACACTCAGTGCATAAGCTACATCCGGTCTGGTACATAACATCGCATACATTATAGAGCCTACCGCAGAAGCGTAGGGTATAATAGACATGCGATCCCTCTCCAAATCAGTCTTGGGAGACATCTCTTTAGAGAGGGTGATCCCGTGACAAGCCGGTAGGTTACCGCGCTTGGAATCTTCCATACTGAATCTCTTCACTATGGTGTCGATGTACCTGGACTGAGAAAGTCCCAATATCCTCTTGGATCTGTCACGGTAGATCCGGATACCCAGAATGTACGAGGCATCACCCAGGTCTTTCATGGAGAACTTGTGTGACAAGAACCCCTTGACAGATTGTAGCACAGGAATGTCATTTCCTATTAAGAGAATGTCATCCACGTATAAAACGAGGAATACTACAGTTCTCGCTACAAATCTACTATAGATGCATGGTTCATCTGGATTTTTGATAAAGCCAAATTCTTTGACCGTCTCATCAAAGCAGATGTTCCAACTCCGCGATGCCTGCTTTAGTCCATAGATGGACTTAAGCAACTTGCACACCTTTCCGCTGCTCCCACTCTGAATGAAGCCCTCTGGCTGGTCCATATAGACACACTCCTCTAAATTTCCATTTAGAAAAGCTGTCTTTACGTCCATTTGCCAGATCTCATAATCGTGGAAGGCAGCGATGGCAAGAAGGATCCGAATGGATTTCAGCATGGCTACTGGAGAAAAGGTTTCGTCATAGTCCAAGCCAGGTCTTTGACGGAAACCCTTTGCTACCAGCCTAGCTTTATAGGTCTCAACCTGTCCATCTACACCAATCTTCCTTTTGAAGATCCACTTGCATCCTACGGGTTTTACCCCGTCTGGAGCAATGTCCAACGTCCATACCTTGTTGGTGTACATGGACTCCATTTCGGTCCGCATTGCATCCAGCCATTTCACTGAGTCAACGCTCTGAACGGCCTGCTGGAAGCTAGTAGGCTCATCATAATCTATGATGCAATCCTCTCTATCCCCGTCTATGAGAAAACCGTAGTATCTCTCGGGCGGATGAGACTGCCTACTACTTCTGCGGAGCGGCGTAGGAATGTCCTGTTCTGTTGAACCCTCTGGTTCCACTAAGCTTTCAGTAACAGTCTGTGGTTCTGGAACTTCTTCCAGTTCTATTGTGCTCCCACTTATCTGGGTTTCCAAAAACTCAGTTTCCAAGAAGCGGGCATGCTGAGAAACAAAAACCTTTTGTTCCTCAGCGGAATAGAAAAGATACCCCCTGGAGTTCCTTGGGTATCCCACAAACTTACACTGTACTGAACGTGCCTCAAGCTTGTCCGCATGCTGCCTTTTTACAAAAGCTGGACATCCCCATACTTTAAGATACTTGAGACAGGGTTTCTTCCCAGTCCACATCTCATAAGGGGTGGTAGGCACAGTCTTGGTGGGAGCCTTGTTCAAGAGATACGCAGCTGCTTCTATTGCATATCCCCAGAATGATCGCGGTAACTCAGCGTTACTCATCATGGACCGAACCATATCCAATAGGGTTCGGTTCCGTCTCTCCGATACACCGTTATGTTGCGGAGTGTATGGAGGAGTAAGCTGAGAGAGAATACCATTCTCTTTTAAGTAATTCAGGAATTCGGCACTTAAGTATTCTCCACCTCGATCCGATCTTAGAATCTTAATACTTTTGCCGGTCTGTTTCTCTACTTCATTCTTATACTCCTGGAATTTTTCAAAAGCCTCGGACTTATGTTTCATTAAGAAAACATAACCGTACCTTGAGAAGTCATCCGTAAAAGTAATGAAGTAAGAATGTCCGCTTCGGGCATGTGTAGACATTGGACCGCACACGTCACTGTGTACGAGTCCCAAAAGCTCGCTCGCTCTTTCTCCATGTCCAGTAAACGGAGTCTTTGTCATCTTTCCCTTGAGACAGGATTGACAAGTGGCATACGACTGATATTCGAACGCATTCAAATACCCTTCTGTATGTAACTTCGTCAACCTTCTCTCATTGATGTGACCCAATCTACAATGCCATAAGAAAGTCTGGTTCATTTCTGGAGACTTTCTTTTGTGTGTATTCTGGACATTAAAAATCTGTGGTTGGTTCAATACGTATATACCATTACTCAAAGTACCTGACCCAATCAAAACTTGATTAAGGCGAATGTTTACAACATTACTTACAAACGCAAATTCATAACCTTCTTTAGAAACTAAAGATACAGAAATGATATTACAAGTTGCGTTGGGTACAAAAAAGCAATTACGTAAAACCAAAACATGTCCATCTGACATTCCCAGGTGATAGTCCCCCACGGCTTTAGCATCCATGCTAGCTCCGTTTGCAACTCTGAGGGTCATGTCACCTGCTTTCAAAACACTACGGTTTCTCAACGCCTGCAAAGAATTACAGATATGAGATCCTGATCCGGTATCCAATACCCAGGAAGTAGAGTTTATAGAAAGACAGTTTTCAATAACATACACACCTGAAGCTGAAGCTGCAACCTGCTTCAATTCCTGTGTTCTGGCCTTCCAGGCCCTGCAATCATTCTTCCAGTGTCCTTTCTTATGACAAAAGAAGCATTCTTCCTTATCCACAAGCTTCCCCGCTATCTTTGTTGCTTTTCCTTTTCCCTTCATATCCACTTTACTAACACCGCCCCTTGGTTTGGCGGGGGCTTTCTTCTTCTTTCCCTTGGCTTTCGCCTTGGACCTAGAAGAAGATGATCCTCCTACAAACAAAGTGGATGTTTCCCTACCTTTCTGTAGGGTGCCCTCTGCGCTCCTCAGCAGGTTGAGGAGCTCTGAAAGTTCAACCTCCTTTTCTTGTAGGTTGAAATTCATTATAAACTGGGCGTAAGTGGAAGGAAGGGACTGGAGAACTATATCCGTATATAGCTCACTCTCCAATGTGATCCCTAGGTCAGCGAGCTCCTCAATGTAGCCGATCATCTTTAGCACGTGCTCGGCTACTGATGATCCGACGGCCATTCTTGTCGAAAACAACTTTTTCGACGCTTCGTATCTTGCGATACGTGATTGCTCTCCATACAGTTCTTTTGTATGAAGCAATATGGACTCCATGTCCATATTCTCATGCCTCCTCTGATGTTCGTTGTCCATCGAGGCAAGCAGGAGGCACTTGGCCTTCGCGCTATCAATCTCCCAAGTCTTGCGGATTTCCTTATCCGCGACGCTGGAAGTTGGACCAGGGACAGGGGGAGCTTTGGTGGTAAGAAGATACCCCAGCTTGTCATAAGTGATTGCTATCTTGACATTCCTGAGCCAATCTTTGTAGTTTGGCCCTGTCAACTTGTTTTTATCTAGGAGTAACTTAAGTCCAGTCATGTTGATTGGTCGCTGCAATTAGGAGAGAGAAGAAGAAACACTCAGCATGATGCTCTTGCAAGTTTAGAGTGGTTTTTAGTTTGTCTAAACAGGATGGCTCCCACTGTTTCTCGAATCCCTCCTCAAACCATAAAGGAAGAATTAGTCAGGATCAATCCCACCGTACAATACTTGCTTAACCGTTCGGCCAGGCTGGTGTCGGTACTTCGAGGGAGGTTTTCCAACGCTTTCGCGAAGTTCCTTAATTAAAGAACCTCTTTTCCCTGGGGGCGTAGCCCCGCTAACACCTTTCTAGACACCTACTAGGTTTATAGCATTGATCGTTAAGTGAGAAATCTCCCGAGGAGTAGCATATACTCACAGTAGGATCGGGATCCAAATATCATCGCGTGACGAAACTGAAGGAATCCTACCAGAATCACCACACTCCAAATGGTATGCAAATCTAGCAAGTTTCAGTACTTATGAAACTCCCGATGTGGATTTTTGCCCCATGCTCTTATGACCTTGACGAAGGTCAACAAATCATAAGTCACATGTCAAGTTCTGCCCGTCATTATCCAGGTTAATTTGAATCCACCCGCATATACCCTTGACGAAGGTCAACAAGGTAATGTGAGTGTCCCAAACCAACGCATCTATCTATGCTACATATGAATACTTAACAGCTACCAATCACTATGCCTTGACGAAGGTCAACAAACACAGCTTGAATACTATTTGAATATTCATACGAAACGACGGAGGGCTACGAATGGTTTTGGCAAAACCGTGAACGTAGTGAACTTGATTTGGTCGATGGAACGAGATAGCTTTTAAATGGAGTGGCTCAAGCTCCGCATTTTAAAAGTTAGTTTTGAAAAGAACCGAGTGGTTTTTCGAAAGTGTTCCAACGACTTTAACTTGGTTTATTATCTTGCATTAGTTCTTTTAATGCGTGATATTCTTGCATTAGTACTTTTAATGCGTCCCATCATTTAAATCCTACCATTGCAGAAAACAACCAAAATATGACGTACGCTTATGCCATTCGCATTCGCCACTGGGCCCCGTCATTACCCGTTAGGTTACTTAACTAACGACAGAGCGGGGGCTGGGCTAGCGCGTCTGTAAAACATAAGCAACGCCTAAATAGAAAGCAATGATAAACATTTCAGATCACAGATAAATACATTGGATATACTAGTAATCTGTAATTTGTACGAGCCTGTAACAAAAAACAGATAACACGGTCGCGGTGAATAGCCAATACCCCACCCAAGACCCCTACGGGTGCGGCAAACTACCCGCCAAGTACCCGAAGCGTAGCAACCTCCCTCATCTCCATGAGTAGGCCACTCGACACTTCGGCATACCCGGTAGTTTGTGCACCCCTCCATGGGTCTATCCTAGGAGCAAAAACAGTAAAAAGAATTATACAATGACGGCTACAACCCCGACCCGGTTGTGCGGCCAAACAAATAATAATTATTACATCAATTTACATTTACAATGAATTGCAAGAAAAGAAAACTCTCGTCTCACAACCCCCCGGCTATTCACCCGCGACAATCCAACATATTTATATACACATTCCAGCACATTACAGATCATGTATAACCCCGACTAATCGTCTTATAGCGATTAGTCGACGTTCAATACATGCAAACATCACAGATATAACCATCATAGTCAAAGTGCAGTGAAGTTCGGAAAAATACGGAATTATAGGCCCCCAAAAGTAAATTTTAGTTCTGGAAAATCTGGGCATATAATTTATATCCTAAAAATCCCAAAATCCCCAACTACAGACACTGCACGAAAAACGAGGCGCAGAAGATGACAAAGCGCGGCGGTTCCGCGGCACGAGCCTACCTCGTGCCGCGGATGCGCGGCGCTTTGAGCTCCTCACTGGATCGTTTTTCATGGGTGTTCTTAGAAAAGCTTGAGATGATTTTACAAATATAAATTTTTTCATTTTGAGCCCAAAAAATTTCAACAGAAACTCAGGTTTTGGAAAAATACGGTTTTTGGGTTTTTACGGTTCCGAACTTCGTTACACTTCACTACCATGCTAGTTTAAGTTTAGTTAGGCTCTGATACCACTGTAAGTCCACGTTGCCACCCCCGGTTCTTACGGGGAGGCGGAAATGGTATAAAAATCAAATTTTTAGTGCGAGAGGCAACATGGACAAAGCTAGGTCGGGATCGTTACCTAAACTAAAACTAGCAACCTAGCTAAAGAAGTTTAGCTACTCGGATGAAGATGGTTATACCTAGACTTGAACTCCTTCGTCTTCAAACTTTGTAGAGGTTGATGGTTCTCCTTTGTCGCCTTCTCCCGTCGAAGATGGATCCACCTCGAAGGCTCGACCTTAGGGCTCTTTCTCGTACTTGGAGTGAACTAGAATCGCCGGCTTGCTAGACCCTTGATCCTAGAGTGAGTAGAGAGTGTTTAGGGTTTGCTTTTCTTTTTCAAGAGAAGGATTCTCAACTCATGAGAAGGTTTCTCTTGACTAGAGGAAGAAGAAGATGAAGTGAAGAGAGAGAGTGAGAATGATAGAATGAGCTCTCTTTTCCTTTTGCAACCATAACAAAAGAAAAAGGAAAATCAAATAATAACAATAATCAAAATGAAAAAGGTTTGATGGATAGTTTAGAATGACTAATATCATTACAAGCATTAAATGAATAAAGCAAGAATGAAAAGGCATCTTGCATTTGTAATGATGGTAGTCAAATGTTCAACCATGGTCAACAAGTCAACCATGGTCAACAAGTCAACAAAAACTAACCATGACACAATTTCATTTTATTATATATTATTAAATGATATAATACAAATCCATTAGGGTTTGGAAAAAGACGACTGTCAACTGTGCATACGCACCCGTTCCGAAACCCTAATGGAAATCATCTTCCTCCTCCTCAAATAACTGTGCATACACACCTGCATTCTTGTTCCGAGGAACATGAATACTGAGAGATAAAAGCAACCCCAAATACTATACCAGTATCCGGCTCAAACCAGAGCCCGCTGGTAATATCTGTCCGGACTCCAAACGTGCACAAGTGCGCGGATGAGAACGAACCCTGTCGCAAAACCATGCGACCTCTACCCTGTTTTGCCCATAGGCGAATACCCTCTGTGTGGGACTCTAAAGACTCGACACTACGCTGGCAGTGGGTTTAACCACAGACCGCAAGCGGCACTAGCTGTGCGTAACGGTCCCCAGGTAGATGTCGACAAGAAGGCTGACGAGGTGAAACCCCATCGGTACTCCTACTGAGTCTGAATGTGACAGTCTCCGTACAGTCCGGTCTGTTCGTCTGATACATCGCATGGCGGGCCTAGGGGGCGGTAAACGTCAGTCCCCCAATAGCGGTACAAGTCGTGCCGGAGCGAAGCCCAAAACACCCTGAGATAACACTGGGAACCTACCAGTATATCTCGTTTGCCCTGGCCAGGGACTACTTGTGTAATGGCTCTCCTAGACACAGCGCGATGTCAACCCCCAATACCGGGAGAGACGAATCCTGTCTAACCGTCACTGCCTCCAAGTGCTTCGGGACTGCACCCAACCACCACCTGTTTGCACGACTCCTTTGAGCCGTGGTAGGGTAGTGATCAAAATGCAGTGGGAACACACTCGAGGCGAAGTGCCAGTGTCAAGTCAGCGGACTAAGCTGTACTCATGTCACCTGGGAACTGATGACTGACGATAGGTATAATACCAACCTCTCAGTTCCCGACGAGTCCTGTCCAGTGTACTCGTAACCCAACGAGCACCCGTATACTATCTCCAGTACGACGTACTGATGGCTGTGGGACAGACCATCTCCCACACTGGGATGAGAAGCGCATACGCTAGTCTACTCCGGAGTATCGATGCCCTATCTCGATAGTCCTGCGACTAGGGACCTGTATAAGGATGTGCTTATAGATTACCCAGCCCCCACTAGTGTGACTGCCATCACAACGCTGGTAATCAAGCAAAGATCCTAAGGGCTCCACTAATGCGTATAAGTGATATAGTAAAATAAACACAAGTACACATTGAAGTAGAGACAAACCAAGTAGCATACTACTATTTTGAGCAAGATTGTATATACAAGGTGAATATCCCAAGCATCCATTAAGTAATATACAAACTAGTATGATACAGTAATGGCCTCTAGGGCATATACACTAACACATAGTCCGTGAGTTTAAGGACTTCACAGTCCAATCTTTGCTCTGGATGCTTTCCACGGGTTCACTGCCGTGTTCGGCGAGGACCAGGCTTCGCTCTGGATGCTTCACACGGGTTCACTGCCATGCTCTGCGAGGACCAGGATCCGCTCTGGACGTTTTCCATGGGGTCAGAAGTGACATAATTCTCGTTCCACGTAGCCAGGAATTTTGCTCTGGATGCTTCCCACGGGTTCACTGCCGTGTTCGGCAAGGACCAGGCTCCGCTCTGGATGCTTCACACGGGGTCATTGCCGTGCTCTGCAAGGACCAGGATCCGTTCTGGACATTTTCCACGGGGTTAGGAGCGACATAATCCGCGTTCCACGTGACCAGGAATTTTTCTCTGGATGCTTCCCATGGGTTCACTGCCGTGTTTAGCGAGGACCAGGCTCCGCTCTGGATGCTTCACACGGGGTCATTGCCGTGCTCTGCGAGGACCAGGATCCGCTCTGGAAGTTTTCCACGGGGTCAGGAGTGACATAATCCGCGTTCCACGTAGCCTGGAATTTTGCTCTGGATGCTTCCCATGGGTTCACTGCCGTGTTCAGCGAGGACCAGGCTCCGCTCTGTATGCTTCACACGGGGTCATTGCCGTGCTCTGCGAGGACCAGGATCCACTCTGGACGTTTTCCATGGGGTCAGGAGTGACATAATCCGCGTTCCACGTGACCAGGAATTTTGCTCTGGAGGCTTCCCACGGGTTCACTGCCGTGTTCGGCGAGGACCAGGCTCCGCTCTGGATGCTTCACACGGGGTCAGAGTTGACATTACCCGCGTTCCGCGTGACCAGGAAGGGTTGACTTTATCCGCATTTCATGGAGTCGGAGTTTGACTCTCGAGCATCTGTACACCGCTGAGTCATGGAACTGGGAGTTGCCGCTATTCCGCTTTTCTTGATGTTGTGTCCGTTGTAATAAGACGAATGTTGAGATGATCTCTAGGCTGTCTATGAACCATTGAGATTTGGCCTCTCCTTCTGATGAAACTTGGGGAGGAGGGTGTGATTCCCTCTTTGTTTGCGCCCCTGGATTGCATACAGGGATTGACATGATATCACCTGTAGGGCATAAATTTCATTCATTTTTTTTATTTCTTTACGCGATGCTCTATCATGTCAGCTTTTATATCGCAAAGGTCGCGATTGCCCAATCATTTCGGCTATTTTTCGCGGTGCCCAATCATTTCAGCTATTTATTTTATTTTTACTCGCTATTTTTATTGCGAGTTGCCCAATCATTTCGGCTATTTTGCATGCATATATTTTTACTTGCTGATTTTGTCTGCAAGTTGCCCCATCATTTCGGCTATTTCGTATGCATGGGTGGCTTGTTGGCTTTTCGCTGCAAGCTCGGAATTAGACACCGATTTCGGCATCAGCACCGCTACAACTGGGATATTTCCAGGAGCGAATCATCATTTGCCTCTGTCGATGTCGAACAAAGGTGGCTTAGCAAACAGGGTTAAGATCCTGTCTACTAAGGCTTTTGACTTCATGAGCCGTAAGGGTCACATAAAGGTATTTCTCCCTGCGATTCGGGAGGATCTCGTAGGTGTGTTTTCTCCTTAGGAATCGTGAGGACTCCTAAGTGTATGTTCTCTTATAAGTCGTAAGGATCTTACAAGAGTGTTTTATCCTCATAAGTCGAGAGGACTCACAAGGGTTTTTCACCGTGCGAACATATCCCTAGTCACGGATGGGACTTTGTTAGGGAAATGTTTATTCACGCCCATGGATTGTATACAAGGGTCAGCATTGAGCCTCTTGTAGGGCAGTATTAAAGGTTGTGGGGGCTGCTCAAGAACAGGTTCAGATCCTTGTAGCTTAAGACTTTCAAATCTTATGAGCCGTGAGGGTCTCATAAGAGGGTTCTCCTTATGAGTCATGAGGATCTCGCAAGTGTGATTTCTCCTTAGGGATCATGGGGATCCCTAAGTGTGTTGCTCCCTTATGAGTCGTAAGGATCTCACGCAGGTGGATTCTCCTTACAAAGTCGAGAGGACTTTGCAAGTGTCTTTAAACGAGATTGCGCCCTTTCGGGTTTTCGCAAAACTCGCCGGTAGCCCTGCTGTTTTTACTCACGGAGCCCTTTCGGGTTTTCATCCGTGCCCATTTTGCTTATGGACATACCGTTTTCTTTTTTTTCTTTTTTTTATTCTAACGAGGTTGCGCCCTTTCGGGTTTTCACAAAACTCGCCGGTAGCCCTGCTATTTTTACTCACGGAGCCCTTTCGGGTTTTCATCCGTGCCCTTTTTGCTTATGGACATACTGTTGGAGATAGTGCCCTCAGAGTCAATTATTGGGTCACAGGCACGTGATTGCAATGATTGAGGGAGGACCTATCCCGGGAAGACAATCTTACTCGAGATGATAGTACGCTATCTGGTTTACCTTTATCATCGTGTACTGCTTTAGGTGACCTGACACGTCGCTATTACACGTTGATAGAGCCCCTAGGATTCTTGCTTGACCACCAGCAGTATGAGGGCGATCATATAAGTGGGAGCTGGGGGTCTATAAGCTTATCCTTAAAAGGTCCCTAGTCGTGGGAGTTTCGAGACTGGGCATCGATACTCCATTAGTAGACTAGTGTATACAGTCGAGACCCCGACGAGGGGCGGTGGCCGGTCTCACAAGCCACTGGTGTCAGTTGGTTCACCTAAGATGTATACAGGTGCTCATTGGGTTATGAGTACACCGGACAGGACTCGCCGGGAACCTGCTAGTTGGGATTATACCAGACGTCAGATAGCAGTTCCCTGGTGACATGTGTACAGGTTAGTTCATCGACCTGAGATCGTCATTTGTCTCGTGTGAGTTCCCACTGTACTTTGATTACTACCCTACCACGGCTCAAAGGAGTCGTGCAAACAGGTTTTAGTTGGGTACAGTCCCGAGCCACATGGAGGCAGTGAGCGGATCTTCAGGGGTTCGTCTCTCCCGGTTTTGGGGGTGAGGTCGTGCTGTGTCTAGGAGAGCCAGAACATGAAAAGTCCTTGGCCAAGGCAGGAGATTTGCTGGTAGGTATTCCAGTAGTATCTCAGGGTGTTCTGGGCTACACTCCGACACGACTTGTACCGCTTTTGGGGGTCTGACTTTACCAACCCCCTAGGCCCGCCATGCGATGCTCATAGACGAACGGACCGGACTGTACGGATATTGTCACTGACAGGCTCAGTTGGGTGTCGGGGTGAGCTTCCTCATCGACGTCCCTTTTAGTCAATAGCTGGTGGCCCGTCACGTATTGGCTTATACCTCTGACGTGCTAGTGGTTAAATCCACAGCCATAGTATTGACGAGTCTTTAGAGTCCACCACAGACAGTTACTCAAGTTTCGGGCGAAACGCTGTAGAGGCCGTATGGAGATATGGCAGGGTCCGATCAGATACGTGCGGTATTGCACGGATCAGGATCGGACGGATATTACTAGCCGGCTTTGGTTTAAGCCGGATCCTAGTATAGTACAGTGTAGATTTTGTCTCATTGCATTTGTGTTCAGTGGAAATACAAATGCGGGCATGTATTTGCAGTAGCGGGGTTTTCCTGTAATTTATTACCGGAACAGTTTTCTGTAGTTGCCAGTTTGCATTCCGTTCCGGCCGGTTTTCCTTCATTCCTTCACGGCCGGACTTTTCGTTGGAGGGGGTTAATTGCAAGTTTGCAATTAACTTAGTTGTGAGGGGCTTTCTTGAATATGTTGCATTATGATGAGACTAGCATCATGAGATTCCTTTTCTTTCTCTTCTTATGCATTAATGAGAAAAGGGGTTGATTTGCTTTTGAAAGGATTTTGATATGAAATGAGAGTGACCATTTTTTCTATGGTTGATATATTCTTTCTTGCATATTTTTCTCTCTCCAATCTATTCTTGTAAGGAGAAGGGCCGGCCACTTCTTTGAAGGGAGAGAGAGGATCATTTTTGTGAGTGGTGGAAAAGAAATCATCTCATTCTTATGCATGCTTGCTTGCTTGCAAAATCTCTCCATAGCTATTATTCCTTTCCCTCCATCCTCCATGGCTACTACTAAACCCCAAAGAGACAACCTTCTACACTATTTCTATAGCAAGCCTTGGACGCGTCGGCTAGCCAACTTCGCGCCCGAGTTGCCTCGGTCAAGAGGCGGGAGCCCGTAAAAGATTCCGGCTACGTGGTGCCCTTTCCGACGAGCGAGGAGGTGACGGAGATTCCGCAGGAGATCGGAGTGGAGACGAAGACCGAAGGACACGGATCGCTTGGTATACTTCTCTACTCTTTTCTTTTTGCTAGCTAGCTAGGTTAATGGCCCGATCCGGGTAAGAGGTCCGCGGTGGTGCCGTTTTGCAAAGTTCGCAAAGTTTTTGTTTTCCGTGTTTCCGGCGTCGGATCGACGGCCGGGGCGCCCCCGCGGGCTTACATTGGTATCAGAGCCTCGCCATTAACATAGTCTAGCTTGGGGTAATGTGTTTTTCTATTTTCGATCGATCGAATGTTCCAAAACTGCATCTTAGTACGCATCAGTTTCTGTTGAAAATTTTTGGTCTCGAAAAATTTTTCAGGTTGTAAAATATTGATGTACTGGAAAAACTAAGGGCTCTGTAAAAATTCGACGAAGTAACTCCACAGTGTGAGCGCGGAACCGCCGCGAAAACCCCCTTCCCGTGGCCCTTCCGCCGCACACTGTGGAGATCACTTCACCAAATTTTTCCAGAGGCCTCCTGGACTTAAATTATGGGTTTTGGAATATTAACATTGGGCCCAAGATTTCTGTGAGTGCTACAGTTTTGTTTGGGGGCCCACTTGTTAAGGTTTGATCAATCGGAAAATTTTAAACACATTTTTCACAGTATTTACATTATATCTGCGACCGTGAATGTCACTCGATCGGTAAATCCAGTCTATCTGCTATAGCCCTTTTCGACGGATTTGCGAACGTGACATTCACGTTGATGTTCTATGATTGTACTGTGTTGTTGCGGATCGGTCGTGGGGGATAGCCTGGTTGCAATATAGTACAGTTTTGTTGTATCATGTACATTTGATATTGCAGGGCGAGCGTCCGACATGTGGACTGCCGTCACTGCCTGATTGTATTATTCTTTTGGGGTACGACCTGGTTGCGGTCGATGTACCCGGTGTATGTATATTTTATTTTCTGTACTAGGATTACCCCGCGGAGGGGTGCACGGATAGCCGGGTTCTAGAGGGCAACGAGCCCGCATCTCATGGCTTTGAGACGGAGGGGGCTTTACTCTAGAATTGGCGGGCTATTCGCCGCACTCGTAGGGGGTACAGGTTGACCCAGGAGGGGTGCCCAAGTTACCAGATTCCGTGAAGTGCTGGGTGGTCCATTCACGTTGCTGAAGGGGGCTGCCTCGCTTTAGGTTTTGGCGGGTAACTTGCCGCGCCCGTAGGGGTCTAGGATTTCATTGCACAGGCTATCCACACGACCAGGGGAACGTCGGGTTTCAGCGGCTCTGTGAAACCCGGGGATCCCAGATATCTGTATTGATCTGTGTTGCTATACATTTCTGTGTTGCTGCATTTTTATCACGCCTTGAGCGAAAATTATATATTATATATATACTAGTAGATGTTGTATATGTTTTTCATCCGCGCTAGTCCAGTCCCCGCTCTGTCGTTAGTTAGCTAACCTAACGGGTGATGACGGGACCCAGTGGCGAATGCGGATGGCATATACGTACATCAGTATATTTTCGTTCTTTGTGGTGTGATCAATTGATGGGACTGCGTTGATTCGGATCAATGCAAGTTAAACAAACCTATTCTGATGTTGTTGGAACACTTTTTCAAAAAGCTGTTATTGTAAGGACGTTCACTTTTGTTTTGCACAGTGGTATTCAGTTGGAATATCCTGCTCCTCAGTCGACGAGGCAAGGGCCGAGATCCCTTCACCGGGAGTGACCCCTTGGACAGAAGTTTGCGTCAGGGCAATAACTTCACTATAGCCGTTTACTTTTGCTTTGCATCGTGGTATTCAGTTGGAATATCCTGCACCTCATTCTACGGGGAAAGAGCCGAGATCCCTTCACCGGGAGTGACCTCTTTAGCAAAGGTTTTCGTCACTATATTTTTATAAAGCTATCAGTTCCTTCAACGATATCAAGTTCATTATGTTAAAGGTTTTCGCCAGAAACCATTCGTAGCCCTCCGTCGTTTCATATGGATAGTCAATAGTATTCAAGCCGTGTATGTTGGCCAAAGTCAAGGCACAGTGTTTGGTAGCTGTTGGGTATTCAAATGCAGCATAGATAGATGCGTTGGTTTAGGACAGTCGTACTGCCATTTTGGCCAAAGTCAAGGGTAGGTACGGGTGGGTTCAAATTAACCAGGAAAATGACGGGTAGAACTTGACATGTGACTTATGATATGTTGGCCAAAGTCAAGGTCATAAGAGCATGGGGTAGAAATCCACATCGGGAGTTTCAAAAGTACTGAAACTTGCCAGATACGCGCATACCTTCTGGAGTGTGATAGCGTGAGCGGATTCCGTCACGTTATCATGCGATGATGGTTGGATCCCGATTCCTACTGATGAGTTGGTTTACTCCTCGGGTGATCCCGGCTAATTCTTCTTTCAGGTTTGGGGAAGAATTTGACGTTATAGTGGGAGGTTTCCAGATTAGATAAAGTGACAACCATTCTGATCTAGGTTAGAGTGCACGCTGAGTGTTTCTTTTCTCTCTCTCTTTGGCAGCGACCATTGACCCGACCCTAGACTATGACTCAGTGACCAAGTTGACCGAACCTACTTAACACAGGCTTTTGGATTGTCAGAGTTGCAAACCTCTTTGCCACTCCTACTTTTACCCTTTTTTCTCCGGGACACCCCGTATTACTACGACCGTCCACTTCCATTGGACAAAACCATCGTATGGTTATATACGAACTCGAAGGACTTCGAGGATGGTTTCTGGTTCTGGAGAAAACGGATAGGACTATTCAGTTGTCTTTTCTTTTCACCTTCTCTCAGGTTGCGAGTACTCATTGGTTTAGGAGTAGTACACCTATTACGCAAATTGGATAGTCTTCTTCCAAACCATAGGCTGGTGCCGACCGGTAGGGAATGAAGAAAACCAGTTAGCCTAAACGGTGTACAGAAGGTATTAAGTTCAGACAAAGCAAGGGATTAGTAAGAGGGCAAAGTAAATTACGACTGCTATTCACGACCAAACCAAGTATTTCTTCACCAATCCTAAATCACTTTTGTATTTCTCCAGGACACTCCGTATCACTACGAAGATCCCAGTTTATTGGATAATCCATCGTATGGTTATATACGAACTCGAAAGGAACTTGTTCCAGTTCGGGGATGGATCCTGGTTCAGGAGAAATAGGAATAAAGTACATTCAGGTGTCTTTTATCTTCACCTTCTCTCGCGTTGCGAGTGCTCCTGGGATTAGGACAGTACACCTTTTATGCTTATTGGCTAGTCTTCTTCCAAACCATAGGCTGGTGCCGAACGGTAGGGAAGGAAGAAAACCATTTGGCCTAAAGGGGTGTACAGAAGGTAGTGACTAAAGACAGATAAAGGGATTTGGAGAAGTGGCAAAGAATTATACGGTTATAGTTGTGAATCTGGATAATGGAAGAGGCATTACTAGGAATACCAGCATACCCCATCGAAACATTTCAATGTTTCAGTTTCACTGTGTACTGTTAAAAGAAAACTGATTTCCCGATTAGATACTTACTCCAGGGTATGTATTTACCAGATATGATTCTCACATCTGTATGGTTTTACAGATGATGAGTGGGAGTAAGTTATTGGGAATTATGTGACCATCCTCATTATATCGGGATTCGTTGGAATTAGTGATATTTGAGGAAGCCACCTGGGTTGTTTGCCGGTCGGCAAATATTTGGTTTTGAATATCCGTTGTTGTGCACCAATTTCAAATTGATATATCTGTACGTCTATTTTTATAGAGTGAGACATACCTTTTTGAAATTATGTCTATGACATTTACCTATACTAGTGGATGGTTAGGTAAGGAGCATTGAACAACGGTGTGATTCTTCTTAACCAAAAGTACAGTTTTCAACCTACGACACACAGTGAATGAGTCATTCGACTCAGGGGACTTATACAGAGTATTGTATATTGTCCAGTGTCCATGAGGACAGAGGGGTTGGTCCTCGTACTGTATTCTGTTTACTTATGACTTCTCTAGTTCTTAGACAGGTGTTTCGTAGAAACACAGGGTCGAAGTTTTGAGAAGTTATAGGTATAAGAATAAAGTAGAGAACCATGTGTTGCAAGTATCGGGATTCTTCAAAGTGATCGAAGATGTAGATACTTGTACATGGTATTCAATTGATAGTAATGGTTAAGAGAACTTGCTTCTCTTTCAGGTTACTCATAATTGGAAGCATTCCTAAGTTGAGTAACGCTGATCGGCCTCCTTCCATTTAGTTGACATGCACTGGAGACAGCTGCATGATTTGAATCTGGTTCAATTAAATCAGTGCCTCTGTTTCTTGGATATAGAACAGTTCATATCTTGACATTGTTAAGATACGGGGAGTTGTCCGGCTTATGCTTAAAACCAGACTCTGGACAACTCAAGGCACGTTTCAGTAATGGCTGTTTGTGGGTTGACCCGGGCTATGACGAGGGTTGATTTTCTACCATCTGGAAGATCAATAGCGATATTGTTCTTGACTCGCCACAGTTTTATCAAAAATATTTTTTTTTTCAGAAAAACAGTAGTGGGAGTATGGTAGAACTGGAAGTGATTCCAGAACCGCAAACGATTACTGAAGATTTGATAAGAACCTAAACATTCAATCTGGTTTGACATTCCATTGGCCACTCCGCAGATATGGTGGGTAACCTCAGGCACTCGAGAGGTACTTCGGTATGCTCAAGGACGGTGGCAGGGAGGTTCTTGTTTACCCAGACTTGCCATTGCTGTTGTTCCAGACTGTGAGACCCGGCAGGAGGATGATTATAGTGTCGTTCTAAACTGGCTTTAGAAGTGAACATCTATATGACTCTGCCAGAGGGTTGTCATAGTCAGTGGGAGCAGCGGAAGCATTGGTGGACATCAGACTTATGTCTATTTATAGACTAAAGCAGAAATAGCAGAGATAGATCATCTATTTCTGACGTGACAGTCATAGGTTTGACTTCATCAGAATAGGGGTGAATCTGTTAAGAAGGTAGTAGGGTGTGATGTCCTGGTTTTTGATGACATACACAGAGTAGGAGTAATATTCCTATACTACGATCGGTTATACTTTGGTCGTCACAATCGGAAGCAGTTTAAGAACATAAGTTGATGTTCTAGGGAATTGATAACGGCAGCCTCCTTTAGGAGACGGTTATCATTCCAGGCTTCCAAGGTGACCTGGATGGCAGAGTGGCTGTCAGAGTTATAGTTTTCCCTCTGATGAGGGGCAGTATTTTGGACAGGTGGTCTAGGTGGATACTGAGGGAAGGCATGGCGCAGGATACTGATTAAGTTCAGTTGACAATACAGTCTAAGAAGTTTGGATTTGGAGTTCACTTATGAGCTAGGTCCCATCAGACATCCAGACATTCTAAGACAGGTATTGCTCATTTCGGGAGATGGCTTTCTCCGCGAACTTGAGATACAGAGAGACATAGAAAGAAACATCAAAGCGGATCCACTCACTGAGGCTATTCCTTGAACGCAATAGTTTCGTAAACGAGCTTTGTGAGACTGACTAGTAGAGGAGTTGGGTGTTCGGTATCACACGGGCTGTGAGTATGCGACATCGCAATAATTAGCCTCGAGTGCAAGTGGGAGATTGTTGGAGATAGTGCCCTCAGAGTCAATTATTGGGTCACAGGCACGTGATTGCAATGATTGAGGGAGGACCTATCCCGGGAAGACAATCTTACTCGAGATGATAGTACGCTATCTGGTTTACCTTTATCATCGTGTACTGCTTTAGGTGACCTGACACGTCGCTATTACACGTTGATAGAGCCCCTAGGATTCTTGCTTGACCACCAGCAGTATGAGGGCGATCATATAAGTGGGAGCTGGGGGTCTATAAGCTTATCCTTAAAAGGTCCCTAGTCGTGGGAGTTTCGAGACTGGGCATCGATACTCCATTAGTAGACTAGTGTATACAGTCGAGACCCCGACGAGGGGCGGTGGCCGGTCTCACAAGCCACTGGTGTCAGTTGGTTCACCTAAGATGTATACAGGTGCTCATTGGGTTATGAGTACACCGGACAGGACTCGCCGGGAACCTGCTAGTTGGGATTATACCAGACGTCAGATAGCAGTTCCCTGGTGACATGTGTACAGGTTAGTTCATCGACCTGAGATCGTCATTTGTCTCGTGTGAGTTCCCACTGTACTTTGATTACTACCCTACCACGGCTCAAAGGAGTCGTGCAAACAGGTTTTAGTTGGGTACAGTCCCGAGCCACATGGAGGCAGTGAGCGGATCTTCAGGGGTTCGTCTCTCCCGGTTTTGGGGGTGAGGTCGTGCTGTGTCTAGGAGAGCCAGAACATGAAAAGTCCTTGGCCAAGGCAGGAGATTTGCTGGTAGGTATTCCAGTAGTATCTCAGGGTGTTCTGGGCTACACTCCGACACGACTTGTACCGCTTTTGGGGGTCTGACTTTACCAACCCCCTAGGCCCGCCATGCGATGCTCATAGACGAACGGACCGGACTGTACGGATATTGTCACTGACAGGCTCAGTTGGGTGTCGGGGTGAGCTTCCTCATCGACGTCCCTTTTAGTCAATAGCTGGTGGCCCGTCACGTATTGGCTTATACCTCTGACGTGCTAGTGGTTAAATCCACAGCCATAGTATTGACGAGTCTTTAGAGTCCACCACAGACAGTTACTCAAGTTTCGGGCGAAACGCTGTAGAGGCCGTATGGAGATATGGCAGGGTCCGATCAGATACGTGCGGTATTGCACGGATCAGGATCGGACGGATATTACTAGCCGGCTTTGGTTTAAGCCGGATCCTAGTATAGTACAGTGTAGATTTTGTCTCATTGCATTTGTGTTCAGTGGAAATACAAATACGGGCATGTATTTGCAGTAGCGGGGTTTTCCTGTAATTTATTACCGGAACAGTTTTCTGTAGTTGCCAGTTTGCATTCCGTTCCGGCCGGTTTTCCTTCATTCCTTCACGGCCGGACTTTTCGTTGGAGGGGGTTAATTGCAAGTTTGCAATTAACTTAGTTGTGAGGGGCTTTCTTGCATATGTTGCATTATGATGAGACTAGCATCATGAGATTCCTTTTCTTTCTCTTCTTATGCATTAATGAGAAAAGGGGTTGATTTGCTTTTGAAAGGATTTTGATATGAAATGAGAGTGACCATTTTTTCTATGGTTGATATATTCTTTCTTGCATATTTTTCTCTCTCCAATCTATTCTTGTAAGGAGAAGGGCCGGCCACTTCTTTGAAGGGAGAGAGAGGATCATTTTTGTGAGTGGTGGAAAAGAAATCATCTCATTCTTATGCATGCTTGCTTGCTTGCAAAATCTCTCCATAGCTATTATTCCTTTCCCTCCATCCTCCATGGCTACTACTAAACCCCAAAGAGACAACCTTCTACACTATTTCTATAGCAAGCCTTGGACGCGTCGGCTAGCCAACTTCGCGCCCGAGTTGCCTCGGTCAAGAGGCGGGAGCCCGTAAAAGATTCCGGCTACGTGGTGCCCTTTCCGACGAGCGAGGAGGTGACGGAGATTCCGCAGGAGATCGGAGTGGAGACGAAGACCGAAGGACACGGATCGCTTGGTATACTTCTCTACTCTTTTCTTTTTGCTAGCTAGCTAGGTTAATGGCCCGATCCGGGTAAGAGGTCCGCGGTGGTGCCGTTTTGCAAAGTTCGCAAAGTTTTTGTTTTCCGCGTTTCCGGCGTCGGATCGACGGCCGGGGCGCCCCCGCGGGCTTACACATACCGTTTTTATTTTCTTTTTTTTTATTCTTTTTTTTGTTTTATATCAGCTTTGGGATGTTGTAATCCACCGTGGTTTATCGACATCTCGATCAACAGCTAGTTTTAGGACATAGTGGTCCGTTGTTAGTTTAAGGACGTTCCGGTCCGTCGTTAGTATAAGGACGTTTCGGTCCGTTGTCGGTTAATACTTATAGAGTTTGTGCTTAGGAAGACAGCGAGCGGACATAGTCGTCGTCATCTATCATTAACCTAGGCCATGACTCGTCAGGCGTAGTATTTCTTCAGGAAGCGACCGTTTATTGGCCTGAAAGGTCTTTCACCATGCGTGTCCATGAGTAGATAGGCCCCACCTTGGTAGACTTTGTCTATAATATACGGGCCTTCAAAATTCGGCTCGAATTTCCCTCGTTTAGCACGATTGGGGATCATAGGTCTTTTCACCACTAGCATGAGTTCGCCTTGGCAGAATGTCCTCGGCCTAGTCAATCTTTCTTATGAGCGCGTCATCTTTGCTTTATAAGCCTCCAGATTTTATTGCGCTATGAGCCGGGTTTCATCATAGGCATCGAGCTCCTCAAGGCGAAGGTGAGCTTTCTCTTCGTCCGTTAGCTCGTAATGAACTGCCACTCGTAGAGAGAGTAACTCTATCTCGAGGGGGAGTACCGCTTCTGTACCGAATACCAATGCGTATGGAGTTGTGTTCGTTGCTGTTTTGAATGTCGTTCGGTACGCCTAGAGAGCTTCGTGCAGTCTCTCGTACCAGTCCTTTTTATTTTGAGACATCGTCTTCTTTACAATCTTCGTCAATGTCTGTTAAAAGCCTCAGCCAGACCGTTAGCTCGAGGATTATAGACTGAGGAGTATCTCCGGTCTATGGTGTGCTGTTGTGCGAAGCGGCTGATCTTGTGGCTTCTGTATGCTGGCTCGTTATTGGAGATGATCCGTCGCGGAGTGCCGAACCGATAAATGATGTGTGTCTTGAAGAAATGGAGGATATTGATTGGAAGGGCTTCTGCGTGTTTAAGTTTAATTACCGCAATCAGGACGGTGTCGCTTTGCAGCTAGCCGGATGAGTACGGGTCGATCCACAGGGAGATGGGAGTCTTTTTCTTAATGTCTTGACGAGTTAAGTCCAAATATGTTGGGTTTGTTTGAGTTTAGCTAAGTGAAGAATGAATGATAAGAGAACTTGTAAAGGGTAGGATTTAAGTGGTTTGAGTAGGGAAGATCGCTCACTTGATTCTTTTGCCACTTCTTAATATTGATGTTACGGTAATCGGCAACAACGGGGATTAGGACGACTAAGAGAAAACTTGCGAGTATAAGCTAGGCTTTCCAACACTTCGTTTTCTCTTTTTGGTCCTTGTCCGTCCGTTCTTGGCTCTTAGTCGCAACCTCAGGTTGATTCAACCACAACCGGTCTCACTAGGGTATCACCGCTATTATGAAGAATAGAGTGCCGTAGGGAGCGGATTGTGGATCAATTAACTGGAGTTCAAATCAAGATAAATGTAAAAGAGAAAAGTGAAGGAGTTTTCCGTAGTTCAAACTTTCCGTTTCCTACCCTAACAAGTGAAAAGTTACTCACCCATTAGAATAGTTAAATGAAATAAAACAAAGAAAGAGGGTAATAAGAATTGAGGTAGAAAATCACAACTAGCTATTCGGGATCTCACTTAGGCAAGGATCACACTAAGCATCATGGTTGCAAGGATAACCGAAAAATGGAAGAAAATTAAAACGACGATTTTAAGAAATAACAACAACTACGTTTAACAATGAAAATTACAAGCAATATAAAAAACGGAATTACAAATTACACATATAGATAAAGAACACTTCTTGCATGCTTCACACTCAAGAAAACCTCTCACAAGCTTTAATGGAGGAAGATGGAGGAAAATGGACTTTTATTAAAAACTAAATAATTCTAATACAAAAATTACAAAATGAAAACTTAAGTTTTTTTCTTGGTTCTGCTCGGGGCTATTTATAGGCCTGGTTCTGGGAAATTTGCAATAAAACCCAACTCTACACACAATTGCAGAAACCACCCCAAAAACCCACACCATGAAGACACGTGGCAGCCGCGCATGCGCGGCCAAAGCAAGGGTTTGGCCGCGCAAGCGCGGCGGTTTGGTGGCCAAACCATGCGTGGTTTTTTCTCTGGTCTTGTGCCTATTTTTCCTGTCTTTTGAACACTTTACATTGCAATATTTCAAACAGAAAATCTCCAGATTTCTGATCCAAGACTTCTCCATTTCTTTCACTTTTGACTTTTCACCATTTTGACTTCAAATTTCTCTTTAGTCCCAAATGACGACTCTTTTCGTCCCCTCTTCTGAACTGGTACGGGACGGATGCTGGAACCCGGCTTTTATCTGTTTGTGACAGATGTTCTGGATTTTGCCGTAAATGTGGTGATTTTGTCGGATTTGCTCTCTCTTGGACTGGAAACCTGTAATCTGTAACATGCAGCAAATACGGATAAAAAGCACCTACCTGTATGCAATGTGATTAAGAATGGGCGGTATAAATATACAAAAATATGCGATGAACAAATACCCCCAAACTTATCTTTTGCTCGTCCCGAGCAAAACCATTTTATTCAAAAAAAATTTCCTAACCTCACTTTCGCAGGGAACGCGATTGCACTGAGCACGTGCAACAAGCCGTTAAACCTCTAGGTGTCCCTAGTAGGAGGAGTGTTGTCTCCTGAGGGTTTTCAGCGGATACTACCCACAAAATCCGACCAATTGACCGTCGACTCTAATCTTCTATTTCAGCATTCTAACCAAAAACCCTATTATCATAAACTTAGAAATTACTAACCCGTATTCTTCACACTTCCTTTCCATTTAACTTAAGATCCTATACGCCTAGCCAGTTTATTATGCTTTCAGCATCTCCTGAGTTTTCCTTCTTAAGCGGAATCTCAAATCCGGAATTTTTTATCCATTCTATCGAAGAAATAAACCCTATCTTTCATTCCTCATCTCTCCTCCAAACTCTGATTATATACCCCTACGTGTGTGTAATTGTCACCCCTACACTTGGAAATTCAGTTCAAGCTATAATACCCTTGCCTTAATACCTAGTACTACTTCTTTTTATTAATGATGGACGGGTTCGTTCATACACCTTTCATGCGACTATTAATGCTTCTTAAGGCACTAACAGCCGATTACTGAATGTATGAACTTAAAGCGTAAATAGCAGTATCCAGGTCTTGACTATTTTCTATTTTCTCTTTCTTTTTCTTTTCCTCCCTTTTTTTTTTCTTCAAGACCTGATATATTTTTTTCAGCGTGCTCTTTTGGTGGTTAGCTTCAAATACCGTTTTTTCTTTCATACTAGGCTTTCAGGCAAGAGTATTTCTAGGTATCCTCTACTATTCCGAGTTTCAAGGTGGTGTATGTGCGTTTTGTAGGGTATATACTTTCAAAATTTGGATTTAAGATTTAGAATTATTTTTCAGACTTATTCTTCAAATAGAGCTTCAATAATTTTCCCTCATTTTAACTTCGCCTAAGAACTAGACTCAAAATTTGCTTATTTCAAAACAAACCGCTGGAGCGTATACTTTCTATAGTTAAACTTCAAGGAATGTTATTTTTAGGGTTCATAATTAACTAAGTTTAAGATCTAGTAGTTTCTAACTAGTTAACCTTCATATTAGACTTGAGTCAGACACGGTCAATAATATTTTTGTTTTTTTTTTCTTTTAAAATTTTTGTTTTTATTTTCAAGTTTTCCAATTTTTTTGTATTTTTCAATTTTCAATTTTTTTTTTATATTTCAAAAAAAATGCAGTGCAGAATTTTAAACATGCAAAGTAAAACCAAATATTTACATAAAAGATAAAAAATATGCAGATGCAATGCAAGGATAACTATTTACAATCTAATCCCACCCCCAAACTTGTTAATGGCAGTGTCCTCACTGCCCCCTGCGTCGTCTCCCAGACGATGCGGCACTCGTCCCTGGTTCACTTGACTCTGCCCTAGGGGCCCTAGATCGCGACCTAGATCTCTCCTCTCGTCCCAAAAGTGTTGCCATCCCCTGTTCTAAGCGTGCCATTCTCTGATCTAGGGTTGTTATCATTCCCATCATTCTTTCTACCCCCCTATGTGTCCGTCTAAGTAAGCGTGCTTGCTCAGCGGGGGTAAGTTCTTCTTCGCTCGCTGTGGAGCTCGAGCTGGCTATCACATTCTCGCTCGGTTCTGTCCGTGACCATAAATCTTGAAGTCTTGTGTAGGATGTCGAAACACCCTCAAGAACTGGTCGAATGATTGTACCAGCTTGCATGTGTACTGCAAACTCGTCGGAAGGGATGAACTGGCGACACAGTTGTGTCACCAGTATAGGGCACGGAAGGTTGGATGAAGTTTTGCCAGCAGCAATCGACTGAAGCAGTACCGTGCACATGTCATAACTTGGATGTTTGTTCATTAATGTGTGCACGATGTGTAGCGAGGGTGTAAAAAATGTCGTGTTGTGCGAGCTGCCAAAAATATTATTTTGTGCCCATCGGCACACAGTTAGCACATTCGCGTAAAGTGTACGCGCCGGAATCCCTTTCCGTGGTTCCCTATAGCAATCATTTCCCATCAACGGGGTGTAATCCTCAAATTGAAGGGGTTGGTCATGTGCGGGTATTCTAGGAATCATCGTGACCTCATGAATGAAGTCCATATTTATTCGTATTTCTCGCCCTCCCCAAAACAACCTAATAAATCCGTATGTTTGGAAACCCCCTTCCTCCATTGAAGCATAGAACCGTTGGACCAGATCCGGAATCGCGAATGCGTTCGGATGGTTATACAAAAGATAATTCCATCCGCGTTTCCGGATCTCGTCGCCGAAATAGCTTCCGTATACATCATGTTCAAACATTTGCGAAAAATTTCTCTCATATTGAAAATGTGAACCCATTACAGAATTTCAAAATTTTACAGATCTAAGAGGGGTTACAACAGTGCAAACCTCCTCTGGAAAAATTTCCAGAGGGTGAAGCTTCCAACAGGCGGCGGATGCGCGGCGGAAAGGAGGGTAGCGCGGCGGAAGGGCGGCGGCGGCAGGAGATCGGGTGATGTGCTTCTGGTGGCGGCTAGGGTTTCTGAAATGGAGAGTTGTGAGGCAGAAAAATAAAAGTTAAGGGATTAGAGGGCTATTTATAGGGGGTTTGTATTATTTACACTTAAACCCCCACAAATAGAAATATTAGTTACAAATACATATTTACATGTTTATTTTTATTTTATTTTATTTATTTTTTCTCTGAATATTTTTATTTTTAGTTTTTGTTTTTGTTTTTATTTTTATTATTTGAAATTTTTCCAGGCATAAAAAAAAACAAAATTGTATTTACATACCCCCAAACTTATTTGAAACAGTGTTTCCACTGTTTTTGGCTGGATTATCGAAGTTTGGGTGTAGGGGGAGAGGAAGATCAATCAGGGTAAACCGGCTCCTGTAAAAACAGGAGCTCCTCTGTTTGATCGGCGCAAAGGTACGGTTTGCATCGGTGTCCGTTCACTTTGAAGAGTGAACCGTCCTTTGGATTTTCCAAATCCAGAGCGCCTTGCGGATACACATTCCGCACAAAATACGGCCCTATCCAGCGAGATCGGAGCTTTCCAGGATGGAAATGAAGTCGGGTGTCGTAAAGCAGTACCTGTTGACCAGGTACGAAGGTTTTGCGCAAAAGGTGTTTATCGTGAAACACCTTCGTTCGATTCTTAACGACAACCGCGTTGTCGTAAGCCTCATCCCTAAGCTCGTTCAGTTCGTTCAGCTGCAGCTTCCGATGGCTGCCCGCGTTCTCAAGAGAAAAATTCAGCTCCTTAATCGCCCAAAACGCGCGATGCTCGATTTCGACAGGAAGGTGGCAGGCTTTTCCGTACACAAGCCGATAGGGAGACATGCCAAGATCGGTCTTATAAGCTGTTCTAAATGCCCAAAGGGCATCAGTGAGTTTCAGAGACCAATCCTTACGGTTCTTGGAAACCGTCTTCTCCAGTATCTGCTTGATCTGCCGATTTGAAACTTCGGCCTGCCCGCTGGTTTGGGGGTGGTAGGGCGTAGAAAGCTTATGATTAATGGAGTATTTCCGCATCAAGGCCTCGAAAGTCCTATTGCAGAAATGACTTCCATTGTCGCTAATGATCGCTCGGGGGTGCCCAAACCGTGAGAAAATGTTTTCTTTGAGGAACCTAACGACAACCTTGTTGTCGTTAGTTCGGCTGGGCACAGCCTCGACCCATTTAGAGACGTAATCAACGGCTAGAAGAATGTACAAGTTCCCAAAAGAGCTGGGAAACGGCCCCATGAAGTCTATCCCCCAAACATCGAAAATCTCCACAACCAAGATCGGTTGGAGCGGCATCTCATTCCTCCGGGATATCCGGCCCATGTGTTGGCACCGGGAGCAAGTCTTGCAATAGTCATAAGCATCTTTGAAGAGTTGTGGCCAGTAGAAACCACATTGCAAGATCTTCTCAGCTGTCTTCCTGGGCCCAAAATGCCCACCACACGCTTGATCGTGGCAAAATGACAGCACACTCTTGAATTCCTCATTAGGGACACACCGCCGAATGATCTGGTCGGGACAGTACTTGAACAAGTAGGGTTCGTCCCAGTAAAAGTGTTTTACTTGGGATAAGAAGCGAAGTCTGTCCTGACTCGACCATTCGGTCGGTAGCAATCCCGTGGCCAAATAGTTCACAATATCTGCGAACCAGGGTTCGTACGATACTGTTAAGAGCTGTTCGTCCGGAAAAACGTCGTTTATCGGAATTGGAAGCGAAGGCGAAGAAGGAAGTCGTGAGAGATGGTCGGCAACCACGTTTTCACATCCTCGTTTGTCCTTAATGACAAGGTCAAACTCTTGAAGCAAGAGGATCCAACGGATTAACCGAGACTTGGCATCTTTCTTCGCAAAAAGATGGCGCAGAGCTGAATGGTCCGTGTAGACGATGACTGGAGAGCCGATGAGGTATGGCCTGAACTTTTCTAGAGCAAATACAACAGCCAAGAATTCCTTCTCAGTTGTTGTATAGTTGAGTTGGGCGTCGTTCAGGGTTCGGCTAGCGTAATAGATCACGTGCGGCATCTTGTTGATGTGTTGTCCAAGGACAGCACCGATGGCAAAGTCAGATGCATCGCACATAATCTCGAATGGGTGCGTCCAGTCGGGAGAAGAGAGAACGGGAGCAGAAGTGAGTGAGCGTTTCAGTGACTCGAATGCAGTCATGCAACTCGAGTTGAATTCGAAAGGTGTATCCTTGGCCAGCAAAAGAGTCAAAGGCCTAGCAATCTTGCTAAAGTCTTTGATGAACCGTCTATAAAAACCGGCATGGCCAAGGAAGGCTCGGATATCTCTGACGCAACTGGGAGGAGGAAGATTGGAAATGACCTCAATCTTTGCTTTGTCTACCTCTATGCCGTTTTGCGAGATGATATGTCCTAAGACAATACCTTCGCGCACCATGAAGTGGCATTTCTCCCAGTTCAAAGTGAGATTCTTGTCCTTACATCTGGTAAGGACAGCGTCAAGATGTAGCAGACACTCGTCAAAGGAGTCGCCGAAAATGGAGAAGTCATCCATGAAGATCTCCAAGAATTTTTCCACCATGTCTGAGAAAATTCCCATCATACACCGCTGGAAGGTAGCGGGCGCATTGCATAACCCAAAGGGCATGCGTCGATATGCAAACGTGCCGAAAGGACAAGTGAAAGTGGTCTTGTCCTGGTCTTTTTCAGCGATGGGAATTTGGTTATAGCCAGAGTAGCCATCAAGGAAGCAGTAATACTCATGTCCAGCCAATCGTTCAAGCATCTGGTCAATGAAAGGTAGCGGAAAGTGGTCTTTCCGCGTTGCAGCGTTGAGTTTCTTGTAATCAATGCAAACTCGCCACCCAGTTTGGGTTCGAGTAGGGATTAACTCATTCGCCTCGTTGGTTATGACCGTGATGCCCGACTTCTTGGGGACAACATGAATGGGGCTAACCCACTGACTATCAGAGATAGGGTAAATGATACCACTATCTAGACATTTGACGATCTCCTTCTTCACAGCCTCCTTCATGACTGGATTAAGACGTCTTTGTGGATCCCGGGCTGGTTTGGCATCATCCATCAGATGTATGTGATGCTCAACGATGAGGGGACTAATCCCCTTGAAGTCCGCCATGGACCAGCCAAAAGCTTGCCTGTTGCTATGCAAGACCGCGAGAAGGGCTGTCTCTTGCTCGGGAGCTAGAGAAGCCGAGATGATGACCGGGAGGGTCTCGTCGTCTCCCAAGTAAGCGTACTTGAGGTGAGAAGGCAAAGGCTTGAGTTCGAGTGCTGGCGGTGAAACGATTGAAGGCAAGACTGGTGCAAAGGTTTCGAACTCAAAGGACTCCAGCAAAGGTTCAAAGCGAGTGTAGGCAACCGAGTTGGATGGTTCAGGTAACTCATCCGAAAAGTCGAAAGATTCAAACTCGGGTTGTTCGCAGCTAAGATCGTTAGAGAACGTGAAACACTCGTATTCGTTATTGGACTCAGAAACAGCAGCAGGTTCGAAGAGAAACGCACTAGTGGCGTCAAGATTATCATCATTGAATAGAAACTCCTCGAATTCACACTCTTCTGAGGTGATCTCCTGGATCGAGCAGACATCCAGTATATGAGCATTAGGTTCAGAGGGCTGATTCCCCAACCTAAAAATGTTGAGTTCAATCGTCATATTTCCGAAGGATAGGTTCATAGAACCATTGCGACAATTGATCACAGCATTTGAGGTTGCGAGAAATGGGCGACCGAGTATCACAGGAATTTGATTCCGGGGGTTAGCTACAGGTTGTGTGTCTAATACAATGAAGTCAACGGGGAAGATGAAGTCCCCGACTTTTATTAACACATCCTCTAGCTCACCCCTAGGATGGGTGATTGATCGGTCGGCCATTTGGAGAGTACAATGCGTAGGTTTCAGCTCTCCTATGCCTAATTGCTCGTATACTGAATATGGAAGCAGGTTAACACTGGCACCAAGATCTAATAGTGCGCGGTTGATGTTCTTATCCCCAATAGTAATTGAAATAGTAGGACAGCCAGGGTCCTTCCGTTTTAGTGGTAAAGATTGGGTAAGGGCATCACTCACGGCACTAGCCAAGAAAACTTTCTTTGGTACCTGAGACTTCCTCTTTTTCGTGCACAAGTCCTTTAAGATTTTCGCGTAGGATGGGACTTGTTGGACAGCATCTAAAAGAGGAATGTTAATGTTAACTTGCTTGAATAACTCCAAAATCTTCTCCATTTGTGGATTTTGTTTGTTAGACCTCAACCGGTTTGGAAATGGAACATTTTGAAAATTGGTTGAGTCTAATGCTGGAGGAGGAGATTTTGGAGTTGGAACGGATCCCAGAATAGGTGTTTTCGTGGAGTGAGAAGTGGGTCCATTCAAAGCAGAAGAAGAAGAAGTAGAAGAGCCTTGTGAAGAACGGAGAATAGGCTCAGAAGATGACGAAGTAGGAGAAGAAGAAGAAGCGGCGGCCGGGGTATCTTCGTTGATCCGTGTGCCAATATTGTTTTGCAGCACCCTCCCCGATCTCAGTGTGGTCACGGCACTCACATTATGGTTTTGTTGTTCAAGAGCAACATGTGCATTATGTGGGTGACCGGGATTTGGAAGTGGCTGGGATGGGAGCTTCCCCTTCTCTCGCTCGCTCAAGGCCGCGTTTAGCTGTGCAATTTAGGCCTCGATGGTTTTGATGCTTTGCCCGTGTGCGGCGGTGTGTTGCACTAAAGATTGAATCGAAGACTGGATGTTGGCGGTGGATTGAGTCGATTGTTTAACAAACGCCTCCAGACTTCGCTCGAGCGAGGAAACCTTATCATTGTTCGACGGAACAAAGTTGTTTGGTGGAAAAGAGTTGTTCGGTGCAAAGTTGTTCGTCTGGTTCTGGAAAGGTTGGGGTTGGAAGGGCTGCTGAAATTGAGTTTGTTGTTGCGCTTGTTGTTGCGGCGGAGGGGGTCTCTGAAAATTGTTGCCCTGGAATTGATTTTGATTCTGATTCCAGGCGAAATTGGGATGGTTCCTCCAGCCGGGATTGTACGTAGAAGAGTATGGATCATTCCTTGGTCTTTGCTGGAATGCATTAACCTGATCCTGTCCTTGCGATGGTGGATTGTAGGGACACTCTTCTGTCAAATGAGAAGGATCGGAACAACAAGCGCAGATGGTACGAAGGGGGAGAACAGGGGTAGGAGCAGGAGCAGGAGCTGAAAATTTGCTCTCAATTGCCTCAAGCTTTCTCGTTATTGCAGCCATTTCAGCTTTCATCGCAATAGAGACGTCAAGTTGGTGAATTCCTACCCTAGACTGACCGGTAGAAGTGGATGAAGAGGAAGATGAAGAAGAAGAGGTCGGTCTGGTGCTCTCCCACTGTAGCGTTTGCTCCGCAAGGTCGTCAAAGAACTGCCACGCTTCCTCGTCGGATTTTGATAGGAAGTGGCCCTGACAGATGGTTTCCAGCAACTGCTTCGTTGCTGGGTTCAGTCCTTCGTATAAGGTTTGGCAAAGTTGCCATCTCTCTATACCGTGGTGAGGACACTGAACAAGAAGGTCTTTGTATCGGTCAAAGCACTTCCAGAAAGGTTCAGAAGGAAGCTGGGAGAATTGATTGATTTCATTTCGAATCCTTGCGGTCTTATGATTTGGATAGAACTTTTTGAGAAACGCCTTAACAAACTCGTCCCAACTTGTGATGGAGTGGGAAGCGGTGCTATACAGCCATTTTTCGGCGAGATCGCATAAAGTGAATGGAATGACTCGTAGACGTATAGCATCGTCCGACAGCTGGGTTGTTTTCATCATGGCACAGACGTTTTGAAATTTGTTGATGAAGATATAGGCATCTTCAGATTCAAGCCCGTGAAAACGTGGAAGCATGTTGATGAAGTGGGGCTTAATTTCAAAATTATCCCCATTGGCCGGTGGAAGAGAAAGGCAAGTGGGGAGTGCGGAACGTGTGGGATAGAAACGATCCTGGAGCGCAATTCGCTGCGGCGCTACAACAGGCGGAGGTGGTGGAAGATTGGTCTCCGTAGGAGGTGGAGCCATTCCAGGGTTAGTCAAAGAGATGTTCGGATTAAATCCTGACATCGCGGAAGAAGAGGTTGGTGATGGAGTATCGACTTCTGGGTCGATCGCGCAGTCGGATGTGACTAACGAAACGCGGACTAAACGGGCGCTAGTGTCCCGAGTCCAAGCGGACATATACTAAACGAGTTTAGTATAGTCAAAGCGAAGAAGGTGAGGGTAAGAAAACGTCAATGAGAAAGGTAATGGGTGGTGGAGTGAAAAATGGAACGTGGCGACAAAGGGCAAGTTTTTATAAAAGTTTTTGATTTTTTTTTTCTTTTTATATTTTTTTTTAGAAAGAGTTTACAGAGATATGTACAGATTTACGGCTTTTCGCAATCACAAATAAGATATGCACACTCACACCTAGATCTAGAGTCACCTAGGTCTGCTAGACTTGCTCCAAGACTTGATTGTCGAAGCAAAACTGTGTCGAGAAACAAACTTAAGATACACTGATCAAGAGGCCAGGTAAGTGCAGAGATAAGGGGAGGTTTTCCAACGCTTTCGCGAAGTTCCTTAATTATGTAACCCTTTCTCTTTTGGCGGTTGCGCCGTTAACACTTTCCTAGGCACCCCTTAAACAATGCACCGTTAAGCGAGATTCTAAACACGGTTTAACTTCTCCTAATGAGCGCGAAGTCCTTAGGGCCGAGTCTAGTATTTTTTTTTATTAACAATGGTCAATGCATATGCTTTTGTGATTTCTGGGGTCCTGGGAAGGGTGATGAAATCCCCACCCAATCTGAATTGGTTTCAAGCCCCTTAAAGTCCGTATTAATCAATGCAAAGCAGTAACAAATCAACTGCAAACAATTTTTTTTTATTTTTAGCGCGGCGCAAAGAATGCTGCAGAAAACACAGTTCAGTGGAGTTTAGAGGAGTAGAGAAGATGGTTGGGATACTCACAGAGGATTTTGGTTTTCGCCTTGATCCGCCGCGGTGTAGCCGCGAGATATGGGTCTAACTTCCCATAACTTTGGCACTGAACTTGAAATTCTCCTTTTCCTGCACTCTTGCACAAAGAATAATAAAATGATTTTGTACAGTATATTTTTTTTTGTTTTGTTTTTGGTTATATTTTTATTCACAAATTAACCCGAAATTACAAAAAGAAATTAACTACCGTCTCCCCGGCAACGGCGCCATTTGATTGGAAGGGCTTCTGCGTGTTTAAGTTTAATTACCGCAATCAGGACGGTGTCGCTTTGCAGCTAGCCGGATGAGTACGGGTCGATCCACAGGGAGATGGGAGTCTTTTTCTTAATGTCTTGACGAGTTAAGTCCAAATATGTTGGGTTTGTTTGAGTTTAGCTAAGTGAAGAATGAATGATAAGAGAACTTGTAAAGGGTAGGATTTAAGTGGTTTGAGTAGGGAAGATCGCTCACTTGATTCTTTTGCCACTTCTTAATATTGATGTTACGGTAATCGGCAACAACGGGGATTAGGACGACTAAGAGAAAACTTGCGAGTATAAGCTAGGCTTTCCAACACTTCGTTTTCTCTTTTTGGTCCTTGTCCGTCCGTTCTTGGCTCTTAGTCGCAACCTCAGGTTGATTCAACCACAACCGGTCTCACTAGGGTATCACCGCTATTATGAAGAATAGAGTGCCGTAGGGAGCGGATTGTGGATCAATTAACTGGAGTTCAAATCAAGATAAATGTAAAAGAGAAAAGTGAAGGAGTTTTCCGTAGTTCAAACTTTCCGTTTCCTACCCTAACAAGTGAAAAGTTACTCACCCATTAGAATAGTTAAATGAAATAACACAAAGAAAGAGGGTAATAAGAATTGAGGTAGAAAATCACAACTAGCTATTCGGGACCTCACTTAGGCAAGGATCACACTAAGCATCATGGTTGCAAGGATAACCGAAAAATGGAAGAAAATTAAAACGACGATTTTAAGAAATAACAACAACTACGTTTAACAATGAAAATTACAAGCAATATAAAAAACGGAATTACAAATTACACATATAGATAAAGAACACTTCTTGCATGCTTCACACTCAAGAAAACCTCTCACAAGCTTTAATGGAGGAAGATGGAGGAAAATGGACTTTTATTAAAAACTAAATAATTCTAATACAAAAATTACAAAATGAAAACTTAAGTTTTTTTCTTGGTTCTGCTCGGGGCTATTTATAGGCCTGGTTCTGGGAAATTTGCAATAAAACCCAACTCTACACACAATTGCAGAAACCACCCCAAAAACCCACACCATGAAGACACGTGGCAGCCGCGCATGCGCGGCCAAAGCAAGGGTTTGGCCGCGCAAGCGCGGCGGTTTGGTGGCCAAACCATGCGTGGTTTTTTCTCTGGTCTTGTGCCTATTTTTCCTGTCTTTTGAACACTTTACATTGCAATATTTCAAACAGAAAATCTCCATATTTCTGATCCAAGACTTCTCCATTTCTTTCACTTTTGACTTTTCACCATTTTGACTTCAAATTTCTCTTTAGTCCCAAATGACGACTCTTTTCGTCCCCTCTTCTGAACTGGTACGGGACGGATGCTGGAACCCGGCTTTTATCTGTTTGTGACAGATGTTCTGGATTTTGCCGTAAATGTGGTGATTTTGTCGGATTTGCTCTCTCTTGGACTGGAAACCTGTAATCTGTAACATGCAGCAAATACGGATAAAAAGCACCTACCTGTATGCAATGTGATTAAGAATGGGCGGTATAAATATACAAAAATATGCGATGAACAGATATTCTCCGTCTTCACTTCCCTCAGCGGTACTGCTTCTGCCCATTTGGAGAAGTAATCAGTTGTCGCCAAAATGAACCGATGTCCTCTGGACGATGCTGGTTCGATAGGGCCGATTATGTCAGTCCCCCACATTTCGAACGGCCAGCTAGCCACCGTTGGATGTAGAGGATTTGGATGCTGATGGATAAAGTCCCCATGGATCTGGCATGAGTGGCATTGCCTCGCATACTCAAGGCAGTCCTGGATCATCGTGGGCCAGTAATAACCCATCCGTTTGATCTTCAACTTCATCTTCGGTCCGGCTTGGTGAGAACCGCAGAGTCCGTCATGAGTTTCTTGGACGAATCTCTTTGCTTCTTCGGGTCCCAGGCATCTTAGCCACAAAGAATCAAATGACATCTTGTACAGAGTATCGTTGACGAAGACGAAAGATAGGGCTCGCTTCATGAACTGATGTTTTGAGGACGCATCTTCAGGCGTTCGACGGGATTTGAAGTAGTCTATAAAGACTTCTCTCCAATCCTCAACCTTTTCTTGGTCTTTTATTTGTAGAGCCATTTGCTCGGTCGCCCCCTTTTCCTCGGATGATTCCGGAGATATTTCTGCTGGTGCGAGAACCCGACGGCTTTGTACCACGATTCTTACGTCATCGAGGTTCTCATCGGCCAATTCTTTAGCAAGCTTGGCTAATGCATCCGCTTTACTATTTTTCGCACGCGGTATGCTTTCCAAGGTGCAGGAAGGAATTTGGGTCAGCAGTTGCTGCACTCTTTCGCCGTACTTCACCAATTCTGGTTTGCATGTTTGATAGTCGCTGTTTACTTGACTAACGACCAGTTGGGAGTCCCCGTATATGAGGAGGTTCTCAATCCCAATGTCGATGGCAATCTCGAGACCTGCTATCAAAGCTTCATATTCAGCTTCATTGTTTGTTCTCGGCTCTGTTAAGGAGAAGGCAAAGCGCATTATCCCTCCTTGTGGAGTTACGAAGATGAGGCCTACCCCTGATTTGATTATCGAAGATGCTCCATCGAAGTAAAGTTCCCATCGGGTATCACTTCAGTCGATTGTGTCAAACGCATGTTCGTCTGGCAATTCGCAGTTCAAGGGAGAATCGGCAGGTATCGGATGTTCAACGAGGAAATCGGCGATGGCCTGGCCTTTCACTGCCTTAAGAGGCTGATAGGTTATCGAGAACTCCATCAAGAGCATGGCCCATTTAGCGAGTCGCCCCGTTAATATGGCATTTGACATCAAATATTTGAGAGGGTCCACCTTCGATATGAGACGGACTTCATACGCCAACGCATAGTGCCCGAGCTTCGTTATCGCGAAGATCAATGCCAGGCAGTGTTTTTCAATGGGAGAATAATTGCTTTCTGCCCCCAGTAGAACTCGACTCAAATAGTAGAGCGCTCTCTCCTTCCCTTGGTCGTTCTTCTGTGCCCATAATGCGTCTAAGGAACCTTCAAGGGCGGTTGTATACAGAATGAGAGGTTTTCCCTTGACAGGAGCGGCCAGTACTGGCGGATTCTGCAGGTATTGCTTGATTTCGTCCAGCGCGCTTTGGCATTTGCGATCCCAGACGAAAGGGGTTCCCTTCTTCATCAGGAGGCTGTAAGGACGGCACTTGCCCGAAAGATTGGCTATAAATCGCCGGATATACGCAAGCTTCCCTTGGAGGGACCGCAACTGCTTGGGAGTCCTCGGCGGGGGCATCTCCATAATTGCCTTGATCTTCGATGGATCTATCTCGATGCCTCGGTGTCGGACGATGAATCCTAGGAATTTGCTCGAGGAAACACCGAACGCGCATTTGAGAGGGTTCATCTTCAAGTTGTATTGCCGGAGGCGTTGAAACACGATCTTCAGATGCTCTAAATGCTCATCGTATGATTTGCTTTTCACGACGAGGTCATCGATATAGCATTCGACGATTTCATGTATGAGGTCATCGAAGATCTTCGTCATGGTCTTCTGATAGGTGGCGCCGGCGTTCTTTAGACCGAAAGGCATCACCTTGTAGCAAAATATACCCAAAGGGGTCCGGAAAGCGGTGTGCTTCTGGTCCTCGGGATGCATCTTTATCTGATTATATCCTGATGAGCCGTCCATGAAGGAGAAAACCTCGTGGGTGGACGTATTGTCTATCATCAGCTCGGTAACCGGTACTGGGAAGTCGTCTTTCGGGCAGACTTTATTGAGATCCCGAAAGTCCATACATATGCGCACTGTCCCATTTTTCTTCATTACCGGGACGATGTTGGCGATCTAGTCAGGATACTGAACCTCTTGGATGAAGCCAGAGTCGATCAGCTTCTTGACCTCGGCGTTGATGCTCATCTCAAGCTCGAGCCACATTCTTCTCGGTGCCTGTTTGATCGGCTTGACGTCCGGGGATATCGCCAATTTATGCACAGCAATCTCTGGATCTAATCCTGGCATCTCGGAATAATTCCATGCAAAGCAATCTTTATGCTGTATGAGTACGTCCTTTAGCGTAGCCACCCTTTCTTCAGACAACAGCTCACTGACGAACGTCGGCCGCGGGTCACTTGCCGTCACCAAATCAATTTTCTTGAGATCATCTGCAGTGGTATGTATTCCATCTTCCAGCTCTTTCGGCGCCGGTGGAAACTCCGAGATCACTTTGTTATCATCATTTTCAAAGCACCAGGGAGGTTATCCATACTGTCGGGGTCTTCTTTTGATAGCGTTATCATATGAAAAGTACAAGCTCGCTTCCAAGACCGATGTTGATCTGGTTCTATTCTCGCTATATGCGCGGCTTTGGGTTCATGCTTCTGCGGCAGGGTTACACTCCAGTTGCTGGATAGAGCGAATTTGCCAAGCTGATATTGGTCTTCGACCCAATTCTTGAAGGTGAAGCAGTCTTCGAGAGGATGTCCTATCGCTCGGTGATAAGAGCAATAGTCTGGGTGAGAGATCTCATTGGCTTGCTCGGGGTGTTTAGACTCCGGAAGTGTAATCATTTGATGTCTTATGGCGAGATCAAGTATTTTCCGTGTTTAGTTCTGAGGGAAAGAATATGCTCGACTCATCTTCTTTATAAGGGACGAATCTGGATTACTCGATTCCTGATCGCGTGGCTTCTTGGTCCTACTTTGTCACTCTCGAACACTTTTCCCGCTTTTTGATTTATTTTTGCCTTTGCGTCGGGCCTTTTGTATGACGGGTTGACAGGGAGGAGCATTTTCATCTTTCGCAGCCTGTTGAAGAAGGCGTTGCGTCCTGGCTTTCTCGTAGATGGTCATTTCGCGATTGTGGTCGTCTCGAACCTTTTGACCAGCTTCCCTTATAAGCTTGTCCATTTGTTCTTCGAATGACGGACTGGGCATTTTCACGTCGGGGGCTCTTTCTGGTTTAGGGTTAGCATTCTCCCACTGAGCATCCCCTTCTTCATCAAAGTCATATACGACGTAGCAGTCACGGGATTGCTCCCGTTTCTTGGACCGAACATATCCAAGCCCGATCGTTTCCATTCTCCCATTGGGCAACTTGCGCTGAGTTCTGGGAACGTTCCAGATCCTATCATAGAACTTAGCTTTTCGAGTGGTCTGTTTGAAATGTACGCTTTGGCGCCTTAACAACCTTTTTAGTCCGCTCGTGTAATATCTGAGCAAACGGATGGGCTGGAGCCTGTCAAGTGTAGAATCCGCGCCGTGCCAGATTTCTTTCTCCCCTTTGGTTTCCCCGGATCGGTAGAATAGGATCGCCTTTTCACCGTCTCTCCTAGGAAGGACATAGAACGACTGCAGCTCTTCCACACTATAGGTATCAAGCGCGTATAGTTCTTTATGATGTTTGGGCGGAACCATGGCAACTTGCAAACTTTGATCTTCATCAGCGAATGTTTGTATTGAAGGCCGATCCGAGAATATAGCATGGACCTCATCTTCCGAGTCGCTGCCAAAGATCAACATAGGAGCGAACGGTCCCGGCTTGTTGTACTGGGGTGGACCTGAATAAACTATCTCTTCCTCTTCCTCAGTATCACTCCCGAAGACCGGAATGGTGGTGATAGCTTTGTTCTCTGGTTTGTGACATCTTTCTGTGTCCTCAAAATCTGGTAAGAAGTATTTTGCATCTTCGTACTTTCGGACTTCGTTCATGGAGAATGGGTTCAACTCTCCCGTCACAGTGTACTCGAGGCCATCTTTAAAATAATTCATACACCGGTGTTGTGTAGAAGGAATAATGTTGTACTCGTGTAACCAAGGCCTGCCGAACAAAGCATTGTAGCATGTCTTGGCGTCAATGACGTGAAATTTAATGTCTGTGACAAGCAGCCCGAAGCGCAGCGTCAGTATTACAGACCCGAGAGTCCGTGATGACTGAGAGTCGAAACCGGAGATGGTGATCTTATCACGAGCGAGGTGTTGAACGCACATGCAGATTTCCTTCAACACTCGCACGTTGAGGAGATTGACGGAGGACCCATTGTCGACCAGGATTTTGCCTATCTTTATATCGTGGTAGTATCCTGAGACATAGAGGGGACGGTTGTGCTCGCACGTCCCAAGGTGGAGGTCTTCATCACCGAAGGTGATATCGGCTGTGTGTACTTCCTCCAGTTCGTCCTTCATCTTTTCTTCGGCGAGAAAAGCTTGGAATTGCTCTGGCTCTTGTAGCGCCTTGATCAATGAATCTCTTGCTTCTTTTGATAGTAAAAGGGCGTCGAGAATGCTGAGCTGCGAGGGTAACTTCCTCAAGTGCGCCAGAATGTTGTATTCCACTTTACTTTTCTTTGGCGGGTCCTTGGCGGTCAGCTCTTTGATGGCTTAGTCATCAAGGACGATATCTTCAGGGATCTTTTCTTTTCCCTTGTCTTTTCTATTTGACCCACTGTTCGAGGACCCAAGGTTCTTTTCGGGCAGCGTGCGATTACGCAGCTGAATGTTTTCACAGGCCTTCGGTTCCTCCATTTTTCCCAAGGTAGACTCTTTGAAGAGAGGGCCAAGAGTCATTTCTTCGTCAGAGTCGCTTCCGAAGGTGAGAACCTGCGATCCCCCGGCGTTAACCATGCGACAGTTTCCGGTAGTTCTTTTACGCTCCTCGGTCGTATTTCTTTGCTCCCGGCGAGTTTTGCGTTTCATCCGCTTAAAATGCTGTCGGTGAGCGACATATCCCTGCCACCATCTTTTAAAAGCGTCACATTCTTCGGTGGGGTGCGAAATCTTTCGATGATATGAGCAGTAGCTAGGATGCATTTCTGCTTCACCGACAGTGTTTCCTTCGGAGGGTGGTAGCTTCATTCCTATCGATATGGCTTTAGCAAACCTTTTCATCGTCTTGAACTTGTTTTTATTCACGACGGATGTCCTTTGTTTCGGCGGAAGTGTCTTGACTCTTTCGTCCAGTCGCCGACGCTTGGCCTTTTCAAATATGGCCATCTCACGCTCCCGATCAGCTTTACTTTTCAGAAGAGCTTTGTTTAGGAATGCGTCGATCATCTCGTCTGATGGCCCTGGAAGTTCTGGTTCAGGCCCTGCCTCCAGTCTCTTGGTGCAAAGGGCTTCTTCATCGTGCATCGATGAGTGAGAGATCATATGGCAACTTGCTACGTAATCCTCAGATTCATCCGACGAGTCTTCTTCATCATCTCCGTCTTCAAGGAAGTAGCCGAGAAACTTTTGGAGCGTGATTGGAGTCCGCGCCTTCTGGTTATACTCTTCCAGCGCGTCGATCTGTTTCTGCAGGTCTGTGCGCTTGTCGCCAGGCTTCATAGGCTTTTTGGATTTCTTCTTCTTTTTTGAAGATTTTGGCGGCTGGATGCAAGTGATTTGGCTATCACTACCAATTTTTAGAGTTAGGTGCGGCTTCAGTATCCCTTCGATGATCTGGGGTTCCAGCGGATTCTTCCATCTGATCGCCGAGCATGTCTGGAGATCATTCAACATCCTTTTGGTTTTTCCTGAAATAGCGACCTCCCATGGAGCTTCTTCAACAAAAGAGCATGTTGCCTACGGTGTGTCCATCTTCTTAGGAGTATGCGATTGTGGTGGGCTCACTTTCCACTTCTCAGACAACGCAAACTTGCCTTGTTGGTACTGATCCTCGATCCATCCCTTAAAGACGAAGCAATCTTCGATTGGATGGCTCACCGTTTGTTGGTAAGGGCAATAATTGGGATTATTCACTTCGCTGGGTTGCGATGGTCGCCTTGGATTCGGCAAATTGATAAGCCTGTTGCGTATCGCCAGCTCGAACAGCCTCTTCGTTTTATCCAGCGGGAATGAGTAAGGGCGCTTCATTTTCTCATTATAATATCGCCGTCTCTCTTCCAATTGATCCGTTAATCTTGGATCACTGGGCTGCTGTTGGGTGTTTGTAACGAAGGTCGCCTTCCCTTTACCTTTTTCGTTCCGCGGCTCCGGCTTCGGAGGAGATGAACTATGACCCATCTGATCCATCTGGGCTAGCTTGTCGATTAAAGCCTGGAATGTGGTTGGTTTGAAGAACATCATGAACTATGAAATAGTTGCATGAGGGTCTAGAGTGCCCACGAACATGCCCACCGCTGGTGCTTCTTCGATGCGCTGTTCGCATTTCGACCACAGATTCCGCCATCGGATCGCGTACTGAACCCACGTTTCGTCCGGCTTCACCCTGGCATGTAGGATTGCTAGGCACGCGCACAAGGGTCTATGAGGCATCAACTATGCCCGAATAAAAATTTAGCCATGCCGAACAATCCGAATACGGAACTTTAAACTAGAGATTAGGCGATAACTTGCATGCTAAACAATTTAACACTAAGTAAGAGGGATTACAACCTTTGTAGATCCGGTCCTTCACTTCATATGCTCCGTGTTGTGGTCCCTTCGCTGCGATCATCGGGATCCGGACTCTCGAGAGGTTCCACGAAGAGAAAGACGCAACCTTTGCTTCCGATCTTCGATACTACGATGATCTACCTCGAAGTTTCTTTAACACAAGCTAACACTCATCAAATGATGTGAACACCCTCATCTAAATGGCAAGTGAAGATGAGGATGATGAAGTAGGAATTTTGCTCTATTTATTTATATTTTTCTCACATTTATCCATCACAAAATCAAAGCTAGAAACCATTTCAAGCTTTTTCATGGAAGAAGATGAAGGAGGAAGAAGAAGCTTAATTCATTTGTGATGAATAGGAAATAATAAATATGATAGATAAAGCAACCATGGTTCACTTAACCTATGTAGAGAATTGACTAGGGTTAGGGTTTTGGGTAAATAAAAGAATGAGTCATGAACAAATATCTTTCACAAAACAAAACAAATCCTTCTAGAAACTTCTAGAAAGATTAACCCTAATCCGAACCCTAATCAAGTTTAAACTCCACTAAACGAGTTGCATTAGTTATCATATCATGTTACAATATTATATATCACATATATAATATTTACCGTAACAAAAGAAAATAATACAATTAACATATATCGCATATATATCAATGTATTACCCGAGTGAGAAAAAGAATCTTTTAGTGAGCAAATATTAGTTAATGCAATTTAATATATCACATATATTATTATACATTAAATTATCGAATCAACACTTGATCCGACAATCCGGCTATATCGCATATAACCGGCTAATATTTATCCGTACCGATTCATCGAATCAACACTTGATCCGATGACCCGGCTGATACCAAATATCGCGAGAGTATAATACGGTATCACATATCGCATTATCCTCGGTCCCGCACATATCACATATGTGCTCCTACTCCGTTTTGCCTGAGTCAAGAAACCTCTGTGTAGGACTCTAAAGAATCGTCAATACGCCGGCAGTAGGTGATGATCATATCAAACACCCACAAGCTGCAAGCGGTCAGCTAAACGTAACAGCTACCCAGGTATTGAGCGCTCAGAAGATCAACAAGCAAGCATGTCCTTTCTCCTGCGAATCCAAACAGTAACACTCCCGTACAGTCCGGTCTCGTCGTCTGATATGTTGCATATCTCGCCTAGGGGTGGTAAACGTCAGACCCCAGTAGCTCGATAAGTCGTGTCGATATGAGGTCTATAACAGTTCGAGAAACTACTGATAATACTTACCAGTAAATCTCAGTAACCCTGGCCATGGATTTCCGGTTATAGCCAATCGAACACAGCACAACATCAACTCCCTATACCGGGAGAGACGAATCCCCTCCTATCGCTCATTGCCTCCATGTGATTCGGGACTATACCCAAAAGCCACCTTTTTGCACGCCCTCTTGGACGTGGTATGATGGAAATCAAAGCACAGTGGGAACCACACAAGACTCTATGACGATCTCGGGTCAACAGACTACTCTGTACCAGTGTCACCGGAGAACTGCCATCTGACGTATGGTATAATACCATCTGGGAGTTCTCGGCGAGTCCGTCCAGTGTACCCAGTCTCCACTGAGCACCCGTACACCATCCTTGATGTCAAACACCGATGGATATGGGATCATCCATCGCCCATCATATGGGTCAAGATGCGTATACGCTAGTCTACTCTGGTGCATCGATGCCCTGTCTCGATACACCCTCGACTAGGAACAGTTATAGGATGTACTCGTCAACTACCGCGGCCCCACTAGTATGATCCCATCATAGTCCCAGTAGTCGAGTACATATCCTAAGGGCTTTATCAACATGTAACATAGAGACTATCAGAGTACACGTTAAGATAAAGTACAACCAGATAGCATACTATCATGTCGAGCAAGAAAGTCCTCCCTATATATGTCCTAGCATCCACTACAATATACATCGTATGTACAGTAATGGCCTCTAGGGCATACATATAACTAACAATCTCCCACTTGCACTAGGGCCATCTGTTATGGTATCGCATACCCAACAATTAGCTGCGGTTGAAGTATCTCATACTCAACCATCCCATAAAAGTCTCTACTGGGAAAAAGGCCTTTGTGAGTGGATCCGCGCTGTTGTCCTCTGTGTCTACGCTCCTAACCTCGATCTCCCTGGAGATCAACCATCTCCATGATGAGGTGATACTGCCTAAGAATTATATCTGGATTTCTGATGGGACGGCAGTTCCTTGGCTGAATCCACAACTCCATTGTCACACAATGGTAGGAACGAAGTTCATCTTATGAACTTGTATATATCCAGACTGCCTCTTTGGTAGCATCCTTGGTAACGATGCATCTTGCCTTTAATTGTCTAGTATGTCACGGTATCTAGCTTGGAACTCTTCCAACATACCGTCCCTCCACTGAGGGTATAGACAATGCCTGCGACTGACATTCAGTCGTCCTTATCACCCTGGAACCCTTCCAGTGATTCTCCCCAGGATCGATTGATACCATCTCACTACAACTAGTGAGTGTCCTAACATCCATTTAAATCTATCTCATAGATCCAAAACCCAGGATTTAGGAGGTATCACCTTGATCCTATATGGAGAATCCTTGTGATAAGCGGAGATTAACCGAGCGTAGCATAGGAAACTCCTTCCCTATCAAGAGTATGTCATCCACGTACTCTACGAGGATCACCACCATACTCTCTACTACCTTTTTGTATATACAAGGTTCATCTACCATTTTGATAAAGTCAAACTCTTTGACTACCATATCAAAACAGATGTTCCAACTCCGCGATGCCTGTTTTATCATATAAAACATCTTGCACACGTTTCCGCTGCTCCCACTGTCTACGAAGCCCTCTGGCTGTGTACTTATAGACGCTCTCTTCTAAACATCATTTAGAAAAGCAGTCATGACACCCAACCACCAGATATCGTAGTCATGGTATGTAGCCGTGGCAAGTAGGATCTGGATGGACTTAAGCATAGCTTTGAAAGTCTCAACTTTTCCATGCACACCAAGTAATCTTCTCAAGATATACTCGCTCCTGATGGGAATTTAACCCTTCAGATAAAGCAACCAAAGTCCATACTTTGTTGGTGTATAAGGATTCCATCTCAGATCGATAAGCATCCAGCCATTCTTACAGAGTCCCACTCCTGATGGCCAGCTCGAAAATAGTTGGGCCATCATCTCATGATGCAATCCTCGCTCCCACTGTTATAGAGAAACCGAAGTATCTCTCAGGTGGGTGAGGAACCCTACTAGATCGGCGGAGAGGCTGAGGTTCGTTGGAAACTATTGAATCCTTTGGTTCTACCAAATCATCAGCTGCAGTTTGTATAGCTGGAACATTTCCAGTTCTACATAACAGACCTTGCCTCGAGCTTGTCCGGATTTTGCTTTTAGACATAGGCCGGACAACCCCAAATCTTAACAAACTAAAGATAAGGGCTCTTCACATTCCATATCGCATATGAAGTGGTAAGCAACTAATTTGATTTTGAACCCTATTCAATAGGTATGCAGCTTCTCAAGTGCATAACTCCCTAAAGGAAATAGGCAACTCAGTAGTACTCATCATAGAGCACACCATATCTAATAGGGTGATATTGCTCCGCCCCGATATACCATCGTGCTATGGTGTATACGGAGGAGTAATGCTGAGAGAGAATCTCATTCTCCTTTAGAATAATCCAGGAATTCCGTGCTCAAGTATTCTCCTCCTTGATCTCATCAAAGGACATAATACTTTTACCCGTATTTTGGTTCTCTACTTCTAACTTATATTCTGTGAATATCTCAAAAGGTTCGGACTTGTGTTTCAACAGGAACATATGTCTGAATCTTGAGAGATTATCAGAGAATGTAATGAAGTACAAAGAACCGATCTTGGCATATGTAGACAGGGGACTTTCATACATCAGCATGTATCAATCCCAAGAGTTCACTAACTCTTTCTCTGTTTCCAATAAACAGAGCTGTGGTCATCTTATCTTTGTGACATGATTGGCAAGTTTCACAAGATGTAAATTCAAACTAATTTAAATATGCATCTATATGTAACTTCAGCCAGTCGGGTCGCATTGATATGACCTAGTCTACAATACCTCAAGAAGGATTCGTTCATTTCTGAACTCTTCCTCTTGTGTGTGTTCCGTATACTAAGAACTGTAGTTTGATTTAGAACGTCAATGCTTTTAGATAACGTGCCTGAACCGATCAACTCTTGATATAGGAAATGTTCAAAACATTATCCAACAATACAAAATTATATCCTTTCTTTACTAATAAAGAGACTGATATGATTTTGTATATCAGGTTCGGTATCTAATAACATTCGTTCAGAATCAATGTATTCTGGTAATACAGGGTGACAGTGACCAACAGACTTGGCTGCAACACTTGCACCGTTTTCTGTCTCATGAAACTTATCACCCGTTCTCAGTTCTCTACCTATCTGTAGCCCATGTAACAGATTACATATGCGGGATCCTGATCCGGTATCACATACCCAGGACGTAAAGGATACTGAGAAACAGTTCTGTGTAAAGAACACACCCGAAGATGATGCATCATCATGCACTTTCTTCGTTAGGGCGGCACGGGAAATCTGGTATTCCCTAATTTCCTGCTCTGTCTTATAACAATTATAAGTTGGAGCGGGACCAACGCTCCCCAGCTCAGTATAACAAGCGGGTTCGGTCAATATATCCGTTTATTATCTTGATTAAGGCGTGATATGGTCGCTATCTGGAGAGAGAGAGAAGAAAACACTCAGCGTATGCTCTTGCAAGATTAGATTGGTTATATAATATATCTAATCAGGATGTCTCCCACTGTTTTAATCAAATCTTCCTTCAAACCCTAAAAGGAAAGACTAGCCGGGATTAATTACACGCTACAAGTTCGCCAATCTTTCAGCCAGGCCAGTGTCGGTACTTTGAGGGAGGTCCCCCGTGCTTTCGCACGAACCTAATTATAGTAAACCTCATTTTCCCAGAGGCGTAACCCCGTTAACACCTTTCTAGACACCTACTTGATCGGCTAATTGTAATGTGTAAAACTCTCCCAGGAGTAACTCTTACTCGCAGCGGGTATCGGGATCCAACTATCTTATAGAAGGTATGCAATCTCATCGCAAATTTCAACATTTGAAATTCCCAATAATATTTTGCCCCAAGCAATCTATGACCTTAACTAAGTCAACAAACCATAAATCGCAAGTCAAGTTCAACCCGTACATTTCCCGATTGAATTAAACCCACCCGTACGACCCTTAACTGAGTCAACAAAGCCGTACGAATACCCTAATCCAATCACATCTCATGATTTAGCAGATAAACATTACTTAGCTACCGTACACTATGCCTTAACTAAGTCAACAAACATAGCACGAATACTAAATAATATCTATCTGAAATGACGGAGGGCTACGCAGGTTTTTCAGAAAACCCTGAGCGTAATGAACTTGATATCGTTGTAGAATCGAGTGATTTTAAATGGAATGCTTTTGAGGCTTTTCTAGTTTTGCTAAAGGGGTCACTCCCGGTGAAGGGATCGTCGGCCCTTTCCTCATCGAATAAGGTGCAGGATATATCATATATACCGCTGTGCAAAGCAAGAACTATAGTAGCAATCAAAAGACAAACCGAGTTTGTAGCATCTGCCAGTTATTGCTAAAGGAGTCACTCCCGGTGAAGGGATCTCGGTCCTTTCCTTATCGAATAAGGTGCTGGATGTTCTACAAGGAACACCGCTATGCAAAGCAAGAACTGTAGCTACCAGTTTTATAAACAAGTTTCTACAACATCTTAGGTTTCTTTTATTTCATTAATCTCATTAATGAAGTCCCATTTTGATTATGCTTCACAAGCATCTCTTTTGAAACGAAATCTGCAATATAACATATATCTCATATATATAATATTAACATTCGTCTCAGGCAGTAATATGATCTCATCACAGAACATTGCAGCAGAAGAACATATATGAAATATTGGATATACTAGGACGTCCGTGTTTTCAATACGAGCCAGTATAAAACACGGATTCCACGGTCGCGATGAATAGCCAAACCCACATCCCTAGACCCCTACGAGAGCGGCAAGTAACTCTGCCAATTCTAGGGTTAGGAGACCCGGTCTCGACTCCTCGAGATGGTCTCCCACTGGACCCTAGAACCCGGTTACTTGTGCTCCCCGCCTTGGGTCTACCTAATGCGGAAAAGTAAATAATATACAACGGTGACATCTTCCGCTACCTGGAAGTGCCCCAATAAAAGAATATTACATACAAATGAATTTTACATGAATGAAAAAGAAAAACTCTCATCTCACATAAAACCCCCGGCTATTCAAAACGCGACGATCCAATACAACATAACACAGCAACACATAATATCTCATATCATCAACGTAAGCAAGTATGCGTATCCCGATTGTCGTTGATGTATAGCAACGAAGCCGGCGATACTCCACATACTACGCTTACGGTCACAGAAAAGAAAGTGTAAAACTACAACAGTTGGAATCCGCAACCTCCTTAGACATCGCATGCCTAACCAAATGAATTTCTTAGACATCGCATGCCTAACAATTATAAACCCCGCATTTTAGTCTCATTATCGAAAACTCTTTTCAATATCAAGTCGGGCAATTCAACAAGATTCCCGACGTCCTGATCGAATGCTCGTCGCAAACTTTAGTAGACGGCCGCACCCCCGATACCGTCGACGAAGTGCACCAAGGCGGAACACCGCTACCGGGAGCACCCGAACGGATGCTTTCGGCGACGGGGTTCTCCTACAGTCACTTGGTCGGGGCTATGGAGTGAGGCTGCCTATTAAGTTTACCCGGCGAGTATCCGCGTACGCTACGTGATTGCGACGGACTTTTGATCACATCAAAATTCCGTGGCAACCGATCATCTGAGACTAAACTGCTATGTTTATAATATTCAAATTAGTTATCTCATAACTACCTGTGGATTCCAAATATTGTATCACATTCCAGATAAATAGAAAAAGTTAAACTTTCCGATCGAATCATCAAACACCCAAGATTTCCCAATATATTTCAACACTTGAAATCAGTTTAAAAACGTCCATCACATGCCACAGTACCAATGGTCCAGCCGTAGAAGGGTCAAGCCAACGCCTCACATGTGGCACGCCGTACTGCCCCAAACCCTAAGGTTCAAAGGGCAGTTCAAGACGGTCACATAATCGAGTTAAGGTTTGTTGTCTTCTAGAGGGTCCATCGAGTTACTTGCACGACTTAGAACATTCTTAAACACGAGGAAAAATCCAACTTTTGAAAAATTTTCCGACAGGGGAAAAAGTGAGTTATTGATATCCGTTCGAACTTTTTAACAGTTTCTATAAGATATCCGGAAAGCACACATAGACAAAATCTAATACTCCGATCGAAACATCGAATAACCAAAACAACCCAGCAAATTCAACAGTTGAATAATAAAATAAAAATTTCCAGAAAATACAACATTAGAAAATAGGAGTTACTGTGAAAAGCACATGCGCTGAATCGATCACGTGACCGCGCAAGCGCCGCACAAACGGGGGTGGGGCGGCGGTTCCGCGCTACTGTTGTCGAATTACGCGCACGTGTTTCACAGTAATTCTTGTAATTGCCTGCTGTAAATTTTGGACATTTTTAATTTGGAAAAATCCCAGATTTTAGAAAATTTCCAGAGAGCAATTTTGAGTTTAGTGTTTCGGGTTTTCCGGGTTCGATCGGACTTTAAACTTCGTCTAGATTTCGCCTAAAGCTCTAGCTTGGCTCTGATACCACTGTAGGGTTGCTAGGCACGCGCACAAGGGTCTACGAGGCATCAACCATGCCCGAATAAAAATTTAGCCGTGCCGAACAATCCGAATACGGAACTTTAAACTAGAGATTAGGCGATAACTTGCATGCTAAACAATTTAACACTAAGTGAGAGGGATTACAACCTTTGTAGATCCGGTCCTTCACTTCATATGCTCCGTGTTGTGGTCCCTTCGCTGCGATCATCGGGATCCGGACTCTCGAGAGGTTCCACGAAGAGAAAGACGCAACCTTTGCTTCCGATCTTCGATACTACGATGATCTACCTCGAAGTTTCTTTAACACAAGCTAACACTCATCAAATGATGTGAACACCCTCATCTAAATGGCAAGTGAAGATGAGAATGATGAAGTAGGAATTTTGCTCTATTTATTTATATTTTTCTCACATTTATCCATCACAAAATCAAAGCTAGAAACCATTTCAAGCTTTTTCATGGAAGAAGATGAAGGAGGAAGAAGAAGCTTAATTCATTTGTGATGAATAGGAAATAATAAATATGATAGATAAAGCAACCATGGTTCACTTAACCTATGTAGAGAATTGACTAGGGTTAGGGTTTTGGGTAAATAAAAGAATGAGTCATGAACAAATATCTTTCACAAAACAAAACAAATCCTTCTAGAAACTTCTAAAAAGATTAACCCTAATCCGAACCCTAATCAAGTTTAAACTCCACTAAACGAGTTGCATTAGTTATCATATCATGTTACAATATTATATATCACATATATAATATTTACCGTAACAAAAGAAAATAATACAATTAACATATATCACATATATATCAATGTATTACCCGAGTGAGAAAAAGAATCTTTTAGTGAGCAAATATTAGTTAATGCAATTTAATATATTACATATATTATTATACATTAAATTATCGAATCAACACTTGATCCGACAATCCGGCTATATCGCATATAACCGGCTAATATTTATCCGTACCGATTCATCGAATCAACACTTGATCCGATGACCCGGCTGATACCAAATATCGCGAGAGTATAATACGGTATCACATATCGCATTATCCTCGGTCCCGCACATATCACATATGTGCTCCTACTCCGTTTTGCCTGAGTCAAGAAACCTCTGTGTAGGACTCTAAAGAATCGTCAATACGCCGGCAGTAGGTGATGATCATATCAAACACCCACAAGCTGCAAGCGGTCAGCTAAACGTAACAGCTACCCAGGTATTGAGCGCTCAGAAGATCAACAAGCAAGCCTGTCCTTTCTCCTGCGAATCCAAACAGTAACACTCCCGTACAGTCCGGTCTCGTCGTCTGATATGTTGCATATCTCGCCTAGGGGTGGTAAACGTCAGACCCCAGTAGCTCGATAAGTCGTGTCGATATGAGGTCTATAACAGTTCGAGAAACTACTGATAACACTTACCAGTAAATCTCAGTAACCCTGGCCATGGATTTCCGGTTATAGCCAATCGAACACAGCACAACATCAACTCCCTATACCGGGAGAGACGAATCCCCTCCTATCGCTCATTGCCTCCATGTGATTCGGGACTATACCCAAAAGCCACCTTTTTGCACGCCCTCTTGGACGTGGTATGATGGAAATCAAAGCACAGTGGGAACCACACAAGACTCTATGACGATCTCGGGTCAACAGACTACTCTGTACCAGTGTCACCGGAGAACTGCCATCTGACGTATGGTATAATACCATCTGGGAGTTCTCGGCGAGTCCGTCCAGTGTACCCAGTCTCCACTGAGCACCCGTACACCATCCTTGATGTCAAACACCGATGGATATGGGATCATCCATCGCCCATCATATGGGTCAAGATGCGTATACGCTAGTCTACTCTGGTGCATCGATGCCCTGTCTCGATACACCCTCGACTAGGAACAGTTATAGGATGTACTCGTCAACTACCGCGGCCCCACTAGTATGATCCCATCATAGTCCCAGTAGTCGAGTACATATCCTAAGGGCTTTATCAACATGTAACATAGAGACTATCAGAGTACACGTTAAGATAAAGTACAACCAGATAGCATACTATCATGTCGAGCAAGAAAGTCCTCCCTATATATGTCCTAGCATCCACTACAATATACATCGTATGTACAGTAATGGCCTCTAGGGCATACATATAACTAACATGGCATTGATCAATGCCGTTATTGGGGTGCGTTCACTGGCACTTGCGAATCGCTGGGTGAACAACAACTCCATCTCTGCGAAGGTTTTGACGGAGTCATTTGGAAGTTCGGAGTACCACTCAAACGCCGTCTCCGATAAGCTGCCGACGAATTGGCGAAGCAAGAGCTTATCATCGCCGCCCTTGTTGCCACAAAGAGCCCTGAACTGGGCGACATGTTCATGGGGATTGCCTGTCCCCTTGTACACGTGGAACTTCGGGATCGTGTAGCCCGGCGGGTACTTTATCTGATCATACCAGCCTGGGTACGGTCGCCCAGTTCTAACAACTTGGCCAGCCGCTTCATTTGCCTGGTGAACTCTTATTTGCTGAGCGATATAATCATCCAGGGCGGCCTTAGAAATAGTTTCCTCTTTGGCTGCTGAAAGAGCCGGAGGAGGATTCGACGTCTCCCCTTTGTCTTCTTCAATGATGATCGGAGGGTCTTCAGCTGGAGGATCCGGCTGTAACATCATCCCGACCATGTTTTGGAAGAGAAGCGCCATTCGTTTTATGTTGGCAGCTTGTTCTGCAGCTTCTCTATCCTTCTTTTCGATGACTCTGCGTAGGAAGTCATCATCGGTTTCTTGTTCGTGACGCTGTTCCGACGACGCCTCCGGGGTTTCTTTTGGTCCGGTGAGTGCAGCCATTGCAGTCAGCATCTCCTGAAGCTTCTGCTGCTGTTGTTCCTGAGCTCTTGTGATGGTTCGGGTGAGTGGTCGGTGGCCCGTAGAAGCGCGGCTATCCTGTTTCCCGGACGCCATATAAATAGTATGGACCGTCGTGCCTCCAGACTTGGGGCATTTGGGCTCAGCTTCTTTACGATTTACCGCAGTCACAGTGGTCTTTCCCGGCCTCCTTTTCTTTTGAGCAGTTGACGTTGAGGGAGCCGTTGCAGTGGGCACCCAGGTGGTTGTCGTCCTTTGTGGTTTGCTAGGACGGTTCTCTTCCTTCTGAGCCTTCAGCTTTTTTTCTCGGCGGAGATAGTCCTGATCGATCACCGACTCCTGGACCCGTCGCCAGACTTTGTAAACTTTGGAGGACAGCCGTTAAGGAGACTAGTCCAACTTCGTTTCTGTAACATTCTCCACCGGAGGGGGAGATCTTTTCAGTACGGCGGTAGGAGAGTTCCTACGCACCTTGTTTAGTGATTGATTGATTCGAAAGAGTGTTTTTGTAGTTAACCGCAATCAGAACGGTGTCGCGTGTAGCTAGACCGAGGTGAGTACGGGTCGTCCTCAGGGAAACGTTGAATCTTTTACTCTTACTTTAGATGTGTTGAAAAGGGGGGGAGAAATAAGAATCTTGTGGAATGGTTTCTAGATCTACTTTAAACAAGAATGTAAAATATAGATCTAGATTTTTAGAGATTTAAATAATATAATAATAGGGCTTGTAGGGTTCGTTAGGATTTAGTAGTTATGGAAGATTAATTAAAAGTTACCCTTTTTATCCATTAATAGATTTAGAACTAGAACGACGGTGATGCGTGTAGATTAGGGTTTCTGGAGGGAAAAGGAATCCCACTCTTAACCCTTATCTTGACACGGAACTCCGTTCATATCTAGCCTTTACCAAAACAATCATTAATCTAATCTCTAATCGCGGTCGGAACTAGCAAAGAGTTGCTAGCGCGCCCGATTAGGATGTTAATGATTCTTTTGATAAAGTTCTTAAACTTTATAGGACTTAAAAAGGGTTTAATTATTTTCATCGTCCATTAGCCTACCCTAATCCTACGAACCCTAACAAGCGGAGAATTACTCGCGCATGTTGGGAGAAGAAGATGAAAAGAAAGAGAGGGAAAACATAATGTAAAATGCAAAAACAATTAAAAAGAACTACCTTTATTAATCAACTGAACAAGCTACACTTTTATTCCGTAGAAAATGATTACAAACTAGTGCTTCTCGATCTTTCCTAAGGAGGTAGTCGAACAGTCGATGATCAGCCTGGATGCGTGAGCGTCGGGAGCTTCGTGATCTCGTCGGCTTGATAGCTTTTCCAAGAGGCTCTCGGTGCCTTTTTATAGTGCAAAGCCAGAATATTTTGCTTCAAAAGTTGGTAAAATTCATCCTAGATTCACCCCAAAAATCCTCAGCATTTAATTCCTCAATCTTGCCGTGGATCCGCGGCACAAGGTGGGTAAGGCCGCGGATCCGCGGCCATTTAATCTCTGCCGTTCATCAAACTTCAGGGGCTCTGTTCTTGTGACATGTGGGCTCCTCTGGAATCTTTGTATCTTTGAAATCTTCTCTCGGTTGCTTCCAGACTTGGTCTCCAAGTTTGCTTCTTAATTTGGCAAGATTTCTTCAACAACTTGATTTGCTTGATTCTAGCCTTGGAAAATTCTGCACAACTTGGAAATATTCTGCACAACTTGGAAATATTCTGCACAACAACTCAAATAAGATTTTAGTAGACTTTGTTCTACTAGGATTAGGTCAATAATATTATTTGCATACATTTTCCTACCAAATACTAATTAAAATATATTAACACATGGAAAATAATGTTTTTACACATAAACCCTCATATATATAATATATTATAATAAAGTCCTTTTTTAATATGAAAATGGTAGGAAAAATGTAATACAAATGTGCAGTTTTATCAACTGAACAAATACCCCCAAACTTATCTTTGATCGTCCCGAGCAAACTAGTTTATTTAAGAGGAGAAAAAGAAAGGAGAAAACTAAGCACACTTTCGTAGGCAGACACGATTGCACTGAGCACGTGCAACAAGCCGTTAAACCTCTAGGTGTCCCTAGTAGGAGGAGTGTTGTCTCCTGAGGGTTTTCAGCGGATTACACCCACAAAATCCAATAACAAAATAAAGATGGTGAAATTTACATATAAATACAAGAACCATAAAAGAAATACTTTGAAAAGAAGAGTTTCCAACTATGCCAGCTTTTTAGTTGTCATGAGCCCTATCTTAATAGTCATGAAAATATGTTAGAAATCACATTATCCCTCAATAAAACATCGTCTTTATTCTTCATTCCTACCTTTCATCCAAACATTGATCATATACCCCTACGTGTGTGAAATGGTCATCTCTACACTCAGAGAATTCAATTCAAGCTATCATACTCTTGTCCATCTACCTTAGTACTTTTTAATTTGATGAATACTTAGAACTGCTCACACATTTTCATGCGACCGTTAATACTTCTTGAGGTACTAACCGACCGATTACTCATGTGTTTGCAGATTTGGTGATAATATTTTTCTCGTCTTGCACCACCTAAGGCTTAGCAGTGACTCCCAGACCAGTTGGCCTTAGGGCACTAGGTGAAGAGGCACCCTCGCTATATTTTTTATTGCTGCCTTGGCGATAACAAAACCAGTGTTCATTTTTCTTTTCACCATTTTTATATTTTCTTCATCATTTTTTTTTATTTCCTTCATACTTTGGCTTTTAGACAAGAGCATTTCAAGGTATCCTCGACTATCCCGAGTTTCAAGACGTGTGTAGGTGTATATTGTAGGGTATCAACATTAAAATTAGACTAACGTATCCTCAACGAACGTTTAACTTGATCTTAGTCCCAAATGAGACTAACGTATCCTTAAACCCAACCCAAAACCCAAATCTAAGAAAATACGGATTTGGACTAATCCACGCCCTACGGGCGACAACATAAATTAGTCTCCGTATACAATCCACAGGCAACCAAAAACAAAACATACACCCACGACACGAAGTGATCATCTGGAGAAGGAGAAAGTGGTTACCGCGATACAGTAGCATAATTAACTGCAGGGGCTTGCGCCTGCAGGGAAGAGCGTCCCCACAATCAAAAACCCCTCAACGAGGGGGAATCTGACGAAGTCTGCTACATCGGCCGCATCCGTTTAAACTTTCGATACATGGTGTCATAAATCAACTTGGTATCTTCGGAGAGGTGGACGGATAGCACCAATTAGTATCTGCCCCGAAATTCAGGCAAGATGGACCTACATGGTCGCGTCTCCGCGTTTTCGGCGGGGAACAGATTCTGGCACGCCCGGTGGGACCTTTTCCTCTTTCCACTCAACACTTCGTGTGTCGTTGTTCAGTTGATAAAACTGCACATTTAATATGACATTTTTCCTACTATTATTATATAATAAAAGGTGTTTATTATAATATATGATACATATGAGGGTTTATCTGTAAAAATACTATTTTCATGTGTTTATATATTATAAATAACATTTTGTAGGAAAAAGTAAGCATATAATATCCATAACATTTGGCACATTTAAATATGCTTACCTTATTAATACCTTTGACCAATTCTTAATGGTTAAGTTAGTATCTTAATAAAACAAACTCTACTAATATTGTTTGTTGAGTTATTGTGCAGAATTTTCAGTGCTGAAATCAAGGAAATCAAAGTTGACAAATCAAATCTACCAAAGATATTCAAGAAACTAATTCTGGTAGAAATGTAGAAAAGATTTTCAAAGTCTAGATACTCAAAAGATTACCAAGTGTTACAGATATGAAGCTACAAAAATTAGAGGCCATGATCTCACCAAAAGGGGGCGGATCCGCGGCCAAACCTATCCAATGGCCGCGGTTCCGCCGCGGATTTGAAGAGTTGAGATATGGGATTGTGGTGGTTAGGATCCTAACAACTAATTTCCATATTAGGAAACTAGGGTTCTGGCTCTGTGACTATAAATAAGGACCGAGAGCCTCTTGGAAAAATCATCAAGCCGGCGAGATCACGAAGCCCCAGACGCTCACGCATCCAGGCTGATCATCAACTGTTCGTCTACCTCCTTAGGAAAGATCGAGAAGCAACTAGTTTTGTAATCATTTTCTACGGAATAAAGTGTAGATTGTTCAAGTTGATTAATAAAGGTAGTTATTTTATTTAATTCTTTTGTATTTTACATTATGTTTCCCCTCTCTGTCTTTTCATCTTCTTCTCCCAACATGCGCGAGTAATTCTCCGCTTGTTAGGGTTCGTAGGATTATGGTAGGCTAATGGATGATGAACATCCCTAAACCCTTTTTAAGTCCTATAAAGTTTATGAACTTTATCAAAAGAATCATTAACATCCTAATCGGGCGCGCTAGCAATTCTTTGCTAGTTCCGACCGCGATTAGAGATTAGATTAATGATTGTTTTGGTAAAGGCTAGATTTGAACGGAGTTCTGTGTCGAGATAAGGGTTAAGAGTGAGATTCCTTTTCCCTCCAGAAACCCTAATCTACACGCATCACCGTCGTTCTAGTTTTAAATCTATTAATGGATAAAAAGGGTAACTTTTAATTAATCGTCCATGACTACTAAATCCTAACGAACCCTACAAGCCCTCTTATTATATTAACTATATTCCTAAAATAATCTAGATCTATAAATTTGCTCTCTTGATTAAAGTAGATCTAGAAACTTTTCACAAAATTCTTTATTCCTCCTCTCTTTCTCAACACATCTAAAGTAAGAGTAAAAGATTCAACGTTTCCCTGAGGACGGCCCGTACCCACCTCGGTCTAGCTACGCGCGACACCGTTATTGATTGCGGTTAACTACAAACAAATTTTCGATACCAATCAAATGGCGCCGTTGCCGGGGATACGTGCGTAATTTTTTATTCTTACTATTTGTGTTGAATTCTTAGACGATTCATATCATTATTAAAACAAAACTGCAAATTGCATATTTAACAATTTGTGTGTGAATTTTGCGAGGGAATCTGGAGTCACGGACTTGAGGAAACAGGAGATCTGGGGTTTCACATTTCTCTGGTATCTTTCTTAACTCTTTCTCTCTCCTCTAAAATCCAATAAAATCTATTTTCTGCAGGATTCTTTGCAAAATAGCGCCGCTCAAAAATCTTTTTGCAAAAGTTTTGTGATTGGTTTTGTTTTGCATATTTTAATACGGACTTTAAGAGGCAAAGACCAAATCAAGATTAGGTGGGGATTTCATCACCCTTCCTAAGCCCCACAAATCACAAACCGAGTATCTGCATCAACCCTACAATAATTTAAAAAATATCTAGACCAGACTCTAAGGACTGTCGCGCTCATTAAGGACAGAGGAAACTCATGAGTAATCTATCGCTTATCCGCATTACTTTTGTGGTGCTTAGGCAAGTGTGTCCAAGGCGAGTGGTTACTTAATTAGGACCACTACTTTTGTAGTAGGGAGCCTCCCACTCACCTGGCACTTACCTGGCTATAAGAGTAGTAAAGAGGCGGTAGAGGATTTATCCTGCGGCTTGTCCTTTGGAAGTCTAGGAGCGGTATAGAGATTGGACCTAGGTGACCTTAGTTCTAGGGTTGCTTGTGCATCTTAGGGAGATTTGTCTTAAGTCCCACTTTTTTTCAAAACAAGCCAATTTTAAATTACACACACGCTGCCACTTGCACTAAACCCGCTTAGTGCATGCTTGGCTGGACATGGGATCCTAGTGCCCGTCTTGTCCGCTTTCCTGCTATCGACGCCGAAGTCGGTACTTCTTCATCTTCTTTTCCCCCACCACACACGACCGAGATGGACGGTACTCCATCAGATTATAACACTACGCTGCTGCCACCCGTAGGTGCGCAGAATCCACCGCGCATCTCTCTCCAAGAGAGATGCTATCCTATCCGTGGTCCTCTTCCCACTTGTCTATCTCTTCCACTACCTAACGGGGATAATTTCGAAATTAAACCCCATTACATCAATCTGCTGCCCAAATTTCACGGGCTTGAATCGGAAGTCGCATACGTTTTCATCACCAAATTCGAAAACGTATGCGCAATGATGGGTACTTCACAGTTGACTGTCGATACTATGCGTTTGCGTCTTCTCCCATTCACACTGTGCGACTTGGCAGAAAAATGGCTTTACAATACTGCCGCACACTCTATCACTAATTGGGATGAATTCGTAATAGCATTTCTTAAGAAGTTTTACCCAAACCATAAGACTGCCCTTGTTAGAAGCGAGATCAACCAGTTCACCCAGCTTCCCAACGAACCATTTTGAAAGTGCTTTGAACGTTTCAAGGATTTGCTTGTCCAATGTCCTCATCATGGAATCAATAGATGGGATTTATGTCGGATTATATATGAGGGCATTAATCCAGCGACAAAGCAGATGCTTGAAACAATGTGTCAATGCAATTTCATGTCTAAAGACGACGGTGAAGCTTGGAAGTATCTGGAAGACCTCGATGAACACACTTTGCAGTGGGAAAGCGTAAGACCGCCTTCATCTAAGGAAGGTGTTCACCAGCTCGATGTTTCCATCACAGTGAAAGCCGAAATGGCAGCGATGCAGAAGAAACTCGACGCTATTGAGAGCAGATTCTCATCAGTTTCCCTAAATCAGGTTACACTTCGTAAGACCGTCTGTGGTTGCTGTTCGGATCCTTCACACTCAACGGAAGAATGTCCTATGAATGCATCGTTTCAAGCGAATGCTGCTTTTCAGCAGCGACCTAGAAACGACCCTTATTCTTCCACGTACAATAAAGGATGGAGGAATCATCCTAACTTTGCTTGGAATCAAAACCAACAAAGCAATTATCAAAGACCTCCTCCACAGCAACCACAACCACAGAATCAGCCCCCCTTTCAGTCACAGAATTTCCAAAATCCGGCCAACATTTCTACACCACAAGTGGCCGGTACTGACAACTCACTTGCACAAACTTTGGATATGTTCATGAAACAATCCATGCAAATTTCGGCTGAGATGAGATCTTCTATTGATACCATAACGAAAAACTCCGCCTCCCATGGTGAGAGTATTAAATTATTAGAAAACCAAATCGCACAGTTAAACGCCGCAATGAGTGTGAGAGAGAAAGGAAAACTCCCATCTCAACCCATACCTAATCCTGGCTACTCACAAAGTTATAATGTGAGTGCTGTTACCACGTTGAGATCGGGAAAAGTGCTGAATAACCGAATGGGTGAGCAATGTGATGATAGTGACACCAATGATACCCTAGCTTCTTCTTCTTTTCCTAATTCGTTTAGTCATCCACCTTCACCCGAGCCTATTCTCCGTTTTCCCCAAGGCTCGAACATTTCGCCGAATCTATCTAAGTCGATTCCCACTCCAATTTTGGGATCGAATCCGTCCCCACAGTCTTCTCCACAAACGTTGGACCCAAAACTTATTGATCAAGCACCTTATCCAAGCAGGTTAAGGGGCAACAGACCAAGTCCACAAATGGAGAAGATTGTGGAAATTTTTAAGCAAGTTAACATAAACATTCCTCTCCTAGATGCTATTCAACAAGTTCCGTCATATGCGAAAATCCTAAAGGACTTGTGCACTAGGAAGAGAAAAGTTCAAGTACCTAAAAAAGTTTTCCTTACGAGTAATGTGAGCACAGCTTTTACACAACAACTACCCAAGAAACGAAAGGACCCCGGAAGTCCTACAATTTCAATTTCTATTGGGGGTAAAAATATCAATCGTGCTCTACTCGATTTAGGTGCTAGTGTTAACTTGCTTCCGTATTCTGTTTATGAGCAATTAGGGATCGGAGAGTTAAAGCCGGCGCATTGCACTCTTCAGATGGCCGATCGATCTATCACCCAACCTAGGGGTGAGCTAGAGGATGTGTTAATCAAAGTCGGGGAATTCATATTTCCTATGGACTTTATCGTTATTGATACACAACCTGTGGCAAACCCACGCAATCAAATCCCGGTGATACTCGGTCGACTCTTTTTGGCCACTTCCAACGCAGTAATCAATTGTAGAAACGGCTCTATGACCCTATCCTTTCGGAAGAAGTCAATTGAGATTAACATTTACAAGTTGGGAAGTGAACCCTCTGAACCCTATGCTTATGTGTGTTCTGTCGAATTAATGGATGTCGACAGCAGCGAATTTGATCAACCTCATAATTCTGACTCTTTTCATATGTTGTTGCTTGACACGGACTCTTCCACCGAGTTGTCCGGGTCAACATCTAACGCTGATGTGGAACTTTTTATAGAGTCTGACGATTACCCTGTTTTTCCTGATGACATTATTCTTCGGGGTATCGATGAAAGCTTTGAGGAAATTTTCGCTGATGAACTCGCATATTTAAAAGACACGGGTGTTGAGATGAATCAACTCCAAGATAAAGAAATTGAACCTCCACCCCTTCTTCTTGACAACCACGATAATGCGAGTAATCTATCATCACTATCATTGTGTCGTCTCTCCAAATTGAGACGCAATACTTTTCCATTACACCTCTTATCACATCCCCACTTCTTCACGTCGAAAGGTGACATGTTCTTCCACCAACCTTGGTGCTTCATCGATAAAAATTTTGAATGGTTGGTGTTGACTTTTGGTCTTTGTAAGGCTTTAATTTGACCAATAACCTTGATCCCCTCGTGTGATTTTAAAAAAAGATTAAAATTGTTTAACTCATGTTTGGGGGGGATATTTTGGCTCTTGAAAGAAAATCATTTTTACAAAATTATGAACCTAAAATAAGTTTGGGGGAGGATTTTCACTTTTATATATTCTTGCCCCCATTAATAATTTCCTCCAAAGTCTACAGGTTTTTGAGCTTAACGGATGACATCAGTGAGGACACTGCTGTAAACAGGTTTGGGGGAGGTTTGTGCTTATTTACACATCAATTTGCATCATACTTTGCATAAGCACAACATTTTCAAAAATTTTAAATGTTTTCATTATAACAAAAGAGTAGAAAGTGAAAAATTATATATGAAAGATAGGAATAGTTTAAGAAAACCAAGAAAATTAGAAGTTTTCTTAAACGAACTGGTAATAAGTAGTTATGAGCTGTTGTCCCAAGGGTTAGTAAGATGAAGGAAGTCACGAATCTGATGATAAAAATAAGTCTGAAAAATAGTCTCTATTCTGGAAGCCAAACATTTGAATGTTGATACCCTACTATATGCACTTACACACGTCTTGAAACTCGGGATAGTAGAGGATACCTTGAAATGCTCTTGTCTAAAAGCCAAAGTTTGAAGGAAATAAAAAAATGAAGAAAATATAAAAATGGTGAAAAGAAAAAAATGAACACTGGTTTTGTTATCGCCAAGGCAGCAATAAAAAAATATAGCGAGGGTGCTTCATCACCTAGTGCCTTAGACCAACTGGTTTGGGAGTCACTGCTAAGCCTTAGGTGGTGCAAGACTGGAAAATACTATCACCTAATCAGTAAGTACATAAGTAATCGGTCGGTTAGTGCCTCAAGAAGTATTAACGGTCGCATGAAAATGTGTGAGCAAATCTAAATATTCATCAAGTTAAAAAATACCGAGGTAGATGGACAAGAGTATGATAGCTTGAATTTAATTCTCCGAGTGTAGGGGTGTTCATTACACACACGTAGGGTTATATGATCAATGTTTGGACGAAAGGTAGGAATGAAAAATAAAGACGATGTTTTATTGAGGGGTGATGTGATTTCTAACATTTTTCATGACTATTAAGATAGGGCTCATGACAACTGAAAAGCTAGTATAGTTGGAAACTCTTATTTTTAAAGTCTTTCATTTATGGTTCTTATCTTTATATGTAAATTTCACCATCTCTCTTTTATTATAGGATTTTGTGGGTGTAATCCGCTGAAAACCCTCAGGAGACAACACTCCTCCTACTAGGGACACCTAGAGGTTTAACGGCTTGTTGCACGTGCTCAGTGCAATCGTGTTTACCTACGAAAGTGTGCTTAGTTTTCTCCTTTCTTTTTCTCCTTCTCTTGAATAAACTAGTGCTCGGGACGATCAAAAATAAGTTTGGGGGTATTTGTTCAGTTGATAAAACTGCACATTTAATATGACATTTTTCCTACTATTATTATATAATAAAAAGTGTTTATTATAATATATGATACATATGAGGGTTTATCTGTAAAAATACTATTTTCATGTGTTTATATATTATAAATAACATTTTATAGGAAAAAGTAAGCATATAATATCCATAACATTTGGCACATTTAAATATGCTTACCTTATTAATACCTTTGACCAATTCTTAATGGTTAAGTTAATATCTCAATAAAACAAACTCTACTAATATTGTTTGTTGAGTTATTGTGCAGAATTTTCAGTGCTGAAATCAAGAAAATCAAAGTTGACAAATCAAATCTACTAAACATATTCAAGAAACTAATTCTGGTAGAAATGTAGAAAAGATTTTCAAAGTCTAGATATTCAAAAGATTACCAAGTGTTACAGATATGAAGCTACAAAAATTAGAGGCCATGATCTCACCAAAAGGGGGCGGATCCGCGGCCAAACCTATCCAATGGCCGCGGTTCCGCCGCGGATTTGAAGAGTTGAGATATGGGATTGTGGTGGTTAGGATCCTAACAACTAGTTTCCATATTAGGAAACTAGGGTTCTGGCTCTGTGACTATAAATAAGGACCGAGAGCCTCTTGGAAAAATCATCAAGCCGGCGAGATCACGAAGCCCCAGACGCTTACGCATCCAGGCTGATCATCAACTGTTCGTCTACCTCCTTAGGAAAGATCGAGAAGCAACTAGTTTTGTAATCATTTTCTACGGAATAAAGTGTAGATTGTTCAAGTTGATTAATAAAGGTAGTTATTTTATTTAATTCTTTTGTATTTTACATTATGTTTCCCCTCTCTGTCTTTTCATCTTCTTCTCCCAACATGCACGAGTAATTCTCCGCTTGTTAGGGTTCGTAGGATTATGGTAGGCTAATGGATGATGAACATCCCTAAACCCTTTTTAAGTCCTATAAAGTTTATGAACTTTATCAAAAGAATCATTAACATCCTAATCGGGCGCGCTAGCAATTCTTTGCTAGTTCCGACCGCGATTAGAGATTAGATTAATGATTGTTTTAGTAAAGGCTAGATTTGAACGGAGTTCTGTGTCGAGATAAGGGTTAAGAGTGAGATTCCTTTTCCCTCCAGAAACCCTAATCTACACGCATCACCGTCGTTCTAGTTTTAAATCTATTAATGGATAAAAAGGGTAACTTTTAATTAATCGTCCATGACTACTAAATCCTAACGAACCCTACAAGCCCTCTTATTATATTAACTATATTCCTAAAATAATCTAGATCTATAAATTTGCTCTCTTGCTTAAAGTAGATCTAGAAACTTTTCACAAAATTCTTTATTCCTCCTCTCTTTCTCAACACATCTAAAGTAAGAGTAAAAGATTCAACGTTTCCCTGAGGACGACCCGTACCCACCTCGGTCTAGCTACGCGCGACACCGTTCTGATTGCGGTTATTCTACAAACACACATTTTCGAATCAATCAGTCGTGTTCGCGAACGAATCGCGGTTTGATATGGTTGCCCTTGGGTTCGAGGTATTAAAATTTGGTGTCTTGCTCCGTGTAGAAAACGAAAGATCAATGGCCTCTAACTGCACAAGCTGCAATAATGGCAATAACTCTCACTCCGTCCCCGCAGGAGGAGTGACCTACGGGCCTCAGGCGGCCTCTGCTTTTACAATGCCGGTGGACCAGGTGACTCAGGCCACCACTGGGCTATTCTTCGGGTCCATGCTCCCACCCATGAAGTTCAATGCCCGCTGGCGTTACAGGAAGCCCCAAAGAAGTCGGTCTTTGATCGACTTACCATTGCTGCGGCCCCTCTCAATGGGTCATCCAGCTCCAACACCTCCGTCTTTGACAGACTGGGCCAAAACTCATTTGGGCCCATGAAGAAGCCCGTGATACCGGAAAGAGTTATCCCTAAGCGGATAGCCATTCCTGCTCATAAAGTCGTCAAGGAGGCTTCTTCTGCCAAGAATTCAGTCTTCACAAGGCTGGCCATTCCGGCTCCCGCTCCAGGCGAAGTCCTCAAGGCTGCTTTCCCTGCTCGGAAGTCTGCATTCGATAGGTTGACTATCCCCACTCAGCGGACATCAGTATTCAATAGGCTGACAACGACAACTTCTGACCAACACAGGGGGCATAAGGAAGTAACTCCTACAGCTGAGATAATCCCAACGGCTCGACATGCTCGACGTCGCCACTGCGCCGAGTGAGGAAAGCTGGGGGCAATTCCCCTTCTGGACTAACTCCGCCAGCTCCAATGGTGGAAGTTGATGCTACTGTTCCAACTGGGAACAGCTTTGAACTACTTAACAGGGTGCGCAAGAATTCACCAACTGCTGTGCTGAAAAGATCTCCTCCACCTATGGAGAAAGCCCCAAAGGCGAAGCTGGAGCAGCCCCCTCAACGGCTGTCCTCTAAAATTTACAAGGTCTGGCGTCAAGTCCAAGACTCCGTGGTAGATCAAAACTATCCCCGCCGACAGAAAAAGATGAAGGTTCGGCAAGAAGAGGATCACCCTGTCAAACCACAGAAAGCGACAGCTTCTTAGGTGTCCACTGCAACTGCCTCCTCAACCTCGACCGCTCACAAGAGGAGAAAGCTGGAGAAAATCCCGGTGTCTGCGAATAATCGCAAGAACACTGAATATAAACGCCCCAAGTCTGGGGGCATGGTAACACATACCGTTTATATGGATTCCGGAAAAGAGGAAAGCCGTGCTTCTACGGGTCATCGACCGCTTACGCGATCAGTGACTAAGGCTCAGGAGCAACAACAACAAAAGCTCCAAGAGATGCTAACAGCTATGGCCACACTCACAGGACCGAAAGCAAGCCTAGAGACATCCTAGGAGCAGCGCCGTGAGCAGGAAACTGATGCCGAATTCCTTCGGAGAATGCTTGAGAAGAAGGACAAAGAGGCCGCGGAACAAGCGGCCAATATAAAACAGATGGCCCTTCTATTCCAAGATATGGTGGGCATGATGATCCAGCCGGATCCCCCAGCCGAAGATCCTCTAGTAATAATTGAAGATGATAGAGAAGAGACATCAAATCCTCTACTGGCTCTGTCAGCAGCCAAGGAGGAGACCATCTCTAAGGCCGCTTTGGATGACTACATTGCTCAGCAAATACGAGCTCACCAGGCGAATGAAGTGGCTAGACAAATTGTTAAAACTGGACGACCATATCCAGGCTGGTATGACCAAATAAAGTACCCGCCGGGATATACGATCCCTAAATTTCATGTATATAAAAGGACGGGAAATCCGCATCAGCACGTCACTCAATTCAGAGCCTTGTGCGGCAACACTGGAGGTGACGATAAGCTACTACTCCGCCAGTTTGTTGCCGGTTTGTCGGAGACGGCATTCGAGTGGTATTCCGAACTCCCAAATGACTCTGTCAAGACATTTGCAGAGATGGAGTTGCTATTCACCCAGCGTTTCGCGAGTGCTAGTGAACGCACCCCAATCACGGCATTGATCAATGCCAGAGTGAAGCCTGGAGAAACATGGGTCCAGTATGCAATACGGTGGCGGAATCTATGGTCGAAGTGCGAGCAGCGCATCGAAGAAGCGCCTGCGATAGACATGTTCATGGGTACTCTTGACCTTCAAGCGACCATATCCCAATTCATGATGTTCTTCAAGCCGACCACCTTCCAGGCCTTGATTGACAAGCTAGCCCAAATGGACCAGATGGGCCATAGGCCTTCCTCTTCAAAGTCGGAGCCTCGGAATGAAAATGGCAAAGGGAAAGCAATCTTCTTTGCCAACGCTCAACAACAATCGAGCGGCCCGAGACCGGTTGTTCGCCAAAGCAACAAGAGGCAATCTCTCGAAGAAAAGTTGAGACGTCCTTACTCGTTTCCCCGGGATAAAACAAGGAAACTGTTTGAAATGGCAGTGCGCAATGGGCTCATCACTCTACCGGAGTCGAGACACCCAACGCGACCGACTGACGTCAACGATCCCAATTACTGCCCCTACCATCGAGTATTGGGCCATCCACTCGAAGACTGCTACGTCTTCAAAAATTGGGTTGAAGACCAGTATCAACAGGGTAAGTTCGCGCTGTCCGAAAACTGGAAGGTAAATCCGCCACAACTACATGCTCCGAAAAAGATGGACATGCCGGAGGCATCGTGCTCATTCATAAAGGAAGCTCCATGGGAAGTTGTTCTTTCGGCAAAAACTAAAAGAATGCTGAAAGATCTTCAAACATGTCCGGCGATCAGGTGGAAAAGCCCACAAGAGCCGGAAATCATCGACGGGATGCTGAAACTATGCCCAACAACGGGAATTAATAGCAATGGGCAAAGCACCCAGGAACAGCCATCACAGTCTTCGAAGAAAAAGAAGAAGACCAAAAAGCCCGCGCAATCTAACGACAAGCGCACGGATCTGCAAAAGCATATTGACGCGCTGAAAGAATACAACCAGAGGGCCTGAACCCCAGTCACGCTTCAAGAGTTCCTCAGTCACATCCTTGAGAATGAAGATAACGACAATGATGAGGGAGACGACTTGTCAGAAGAATCCGAAGATCATGTGGCAAGTTGCCACATGATCGCTCATTTGTCGTTAAGTAACAAAGCAGCTCACTCGGCGTTAGGAGATAACGTAGAGGAGCTGGGGGCAGGAGCAGTGCCAAAACCCTTGGATTATATGACAAGGTCTAGCATGGAGAAACCTACTTAATCATAAAGCATCCGGCGAAATTTCTCCTCAAAGCTACAGAGGACCGAAATGTCCCTAAATTAACAATGGACCGCAATGTCCTAAAACTTGCAAATGACCGAAACGTCGTTAAACTACTACCAACCCGCGGCATCTTCAGGCTGACGTGGTAAAAAAAAACAAAAAAAGGTACGTCCATAAGCAAAATGGGCACGGATGAAAACCCGAAAGGGCTCCGTGAGTAAAAAAAAGCAGGACTACCGGCGAGTTTGTGAAAACCTGAAAAGGCGCAATCTCGTTAAAAGACACTTGCAAGATCCTCTCGACCCTGTGAGGAGAAAACACCTATGTGAGATCCTTACGACTCACAAGGGAGTGACACACTTAGGGATCCTTACGATTCCTAAGGAGAAATTACACTTACGAGATCCTCACGACTCGTAAGGAGAACCCTCTTATGAGACCCTCACGGCTCATAAGATTCAAAAGCCTTAAGCTACAAGGATCTTAACCTGTTCTTAAGCCATCAGATTTCTCAGTTTGCCCTACAAGCGGTTCAATATTGACCCTTGTATACAATCCACGGGAACGAACGAACATTTCCCTAATAGAGTCCCACCAGCGACTAGGGATGTGCTCATACGGTGAACAAACACTTGTAGGTCCTCTCGACTTATAAGGAGAAAACACTATTGTAAGATCCTTACGACTAATAAGAGAACACACACTTAGGAATCCTCACGATTCCTAAGGAGAAAACGCACCTACGAGATCCTCACGACTCGTAGGGAGAAACACCTTTATGAGACCCTTACGGCTCATGAAGTCAAAAGCCTTAGTCGATGGGATCCTAACCCTGTTTGCTAAGCCACCTTTGTTCGATATCGACAGAGGCAAATGATGATTCTCTCCTGGCAATATCCCAGTTGTAGCGATGCTGATGCCTAAATCGGTATCAAATTCCAAGTCCTTTCATGGCAAATGATGATTCGCTCCTGGCAATATTCCAGTCGCAGCGATGCTGATGCTGAGATTGGCACTAGATTCCAAGTTCCACACTCGCGATAAAAAATCAGCGAGCCAAAAATGCATATGAAATAGCCGAAATGATAGGGCAACTTGCAATGAAATCAGCAAGTAAAAATATATGCATACAAAAACAGCCGAAATGATTGGGCAACTCGCAATAAAAGGCAGCGAGTAAAAAGAAAAATGGCCGAAATGATTGGGCACCGCGATAAATAGCCAAAATGATTGGGCAATCACGATTTTCGCGATATAAAAAGCTGAAATGATAGAGCATCGCAGAAAGAAAAAAAATGAAAGAATGAAACTTTTTGCCCTGAAGGTGAGGTCACATTGACCCCTGTATACAATCCATGGGCACAAACAAGAAGAGAACCATATCGTCCCACCAGGCTTCGTCTAAGCGAAGCCAAATCTTGACGGTTCACAGACAGCCTAGAGATCACCAACGGTGTTTCTCCTTACTCCAGCAGGATGCAGATGCGACGTCAAAAAACGACCCTAGGGTCGAAACAACGAAACCATGGCAAAGTCCCCAAGTTCCAAATCTCGACGGTTCACAGACAGCCTAGAGATCACCAACGGCGTTTCTCCTCACTCCAACCAGATGCAGACGTGACGTCAACAACTGACCTCAGAGTCACAACGAACCGGAGCCATGGCAAAGTCCCTAGTTCCAAATCTCAATGGCCACATCTACGGCCCGAAGACCAACAACGGTGTGCCTCCTCATTCCAGCAAAACACAAATGCTACACCATCAATCAGAGCCACGAAAAAGTCCCCAGTTCTAAGACTCTACGGTTCACAGACAACCTGGAGTCAACTAATGACCCCGTCTCGGATACACGTCAACAAATGACCCCGTCGCGGAAACACGTCATCAAATGACCCCGTCTCGGAAATACGTTATCCAATGACTCTGTCTCGGAAACAAGTCAACCAACCCCAGGGAAATCAGTTTCCTTGACAACCCCCTCGATTCAGGGAAATCAGCATCCTTGACGAGAGCATCTCGATTCGCGTCGACCCGCAGAGAAATCAGCGTCTTTGCAGGAATACCTCGATTCGTCTCAACCCTAGGGAAATCAGTGTCCTTGGCAACCTCCTCGATTCAGGGAAATCAGCGTCCTTGACGAGAGCATCTCGATTCGCGTCGACCCGCAGAGAAATCAGTGTCTTTGCAGGAATACCTCGATTCGTCTCAACCCCAGGGAAATCAGTGTCCTAGGCAAAAACCTCGATTCAGGGAAATCAGCGTTCTTGACGAGAGCACCTCGATTCGTCTCAACCCCAGGGAAATCAGTGTCCTTGGCAACCTCCTCGATTCAAGGAAATCAGCGTCCTTGATGAGAGCATCTCGATTCGCATCGACCCGTAGAGAAATCAACGTCTTTGCAGGAATATCTCGATTCGTCTCAACCCCAGGGAAATCAGTGTCCTTGGCAAAAACCTCGATTCAGGGAAATCAACGTCCTTGACGAGAGCACCTCGATTCACGTCGACTCGCAGAGAAATCAGCGTCTTTGCAGGAATACCTCAATTCGTCTCAACCCCAGGGAAATCAGTGTCCTTGGCAAAAACCTCGATTCAGGGAAATCAGCATCCTTGATGAGAGCACCTCGATTCACGTCGACCCGCAGAGAAATCAGTGTCTTTGCAGGAATACCTTAATTCGTCTCAACCCCAGGGAAATCAGTGTCCTTGGCAAAAACCTCGATTCAGAGAAATCGGCGTCCTTGACGAGAGCACCTCGATTCCCGTCGAACCGCAGAGAAATCAGCGTCTTTGCAGGAATACCTCGATTCGTCTCAACCCCAGGGAAATCGGTGTCCTTGGCAGAAACCTCGATTCAGGAAAATCAGCGTCCTTGACGAGAGCATCTCGATTCGCGTCGGCCCGCAGAGAAATCAGTGTCTTTGCAGGAATACCTCGATTCGTTTCGACTCTAGGGAAATCAGTTTCCTTGGCAAAAACCTCAATTCAAGGAAATCAGCGTCCTTGACGAGAGCATCTCGATTCGCGTCGACCCGCAGAGAAATCGGCGTCTTTGCAGGAATATCTCGATTCGTTTCAACTCCAAGGAAATCATTGTCTCTGGCAAAACCTCGATTCAGGGAAATCAGCGTCCTTGGCAAGAGCATCTCGATTCACGTCGACCCGCAAGGAAATCAGTGTCTTTACAGGAATACCATGATTTGTTTCAACTCCGAGGAAATCAGTGTCCTTGGCAACCTCCTCGATTCAGGGAAATCAGCGTTCTTGACGAGAGCATCTCAATTCGCATCGACCCGCAGAGAAATCAGTGTCTTTGCAGGAATACGTCGATTCGTCTCAATTCCGAGGAAATCAGCGTCCTTGGCAAAAACCTCGATTCAGGGAAATCAGCGTCCTGGACGAGAGCATCTCGATTCGCATCTACCCGCAGAGAAATCAGCGTCTTTGCAGGAATACCTCGATTCGTTTCGACCCCAGGGAAGTCAGTATCCTTGGCAAAACCTCGATTCAGGGAAATCAGCATCCTTGGCGAGAGCATCTCGATTCGCGTCGACCCACAAGGAAATCGGTGTCTTTGCAGGAATACATCGATTCGTTTCAACCCCAGGGAAATCGGTGTCCTTGGTAAATACCTCGATTCAGGGAAATCGGTGTCCTTGGCAAATACCTTGATTCAGGGAAATCAGCGTCCTTGACGATAGCATCTCGATTCGCGTCGACCCGCAGAGAAATCGATGTCTTTGCAGGAATACCTCGATTTGTCTCAACTCCGAAGAAATCAGCGTCTTTGGCGAGAACCTCTCGATTCGTTTCGACCCGTAAGGAAATCAGTGTCTTTGCGGGAATCTCTCGATTCGTCTCAACTTGCGGGGAAATTAGTGTCCCTACGCATAAAGAAAATTTTCTTGTGGGATCCTTACGATTCTCAAGAGAAAACACACTTAGGAGTCCTCACGACTCCTAAGGAGAAAAGACACCTACGAGATCCTCTCGACTCGTAGGGAGAAAAGTCTTTATGAGACCCTCACGGCTCATAAAGTTGAAAAGCCTTAGGTGGCAGATCTTAACCTGGCTCCTAAGCCATCGCTGTCCTACAAGGAAATCAAAATAGACTGTCCACAAAATGCACTTACTAAAAGGGACACATCATCATGAAGCAAAATATGTCTTTTATTCATGCATCAAAATGAATACAAAGTACAATTTATGAAAGAATCAAAAAATACTCTTATTCAGGAGTATGTACAAAAGAAAAATATAAAAAATGCAATTCTTCAAGCTTGCGGATGATTCAAAAGGTTCATCAGTTCATCCTTCCTTTCTTGGGTGTCTGCTTCAAAATTGACTATGGCTACGAGACAGGCCTCCGCTTCCGACCGTTGGGCCTGATGTGAGGCAAGCCGGCCTTCAAGCTCCTGCTCAATAGCTTTATGAGCGTCAACCATCGTGCGGGTAAAGGTAACAGCTTTATCAACAGCCACCACGTTCTTGATTGTGGCTTGAAGCTCCTGCCAAAGTTCATATGCGTGGGTGGTCTTAGCTGTAAGTTCGGCTTGAAGCTCCCCGAGCGCGATTGAAGCCAGCTTCCTCTCTGAGAACTTTCGGCGGAGCCTCTTTTCACAGGAAAGCGTATTAGCAGCATATCGCTTAATCAGTCCCTACAAGCTTGTCTTCGCAGCCACCACCTCCGAAAGAAGACGCGTGAATTCAAGACTATACAGGCAAGCCTCCACTCGACGACAAAATTCGACCCAGACTTGCACAAATGCCTCACTGTGATAAGTGGCAAGAAAAAGGAGAGAACCGTTTGCTTCGGCAGCAAATTCTTCGGTCGTGAGTGAGCTACCAACACGAAGATCTTCGATCAGCGCTAACAAATAGTGAAGACTCAACTTGGCCATACGTTCGGATGCACGCAGCGCATAAGAGCCAGACGGCATGAGAATGCGAGTCTCCAACGGGGTAAAAGTAGGCAGAGCTGTTCAAGATTGATAAATGATCAGCGAAGGTTGCAAACAGAGGACAGATGCAAAAGCGTCGAAACCTTACTTACCCACGTTTATACAAGAAGAGTTTGGAAGATCTCCAGGCCCATCAAGGACCTCAACCTCATCGTCAGCTTCCAGAACTATAGAAGACGTGAACATTGTTACATGAAGAAGTAACGATATCGAGAAAGGAGCGAACAATACTAACCTTGCCCGGAGGATAGAATGATGCGCTGAGGGGATATCGCCTGTGGAGCAGCCAGTTCCAGCAGACGCTGGAAAGACTTCCTGGGAGACAGGCCAGCGATGGACGCCGCCAATCCTCGTGGCTCTGAAAAGACAGGAAAGTTCAGATAATGAAGAGATCGATAAAATAAAAGAAAGAACAATACCTTCGATGCTCTTCCCACTCTGGGTTGGAGGGATGGCAGCTTCGGCGGCCTCTTCTGTGCCCCCAAGCACATCATCGGGGATGTGGGTCAGTATCATAACTTCCGGTGGAGGAGCAGTGATCATCGCTACAGGCTCCAATGAAAGGACGGTGGCCTCGACTACCTGTCCCACAGTCTTCGGGCCGACCCCAGAGAGATCCATTGAATCCATGGCCGATGAAGATGCCTCTTCTGGAGAAGCAAGCACCTGTGGAGCAGGAATCACCGAGGGAAGCTCCATTGCAGGAACGACAATTGCATCGACCCCCTCCGCACTGATTAGTACCTCATCGGGGATATTTGCAGAGTACATAGTCAGGGCGCGACTTGGACTCAGATCCTCTGCCATCAGCGAAGTCCCTGCAAAGTTTGCACGAGGATAAGGATATGTATATATATAAGCAGTGCAAAATACTATAAAAGACTATATAAGTATACCAATGCGTAAAGGAGCTTCTCGTATGGCTTGTTCAAGCCGACGCTCCTTCCTGAGGAGGTATGCCCGCTGGGGTTCAAGGGTAGACTCGTGGCCACCAGTCCATAACGAAAGTGCATCTGTCACGCCCCGCTTCCCAAAATACGTATTACGAGGGGTAGACAAGGTCAGCCATGCTCCTACGGTCAAGGAAAAGTCCTGCCGTAGTCACACTTCGGCTTCTAGTTTTTCATGGTAAACAGTAAATGATGCACAGGTAATGAGAAAAGCAGTAACTGGATGAAACAATGTAAAGAACTGACCTGAGTGGAAACAAACGAATATAACTCTGGATAGCAAGTCGAGGTGTCTGTGATATACGTTTAGTCCTGGTCCAGGCTAAATCTTCTCCTCTCGCTGAGCATGCATACTCAGGTCGTCAGAGCGACACAAAAGCAATATAATATATAAAATCATATGACAATATTCTACAGTGACAATAGGTATATATAACAGTAGATCAATGGCAGTATGGATATGAACATGCAGTAATCAATGCAGCGGAACAGTAAAAGCAGTAGAACGACATGCCACGTGTGTCAACACAATATGTAAGGTATATCAATGCCAGTATCCCTATCAGTCTCTAAGTCTTACTGTACAGGTCACTAAGCCTATCGTCAGTCCAAGTGTGAGAGTCAACCACTCGCGAGTGTCCTCCACCCAAGGGTAGAACCCAAGGGCAAGGGACCACGGGCCCAACATGTATATCACGGTGATAATCACATACCCTGTAAATCTCCATATATCTCCCTAAATATATAAGCCGACATGGGACTCCCGAGATTCTGTTGAACTCACACTCAAACTACCCCACACCCCGTGGTCTACATCAAACGCTAACCATAACCGTAAATACCAATCGGTCGGTGACAAGTCTGCGTGAGAACTGGAGGCAGGACCTCCATCAAGCACGTCCCGACTAATACCTAAGATAAATGGCAGTGTCTGGTGCCTTATCTGTGACACCCGTGCAAGAGCTTCCATAAGTGTCCCATACCACTTATAGTCACACGTACACGCATCCCACAGACGTCGACAATGCAATAGAATATTAAGGTTCACTGATTGTGTACAAGTACGTATCACTTTCACTTATTCACTGGTACACGAACACTGACGTACTTGACACAATCATCACTAAAGCCTAACATTGGGTAAATGCACGTTTTCACTATGTTATCAATGCAGTGACATGTGTATGATATGATGCGTAAACAGTATATAAAGTATGTTTAGGATGTCATGAATTAGTAATCTACCACCTGAATAATGTATCGTAAATCATATGGTTACAGTTTAGTAAAACAATGAACGGGGAATAAATAGTATGTTCAGTCATCTATCCAGCGAATTTAGTTTCATGCCAATCGGGTTCCAGGATCACTAATTATAGCCATTTCATTTTAAGCGTTCACGGCTGGAAATCCGGTTTCAGAATCGGAAGTCCGTTTCGCAACGCATTTTAATCCCAGTTGGGATCAGATTTTAGCAATACTACAGTTGAATGAAATCTAGGGTTTTCAGTAAAGTTTTCAACACAACAGACGGATCCTCAATCGCGTCTGTACGTCAGGAGATATACACTGTTTATTACTAGTATGTCAATTCTGATTCGGTTGGGACTGTTATGCGTCCCGATCTTTTAAATTACAGATTTAATAACAAATAATAACGAAACAGAATGAAACTACTTGTGTTGTCTAGCTAACAGGTTCACCTATAATCAACAGCGGAGTTCCGCAACTTATGAGTTTAGGAAACAGGGTGGTTTTCATTACGGGACAGCAAGCAACAATTTGAGTCGCTCTGGACTGCAGTCCAGAGTCGCACTCCGATCCAAATATCGTCACAGTTTATGTACAGGAATATCTGGAAACTAGTATAGGGTTAAATTTTGTCGAGTCGGCTTCGATTTGAGCCCTCGAACGCATCATTCCAGTATGTATATAATTTATAGAGATTTTAACGGTTTTCAGGTACAATACAATTCCAGTTTTACGAGTGAACTTGGGGTTAGTCGTTTTAGTCGTTAACGGTCAAATTATTCAACGAAATTTGCATAAGATATTCATCACTACAAGGGCCAATGTAAACCATCCAGTTCCGTCAAATGTGATAAGTATTCTCATAGGGATCATGCATCGAACAGGTGTGTAGTATAATTTATTCAGAAAAGTAACTACAGAATCTAAACGATTTTAATTTGTAACAAGTATAACTTAGCATGTAGCAAGTAGAGAACTTTCCTGGAGGCATCTAGGTGATGCACGTCAGTGGTAACGGCACGAACGCGCGATGAATGGTGCGTGTAGGGTTCGCGGCCTCGGCTCTTGGATTCGACGGCTCGGTGGGTGCGACGGTGATTACTACGGTGACGGTTATGATCGCAGAGATGACAAAGACAACAGTGCCGCCGATAGAGTCATCAACGGTGGCTGTTGCGGTGATGGCAACCCAGAGTTCGACGGGGCTTGAGCTCGGCTTCGAGAGTGTGAGCTCGGTGGTGGGTTGAATAGGGAATGATGTTTTAGAGTGAGTCACTGTAAAAGGAAGGAGAGAGAGGGGGGAGAGAGTGAGATCTGCTAGAGAGAGGGGAGACAGAGGAATTGAGGGGGAGAGAGAAAGGATTAGAGAGAGAGAAACAGAGGAGGGGAGAGAGTGCAGGAAGAGAGAGAGGGCACAAAGGGGACGAGAGAGAGAGAGAACACAGAGAGAGGGAGTTAGAGAGAGAGAGAATACTGAGAAAGAGAGAGAGGAATGAGAGTGAGGGACAGAGAGTAAGGGATTAGAGAGAAAGAGAGAGAAGAGAGTGAGACAGAGGAAGAGAGAGTGAGAAAACAGAGAGAGAGAGAGTGAGAACACGAAGGGAGAGAGAGCACAGAGAGTGAGGGAGGTTGGTGAGGAGGAGAGAGGTGCGGGAGACGGTGGTCGTCCTCGTCGTCGTCGGCGACGGGGACCTGAGGGTGCTGTGGGTTCGAGCAAGGAACGGGAAGGGAAGAAGAGAGAGGGAGAGATCCGAGAGAGAAAGAGGGAGCAGTGTGTAAAGGAGAGAGATGGAGGCGCGCGTGTCGTGGTAATGTTTGCAAGCGGGGCGCCGTGGGCGACGGCATGGGGTGCGGCGAGAAGAGTGGATCACGAGTAAAGGAATGAGCGGGAAAGATTTTATAGCCGTTGGGGAAGATGGGGTTAAGCGGGTCGGGTCGATGAGCGGGTCGGGTTGGAGACGCGAGTGAGAGGAGAAGGAATGGGCCGGGCCGGGAATAAAAACAATTAATTAATAAATGAAAATAGATTGGGCTGAGAGAAAATGTGGGCCGGGAAATAAATAGAAAAAGGGGGAAACGAAAGGGCCGGGCCTATGGGGATTTGTTAAAGAAAAAGGAGTGGGCTGGGTTAAAAATAATATAGTTTGGGTTTGGGTTTTAAAAAAAATGAGATTTAGAAGGAATAAAATTATAAATAAAATAAATAAAATTATAAAGTAACAAAATACGGATGTTGGTATACAAGGAGCTGGGTATTACAGCATCCTCGGTGTCAGCTGAGACAGCATGCTTAAGGGCTCTCTCGCCCTCTTCTTCCAAAGGACCTATGAATATCCGCCGTATAGATGGAGGATCTTCATAAAAGATGACGGCGGGATAAGACCTCTTCGGGATCCTTAAATTCTGGGATTCATCTTGTGAGCGTCTTATGGCCTCCGCCATTGTGCGGCTTCCTCGGCAGATGAACCAGGAAAAAGAAGACTGTCTCCTGGCGGACTAGTAACAGTCTTCTTCCCCCATTTTAGCCCAGAGCTAATGAATGTAGAAGATCTCTTCTTTCCCCTTGCCGTCTGCTTTTTGAGCTGCTTCTCGGTTTTGACAGGGAGAGGAGACTTCTTCGGGACCTTCGCCAAGGGGATATTATCATCAGAGCTAGATTTTACCTCCGAAACCGTTGCGGTATCCTGAAAGGTTCCTAGGCACTCTAGTAAGGTCTCACAAGGCATCGGACATGCCAATTTAAAATTTTTGGTGCCGAGAAACCCTAGACTACGGATCGTTGCTAGAATTTTAGGCGAAAAGAAAAGCTAGTTAACACTTAACTACAAGGATATGGAAATCACAACCTTTGTAGATCCGGATATCCACCTCCACGGCTCCGCAACGAAGTCTCCTCGCTGTCCATGTTGAACCCCGGGCTCAAGCGTCGTCTTCGTCGAAGAAACGGGTGAGCTAGGTCGCCGGCTTCGTGTCAAAGACGATCTACGTCGAGGCATCGTAAGTTCAAGCTCCGACTTCACAAACTTGTGAAACTTGTGAAGAAAACACCCAAAACAACTTGGCAAGAGGTAGAGGGTGAAGAAATAGGAGGTGGGTTCACTTTAGATTTGGATTTCTCTCACTAATACTCAAGTTGCCATTGGAGTAGCAAGCTTGAAGAAGAAGAAGAAGAAGATGATGGTTATGATAAGTTCTATTAAAAAGAAATAGAAAAACAATACTTATCATAACTTAAACTAGGGTTAAGTGTAGAGAATAAACCATGGTCATTTGAGTGGGTTAGGGTTAAGCATGAAGACAAGAATGGTTAGCAAAGTCAAAGCTTCATGAAGCTTCAACATAAAACAAATAAAGCCACCATTCTTATCTTAATCCATTTCAAATAAATAAATAAACAAATAAATAAATAAATGAATATGCAAAACCCTAATTATCAAATTAACCATGGATTAATTCTATACACTTAACTAAATGATCAAGTATCATCAAACATGATACAAAAAGTGCACAAAAGTATATCACATATACAATGTGCAATCCAAGTGAGAAAAATCCGTTTTAAGTGAACCAATACTAGTTAATGCAAAGTAATATATCAAATATATAATTATACATTAAATCATTAAATCAACATTTGATTCAATGATCCGGTCATGTCACACATAACCGACTAGTATTTCAATGCATCGATTTATCGAATCAATGATTCGATAACTAGGTCATATCGAATATAACCAATCGAAAACATATATCGCGAGAATGAAATGCGGTATCACATACACGCATTATTCTCGGTCCTGCACACATCTCATATGCGCTCCTATTTCGTTTCGCTTGAACCAGGAAACCTCTGTGTAGGACTCTAAAGACTCGTCAATACGCCGGTAGCAGATGATGATCATATCAAGCACCCACAAGCCGCAAGCGGTCTGCTAAACGTAACGGCCACCCGGGTATTGAGCGATCAGAAGATCGACGAGCTAGCCCGCTCACACTCCTGCGAATCCGACCAGTAACACTTACCATACAGTCCGGTCTCTTCGTCTGATATGTCGCATATCAAGTCTAGGGGTGGTAAACGTCAGACCCCAATAACCCGATAAGTCGTGCCGATGTGAGGCTCGTAACGGGTCGAGAAACTACTGGTAACACTTACCAGCAAATCTCTGATCAGCCCTGGCCAGGGACTTCCCTGTTACGGCCAATTGAGCACAGCGCAACATCAACCCCCAATACCGGGAGAGACGAAACCCCTCCTATCGCTCATTGCCTCCATGTGACTCGGGACTGTACCCAAAGACCACCGTTTTGCACGCCCTCATAGACGTGGTAAGGTGGAGATCAAAGCACAGTGGGAATCACACAAGACTCTATGACGATCTCGGGTCTACAGACTAACCTGTACAAGTGTCACCTGAGAACTGCCATCTGACGTGAGGTATAATACCATCTGGGAGTTCTCGGCGAGTCCGTCCAGTGTACCCAGTCTCCACTGAGCACCCGTATACCATCTCTGATGTCAAACATCAATGGATATGGGATCATCCATCGCCCATCACATGGGTCGAGAAGCGTATACGCTAGTCTACTCTGGTATATCGATGCCCTGTCTCGATACACCCACGACTAGGGACCTTGAAGGATGTACTTATGGACTACCATGTCCCCACTAGTATGATCTGCATCATAGTCCAGGTAGTCAAGTACATATCCTAAGGGCTTTACCAACATGTAACTATAAGACAGTATAAAGAGACTAGTGTACATGTTAAGATAAAGAGTAACCAGATAGCATACTATCATATCGAGCAAGAAAGTCATCTCTATATATGTCCAAGCATCCAATATAATATACAGCATCTGTACAATACTGGGCTCTAGGGCATACATACAACTAACAATCTCCCACTTGCACTAGGGCCAGCTGCTGTAGTATCGCATACCGAGCATCCCGAAGAGTCTCTCAAACTGTATCTGGGGAATGGCCTTCGTGAGTGGATCCGCCGTGTTGTTCTTCGTGTCAACTCTCCTGACCTCGATCTCTCGGCGATCAACTATCTCCCGGATCAGGTGATACCGCCTCAGAATATGCCTGGATCGCTGATGGGACCTGGGTTCCTTGGCTAAAGCCACCGCTCCATTGTTATCGCAATACAAAGGTATTGGATGCTCAATGGATGGAACCACTCCAAGTTCAGTAATGAACTTCTTGATCCAGACAGCCTCTTTGGCAGCATCGTTGGCAGCGATGTATTCAGCCTCTATCGTCGAGTCTGCCACGGTTTCCTGCTTGGAACTCTTCCAGCTAACCGCCCCTCCGTAAAGGGTAAAGACAAAACCCGACTGCGACTTAGAGTCGTCCTTATCACTCTGGAAGCTCGAATCGGTAAAGGACTCCACTTGGAGTTCTCCGTTACCATACACCAAGAACATATCTCTAGTCCTTCGCAAGTACTTGAGAATGCTCTTCACAGCTGTCCAGTGACTCTCTCCAGGATCAGCTTGATACCTGCTCACTATACTTAGTGAGTATGCTACATCGGGTCTGGTACATAGCATCGCATACATGATAGAGCCTACTGCCGAAGCATAGGGTATTCCTTGCATGCGAGCTCTCTCCAAATCAGTCTTGGGAGACATCTCTTTGGAGAGAGTGACTCCAGAGATCGTGGGCAAGTTCCCACGCTTGGACTCTTCCATACTAAACCTCTTTAGTATGGTGTCAATGTACCTGGATTGGGACAATCCCAAAATCCGTTTGGATCTATCTCTATAGATCCTTATTCCCAATATGCAGGAGGCATCACCAAGATCTTTCATTGAGAATCTTTGTGATAAGAAGAGCTTGACCGATTGCAGCATAGGAATATCATTTCCTATCAAGAGTATCTCATCCACGTACAATACGAGGAAGACAACCTTACTCTCTGCTACCTTCTTGTAGATACAAGGTTCATCTGGATTTTTGACGAAATCAAACTCTTTGATAACGACGTCAAAGCAGATGTTCCAACTCCGCGATGCTTGCTTTAATCCATAAATGGATTTAAGCAGCTTGCACACCTTCCCGCTGCTCCCACTGTCTACGAAGCCCTCTGGCTGAGTCATGTACACGCACTCTTCTAAATCACCGTTTAGAAAGGCGGTCTTAACATCCGTTTGCCAGATTTCGTAGTCATGATATGCAGCGATGGCAAGCATGATCCGGATGGATTTAAGCATAGCCACTGGAGAAAAGGTCTCGTCATAGTCCACACCTGGTCTTTGACGAAAACCCTTTGCTACAAGTCTAGCTTTGAAAGTCTCCACTTTCCCATCTACACCAAGTTTCTTCTTGAAGATCCACTTGCTCCCAATGGGTTTTACCCCTTCAGGAGCAACTTCCAAAGTCCATACTTTGTTGGTGTACATGGAATCCATCTCAGACCGCATTGCATCCAGCCATTTCACTGAGTCCCCACTCGTGATGGCCTGCTCGAAGCTAGTTGGGTCATCATCCTCCATGATGCAATCCTCGCTCCCACCATCTATGAGAAAACCGTAGTATCTCTCAGGTGGGCGAGGAACCCTACTAGATCGGCGGAGAGGCTGGGGTTCATCGGGAACTACGGAATCCTCTGGTTCAACCAAATCTTCTGTTGTAGTCTGTATTGCTGGAACCTCTTCCAGTTCTACCTCAATGCCACTTATTTGTTTCATAAGAAAACTTTTTTCTAAGAAAGTGGCATGTCGAGAAACAAACACCTTTTGTTCCTCGGGGTGGTAGAAGATATACCCTCGCGAATGTTTGGGATATCCAACAAACTTACATAGAACAGACCTTGCCTCGAGCTTGTCCGGATTTTGTGTTTTAACATAGGCCGGACAACCCCATATCTGAATAAAATTAAGACATGGTCTCTTGCCATTCCATATCTCATATGGAGTGGTAGGCACTGATTTGGTCGGAACTCTATTCAGTAGGTATGCAGCAGTCTCCAGTGCATATCCCCAGAAGGAAATAGGTAACTCAGCTGGACTCATCATAGAGCGCACCATATCTAATAGGGTGCGATTTCTCCGCTCCGATACACCGTTGTGCTGTGGTGTATATGGAGGAGTCAGCTGAGAGAGAATCTCATTCTCTTTTAGGAAGTCCCGGAATTCATTGCTCAAGTATTCACCTCCTCGATCAGATCGTAGGATTTTAATACTTTTTCCGGTTTGGTTCTCAACTTCTTGTTTATATTCCCTAAATTTCTCAAAAGCTTCTGATTTGTGTTTCATCAGGAACACATATCCGAATCTAGAGAGATCGTCAGTGAATGTAATGAAGTACGAAGAACCATCCCTGGCATGTGTAGACATGGGACCGCATACATCACTATGTATCAGTCCCAAGAGTTCGGTAACTCTTTCTCCGTGTCCCGTAAACGGAGTTTTGGTCATCTTGCCTTTGAGACATGACTGGCAAGTGTCATAAGATGAAAATTCAAACGGATTTAAATATCCATCTTTATGCAACTTAGCAAGTCGTGTCGCATTGATGTGACCCAGTCTACAATGCCACAAGAAGGATTCGTTGAGTTCAGAACTCTTCCTCTTGTGTGTGTTTGTTATGCTCAGAACCGTTGATTGATTTAGAACATAAATGCCATTGCACAACGTGCCTGATCCAACCAACTTTTGGTTACGGAAAATGTTCATAACATTGTCCTGTAATACAAAATTATATCCCTCTTTACTTAATAAAGAAACCGATATAATGTTGCATATCAGGTTCGGCATGTAATAGCATTCGTTCAGAACCAATGTATTACCAGTTGGTAATACAAGGTGATATTCCCCGACAGTCTTAGCTGCAACAATTGCACCATTTCCAACTCTAATGTCTTTATCACCTTCTCCAAGTTCTCTACCTTTCCTTAGCCCATGTAACTGATTACATATATGGGATCCCGACCCGGTATCCAATACCCAGGACGTAGAGCAAATAGAGAAACAGTTCTCAGTAACGAACACACCCGAAGAAAATGCATCAACATGTACTTTCTTCATTCGGGTGGCATGGGAATCCTGGCATTCCCCTATATCCTGTTCATTCCTATAACTCTTATAGGAAAGAACGGAACCAACGTTCCCCAGCACAGTATAACATGCGGGTTCGGTCAATACATCCATATTATTATCTTGATTAAGGCATGAACTGGTCGCTACCTGGAGAGAGAGAGAAGAAAACACTTTAGCGTATGCTCGTGCAAGATCAGATTGGTTATTATCTTATCTAATCAGGATGGCTCCCACTGCTTTTTATCAAATCTTCCTCCAAACCCTAAAAGGAAAGACTAGCCGGGATTAATTACACACTACAGGTTCGCCAATCTTTCAGCCAGGCCAGTGTCGGTACTTTGAGGGAGGTCCCCCGTGCTTTCGCACGAACCTAATTAATGTAAACCTCGTTTTCCCAGAGGCGTAACCTCGTTAACACCTTTCTAGACACCTACTTGATCAGCTAATTGTAATGTGTAAAACTCTCCCAGGAGTAACTCTTACTCGCAGTGGGTATCGGGATCCAACTATCTCATAGAAGGTATGCAATCTCATTGCAAATTTCAACACTTGAAATTCCCGATAATATTTTGCCCCTAGCGTCCTATGACCTTGACGGAGGCCAAACAACCCATAGTCCGCTAGTCAAGTTCAACCCGTCATTTCCTGATTGAATTAAACCCACCCGCACGACCCTTGACGGAGGCCAAACAACGCCGTACGAATACCCTAATCCAATCGCATCATATGCTAGCAGATAAGCACTAGTTAGCTACCGTACACTGCGCCTTGACGGAGGCCAAACTACCGCAGCACGAATACTAACTAATACTTATCTGAAATGACGGAGGGCTACGCAGGTTTTTCATAAAAACCATGAGCGTAATGAACTTGATATCGTTGTAGAATCAAATGATGTTTTGAAATGGAGTGATTTTGAGGCTTTTCTAGTTTTGCTAAAGGAGTCACTCCCGGTGAAGGGATCTCGGTCCTTTCCTCGTCGAATGAGGTGCAGGATATATCATATATATCGCTGTGCAAAGCAAAAACCCAAAAGCAGTCAAAAGCAAACCGAGTGTGTAGCATCTGCCAGTTATTGCTAAAGGAGTCACTCCCGGTGAAGGGATCTCGGTCCTTTCCTCATCGAATAAGGTGCAGGGTATATCATATATACCGCTATGCAAAGCAAGAACTGTAGCTACCTGTTTTATTTTAAAATTCGATTCTACAATATCTTAGGTTTCTTATCTTTCATTAATCACATTAATGAAGTCCCATCATTTAAATACCTAAACATCACAGATAGATATGACGTACACTTATGCCATCCGCATTCGCCTCGATGTCCTCTCGTGCACCGTTAGGTTAGGTAACTAACGACAGAGCAGGGCAGGGCTAGCGCGGGTGTAAAACATAAGTAACGTCTATATAATATATCATATACTAAATCCATCACAGAATCGCATCACAGATATCGCAGCAGAATAATCATATGAAATATTGGATATACTAGGACGTCCGTGTTTTCAATACGAGCCAGTATAAAACACGGATTCCACGGTCGTAACGAATAGCCAATCCCACACCCCTAGACCCCTACGAGAGCGGCAAGCAACCCTGCCAATTCTAGGGTTAGGAGACCCGGACTCGACTCCTCGAGTTGGTCTCCCACTGGACCCCAGAACCCGGTTACTTGTGCTCCCCTCCTTGGGTCTATCCTAATGCGGAAAAGTAAATAATATACAAAGGGTGACATCTTCCGCTACCTGGAAGTGCCCCAAATAAAAGAATATTACATACAAGTTTTTACATGAATGAAAATGAAAAACACTCATCTCACATAAAAAACCCCCGGCTATTCGAATACGACGATCCAATATAACATATCCAGCAACACATAACATCACATGTCATCAACGTAAGTAAGTATGCATACCCCAATTGTCGTTGACGTATAGCAACGAAACCGGTGATATGAACATACTACACTTACGGTCACAGAAAAGAAAGTGTAAAACTACAACAATTGGAATCCGCAACTCCTTTAGACATCGCATGCCTAACAGATATAAATCCCGCATTTTAGTCTCATTATCGAAAACTCTTTTCAATATCATATGGGACTAAACTGCTAAATTTATAACATTCATCCAGTTATCTCATAACTGTTTGTGAATTCCAATTATTGTATCACATTCCGGATAAACTGAAAATGTTAAACTTTTCGATCGAACAATCGAACACCCAAGTTTTCCCGATACAGATCAACACATGAAATAAGTCTAACAACATTCAGTTCGTGCCTCAGTACCAACGGTCCAGCCGTAGAAGGGTCAAGCCAACGCCTCACATGTGGCACGCCGTACTGCCCCAAACCCGAAGGTTCAAAGGGCAGTTCAAGACGGTCACATAATCGAGTTAAGGTTTGTTGTCTTCTGGAGGGTCCATTGCATTACTTGCACTACTTAGAATATCGTTAAACTTCGGAAAAATCCAACACTTGGAAATTTCCCGACAGGGGAAAAATTGGGTATTTATATCCGGTCGAACTTTTTAACATATTCTAAAATTTATCCGGAAAGCCACACAGACAAAATTTGATATTCCGATCGAAACACCGAATCCCCAAAACAACTCCAGAAAACTCATCTGTATAATAAATATAAAAATATCCCAGGACAATCAGCACAGAAATCTGAGAATTACTGTGAAAACAAAATGCACAAAACGACAAAACCAGTCGCGCTTCCGCCGCACGAGCCATGCTCGTGCCGCGGAAACGCGGTGGTAAAGTTGAATCAGGTCCACGAAATTTACAGTAATTCCTAGAAAACCCTGCTTGATTTTCTGAATATTTTTAATTTGGAAAAAGACCAGATTTTAAAAATTGGACAGAGAGCAATATTGGTTCGGGGTTTCGGGTTCGTTCGGACTTCAAATTCCGTCTGGACTTCGCCTAAGGCTCTAGCTAGGCTCTGATACCAGTGAAAGGTTCCTAGGCACTCTAGTAAGGTCTCACAAGGTATCGGACATGCCAATTTAAAATTTTTGGTGCCGAGAAACCCTAGACTACGGATCGTTGCTAGAATTTTAGGCGAAAAGAAAAGCTAGTTAACACTTAACTACAAGGATATGGAAATCACAACCTTTGTAGATCCGGATATCCACCTCCACGGCTCCGAAATGAAGTCTCCTCGCTGTACATGTTGAACCCCGGGCTCAAGCGTCGGCTTCGTCGAAGAAACGGGTGAGCTAGGTCGCCGGCTTCGTGTCAAAGACGATCTACGTCGAGGCATCGCAAGTTCAAGCTCCGACTTCACAAACTTGTGAAACTTGTGAAGAAAACACCCAAAACAACTTGGCAAGAGGTAGAGGGTGAAGAAATAGGAGGTGGGTTCACTTTAGATTTGGATTTCTCTCACTAATACTCAAGTTGCCATTGGAGTAGCAAGCTTGAAGAAGAAGAAGAAGAAGATGATGGTTATGATAAGTTCTATTAAAAAGAAATAGAAAAACAATACTTATCATAACTTAAACTAGGGTTAAGTGTAGAGAATAAACCATGGTCATTTGAGTGGGTTAGGGTTAAGCATGAAGACAAGAATGGTTAGCAAAGTCAAAGCTTCATGAAGCTTCAACATAAAACAAATAAAGCCACCATTCTTATCTTAATCCATTTCAAATAAATAAATAAACAAATAAATAAATAAATGAATATGCAAAACCCTAATTATCAAATTAACCATGGATTAATTCTATACACTTAACTAAATGATCAAGTATCATCAAACATGATACAAAAAGTGCACAAAAGTATATCACATATACAATGTGCAATCCAAGTGAGAAAAATCCGTTTAAAGTGAACCAATACTAGTTAATGCAAAGTAATATATCAAATATATAATTATACATTAAATCATTAAATCAACATTTGATTCAATGATCCGGTCATGTCGCACATAACCGACTAGTATTTCAATGCATCGATTTATCGAATCAATGATTCGATAACTAGGTCATATCGAATATAACCAATCGAAAACATATATCGCGAGAATGAAATGCGGTATCACATACACGCATTATTCTCGGTCCTGCACACATCTCATATGCGCTCCTATTTCGTTTCGCTTGAACCAGGAAACCTCTGTGTAGGACTCTAAAGACTCGTCAATACGCCGGTAGCAGATGATGATCATATCAAGCACCCACAAGCCGCAAGCGGTCTGCTAAACGTAACGGCCACCCGGGTATTGAGCGATCAGAAGATCGACGAGCTAGCCCGCTCACACTCCTGCGAATCCGACCAGTAACACTTACCATACAGTCCGGTCTCTTCGTCTGATATGTCGCATATCAAGTCTAGGGGTGGTAAACGTCAGACCCCAATAACCCGATAAGTCGTGCCGATGTGAGGCTCATAACGGGTCGAGAAACTACTGGTAACACTTACCAGCAAATCTCTGATCAGCCCTGGCCAGGGACTTCCCTGTTACGGCCAATCGAGCACAGCGCAACATCAACCCCCAATACCGGGAGAGACGAAACCCCTCCTATCGCTCATTGCCTCCATGTGACTCGGGACTGTACCCAAAGACCACCGTTTTGCACGCCCTCATAGACGTGGTAAGGTGGAGATCAAAGCACAGTGGGAATCACACAAGACTCTATGACGATCTCGGGTCTACAGACTAACCTGTACAAGTGTCACCTGAGAACTGCCATCTGACGTGAGGTATAATACCATCTGGGAGTTCTCGGCGAGTCCGTCCAGTGTACCCAGTCTCCACTGAGCACCCGTATACCATCTCTGATGTCAAACATCAATGGATATGGGATCATCCATCGCCCATCACATGGGTCGAGAAGCGTATACGCTAGTCTACTCTGGTATATCGATGCCCTGTCTCGATACACCCACGACTAGGGACCTTGAAGGATGTACTTATGGACTACCATGTCCCCACTAGTATGATCTGCATCATAGTCCAGGTAGTCAAGTACATATCCTAAGGGCTTTACCAACATGTAACTATAAGACAGTATAAAGAGACTAGTGTACATGTTAAGATAAAGAGTAACCAGATAGCATACTATCATATCGAGCAAGAAAGTCATCTCTATATATGTCCAAGCATCCAATATAATATACAGCATCTGTACAATACTGGCCTCTAGGGCATACATACAACTAACATATCTGTCATCGGTTGTTCAAGCAAAGCCTCTGTTGGCAATGAGACGCGAAGCCTTTCCTCCTCTCCAAAGGTTTTAAGCGAAGCAGCAATAGCTTCTTCTGTGGAGGCACCTGTTAAGACAGCAGGCGTCAGTCAAAGCATGATAAAAGAATGAACAGCGGAGAGATAAGGGTAAAGTATACCTGACTGCGCAAGGGCGGCTAGTTCTTTTTCGAGGATGGCTGACTGTTTGGAAGCTTCGATGGCAGCCTCCAAATCGGTATCATCAAGCGTCCCGAATAAACCCTCATTGGTCCCATATTCGCTCAAGCCTTCGCTAGACAGAGCAGGGGGCGTCGAGCCTAATATGGTGTCCAAAGAAAGTACTTGTTTCTTTTTCTTCTGAGGACGGGCGCCGGTGGCCGATAACACGAGTTTTCGTTTGGTAGATGCCTTTGGACGACGAGTCCCAATTTCTTTTCCTACGTCCGACTCGGGGGACGCGGCAGCCACCTCTTTTTCAGGCGCGCTGGATGGGAGCAACCCGCGCGTAGGGCTTAGCATGTGTGGAGGCTCAACTGCAGTGACCTCTCTCAGGGGAGGATGAACAATGTTCCGTCGCTTCAGAGGAACATTTCGATCACCAGCCGGCACTGCGCCCTTGCGATCAAGCAGCAATCGCTTTTCCTCCCTAATGACGGCACCTATCGAATGTTGGTACCATGCCACATACACATTTAGGGCTTGCGGAACAAAACTCGGTTCGCTGATAAAGAAGTTAGACCCTGTGTTCAAGCGCATAAAATGATGTAGTGCGCTCCGAGTACCCTCCTCAATGGCAGCCAGTTCTGCCAAAAAAGCCTCGAGTGGGACGCCCTGATTGTTAACTGCTGGGCGAAGCGATGCGGGTTATACCTCATTAATAAAGTCGAGTCATTCATCTTGAATACGAGAAAGCCCGGTCGGATAGAGCACAGATGAAGAATTTCCCGAGCTTTCAAGACGGAGGCCCCATCCTTAAATATGTCCTGCAAGGGCAGCACCGTCTTTCCCGATTCCTGGCCGACGGACAAAATTTTATCAGTAAAAGACATGCCAGCTCCAACCATGCGCGGGCGAAGAAGAAAACCTCTAGCTTCCCGTTGCGTTGGAGTCACAATAGAGGCGCCGACCAGTCGCATGATCCGAGGGAACCTGCACCTGTCATAAAAACTCGGCCTCTTATGGATGCCAAAGACGCCTAGCACGTGCAACTCGAGCCATGACGTAAAATAATGCATCGGGAAATTTACCGACTGCACCCCTGGCTCAGTGGTATCCGCTACCAGGCTGAGGTCGTGATACACATGGGATAACCCAGCGATCCCTACAGCCACTTGTATCCCAGCAACCATCCGATGCGCAGGATAGAAGATGGAATGCCTCATACGGCGAGGGTGCATGGGAAGCGCAAACCAACTCAGCCATAATCCAAGAAACCCTAAAAAGAACGTTTCTTCGTCAATCCCAGGAGCCGCCAGCTTTGCAAAAGGGATGACCGGGGTATCGGGCAGAAAGAAGCTCTTCTGATCCGCCTCCGCCGCTGGCAGATTGCCTAAACCCAAGCCGAAGGGGTCGTCAAGACTGGCGAATTTCTCGACTTCTTCCTTCAATATTTCTGGGCGAAGAAAATCAGTGATAAAAGCCGTAAAATTAACTCCACGACCTTCGGATGCAAGAAAGAGGTTCTCATAGATATTCAACACCTTTATCAAACTCGGAAATCGGTGTTGAATAGCATTCTCGGGAGTAAGATCCATTACCACTGATTTGGTGGCGAAAATATACTCATCCGGGGGAAGCAACTCCTCATAATGTTCTCCCCTAACGGGTAAACCCGAGACCTCTGCAAATTCCTCCAAAGAAATAGAGACTTCTCGATCTGATAGGAGGAAGGTGTGGGTCAGAATGTTCCACTGCTCTAGAAATGCCCTGACCCACCATGTAGGGGGTGTGGAATATTGAAACAAAGAAGCATAAACGGCAGGATACAATCCGAGCTTCATCAACTGTGATTTCTTTGCCGATAAAATATACAAAGCACACTGCAAATACCCGGCTGGGTGACGGGGAGTTAGTCCTACATTGTATGGCTGTCCTCAAGGGCGCGACTCGCCCTGACATATGCGTCGCCCTAGGATGTCTAAAGCCACCGGCGGCTGCACGGGTACTACGGCAATAGAAGGCCGAAGGAGACCTTCTGAAGTCCAGTTGACCTCCTCCATAGTGTAATTTATCGGAGGTGCATCTGCATAAGCGATCGCTGAAATAGGCTCCGAGGGTGTCGCACAGGAAAAGCTCTGTCGGCCCATGATAATTTGGTCGTACCATTTACCCCATAGATGAAGACTCTTGTGCTCCGGGTCATGGTCTTTTATCAACGCAAAAACCTCACGGTCTACGGGTGCTTCAGGGAACCCGCCTTCTGAGTGAATGAACGGGAAGGAGGTGTCGGAAGACATAGTACCTGCACGGAAAAGAATGAATTTTCAGCGGTCAATGCTATAAATTAAATTCTATTACAAAGTACTATAAATCTGTACCGAACTGCAATGCAGTTAAAAGGGACCAAAGGGGACCCACAAAATCTAGATGACAGTTCATCATTAATAAAACAGCCTCATCATTGGATGAGGTTGTCATTAAATGAGAAAATCCTCAAGAGATTCTCATTAAATGAGAAATCCCTCGAGCAGAGGAGTAAAACTCCCATTGAGAACAGTGCTCTTCACTAGACAGACATCTGTCAAAATCTAATGATGAAGGAATAAAATTCCTCAAGAAGAGCCTTGCTCTGAGCAGATGATGGAATAATCCATCAAAAATAAAATTTTATTTTTGATCTTCAAGATCCATGAACAAACTCTTAAGAGTTCTTCTATATGATCTGAAAGGAGCAAAGCTCCATTAATGGATTAAGAAATTGTAAATAAGATCCTTTTAGAGAGCAAAGCTCTGTTAATAAAACCCTAAAAAAGATTTTCTTTAGATCAAAGATCTATGAAAAGCAAAGCTCTGTTAATGGGTGAAACCCTAAAAGACGTTTCAAAAAGATTTAATCTTTTACCTAATCTGACAGGGTTCTGTCCTTAAAAATTCTTAAGAGGAAGAGCTGCGCTCTGAAGAAAAAAATAAATTTTCAAGAAGAATTGAAGATGAACAGAAGTCATCTCAAGGGCTAAGGGTCCTATTTATAGGCACTAAGCGCCGTTTCACTTCTTTGGGTGATCCAAGAGTCGAGATGTTGCCACCGCTGCACCCACGTGTAGGCCCCGTGAGCGCAACGGTGGGGGGGCATTTGTTTCCCCAATTAGAGCAAAGCTCTGTTCAAAATTTAGAATTTGAATTGAAGCTGCGCTTTTATAAAAACGATGCGCTACAACTAGCGCACCCCGTGCAAAGCGCATAGGCGCTAGCGCTAGATGTGCTGCGCTCCAAGTAGCGCACCACGTGCAAAGCACATGTGCGCTAGCGCTAAGAGCGCTGCGCTCCAAGTAGCGCACAATGGGCAGAGCGCATAGCGCTGGAACTAAATGTTCCTTACCGTTGGATCAAATATCCAACGGATATGATTAAATCATCAATTAACAAGAATGAGATTCTGTTGAATCTTTCCAAACAGAAAAGATTGTGCCCTGAATTTGGAACACCGTTGGATCAATGATCCAATGGTGATTGAAAATCACTAAAATACAGAACAAATTCTGTAAAGGGGAAAGATTTCTCAATCTTATTAAAACAAGAAGATTATCTTCTGCAAACCAGAAGCCCTTGGATCAAAGATCCGATGGTGGGGAAATTCCCAAATCAATTAGAGAATAAATCTCTTTAACTGATTCAACAAATCAGCCTCCCCTATATAAAGGACCCGAGACTTCAAGTCTTGTACAGAGGACCTCCCCCCCTAAACTTTGAGAAAATCTCAGAAAGAAGAAGAAGCTCTCAACAAAAGAAGACAATTCTTTTCAAGGTAAAAAAAAAAGAATAGAAAGATGAAATCATCTTCATATAAAAAATAAGTGCTTACTTCTTTCACAGATCATAGATCTATAAGACAAAGTTGTCTTTCACAAAAGAGATTATGAATATCTCATTATAAAGGGGGGAGAATTATTCAATTCTCTTAAGGATCATAGATCCATAAAGGCAAAGTCATTTCATCAATATAAGAGATTGAAACGGTTGTTCTCAGATCTTGAGACAAAGCCTCTCTTTGGATCACAAAATTGATCATATGCGCTTTACGCTCTGGAACTGCACTTCTGCGCTCTCTGGATTGGCGCTCAGTGCCAAATGTGCCACATGTCAATCGCGCATGTACTACTTAACAACTAGCGCCTTGCGCTTCTGAAATAGCGCACTGCGCTCATGGGCTGGCGCTCAGCGCCAAGCGTACCACGTGTTACTCACGTGTACGCCACTAAACTAAAAGCGCAATGCGCTCATGAACTGGCGCTCCGCACTCATAAACTGGCGCAATGCGCCCATCATCTGGCGCTTAGCGCCAAGCGCGATGCATGTCCTTCACGTATGCGCAACGTGGCAAAAGCGTACTGCGCTCTTTGATTGGCGCAAAGCGCCAAGCGCACCATGTGTTGCGCTGACAGAACATAAATTATCCTTTAATAAGCCCAGAGCTATGATAAATGCTCAGCATTCAATAAAAGACAAAACATTGTCAAGATATAAATCAATGCTCAGCATTGTTAAAAGGGCTAAGCCCAAATAAAAGCTCAACAGCCCAAATAAAAGCTCAACAGCCCAAAATGAATGTTAAAACATTTTAACTTGATTGGACTTAGCCCAAGATTGGCCATAAGTCCTCAAATTCAAATTAATTGAGCCCACATGCTCATAAATCTTTTAACAGATCTTAGTTCCAAATTGGACTACAGATCTTTCAACCAAAATTGGTTCAACAGTACATCTCTGAACCCCTCTGATATATGTCGTTGTAATCCTTCAACGTCTTCAGAAAGGTGACGGGTCCCGACAACCATACATTTCACAGACTATGACGTCTTTAAACTGGACTGTGGGGTCCTTAAGCCCATGGACTATGATGGCATTAACCTTGACTGTGAGGTCTTTAAACTCACGGACTATGATGTCCTTAACCTTGACTGTGAGGTCTTTAAACTCACGGACTATGATGTACTTAACCTTGACTGTGAGGTCTTTAAACTCATGGACTATGACGTCCTTAACCTTGACTGTGAGGTCTTTAAACTCATGGACTATGATGTCCTTAACCTTGGACCGAGATGTCCTTAAACTAACATTGGACCACCATATCCTTAAACTGGTAATCGACCGCAATGTCCCTAAACTAAACAATAGAGCCCAAATGCTCTCTTGTTGGATCTAAACGATCCCGTTGAGTTGATCTTAGTCTAAACTTAGACTAACGTATCCTCAACGAACGTTTAAGTTGATCTTAGTCCCAAATAAGACTAACGTATCCTTAAACCCAATCCAAAACCCAAATCTAAGAAAATATGGATTTGGACTAATCCACGCCCTACGGGCGACAACATAAATTAGTCTCCGTATACAATCCACGGGCAACCAAAAACAAAACAAACACCCACGACACGAAGTTGATCATCTGGAAAAGGAGAAAGTGGTTACCGCGATCCAGTAGCGTAATTAACTGCAGGGGCTTGCACCTATAGGGAAGAGCGTCTCCACAATCAAAAACCCCTCAACGAGGGGGAATCTGACGAAGTCTGCTACATCGGTCGTATCCGTTTAAACCTTCGATACATGGTGTCATAAATCAACTTGGCATCTTCGGAGAGGTGTACGGATAACACCAATTAGCATCTGTCCCGAAATTCAGGCAAGACGGACCTACGCGATCGCGTCTCCGCGTTTTCGGCGGGAAACACTCTCTTGTTGGATCTAAACGATCCCGTTAAGTTGATCTTAGTCTAAAATTAGACTAACGTATCCTTAACTAACGTTTAAGTTGATCTTAGTCTCAAATGAGACTAACGTATCTTTAAACCCAACCCCAAACCCAAATCTAAGAAGATACAGATTTGGACTAATCTACGCCCTACGGGCGACAACATAAATTAGTCTCCGTATACAATCCACGGGCAACCAAAAACAAAATAAACACCCACGACACAAAGTGATCATCTGGAGAAGGAAAAAGTGGTTACCGCTATGCGGTAGCATAATTAACTGCAGGGGCTTGCGCCTGCAAG